>CM048747.1:191965425-193343250 GCA_026315105.1 Locusta migratoria | reverse complement strand
AATGTGTAGGACGGAAAACAGAATCGCTAACCATGACAGTGAGATAGCGGAGGTAAAAGTAAAACATTCTGTAGTTGCAGAAGAGCAGTAGAAGGTGGCAGACCAGCAGAAAAAAATAGATAGAAAATTAAACGCGAAGTAATTTTAATCTCTTCACGGGCCTCAGACGTCACAAGAGGTATCAGTGACGAAAATGGTTGGTTCCGATCGGTTAAGAGAACCGAGCCCACGTATGAAAGGGTGCATGTCAGTTCAAATAACGAACCGCGTAGAAGGTCTCCAACGAGAGACACAAGCATTCCTAGAAGCGAGCATGAATCCGTTCCTGATTCTGACCGACAGGGGAGGATAATTGTATTCGTCTAAGACGTACTGATGATCGTGTTGACAGGGCACTTAATACTGCCACATTCGTTCGTGACAAAAGAGCCCGACAGTCGCGTGAATGGCACCAGGACATGTTTGGACACGATGATGAAATGCATGATTCGTTCGATTTCAAGCATTATTTTTTCTGTACAAAATATTTACACTTTTAAAGAAAATAACAATTCACTTCAGCCAAAAACTTTCATGTCACACTTCTAAAGTATATGGGCAAAAAACTGGTCGGTAAGACGCCAGTTAAATGTCATATGCGGGTATTTGCAAGGCAATGTTGCTGAACACATGCGAACGGTTGCCGCTGAATGCTCAACATTTGAACAGTTTAAGTCCGAATTCTAAGGATCATATTGGTCCGCGCGTGCATTAAAAGATGCAGAGATGGTCGAATGTCGGGTTGGTAGAAATCACAAAGATAATAACGAACAGGTCATTTCGCCCCATTCTGGGAAGGGAACCAAGGAAACAATTCTGACAACTGGAGACAAAAGAATAAATCAAATAAGAACAGTAATAAGAACCGCGATTCAAAGAATCGAGGTAATTGGAAGGGTTACGGAAATAATGGTGGATACAGCGGTAATTACCTGGGTAATTATTATAACCAGGGACAACAAGACCAGCGTTGGCACAACCATTAAAATCACACTAGGCAGAATCAGAGTAACGGAAATCATTGGGACCAGCAAATAAACCAAGGAAGAAGTAACAGTTCTCCACAACAGGGTGTATCTGCGGTTGAAATCCGAGTACCTAATCCCGCTTCTTCCGTTAGTGACAATTACTAGCGGAACAATCACAAGTGACGGGATGTAGCCCCGCAGATACCGGGTGACCAAAAAGTCCGTATAAATTTGAAAACTTAATAAATCATGGGAATAATGTAGATAGAGAGGTTAAAATTAACACACATACTTGGAATAACATGGGGTTTTATTAAAATAATAATTAAAAATGTCAGACAGATGGCGCTGGACACCAAAATGTCAGTGACTGCGCATGAAAATCGTGTATAAAAGGAGCTGTAATGAGAGAAAGAACCAGATAGGTGACAAGATTCTGATTCTTTCATTACAGCTCCTTTTATACACGATTTCCATGCGCAGTCACTGACGTTGTGCTGTCCAGCGCCATCTGTCTGAGAGAGAATCAGCAATGCCGGCTAAAAGAAGAAACAGATAGGTGACAAGGCTGCCCAGGATCCTCCCAAGGACACCAGGGCAGTGAAGAAACGCAGACGAAGCAGACGCCAGAAGAAAGAGCCAGCCCCGTCTTCGAAGCAGCAGAAGAGTGGTACAGCGGCAGACTGCCCTCCTGAGCGGTCTGGAGTTCCCGCCGCCAGTGAGAGAGACGGCGAGGACGAAGGGCAGCACACGCATGGGCAGAACCTGCAATCGCTGCAGCACCGTCAAGAAGAAGCCGCTGCAACGACAGAAGGCATCGAGGCGGCACTAGAAGAGGCAGAGCCAAGATTCAGGATGACGCTGCATACGGAAATGGAGGCTGCCTGCCTCCTACTACGGAAAGCATTACATCGACAGACGGCACCACAGGAGACTACCATTCAAGTTGCAGCTGCCATAGAAACGCCGCCCACACCATAAAGAAACCGAAGTCGGACAACGACCTCGAAACAAGCGCCTGCTTATAAACAGAGCGGTGCAAACAAAGTTGTGGGGGCTACTAGGACACTAATGACGCTGGAAGAAAGAAGAATCTACGATTGGGAAAGGCGAAGAAGACTACAATCAAAAGACACAGGAAGTCCGGTAATTTACCAAGACTCGTATACATCGCACGGAACGGCAGCACTATCGATATATATGGCTACTTCGACTCTCGTTCCGCTGTCGATAAACTAAGATGGCAGGAATAAATGTTGTACTGTACTATACTACCTTTCTGAACCGGAGATTTGGGCGCTTCGCGCCCTCACATACTAAAAAAAAAAAGAAAAAACTTGTCGTTTAACCTATACCTAACCTTCTTAAGGCTACGCGGTACCGCTTTAGCGTACGTCAATGTCACTTCCGGACAATATTTGAAGTAAAAATGAAACACCACATCAAAGATATTTGCATAACACGCATTTTAAGACAAGATTCGTTGAGGTAAAGTACCTAGAAGTGATATTTACATACGGTGAAATTTAACCCATGAAGAAAAGAGTAATTTCACTTACGTTATTTACCACGCATTCCTTCTGAGCTGTATGCAAGTGGCACCAGTCCTTTCCTTCCGTAGCCGGGATACACTTTCGCAATGTCTGTTAAGAAAACTGGTAGTTTCTCACACGCAAGATTTTTTCCACTTAGTTTCAAATTATGGAAATATAGAAACTGGAAAAGAAACAGTCTCTCTATATTCTGTGTATGTACTGAGGGGTCCTCAGACGACACAAATTCCAGTGAATGATTTATAAACTCATGTTGGAAACCCTCTTTATTGAGACACTGATAAGACTGCCACCGGTCAGTAATTACTTTTGTACCAGGTAAGATGAAATGTTTAATAAGAGGAACTACAGTCTCTTTTCCACGTGAATGTACTCTCAATAGGAAACATTTTTTGGATTTGCGTTCGATACCACCAAAAACCCAAATTTTTTCGCTTTCACTTTTTAGAACTCGTCCTTTTCCATATTTGCGAGTCACAATATGCGATTCGTCGATTTCGATGACTTTCCCTTCACCTCCTATAGGAACACTGTTGTTAGTCACTATCACATAGCACACCTCTCTACAGAAATTGAAATAGTCGACCACTGTCTTCACGTTCACTCCGGCCTCAGAAGCTGCCTCTTCCACAGTGTAATTGCGAAGCCAAGATGCCACGATAAGTATACTCTGTTTCACACTCAATTTCGACATCTCGAACCATGTATTTTTAGTGATGCTGGTCCTCTTCCTGTATTTCCTGCACATAAATTGACATGGGAAATCGATGTTTTCTGCTCTTTTCACCAATGTGACGCACTCGTCGTTCCCACAGTCTACACATTTTCTTCGTGTATCGTCGGGCAGTAATCCGTGTTCACGGCAGAATTCTAAAGATTTCACTGGATCACTCAGACGAGGGATCAACAGTTTCCACGTCAACGACATTGAAGCACACTTTACAAACAACGGAGTGACACAGACATAGACGAAAGCAATAACACGACTCTTCTCAATTCGAAATCACAATTCAAATCTGCCGCCTCGCACTTCTCACAATATCGACAACGGAGCGAGAGTCGAAGTAGCCGTATATATCGATAGTGCTGCCGTTCCATTCGATGTACACGTCCTGGTAAATTACCAAAAATTTAAATCCCCAAAAACAAAAATGCACACATGAACTAATAAAGTAATAAAAAAACAAATATACCCTAAACCCCATGGCTGAAAAGGGCAACAAGTAGCCCTAATACAGCCCGCTTCTACCCCTCATGGAGAGCAAAAAAAAAAAAAAAAAAAAAAAATTCCGATACCACCCGTTTACTTTGACCCGTGACGTAGGGCACAAAGTCATGACGATAACTGACATTCATATTTCAATGCGAATGTAATGTGGCGTCGATAACAATATGAAATAAACAACGACACAAATATAAATGTAAGCGAAGAAAAGAAAAAAAATAAGTAAAAGAATTTAACGGGATTACCACGAGAATTAAGGGGTTTTGGGCTTGGAGATTCTAAATAGAAAAACAGTAGAAATAGCAATTAGAAAAAGCCATGCAAATATACCGTTTCACTGTATATAAATAGCATTTGCTGACAATGTAGGAAATGGCTTATTTATTGAAGTCCTTGAATACGACGTAGCATCAGGAGACCTGTTTTTCGTAATAATTAAATACAATTACGAAACTGGTGAAATACGGCGCGAGAGACTACCGAAGTGTACAAGTGAAGCTACGTTTTGCAATGTTCTTTTGTTAAAATGAAGTTGAGGGAACAGAGTCTGTTTAGAGAAAAAATGTTCCCAGTAATGTTACGCACTACGACGCAAATCTTCATGATTCAGTTTATCAAAAGAAAAAAAAAATCTCACGTGATCCAGACTGATCTATTTTTTACTGTAGTCGCAGGAATGCCCAAATTAATCTGCTGTGTAAAAGGGGAAAAAACTCACGTGATGCGGAAACATCGAGGATTAATAAGCTCACAGGCACTTTATTAAGAATGATGATTTATACTAATGTGATTGCCGGTCATTTCGCTGTTAGTAAATTAGTGGGAAGTAAAGCATAAGATGCCACATATTGGCAAGTAAATCGCAAGATACCACCTATCTGGCTTTAATAATGTCATCATTTTTCCTATAACACCATAAATTTGATAGAAGTTCAATCGCTTCGAAAAATATTATGCACGCGCTTTCGCGTGTGCTTTTAAAGGCATGTTTCAGATCATTTAAAAAAAAAAAAAAAAAAAAAAAAACACCTTACGGGATGCAGTCATAGGAATGTCTAGATTAATCAGATTAATGTGCAGTGTAAAATTAAAGGGAAAAAAAGGAGACAAAAACCTGGCGTGATGTGGACAGAACGAAGTTCACAGACACGAACTTTAACGTCTACGCATGAAACACCACTCGCGGACTCATAAAATGCACTTCAGCCCTTATAAATATAACTCGTTATTAAATATTTTAAAGCATTTCCTATCGTTGTAGTACTGTAATTGTTCAACACAAATCGCGTAGGTAAATAAATAAATGCAATCTAATAAATATTACTTTTATCAATAATGAAAGGAGCAGCATTAGCCGTAAAATCTTTTGCTTTGTTTGGGCAAATCGATTTCGGTTTTCCAAGAAACCATCTTCAAGGCTGTCAGCAAGTTCAAAACAGCATATTTGTAAAATGTATAGTATCCTCTGACACAATACTTTATTACACAAAATCGAAACACGTAAAGAAATGTTTATAAAAATGGTCAACACGAACTCGGTAAATAAATAAATGCATTCTAATAAATAGTACCTCTGACACATTTACAATATTATCAGCGACTAATAATAAACAATTAGAGACATATCTATGACAAAATGACGAAATACATGACGCAATTGGTCAAAGCCGACGGGTGTTATCGGACAGTCAATAATAATAATAATAAGAAATGTATCGTCACTCCAAGACATTTTGCTATTCCAGATGAATCAGATGACGAAGAGAAAGCTAAACGAAAATTAATAATGTCCGAATTTCAACAGACGGTATTCACACCTGTGAACAGAGGTGGGGGAACTAGTTGCCTGGCTGCTATTGGATCGGGTCGACTAAACCGTTTTAGTTACCAACTTTACTTCAGAATGTCGTTCAGATATCAATCGCCACTGAACTAAGCGTAATTCAACTTTAGCAACACAAGCTAGATACGGCGTTCTTGACTTTTACTTTGGTCACTGTCACTCAGCAACTGAAACTACTTAAAATGAACCAATTTGCAAGGTATCATATCCCTACTGGTATTAACACGTTTATTTATTAACTGGAAGAGACACAACTAGGGCAAACATTTTCAGTACGACAAATACTCGATAATAGATGTTCAAATGTTTGTAACCCTATACGACTCAACGACTTAGGTTATCAGTCCCTAGACTTACAAACTACTTAAACTAAGGACGGCAAATACACCCATGCCCGAGGGAGGATTCGAAGCTCCGACTTGGAACGGCCGCGCGCGCCGCAGCAAGGCGTCTTGGTGCGCTCGTCTATTCCGCCGCGGCAATGGCAGCAGAGTTTAAAACAATTACCTATTATGATGTTCAAATAGTAGTTACGAGTATATAAATGTATAATACTTACAGCATTTTACGTGATGCAGTGACATTTAAGTGTTTTTAGTGTCTTCCTGTTTCTTGTAGGGATATGTTTTATATAAACAGCTTTTCCCTATACTTCCGTGGAGCTTAGTGGTGTTTTCGATTGTTGACGCAGCAGAGATGCTAATATGTGACCCTGATACGGTCGAAAGATACCTAGACTATTGCAATGAGTCGGTACAAATTAAGTGGCAGGAAAAGTCATTTAATTTTAAAAACTCTTTATAAAATTAAATTTCTAGAAAATTGTTACGAGATTAGTAAGTTTACGTTATTTATTTGTTGCATCTTGAATGTAGAAACATATTTCAGTGTGCCTTTTCTCAAAGAACTTCCATTTCCATTTTGCCGAAATTTGCCGAGAAGTAACAACGAGAAGAAGAATCATACGTGTCGTCTCACAACCATAGCAGTTTTACTAGACTAAAAATTCAGTTTATATTGTCTATATCTACTCAAAACGTCCTCCAGAAATAAATCAGAATATTTGATGCTTCAGTAATTAAAATACAGTAGAGTCTATACATCGTACTTATACGTTTCCAACGTTATAGTTTGATTTCAGGGAACAAAACAGTTACAAATTACTCTGCAGATTAAATTACTGTAGTTGTTCGTTGCATAGATCCATACTGGATGTGGAACATCTCAAAACATAATTTTTTACAAGCTGATATAATAATATTAGTAGTATGAATACGTATTTGTTCTATTCACAAATTCGTCAGAATAGCATTCTTCAACCGATTGTAGAGTTACAGTATAAAATAGCGAGTAACTTTGACTTTAACACTTTCATCCTGCAGATAGGTGAAGTACATATGTTTGTAAAGATTAAGTAACTTAACTGTGGCTTCATCAGTCCCTAAGCTTACAAACTACTTATGAACTACCTTATACTAAAGACAGCACAAACATCCATGCCCGAGGGGGGGAATCGAACCACCAACGGGGAACGTCCTCGCGCATCGGAGCATAGCGGTTTGGGTTTTGGTCGCGGCGGAGTGGCCGAGCGCATTGAGGCGCTTGGCTACGATGCACGAGGCCGTTCCCCGTCGGGCGTTCGAATCCCTCCCCCCTCTCCCGTCGGGCATGGATGTTTGTGCTGTCTTTGGTATAAGGTAGTTCATGAGTAGTTTGTAAGTTTAGGGACTGATGACCCCGCAGTTAAGTCCCTTAAGTTTTACAAACATATGAACATTTGAACTCCCAAACTGGAGTTATTAATGACATACTAGGTACTCTTAGTAATGCAGTTCCGAACTCCTGCGTCCTACCAAGGTCTTGATAAAGTTTTTCTTGACCCTAATACAACTGCCAGAAGAGAATGGCGAAGTATTCTTCCTTCTAGTTGGCAGTTAGGATTCCTATTCATCCCCGCTCAAGCTCGCAGGAATAAATAAACAAGAGCTGCACAGAGGCACGCTGTTTGCATTTGACAGCTAATGGAAAAGGTTAAACATTTATTTTAAATGTGACTGATTAATTGGGCCTAAAAGGAAACGAAGGCAAAATAGGTACTAAGATATAGTCACAAAACTATGGTAACAACAGTTACGCCGTTTTGCAAAAAAAAAAAAAAAAAAAAAAAAAAAAAAAAAAAAAAAAAAAAAAAAAAATGCTCGGAAAATGAGAAAATTCTGAAAAAACTTAAACTGCTTTTTCCAAGCTATTTTTGTGTGAAGTCAGTTCTCAAATCACGATTCGAGCAATAGATTTTTTTTTTTGTTTTATTTTTTACGGTTTTCAAACAATTCTCAGGAAAATATTGGAAAATTCGAAAAAAAACTAAAAAAATAACAATTTTCTATGCTTTATCGATCGTAACTGACGGCAGGAGCGACTTACGTGATTTGATTAATTAGCATGAAATTTCACACATCTACGTGTTTTTTCATGGATAAGGTTTTTATATTCCGCAAACCATAGTATGGTGCCTGGTTGCGAGTACCTTATAATACACTACTAACGTTTGGCCAGTCAATAGACTTCATCACCGTTTGATCGAGCGCCATGACAGTTGGTACGTACATGTTTGTACTCATGGAGAACAAACATCGGCAAATAGAGGAGGGTTCCAGTAGATTTCATCTCCGACCGATCACCACGAAATTTGGCACATGTATTTACGTTCTCATGGTGCGGGTTTTTAAATTGTACAAGCCATCATATGGTGCATGGTTTCGGGTACCTTATAGTAGAATTGCAAACCGTTCGACCAATCAATAGACTTCATCTCCGCTTGAGCGATCGCAATGAAAGTTGGCAGTTACGTGTAATTTGTGGGAGATTGAGATAGACAAAGACAGGAGAAGGAAATGAACTAAGAATGGGGGAGATTGAGAGGGACAGAGAGAGGAGGAAGATGAGGAGGAGGAGATACAGATTAATGGAGGAAGAGTGACTAAATGGGTCAAAGAGGTAAGCGACAAAGAGATGGGAGAGCGGCAGAGGGGGGATGGGTGATGGAATGGGGAGAGGAGATGGACAGAGAGAGAGGAGATAGACAAAGAGGGGGGAGGGGCTTGGAGGAACAGGTGAACAAAGGAGAACTGGATTAATGAAAGATTGGAATAAATATGTAATGTAAGAAATTTTACCATGGATTACGCATAGCAGGAATTACCTTCACTTGATGATCGCACTGACTCCCAAATGGAGGACATTGTAATAGGCATAGCCTTTGTAGAGAATCGGCTGAGAGAGTTGAAAACAAACAAGCCGCCATGTCCAGATGGGTTACCGATCCGGTTTTACAAAGAGTACTGTGCGGCATTGGCTCCTTAGTTAGCTTACATTTATCGCGAATCTTTTACCCAGTCAAAGTTCCAAGCGTCTGAAAAGAAGTCGCAGGTGACTTCCGTGTATAAGAAATTAAAAAAAACCGGACCCTTATAATTACAGACCAATATAATTAAGGTTAGTTTTCTGTAGAATTCTTGAACTTATTCTCAGTTCCAATATGGTAAAGTTCCTTGAGTCGGAAAAGCTTCTGTCCATGCTTCAGCACGGCTTTAGGAAGCATCGATCGTGTGGAGCCCAGCTTGCCCTTTTCTCTCATGACATCCTGCGTCCTATGGACGAAGGGCAACAGGCAGACTGCATATTTCTCGATTTCGTAAGGCGTTCGAGACAGTACCGCACTGCAGACTGCTAACGAACGTACCGGCATTTGAACTAGTACCCAAATATATGTGTGGCTCGAAGACTACTAAGTAATAGAAACCATGACGTTGTTCTCAATGGCGAGTGTTCATCAGAGACTAAGGTTGCGTCAGGAGTGCCCCAGGGAAGTGTGATACGATCGTCATTATTTTCTGTCTATATAAATAACTTGGGGAATAGAGTGAGTTGCAATCTGCCGCTATTTGCTGATGATTGTATGGTGTACGTCATTGATAGACTGTAGTAGGATGCATGATGACTTGGACCAAATTTCTAGGGGTTTTGAGGAATGGCAGCTAACTCTAAATGTAGAAAAATGTAAGATGATGCAGATGAGTAGGAGAAACAATCCCATAATTTCGAATACAGCATTAATAGTGTGCTGCTTGACAGAGTCGCGTCAATTAAATATCTAGGCATAAAGTTGCACAGGGATATGAAATGGAACGAACATATGGCAGTCGTGGGGAAGTCGGACGGTCGACTTTCGTTTATTGGGAGAATTCTGGGAAGATGCGATTCTTCTGTATAGGAGACTGCATATAAAACGCTCGGGCGACGCCGTCTTGAGTATTACTCGTTAGGGATCCCCACCAGAGCGGTTTAAAGGAAGATATGGAGGCAATTCAGAGGCGGTGGCTAGGTGAATGTTACTGAGATGCTTCGGGAACTCAAATGGAAGTATCTAGAGGGAAAGCGACGTTCTTTCCGAGAAACACCGTTGAAGAAATTTAGAGGGCCGGAATCAGAAGCGGATTGCAGGAAGATTCTACTGCCGCCAACCTACATTTCGTATAAAGACCACAAAGATAAGATCAGAGCTAGAGATGGGAAAACTGAAACATCTGACAGTTTCGATACAAATTAGACCAAACACTGTTTCGAAACTATGAAACAATGTATGTAATAGTATGGGCCTATTTATCGTACCATCGGCAATGTTTACTGTATAAGAATTGCTGTAGAACCACTTAACATAGTTCGAGGACAGCAACTGTAAGGCGTTATTCGTTGCGGCGAGATTTAGCTTATTTGCGAAATTTCTGTCACCAACTTACACTTCCGAAAGCGAAAATATTTTGTAACACCTACCTACAGAGGGAGGCATGATAATCATAATAAAATAAGAGAAATCAAATCGGAAAGCTTTAGGTGTTTCTTTTTCCGCTCGCTATGAGAGAGTGGATCATAAAAGCGGTCCGATGAACCCTCTGCCATGCACTTCAATATGATCAGCAGAGTAATGTAGATGTATCTCTTTCTCGTAATAAAAACTTGAGTTGTGCTGTATGGAGGGTCAGCTGTTTCTTTAAAATAAAACTTAGTTTTGTGAAGTACCCGGAATCCATATTCAGTAACCAGTATCTGCTTGTCTAAAAGCACTTCAGATTTATAATTTATAAGCTAACAAATTGTCTTGCAGCAAGATCGTTACTGGCTTTTTTATTCATTTATTATTATTAATATTATTATTACAGAGAGAGGCCTGTTACTTCGCGGGAAATATTGGAATTCCCACATTCCGTGGGGATTAAATTTTACTAACCGTCCTGGCTGCCACGCGTAATAATGTTAGCAACCATGTGACGATGGCTGTAGCCAATCAGTGGACGCTAAATACTGATAATGCAGGAAGTAAAAGTGCCGGAAGCTCCGTCGTATTGTATGTGTGCTCACTTGGAGCAGTAGTGTCTGTGATCTCTGTTTTGCAGACGACATGTGAAATGCAAATCATGACAATAGACCATTTTAAGGCCATAATAATTGAAGATTTATAACAGACGCTTCATCTTAGTTCATTAAATGTCAATGAAGAACAAATATCTATCAATGATGCAATAACGATGAAACCGAAAGCAAGACATATGAATAGAAATATTAACAATTATAGGTATGATATCAGTCTGGTCTTGTGGTTAGATGCATTAGGTCATAATCTACACTAAGGAAAACACAAATATTTTTTTCTTTCGTAACAAAATCTGGGACCATAATCTTAATGTATTACAAGTCTACTATTCAATATTCGGCAGTTTTTTTTTTTCGGATACTTTGCGATATCCGTCTCGTTATGAAGGAACCTAACAATACAGGTTAAATTTGTGCGACTGAAACGAATGTTATTTACATTTTTCCTTCTCAGAAAGACGTTGCTGGCGATCTATTTCGGAGTACGTTGCGATTTCCGATTTTCTATTAAGGTAGCAACCTAATATTTGTAGAGCTTATGGGACTTAACTACGGGGTCATGGCCATGCAGACCGTGACTGGAGCGCCTCAGTCCCCTCGGCCACCGCGGCCGGCTGTAGGAAACTAAGAAGAAAGTTTTAATCACTGCTGCTAAAATAAGTAACCTGCACGTGATATTTAAATTCTGCCTTTGCATAAACAGTTGGCTGTTTATAACCGAATATGTGCCGATTTCCGAGTACGTAATCAGGCAGAAACAATAGGAAACGGCCGGCCGCAGTGGCCGAGCGGTCTGCGGCGCGCCAATCACGTTCTGCACGGCCACTACGGTCGGGGGTTCGAATTCCCCCTCGGGCATGGATGTTTGTGCCGTCTTTAGTCTTAACTAGTTCATAAGTAGTTTGTAAGTTTAGGGATTGATGACCCTGTAGTTAAGTCCCATAAGCTGTACGAATACTTGAATATTTTTAACAATAGGACACACTTTAGTTACTGTCCATGAAACGATTACAGTACCATTGATATTTATATGATTCCTTGTAGTTAATAGCTGTCTATTTGATCATTTTCATTTGTAGAGGATAAGTCAAATATAATTTTTAAGGACATTAGATTGTCATCAACTAATTGTAATTCACAATTACGATTTCTGTCGAAAAGTCCATTTTCATGTGCCAAACAACAATTTTAAATTGTCAGACATGCCTGAGAAACATGTCATCGTCACATCACCATACATTTAGTTTCACAAAACACGTTGTCAAGTTCCATAATTGAGCACATATCGAAAATTTACTGCATCAGTGCACGGAAACGCGACATTACAGAAAAGTAAAACCTAGTCCATGGTCAACATACTAATATGATCCTGCTTTACTTTCCTTTAAATATCATGTAGCATCACCATATACAGTAATACACACTGAAACCATAAATGTGAATTTAAAAACAACTGATGACGGGTACCTAGTGTTCCCTTAAAAGAAAAAGTTCGCAGTTTACTTCCGAAAAAGTAGCGATATACGAGTTTGTGATTTGGTATGAACGTAACACCGTCTGAGAGTGACACGAGTTGCAACAAAATTCATATTCGCGCTTGTCACAAACCGTCATCTGTTTGTTTACATGCATGCTGCGATCTTGGTGTCGAGAGCCATGATTCGACCACAAAACTCGATAGTCGACCTAAATTCACCCTCTGGTAACTTCTGGCAGCACTCTCGGTATTTCGCGTCAGGTTTAGCCAATAATGTGACAACGCAAATGTTTAGTCATGAAATCTTCATTCTACGAGGGCAATATTTTTTACTGTGCGGACAAGGGTACATACAAGAACTTATCAACCATAGAGCAGGATCAACATCATTTATTTACTTCTTGGTCTGTACGAAACATTTTGGTAATTGTGAAGAAGGCTTGCACAGGCGACCATTTTGATAAATCTCGAACGCGCGACCACACTTCGATATATGGTGCCTTTCGATATGTTCCAAGATGGCGGGGGAATCTGATTTGTTGATGCACGAAACAGTGATCATTTTAAGTGATCGTTAGGTTAGGTATAGGTTAAACAAGGAGGGGCCCGAATCTCCGGTTAAAGTTACCAACATACGCGCCGTGCAAATAACACGGGCAACAGACTCTACAGTTTTACCGTCCTTATATTACGAGGATAATTAAGTTGCTCAGCGGACAAGGCTACATACAAGAACCTGTCAACCATAGAGCAGGAACAGCATTAATTATTAACTTTGTGGACAGCCAACCTATGGCAGTGAAATGGCAGTAGTAAGAGTACTTACCTTAATTGTCACTGGTGCATACAACATACATCGAAGTGTGGTCGCGCGATAGCGATTTATCGAAACTGCCGCCCGTTGAAGCGTCCCCTTGGCAAAGATTTTCTATCGTGTTGTTGATGTTGACTACATAATTACGCGAGGCCGCCCGTATGGTAGGTAAAAGTTTTTACCCCGTTACGAGTTCACAATCGGCAATAAGGTATGTATACGACAGTCATGGCTCATAAATGCTACTTTCTATACATACTAAATAAATCATAGAGAATATAGGGCACAGTGAATAAAGAATCACAAATAATGCTATGGAATTACAGGAAATAAGAAAATATGAGGCAAAACTTCATGACAATACTTAGCCCTTCTTAAACAGTACATTGAGTCCACCACTTGTTCGTCTTGACCGTTACAACACCACCACAATCTATTTGTTGTTTATTATTCTCCTTCTGTTACATTTGCATGTTGCGTATTCATAGCTTTTAAGAAATACCTTTACTTTTATATGAATATCGGACGGTAAGTAATTTAGTTTTCGCGTGTAAGAAACTAGGGGTATGTGAAAAAATTCTAACTCTACAACACGAAATTAAATTTGGGATCTCCCCTTGTTAGTATAAAAGGCTTTATGTTGTATCTTATTAACTGGTTATTGAATGCAAATAGTGAGCGTAGTTTTATTGTTCATTTACATTTATACAGTGCTTTAGTTGGGTCGGTACGGCGTACCGCCTAAAATTCAAATTCGCTATTAGCGTATCGGCTAAAATTCTTACTTAAGTGAGAGCTTACGAGATTACCCATGATGCACCGGTCACGCCGTCAGCGTACAGTGTAGACGCGTCCACTCGCACATGATTCACGCATACGATCGCTAGTAGATGGAATAGGATGGATTCTATTCTCACGCGTATGGTAGTGCTTCGCGCATACCAGACGGCCGAATGGGAAACTCAGCTGACAAACGAAGCCAGTAGGGAATTTGTTTGAGAATGTGTATTGTCTCCTGCTCAGAGGAACGAAGTTTTTCGACTCAGTCGTAAGTATTTTAGGAGGTGATACGACAGAGGAATTGCATTAAAAATTTAATATAACCTGTGTACAATTTTTATTGAAGACAGAGATATAGCTGTTAATATGAAATCCAAACAAACGTAGAGCAAATGTAAATCAAGAAATTTACACTGATTTATGCATCGGTTCTTGGTAGTACAACATCAATTTGTCGTACATACCAAGAGCTGTACCTCTGTACCCAATAAAAATTGGATACACGTGATATGAAATTTTAACTGCAAATCGTCTTTATTACAATCTTTTAAAATATTTGCTATTTTTCCTGAAACATGCTGCAGTTAACAGATGGAATTTTGTTTTTGGTGAGCATTAGTTGAAGCTTGATCGAAGAAAAAGGTCTATGTATAGACACCTGAGCTATTTAGTTCATTATTTACATAGGGGCCACAAACCGCAGGGCTGGAAATATGTAATCGCAAATGAGGACGTTAACACATGTGAACGACGTAGTTACGCATGAACTGCACGAAAACAATTAAATACACTTTCACAGTGGCAGCCTAAAACACAAGTAAATGTTTTACTCATCAAAATATATCATACAGTTTCGAAAAGTGATGTTAACGCGGCGATTCATTTGCTGTAAGTTGACAACAAACGAAGTAGACGACTCAACCAGTGACTATCAGTCAGAGAAAATGGCAAAACGGTCCAACAAAAATGGCCAGAAATGGCTACATTATAATTTATATGTTTTATGCATAAAAATTAAAATGTGAAAAACACTCACCTAGCAAAACTAAATATAATCGTCCTCATTCTCATTTTCTTTGCTACTGCTGCTGCAGATTTCACTGGTCTCATCTACATCTACCTCTTGTATGTAGCATTCGTACCAACAAGCTTCAGTATTTCTTCTGGGATTTCATATGAAAAACAACACTTATGTTCGCGTCTCAATCCATACCCTACATTCAGAATAGCAGAGAGTGTATTCGTTTTAATTCTGTTTCTGAGTTTGTTTTTCACCAAGTTCACTTGGCTAAAAATTCTCTCGACTTCCGCATCGGAGTACGGTAAAGTTAACACTGATAATGCGAGTGAGACTAACTCCGCAAATGGATTTTCTCCTCCTGCGTCACTGTACTGACTAACCTCTTGCCAGAATGTAGAAGTCGATGTTTGATTCGTCCATTTTATGTAATTAACGTTTCGCCACTGGTTTTCAATTTTGTCGGCATTTTGCTCAAAACCCATTGCTAATACCAAACCAGTAATAGGCTGTTTCACTGTTTTCAATGTTTCTTTCACACTTAGTAACGATATTTGTTGGAGTACTTCAAAGTTATCTGGAAGCCTATTCTGAAGCTCTTGAACCAGCTTTTTTGTTAAACTGACACATCTGTCACGTAAAGTTTTCTTTGCATCATCGGACATATTGCAGAGTTTTAGTTCATTTTCGACTACGAGGCCGAGATATGAGGATGGGTCAATATAACTATCAATGCTGTTCTCGAGAGGATCAATTATAGCAGTGGGATTTATTATTCTGCCGCTTATGGACCGAACTAAATTGGCCAAACTACCTAACAACTTGGTAGGATCCGCATTCTCCGATTCATAACGTTTATTGGTTTCTTGTTGTTCATTCAGGATATTCTGAATGTAGTATAAGTATACCTTATTGGCTGGATCCTTATACATATTGTATAAAAGTTCTGCAGTAAAGCAGTGCGCTTTGTGGCAGGCAAGTTCGAAGTGTAATGTTAAGGTACGTTTAGATCGGCAATTAAAATTGCATATTGTCGACAATATATACCGGAAATGTTGTCTGGAAACATTGCAGCCACATGTATGGCAGCGACACAAGTGACAACACATCGGGATCTATTGCCCAGCAATGTTTGCGGCAACTAATTTCCGGGCAGAGGCTACAAAATGGATGAGTGCGACGTTATAGAAGTGAGTGCGGCTCTCTTACTTTTACATGAAACAATTGTTAATGCTATTAGAAACAAAAAGAAGAGAAATCGTACTCTGCGGATGCGTGCTGTTTTGAGTAGGCGGAGTAATTCAGGAAATTTAACTCGTGAGTTAATACTAGATACGTACCTGTCCCAGAACTTTACTCGTATGTCTAAAAATGATATCGAATATCTCGCCCAATTAATTGGTCCGAAGAGAGCTAAATCCAATACAAACATGAGGGACTGTATTCCAGTAACAACAAGAATTGCGATCACACTTCGATTTTTAGCTACTGAAGTCTGATGTACCTGTTTAAAGTCCACTATTCTTCCATCAGCATCTTGGTGCCAGAGGTATGCAGTGTTTTATTGATATTTTATTTCTGATGGACACACACACACACACACACACACACACACACACACACACACACACACACACACAAATACAATTACTGATACACATGTTCGTCATCGTCTATAACAACTATTGTAGCAATGATGTCTGCATATGCATTTTCCTCGTTGTTTACTTCTACACTTTCTCCATAAATAACATTTGACGAGCTGTATGACGTCGACTGTTGCCCTCTTTCGTAATGTATCATCCTCAAATCCGCTTCGTATAATAATTTACTAATGTTGAACTCAACATCTGCTCGGATTACTTTGTTGTACCCCCATAACGTCTCTGCTACATTATCTCCGAAACCCAAAAACGGAGTCTTCAGTTTTCGGGAAGCATTGTTGACAATGTCAATAGCGTTTTGCACAGCTTCACTGTGCTCCTCAGATTGCTGTGGAACACATCTCCGGCTTTTTCGTGGCTGTGGCTGTGTCTGTGCTACTGGTGTATCAAGTGACAAATCCACCTCCTGTTTCACTTCAGTTTCCAACTCGGCCTGAAAACAAACAGTATAAAAATTAGAAATTGCTAAGCATAAAACAGTGTTATGTTACATTTGAAATAAAAAAAAATAACTTTTTAATCATTACATATCTAGTAGAGATTTTGTATTTATTGTTGTTATTCATTAATTTTCTAGATGCCATCATCTCCTGAAGAATGGAAAACAATTTCTCAAGAATTAGAGGATAAATGGAATTTTCCTAACTGTGTAGGCGCTATGGATGGGAAGCACGTTGCTATTACGTGCCCACCAAATAGTGGTCGTAAATTCAACTACAAACAGTTTTTCAGCATAGTGTTGATTGCAGTAGTGAATGCGAATTACTAATTTATATACGTGCATATCGGATGCCAAGGGAGGATCTCAGATGGGGGAGTTTTTAGGCACACTGCATTTGGCGAAGCACTTCTTAACCAATCACTGAATTTGCCAGAACCTGTGCCACTTCCTGGGAGGGAAATGCCAAATCCGTTTGTATTTACGGCAGATGAAGCGTTTCCATTAATGGAAAACATTGTGAAGCCTTTTTCTCCAGATGTTGCTCCCCATTCAATAAAACGTGTGTCCAATTATCGGATATCAAGATCCAGAAGAACTGTAGAAACACTCTTGGATTACTGGTGGCAGTTTTCCGTATCCTTCAAAAAACCATAGATTTGAAAGTGGAAAATACTGCAAACATTGTGTTAGCTTGTGCATTTCTACACACTTTTTTGCGACGAAATGCACAGACCGAAATGCTTTATTCACCTCCAGAGGTTTTCGACAGTGAAGATGCGGATACAGGGACAGTAGTACCAGGTTCTTGGCGAAACAACGATGTCAATATACAAGGCCTCCAACAAGTTCCACGAAACCGTAGTACAAGAGCCAAAGAAGTACGAGAAGAATTTATGAATTATTTTGAAAGTGATCAGGCTCGGGTAGCCGGCAAGATGTATACTAAATTAATGTACAAGCAAATTTATGTTTATATTGAATAAAAGTTTTTGCTTACCTCTCCATTTGTGTTTATGTTGTCAAAACCCGCTTCAGGCACATCCCTAGACAGTATGAACCTGATGCTATTGTAGGCGAACCACGTGGAAGAAGGAGAGCCACCTGCACTTCCACTTTTCTTTTTTTGTTTCTTTGCCTCGCTTTTAGCGTAGGTTCGAAGACTTCTAAATTTCTTTTATGCGTCCTGAATTGCAATGCCAAATTCGTCTGCAACTGCCTGCCAACTATCTTTTTTCACATTCCTGTCTTTATATGTGTTGCATTCTACGTCCCACAACTCAGAACGTAGATGAATAGAATTAATAAATGAGATTGTTTTCTCGTTCGACCACTTTTCCATATCTGACAGAACAAAAACTCAAGATGACAATAACTGTAAGAAGTCTTCCTTCCATTCTTCAAAACAGTGACGGTAAGCTCGAAAACAATGCACCAATATAGTAACTATAAACATCAATACTACTTTCAAAACAAACCAGCGCGCGCAAACTTTCGAAGCAACAAAAGCGAAACGATGCTCTGTTTTCGTGATTGCAGCGCTGTCGGTGAGAGAAGCACAAACAGCCTTGAGAGCGAGAGGAAAGCATTTACAGACGACCGAGACAAGTATTGTCCTGCAATACGAAATGTTCTCACCGTTCCCGGACAACACGGCAATCCCTAGGCAACTACCTGCAACATCAGCAATATTGACCGTCCATACCGAAATATTGCTGCGTATTGCAGTCATATAGCAGCAGTGTTGACAGCAACACCATTTCAGCTAAATATTTAGGTAAAATGTTGCCCGTCTAAACGTACCTTTAGTTCTGTGTACTGTTCTAAAATTCTGTTAACAGAGGGTTCAATGGAAATCCAACGAGTATTGCAAATTTCTGGAATATTTCGGGGATCACATTCACCTTCCTCTCAATTAATTGTGTTGTATATGTGCCTATATTGTAAGCGGCGCAGAGAAGAACACGAAAACCATTTGTGAGTTTCACGAAAAAGAAATTCAAAATTTCTGGGCAGAGTTTCTTCTGTAGCATGAGAAAATCCGAGCTGCAATGAGTGACAGACGGAACGCATGAGAACAATAGAATTGTTTTCAAATTACTTTTTCATCCTAACGTATACTCCATTGTTAATATCGCACATCACACTGGCATTGTCTGTTCCGAGCCCCTGCACTTTTTTAGAATAAAGTTTTAAAGTTTCAGATTCAGCAAAAGTTGTTTTATTTCTGAAATTATACTTGCATCATCATATTTTCCTAGTTCGACAATGCCCAAAAATGTGCACACGATTTCGTTCATTTGTGTGCTGTAATATCGCACCGTAACTGCTAATAATTTGGACACTGAAATATCTGTCGATTCATCTACAATAAGACTGAATTTGTGTTCGCCTATATCTCTCACTAACAGATCAGTGAAGTGGGGTGCAAGTATATTCATAATTATTCCTTTACATTTTGTCCGATGCAGACGAAGATCAGCTGGTTTATTGTCACTCAAAGAAAATGTGTTATTGCACAACTGTGACAAATGATCAATATTCATTATTTCGGAATGTGTTGCAATGTACAAAGCTAATCTTGCTTCGGCCTTTTTACTGCTAGTGATTTCCTCAACTCTTTTAAAAGTGATTTTTGCTTAACGCCTGCTGCTAAATGGAGCACATGCTGAAATGTCTTTTTTTAGAATTTAAATGATGCTTTAAATCATACAATTTTGCCCTATTTCTGTTTTGCAAAACCTGCGAAATCCTCTAGTTTTGTCTGTTGAAACTGGCTGTACCCATTCCTTGAAGTCAGACATATTTTCCCATTCCTTCCTGTAAATTTGTGTATATCGCGGTTTCGGCATGGCTAGATAATTAACTATCACAGTCACAAAACACTGGTACAGCACACGGTATTCTTCCAACACTCAATGTTAACACACGTTAAAAAAGAGACACTTCACACCACACTGTTGTAACTTGTACAGCGTTTCCAAGCAAGTGCAACTACATAGTGTTTCAAAATAATGAATCGATATGCGGAACTGTTACATTATCTCGAAACTTCCAGGTATCACTGTTTCGATACAGTGGTGTTTTATTTGTCGTACTTTGGAGGAACGTTAAAAATAATAAATCAATAAATACATTTCTATTCATAATAAAAACTTCCGAATTTTGTATTTTTGTTCAGAAAATTATCTATCAATAAAAGTGGCTATATAATATGACCAAAATGGCTAGGAATGCCAGCAGTAGCTTTTTTTTTCTTTTTTTCAAAAACAGTGGCTAGACGCCTCTTCAAAATGGCCAGATCTAGCCATAAAATGGCTAAGTTGGCATCTCTGGACTCAACAAATGCGTACCGTTTGAAGGCGTGTTTGTAGTTCGACGTTCTATCGTAATGGGCGCTACAGCTGACAACGACTTCCTTGTGCGTGTTGCACGTTTCGTATAGAAAGGGCTTTAAATCTGTAAAAAAAAAAAAAAAAAAAAAAAAAAAAAAAACCCCAAGTGTAAATCGTCGAATGGATTTCGGAAAGAAAAATTGGAGAGTTTTAGGTTCGTTCGAGTTGCGATCATAATCGTCGAAGCGTCCAAATTGCACTTTCGCACAATTCCGATGGAATCTGACTGGCGGTCAAATGTTCGAATTAACCAATGGGGAGACAGAGCAAATGCTTCTTACCAACTCCAAAGCGATTAAGAACCTTGCGATTAAGATAAGCCACTGCATACGCAAAGACTTTTGTATGCAATATCGTTGAAGAAAGCAAGTTCGAAATTCCGGCAATTCTTTTAAAAATTTAAGGGACAGTACATCACAACATTTTGACTTAATTTCCATTAACTGAATCATGAAACACTGCACGAGTTACATATGTTTTCATGCTCAGCACGAATACATTAAAATGAGTTTCAAATCTGTACATTATGGCTACATTTTGTTAGTGTATTCACTTGCCTAAATCTTTACTTTCTCGATTTTCTTAAAATGTCAATTTGACCCATTTCATGTGGAATGAGCAAGGTACCGCCTAAAATTTTTATATATATGTCTTCCGCAATGCCCTTCATCAGGTGTGAAATTTTATCTGGCTCAATCATATCCGGGTTTACTACTTGGCATGGGGCCAAAACACACTCTGTATATACGTCTGCGTTGATTCGCCATGACGTTGGGCCCTGTTCCTCAATTGCTCTTCTGGTAAACGGACTTTTTGCTGGTGGTCTCCAAATCTCTTCTTAAGTTCTGTCTGTAATGTCTTCCTTTAAACTGATCTGCTGCGGGTCCCAAACACTTGAGCAATACTCATGACGTGGTCGTACAAGCGGTTTATACGCGGTCTCCTTTACAGGTGAAGTACATCTTCCCAAAATTCTCCCAATAAACCGAAGTCGGCTGTCCGCCTTACTCACAACTGTCCTTACATGCTCGTTCCATTTCATATCGCTCTGCAATGGTACGCCTAGATATTTGAACGACACAACAGCATCAAGAAGCTCACTACTAATGCTGTTTTCGAACATTATGGAATTGTTTTTTCTACTCATGCGCATCACCTTACATTTTTCTACATTGAGAACTAGCTGCCATTCTTCGCACCAACTAGAAATTTTGTCTAAGTTATCCTGTATGCTATTACAGTCAGTTACAGACGACACCCTTCCATACACCACAGCATCATCAGCAAACAGCCGCAAATTACAACTTACTCTTTCCTTCACATCATTTATATAGATAGAAAATAATAGCGGTCCTATCACACTCCCCTGGGGCACGCCTGACGATACACTCGTCTCTGATGAACACTCGCCGTCGAGAACATTGTACTGCGTTCTATTACTTAGGAAGTCTTCCAGCCAGTCACAAATCTGTGAACCTATTCCATAAGCTCGTATCTTCGTTAGCAGTCTGCAGTGTGGAACCGCGTCGAACGCCTTTTTGAAGTCGAGAAAAACACAATCCGCCTGTTGCCCTTCATCCATGGCTCGCAAGATGTCATGTGAGAAAAGGGCAAGCTGAGTTTCACATGAACGATGTTTCCTAAACCCGTGCTGATTCATGGAAAGAAGCTTTTCCGTTTCAAGGAAATTTACTATATTCGAACTGAGAATATGCTCCAAAATTCTACATGAAACTGAAGTCAACGATGTTGGCCTGTAATTGTGTGGGTCAGTTCTCTTTCCTTTCTTATAAACGGGAGTCACATGCGCTTTTTTCCAATCACTAGGAACTTTGCGCTGAATTAAAGATTCGCGATAAATGCAAGCTAAGTAGGGGGCCAACGCCGCAGAATAGTCTTTGTAAAACCGAACTGGTATTCCATCCGGACCAGCAGACTTTTTCGTATTTAGCTCTCTCAGCTGCTTCTCTACACCGGAAATACCTATTGCTATGTCTCCCATTTCGGAATTAGTACGTTGATCAAATGATGGTACATTTGTGCGGTCCTCCTGCGTGAAAGATTTCTTAAAGGTTAAATTTAAAACTTCAGCTTTCCGTTTGCTTTCTTCTGTTACTGCCCCGGAATGATCAACGAGTGACTGGACAGTGGGCTTTGACCCGCTTATCGATTTTACATAGGACCAGAATTTTTTCGGGTTCTCGGAAAGATCTTTTGCTAAGGTATGGCTGTTATAATTATTGTATGCTTCGCGCATCGATCTTTTTATAGGCGCACGAATCTCTACTAACTTTTGCCTGTCATCATTTGCGTTCTTTTTTGAATCGAGAGTGCAACAGCCTTTGCTTTCTCAGCAGCTTTCTAACATTATTATTATACCACGGTGGATCTTTTCCATCTTTATTCTGGTTCTTGTCCGCGTAGGCGACGGCTCTTTTAAACGGAGCCACGGTGATACAGATGTACTGCATGGTACTCGGCGCCTTCACCAGAAAGTGTCATGTTGAAAACTGCAGGGGGTCCGGAATTCGAAGGCTGGTCGTTAATAGAGCACTACACTTTACACTTGGAACACGTTTATTGCTGACACAGGCATACACTCAGTACAGACTGACTCCTGCTTGGAGTGTTCCACTTTTTATACATAGAAAGAATTTTCTGGAAGTAACAAGTACTACATCAAACATAAAAAAACATGTAGGACTTTTTAGAAATAGTAAATACGAAGAAATAAATATTTTTCTGCCCGTGGAGAGATTTGAACTGAGGACCGCATGTACAGCGATCTGCGATGCTAACCAATGCACCACGCGTTTCGTGCGAAGTCTGGCGACAATATCTTTGGTATAAGGGGACATCATGTGTCTCAGGTAATTGAATAATTGTTGATATGGTTGATATATTACACGAAAGAAAGTAGGAAGATAGGGTTTGCGTACAGTCGACAGCGTGGGATTTAGGGACAAAATATTATACAAGGAACAATTGTGGCGGTATATGATTCCATCAAGGTCGCAGGCGCAGAGGAGACTCAGAAAACGACAGAAAAAAATATATCCTGAAGAAGATCGTGTGTTCTTCTGTCATTTGTTTTCCTATCTTCTGATTACGAATCGACCTTTCCGTAGGTTCCTGAATGTTAATGGAAAGCTATTGATAATGTTGATTGGAATACACTCTTTCAGATATAGAAATCTGCAGGAGTAAAATATAGGGAAAGGAAGGTTATTTACAACTTGTACAAAAACCAGAGAGCAGTTATCAGAGTTGAAGTGCATGAAAGGGTTGCAGAGGTTGGGAAGGGTGTAAGACAGGGTTGTAGCCTTTCTCCAATGTTATTCAGTTTGTACACTGGGCAAGCTATAAAGGAAAGCAGGGAGAAATTTGGAGAAGGAATTAAAGTTCAGGATGAAGAAATAAAAACATTGCTTTTTTCTGATGACATTGTAATTCTGTCAGAGAAAGCAAAGGACCTGGAGGAGCAATTGAACGGAATGGACAGTTTCTTGAAAGAAGCATGTAAGATGAACATTAACAAGAGCAAAACAAAGGTAATTGGAATGCAATCTTAGAAAATCAGGCGATGCTGAAGGAATTGAATTAGGTAACGAATCAATAAAAGTGGTAGATGAGTTTTGTTATTTTGGCAGTAAAATAACATATGATAGTCACAGTACAGATAATATAAAAAGCAGAATGCCACTGGGAAGAAAAGCGTTCTTAAAAAAGAGAAATTTGTTAACATCGAATATCAAATTAAGCATAAGGAAGTCCTTTTTGAAGGCATTTGTGTGGAGTGTTGCCTTGTATGGAAGTGAAACATGGACGATAAACAGTGCGCATAGGAAGAGGATAGAGGCTTTGGAAATATGGTGTTACAGAAGAATGCTGAAAATTAGGTGGGTGGATCATGTAACTAATCAGGAGGTACTGAACAGAACTGGGGAGAAAAGAATTTTCTGGCATACCTTGACTAAAAGAAGGGATCGATTGGAAGGACACATTCTTAGACATCAAGGAATTGTGAATTTAGCGTTGGAGGGAAGTGTGTGGGGTAAAAATCGCAGAGGGACACCAAGGGATGAATATAGTAAGCAAATTCAAATGGATGTAGGTTGCCGTTCTTATGAGGAGATGAAGAGGCTTGCTCAGGATAGTGTACGTTGGAGATCTGCATCAAACTAGCCTTCGGACTGAGGACCACAACAATGGAAACTGTTGACATAAACTCACTTTAGCAGAGCAATTTCGTTCTAATAGCATCTTAAACAAACTTAATCAATGCATGTCTGTTGCAGGAAGTTGTTTTGTTCCCTACATCCCCCCTCCCCCTCACCTCCATATTGTAGGATCTCGATCTGAAATCGGTCCCTTCGGAAAAGTCGTATGTCAAAATAATGCTTCAAGGGAGTCATATCTCGCGTTTTGCATAGCCGTTGACCAGTGACTATTGTAAAGAACGGATGCGCTGGAGTACAAGATGCAAATAGAAACGTTTTCACACGTATTCTGACACAAGCCACTGGATCAGTTCGTTTGGTTCTTGTCCATTAGGTTTAGGAAAGTACCAATAATTCACGGTCGTTATTGAAAAACTGATTTTTGGGTACCAAGAGCACTAACTGTGGGGATGACCATGTCATAACTTCTAATTATTATCGTCGAGATTTTCCCTTTAAATCGTTGGGATAGTTCTTGGGGATTGAATTTTTCCCAATATCTTTATCTGTTACCGAGTACCAGAGGTTCAAATGTACCATAATTGTACGAAAATGACACTCCAGTTTTTAGACTTTTTTGTAGTGTGGCTGCAATTATCTTATTCGTTGAGTATAACAGATGGTTCAAATTTAATTGTACATAATTTAGACCTTTAGATCACAGGGTTAAAATAAGAGGCATTGGAGCTCCTTACGGAGGCATACAAGCCTTTCCCTCGCTCTACCTGGGAATGGAACAGTTATGGAAATGACTGTTTATAATTACCTGACATCTTATTGAGGTTGTTTTCTAGGAGGCGATCTTTTAATGTAATAATTGTGAATCCCTTTATAAGATCTTTATTGGCATTGATCGCTTATTGATTCTACCTGATGACTAATTTCGACTCGTTAAAGAGTCATTATCAAATCCTACTTGTCCAGGCATGTTAAGAATATACTTGAGATGAACCAACATCATAGAGACAAGTTATAAATGGTATGCACATCATCAAATGAATATGCCTTTGGGTCAATTTGTTCAAGACCCTGAGCTATACTGTGCCACATGTCTAAGTAGTGTGTTATCACAGTGAAAACTGTAGATGGACTGTGATAACACACTACCTAGACATGGGGCACAGTATAGCACAGAGACTTGAACAAATTCAGTTGATGATGTGCAAACCATTTATAACTTGTCACTATGATGTTGGTTCATCTGAAGTATATTCTTAACATGCCTGGACAAGTAAGATTTGATAATGACTCTTTAACGAGTCGAAACTAGTCACCATGTAAAATAAATAAGCGATCAATTGCAATAAAGATCTTATAAAGGGATTCATAATTATGAAATGACTAGTAGTGACACGAGATACCTTCCACTAGCACCTTTTGTTGTGTTGCGGAAAATCTTCGTTATGATGATTACTTAGAAATACCTGACTTTTTGGTGCCAAAGGTGTCAATTATGGCGATGGCTTATGGTGTGGGACTGACTAAATAAAGTTCAAAGAAAGGCAGTTCGTTTTGTATTCTCGCGATAAAGGGGAGATATTGACACGGAAGAGATGCACGTGTTCGGATGGAAATCATTGAAAGAAATGCGTTATTCGTTAAGACGAGATTTATTTGCGAAATTTCTTTCACCAACTTTTTGCTCCGAATGCGACATATTTTGTTAGCACTTATCTACATAGGGAGACAAGATCACAATAATAAATGGATCGAACGCGGAAAGATTGAGGTGTTCTTTCTTTCAGCGTGCTATTAGAGAATGGAACGGTAGAGAAATATTACGAAAGCGATTCGATAAACTGTTTGAAAGGAACTTAAATGTGATTTGCAGAGTAACATATAGCTGTAGATGTACTATGTAATTTATTTTCATGGCAAGTCATCGAAATTTTTGCCATATTGTCTTAAGGTAATGTTCCTGTTTCGAAGATGTTTACCCGTTATCAAAACACACCGAAAATATTATGATTTTTGGGTACCAAAAATGTCTATTATGGGGATTATCACTTGATTAATTTCTTTTCATGGAAAATTCTGGAAATTTTTCAGATATGTTCTTATGATATGTTCTTGGACAACTGCGAACTATTTTTGATACTTTTTCATGAAATACTTTACCTTATAAAAACTTCAAAAGATCGTTTCTCCAACTTCATCTATTCCTTTCGTCTCCATATCTTAAACAAACAGCTTGGCTCAGCATTGAAGTCTCAAAATCTCATCTTCTCGGCTATCCCGCCTGAACGGCAACTGCACACAAGCAGGGCCCTGCAATCTGCCCTCTCAATAATCACAACCCTACTTCCCGGCAACAATACTATCACCGTCTCAAATATAGACAGTACTGCTATCGAAAAATAAGCTTGCAACCAATGATAAACAACCCATGCCTGACTAGCTTGACACTGATCTCAAATTCGCAGTACATTTGAATATGAAATGTATACCTTCCCATAGCAGGTATCTTACATCATCCCCTTTTCTCTTTCAATAATTTAATAGGATTTTGTTTGTTTTTTAAACAACCTAGAGAGAGATAACAACCTTCCAATGCAGTAGGAGTAACCCACTAAACTACAGGCCTGTTTCATTGACGTCGATTTGCAGTAGGGTTTTGGAACATATCCTGTATTCAGATATTATGAATTATCTCGAACGGAATTATCTATTGACTCAAGGTCAACACGGATTTAGAAAATACCGTTCATGCGAAACACAACTAGCTCTTTACTCACACGAAGTGATGAGTGCTATCGACAAGGGATATGAAATTGATTCTGTATTTCTTGATTTCCAGACGGGTTTTGACACAGTAACTCACAAACGGCTTTAATCAAATTACGTGGTTATGGTATATCGCCCCAAATTTGCGACTGGATTGGGGATTTCCAGTCAGAGAGGACACAGTTTGTAGTAATCGATGGTAATGCATTGACTAAAACAGAGATGATATCGGTCGTTTCACAGGGTAGTGTTATTGGTCCTCTGCTGTTCCTTATTTACATAAACGATTTGGGAGTAAATCTAAGAAGCTCTCATAGGTTGTTTGCAGATGAGGCCGTCATTTAACGTCTAGTAAAGTCATCTGAGGATCAAAACCAACTGCAGAACGATCTAAATAAGATATCACTAAGGTGTAAAAATTGGCAATTGACTCTAAATAATGAGAAGTGTGAAGTCGTCCACATGAGTACTAAAAGAAATCCGTTAAAAACTTAATTTACAAGATAAATCAATGAAAAGTGAAGGCCGTAAACTCCACTAAATACCAGGAAATACTATTACTTCTGTCTTAAAATGGAAAGAACACATAGATAATGCCGTGGGAAAGGCGAACCAGATACTGCGTTTTATTGGCAGAACCCTTAAAAGATGCAACATCTATTATATAAAGCAGAGTGTCCGTATATTTGTACGTGTTGCATACAAATCTACAGTTTTGTTCCAATCTTTATGAAATTTTGTACAGGTAAGCTTCAATCCATGAGGACGGTCGCCGTAAGTGTTAGAATAACATACGATATACAGTTCACGAGATATGACGTCATAAACAAGGAGATGCGCGAAAAACTGCTGCAGTTTGCGACAATGCTGCTCATTTTCTCCTAAACCATTGGATCGATTTCAACCAAATTTGGTAAACACGTTCCTTACCGTGAGGTAACAATTGCTACATGGTTAAGAATCACATACGTCACATGGTTCAAAAGATATTACGTCATAACCAATAGAAATCGCACAAAATGCCATATAATTCGGCGATACTTTCAAAATACACTGTATGTGAATGACAGTACTTAGCGACTTGCAACGAACTTTAAACATAATTTCAACCTTTATTAAACTTTTTCTCGCTGGCAACCATAGTAAAATGATGAAAGGAAAAACGTTTCTCGCTTACTACTTTTCCGCTGTTTATGGAGTAAAACTACGGCTCTCGGTATGACGTTACAATTTATAATTTGAACACTACAAATTGTAGCGACAGGAAATTTTACAGACAGTATACACATATATAGTTGAATGTAGCTTCTAAATTGTATCACAGTACGACACGTAGTTCATGAGATATGAGCACATAAACAGTAACGTTCGTGAAAAACCGCCCCATCACGCACCAAGTTTTGACCTATTACTTCTTTACTACTAATTGTATTCCCAAGAGATTTTACAGACATACAGCTCATATATAAATGAGTATACAACTGATAAATGGCAGGAATAAATAAATAAATACCCGGGCAACGCCGGGTTTTCAGCTAGCAACTACTAAAGAAACTGCATACACTACGCTTGTCCGTCCTTTTTTCGAGTATTGCTGCCCAGTGTGGGATCCTTATCGGTGTTTGGCGGAGGACATCGAAAGAATCCAAAGAAAACAGCTCGTTTTGTATTGTCGTGATACAGAGGAGACATTACAACAACGGTGTTTATCGCCACGGCGTGGACTACTTACGAATCTCCAGTCGCCAACATTCTCCTCCGAATGCGAAAATATGTTACTGACTCCCACTTACATGGGTAGAAATGATCATCAGAATAAAATACGATAAATCAGAGCTCGAAGAAACGGAGAGATTCAGGTGTTCTTTCTTCCCGCGCGCTATTCGAGAATGGAATGGGAGATAAATAGTATAAAGGTGGTTCGATGAACCCTCTGCCAGGTACTTAGATGTGATTTTCAGAGTATCCCAGGTAGATGTAGTCTGGGTCCTTGTTTATGACGCTGTAGGGTTTGTTCTTTGCATCTAGTTCTCATTTTCCCCCAGGCAAGACTGACGCATCTCTTAGTCAACAATTAACGTTGCGTGTGCTAGTGACAGATCCTAAGTGAACATTTTTGCAATTAAATTGCGATTAGGCACCTATAATAAGTACGGCATCATCTGATGAGAAATTGTTTCCTTCATAAAATAGGAGAACTATTTACTTTAGAATCAATTTCCGAGACAACAATTTTATTGCAATTAACATCTTATCAATTTTATTTCATACCGACTGAGTGTCAAAATTATTTGAGTAAAACGTTGCAGCCTTTAACCAGGTACTACATCTAACAGGGAAGCCTGGTGGTGCAACGGTAATTGAGATGAATCTCTTCGTAAGCACGGGATTTTAAAAATATCTGTATTAAACAAAATGACTTTTTTTACTGATTTCAGTTTTAGAAGAATCCAAATTGTTAGTGAGGTTTGCTCGACTGCCATAAAACCTTTCTGAAAATGTGTAATTGTCGCGTCAGCCGCGGTGCATTAGTTAGGAGCATAAATTTTCATCGTCGTAAAATCAAACACTTTCCGGTATTGTTGTGGATAAATAAATCAGTTTATGACACAGACTATGAAGAGGGTTGAGATGTATTATACATGCTTCAGTCCTCAATAAAAGCAAAATATGCACAGAAAGAAGTGTAAATATTTGGCATAAGATGGTAATCAAAAGGATAATTACTAAGCTACATTCATTGCTCATACAATAACATGCGTTTGCATCGAATTGTGGTCTTTGCTTGTCACTTTTCTGCTCACTGTTAGCTGTAGTTCTTATTTTGAATTTTATTAAAATTACTTAATATACAAAATCGTGACGAAAACGAGTAACAACAGCCAGAGCTCGTTCACTATGTCTTGGCCACTGCACAGGCGCGTGTACTGCTGTCCGCATTAAGCGAATCCACCGGGCTGTTGAGAAGGGGCGTGTCAGCCTCATGATCAAACCGTTGAGACACCGCCTCGGATACAGTGTACGATGAGATACATGCGCACGGTACATAGACTTCAGTCTTTGTTAAACGATTTTAAAGGAAATATTTGCTAAAAAATCTCGCAGAAATATTCATCAGCTTCATGACGAACTGACTTATCATTTCATTAACAAGTTTACAGGGAGAAAATACAACCGTCAGACTTTGAGGGCATATCTAGGTTTAGGAAGAACGGAAGAACTCTTTTTATATAGGAATCTATCCAGTAAGTGTCATATGATGACGCTACGAGCACTTATACAACTTACAAGAAGTCCTGAAGGTGTCGAAAATTTAGTTCGGGATGGGTCTTTGCAGAGAGTGTCCACTCAGAGTAGTCCTAAAGAGCACTATCCAGAAAATTCCAAGACACCGCTATCCAGAAAATTCCAAGGAAAAGATCTCTAATGTTGTGGGTGCAGCACATATAAACTGATATGCTTGTCAGTGAAAGCTGTGTTGCGGCACGGTTGTTAGCAGCCTGCGCGATAGTTCAGCACGTTCGAGCAGATGGCTAAACTGCCAAAAAAAAAAAAAAAAAACTGAGTCAAGAAATCTAGATCAACTCTGGAGTTTTAACCACTTGGGGTACAAGGAAGGAGCCTCCCAGTAGATCTTGCTTGAAGTATGCTGATACAGGAAACCCACAGTGGGCCACAAGACCGAAGGCCAAAAGTAAATGGAATGGACCTAATCATTGAACCTGGCCTTAAGATCCGCTCAACAGGTCTAAACTCAAAAACAACATTGAGATCCTGACCATTGAGATACGGTCATGTACGGTGACATCAGTGGATAAGCCACTAAGTGCTGATTTTACGTTCACGGAAACCCCTAATTTTCAATCCCATCCAATAAAGCTGGTGATGGGTGACTTCAACTGCCACAGCATATCCTCGGGTTACCAGGAGACATAACAATGGAGAAGAACTCGAAGAGTGGGCTAAACAGACGGGGCTGATACTAATACATGACAAAAAGCTGCCACCCTCCTTTAACATTGGGAGATGGCGTGGACAGTAAAACCCAAACAACATCTTTGTCAGCGACCACATTGCACAGCAGGCAAAGAAGAATGTTTTGGGACCTCTCCCTCACACACAGCACCGATCAGGTATCTGTACTGTAGCAGCAATGGTGAAGCCAGAGACAGTCCAATTTAAAAGACGATTCAGTTGTAAACGAGCTCAGTGGGAAAAGTTCAGCCTGGAGCTCGATAAAGAAGTCACAAAGATAGTTAGAATCATTTCTCGTAGATATATTTCTAGGGGATGTAGAACATCTTACATTCCTGTGCTCGATAACAACTCAAAGTCTCTTCTTCAGGAATACGAACACATATTCGAAACTGACCCTTTCTCTGAAGAAACAACTCAGACATGCGAAGAACCACTGAATGCTGTATCAGCAACCAGAAGAGAGAAATGCTGTGACACAGAGAAACAACTAGACATGAAACAGAACAGCCGCAAGGCGTGCAGCTGTTGTAGAAACTTAATAGTGACCCATCAAGTGTCTCTAAAAGCCTATCTAATGTAACTCCCGATCAAATTGCAAACCAATTGCTATTGAATGGAATAACCAAAAGAAGAACCGCTGAAAGGAAGCTTAAAAGAAACACTGAAGAACAAGACCACAGTTGATAAGAAAGGTATACTCTGTCCCAAAAGACTACCGACTAACACAGTTTATCCAGTGTCTGTTGCAAAACAGGAGGTTTTTTGTCACTCTGCATAACAGGAAGAGCCGATGGAGGACCTTGAAGATTGATCTCCCTCAAGGTAGTATACTGGCACTTCTGTTGTACAACATCTACACCAACGACCAAGCTATCAACCTTGGAACAAGAACATTTATTTATGCAGATGATACAGCTATTGCAGCTCAAGGCAAGATCTTCGAGGAAGTCGAGACGACAGCAGCCAAAAAAAAAAAAAAGTTCAAATGTTTGTAGAACTTATGGGACTTAACTACAGGGTCATCACTCCCTAAGCTTACAAACTACTTATGAACTACCTAAGACTATGGACGGCACAAATATCCATGCCAGAGGGGGGATTCGAACCCCCGACCGCAGTGGCCGTGCAGACCGTGACTGGAGCGCCTTAGTCCCCTCGGCCACCGCGGCCGGCACGACAGCAGCCCTGGAAGATCTCGACCAGTATTATGATGATAACCATCTCAAGCCAAACCCCAGAAAGACGCAGGTCTGTGCCTTTCATCTGAGAAACCGGAAAGCCAGGAGGAAGCTAAGTATTAGCTGGAGAGGTCAGCAACTATGCCACTACGATACCTCAAAATATCTGGGAGTAAAACTGGGCAGCAGTCTGACATTCAAATATCACTGTCAGGAAACAAAGCTAAAAGTATCTGCCAGAAATAGCATCATACGCAAACTCACTGGTACCATCTGGGGTTCACAGCCTAACGTGCTCCGTACATCAGCAGAATACGCAGCACCAGTCAGGCGCAATTCCACACATTCTAAACTGTTGGACACAGCTCTGAATGAGACTGGACGGATTGTGACTGGCTGCCTGTGACCAACTCCGGTCACCAAAATCTACCAAATCAGGGGTATAGCATTACCTGACATATGCAGGCAAACAACCGCAGAAATCGAAAAGAAGAAGCAGGAAACCGAACCTAGACATCCCCTGTTCAGTCATGAAGCACAGAGACCTAAGCTAAAGTCAAGAAGGAGCTTCATGAACACAACAACAGCTATTCTGACAGCACCTGCAACTCGTCGAACAGGGCTCTGGGAACCGAAAGGGATGGGGAGAACACCAAAGAGGAGCCTGTAGCGGGTTTTCACCTGCCATACTCCACTTGGAAGACGCTAAACAGACTGAGGACAGGAATGTCGCGGTGTAAGGCGAATTTAAGGAAGTGGAGCTTCACCACCGAAGAGGAACTCTGAATGTGGCGACCCACAGGACCCCCTGGCCTGCAGGAACCTGCTCGATCCTTGCACCTTACAAGACCTCTACGCTGCAACTGATAAGGCCATTAAAACAACGGGATTCTGGAGCTCGCGATCCATTTAACAGACTGCCAAATGTATCTGGCATTATTATGTGATTAATTTAATAAATAATTCTGTAATGTACTTTTACTTACTGAGTTACACTGTAATCACTTTGTTTAGCCATGTCCTGTACACGTAAAATAAAATAAATAACCACTTGATGTAGACGGAAACCTGAGAAATTTTAATTCAAGATCAACAATTTAATTTTATTATTTATTGTACTGTTCTTGACCGTCTGCCTGTTTGTGTACATACAATAGGGCAACAGCCATACCCTGCTTTTCCATGGAGAATTCTGTTCCCCGTATTTTCAAATAATATTTATGACATTTATACAGCTTACAATATCCCCTAATTTTATAATAAAATTGTAATGGCAATAGTATTTAACGCTTTAATCAAACTCCGAATTGTAAAATGTATTTGGAAAAATAAGACGTTTTAAAAAGAAAATATTGTAGTTAAAGTTTTGATTACCTGCAACTGACATTTCATAAATAAAATAAAGTTCTATACGTTGTAATTGATAATATTTTATATCAGTAATTCTATTTAAAATTGTTATAGTTTTTAAAACAAAGAATGAAATAAAATGTTTTCCGTACGTAATCTCCAGCCCCGATCACAGATTTTACAGTCAAGCATGCTGCAAACTGAGCTATTTTACCACACTGACGTGCAGAACTCAAATCACTAGTATATACAATGGATCGGAGTTGCGCTTAAACTCTAGAGCCCTTTTTTCAGAATTATCTCGGTAGTGCGCTTCAAAGCTTCTGTGAGTAAACAGTAAGAGAGATTTGTTTCACAGTATCGATTGCTCATATCGTCATTGGACGACGTTTCCGGACTTGGTTTGCTATGTAAAACTCATCTACCAAGTCCCCTCTATACGCCCTCGAAGTATGTCGGTTTTATGGATGCCCACCTTGTGATTATTGCCATGTTTCTATATTAAGCAAAGTATTGCGTGAATTCGGGTAGTTGCAAACATAGACACCGCTATGAGCTTTCGTATGGTGCATTTTAGAACTTATATTGGTGTCTGCAAAATGCAGCTAACAGATTTAAGCCTTATTTAAATTTGAGTCGAGATATATATGTCTCAATGGATTCCGATCGTGGATGCAAACGATAAAGTGAACTATCCGCAATATCTCATAAACGATCCAAAATCCTGAAAAGAAATTTTTCGTAAATGTTAGCACGCAAGGATGAGAATATTTTCGTCATATAGCCAACCGGTGACACTTATTGTCTACTCGCTATACGATTGTCAACAGATTTTTTTAAAGGGAATAATAGTTTTATTGTAGTGGACATCGACGGTGATATGAGAGTTACTATGGATTTCTAACAACGTAAATAAAAGAAATAGTTTTACTTTTATACCGAACCTGAACGTTTCACAAACAGTTGATCACACTCAGCCTACTCAGTATAACCAGGCCTACTACTAAAATGTTTCATGATTCTGTTACAATAGCAACTACAATAGCATTTTAGTGTGATGAAAGTCTATAAACCCCGTTCCGCTATCTTGTATACGAATCCTATTGTGTTTTGAGAAAAGAAGACAGTTTCAACATTGCAACAAGAGAATGAAAAAAATTGTACAAGACAGATAAAACTAAATCACTACCTCAGTTTAAATTTCAGGGTCATCCTGTATCCATCGAGTTTTAAAAAAATATGCAGTTAACATGTGTAATTTGTGTTACTGGCACAACCTGTTACTACGATCATTTGCAGACTTCCTCGCTAAAGGTTACAATTTGTACGTGACAGGCTTTAGTGTGATTGCTCCTCCCCTACCGCTGTTCGCCGCTCCCCCCCCCCGCTCCCCCCCCCCGCTCCCCCACCCCTCCCAGCGCTGTCAGGGAGTAAGCAATATCGTACACACTCTGTGTTAGCGCTACTGTAATTGTCGGCCACAGAGCGATATGACGAACAAAACAGGAGGCTCGACTGAAGCGCTCTATGGACAGTCAATAACACTGCACATTATTTCACGACTCACAAGAATATTAAACGTGCAGGCGAGCGATTGAGAGATTGCGGAATAATACTGGCAACATCAGAACTTTCGAAATATATTGCGCTGCTCCGTAATATTGTGCCGCTTGTGGGCGTACTGACAATATTGCCAGTCTCTCGTATGTTGCAAACGATAGATATCTTCGTTTTAGCTGTTTGTCGTTGTTATGTTGGAAATAAGGCCAAATCATGACAAAAGGCCTTATTTTATTGATGTGCATGTAGAACCAATTACTGGAAAAGTTGGATGTTAGGAAAGATGAAAACGAAAACCGGAATATTAAAAATTATTCGTATGATTCGTTGCTATATATATATATATATATATATATATATATATATATATATATATATATATATATATATATATAGGAATCAACCACGAAAGACGATGTATCAACACCTTCGCTGGTTGCTTACGTGAAAATCACTAACCCTCGAAGCTGAAACACGACGAGCGAGAGCTCGAAGCAAATCGTCCTATGGCGACTTTCTGTAGTTTGAGGAGTGTGAAAGCGTCATAAGCATTACCTGTATACATAAGGAAACGAGTAGTTACCAAATGGTTTAGTGGTAAACAACCAGAACTCATAATAACTAAGTTTTTCTGTAGCAGTAGTGGTAAACAGCTGAAAAGATGAAGAAATGGGTTGCTGCTCCCCGACAATAAATGCTCATTGAATGTTGGACCATCCGACTGTAGGAAAACGAATCTTGTTTTATCGCTGTTATCATACGCCAAGGGGTTTGCTTCGAGCATGTGTACAGATATTAAAAAACGCCTTTTCAACCAAAGTAACAGCCGTTACAGGAAATTCTTCATACTATTAATGGTGACAGCTACCAGATCTTTAGTGAAAGCAATGACATACCGCCACATGAGAAGGTAAAAAGAAACATTGTAGCCGCGGCGGAGCGGCTGAGCTCATTGAGGCGCAATGCTGCGATGCGCGAGGCTGTTCCCCGTCAGGGGTTCGAGTACCCCTCGGGCATGGATGTTTGTGCTGTCTTTAGTATAACCTAGTTCATAAGTAGTTTGTAAGTTTAGGGACTGATGTCCCCGCAGTTAAGTTCCATAAACTTATCAAACATTTGAACATTTTTTTGAAACATTTTATTGATATTCGACGATATTGCCGTTGAAAATCAGGAGGAGATTAGCAAATATTTTTGTTTTGATCGTCATATGAAAGACTATATTTTTTTATAGTCAGACGTATTCAACAGTTCCAAAGCAAATGATAAGATATAATGCGTTAGACCGCACAGCTAACCGAGCAGGTCAAAATATGCATATCACCCAAACAGCATATTCTGATGAGAGAAAGTTTCATCTTGTCACAATGAAGGGAGTCTTTCCTTACGAATGCGTGGATTTGATGCAGAGACTCCGCAAAACCATATGTTTGCATTCACTAGTAAACTTACAGGCACTGCCATAACAAATACGGAGTATGAGCAATTGTTAATCCAGAAAGTTTCATATGGTTAATGTTTGGAAGGAATTTATCTTATCGGATTTAGGGGAATATGCGAAATTGTGTATGGATACTGAATATGCCAGCTCGCAGACATATTTTAAAAATTCCGTAGTGTACCCATGCACACATACACTCTGGACCCCGCCTTTTATTACTCGACCTCGGGGCTTTTGTGGAATGAAACGCCGAAAAGAATGCATATCAGCTACTAATTATTGATCGATGTTGATATGCTGCTGTTCTTCTTACACGGGATTTGGCAGTGTGCGCATAGGTATGCATAGTGAAACATTTGTATACTATTTAAGTTATTACAGTTCCTTTCTACCACTTTCAAACACAATACTCATCTTTTCAATATTTCGGTGTATGGGGGTTCTGATCGCTGCAACATTATTCTCCTGGGTGTCGTGGTAGAAATAAATACTCGTAGATACAATTTTTCACTTCTTGTTTAATTTGAAATCAATCTCGTCCACCAAAACATTACAAATTCACAACATTTACAAAGCAGCAGAACGGTAGTGCTTCCATTTCAAAACAACAGACTGACAGCTTCCAGTGCACTTGACAAACGACTAAAACTCGAACTCCGCCTAAACTCGAACTCCCCCCCCCACGCAAGGCGGTGAGGCAAATATATAACATTCACAATAATGGCATTACATTACGCATTGTTTATAACAATTGAATATACTAATTTACAATTACCAAACACAGAAGTAAAACATTTCATGTACACAAAAATAATCACAATATAAAATGAAAACAATACATACAATAATTTTAGATTGCACCTATCTTTTAAGTTTTAATCACGCTACTTTTTGTTTGACAACAAACCAAAATGTTAAATGTGAATTAATTAGTTAACGAGTACATCGTACATGTTCCTAACATATATTGAGCTATCAAATATCTTGGCCATTCTCAAAATAAGTTCAAAATCTCAATGTATACAAAGAATTACGACATTCAAATTTTGTCAATTTCATTAATTATCGCAATTAGCTGGTCTACACAACTTGTTTATGAGCCTAACATACATACAATGCTATTAATTTTCATTTCTTTTTGTTTTTTACAAAAGTTTTTACAGTTCGTCTGTTTAAGTCTTTAAATAACATACAATGACGCAACTATTATTTATAGAACTGTCTGGAAAGAAAATATAACCGAATCTCTTAATTAATGAAATCTATCACTTGTTTTGATCACAGTATCACCGAGACACTGTCCTACACTGATTCCTAAGCTGGCTATATCGTTTTTAACTAACTTCACATGCAAAATGTATCACTATTGAACCACACGATTCCAGATCCGACGCAGATGGTATCGTACAATAACATTCAGATGAGGGGGTCAGCAGTATCATTACAATAGGCAAAGGTGAACCACTTACTTCAACTTTCTGCACAATTACAGTTAAGAAAGAATTAAACCATTTGTGCACTGTCACACTCATACTACAATACTTGAGTTTGTCTAGAAGAATTCCATGATTTAAACAATCAAAAGTTTTTGAGAGATCGCAAAAAAATCCTAACGGGTGACCTTCAAAGAGCAGAGTTATGCATCCAGGTTCTATAGAGATAACAGACCATCACGTACCACTACAAAATCTGGATGTATTACTCTGGTCTCTGAGCATAGAACTGCAGTGTTCTACCAAATTCATATGTTTTAAACACGGTTTTGCATTGCTTGACATTTTCGAACTTGGCATACAGATTTCCTCCAGTGTATATGTGAGGAAGGAAACTTACTTTGTTTTGAACTATGTCAGTATACGATGCAATATGCTAGTATGGTAGTGGAATTGATAAGTATTTTCATTTCGTTTTATAGTAACATGGCAAGAAATGAAATATGAATATCTTGCACGGTCAGACAGTATAGAGATCACTGATAGTCTAGTTAATGAATACTCTTTCTTCGTCTACTCGATAGAGTAGGAAACTCAATAAAAAAACTAATTCATCAAATTTATTTTCAGAATTTTTGTTCATATTTCTAAAGAAAGCGTTCATTTTGTTACAGAAAATTACTATTGCTATTATTTTGTTTTCCATGCTGAATATTCAGTCGCTTTATATTCTACTTCCTAGGTTTTTAAAGTCTTGTATATCTACTAATATCCATTCAGTATAATCTACACAATTTCATTCCCTCCTAGTAGCATTCCTTTTTTATTTACAACGTTTTTTTTTCTGTACCATTTTGATCTACCCTAAATTACCCTCCGTTCCTAGAAGGACCATCTCTAACTAAAAATCACTATATTATTCTTCATGCAATTTTTACCTCATTATCACGCAACGAACGCTCTGTAGTAGTAGTCTCTAAATACAGATTGAATATGGTAGTAGACAACAGAAGATTTTGTGTATCTCTTTCTTCTGATCAAAGTTCAAAGTTTGTTTAGCACTTCCACATCTCAGTGCCACCACCACAAAGCATGGGACGTACAGTTATTTCCATGATCAATGTGAACTTATTGATAACCTTAGTCACAGGACAGTGCTGGAAAGGGCAAAAAAGATGAAAATTTGTATAACTAAGGGCCCAAAATACTTAGGTCATCGGTCCCTTGAATTATGCACATACTAACCTATGCTAAGGACAACACATTTCCCTTGCGAGAGGGAGGACTCGAACCTCCGATGGGAGCAACCGCGCAATCTGTAGTATTACGCCTCAGACCGTGTGGCCATCCACTTGCGGTGAGAAAGTGCACACGGTAGGCTTGTCTTTAATGTGTAATTAGAACGGTTTCCGGCTTATCTACTCACAGGCGTGCATTTAAGTAAAAGTAGCTTTACGTTAGCAAAGAATGAAGTCTACGATCAATCATTGGACGAACCCCGAACGGTCTGACCTTTAACCCTTTCGCTACGGTGAACTTCTGCAGAAGTCGGGAGCGAATGTGCTCCACAGCCGGCGGACTGCTGCAGCAGTCGAGTGCTGCCTGTGCCGCCCAGCCGGTGGACTGCCTCTCGTCATATTTCTCGATATCTCAGGAAATGTTGTAGCGACATTGGTAGAGCCATATTTACATACACTGTACTGTGACATTTGGTACACAAGACCTGCCCTGTTTTGTTGGTTGTATGATCGGGCAACAAATGCTTGTGGTACAGTCAGGCACACAAGAAAAGATATGCCTAACATGCCTGAGAAACTAAAGAAAGGAGAACTTACTTTCCGTTCTGCATTGGAATATCTGTTGGCACTGAAATGGCGTGACAAAAACGATGTATATATGCTTTCAACAGTCCACTCTGCAGAAATGGTGGAAACATCGAAGATGGATCGTCAGACAGGCGCGATGCAATTGAAACTTTCAGTAGTAATAGACTACAATAAATCAATGGCCTCTGTCGATAAAAGTGACATGGCAATGAAGACCGTGGAAAGCATAAGAAAATCCACTAAATGGTATCGCAAGATGTTTATTCACATCGTGGACATGTCGCTTTTCAACGCATACTGCCTGTATAAGAAATTCATAAGAAACATTAGCTATGCCAACTTTCATATGGGAGTCATACAGGAAATCATGGAAAAAATATAAAGTGGTAAAAAGAAGATCGAGCGAAGGAAAGAGATCAGAATGTCCGTCGAGACTGACAACTGGGCCTCACCTACCTGATGAGTGGAGCAGCTACAGGACTTGCGTTGTCTGTAGAGCGCAGAAGAAGCGGAAGCAGACTAAAGGGTGTTGTAAAGAATGCAATACGACACTTTGCGCCTTTCCCTACTTCAAGATTTACCACACACAAAAGAATTTTTGAAATGTAACTCTGTGAAATGATATTCTCGTAATGTAATGCTACTGAAATGTAATGTAAAGCAATTGTAAATAAATATTATTTAACAAGCGAAATATGCATTTATAATAATAAAGTCCACACCCCACCAGAGCTGAATCCAAATCTTTTAGAATTTACGAAGAATTACGCGAATTATCTGAAAGAAGGAAAAAAAACTGTTTCTATCCCAAATGAATTTTCCCTAATAAATATATAGTATAAAGTCCAATAATTGCGATAACAATGAGAGTGTTAAAGCAGGACAGAGTAGCGCCGTGGGGAGTGCGGAAAATGCGCCGTACAGCGGGCACGGTTGGGCGCGACTGGCGCTCGTCCACAGCGCACGGCGCAACAATCTCGGCGTTGGAGTGAAAGGGTTAAAATGATGTGTTAACAAAGTTAGGGAGAAGTGAGAGAGAGAGAGAGAGAGAGAGAGAGAGAGAGGGAGAGATAGATCGAAGCCTACTTCGTCTTGAGGTAATTACAGATGTAGCTCAATTGGCCAAGACATAAGTTACAAAATTCTTGTAAAGCATAAATCGTGATGGGCAGGTTGCATTCGAACTTTTGAAGATACTGTAAGGTATCTCACACACAAAACACTGTAAATTATTTCTGATCATTTGCATGACAAAATTATTCATACAAAACCGAGCCTGTTTAGAGTAGGCACACAGAACCATCCTAAAATAGTTGGAGGCAAGTACAAAATGATGGATACGTATTTAACAGATTTATTTTGAAAATTCTATTCACTTGAACAGAGAGGTAATATGCACCTAGACTAAAAATTAGTCATACTTTGTGAGATATCAAAGTGATACCGTGTAACATCGTCTCTAGTCTTGATAATTAGTTCAACGAGGAAGAGAGTCCTCCATACGCATCTTTAGTTACGCAATATTTCGTTGAAGGCACTCCGTTGAAACACAAGATGTTAATTGTACATTTAATGTGGTGAACCAAATAGGTCAAATCTCTTTCTTTAGAACTAAGATGATGTATCGGAACATAGTAGGTTCTATAATATCTGTTTTTATGTTTCTGAACACGGGGGTGGCCACTACATATTCACCAAGAAGATGAAAGAGCACCAATTGAGGGGTCTAGTGAGAGAGGGGGCTAGGCCACATTACATTAAGCTTTGTCCATTTTCAGTATTCTCGTGCCATTTTGAGTGTATCCTGTTGAATAGAATCACGTGGCATGGCTCCCACTCTTTCTGGAGCAGTTGTTTTAAGTTCTTGAATGCGCCCTTGCGATCATTTAGTGAGAGGAGGAACTATGCCACCTACCGATGTTGTCCACTTTTTCAGTTGCAGACCTACCAACAAAGAAGTGTTACAGATTGTTTTAACAGTTATAAGGGAAGAACATATTGTTCAAATACCGTACTTGTTGCTCCTACATCCATCTTCTTTTATCCCTATTAAACATAATTTGCATTATGTTTCTATCTTGTAATACACGTGTTATGTCATTCTTCTGTGTATATAAGTTGTTGTACTACTGGTTCGTTGGTAGCCCTGTTGTATAATAGGACGTAAAACATGAATCCTTGTGTATCAGAGAATGTTGAAAGAGGTGGTAAAAACGCAATCGTAATTCAGTCAAATGGAAGAGACTTCGGAGACTTAACGCCTGGGGGATAACAACCAACGCTGCCCCGCCGCCCAGCTGGTCAGCTACTTGTAGCCTTCCAAATGTTCAAATGTTTGTGAATCTATCGGACCAAACTGCGTGGTCATCAGTCCGTAGCTTACAAACTACTTAAAGTAAGGTAAACTAACCTAAGGACAAACACACACACACACACACACACACACACACACACACCCATGCCCCAGGGAGGACTCGAACCTCCGACGGCCAGCAACCGCGCGCTCCGCAGCGAGGCGCCTTAGACTGCTCGGCTACTCCACCGCGGCTTGTAGACTTCCCTACGTGTTAGTGTGCATGAATAGCTAACCAGCGGGGATGTGGGGCAGGGATTGTTGCCTATCTTCCAGGTGTCAATTCTCCAATGTTCAAATGTTTGTAGAGCTTACAAACTATTTATGAACTAGCTACTACTAAGGACGGCACAAATATCCATGTCCGAGGGAGGATTCGAACCCCCGACCGTAGTAGCCGTGCAGACTGTGGCTGAAGCGCCGCAGATCGCTCGGTCACTGCGGCCGGCTGTCAATTCTCAGACTATTTGTAATTCGGGCATGAAAGGATTAAATTATGGTGCTTACAGCGCCATCTATTGCTACTGTTTATTTTTCTTCTGTCATGTTTTTCCCCATTCGCCAATAATATTCTGTTGCATTCTGATGGGTGGTGTTATTTTTACACCGTTTTGAAATAAGTGGGAACTATAGTTAATTAAAGCCTACAAGGTCATAATCAGTGCTATTTACATTAAAATTAAAATTTTTCCTTTTGCATAATTTGCATAACAATAAGTTAAGACAAAAACCGAGACCCCTTTATTGTATAAATAATGCCTTAATACAGCGCTTTAGAAAAAACAATTTATCTTCATTTCCCTCAGAGTGGCATAGTTCCCTCTCTCACTAGACCCCTCAATTGGTACATTTCAAGGATACCTGAATCTGAGCACTTAAATAACTGTACAAAAAACTCCCCAAAACTTCAAATAACAAACTCCAGCCTTTACCACACACTCAACACACTGTGAGTTAAATGTCTTTTAGGATCTTAGGTGAATTCAATGCTTTGCAACATTTAAAAACTTGTAAAATAGCGACTTGTCGGAAAAGATTACACGATTCCAGTTCCTGCGTAGTTTGGCTAACTGAATACAAGCAGATTTATGTGCTACTATCATTATTGGCCTCCTGTTAGGAACCCGAGTGAAAATGTGCATTGCAAGAAATTTCTTTCGTATTTTTCACTCGGAAACTGTTTCAGACCGTATACGAGGTCTGTTCCAAAAGTTCCAGAGCATTCGTAATTTCGCGCCAATGGACTGTTGGAGAAAAATGCGGTTGTAACCTCTGAACACACAACTGTGTTAATTGTGTAACTGTCTGAATTTTCATTGTTGTATGTTTATTAGTTATTGTTCAGTGCTGTATTGAGCAGAATGTTCTGCCACACAGTTTGCTAATTTAGAGATCGCAGAGCTAGAGGAGCAATGCGTCTGCATTAAATTTTTCGTGAAACTAACGAAAAACTTTCTGGAAGCCTTCTTTGATGAGTGCGTAAGCCGTATTCGTTGTCAAGAATGGTTCAAGTGGTTTAAAATGGCCGGACGGAAGTTAAAGACGACCCTCGTTCAGAACACCCCTTGACGTCTATAAAACAACTTAGTTGTGCATGTCAATTAATGACTGATTGTCCGAGAGAATGTAGAAGAGTGTAACAAATATTCAAATGTTTGTAAAGTCTATGGGACTTAACTACGGGGTTATCAGTCCCTAAACTTACAAACTGTGGTGTCGCACAAGTACAAAGTGCGCGCCACTTACTTTCGCCGCGCGCCGCCATGCACGCACGGCGCGGCGTTCTCACAACGACAGCCACGAGCGCCCTCTGCGACAACTCCGCTCGTGGCCACCACTGAAGGACTGGCCACTTCGGACGGAGATAGCAACGAGTTAGGACCTCCGTAATCAGATAGGCACCAGTGGAGACTTTGCTATTGTACAGGCACTAGGCAGGCCTCTAACACCTATGTATCAACATTCTGCAGTACTATGTAAAAGTTAAGTATTGTTACATTCTGTGCAATATATCACTTTCTAATTTACTCGAGTGTTTATAGTTTCTGGCTGCTCCCCTCCGTACCTGCACCGGCGTGCTGTCTTTGTTACTGTGTCGGTCTCGTTCCACTCGGCCACCGACACCTACGACGAGGCTGGGACACAAAAGTGGCGACGAAGTAGGGACACAAAAGTGGCGACGAGGAGTGATACACGAACCGTGGACCAGCACGCTAGCAGAAGCCAGACAGCAGCAGTCGGAGCACGCAGAAATTGCTCCCGCCCACCCACCCTTATTATAAGATTTTTGGGGGAACATATTCTGTTACGTATTTTGTGGACTTTTTTGTTGCAGGGCGTCCTCTTTCATATTGCATTTGTGTTTTGTTATAAGTTACTTGTATACGCGGCGCCTAATCGGTCAGCATGGCCACTACCCCGAACCCAAACTTAATGGAAATTATTCAGTTACAGACGGCGCAAATTACCCAGCTCCTGCAGGCTGTGGCCCAGCTCACAGCGCAAGCAGCTCACCAACAACAACAGCCGCCGCTTCAGCAGCCCACACCTGCCGCCGCAACACTTCCTACGTTCCGCCGGTACAACGAACGTGAGGAAGAATGGAGCGACTATTTCGCACAGTTTCAAGAACTCGTCGCGGCTCATCAAATTACAGGTCAGAGAGTGAAGAACCTTTTCTTATCGATTGTGGGCCCCCAGACTTTCGTACTATTGCAAAAACTTTTCCCTCTCGCATCTCCTCGTGATGTAGACTTTGAACAAATAGTAGATGCACTGAATGCTCATTATGAGAGAAAAGTTCTTATAGCCGCTGCACGATACCGATTTTTCAGACTTAAAAAATTACCGCAGCAGTCGCACCAAGAGTGGATTACGGAATTGAAGGGCTTAACCCGCAAATGTAAATTTACTTGCTCTTGTGGACTTTCTTATAGTGACGTTATGTTGCGAGATGCGATTACGCAGAACATTCAGGACCGCAGAATTAGAGCGGCAATTCTGAAACAGTCTGACCCCTCATTAGACAGTGTACTGCAGCTTATAGAAGCGCATGATACTTTTGACTTAGCTGATGTAGAAATGCAAAGCCACAGTGTAAATTCAGTGCGCCGCAACGGACGCTTTCCTAGCCGTAGTTCTCAGTATAGCACTAGTGATTCTTATTTTTCTACCGGCCGTGCTGAACAGACAGTGAACAGTAGCCAGTGTAAAAGTGCGACACAAAGGTCGCCCCGTCGTGTTAGAAACAGTAATTTGAATAACGGGCGCCAACGCTCCTTTCAGAAAAATGTACGTAAATCTTGCCCCCAGTGTGTGTCTCGCCACAAGCGTGCTCATTGCCCTAGTCGCAACGCAACCTGCTATCAATGTGGCAAATCGGGACATGTGCAGTCTGTGTGTATGCAAATTAAAAACTCAAAGAACAGTAACGTTAGAATCAGTGCTTCGCGGAGTGCGAGAACAGTTAATTCTGTAAATGTTATACGGGCTGTGGAATTGAACAGTGCTTTCCTTGGATCTCAATTTCAAGAAAGTAGTTCTGCGCCTATGGCAAAACTATATAGTGCACCACGTAGCAAGCGCCAACGAGAGCGTAAAACAGTGCAACGGAAACGGGTTCAGGACAAGCAAAATGACTATGAACAGTGCATTCCTGTAGTGAAAATAGTGCCTTCTGCAACTGCTCCTTGTAATAGTGTCCAGTACTGTGTAATTAGTGACAGTAGACATCAAGTAGCTACTCAAAAGTGTAGTGCAGTAGTTAGTAAATCTGGAGTAGCTTCGCAGGCTTGCGCGGACGCCGATCCGGCGGTAGTGTCTTCTAGTGACAGTGTTGTTAATCCGCTGTGTGCCGAGTATGCGCCGCTTCCTTCACTACGCGGCCCGCGCAAGTGCAGCAAACAAACCGTAGCAGACGTTGCCCACATTCACGCACCTGTCGTGCGCCAGAAGCACAAACTTTTTGTCAATCTCTCCATAGAAAATAAGACTGTGCAATTTCAGCTTGATACTGGTTCCGCTGTTACCTTACTTAATAAAGATACTTATGAACTTCTGGGTTCGCCAAAATTATCGCTGTGTCAACAAGTGTTGACAGCTTATACAGGTGAAAATATTCCCGTGCTAGGAACATGTAGCCTGCCCGCCTCTTTTCAAGGTGTAACAAAGACAGTTGCTTTTGTAGTTCTTCAGGCCAAATCGACACAGAACATTTTTGGACTAGATGCTTTTGACTTGTTTGGTTTATCAATTCAAAGAGATGTGCTTCAAATTTCGTCAATAGTGCCTCAGGATAAAATCAATGCATTGTGTGACAAATATAGTGACTTGTTTTCGCCGGAACTAGGTTGTGCAAAAGACTTCGTGGCACATGTAACTTTAAAAGAATCTGCAGTTCCAAAATTTCGTAAAGCTAGACCAGTGCCTATCGCATTGCGTGATACAGTTGCCGAAGAACTTAAACGTTGGCAAGATAGTGGGGTGATTTCTCCTGTTTCTGCGAGTCAGTGGGCCTCGCCTATAGTAATTATACCCAAGCCGTCAGGAAAACTTCGTCTCTGTGCGGACTTCAAATCAACAGTAAACAGTCAAAAAATTGTAGACATTTACCCTCTGCCCAGACCTGAGGAACTGATGGACAAATTAGGACAGTCTCGTTTCTTTTCTAAGATTGATTTAGCAGAGGCATACTTACAGATTCCACTTGATGACGAGTCAAAAAAGTTTTTCGTCATTAATACTCACATGGGCCTTTTTCAATTTCAACGCCTACCCTTTGGCAGTTCTTCCGCTCCCGCTATTTTTCAGCGTTTTTTGGAACAGCTGACAGTTTCCGTACCGTGTTGTTCGAACTATTTAGATGACATTGTCGTGTCCGGACGTACAGTTGAAGAACATTTAGCAAACCTGGAGTGCCTTTTCAAAGTGTTGACTGCAGCAGGTCTACGTTGTAATAAAGCAAAGTGTTCGTTTTTTCAAACTGAAATAGAGTACCTAGGCCATGTGATTAATGCCCAAGGAATACATCCCTTACAGTCACATCTTCGAGCAATCAAAGACTTGCCTCCTCCTAAGAATGTGCAAGAATTGCAAGCAGTAATGGGAAAGCTTAACTATTATTTCAGATTTATTCCCAATGCCTCTCAGATTGCAGCTCCACTGCATCGTTTACGTAGGAAGAATGTTCCTTTTGTTTGGTCCAAAGATTGTCAGGTTGCCTTTGACAAACTAAAGTCTGCACTACTCAGTGATGCCTGTTTGATTCCCTTTGACCCCCAGAAGCCTGTAGTGTTAGCAGTTGACGCCTCGTCGTACGGTGCGGGTGCAGTTCTGTCACATCGTATTGGACGTCATGATCGTCCTATTGCCTTTGCATCCAAGCTACTGACGCCAACGCAACAGAATTACAGTCAGATAGAAAAGGAGGCCTTAGAAATCATTTACGGCGTCACAAAGTTTCATCATTATCTCTATGGCAGAAAATTCTATTTGTTGACAGACCACAAGCCTCTCACGTCATTGTTCTCACCCACAAAGCCGATTCCGCCACGTACGGCACAAAAGCTTCAGAGATGGTCCTTGATATTGTCAAATTATCAGTATGAGATTTTGTACCGACCTACCACTAAACATGCCAACGCGAACACACTTTCCCGACTTCCGGTTGGCCAGGATGTGTCGTTTGATTCTTCAGAAGTGGCATGTTGTCAGATAGACTCCAGAGATGCTTCCGCTGTCGCAGACTTTCCTTTGAACTCTCGTCGGGTTGCACAGGAAACAGCTGCGGATGCAGACCTAAGTGTGGTAGCACGTTTTGTTCGCTCAGGGTGGCCTGCCAGAGCCAAAGACATTGATCGGCCTCTGGTTCGACGTTATTTTGCACAACGTCATGCATTATCTTTAAGTCAGGGTGTACTGTTGTTGCATACCGACAACGACCAAGCAAGAGTGATTGTTCCTCGTTCCCTGCAACGAGAAGTGTTACGCCTCCTGCATCAAGGACATTGGGGCATTGTTAGGACAAAGCAACTGGCCAGACGTCATTGTACCTGGGTTGGTATGGACGCTCAGATAGAGAGCATGACATCACAGTGTACAGTTTGTGCGGAGCATCAGGCGGCTCCTCCACAGCGTTTCTCAGACTGGCCACGCCCCAAGGGACCATGGCAACGTTTACATATTGACTTTGCCGGACCTTTCTGGAATACGCGCTGGTTAATTGTTGTCGACGCTTTCAGCAAGTTTCCTTTTGTGATTGCTATGAACTCAACGACTGCTTCTAGTACAATCAGTGCCTTAACATCAGTGTTTTGCATCGAAGGCTTGCCTGAAACTATCGTCAGTGACAATGGACCTCAGTTTGTTAGTGCGGAATTCAACAGTTTTGTCGTGTGAATGGCATTCAGCATATCACCACCGCACCTTTTCACCCTCAGTCCAATGGTGAAGCAGAACGTTTCGTTCGAACATTCAAGTCTCACATGGAGAAGATGAAAGGTCAGCACTCCAGGCAGCAAGCTCTTCAAATTTTCCTGTCTACGTATCGGTGCATGCCACGTGACGGCCCGTCTCCTGCCTAGCTGCTACACGGCCGCCGTCACCGCACTCTCCTTCACCTGCTGCAGCCTCCCACGTACCGAGTCGGTTCGTATGGCGCTACGCGTTTTCAGGTTTCTACGCCGGTGCTGTACAGGGTGTTTGCTGGAAACAAGAAGACATGGTTGCCGGGCACCATTCAGCGCGTGCTCGGGCGCAATATGTTTGTTGTACGTTCTTCCACAGGGTCGGAGCTGCGGCGCCACGCAAACCAATTGCGCCTGCACAGGCCGCGCGATCCTGTCTCCGGTTTCTTGATTCCAGACCCAGTTCACCGCCAGGGAGCACAACCACATCGTTCGTCCCCGGACTACGAGATCGTCCCGATGGAGATAGACGCGACGCCGCCGCTGTCGCCGCCGCAGCTGACAGCGTCACCGAGAGGGACTCCGGGACCGTGCGTGCCGCCGCCGCCTGGGCCACGCACCTCAGAAGATGACCTGCTCCCTCTGGGCGGGGGGGGTGCGCCCTTCCCCAGGTTTCGGCGGGTTCCCTGGAGGATCTCAAGGCGGATGCCGGGGCGCGGACGGCGTCTCGATCCCGGCCTCAGCTACGACGCCCGTCCCACCAGTAACGCCCCCGCCCAGGCCCTCCTCCCAGTGCCGTCGCCGTGGCCCTCAGCCCTACGCCACGACGGCGCGGCGGTTTGGGGGGGAGGGGTGTGGTGTCGCACAAGTACAAAGTGCGCGCCACTTACTTTCGCCGCGCGCCGCCATGCACGCACGGCGCGGCGTTCTCACAACGACAGCCACGAGCGCCCTCTGCGACAACTCCGCTCGTGGCCACCACTGAAGGACTGGCCACTTCGGACGGAGATAGCAACGAGTTAGGACCTCCGTAATCAGATAGGCACCAGTGGAGACTTTGCTATTGTACAGGCACTAGGCAGGCCTCTAACACCTATGTATCAACATTCTGCAGTACTATGTAAAAGTTAAGTATTGTTACATTCTGTGCAATATATCACTTTCTAATTTACTCGAGTGTTTATAGTTTCTGGCTGCTCCCCTCCGTACCTGCACCGGCGTGCTGTCTTTGTTACTGTGTCGGTCTCGTTCCACTCGGCCACCGACACCTACGACGAGGCTGGGACACAAAAGTGGCGACGAAGTAGGGACACAAAACAAACTACTTATGAACTAACTAAGACTAAGGACGGCACAAATATCCATGCCCGAGGGGGGATTCGAAACCCCGACCGCAGTGGCCGTGCAGATTGTGACTGAAGCGCCTCAGTCCCCTTGGCCAACGCGGCCGGCAAGAGTGTAACAATTCAGTAGGATCATGTCATGAAATGCTGACATAGCATCTTTGGAATGCATCGTGCTGCAGCCGTGTTCGTGAGTCAAGACCAGAAAGACCATCACGTTACAATCTGTGCCTGTCGATCGAGCAAATGAGAGAGACTTCGCCCCACCTTATTCTTCTCATTTGTAATGTTGAATACACCATTGAAAGGACGAATATTTACAAAGACAGACGAGGTGAAAGAAAATTACCAGAGGGTGCATCACAGGGTCCAGCAAGACTGTTTCCGGAAGTTTATACGGTTTTGCGAGCGTTGTATCAATTGTGGATGAAACAGTTTCGATGGGAACAATGCAAAATAGGTGAAAGGAATTTTTTGAACAAACTTCATACGGTTTTATTTTTTCCCTAATGTTTCTTACGTTAATAAAGAGAGGGGGTGGTGATGCTTGCTTGATGGAGTCTCAAAATCATGCACGTCAAAGATTTATTTTCAGTAGAAGAATTAGAAACTTCAAAAGTATAGGTAAGTGTACAAGAACAAAATTTAATGCTGCATTTTCTCACTTTTAATGACCGAGAACAGACGATATAATCTTAGGAGCTATGCATGGAACCTGCTAGAGGATATTTTTGACGCCAGACGTCAGGCATGTAAGGAAAAAAGGCAACGTCAGCGAATTTGGAAGAAGAGTTTACATTGCCAATGGAGCTCCAGGAAATAAAAAAAGTATAGTTTAGTTTAAATTTAGTTTGGCTGAAGAGAAGGTTGATTGTACTGCTAACAACCCATCCCCAGCCAATATGGGACAAAGTGAATGAAATCACAAAAAACACTGAATTATTAGGAATTGACTGGTTTCGTAATGACTAACCGCGTAGGAAACGTAAAGGCAAAATTTCATTACTGTTCGTGTCTACAATCAAATATTTTAGTTTTTGCTTTGTCTATATATATAAAAATGAATGTTTGTCTGTATGTCCTTTATGTGTTCATAAACCATTCATTCGATTGCAATGAAAGTTTGGTGAACCGTACATCGTACGCCCACGAAGATTCCTGACCCAAAAACAAAAGAGCACGACACATAACTCAGGAGATATGACGTCATAAATAATGAGGGGCCACCACGTGAGAATACCCAGATTTATGCGTCAGTTATTGGAAAATGGGAGTAGTTAGGGACCTGCAACAAAGTTTGCATGTAATTTCGGACGTTTATGAAGCTTTTTGTAACTGATTCCCCCCTCCCCCACCCCGTCCCCAACACGCAAAATAATGAAAAGAAACGAAGTCTGCCGCTCACAACAGTTTCGCTGTAGATGCCGTAAAACTGTAGCTTCAGGCATGACCTTTTATCAAATAAACTTACCGCAACAGATTTGCAAGTTACTATTGATTTTGGTCTGCAATTCTCCCTTAATTCCCTTGCATCCAAAATTAAGCATTCTCTTTTGTTAATCTTTATCTATATAAAAGCGAAGGGACACTCACTCACTCACTGACTAAACACGAAATCTCGAAAACTACTTCACCTATGAAGCTGAAATTTGGCAGGAGTTTATAGGTAGAAAATGTCAGCTAAGAAAGTATTTTGTGAAAGGTGCATGGCGGAGCATACGTCTCCTACAGACTCACGAAATCTACAGTTCCATTCCGATATTCACGAAATTTCGCCGTCTACCTTAAGTTTCATACGGTGCATGGGGCAGGGTACTTTGCAACATAAAAATGGATCCCTAAATACCTTGGTCGCGCGATAACTTGAGAACGTCTCGACCGATTTCATAGATCCCTTTTTCGTTGTTTTCGTTATTGTCAGAACAAGGGTTGTATGACATAAAACTGGAATATTTGAGAACAACAAATGGGCCCCGTACCTCATCTCTCGTCTACCCAGTAGTGCAATTTATCAGCTACCACGAACGGCCAACCCACAGTCGACGCCGTGTGTGTGTTATAATTGTCCATGTTTTCTACGATTCTCACTCCCCTCTCGCTCTCCCCCCTCTCCACCCGTCTCATCACTGGCAGTGTTTTAGCGAGTGTTTTCAGTGTGGTGTTTTATTTTATGTACGGTGGACGACCAACCCACAGGCGACACCTTGTGTTTCTTTTCCACGGTATTATGTGCTGCAATGTCTCCAAGTCTGTTTTATCATATATTTCTTCATTCTCGTAAAAACGTAAAAACACTATATTCTTTTCTCCGTTTCATCTCATTTCGTCAATACTGTCACCATATAAATTCTATTTTTATCACCTTTGCTCTCTTTGTGTACTCCTTTTCTGTGCTATTATGTCTCTCTCGGCTGAAGAGCATCTGCGTCCGGTGAAATCCAAATAAATAATAATAAAGGAAAAACATCTCGCCCTTGCCTTGAATAATGTACAACAGCACGATTGAACAGTGCAGTTTTTAATTATGCATGGAGAGGAGCTATATTTTAAAATGTAAATCTGAAGATAACAAAAAATTGTTTGCGAAACTGGTAATATGGAATAAGCATTAAACAGCGATTTTGGCATATATATTTCACAACAAATATATATTAATTGCACGTTTGAAATGCAGGAGAAATGATAATCCTAAACATCAAACAACTGACAAATTTAGAATTCCTTCTGTGGCTAGGTTCCGAGTTTTCAGAGAGCAACTAATGGTGAGTAGAATCTTTGGGTTGGCGACATACCATCAGCCATTCGCAAAAATATTATGCATAGAATTCCGAAGATGGCAAGAAGGCGTAATTGTAAGAACTGCCGCAAAATAAGCGTAGTAGCTAATGCATCCAAACTACTGACAAGAATGATATACAGAGGAATGGCGAACAATATTGAGGATTTGTTCTGTTGGGCTTTACGAAAGGTAAAGAGCATCAGAGAGGCTATGCTTGATAATGGAAGCAAGACTGAAGAAAGCTAAGTACAGGGTACAAGATGTGAGGACTTGGAAAAAGCATTTTGACAATTTAAGCTCATGCAGTAAGTTCGAAATTTTGAGAAAAGTTGCAGTAATTTATGGAGAAAGATGATTAATTTGTAATATATACAGGAAGCAAAGGGTAATAAATAGGAAGACCAAGAACGCAGTGCCCAGATTGAAAAGAATGTACTGCTGAGTGCAGTCTTTCGTTCCTATTATTCAGTTAATATAATGGAGACGCGATGAGTAAATATAAATAGAGAAAGAAAAAACAATTCTGATAGTGGGATGAAAATTCAGAGTGAAGAGATATCAAAGTGAACCGCAAAATGACAAAAGTAATGAAAACTAGAAGAAATACGAATAGCAAGAGACTGTTTAAGCAAAGTAACTGACGAATAACGGAGGAAGGAAGACAAAAAGTAGACTGGCACATGCAAAGGGGACATTCAGGGTCAAGAGGAGTCTATTAGGTTCAAACATTGGCCTTAATTTCGGGAAGTTATTTTTGAGAATATATGACAGTAAAGCAAAGGCAATGAGAAAACAGAAACAGAAGATAATTGAAGTTTTTAAAATGTTGCGCTACAGAAGAAAAGTGAAAATTAGGTGGATTTATAAAGAATATTCTCTGCAGAATCTACGAAGAAAGGACCATATGAGGAAAAGAAGAACGTACAGGATGACTATGTGTTAAGAGATCATGTATTAGAGGGTCAAAACTGTCAGGAAACAAACTTTTCGCCGTGGCGGAGTGGCCAAGTGCGTTGAGGCGCTATGCTGCGATGCGCGAGGCCGTCCCCTGTCGGGGGTTTGAATCCCCCCTCGGGCATGGATGTTTGTGTGGTCTTTAGTACAAGGTAATTCATAAGTAGTTTGTAAGTTTACGGGCTGTTAAGTCCCTTAAGCTTAACAAACATTTTTGTCAACCTTTTCCCTTTATATGGATTAGTGATCTCCTGCAAGTAGGGATACTGACAGCAACGGCTGGAGTACATCTAACACAATGAGGAGGAAGAGTACGAGTTATCCTTGTTGACGAAGGACGAGACATCGTGGCGGCTCATATCAAACCAGTAATACGATTTTTGACTCACATAAAAAACGAATATCTTACTAAATGAGCATTTATTTTCTGACAACAAAGCATTGAACCAGAGATAGCAAGACGTGTGATTCAAAAGCCAAATGATTAAATTGAAAGCGTACTGGACAGCAGATGTAGAGCATAGGCGTGACATTGTATTGAAGAAAAACATCGATGCCCAATCAATCGTCAGAAGACTGACACTACAGGAAGGTAGGCTACTGTGACATAGTGAAGTACCGCTGTATGAATCTCTCATGCTGTAGACATTGCACTTCTAAATATCTGAGTAAATGGTTCAATTATTTCAGACGTTTGCCCTCCTGTTATATCTGTTTCAAATACGTGCGTCTTAAGCGTATCCTGAAATTCAAACAGTTAAGTACTATTGAGTTTCCTTATTGTATTTATAGCTGTATTTCCTATTATATTAGATATCTTGTTACGTTTTCGCCTTTACTGCAATGAATTTAAATACGTAACTCTTTTACAAAATACTCATTCCGAACACAATTACACAAAATGTAAAACCTCTGCTTTCCTATGGGGATAAATGTAGTTTATCCAACGTCCGAAATTTTTGGGGAACTGTAGAAATACCGTATTCGGGATCTTTCATCTGTAGAGACTATGATTTGTCTATGTCGCATCGGGTTGTTATTAAACGGGAATGGTTGTAAATCACACGATACCTCAGAGTAGTTGATATTATTCGAACCACAAAGCCGCATGGAATTACACCAAAAATGACTCGATTCAGGTACAACTCTTTGCTAAAGAAAGTTTCCTAGTATAGAATGTCTGAGGGAAAAGGCTCTGAAAGACACACGTTCTACATACATTATTGACAAGCCTGGTGGTTCCTAGCGAAGAGAGCGGCCTAGTATTCGTGCGCAGCCTGTGTGGTCCAGTGCTGGCGCCAGCTTCCGCCGCCTGAGGTGACTCCCCGCTCTAACGTGTCACAGCAAGGCACTCACCGTGTTAGCGCCTGTTGTGAGGCCGTCCCGCCAGGACAACAACAAAGCTGACATCAGCCCTGCTACGTGACTAGGCGATCCGCTGCCACACCACGCAACATGGCGCAACGCGCCATAGCCGCAGAGCCTTCTAAGTTTGGACCGAGTGGCCGCACTGTTGACCCAAAATCAGAACAACGAAGTATATTACAAAATATGTCACAGTGTCATACCTTCCTGTGTGTCAGTCTTCCTGACGATTGATTGGGCATCGATGTTTTTCTTCAGTACACTCTCTATACACAAAAGTGTTGTATTGGTTTGTGTGTGGATCGAAATCTCAAAATGTTCTTCACCGATTGAGTTCTAAATTTGTCACAACATTGTGCTGTAACACAGGAAGGTTTTTAGATATCTATTTATGTAATATATTACACACAACCTACATACACATATATAACACTTTTACGACTTTTGGTAACAACTTTTCCATATTGCAAAATTTACACAAATTCATATATGACATATATTTAAAAATAGTAATGTACAGGGGACTGATGACCCGGTAGTTTAGTCCCCTTTAAACACCCAACCAACCAACCAACCAACCAAGTAATGTAAAAAAGAAGTGCGTATTCCAGTAGTACGTTGTATCAATATTTCAAAGCATTCGGCCAAGAACTTTCGCAGATATACGATTTTGAACACGAAACATGGTTCTAAGTTAAAGTTCTAAGACGAGATTCAGGAAGGATAGGCAATGACGAAGAGAGGCAGTGAAGGTATATCATACTTTTTTAATTGTAACCAAGGACTCCTAATACCAGCTTTTGTAGTTCAGGCTTCAAAACTGGCTTAAAAGCAGCATTTAAAAAAGTCTTTTCATCCCCTATTTCACCCCCTTAGTGGCTAATTTTCAGAAAAAGCCGAAAGACGCCTTTTTATTATTTTATTTTTTTAAATTATAAACAAGAATACATAAACCAATTTATGTAGTTCTAGCTTCAAAATTGTCTTGATAAGAGTGTATTTTCAAAACGCGTTTCATTGCCTATTTCACCCCCTTAGTGACGGAATATCGAAAAACAGCTTCTCGAACGACACCAACGGTGTAAGATGAACACCCTCTGCAAATTTGAAGTTTTTATCATCAATGGTTTTGGCTGGGCGATGATGAGTCATTCATTTAATCAGTCAATCAGTCAGTCACTCGGAAAATTGTCTCTTATATTTAGATATTAAGCATTACAAGCTGTTGTGAACTGTCTCAAAGGTGGTATTTGCAGTTTCCCGTGTTATATACTGAGTATTACCAAGCGGAGCATAGCAGAGTCGCCTACAAAGTCACTTACTAAGTCGGACGACTGGGAGGACAACCCCGCTACTCAACGAATTGATGCACCATGAATATAAACTTACATATTACTTATGAACTAGCTTATACTAAAGACGACACAGACATCCATGTCCGAGGGGGAATTGGAACCCCCGACGGGGAGCGGCCTCGCGCATCGTACCATAGCGCCTCAATGCGCTTGGCCAGTCCGCCGCGGCCTAATGCTGGAAACGGAAAGTTCGTTTCATGAGGATAATTAATTTACTCTCAGGACATAAGTACGTGCAAGAACCTGTCAACCAGAAAGCAACCACAGAATTATTAATCTGTTAATTTGTAAACACAAAATAACGTTTACCTCAGCCTATGTATTGGTTGCTCGGTTAAATTTCACAAATGTTCAAGTGTTTGTAAATCTATCGAACTCGTGATTATTAGTCCGTAGCTTACAAACTACTTAAACTAAGGTAAACTAACCTAAGGACAACACAAACATCCATGCCCGAGGGGGGATTCGAGCCCCCGACGGCGAACGGCCGCGTGCACCACAACACGGTGCTCCAGTACGCACGGCCAATCCGCCTCGGCGATTATATTTCACTTATGGTGTCAGCAGAGTAGAGTAGTAATGTTGGCAACGAAATGTTCATTTTACAAGGATAATTTATTTATTGACCAGACAGTGGTTCCTACAAGAATGTATTAAATACATAGCAGGAACTGCATTAAATGGTTATTTTATGGTCTACAAAACGATACAGTCAAAACATTCAATCTGATAAGTATCTTTGAATTTCGACTGTGTTACAGAAAACAACATTCCCGAGTAACGCTCGGGACCCAGATGCTTTCTAATAATGTTTGCAATTTACAGAGCTGGACCTCTAACTATATATATTGAAGGTGCGCTTCTAAATCCATGCCGACAAAAGATGTACGTTTACCATCGTAGAATTACTTAGAAATGTAGGTTTAATTTAACTTACGACAGCTGCGGCATTCAGTGCTAATATAATATTTCATGTTAAGATTATTAACCTCAATGAATGTAACTGAGTTTTCAAAGAGCAGCGAAGAGATTTTGGCAACATCAGCCACTGCCGCAAGTGAAATTTTACCGAAATCATTATACAAATACATCTACATGAAAAATGACGTATCGATTTTCGATTATAATTATACAAGGAAGCCAATGAAACTTACATAATTCAAAAGGCACTTTACCAGAGATGCGTGCAAAACGAAAATCATGTGTATACGTAGCCATTAAGAGAGGCAAAAAGAAGCAGATGTTTTCATGCCTATAACTCTGATCACGCTTTAAATTCTCCAACTGCCAAATAAGTGAGCGTCGAAAATTGAAGTGGTACCAAATTCTGCCTTGTGTACCGATTAGGTGCTATAATAAAAATGCGACACTAAAGTAACAACTTTTCGTGGGAACGCATATTAGGTACGTTCACGTTTAATGGTTAATTTTCTGTAAGATCTATGATGACATTAGCAGTGGAAATCAAAACACCATAGAAACGAAATCTGAAGAAAACGTTGTTTATGGGCGTCGTTACTTCATTTAATTTTATGTAACAGTAACTTTGTGATAGTTTGCAGATAACACATAATTTGAAGCAATTCCCTAATTTTTAATTTCTTCATTTTATATAGGTACGACAAGCGAAAGACGATATGGGCATAGAGAAAGATTGAGGAGGAGATGGATGGAAGGAAAGGGAGTGATGAACAGAGGTCGGGGATTAGATAGAGGATGAAGTGGTAGATAGTGGGGAAGCAGGAGATAGACATAGCGGGTGGGAAATAGAGGGAAAGAATGTAGGAAACAATACTTTTTATTAAGGTGAATTATACGTCACATGGTCGAGAGAAAACGAACGATGGAGAAAACGAACGATAAAAAAGTGTATTCTATCTCATGGGTTTAAAATCTGCGAAGCTATATTTTTTATAACTTTCGTTTCACGTAGCCACAGTTGCCCAACGAACGATATTGATTTGATTGAAGCATTCTGTCGGTGATTCTATGTTCACATGAATTACAGTATTTCCTTTTCTGTTTATTTCATATGAGAGTGAGCCACAGCGAAGCGTGGCCGTGTTTAGCTAGTTTATTTATGAAAACATCAGTCCTTTGCAACTGTTCACATGATAATTAACTTGTCTAGAAATGACTGCTTTACACGTAGAGTTTTAACTGACGTACTGACAGACGAAAATTACTATATGCAAAAGGACACCATCCGGTTTGGAAAATTCAATTTGGGATGGGTCTTCATAGGGTACTAGTCTACTTCAAGTGTATCCACTCATAGTCATACTATAGCGCACTATCCAGAAAATTCAGAGGAAAAAGACCTTAAAGCTTTAAGCGAAGCACTTTTATAAGTTACAGACTCGTCATTGAAGACTCTGCTGCCGCAACGTCAAATAGCTCAGGTGGTAGCTTGTCATATGGACAGTCTAGGTTAGAAACTACTTTAACATTATTATTTTGAAATATCATATAATTTTATTGTAAAATTATCATGACAGTAGTATTTAATCCTTTAATCTACTTACATTAACTGTACAAAAAATTTGTAATTATTCGACTTAAAAAAGAGAAAGTTTTGTAATTAATATTTTAATGAGCTCCAAGCGTTATTAATAAATAAAATAGACTTTTTATGATGTAATTGATAATATTTTATATTATCAACTTTATTTACAAATTCTTATAATTCTAAAGCAAATAATACAAATGAGATGTTTGCTACAGATAGGATGGACACCTGAACATCCGCATAACAATTAGGCACTTTTTTTTTTTTTTTTTTTTTTTTTTTTTTTTTTTTTTTTAATGGAAGAAGGTGGAATGGGGTACCATCACTATCCAGCGATCTCCAACCCCAGATGGAGCAGTGTAGGAGGAAGGTAGGCTAACTTTATTTCCTTATTTTGCCATAAACTTTCGGGGCTGACTTGTAAGGGCCTGCAGGGCTTAAGCCCTCGACCCGTAAGGCACCCCGGATAGATGGAGTGGGGGGCCGCTCTATTTGCGAGAGCGCCGTAGGTTCAAGTATACCTGGGCTATTTGAGCTATCTGTTTAAACTGCTCTTCCGTGAGAACGCAATAATTATTCAAATCATTAAAACCTTGATGGCCCACTAACCGCCAAATAGGACGCTGAATTTCTTCAGCTAATTGAACTGGGTGGTGGGGGGGGGGGGTGGTATTTTCGATTCGGGTAGGAACGGGTAATGGAGGTCTTCGTCGTCGCAGTCCTTGTTGCGGATCTTCGTCAATATTCGTAGCAGGACTCGTTTGACGTCAGGTTTCGTCGGCATCTCCAAGTAGGTCGCGTCGTCTTCCGACACGTCCTCTCCCTCCACGTGCGCGGCGTCCGCCCCCTCAGGCGCAGCCTTGTCTTCAGTTCGTGTCGGAGGCGCGTCCACCTCCATCTTCGCCGCGCCCGCGTCCCCCGTCATGGCGGAGTCGAGGGAACCGGTTTCAGTCGCAGTATCAGTAGAACTGCAGCTCACCCCAGCATGCGGGGGCGGGACGTGGCTAATCGTCGCTTTGACGAGCCTCAACTCCCGCTCGAGGTCCGCAATTCGTCGCATCGCGGCGTCGAGGGCGGCGCGGTACTGCTCCCGTTCTGCCGCCATCGCGGCCTGAAGACGAAGCAGGGCGTCATCCGCCGCGGGATGCAGAATAACGTGTGCACCCGACGTGACGGCGTCGCCACCAGCCGACCCTCGAACGTTCCCACGTGGTGGGTGGTCAGGCGCAGGGGACGGAACGGCCGCAGACGCGGTCGGCGTCGCAGTGCCCGTCCTCGACTTCTCCGCATGCCCGACTTCTGCTTCGTGCGCCATTCTTCAATGTACGGGCAGCGGCGGAAGTTGGCGGCGTGGGGGCCGCCGCAGTTGACGCACCGCTTGTCGGCGTCCCGCGGGTGCGTGCAGTGGCGCGTGTCGTGTGCGCCCGCGCAGCGCAAACACGCAAACGTCGCCGTGCAGTTACCGGCCACGTGGCCGTTCTTTTGGCAGCGGAAGCATTGCACAAACTTCGTGCCCTCCGTCGGCGCTGCCTTCTAGCCGCGCCTGCCAAGGCCATCACCTCGGCAGCGAGGTGGACTAACATCGCTAGAACGCCACTTCGTGGCTGTCCCCGTCGATTCCTTGTCGCAGCTCGATTTGCCATCTCCGGCGAGAGTTGCTCGCTGTTTACGCGGCTAAGTACAGCAGCGGCGCGACGCTCCTCTCCTCACGCTGGCGAGTCAGCTACGACTGTACTCACGACTGCAACGAATTAGGCACGTTACTGAGAGAGCTATTTAACTGTTCTGCTGTAAAGAACACATTAACTGGTGTGTCAGATAAATATGCGTTGCTCTTAAACCTTAGACCTATTTTCTCGTAATTTTCTGGATAGTTCGCTTTAAAACATTCTGTACATGGACATCCTTGACGTATACTACAAACATGCGAAGTCTCATCCCAAAACTGAAATTCCGAGATCGAAAGCTCTCCTTATCAGATATTTTCATCAAAATTATCGTAGCCAATGTGATGACGAAAGTCTGGTCTGCGAAAGTTTTCTATTGACTTTATTAACATTTCAGAAAATCCAAATCAGGAGAGCTTTGCCTGAAGACTAGCCAAGGTTCTTCCCCCCCCCCCCCTCTTTTATCTTTACGATCTACAATGGTAGCCATCCAAAATGCGACAGCAAGAAGGATTGAAGATAACATGGAAAACTTATTTGGAAGATAACACGTTCAATAAACGTCGCATGACTGAAAATACAACCCCTTTTCAAAAAAAAAAAAAAAAAAAAAAAAAAAAAAAAAAAAAAAAAAAAAAAAAAAACGTAGACCTAACATATTTATGTGAAGAAGTGAAGTTAGGGGAACTTTGTTGTATGACATCAACCATATTGTCTGTGTGATGGAGATTTTCATATGCTTAAAAAAGCCAGAGTGGATGCACCTCAATCACTTGGAGGCTCGGAGCCCCCTTAATCCTCCCCTCCTCTTTCATCCGGGCCTGAGGAACAGAAGGAAATCATTATCGAGTGTTGCCGTAATTGTTACTACGAGTCTTGGCATTTAATTAGAGAGGTTCTGGGTGCTTTGTTAGGGTGTAGGACGCCACGCTGTTTCCACATATTGCCAAAACTGCTCTGGAGCAGTAGCGGGTAGTGCAAAGCGGGTGAGTCGTTCCTCAAGTATCGACCAAATGTTTTCGATTGGCAAGAGATCGGGAAGAGAGGGAGGTCAAAGGAGCAATGCGATGTGATGGGTGACAAAGTAGCCTTGAACGTTTCGTGCCATGTTTGGTCGCGCATTACCCTGTTTTAGTGTGACTGTCGGTAATCTTCAAAGGTAATGGAGAACAACAGGCTCCAACATTTCAGAGCTGGAACACTTGCATGCCTAGTGTTATAACCCTTCCCGTCCTACACCACCGGTTAGTATACGATAATTAGAAAAATGACTCGTGTGCCTATTTATCTAAATTGGGTGGGAAAGCTATCGGTAATGAAGCCGATGATGTAGCGGAGGCTATAACCGGAACGTTGCTGCTAGACAACAACGATCGATAAGAATAGAGAAAGTGGAAAGTAAAATTTGTAATAAAATGATTATTGTTTAAATAAAAAAATGCGGAACAAACGGGACACCGGGATTAATTTGGAAAAGTGAATAACTTATTGATTTACGGTCGCCAGCTCGTTGTACGAGCAAATAATTTGGTGGGATCTCAATAATAGCAAAGTTAATTAACAACTTAAAAATTACGTAAAATTTTGGTGGACAGTGAATCACAGAATGTGCATCAAATCCGGTACAAAAGACACTGACAGTAAACTAATTACTGAAAAATAGTTCATTTACACAGAGGTTCAATGTAAGACAGCGAAATGCAAGCCATAGCCATGCAAATGCAACATGCAGCAGATCATGCAAAACTCTCACCTTAATACTTGCTATTTACAACTTCAAATAATTAATTGTTCATATAAGTACCAGAAATTATTCGACAGCGAGTATGCCATGTGCTTTAGCAGTAATCAAGTTGTAACTGAACTATTAACTGTACTAATGGCAATCTCAAAAATTAATTAATGACTTGTCGTGATAACACTGAATATTTAGAAATGAACTATTTAACCATCTGATTAACTTTTGCTCTCTCTTTAACCAGAAATTATTAGCATTGCAAACACATGCAAATAATCACTATATTCACTAATCAGTACTTGCAAGTAAAAACTTTACCTCAAAATAATATGCAATGGAAAACAGTTAATCTTTTGCACATTTATTGAAATATCTCTTGAAATTGAAAGTTAGTTTAGCAGTTTCGTTCAACTGAGCAAATCTATTGATCAGCAACACTGGCATAAGCTACATTTAGTAATACTTTTCTGAACGGATTGTTATTAGTGACTGTCACACTGTCTTTAATGACTTTGATTTTTAGTTTTCTATAAGTTCGTGAATATTCTCGGAAAAACAATGAATGAGGAAGGAACCTGACTGGATAATGACGATGGGTAATGATTTTTAAACACAGGTTCACAAATAACAGTGTTCACTATTGAGCAATTATCACTAATACGCTGGTTGGCTGTACATGCTATGGCAAACTGGACAGATCTTACTGAATTTGGTGTGCGACGTGGTGCTGCTGATAGGAGACTGTTGGCACTTAACAATTGGCAAACAGAAAATCTTCTTGGCGACGAATGTTAATTACAATTTTGGGCCCACAGCATTCCTCTTGATGCATTTGTTAATTATTTGAGCTGTGCCCGTATCAATAACTAATATTGCCTGTTAGCCGTCTCCTCCACTAGTGCCAATCCAACACGCATCCTCCTTCACGTACTTTTGCCGTACACCATTGAGCGCACCGTCTCACGATTCCGTCTGTCTTCTCCCAAGTCACAACCACGACTCCCTCTCTCACTGTGCACCTCTGCGCTACCAGCGATAAAAAAAACTCCCTACTAAAAGATGATTCTATACAATAGCAAAGCCCTTGCTAACCCAGTGTGTCTACTACATTTACAGTAATATTTTTCACATATACGGAAATTAGTAGGACATTGAAAATATGTTACAGAAACAAAACATACAAATATATAATAAATTACAAAAAATACAAATAATGAGGAAAAATACATAAAGCATCGTTTTATATATCACCCTGTACACACACATGATTGGAAAACGGTGATGGTCACTGTGTTGTTGTCACAGTGTAGCAGGGGATTGGGGGGTTGGGTGGAGTGGGAGTGGATCCCAGTACCAAACCAGACCTTAATGCCTGGTGCAGGACAGTATGGCGATACATAAGGCATAAATCAACAGTCTCTCACCTCGAAATTTCCAGCCTAATCCGACCATGGTGGAGATGGAAGCAGAATTTGGATTGCAACGACGTTGTTTTTACTGACTGTACTCTCTGCTCCAGCACGATGGTTGGTTGGATCTGGAAATACAGCGTTGAGACACTATTGAACGACTGCTTTATGTATCGCTATATTGGTACTCACAGCCGGTATTACGGGTTTCGATGGTATTGGATTCCACTCCTGAACCCACGCAGTCATGTGATCTCCGTACAATGTTTGATCTCCAAAATAAATCTGTTGTGATATCTCAGAGTATTCTTGGTGTTGCATATTGAACGGCGAGCGCCCAACACGTGTTGCAATGGATTAAAATGTACTTCACATAATTGAGTCTTCATTGGCAAGATTGTTGTTGTTGGGGTCTTCAGATACAGCTGCCTACCCTACTCTATCCTGAACAGCCCTCTTCATATCTCCATAAGAACGGTACCCTACATTCATTTAAATCTGCTTACTGTATTCGTTTCTTGGTCTTGCTCTGCGATTTTTATTCCAGTGCTAAATTCACGATTCCTTGATGTCTAAGATTGTGTCCTACCAATCGATCTTTTCTTACTCAAGATATGCCAGAAATCCCTTTTCTCCCCAATTCTGATCAATACCTCCTATTAGTTACGGGATCTACCCACATAATCTTGAGCATTCTTCTGTAGCAACACATTTCAAAAGCCTGTATCCTCTTCCTCTCTGAAATATTTATCGTCCATGTGTCACTCCCGTACAAGGTAACACTCCTTAAAAATGTCTTTAGAAAAGACTTCATTACACTTAAATTATTATTCGATCTTAGCAACTGGCATGATTATGTGGAGATATTTTTTTCTCTTATCTTTGGCACAATTCGTTCGAACCGCATTATACTCATAATGTGACCACCGGTTTTTTCAGCTGGAGCTGTCTAGAGGGTTTAGTGTTGACTGCTGTAGAAGTGGGCGTAGTTGTCCGTTACATACTGGAAGCTCCACTCTGTAATTCAAACGTTGGCCAATCGGGTATAAGTTCTAACGGAAGTTATACAACGATGGATTTCGATATGCAACAAGCCGAATTATCACGTAGAATGGTTAATCAGGTCGAAAAATGTAAAATAGATCCAAATGTACATACGGTCATATACAGACACATGTAGCATATGGAAACATATAAAGCCCTGTGATGGGTTTGGTTGTAATTTGAGAAATAGAAATCGGAGGTACTATTTGACCATTATCCGATTATAAATTAAAATGTTGTTGTTGTTATGTGATTATGTCAGTTTGCTGCTAGATATAAATATATTAAATTACCACAAATTTGACGATAGACCTTTGGACCACTGAAAAAAAATTAATAAAAAGTAAATAAATAAATCTTCCGCCACGTTGTAAACCGATCGGTACCGATGACAAGGCGTGACAATAGTCTCTTGTCCCAGTCATTAGGATAATTCCATGGCCACTATCGGTACAACATCGTACACAGCTTCGAACGGTACAATATTTGTTGTTGATCCGTAGACAGATATATCATTAATTCAGTATATTTCATTCACGTTCAAATACGATGGTTCCCTCCTGAAATGTCGATTGATCGTACTGCACTGCTTCAGTGTAACCGACTGATGTATTTACACCATTTAACAAGCACAACGGTCAGTGTGCTTTTTAAACGATGCTACAAAGGTTTCATTCAGTGACATTATGATCAGTTGCCACATCTGTCAAAAATCATCACTTGAGAACTGCTCAACCGATCATAACTGACAATAGGACAATAGGACATATCACACTGACATTTTGCATATATATATATATATATATATATATATATATATATATATATATAACAACGATAAGTGAGGGTAATGCTGTCATGGAGGAAGCTTGTATACTCTGGAAGTCAATGTATGGAGCTTGGCAGAGAGTGTCTTGCAATAGACACCGTTTAACCGATCAGAAATCATAATGGAAGTTGGCAGATATTTGCCATTGTTCCTAGATAAGAAGCGAGAAATAAATGCACTGAACGTGGAGGAGGAGATGGACGAAGAGAGAGGAGGAAGAAAGTGGTGGGGAGGTGATAAGTCATAAAGGAAGGAGGAAATCGATAGAGGTTTTACTTTTTCTCGAATATTCCAAACGTCTGGGAAGCTTTCCCAAATTTTTCTTCTATACAAACCTCGCCCTGACAATTAAGAACATAGCAAAATAGAACCAGCCAATTCCGTCATACAATTCTCAAGTAATGATATTTAATAATGTGTGTGGGCCCGCGCACAGCCCAAAAACTGGATACATTGACAGATTACAAAATAAGCGTACTCAATATTTTTCGGTAAACGCAGTTCTCATATTCTTTATTAGTAAAATGAACCCGTGCGAAGTCGGGACGGGACACTAGTTTGTAATGTAAGAATGTACACTTATTTTGGCAATGGTGGCATGTGACCAACGCTGTTGCTGTACAACAATAGAATGAAACGTATACATTAAACGCCCGATTTAATGTATGCAGCGCTAAGCATTGTTTTCTAAATTCCTTAATCACTTTAACCGCGAAATGATTTAATTTAAAATTAAATTAGTGTGATCATTCAGTCTTTTTTAACGCTTTAAACCATTAAGTTTTAAATATTTGAACTATTTTCCGAAATAGACAAATTGAATAATTGTGTCTCGTTTGTTTCTTTCCTAGTATAAATGCAATAACCATGTCTCGTTTGTTTCTTCCATGAAGCTAACTGGTTAGCATAGAACATGATTACTGTTTTCTTTTCGTTCTTATGTAGTTTGTTCTGTGAGCAAGTATGGTATTTTGGATAATTGTGCGATTGTTGTAGTACTTACACCGAGATAGCAAATGTCGAGGGATAGGGGCGATAAAGACAGCTGAACGCGGTATAGGAGGGCGTTGCATTGTCAGGCCTATCACTTGTAGTCAGGCGATTCACATGAAAAGGTTCGGCAGTGATCAGCAGCGCACGACGGGAATTAACAGAGTCCGAACAGGAAATGGTAGTGGGAACTAGAGGCATGCGACCTTCCATTTCGAAAATTATTGGGGTTCTCAGTAGTCCGAGATCCACAGTCAACAGTGTGACAGGAATCTCAAATTCGGGCACTACCATTCACCACAAACAGCACTGACCGACGGCCTGCAAACGACGACCGCACGATAATGACCGGGCGGTCTCTGGCGCCATGTCACGGTTCTGCTTCCGCTCCATCGAGCTCCGAATACTCCCTCCATCGACGTATATAAGGGAGGGATCCAAGGTGTCCGGACCCCCCCCCCCCCCACACTTTAGCTTACATTTCAAAACAATAAATTAAAACAAAACTAGAATATTTGCCAATGCATGCTTTCTTAAAACCTGTGGTCATGGAACGTGCTTGGTATGCACATCAATAATCTATACCGAGGTATGATTCAACAAACAATAGCTGTGCCCTGTAGCTGAGTGTGTTCCTGTTTAATTGTTGAATTGTCACATTTGAAACAACTATGAAACGAATAAGTTAGATATTTTGGGCTAATGAATCGCCAGTTGCTGCTTTTCGTACCCTACAGATTCCTTGTCTAGAACATTTTGTAAATGATACCGATTTTCTGATGATTTTACTAGACTGTAAAAATCATCATCATGATATGCAAACAACGTAAGAGATTGCTCAGATTATTTCTGGATCATTTTTATACATTACGAGAAGCAGAGGACTTACGATACTTCCTTGGGGAACACTAGATATGAAGACATTGCTCTGTAATTTTCCGTCTATTATTGTGAACTGTGAGACGATAATTCGTAGGCACACAATTTGATTAAAACTTCTTTTTTTATGAACGGTGTAAAAAGCCTTCTGGAAATTTTGAAATATGGAATTATTCTGTGATTACATGTCTCAGTAATTCAGGAGAATGAAGAGCTAGTTATGTTGTACAAGAACAATATTCTTCTCAACTCGTATTTTTTGTGCCGGAACAGATAGTTTTCTGAAAGGCGATCATAATACGAAAGCAGGTATATGCTGCAAAATCCTACTATAAATCGACGTCAGGAGTATTCCACTGTATACGCATCTCAATATTTCCTTTCTTGACTGTTGGTGTAAACTTTGTCTGCCTTTAGAGACTGGTATTTAATGGGACGATAGTTGTATTTCGGAGCTATTATATTGGCATCTCTGAAAGGAACCTCATTTGCTTGCAATCTGGACCAGAAATGATCAAATGTTTGTAAACCTGTGGATCCAAACTGAATTAGTCATCAGTCCACAGACGTACAAACTATTTAAACTAAATTATGCCGGAGGAATGACTCGAACCTTCGACGGAGAGCAGGGACGCACTGCCCACCATGGCTCCTTAGATTGTTCCGCCTCTCCCACTACTTCTATTTAACTCATGCCACCAGCTTTTCTTTTTTCGAATCCTAGAATCTTTACTTTCTCACCTTTCGTGTAGGAATTTCGGGAAACTGTATGTATTTAGTAACTCCACTTTCACTACAAGAAACATTCTTTGTAGAGAAATGTAGGCCTATACGTCTGCAGGAATATTGTTAAACTTTGTGGTAATGCCATTCAAGCTCAAGTACTTCAAAGGGTGAAAGATAAACGGATTTTTACTATACTATATGACGAAACCAGAAATGAACACTTAGGAGCCACTATTTTACTAAATAGAACAGCATAAATTATTTATTTAATCGTGAAGCTAAAGAATTATTCACCTAATTCTACATTACTGATTTTTGAAATAGCATTTAACGGCCTTTGCCAACATCAGCACACTTCGCCGATGCCTTAAGTAAACTTGTACCCCTTGTTGTAGTGTATTACATGACAATTATGAAAATGAAAAAAACGAAGCATCGCCATCTATTAGTTATTTGATGTGCTATGTAACTAACATCTCCTTAGTTTGTACTTTCCTGTACTATGGCGACAAGCACAGATGTTAATTACTCACCTAACTGAATGGTATTTATCTGTTAGTAACGCGAAACTGTTCCCTAAACGAAAGTAACCAATGACTTACGAACATTCCGTCACAGACATACATTAACGTATGTCTACAGTCTGTGTATTGCAGTGATCTCAAAGATAATATGGAGATGGTACTATGTATTATGAAATCGTGACGCTCGACGTATACTTGTCTCTCTAATCCAGTTGTTAGTATTTTGATCCTAAGCACTACAGTTGTCTTTCCAGTATTTACATTGAGATCAATGGTATATTGCCCTTGTAGTTAATGCTCAGTTAATGTATGTCTGTATTTTCCAGTTTTTATCTTTGAGTCTTTTTATCTTTGAACATCTGTTGATCGTCGTATTGCTCCATATTTTAAGGATTTTTGTTCGCCAAACTCACCCACCGCCACACACCGCGACCAAAACACAATAGTGCACACCGCGAACCTAAAGGTTACTCTAATGCATAACCGCCATTGGTCTGTAGTGCATAATTTTGGCTACCAAGTGAAATATATGGACACACGTCCCACGTTCCCTTTTTATATATGTATATTGGTTTCATCGAGTCGTTTTGTAACGTTTAATTAATATGCTAAGAACAGTAGAATGCACGTGGGTTGTAACTATATATATGGACACACTTTCGTATATGTAGCCGCTGCCAGAGATACGCCAGAAGCTGTAAGAGACCCATTGATTTTGGTATTGATGATTACGAGTGCAGCATAGATAGTAGTTCAACGGGCATAAAACGTTTTCTTGGGCTATCAGGAATTCTCCCGGCTGTTGCTTTGCAGACTGTTTTCTGCAAGTTCGACTGCTGAAATTGACCCAGTTCTGTGATAGAGGCGAGATATCTGTTGTTACAGTGCAGAAGTCTCTACGACTACAGAATGCACTTCCTGGAGCCTTGGAGCATTACAGTGCAGTACTGTAGCTATATACTCCGGTTGTATGAAACAGACGTCTCATCTCTTCAAATTAACTTTTTGTTCAGAGCACTAGGAACTGTGAACGTGTAAGGACATACAAGGGAAACTAGGGTGAATACTTGTGTAGAAAAGACTCGGACTGTCTTCTGCAAAAAAGTAGGCCAACGATGCTGACAAAAGTCGCTTAGTTGCATCTTTAGCAGGAAGACCGACGCTGTCTTTTGGATTTTTCTGAACATATGTGGTTCAACGGAACTTTAAGATTTCAAAATGATTATGAAATAAATAAAATCTGGCTAAATACACAAGAGACATTAAAAAAAACATTTAGTGTTCCATTATAACTCGACAGAAGTAAAACATTAACTATTTTTCTGACCCTATTTGAAACAATGAGTTGGCTTAACTTTCAAATTGAGAGTAAAATTTATAAAATAATTGAACACAGGCGCAATAGTATACCCAGTATTCATTATTGAGAAAAAAAGCGGAAAAACACTGAATATTGTAAAAGTGTGTTACTTAAATGTTATCTATGTATCTTTATACACTGTCTATTAAGAAAGCTCGCAAAGAGACCGATAACAAAGTAACCCCCCAAGTTAAAACGTTAGATCACATTTATTTTTCATGGTTCGAACGACCCTCTGCCAGGCACTTAAATGTGATTTGCAGAGCATCCCATGTAGATGTAATGTGGAAATTATCTGCGAGATTTTCTGTTTCCCTGCTCTTGGGCTGTAATTAAAACACATTTACGTAGGAGGTAACGGAGGAACATAATATGTGGAATGCCACAGCAATTGGTGCAAGTCGCATTCTTGTGTCTGATCTACGTAAATTATCTTCCAACGATTTTAATAGGCAGTTCAAAAATTGCACTCTTTGCTGAGAACACTCACACCCTGAAGAAGAATCCAAATCAGTCCTACCTGAAACAGACTAAATGGGTAAAATTCGCAGAGGTACAGCTGGATATAAAGTGAAAATGGAGTCAGGTCATGGATAAATTAATCAATAAGGTAAATTCAACAAGTTATGACCTTAGAGGCATGTCATGGTGTTGACCTAAGGGCAAGAGTGTTCGTTGATTTTGCATATTTTGACTCTGTGTCTTATGGAATTATCTTCTGGGGCAATGCGCCTAAGGTAAATAAATTGTGTATTTAGCAGAAGTGAATGGAAAGCATAGGCAGAAAAAGTAACAGATAGTAACAGTTAGTAGATAACCTTACATCTCGTAAAATCCTTTTTTTCAAGGATACTGAAATACACTCACCAATACATTGAATCGTTAATTGGTTTTGTTGCTGACAATAATTATAAATCTTTTTCAAATGAACTGCAATAGAACATAATCACAATGAAAAGCGCAAAAATAATTTCGACCTCAACTTTGCTTCCATGTTCAGAGCTCAGAATGGTATTATGTACTTTGCCGGTAAATTATTCAAAAGGTCCTACCTGAATAAAGCAAGAAACTTGGAATCCCAGCAATACAATAAAAAATTAAAACCATCTAACAATTGCCGTTCTTTCTAGAAATACTTTTTCAGAGTTTCAGCTTTCTTACTAAGTTAGTAGATTAAATATAAATGACATTACTTTGCATTATGTTTAGCAATGGAGTATAGTTTGTTGTTAATGCAGTATAATGGTGTCTTTGTCTCATGTTAATGCCCATGTTGATTCGTTGTGCTTCCCTGAACTTCTTCTACACGTGAGTCTATGTAAGACCAAATAAGTGCAATAATTAATAAGCTAGAACTATATCTAATGAGACGCTATGCTTATGTTTATAGGCAGAAATGTTGAATTTTTAGATTGAAATAATTCCGAGGAACTGTACAGTTATGTGCTTGTGTTTATTGCAGGAAACTACATTGTAATTAATTTCTCTCTGTCTATAATTGAAAACGAACCTAGGTATTTCCTTTGTATTCGGACACTGTGAAGGTGCGACACTGCCTGGCTGACGTCATATTACTTGGGGACTTCGCAGCTCACTAGCATCTGTTAAGGTGCCTCTAGAGAGTAGTAGATAATAAGCAGTCATTCTCTTCATTGCTATTCTGCCACCAGTTATCGAAGTGTGACTCATTTCGGTATTCTGTTTATAGACTACTGTGTATCATAATGCCACAAAAGAAAAATACGTAAATGTGATGTATAAAGAAGCCTCATGCTTCAGCTTTTCACATGATGATTCATGGTTTCGTGCACTGAACTTATACAAATGAGGGGACTATCCGTCTAGACATTATAAGCAGAGGGCTAACTAATGTCCAGTGCAATGCCCTTACGAACCAATACTCTAAAACATGGAAATGTCTGATGAGCAGGCTCATTTCTCTTCGTTGCATTAAATGTATGAATCTGTTCTCGAATATCCTCCTTGTTCACCAGATCTGACTCCCTGTGACTTTTTATGCTTCAAAAAATGAAAAGTGTCTTGAAGGAAACATATTTTTATTCTTGAAGAGATAAAACAATGGAAGAGTTACTGAAGAAGGTGACGGTGGATGATTTAGAACATTGCTTTGAACTATGGGAGACACAGATGTTGCAGTGTATAAATAAGGGAGGGGAGAATGTAGTGTACAAAAGTTTGTTTAAAACTGTTTATAATAAATCACGTTCTCGACACCAGTCGTTATTTAATTGGCACACGACGTAAATTATTACTAAAGCAATTAGTAGCGTTGACAATTTCATGATACGCCGGCTGTTTAATGACGCTAAAATAAATTGTAAACGCAGTTTGGCTCGTGAAATGAAATGAATATCAGCGTATAGTGAAAGGGAATCAGATCTGGTGAATACGGAGGATATTTGAGCATAGTACTGCTCACAGTGTGCTACTCAGTGTTTCACTAATACGGACATGTGGGATGGCGCATTGTCCTTATGCAGCTATGCAACTATTTACTCCATGAAAAGTCTTACTATCTCTATGTTCATATTCACCGTTACTGTGAACATCCAAATGCTAAGACTACGGTAGCACTGAAAATTTTATTACTCGTCTCAAAGTTTGTTTTACTTTTTGAACTTAACAGATCAACCAAGTCATTCATCATGCTCGACCTCTTCTCCACCTTCTGAACGATCACAAATACTTCCTTGAACAGATGAAAACATTCCGCACATGACTTTTTTTAATTTCATGATGTGTTTATAAGGTCACTATACTCGCCGTACTACTACAGAACAATGTCCTTTACACAAAGAAGGTCCACAATAAAAGTAAAGCAGATTGGAAGACGGAACAAATGATGACTGTTGTTTGAGGTTCAATAACAACTTCCATCCATACAGCTGCAGTCTATTTCATCTTTTCCAAACATACACTAATAAAATCCCTGATTCCATAAAGAATGGAATTACCCTGTGTAGAACTGTTTCGCACGTGTTGTACCTTACAGATGACTTAATGTGCTGAATATTTGACTCTAAAGATGTACGGTGATTGAGCAGTTTTTAAAGAAATGGTTTGAAATTGTATCTGAAGGTTATTTTGGAAGTCACTGAATCCACTCATTGTCAAACACTGTATGACTGTGGTCTATGTTAGGGAACGGATAGATTTCCACGCAGCTCAATATTTAAGACGTCACAAAACATGATGTTTGTTTCGTACCATGGTATAATTTTGCTGGTGGAGTAACAAATGTGAATAATATCTATAAAATATTCAGAAATAATGTGCAAACGTCTCGCATGATGGTGAAGTTTAGCTGCACGCGAATTTATGCAGAAGTAGTTATTAATGTGTCATATATTCTGAACTATATGCCGTACAGTGACATAATCTTGCAAATATATTCAGTGACATATGTAGATCCCCTCTTCAAAGTAGATTGTACATAGATATAGGGGTTAAGAAGTATAAATTAAAAGTTTTTGGTTCATGCTAAAGATGGACTGCATGCACAGCGAAAATCTAGTAAGTGATGAACTGCTTTCATTATTTTGTGGGAGGTGTCAGCCAGAAAAAGTTTCGTAAAGATTTGATATCATATGTGAAGTTCGTTATAAGTAGCAACGTGTTGTAATTTTCGATTAACGGAGGAACAAAGCCGGAATATTTGAGCGTCGTTAGGTTCAAGATTAACACACAATTTCCAGTTGTACATTTATCTTATAGTGTTAAACTTTACACGAGGTGATATCTCTTAATGAGTAAAATCACTTAAAAATCGGTCAATAATGACGTGAATAATTGCAAGTTAGAGTTTTGTTCTTTCTACAAGGCATACGTACGAGGCTTATAAGATCTGGGGGACAACCATTTAGTAATGTAGATACCCGTTAATACGAAATTTGTAAGTAAAATTGGATCTGGCAGATTCCTATACCTAGGAGGTAGTTAAGGAAACTTAATATGAGAAGTCTTTGAAACAGTAATCGAAGTCAAATTATTATTTTTACAATGTTTGTCTGCCTGTCCATCGGTGAGATTGTACACACACTACGCAAAATGTGTTTTTCACAGTTGTATTGTTGGAGGTGTATGGTGTATGTTTGATCTTCACACGTTGCCTAAAATCCGAGCTATCTATATGCTTACACAACGTTTCCCTTATTTTTATGTTTTAACTGGTTTAGTACAGAGTAATCAGAATGAATAGGAAATGCAGGGAAATTGTCTTAGGATTCTTTACGTTTTTTAATTTTTTGTGAAAGCAAATTTGCAACAATCAAATTTATGTTCAAGCTTGAGTTTTCCTTGAAGATTGGGATTTTAATTTTTTGATATTTTTAATTTTTTTATGATATGGATGAAGTCAGTTTCATTTTATTGTCAGAAAAAAACCAGGACGGCATAATTTCTGTAGAACTAAACTAAATAATCCAAGATATCAATTGTAGAATCTGTAAATAGTATTTTGGAACGTTTCGTCATAATTACAATGTTAACAGTTGAATGCTGCTAAGAAGAGACATTCTTGGATTAATTTTTGAATCGATGTAGCTGTTATCGTTGATATGTTTCTCGAGCTGACCCTGAAATCACTTTCGTATGTAACTTCATAGATTTTCATTGTACCTTAATATAATTTTATCAGTATCATGTGCAGTGATTTGGTAGTTTCATAATTTCTTTAAATGTAACATTTAACAGTAAAGAGCGGTGAATAGTGCTGCAACATTAACGTAGAAGAGTTATGAAATACAGTTACCTTATTGTCCTTCGAAATAGTCACCTCCCATAACAATGCAACGCAGAGCTTTGCACGACGTTTTCCTTCAGTATTGCGTTCAAAGGCCTCCTCACGTTTCGTTGGCTGTCCGGAAAGTCTTCAAATTTCTTTCCTTTCTGAGCGAGTTTCAATCGAGGGAACAGGAAGACTTTTGGAGAACTGAGATCCGGAGATTGTGGTGGATGCTCATTTTGCTCTACTCCTTTTTATTTGCCAGGAACTGTTTGACGATATTAAATGTTCAAATGTTTGTAAACCTTATGGGATTTAACTGCGGGGTCATGAGACTCTAAAATTACAAACTACTCATGAACTAACTTATGTTAAACGCAACACAGAGATCCATGCCCGATGGAGGATTCGAACCTCCGACGCGAACTACAGGCCTATTTCATTGACGTCAATTTGCAGCAGGGTTTTGGGACACATCCTGTATTCAAATATTATGAATTATTTCAAACAGAATGATCTATTGGCCCAAGGTCAACACGGATTTAGAAAATATCGTTCGTGCGAAACACAACTAGCTCTTTACTCACACGAAGTGATGGGAGCTATGGACAAGGGATGTGAAATTGATTCCTTATGTCTTGATTTCCAGAAGGCTTTTGACACCGTACCTCACAAACGGCTTTTAATAAAATTGTGTGGTTATGGTATATCGCCCCAAATTTCCGACTGGATAGGGGGATTTCCTGTCAGAGAGGACACAGTTCGTAGTAATCGATGGTAAGGCATCAACTAAAACAGAGGTGATATCGGGAGTTCCACAGATTGGTTTAGATTAATACTTGTTCCATAGATCATATATACGACATTTCGTAACGATGTGGAACGTGTAGTGTTACTGGTCCTCTGCTGTTCATTATTTACATAAACGATTTAGGGGAAAATCTAAGTAGCTCTCTTAGGGTGTTTGCAGATGACGCCGTCATTTACCGTCTAGTAAAATCATCTGAAGATCAAAACCAACTGCAGAACGATCTGAATAAGATATCACTATGGTGTAAAATTTGGCAATTTACTCTAAATAGCGAGAAGTGTGAAGTTGTCCACATGAGTACGAAACGAAATCTCTTAAACTTTGTTTACAACATAAATCAATTGAATGTGAAGGCCGTGAACTCCACTAAATACATAGGAATTACTATTACTTCAGACTTAAATCGGAAAGAACATGTAGATAATGTCGTGGGAATGGCGAACCAGAGACTCCGTTTTATTGGCAGAACCCTTAAAACATGCAACAGAACTACTAAAAGAAACTGCATACACTACGCTTATCCGTCCTTTTTTGGAGTATTGCTGCCTATGTGGGATCCTTATCAGGTGGGTTTGACGGAGGACATCGAAAGAGTCCAAAGAAGGCCAGCTCGTTTCGTGTTCTGACGATACAGGAGAGACAGCGGTACGGAAATGGTACAGGGTCTGGGATGGGAATCATTACAACAGCGGCGCTTATCGCTGCGGCGTGGGCTACTTGCTACTTGCGAAATTACAGTCGCCAACATTCTCCCCCGAATGCGAAATATATTGTTGACTCCCACTTACATAAGCAGAAATGATCATCAGAATAAAATACGAGAAACCAGAGCTCCAACGGTGAGATTCAAGTGTTCTTTCTTGCCGTGCGCTCTCTAGAATGGAATGGGAATGGGAGTAGCCGAGCGGTCTGGAGCGCCATGTTATGGATCGCGAGACCTCCGGCGTTGAAGGTTCGAATCCTCCCTCCGGCATGGATGTGTATGTTATCCTTAGTTTAAGTAGATTGTAAGTCTAGGGACTTGACCAAAGTAGTCTGGTCCCATAGAATTATAAACATTTGAACACTTTGAACATAGATCATCTTTTTTTATATATTTTTTATTGTTACAGGGCTGTTCACCGCATTTTATTTTTAGAGGTTGCACAAGACTAGGCTCTTTCACAATTTAGGAATATTGGTATTTAATAGGTGATATATGTGTACGTCTTTAGAAACATATCAGTTCCTTACCGTTTCGCTCTTTTGACAGCTTCACTTTAATATTTTTTATAGCTCCGAGAATAAGCTTCAGTATTTTTCAAATTCATACGGGTTTGTGGTTCACGCAGACGAAGTTGCTGGCAAACCTAGTATTCATATTAACTATTCGATTAATGATGGAAATTCTCCTCAGAGATGATAAATTATTTTTCAAAAGAGATAGATTGGCTGGTCAGTACTTACTTTTGTGCTGTACCGCCGATAGTTACACAAATGAAGAAAAAGAAAAAATAAAAGGGGACGAAAAAGGAGAAGCTTTCAGAACACAGTTCCTTCCTCAGGTGGGAGAGAAAGGAAGAAAAAAGGATGCGAACGGAAGGGAAAGGTAATTCACGACATAGGTCATGAAGGTGGTGGTTGAGGAGTGCGGAAGTCAGAGATACTGCATGTTAGTACTGAACCGAGCCAGAGAGGAATTTTTAATGTTTGTATAGTCTATGGGACTTAACTACGGGGTCATCAGTCCCTAAACTTAAAAACTACTTATGAACTACTTACGAACTAGGACGGCACAAATATCCATGCCCGATGGGGGATTCGAACCCCCGACCGTAGTGGCCGTGCAGACCGTGACTGAAGCGCCTTAGTCCCCTTGGGCACCGCGGCCGGCGCCAGAGAGGATATATAAACCAAAGAGGAAAGATCAAGTAGTAAAGAGAAGAGAAGATGAGTGAACTTAATGATGCTGAGGGGTGTAGGAGGAGCTGGGGGTTGTCTAAAACGATTTTGATTAACAGGGAAACAAGGACACACACACACACACACACACACACACACACACACGGAGAGAGAGACAGAAAGAGAGAGAGAGATAGAGAGAGAAAGAGAGAGAGGGGTAAGAAAGGGATAATGAATAGATGAGCTGAGGATGGAGTAGCGTAGATTTAACCTAACCTAATAGGTTAGGTTAGATATTAACTATTCATCTAGGAATATTACAGTAACATAAGCTTCTGGTTCTAATGACACTGTTTATTAATAAATTAATCCGTACAAAATCTTATTACTGCCTGACGCTAGCTACAGTAAATACGTATAAAATTAGTCTGCAAATTGAGATCGTTTAGCGTGGTGTGGCTTGCGCGGGCCAGCCGCCTCGCCTAGAGAGCTGGAGTGTTGTGGCAGTTGGCAGGCGACAGTGAGGTCAGTAGTAGTAGCGGCCGCGGTAGTGCTGTGGGTGGTGGTAGGCTCGGTGACCACGCTCCCTGCGCCGGCGCGCCTGGCGCTCCATCTTGCGGCGGTAGGCGAACAGCGGCCGGAAGACGAGCGCGCCCGCCGCCTCCATGTCCTCGCCCTCCGGGTCGCCATCCGCCAGCACGCCCGAGTCCTCGTAGTCCTCGTAGTCCTGCAGCGGCGCGCCTGGATACGAGTTCTCAGATGCCACCGCCAACGGCGCCTCTGTCGCAGGCGCAGGGGACGCCTCTGGTGACGTCACAGGGCTGGCGTAGAGGGTGGCCGCGCAGGTAGACAGCACCGCCACCAGGCAGTAAACCTGCCGAAACGTAATTACTATGTCAGACAGAGCACAATGGTGAAGTCCACTTAAGTTGGTTTTATTTAGGAACTACACTGCTCAGAACAATTAGGAAAACGCTAGAGGTTATGGAGTATTGTCTTGGGCAGGATAAACTAAAACGGTTAGACGTTTTTCTGTTAGTTCTACGGAGTGTACACCACAACATAAGGGTAACCGAGATAGTGGTAATAACACTAAGTTGCTGCAGGTAGGGTTGCTATTGTGTTTCCCAATCGAAATACACAAGCATTAAGGTTCAGATGGTGTAATGAGCAAGTAGTGCAATGTGAACGACTGAATCGAGTGCCTTTGCTATCATCACGCATACACGACCTTGCTCGGCTCATGAACTATATCGGTTGGAAATACGGCTTGGTGAGATGAGTTTAGATTTAGATTGGTAATACGAGTGTGGCAGAGGTTGTCAACAAAGCACTGTGGAAGGTTGTGGTTGCCCCATAATTGTCTGGGCTGTTTTTAAACGGAATAGACTGTGTCGTCTGGTGAAAATGAACCGATCACTGACTGGAAATGATTTCTGAACTCCAAATAACGATGGAATTTTTATGGGTAACAATGTGTAATAATGTCACTGGGTCACAGTTGCTCCCCACTGTTTTGTACACTGGTCAAAACAATTAGGGGATCAGCTGAGCCGCGGTGGAGTAGCCGAGCGGTCTAAAGCGTCTCGCTGCGGAGCGCGCGGTTGCTCGCCGTGGAGGTTCGAGTCCTCCCTGGGGCATGGGTGTGTGTGTATTGTCCTTAGGTTAGTTTACCTAGTTTTAAGTAGTTTGTAAGCTACGGACTGATGACCACGCAGTTTGGTCCGATAGATTTACAAACATTTGAACATTTGGATCAGCTGAGATATCTATGTTCTGCTGTCATCAGCAAAAAGAATGGTTCGACGTCTTTCTGTCGGTTCGACAGAGTGAAGACAACAACATTACGGCAAACGAAGAAATATACTGCAATGAGGGTTGATATTGACTTCTGTTTACCAAACGAATTACCAAAGCTGTTGGTTTCAGACAGTGTAGTGAGCAGGTAGTGCAATGCAACAACTACGTGACTTACCCGAAGCTTTGGCATGCAGAGATATAGGGAGATTGGAAGCGGAATAAACACAGAGACAACTGGCTGCAGCAACAGGAACCGTTAAAAGAGGGCAAGGCAAAGCTCCTTTTGGGTAACATATGAGCATTATCTCCGGTTAACAGGCCGTCGAGACAGGAGGCTGAATGCAGCTCTGCCGGCAACACACTCTCCAGGTAGCAAAAGAATCCGCAATACCAAAACACACTCCGATATCGCCTTTGGAAATATGGAATCTACACAAGACGGTCTATGTTGTGTGTGTCCCATTAGCACCTCGACACCATTTAGTCGTGATGAATGGCGCCAGATTCTTTCCACAGAATATGTGAAGGAAACATTACCATATCATGGTGATGGACCGGACGAGTTGTGTAAGCAGGAGCCAGTATTCGCTCCATATTGTATAGCCAACAGCTGTATGTGGTATCAGATTCAAACACTTTCCAGCCGTTGTGTTTTTTATCTTTTTATTACTGTAGCAACCGGTTTCGGTACTCCAGTAGCAGCATAAGGAGCTCCATTATGTTCCTGTTATAAGACATAGTACGTTCAAGTGTGGTGGCTGTTTTTCACAGTATCAGTAAATTATTGTGTCCTTTTATTCAAGGTATCAAACGACAACTGATCCACTACTTAGTGCAGCTGATCACACAACGTATTAAAGGGCAATGGGATTGACTATTTCAAATATTCAACTGTTTGTCAGTTTAAGGGACTTAACTGATGGGTCATCAGTCCCTAAACTTACAAACTACTTATGAACTGCCTTATACTAAGGACGGCACAAACATCCATGCCCGAGGGAGAATTCGAACTCCCGACGGGGAACAGACTCGCGCATCGTAGCATAGCGCGTCAATACGCTCGACCGCTCCATCGCGGCGACTGACAATTCACTATTATGATACGTCCATGGTGCATCGCTGTAATAAACTTCATGTAAATTTCAAGTAAAGATTTGAGACAGGAAAATATCGTGCTGTATCACACACAAATTACAACTGTAACAAATATCGGAATGAAATACGTGACCACATGTATATTGTGTAACGTAACTCAACTGATCCCCGAATTATTTTGAGAATTGTAAATCTATTTTAAGATACCATTTGCATTTTATAATCGTTCTTGTCTTAAAGTTAGTAATGATGAAAAAGGACCAAGGAGCTCTTAATAATGTAGCTATTATTGATTTATCAGTGCACAATGCTTAATTCCATTCCTGTTGGTCTTATTTATAAACTAGTTGCACTCCCTTGACATACAAGGTACACCCAGTTACATGGTGAACTTAATTGGCAATAGGTATTTACATCTACAACTACATACATCTACATCTGCATAAATACTCATGACACAGGGTACATCGAACTGCTTTTATGATATTTCTCTACCGTTCCATTTTCTAACAGCGCGCGGGAAAAAGAAACACCTAAATCCTTCCGTTTTCGATCTGATTTCTCTTATCTTCCTGTTCATGTCTTCCTATATAGGTGGGTGCTAACAAAATATGTTCGCATTCGGAAGAGAAATTTGATGAAAGATAGATATTTCTCAAGTTTCGCCGCAACAAATAACGCATTTATTTCATTGTTTTCTACCCCAATTCATCATTCTTGTAACATTCTCACCGTTATATCGCGATAATAAAAAACCAGCTGCTGTTCTCTGAACTTCCTCTAAATCGTCCGCCAGTTCCACTTACTGGGGATCCCAATACCTCTAAATAGTTACTGTAGTAGAACTGTTGCATTTTTCTAAGTGTTCTGCCCATGAAACGTAGCCTTTGGTTCGCCTGCCCTACAATATTTTCTGTGTGTCCTTTCCAATTTAAGTTGTTCGAAATTGTTATTCAAAATGTCCAAATGTTTGTATAGCTTATTGGACTTAACTGCGGGGTCATTAGTCCCTAAGCTTACAAACTACTTATGAACTAGCTAATACTAAGGACGGCACAAATATCCATGCCCGAAGGGAGATTCGAACCCCCGACAGTAGTGGCCGTGCAGACCGTGACTGGCGAGCCGCAAACCGCTTGGCCACCGCGGCCGGTTGTTATTCCTGGGTTATTAGTTAAATTGACGCCCTGTAGATTTGACTGATGTATCGTGTAAATGAAGTTTAAAGGATTCCTTTTAATGTTCATGTGGATGGCTTCATATTTATTATTTCTTAGTGTCAATTGCTATGTTTACACCATATAGATATGTTTTATTAATTACTTTGCAGTTGCTTTTGATCTTCTGGTTACTAACCGATAAATGTCCCCACAACCGGGAATATTCTGAGAGAGCTGCTTACATTGTCTCCTAAATCGTGCTAGATATGGAACGGTAGGGGCCCCATAACACTTCCCTGTTAAACGCCAGATACCACCTCTGTTTTACTGGATGACTTTCCATTACTACGTACTGTGTACTTTCTCACAGGAATTCACGAATCCAATCGCACTTCTTTAGCGATATTACATAAACACTAAATTTCATTAGTAGATGTTTCTTAGGTACAGTATAAAAGCTTTCCGGAAGTCAAGAAATATGGAATGACTTGAGATCCCTTGTCGACAGCACTCATTACACCGTGTGAGTGAAGACCTAGCTGTGTTCCACAAAAATGATACTATTTGCATCCGTGTTGAGTGTAGGTCAATAGGTAAATATCTTCGAGGAAGAGGGAAGTAGGTGTTCTAAAAGCCTGCTACAAACCGATGTCAATGATATATGCCTCTAATTTTGAGGATCATTCCTATTGCATTTGATGAATACTGGCGTGACCTGTAGAGCAATGTTTGAGCTTTTTTTCGACATAGTCACCAAAAAAATTGGGACATTGACATATCGTGGGATCAACTTGCGTATTCCTGAGTCGTGGAAGTTTGCCACCTGTGAATGGACCCAGCGTGTGACAGTCCAGCTGTTCTTCGTTTTCAGAACTCTGGTCGGAGGACAGGCACTTCTCGAGGTGCCAGAAAAGATATACTGCGCACTGCAGGTGTGCTACTCCATGGCAATGCCAGTGCCCTTCCGCATCGACCCACAGCAATTGTTTTGCAGAAATTCGGCTGGGATCTTTTCGGTCACCCAGCACACAGTCTTGATCTTGCTCCCAAAGATATCTATTTTTCTTGAATCTCTGTTTTAACTGTGCGGCGTTCAGTGTTGTGCTGGCTGTCGTGTCCTTCGCGTGGTTTTAAGATTTTAGCAGTCGCCTTACAGAGAGAACAGAGTGTTGGAGTGTTGCCGCGTGTTTTACCAGTGTCTACGTCACGTCGTCATTTTCTGTGTATCTTCAGTGTATTTTTAGTCACCGTGGCACTTTTAATTCTCAATATGTGCGTATTTTAAAATCATCGCTATCGTGTATTTTGTACGCCTGTTTTATCACCTTTGTATTTTGAATTCTGCTTTTACTGTTTCCAGTCTGTATGATTTTTGTCTTCTTGTCAACTGTATTGCAAGTTTCTGGCTGAAGAGCAGCGTAGTAGGCTGCTGCCAGTCTGCATATTCGGGCATAAAATAAAGAACAGAAATGCGAAAGTTAATGAAGCTCGAGTAATTAACGTTTTTGTGTTCTACATGCTGTAGCTTGGGTACTCGTACACATAAGCGAGTTTTCGAACGCCTTCGCCGATCGAGCGGTTCAGGTCATGGACTTTCTGTCAAATCATGGATTCAAGTTTGAACCTCCATCATGACAATTCTTTGTTAGATTTATTTTTGATGTATTTGATAATATTCTTATATTTGCACGGTCGCGTCGTTCAAATATCTAGGCGTAACATTGCAGAGCGATATGAAATGGAACGAGCATGTAAGGACAGTTGTGAGTAAGGCAGACAGCCGACTTCGGTTTATTGGGAGAATTTTGGGAAGATGTACTTCACCTGTAAAGGAGACCGCGTATAAAACGCTTGTACGACCACGTCTTGAGTATTGCTCAAGTATTTGGGACCCGCAGCAGATCGGTTTGAAGGAAGACATAGAGGCGGTTCAGAGGCGAGCAGCTAGATTTGTTACCTGTAGGTTCGACCAATGCGCGAGTGTCACGGAAATGCTCCGGCAACTCAATTGGGGATCGCTGGAAGAAAGACGACGTTCTTTTCGTGAATTTCTGTTAAGTAAATTTAGAGGGCCGGAATTTGAAGCTGAGTATAGTACGATCTTGCTACCGCCTACTTACATTTCGCGTAAAGATCACAAAGACAAGATAAGAGAAATTAGGGCTCGTACGGAGGCATATAGGCATTCTTTTTTTCCTCGTTCAATTTGGGAGTGGAATAGGAAAGGAAATGCCTAGTAGTGGTACAGTGTACCCTCCGCCAGGCACCTTACGGTGAATTGCGGAGTATGTATGTAGATGTAGATGTAGATTTGTAATACGTTTTGTTGTATTTTAAAGTATAGCATCGGGAAGTGTGATTAATATTCAATTCAATATATTTTATTTGTGATACACAGAGCAAAAACAATAAAAATGAGAAATAAATAAAATAATATTTGAAAGTATATTACTGCGTAATTTCAGTTACTGACCGTGTATTCGTCGGCGTTCTGAGACCAGCAGGATGAAACTTATCATAAAAACAACCAAAACACAAATATTTATACCACCATGCACAGCACCCGAACGAGACATTGCCTCATTCATAAGTTGTTCGAGATATCATTCGTGGCAAACATACCTATTTTCTTGCTGAACACAGGTCTATCTCAGTCATTTCCGTGCGTTCGAGGAGTATAAAAGCATATCTTGAAAGACATGCGTGGACAACTGATTATGGACCAAGACATGAATTTTAATAGCATCTGCTCTATCATAAATTTCTCTGCTCTCGTGTAATAATATAGTTTAGTAGCTTTTATTTTATTTATTTCTTACTTTTATTTATCCGCACTGTGTATCATAAATAAAAAATCTGCAACAGATAATACACTTATCTGAATGCTAATCACGATTACCGATGCTCTACTTAAACATAACTTTTGACCCCATATATATTAGTGAAAATGCTCTAGACATTCTTTCGATGTATAGCATTGTAAACGCGATTTTCCATGGTCAACTTTGACCTTGATTTTTGAAAAACTATTGTCTAGCAAGGACCCGAAACATGTGTCTCTGTATATTCAGTATAGAAGGTTCATGGAAAATTCGATCGAAATCAGTGACGCACATGTCCGATCCTCTCCTTGTGAAACAAGAAAGTCGATTGTTTAGAAGATGTTTTAACCCTTTAATTCATGACTTTTTATTTGAAGCTATAAAAACTACCATGATATAAGGTAAAGCAGTCAACAATCCGAAGATTGGTTTGAACACCACAGTGCTTTACTAGGCACGGTCCTGTTTCGAGGTGGTATGCTGTTGCCTTCGTCCGACCTTCGAACTGACTTACCCAGCCAGTTATAGGGGGACCTACAGTTTAACGTGGGTTCCGAACCACGGTGCTACTCGGTATTTTTCACATGAGCAATACTGCCAGAGGTGAAAGAAATGGAAAGTAACAGATAAAAATCGTATGACTTAGCGGGGATTGAACCCGCGACCTTTGGATTTGTAGTCTGACACTCTACCACTGTGCAACCAAGGCGCATACCAATAATAACAAAAATATCGAATAAAATTCCTTAAAATTACTAAGCATTACTAGCAACAAAAAGCTCATAGTTGGTCAGTTGTATAGTGCTTCCATGATATACCTGATGTAGTAAATGTCACTATGGCAAAGGAGGATTACTAATGTAAACAAACGGAACATGATAGGAGTCAAACAATGCAGCTAACCACCGAAATGATTCAGTAGCACTCCGCAATTTATAATTTGTAGGAAGAGCTGCTAGCACATGTAACACTATGTATACAAGCAGCTGCAAATGAGTTTGTGGTAAAATGTTGACCAATTTGAGAGATAAAGGGTTAAAGCTGCGCTGGTTGCTGAGCCCTGTTTAAGGTAAGAACACTGCAGGCGCCGCGGTGGAGAAGCCGAGCGGTCTAAGGCACCTCGCTGCGGAGCGTGCGGCTGCTCGCCGTCGGAGGTTCGAGTCCTCCCTAGGGCATGTTTGTAAGCTACGGACTGATGACCACGCAGTTTAGTCCGATTGATTTACAAATAGTTGAACAGTGCAGGCGGCTGCCTGACTTACCGAAATGCGACGCATGGTGCAGTGCTGTAGGCGTAGGTGAGGTGCTCGGGTGCCGACCAGCTATGGCGCCTCAGACTGGTGCTGGTGGCGCACAGTGGTGTATTTAAGAGCGGAGCGCCGGCCCGGCAGTTATCGCCAGGCCTGCGGTTTCCGGCGGCCGCTGCTGACTCAGGGGTCGACCACTGCCTCTGGCGCTGACTGGCCGGCACGCGTTTCGGCCGTTCCGGGAAGCGAGCCTACCGAAGCCGTCAGTGGCCGGAAATTTAGGCGCGCGCACTGCCTGCGCCTGACTCACACTGCCGGGTATACGAGAGGACTGCCAAAAATTCCGCCCACCAATACACCCTCCCTAACTAGCAGTCTGTAAAATTTCTAAAATAGAAAAATAAAAAAAAGAAGAAAAATTAGCAAATATTTTGAAGAGATTTCAGAAAATGAAGCTTGACCTATGTTAGTAAAAATTAGTGAAATATTTCAAGGTCCTGAGATCCATATTGACCAGCAAAAATGAAATAACGAAAGAGGTGCAACACCGAATAACAAACGCTAATCACATGTTCTTCAGCCTAATCTTTTCAAAACCAACCTAAAACAAGGAAAAAAAAAAAAAAAAAAAAAAAAAAAAAAAAAAAAAAAAAAAAAAAAAAGGAATCGGCTGCACATGACACTAATGCGACCGGTTCTTGTTCAAATGTTTGTATAGTTTATGAGACTTAACTACGGGATCATCAGTCCCTAAACTTACAAACTACTTATGAACGAACTAAGACTAATGACGGCACAAATATCCATGCCCGAGGGGGGATTCAAACCCCCGACCGTAATGGCCGTGCAAACCGTGACTGAAGCGCCTCAGTCCCCGCGGTCACCGCGGCCGGCGACCGGTTGTTCCTGTGGTCTTCAGTCCGGAGACTGGTTTGATGCACCTCTCCACAATACCCTATCCTGAGCAAGCCTCTTCAACTCCGCATAAGAACGGCAACCTTCATCTGTCTGAATCTGCTTACTGTATCCTGTTGCCAACTCGTTTCCAACCATGTCGTGTCAGAAATCACTACATTCAGTATTAATTTCCCTACGAACAAAACTGATTGCTAGGGAAAAGAAAGAGAGAGAAATCCTCTGGTTTGCTGCATATTCATACCGTTTCCTCTTTATTAACATTGTTACTCCTTTGCATCAAAAAGAAAAAAAAAATGGTACTTCAATTCTGCATCGTCCCTGAGAAAAGTCCCTAAGTTTAGCAAAGAGATAGAAAATTCGTCCCAACAATTTGAAAAAAAAAAGACTCAAAAGTGCCTATGCGTAGGGTCATGTCCCTACGGTTGGCAACACTGATGTCCATCTCTCGGTCTTCCTCTGCAGTTTTCACCCCACACACTTCCCTACAACACAATTCCTTGATGTCTAAGAATGTGTCCTACCAATCGATCCCTTATTATAGTCAAGGTATGCAAGAAGTCCTTTTCTCTCCAATTCTGTTCAGTACCTCCTCATTAGTTACGCGATCCACCCATCTAATCTTCAACATTCTTCTGCAGCACCACATTTCAAAAGCCTCAATCCTCTTCCTGTCCGCACTGTTTATCGTCCATGCTTCACTCCCATACAAGGCAACACTCCACACAAATGCCTTCAGAAAAGACTTCCTTAGGCTTAAATCAATATTCGATGTTAACTAATTTCTCTTTTTTGAGAATGCTTTTCTACCCATTGCCATTCTGCATTTTATATCCTCTGTACTGCGACCATCATTTGTTATTTTACTGCCCAAGTAACAAAACTCATCTACCTCCTTTATTGCTTCGTTTCCCAATCTAATTCCTTCAGCATCACCTGTTTTTCTTAGACTGCACTCCATTACCCTAGTTTTGCTCTTGTTAATGTTCATCTTATATGCACCTTTCAGCACACAGTCTGTTCCGTTCAACTGATCTTCCAGGTCCTTTGCTGTATCTGACAGAATTACTATGTCGTCGGCAAAACGCAATGTTTTTATTTCTTCCCCCCGAACTTTAATTCCTTCACCAAATTTCTCCTTGCTTTCCTTTATAGCTTGCTCAGTGTACAAATTGAATAACATTGGAGAAAGGCTTCAACCCTGTCTTACTCCCTTTCCAACCACTGCATCCATTTCATGCCCTTCAACTCTCACAGCCGCTGTCTAGTTTTTGTACAAGTTGTAAATAACCTTATGCTCCCTATATTTTACTCCTGCTTGCTTCAGAACTTGAAAGAGTTTATTCCAATCAACATTGTCAAAAGCCTGCTCCAAATCTACAAAAGCTAGAAATGTAGGTATGCCTTTTCTTAATCTATCTTCTAAGATAAGCCGTAAAGTGAGTATTGCCTCCCGAGTTCCTACATTTCTCCTGAACCCGGGCTAAAACCAGAAAACTAAAATAAAATAAGTAAATTAAAAAATGATTCGGCTGCACATGACACTAATACGACCGGTAGGGTTGTGTTTTTTTGAAATCTAGACAACTGAAGAAGCAAACTGTGCGTTCCAGAGGAAGATACTCAGGAAAATATATGGACACATATACAATACCACAGAAGGTAAATCGAAAGTAAGAACCAAATAAGATCTTTATCAGCGGTATGGGAAGCCACACATTGGCCGAATATTGTGGCAGAAGAGGCTACAATGGTTTCGTCACACATTCCGAGCCAAACTGTGTTCTGCGTTCCCAACCTGCTGGAAGATGCCCTAAGTGTCGACCGATGACGCGATGAAAGGATCCGGTATTGGCAGTCCTCAAACAAGTGGAAACGACAGCGGTGGAAGACGAGGCTGGGACCCATCACGCTCCGCCCCCCCCCCCCTCTCCATGGCTGCGCCACCCCGGGTTGTTACTGCGTGTGTTCTGTGACTCAGGAGTGAATAAGAATATTGCTGCAGAGTGCAGTGGTGAAGTCATAGCTTCACGTACTAAAATTGGTGTCCCCTGTCTTATATGTTTAGTTTAATTAACAAATTACTTTGAATGCTGTTTATTAACTTATTTGAATTGTTTACGTTCTAATACCATCTTACAACGTTTCATAGTAGTACTGACTTTTTTTTATTATCCCTTATTTTTCATCCTGTGATTCTTTTTATCGCGCCGGACGCGGTGGCCGAGGGGACTGAGGCGCTCCAGTCACGGTCTGCACGGCCACTACGGTCGGGGGTTCGAATCCCCCCTCGGACATGGATATTTGTGCCGTCATTAGTCTTAGTTCGTTCATAAGTAGTTTGTAAGTTTAGGGACTGATGACCCCGTAGTTAAGTCCCATAAGCTATACAAACATTTGAACATTTTTGAATCTTTTTATCGCCTGGAATCTGCTTATGTGGTTAATAACCTGTTATTAAGTGCCAATCAGGACTGCTCGTTGGTTCATGTCATGGCAGTCTGCGTAACAAAACAACTATCAAGTGCCGGGATATTTTCAGGTAGGCTAATGAATGATAGCGAGAAATTACAGTTTACTTTTAGCGCTGTAACTGAAATTTTTCTGGTTGCGATCCCTCTTAGAGGTGATCCTTATTCGCCGCGAACAAAGCAATCATGATTTTTAGGTCTGCTGGTACAGAAGTGTCAGTTTAATAAGTCCTAGTTGCAAAATACTAACACGAATTATTTACAGACGAATGGAAAAACTTCTGGATTCCCACCTTAGGGAAGGTCAGTTTGGATTTAGGAGAAAATGTAGGAACCGGGAGGCAATACTCACATTACGACTTATCTTAGAAGATAGGCTAAGGAAAGGCAAACCTACATTTTCATGCGTTTGTAGAATTGTAGAAAGCTTTTGATAATGTAGGCTGGAAAAATCTCTTTCAAATTCTGAAGGTAACAGGGGAAAGAAATAGGAAACGAAGAGTTATATTCAACTTCTACAAAAACAAACAGCGGTTATTAGAGTCGAAGGGCATGAAAGGGGCAGACAGGTTGGGAAGAGAGTAAGACAGGGTTGTAGCCTTTCCTCAGTGTTGTTCAATCTGTACATTGAGCAAGCAGTGAAGGAATGGAAGGAGAAATTTGGAGAGGGAATTAAAGTTCAGGGAGAAGAAATAAAAACTTTGCGGTTTGCCGATGACATAGTAATTTTGTCAGAGACCGCAGAGAATCTGGAAGAGCAACCGAATGGAGCGGACAATGTCTTGAAAACAAGGTATAAGATGAACATTAACAAGAGTAAAACGAAGGTAATGGAATGGAATGTCAGAAAATCAGGCGATGCTGAAGGCATTAGATTAGTAACAAGACAATAAAAGTAGTAGAAGAATTTTGTTATTTGGGTAGCAAGATAATTCTGATGGCCGAAGTAAAGAAGATACACAATGTAGAATGGCGATGGGAAGAACAGCGTTTCTAAAGAAGAGAAACTTGTTAACATCCGATATTAATTTAAATGTTAGGAAGTCCTTTCCTGTCTGGAGTGTAGCATTGTATGGGAGTGAAACATGGACGATAAGGAGTTCAGATTAAAAGGTGACAGAAGCTTTTGAAATGTGGACTACAGACGCATGATGAAAATTAGATGGGTAGATCACGTAACTAATGAGGAGGTGCTTAACCGAATCGGGGAGAAAAGGAGTTTCTGGCATATACTGACTAAGATAATGGATAAATTGGTTGGACACATTATGAGACATCAAGGAATTGTCAACTTAGCATTAGAAGGAAGCGTGTGGGGTAAAAATCGTAGAGGGAGACCGAGGCACGAATAGAGTAAGCAGATTCAAAAGGATGTAGGTTGCCAAACGTATTCTCAGATGAAGAGACTTGTACAGAACAGGGTGGAGTGGAGAGCTGCATCAAACTAGTCTGCGGACTGAAGACCACAACAACAACAACGACAGGTCTTCTGGAGATGATGGTACGTATTTTTGCTGTATACATAGATGGTATGTCACTTGTAGTTAGGTTACAACATGGAATTAAATTGAAAACTACAACATGTGTCTTCTGCTGCAGTTGAGTCACTTGTCACTTATGATTAGCTGTCTACAGAGCTTTTCGCACTGGCGCCGTTAACTCTTGGTGACCTCTTACAACACTGACTACGTTACGAAATAACATTAAGATCATGATTGTGAAATGACTCGCCGTGTTTGTGAGCGCCTACAGCCGAGCGGTAGCCGGCTGCCTAATATTTGGCCACGATAACTTGACGATTTTGTTGGTGCTGCCAGAAGCGGAGAACATCGGTTCTAGTTGAAAGATATCCGTTTATTTACTAGTACCGCCAATGTCACAATGCTCTTTGATTTGAAGTATTACTCTACACATCGTTAGAGTAAGGGTTCCAGCATTGCAGCAAGCAGCCGATGGTGCCTTCACCTCACCGCTCCGCTCCCAGCGGCAGCCGTAATGTTCGTGCAAGATACGCCTCCTGTGGCTCCCAGCAATCACCGCGCGAATCGTCAAACAGTATGTGGCAACACTGTAGCGCTACGTGATAAAGGTCGTCAACTAGCAAGTAGTTTTAATTAGGCTACAGTGAAAATGTACCATCCTTGGCGACAGTTTGTGGTTGTGTGCAGTATCAGATTCTTAACCGCGCGAGTTTAAATCTATGGCGGTGGACAATGGTACCAGGCATCAGCCTACAGCAGTGCAACTATTGTGCGTGGACGGGTGGCAATGTTTTACGTTTTTTGGTGAGTTTTTTTAATGTGAAATTAATTTGAATCATAAGCTTTAGTTCGACAACGATTTACAATACTTGAGTGCATTATTTGAATACTTTTTACACTACGTGTGTTGTGCAATTGTTGTTGGGGCCACATGGGGCACAGTGCGCAACAGGTGCGACCACGTCGGTGGGCGGCGGGTTGGGGAAGCACCGAGCTGCCTCAGGCCGCTACTGTATCCAGCATTGCTCGCGTCGCTGCGCTATGGTTGGCAACAGTGCAGCAAAAGTTCTGCGAACATCTTAGAGTGGAATGGGGAAATCCCAATTACAACTGTTTGTTCATTGACAAAAGCACGCTGTAGAAATTTTCAGCAATCAGTCGTTGTTGTTGTTGTGGTCTTCAGTCCGCAGACTGGTTTGATGTAGCTCTCCACGCTACCCTGTCCTGTGCAAGTCTCTTCACCTGAGAATACGTTCGGCAACCTACATCCTTTTGAATCTGCTTACTATATTTGTGCCTCGGTCTCCCTCTACGATTTTTACCCCACACTCTTCCTTCTAATGCTAAGTTGATAATTCCTTGATGTCTCAGAATTTGGCCAACCAATCTATCCCTTCTCTTAGTCAGTATATGCCAGAAACTCTTTTTCTCCCCGATTCGGTTAAGCACCTCCTCATTAGTTACGTGATCTACCCATCTAATCTTCATCATTCGTCTGTAGCACCACATTTCAAAAGCTTCTATCATCTTTTTATCTGAACTCCTTGTCGTCCACGTTTCACTCCCATACAATACTACACTCCAGACAAATGCTTTCAGAAATTAAAGGAATTTCTGAATGGCAACTCTTTCTACAATGTATATGAATTTTTAGATAAAACATAAAAAATTAAAAAAATAAATAAAAAATCTTTAAAATATTGATTGTCAATTGTAGACAACATTTACTAAACTGACACGTTCCACATCATTACGAAATGTCGTATATATGATCTATGGAACAAGTATTAATCTAATCTAATCAGCTACTACACTAGAACTTTTGAAGTGACTTCGTTTCGTTATTGAAACATGGGTCACATTCGCAACCTCTTGGCCGTGAAAGTACACCTTCAGTAACGACGGTGCCCATTCCCTATTGAACGTGTTACTTTTAGGCAAACCCACAATCACTAATCAACATTCACTAAAAGGACCACTGAAAGCGCACTATCGCTGTACCAACTCGTCTCATAAACCCTAGTTGTGTAAACATAGATGGTAGCTGTTTACCACTGTTTACCACTACTTTGTGTCCAGCTGATGAAATCAAATGTTTGTAGAGCTTATGGGACTTAACTAGGGGGTCATCAGTCCCTAAACTTACAAACTACTTATGAACTAGCTAACACTAAGGACGGCACAAATATCCATGCCCGAGGGGGGATTCGAAACCCCGACCGCAGTGGCCGTGAAGACCGTGACTGGTGCGCCGCAGTCCCCTCGGCCACCGCGGCCGACGCTTTGGCTGATCAACGGAAGAATGACGTACAGAAATGTCCACGAAAAATATGTAATACAGAAATGCAATTCATTTCGGATTAAAATAAATAGAAAGTGCAGCGACGTTAACCGATAAGGCTGCAGGAAGAATTCGAATGACTTCTTTAGATTCTTCTTGGAGCCAGTTTGCCGGTGGGAAGTCAAAACATCATTCACTGAAATGAAAAGGAAGGATGCGATGGAAATTTCACTCTTGGACGCAGAAAAGAGCGCTAGTGGTGTCGAAGAAACATCGTAGGTCTAAATGATACAGAAGATTCATCCTATAGTGTCCTAGAAGAAGAAATTTCTGTTGATAGGGAAGATATAAGCGATCCAGTATTCGAATACACAAGAGCTCTGGAGGGCTTGAAATCAATAAGGCAGAAGGAATAGATAAAATTCCATTAAATTTCTGACGTTATTGGAAAAGTTGCAGTCAAAATTGGTGAGTGAAACTTATGCTCAAATACCATCATACTTTTGGGAAAATATCATCAACATGATTCGGACTTGCAAGGACAGATAAGTGGGAGAACTACAGCATAATTAGCTCAACAGATCACGAGTACAAGCTACTGATGAAAGTAATATACAGATTATCGGAAAAGAAATTTGGGGATCCAATAGATGACCATCAGTTTGGCTTCAGGAAAGGTAAAGACATTAGCTATACTGTGTTTGATAATGGAAGCAAGAATGAAGACGGTCATAGAAATAGTCGACTTGGAAAAGTCGCTAGATAGTCTAAATTGGTGCAAGATGTTAGAAATTCTGAGAAAATTGGAACTAAGCTACAGGGAAAGACGGGTAAGATGTACAAGAATCAAGAGGGAATAGTAAGACTGAGAGACCATGAAAGAAGTGCTCAGATTGAAAGGACGTAAGCAAGGGATTCAGTGTTTTACCCCTTCTGTTCAATACCTACATTGAAGAAGCAATGACATGAATTACAGAAAGGCTCGAGAGTGGTGTATTCAGGGCGAAATGATATCAACGACAAGATTAGCTGATGACATTGGTATCGTTAGTGAAAGTAAAGTCGAATTACAGGATCTGTTGAATGGTATAAATAGCCTAGGGAGTACAGAATGTAGACTGAGAGTAAACCATAAAAGTAAAGAAAAGCAGGCGAAACGAAAGTAGCGAGTAACTTAACATCAATAATCACGACGTAGTTGAAGTTAGGGAAGTTTGATACATTGGAAGTATAATAACATACAACGGACGAAGCAAGGAGAACATAAAAAGTGGACTGCCTCAGTCAAAGACGGATCCATGAGCAAGAGTACTCTACAGGATCAATCTCTAACCTCAATGTGTGCAAGGAATTTCTGAGTATGTACGTTTGAAAGATAGCTATATATGGGAGCGAAACCGGAAGTCAACCAAAGCATGATGCTACAGAATTTAGTGGAGTGATAAGTATAAATGAGGATGTTCTCCACACAGTCGGCAAAGCAGGAAACACATGACAAACACTGACAAGAAGAACGGGAGGATAATAGGACATGTGTCAAGACATCAGCGAATAATCCCTTGGTACGAGAGATAGTTGTTGAGGGAAAAAAATAATAAAAAAAAAATTCAGGAGAAGAAAGAGATTAGACTACATAGAGCAAATCATTGGGTATGTAGGATGCAAGTGCTACTCTGAAACGAAGAGAATGGCGCAGGAGAGGGATTCGTACCTGCCCTATTCAAATCAGTTATACGAGTGATGACAAGAAAATCAAAAGGACAGCTGATTTTGTATGACCACAATGTGCCGAACGACAAGTGAAGGCGTATGAATGTTATTTCATCATCAGACTTCACCCTGTTACTTGCAATCAGTTTTTCGTGCCAGAGTATAAGCTATGTTATAATACGCTTGTCTACTGGCAGATAATGACCTTGACATGGACAAGTAATTAATGTGGGTTTTAATAGTGCACTAATTTCTAATTTGAAAACGTGTCTTTAGCGAGGTGTGCACATTGATATAGTGCACTTTGTTCTAAACATTCCATCGAAATTCCTCACCTGCACCTTAAAGACTAATAGAAGCACTACGAGGTGTGTTTGATATGTGTTTCAAGTTATCATAATTATTTAAATCAGACGAATCTTTGGCAGTGACGATTGAAAATGTAATGATATACTGACGTCAATTATTATGTAAAATTTCTATTCTGTGGTGTAGATATCTTGTCACTTCGTTTCTCTCTATAAATATTTCACTTGTAGTAGAATGCAGTGTTTTAATCAAGTGATGTTAAAAATTATGACCTCCCCAACTCTGTTTAAGTTTCTCCTCAATAGATACGCCAGCTACCCAACTAACCTTATGATTCACCTTTAGTTTCTATAGTATATTATGGATAAATATTTTCAGAAGATACTTCCTAACGCCTGAATGTACCGTATGTTTAAACACAACAAATTTTACTTCTTCAGAAATAATTGTCCTGCCATATGCAGCTTACGTTCTATATTCACAATTCAAAGGCATAATAACAACGTCAACTAGTACATTTAACATTTAATCTGTATTAATAAAATGAATGTGTATATGTATGTATGCGTGTTTCCTGTAGACTCCAAGGCGACTGGAGAAATTTTGATGAAATCTTCCGAAAATCTTCAGATTAGCTCAACTGGTGATCCTGCGATGTTTGGTAGCGATCGGATAAAGATATTTATTAATATTTAAATAAATGTTTATGTCTGGGTCTTGGAACGGCAGTGCCCCTCTAGCGGAGAAAGAGACATACGTTCGTATCATGTGATTCTCTTGTAAGTACAACGCTGCCACATGGAGTACCTGTGTCGCTTACTTGACTGTGTTGATATTGCTGCTATTGACTCTTTCTCCGCGAGAGGCGTTTCTTTCTAAGAGCCAGACAAAACTTTTACAAATTAATTTGATTGTGATGGTAGTATGTAAATATGAATTAGGATTATATAAACATTGTATGGATTGGGTTTAATCATATTATGTAGAACATAGCAACCACAAAATACACATCGCTTTTTATAGTTATAGTTGTATTATAAAACAAAGTCCTCCCGCCGCAAGTCTGTCTTTCTGTCCTCGATACAATAAAAAATTACTTAACAGATTTCCACACCCCCTGGAAGAGGCCATCGCCGGTATAGCCTTTACTCACTGGTTTTCTGCTTGCAGGGCTCGTCTCGCCGCCCTGCTGCCGGAAACGCTGCTACCGCCATACCAGACGTCGTCGCCAGCACCAGCTGCTGCTAGACCTCGTCGCCATCCAGAGCCGTCGCAGCCGGGTGTCCCCGCTGTCGGTCCCCTGGACCCCTCTTCGCCATTGGCAGGAGCCGCCCCGCTACCAGGGGCGGCCGATGTAGGCCATAGTCGCCGCTCCGCGCCCCAGGGCCGGCTAGTTTCTCCGTCACCACGCGCCGCTGCTACCGCCGCCGCCGCCCCAGCCGCCGTCGGTGGTTCCGCAGCCGCTAGCGACACGGGACTCGCTGCCATCACCAAGCCGCAGCCGACGTCGAAGGCGCCGCGCACCGCTACTGCTGTCACCGCAGCTGCCGTCGTCGCCCATCAACGAACAGCTGGCCGATCTTTTCTATTAATGAAAGACCAGCTCCAGTTGCATTAATTGTAACATTATTTAAGTCTATTAATATCTGTCTCTTTCTCATTTCTTATCCCACTTCATTCTTCACTGTATCTTTAAAGTCCCTTCAACATGGACCACCACTACCTCCATCCTTTATATCACCCCTACGGAAGCCTCCACCACTACAACAGGGAGCATGTCCCACGAGCAACCTTCCTCCATCCTCCCATTGTTAGTGATCCTTTCCATCACCACCTCTTCCGAGGTTCTCCCTCCTCTATCCACCGTCCTACTCCCATTGAATAATCCCCATGTGTATCTCACCCACTCCCCCACCCGTATCACCTCTTGCTGTACCATGGTGGCGGGCACAGCTTAGTAACCCTCACCTCAAGCACTTCAACAACAAAGCCCCATTCATCGCCACATTCCTCTCCAGTCAGTCCTGCACTTTCCACCACCCATGCCACCTCCAAGAAATCCAGCAGACCCTGTAGCCTTCACTTCCAAAAATGCTCCTTCCCCTCCTGTTTCCTCCGCTTCTCTCCCCATGCACACAGAATGAATCGCCTCCTCCCAGTACCCTGATCTCCACAACTTCATCCTATCCCGCCAACATCTCCTATTTTTACACAATCACACCTTATCCATAGAGATCCACAAATACTTCCTGCCACCTCCATCGCCCAACTAATCCAGTATAAAGACTTAATCCAGATCAAATCCCAAAGCCCTACTTCCACATAGACCTGCTACAGCGCCTCCCTACCTTACTCCCTACTTCACCCCCCTGCCGTCCACCGCCCTTACTGCTGTGGTCACCAAAGTCTGATGATCACAGAGGAAGATATCACCGTCTGTTCCACCAATTGGATCCACAACTCTGCAGGACCTTATGTGGGGGTTTACAGCCTACCATCTACCGCCTCCTCTTCAAGGGGGTGTTCATCTATGACAATCTGACCCATAACTGTAGAACTCATCTCACCTGTCACCACTGCAAATCCGCCCACTTCCTAAAGCAATACTGCAACCTCGCCTTTGGCAGCCCCAACATAACCTATTCCTACAAATGTAAATCCATCCCCCTAGCCACCATTTATATCCACAGCACCACCCCCTCCCCTACGCTTTCCCTTATCAATCGCTGCCACATGACCTATGTTGTTGCTGCCGACCGTAACCTTTCTTCCTGCCCCCCTGCTGAACTCTGGCAGTGATGTCTGTCATCAACATCCTTCCCCTCCACTGCCCAACCTGCCCCGATAGAAACAATGCTCCTGACGTCGTCTTGGCGTCTCCCACCTCCTTGGATGCCTTATGGAGAACATCCCTGACCACCAGTCCTCACCATAAACCACCACCCCCACCCTACCTGCGCTCCCCATACTTTTACATGATTATTCCTGTGCCACCTGGGATGCCTGTTGGCGATCCATTGAAACTTCGGTCGCTAGCCACCCAATACCTCTCCATACTTCCAAATACTTCAATCACGCTTTCTCCTTCCTTCACCACACCGTTGGTCCAAGCCCAGATTCCCACCAAAGCAATACACCCCTATTGTCCCACTCTTCCTCCACAGGCCATCCCTCTTCCATGAACCCTGCCACCTCTACTGATCCTTTCTGCTGACATGCATATGTAACATCCACCATTAGAAAATACAACACCACACTCGAATCCTGTTGTCGATGAAAAAACTCCAGGATTGGCATCAGACATGCACCCATCTCATTTCAATACTCCTCATCAACTCCTCCAAGTACTGGCAGGCTTTCCACTGCCTTACTGGCAGTCACTCTGCACCTCACTACTCCTTCTTCCACTATGACCACCCTTTTCCTGACAACTGCAGTAAGACTGAACACGGGGTATACGGGGTGCAGCCAAGACTGGAGGGCGTCATCTCTCTAGGGAAACTGGCCTCAGTATTCCAGGCCGAAATCACTACCATCAGGGCATGTGTGGAGGAGAATTTGTGTAGGTGCTACAAAGATCGTAGCATCTATATCTATTCAGACAGCCAGGTAGCCCTAAGATAACTGGCAGCTCCTGTAACAAGGTCTAAAATTGTTGCAGAATGTCACAGGATTCTGGTGGAGCTTGGGGAAAGCAATAGAGTACACCTATTGTGGGTCCCTGGCCACACGGGGATCAGTGGCAACGAACATGCCGACAGATTAGCCAAAATGGGGGCAGAGACTCTTTTTTTTGGACCGGAACCTGTCCCGACAATCACCAAAGCAATGATCAAATTGGAGCTACGTAACTGGCTCAGAAGACAGCACATAGAATATTGGACCAAAGTCTACCAACAAAAACATGACAAGGTAATGATGCCAAAGCCATGTTCTAAAAGAAGCTCTACAATCCTGGGCCTCAACAGGTGAGAGATTAGACTCATGGTTGGATTGCTGACAGGTCATGGGAATTTCAAAAAACACTTACATACAACGGGACTAACAGGAGAGGGCGCTAAATGTAGGAGCTGTGATGACGATGATGAAACTGCATCACATCTAATCTTCGAATCCATTGCATTGGAGAGTAAAAGGCACAGAACATTTGGGACACCCAGACCTGAAGAAATTGTATCTAATAAAGAACTGGTAAAGGGACTCCTTGCACTGTTCAAGGGCATTGGTTGGCTTTACTAGATGTACAGGGAGCGATACCGCACAATAAACTTAGTTTCGGTGCGGGCAGTGGCGGATTGGACCAAGACTGTTTTGGCTTCCCTGAAAAAATCAAATCAAGGCTGAACACATTGATTCCTACCTTTTCGACACACTCCTAGTCATGACCATTTAACTTAAAACCATCTTTGGTCCTGGCCCCTCTCCTTCCATACCGTACTTACTTCCCTTTACAATGTAATTGTCTACACTGACTTCTTTCCCAACCTGTGAAAGACGTTCTGTATCCCGATGTTTCCCAAATCTGACAAATCCCCATCCCAGACCCACCGTCCCAACAGTCACACCTTCGAGTTTAGCAAGGTCCTTGAAACCATGATCTTTCACTATATCCACCAGCATCTCTGTCCTCTCCCTCTCCTAATGTGGCATCTGACCTTCCTTCTCCCCTCCTATGCCTCATCCATCTTTCCATCTAGCTTAATTCCCATCATTCCATCATTTTCGTCTCCCTAGACATTGAAAAAGTCTAGAACCATGTACGGCATTCCAGTGTCCTCTTCAAATCTATGCCCTACCCATACCTCATCGCTTTCTTCCCCACCCATCACCCCTCATATGTCACAGTCTATAACTCGTGTGCTTTAGTCCACCGCTAGCGATCTATAAGGCTCCGTCCATCCCCCCTCCTTTACCTCATCTTTTCAGCTGACATATCCTAATCCCAGCCTCCTAACCACCTCCTGCAATATACTGAAGACACCGCCATCATAGCCCTCACCCCCTCCCTTACCTGCTCCCACCACTTGCTCCAAACTTCTTCGCATGGTGTTCTACCTCACCCTCCCGTGCTATCCCCCACACCACTGCTCTCAAATACCGCCTAACCTCGATCGATCCCTCTCCTGGACTTCCCACCTTAGCACAGTCTGTCAAAAAGCTCTCTCCTGTCTATACATTCTGAAACTCTCTTCCAGCCAGACGTCAACCCCTCCACTATCCAACCCTATCGTTCCATCATGCATCCTACCTTATGCTTCCAGCACACCTAGGTTTCCTTACCTACTACAAATTCCTCCAAGTACTCGAACGCCATGCTTTCTGCCTCATTTACCATATCAGTCTCCCATCCTCCACACGAATCCTATATGACCTAATTCCACTCACCTCCTGCAATTCCTAGAGCATATCGGTATCCTGTACACCTCTCGCAAAATAGATTCCCACAACCCAATGGTTTAACCTGTTCTTGCCAACCCTAGGCCTATGCCACGCCTGCACTACTATAGCTCTCCCTCCCTCCACCTTCACACCCTCCAACTGCTCTCCCCCGGTAACTTGCGCCATCTCCAGGATGACGCCCTCCATCCTATCAGCCCTAATTCTTCCCACTCCTTTCCCCACAGATTCCTAGGCCTATGCCACGCCTGCACTACTATAGCTCTCCCTCCCTCCACCTTCACACCCTCCAACTGCTCTCCCCCGGTAACTTGCGCCATCTCCAGGATGACGCCCTCCATCCTATCAGCCCTAATTCTTCCCACTCCTTTCCCCACAGATTCCTAGGCCTATGCCACGCCTGCACTACTATAGCTCTCCCTCCCTCCACCTTCACACCCTCCAACTGCTCTCCCCCGGTAACTTGCGCCATCTCCAGGATGACGCCCTCCATCCTATCAGCCCTAATTCTTCCCACTCCTTTCCCCACAGATTCCTAGGCCTATGCCACGCCTGCACTACTATAGCTCTCCCTCCCTCCACCTTCACACCCTCCAACTGCTCTCCCCCGGTAACTTGCGCCATCTCCAGGATGACGCCCTCCATCCTATCAGCCCTAATTCTTCCCACTCCTTTCCCCACAGATTCCTAGGCCTATGCCACGCCTGCACTACTATAGCTCTCCCTCCCTCCACCTTCACACCCTCCAACTGCTCTCCCCCGGTAACTTGCGCCATCTCCAGGATGACGCCCTCCATCCTATCAGCCCTAATTCTTCCCACTCCTTTCCCCACAGATTCCTAGGCCTATGCCTCGCCTGCACTACTATAGCTCTCCCTCCCTCCACCTTCACACCCTCCAACTGCTCTCCCCCGGTAACTTGCGCCATCTCCAGGATGACGCCCTCCATCCTATCAGCCCTAATTCTTCCCACTCCTTTCCCCACAGATTCCTAGGCCTATGCCACGCCTGCACTACTATAGCTCTCCCTCCCTCCACCTTCACACCCTCCAACTGCTCTCCCCCGGTAACTTGCGCCATCTCCAGGATGACGCCCTCCATCCTATCAGCCCTAATTCTTCCCACTCCTTTCCCCACAGATTCCACGCCCTCTCCGCTTACTTGGGCTTCCCCTTCGCCCCCCCCCCCAGGAGTCCTTCGCTCCTCGTTCCCCCACTTTCCTCTCCCAACCTTCCCCCCGACTTTCTAGCTCTCTCCTCTTCCCTCCCACTGCGGGACCCGAAGTACAAAGCTTCGGTGCTTCGTCCTTACAGTGTTGCGCAGTACTTCTATTGTCTTTTTAACTCTTTGCGACCACCGCAATCCGAACCAGAGTAGCCTGTGTATTTTATTCACTGTGTCCGTTTGTGTTCTTCGTGACCGGTGTTTTGTGTTCATCAGTGTGTTTTAAGCCACCGTGGCATCAGTTTAATGGCTACGCGTATTTTTATCACCTATGACTATTTTAAATTCTCCAATTTTTCACCTTGTCTATTTTAAATTTACCAGTTCTCGACCTTCATTGTATTTTAAACATAAATCATGTCAATTGTAAAAATATCCAAGCTGCCAGCCTGCCCAGTATGGCCTTAAAACTTAGAATAAAGGACCCCCCCTCGTAAACACACACAAACACACACACACACACACACACACAGACACAGATTTTCCTACCGTTTTACCAGTGAGCGGTAAGAATCATGGGGAGGGTTTAAATGTGTAATTATTCATTGAGGTGCATGGTAATGAGTGAGTATGGCGAGCCAACAAAGGCGAAATAGAGCAATATAGTCATCCATTCTGTGATTTATGAACTTTATTGTACATGTGAAAACATATTTATTGTTTCATAATAAGATACTTGCGTGTTTCGTTATTCAGACTTAATAACGATTAGACATTACATCGTATAATATTATGAACATAAAATACATAGGTTAAGGTTTTTAGATGTCGAAGGACGGCATTTTAGTCGAGGGTGGCAGGAACGGAAGTTATGAATAGAGGGAAGTTTGTTTATTTTTGGAAGCGAGAATCGCACTTCGCAAAGAGTTCCAGAGTCATTTGTAGAACGTTCGCATATTTCCCATAGCCGGGAGCGGGGGGTTGCTAGTCTAACATATAAAAATGAATGATTGTTTTTATGTTTTTTCGTATTTCATGTGATGCCATACCCTTCGTCCGATTGCAATGAAACTTTAGCGTATTACTTGCATTTTCGTGAAGATTATTAACATAACTAAACCATTGCAGGAGACATACTTCAGCAGATAATGAAGTCAGAAACAATGAGATGTATGTTTAATGTTTTTGTCAAGAACCTCGGAAAGTTCTTAACCGATTTACTCCAATTTTTATATCATACTTTAATTAACATCCGGACACATGTAGGCTATAGATTTTTTTGAAACTAATGTATTATCTATATAAATAAATTAGTGTGTCCGTGTGTTTTTTGTGTGTTTGTATTTTATATACAAATCTACATTTTCTTCCAATCTTGGAGATATTTTCGGCATTTCACCTAGAATATCAGAGGAAGGTTACTGTCTATACAAAATGTCTTACAGTGCATGGCGGATGGTGCTTCGCGTATGGACTTCGACAAAATCGACAGAGTTATTTCGATCTTGATGAGATTTTCCACACTTGAGCTTCACAACAAGAGGGAGGTCAATGTCCACATAACATTTAGTATAGTGCTTGACGGAGAGTACTTGACGTGCAGATTTAGACAGTACATTTTTATTGCGATCATCCGAATCGTATCGGAACTGAAGAAGAGGCATCTGGCCATGAAGAGGAACGCTCCAGAGTTCAGTGGTCTGAAATCAGCAAAACAAAGATGTCCTGAGTCAAACTTCATATTTCCACTTTATTTCTTGTTTTCCACTCGATGCGTTTTCCCATCCCCTATGTGTCTGCGAGCTTGGTAGCAACCTTTCGGTACGGCGGTGCATACTTAGAACTTATACATCTCACTATTTGTTTTACGAGATCAGGACAAACTTTTTGGTACTCTAATTTAGACGACATCTGAGTATTTCGCAGTGCCGTCATTGGTTTCGCCTTGACAATGGTAATCTTCACACGGTCAGTTGGAGATGAGAGTAAACAAATTGTATAACCTGAAAACTGTGCGAACTAACTACTTATGTAGTGACTGAAAGAAATGAAATGATATGTATTTGTATTATGTAGCAAGCAGCTGCATCGTCGACATTACTGAATTTTTGTAAATTGAGTGAAATCTTCTCTTGTTTACTGTTAAACGTGTGTATTCCAGAAATAAATATCTACTTTTACATTTATAGTCGTTTAAGTGGTAAGACTTTCTACCAATTATTAAAATTGAACTAACTCAAGGTACTAGTTTTCAGAGTGAGTATGCACACAACTGAAAATCATGCAGAGGCTATTGGGGAGTGTAGGACTAAGTGTCAAGTTTACGAGCCCGTGACGTGCGGCGGTTCATTACCTGGTTATTTAATTTATTTGCTTCTAGATAAGAAACTGCCTTGAGCAAAACACTGGGTCTTTGCTTTTGGCCGGCCGCGGTGGCCGAGGTGATTGAGGCGCTCCAGTCACGGTCAGCACGGCCACTGCGGTCGGGGGTTCGAATCCCCCCTCGGGCATGGATATTTGTGCCGTCCTAGTTCGTAAGTAGTTGATAAGTAGTTTGTAAGTTTAGGGACTGATGACCCCGTAGTTAAGTCCCATAAGCTTAACAAACATTTGAACTTTGTTTTTGTGTGGCCATACATGTTTCGCTACACTGTTTTTAAAATTGAACAAGAGTAATATTTTTAGTTTTTTATTGTTTTAAAAGTTCATCTGGTTAATTAGAATTAAGTAAAAGAATTTCATAAATGTAAATATACGTTGTTTTACATGTTGGATTGGTTAATTTTCCTACGTCATTCTTATAGGTCTTCGTTTACAGTTTGTCGCCTGCAACCACATGCCACTTATATACAACACTGTTTATTGCTGAAATATTTGATATCCTTTCTTGTGTTACTTTTATGGTTAGGTCTGCTACTTAATTTTATGTAAATGACATCTCTCTGTGTGTCTGTTTTTATTTGTGTGCTAATGGAAAGTGTTAAACTTACATTTGTTGGCGTCTTCATCTGTGGAGTAGAGAAGCAGAAGAGGAGAACTTTATAGTTCACTGAAGATGCTACAACTGTGGTGAAACATGTATGGACAGAAAAAAAAGAAAAAAAAAACAGTGTTTTGATCAAGGTCAGATTCATATCCAGAAGCAAATAACAAATATTTATGAAAGAAACACGGACCAAAATATGGCTTCAACATGAAGATGATTACCTGGTTATTACCTACAGAGAGACTGAAAGATGTAACTCCAAATACTTTTTGAAAGTACTCTACCTTCACAGTTTGCGGATGCTATATCGTAAATAACAGTTGGTTGTGTGGATTACATTTCTTGATAAAAGAGTCAGTGGAAACGACAGTTTGTTACTGAAAACAGCTAACCAAAAGCCACGAACAATTAGTAAAATCGTGTCTGTAGCATTCATATTTTCACTGTTTATTAATAAGTACTTGAAGATTGTAAGAGACAAAAAATCTTAAGATTGACTTAATATTTTATCACTAATAGCTGAGACCAAAATATTTGCTTTATAGTGAGTTCTATAGTCCTTATCTACTACAATGGACTGTTAATTTATCAGGCCACTTAATTTTGGAGTGTGTTCTTTAACTCTGTGGGCCACTGAGACGACAAATTGGAGTGCTGGAACAGGTCGTTAGTTGCTTTCTTGCGCTTTCATATTCTTTTCACTACTTGGAGCAACTCGCTGAGATTACCGTAAACATCAACAAGGATGTTTATTTCAAACTCTCTTGGTCACCAAGTGTTGCCATTTATTCTACTAGTAGATAATCCCATGTACCAAGGTTAGGATAAGAACAACCTATCTCTTAGTACTGAAACTTTAGATGCTGGTTCGAAGAACAGTGAGGCACCTTGTCACATCTCGACTGACCTGGTAAATCATTCGACCTTAATACTATAAAAGTATATGAGAAAATCTGAAACATCCGGTGAAATCTAGCAGTTAACTTTATCGTACTATTAATTACAGAATCTAGCCCGACGTTGACTGTTTTGTGTGTGGTGTGCCTATTTTTTTTTTCCGCAGTAGAAGGGACGTGATACAGACGGGCTGCTAGTTTTCCCACGTTAATAACAGGGATTTTAATATCAGCTGCAGGCTAAATATGTCTAAATTTGGGGACCAGAATCACACAAGTTAATCTGTAATCATAAGACTGCGTTTATAACCTTGCATATTTCATGTCACGCAATGAGATTCTGCTATTTACAGCAATACCATAACGTAGAACTAAGATTTTTAGCAGTTTGGTACACATAATGGATCCGGTTAAGACATAAACATCCAAAATCAGTTTCCAACGCTATTGTTTTATTGACATCCCTTCTGTCTTTCCCTATTTTTCTACATAATCGCCATACTTATACAGACATTTGTCATATCGTTCAACAATCAACAAGCTTTTGAATGTCTAAGTCGTAGAAGTCGGCCGCCTGTGATGATAACTAATCATTAACAGATTCAAATGTTCAGACACAATTCTGTACAACGTTGTTCTATTCACATTCGGAAATGCACTTCTAAACCCGAAACAGTGATTGTCGATCGTCACGAATTTTGTCGTCAACCGCATGAACCAACTCGTCTGAAGTCACGGATAGTCGGTCGGAGCGTGGTGCATCGTGCACATCTCCCCGTCTTTCATTAAAGGCTCGCATCCACTTGCGCACTTTACTGTCACTCATTGTGCTAGGACCGTACACTTCAGTAATCTGTAGATGGATTTCTGCCGTTGAAACGTTTCTTGCAGACAAAAACAGTATCACTGCCCTTGCTTCATAATCGGCGATCAGATTGATTGTCTTAAACATTGTGAACTGACACTATCAACAGCACACAGTGACAGTAACAACGATACTAGCGGCGTTTAACGCGTAAGGTATGCGGCGCGCGCGCGTGTGTGTTTTGTCCTTGGTGCCGCTTTCAAATCGGACCTTACCTTTGGAATAACCCTCGTAACTTTGTCGATGCGTAAGAAACAGAGAGCTTTAATAGAGCTCCTCGTAACAGCGCAGTACCTCAGCTCGTCCAGTTAGAGGCGCTAGCCACCCTCTGAAATAGAAAAAATAAAAATAAATAAATAAACTGAGCCAAGAACTTAAGAACAACGTAGAACTAACATGAAGCAACGACCACTAAGTCACGATGCATCCACGAAAAAAAAAAAAAAAAAAAAAAAATATGGCTGAGTGGCAATGTGATAGAGTGTTACACTGCGAATACAATCCCAGCTCAATCATTTTCAACTTCTTTCGCCTCTGACCATCTTGTTGAAGTGCAGAATATCAGCTTGCACCGTATGTCGAAATCCTCTTTATACGGCTCCCTATAACGTGACTGGGTAACACAGTTCAAAGGTCGCAGGAAGGGAAAGGTGGAGTACTACTTCCGAACAGTGTCATGCCTACTTTAGCAATATGGTGTTCAAAGCAATCTGTGGATTTATGACTGCTTTACCTTTCAAACGAAGAGGATGTGGTTGAAATTGAAACTCGTAGAACAATGAAAGCTGTATGCACTGATAATTGAATCGACATCAATGAAGTTCAACGTTATTCGTGTTCGTAACGAAGAAAATGGTTGTGCCAACATCAACCTGGGTTTTAGATCTCAGAGTGTAAGACCTCATACGGAAACTAACGAGACTAATCGGAATTGGGCTAAAAATCGTCGGATAAGACAGGTACAGCTTCTTAGATCAGTGTCATTCTATGAGCTCATGTACAGGGCACCATTGCTGAACTGCGCTACAGAAAACAAGTACACGGCGCGGTACTCGAGTGCTCACTCCTGAGGAGAAAACCGAGATGTCCGGATAACTTTCAGTAACTTCTACTGCGTTTTGAGCGTGAGGACAATTGATTTCTTTCTGTACATTACCGACTCAACTCCAAGCGATTTTCATCTATTTCTAGAACTTAACACCTTGGTGGTTTTCAATTTGATATGAAGCGGTCCAAGTAGGGGGTCGGTATGACTTCGTCAACATTCTCCATTGAAGATATAAACAAACTAGTGCTCTTTGCGAAGAGAAAGAATGAAGCTAAATATTACAAAAGTTCGTTTTTTTTTTTTTTTTTTTTTTTTTTTTTTTTTTTTTTTTTTTTTTTTTTTTTAAGAAAGCTACAAGAGTTTTGACATAAAAATTCTGAGGTTTCAAGGTACAAGAGTTTTGCCATAAAAATTCTGACGTTTCACTTCTTACTATAGTAAATACAGGGTGTTGCAAAAAGGTATGGCCAAACTTTCAGGAAACATTCCTCACACACAAAAAAAGAAATGTGGACATGTGTACGGAAACGCTTAATTTCCATGTTAGAGCTCATTTTAGTATTTCTCTTTAAATGTAAATTGAAGTAATTCGTGCAGGCAATTGTCAAAATATCCAATTTTTTCGTTAGTATGTACTTCCTCGATTCACCGCCAGTGGGCCCAGTTTACTGTGAACGTTTGGACAGGAATTGTAGGTCTTAATTGGGCCTAATGTTCTTCCACCTACGCTCACTGGAGCACGTTATCATGATTTCATGCGGGATACTCTACCTGTGCTGCTAGAACACGTGCATTTACAAGTAAGACACAAAATGTGGTTCATGCACGATGGAGCTCCTGCACATTTCAGTCGACGTGTTCGTACGCTTCTCAACAACAGATTCGGTGACCGATGGAGAGGTAGAGGCGGACCAATTCCATGGCCTCCACGCTCTACTGACCTCAACCCTCTTGACTTTCATTTATGGGGGCATTTGAAAGCTCTTGTCTACGCAACCCCGGTGCCAAATGTAGAGACTCTTCGTGCTCTTATTGTGGACGGCTGTGATACAATACGCCATTCTCCAGGGCTGCATCAGCGCATCAGGGATTCCATGCGACGGACGGTGGATGCATGTATCCTCGCTAACGGAGGATATTTTGAACATTTCCTGCAACAAAGTGTTTGAAGTCACGCTAGTACGTTCTGTAGGTGTGTGCTTCCATTCCATGACGAATGTGCTAGTACGTTCTGTAGGTGTGTGTTTTTATTCCATGACGAATGTGGTTTGAAGAGAAGTAATAAAGTGAGCTCTAACATGGAAATTAAGCGTTTCCGGACACATGTCAACGTAACATATTTTCTTTCTTTGTGTATGAGGAATGTTTCCTGAAAGTTTGGCCGTACCCTTTTTGTAACACCCTGTATAAAGATTGTTGGTCGGGACACCCCATCTGTGACTGATCGGGCTCATAGTGGTAGTCTTTTCATTTGACGCCATGTTACGACTGGCGTGCCTATACAGTGAGAATGGAATTTACGAGAACAGCCTCTCCTCTCGTGGGAATCAAACCCGGACTCCTTGCGTGGTAGCAACGTTACGAATTTTTTTGTTTTTGTTTTGTCCTTCGAGCAGACTGGTTCTTTGTGTATGATAGACGAGTTCTAGGCTCGTTTTATACTACAGCAGTCCCTCCTAAGAGCCTCAGCAGCGTTCTACTGAGCTACGGATGCCTGGTCATAGTATGGCATGACCCCGCATTGAGATTGCAACATCACAGGTTGGTATGAGACGGCCTATGTGTGCTGTGATGGCGAGTTCCTCTCGTAGCCATGAATAATGCCAAGGTAATCACCATTATGATGCCACGTACGCAAGTCCTAGGTCACACAGATGACAGACCAGGCCCATGAAATCATCATGTACATAGAGCAGCAGAGATATCACTGACGCCCGCACAGAGATGCCGCAATATGTAATTATACATCTCAAGCTTAACGTCAGGGGTTCCAATGTTCACAACAATTGGCGCTATATTCTAAAAGAAAATTACTCCTGACTCGTTTGCAACATTTAACAGCATAGGCGACACTTTTGTAGCGAGAAAAATAGCAACACATCTCTGGCTTGAGCGATGTTGCCAAGATCGTGTAACTGTGAAGAGGCCGTATAAAGTACTGATGCTTTCTCATACATCGTTGGGACTAACTTTTTCGTCGTAGCGAGCAAATGCGTCTTGATTCCAACCACGTCTTACCTTACCTTACCTTACCTTTAGAGCTTGGGGAAGAAATTAGAAGCTCGCGAACCTACTTTCGATCTCTGTTCAGTAGCCTGCGAATACTGAACATGGTCCTCTCAATACATATTTTCCTTTATTTATTGTTTACAATATAAGCATTTACCCAAAGCAGCTTTCACCCAGTTAATACTATGTAGTCATAAACCGAATCTGCACTTGGTTCACACTTCCTTCATTCTTCTTTAGAAAGACATGCAATATACGCCTGTATAAATTGAAACTTTTATAAGCGCACACTCCGTTACAAAGTGAAAATATCATCTGGAAATATCCCTTGTACCCACAGTATCCTTTCTTCCAGAAATGATAGTTCTGCACAGTTTTCAAGAGAACTTAAGTAAGTTTAGAAAGTAGGAGGTGAGGTACTGACGGTGAGGAGAGGCCGTGAAGTGTGCCAGGATAGCTCACTCGGTAGGGCACTTGTCACATAAAGGCAAAATTCCCAGGTTCGAATCCCTGTGCGGCACACCATTTTAATGTGCCACGAAGTTTCATATCAGCGCACACTCCGCTGATTGTTGGTTTGTTTGTTTGAGAAAGGGGGACCAAACTGCTAAGGTGATCAGTCCCCCAATGGGGAGGGGAAGAAGTAAGGATAGGAAAGGAGGGAAAGGGAAAGGAAATGCAGTCCAGGGAGGAAAGAAGAAAGAAAGATGCATTAGCTCGGGGCACCATGCTCACAACGCAAAGTACGCACTAAAGAACCGTGGTGGGGCTGAAGATTGAAAATATCATTCTGGAAAGATATAACTTTAAGTTTTAAGAGTACGCTATGTTTATAAGCACGATGTAGTACAGCAAAGAATGAATCGAGGTGATATTAGATGCGTAATATTAGAATTTTTAGACGTACCCAAAGTTTATAAGCAAGATTTAGTACGGCAAAGAAACAATAGAAGTGGTTTTAGTTACGTTGTGCACCTAAGAACAGATGGCTCTGCTACGATTTTTCCTTGATCATAACTACGGGATGGTACATTAAGGAACCAATAGAGGACCTGTTGCGTGTGTTATCTCAGACGTATTTTGGTAAGAGTACGTCAGTGATAGAATTAAGCACCGTGAACGTATCGCTACAATTAGAAACTGACAATGAAGAGCGAGTTACGGGTTTTGTTTTCTGTATTACAAACTGAACGGCATTTCTTTGCTTCTTTCCACAGAGCCACGATGGAGTAGTCGAGCGCTCTAAGGCACGTTGCTGCGGAGCGCGTGGCTGCTCGCCGTCGGAGGTTCGAGTCCTCACTTCGGCAAGTGTGTGTCTGTGTTGTCCTTAGCATAAGTTAGTTTAAATTAGCTTAAGTAGTTTGTTATCCTAATGACTGATAATCGCAACAGTTATGTTCCTTTACATCTACGAACATTTTACCTTTTTTTTCGACATATTTCATTTGTATTTAAAACACAGCAATATTCATTAACTACCATCGATAGGTTTCATTTAAATAAGAATTCTTTTCGAAAACAATGGACTTTATGGAGTGTGCTTTGTGATTTCGGTGCTTACTAATTAAAATTTCAATTCATCTAGTTTACGAATAACGAAGACTAGAAACCGGATGAGTATTTTGCAAAACACAAGAGCGACTACAAGGCACAGTACTATGTGGTCTCTTGGCGTCGCCAACTGACTTGATTGACTAACAGATCTAAGAACGATTCCATCTTTACTGATTGAGGTGCGGAACCCGTAAAACTGAGGGTATGCAGAGGCCCTGCCTTAACATCCGCAAGTAAGCACGGGCGTATAGCTAGCCTGTATATGCTTTCGTCTGTGTATACCGTTCACTCGTGGGGTGAGATTGAACGGTCAGAAATTTTTCCAATGATCATAAAGATCACCTGATAAAATATTTACGAGGTGCGTCCAGAAAGTAAGTTCCGTTTGGATAAAATGAAATTGTATACAGATACAGAAGAAATTTTTATTGCACAAAATTCTACAACTACTTTTCCAAATAACTGCCGAAATTTTGTAGGCATTTGTCACAGCATGGTACCAGGTTTTGTATACCTTCTTCATAGAAATCTGCCGCCTTTGTCTTCAACCAGTTGGAAACAGTCTCTTTCAGCTAGTCGTGTCATCAATCGCATGAACCAGTTCTTCTGTAACCAAAGGTGGACGTCCACTTCGTTCTTCATCGTGCATATCACTACGCCCGCCATTGAACTGTCGGACCCATCTTCTCACCATCAAATCACTCATCGCATTTGGTCCGTAAACATCGCAAATTTGCCGATAAATTTCACTTGGTTTCACTTTCACCGCATTCAGAAACCGAATCACCGACTTGATTTCACAGGCGGCGGGATTTTCAATCAACGCTGACATTTCAAACAAGCACAACAAAACGTACGTAACTGACAGCGATCTCCAAATGGCGCTTGATACACATCGTCTACACCGCATGTGTGGAACTGCAGTCGCAGTGCTGCAGCGGAGATAAATTGAAATGGAACTTACTTTCTGGACGCGCCTCGTATAATTTGCTTTGTCATATTCAGTAAGACCTCTTGCAATGCCCCAAAACGTTCTTGTCAACATCTTGAGAAATTGTTGTTTAATGTACAAAAATAAATAAAAATGTTCAAAGTCACCCCGTTTTATGGTACATCTGGTATCCCACAGGTGGCATCTACCGTCATCAAAGCGATGTCTTCCATTGTTTTCCGGCAGTGTATCAATTTGAATTCACTTTGCACGATTTCCTTGTGGGACATTCATATTTATTTTTATTTTCTTGTGTTAGAATGTGTTTCGGACCTAGGATGGAGATTGATATGAAAATTCCGTTTGCTGCCTCTTGACCACTAGGTGTTTAGTGACTTAACGGGCGGCAGGCTTTGAGATGGGCGACAAACGGTGGGACGTGACGTGGCATGTGACGTGTAGACGCTACGTTGAGGTAGCGGCCCGCTAATTAGGAGCGTGGCGCCGCGTCACGTGGTCCCCCAGCGGACTCCATCGCTGTCGCGTGACAGAGGCGTGCCCTGGACGTGGCCGGTGATCGGCCGCTCGTCACCTGTGACGTGACGTGACGCCGGCAGGTAACGGCCCGCTAATTAAGCCGGCCGCTTACCGCCACCTCACCCAGCACTCTCGCCCACCAGCTGTCCGGGCGGCTCGTGCTGTTTCTCACGTACACTCTGTCTCCCGTTAAGCTCGCAGCTCTGCATAGCAAAGCGATATGCAAGACACTGTATCTTATCGTTAATGTAACACAGACTTTTCCTATATTTAGCGAACTTTCAAGTCAGTGGCGCATCACGGAAGGGGGGGGGGGGGAGGGGAGGGCTACTGGGGCCCCCATCAAGAAATGTTAAAATGTTTGTATAGCTGTTGTTGTTGGTTGTTTTGAGGGGACTAAACAGCTAGGTTATCAGTCCCCTGTTCCTTGCTGTGCTGAGAGTCCACTGTCAATAACGTAAAAATAAAACAATGCTCTGAAAATGACAACGTACATAAGGGACAGGTTGACAATGGACAATACAAAACGAAGACACGAAGACACACAGAATTGGTAAAATAAAGTCACGAATAAAACTGCAGAGTACCTTGGCTGGCTGATAAAAAAAAAAAAAAAAAAAGAACAGGATGAGCCAGCAATACTACACACAATAAGAACCGCTAAGGGTATGAAAAGGTAAAAAGCTGGATTGGTGGTGGCCTAAGATATCAGGCCACAACACCCACCGTTAGATAGAGTAATAAAAACCAGCAGCGCGGATAAAACTTAAAACTGCGTTAGCCATAGGGGCGTCGTCTCCTAAAACTACAGATAGCGCGTCTGGAATATTAAAGGATTGCCGCAAGTCGGCTAAAAGGGGACAGTCCATCAAAAGATGGGCCACTGTCAACACTGCACCACATCAACACACGGGTGGAGCCTCACGTCGAAGGAGATAGCCGTGGGTTAACCACGTGTGCCCAATACGGAGGCGGCAGAGGACGACTGACTCTCGGCTGTGGACAGCTTCATTGCCCGAAGCTTATTTGGTTCATCCGCCGTAGTCCACTCGGTGCTCCAAGCCTCGCGCACCTTCCGGTGCAACATCAGTTTCACATCCGGTTCCGTGACGCCAATATTGAGAGGTGGTCCCATAGTGGCCTGCTTGGCCAATCGATCAACATGTTCAATCCCTGGTATGCCAACATGGCCCGGGGTCCACACAAAGACCACAGAACGGCCTGATTGGCATAGGGAGTGAACAGTATCATGGATCGACCGCACTATTGGGTGCCGAGAGAAACACTGGTCGATCGCTTGTAGGCCACTCAGGGAGTCAGTGCAGATGATGAATGACCCCCTGGGGCAGGCTTTGAGATGTTGTAGAGCTCTGAGAATGGCGACCAGCTCGGCGGAGAAAATGCTACTCTCACAGGGCAGAGAATGTTATTCTACGTGGTTGTCATGTAAAAACGCATACCCAGCACGGCCATCTACTACGGAACCATCTGTGTAAATGGCGTCTGCGGCACGGAACGACTCGAGCACTTGCAGAAACTGGTGACGGAGATGTATGGGAGAAACAGTGAGCTTCGATCCATGGGACAGGTCCAGACGGAGCTGCAAACGGGGAATGGACCAAGGAGGGGTGTGGAAGGAATAGTGGAAAGTGGTAGGTAGTGGATAGGATGCGAGAGACGAAAGAAGGATACGAACACGGACCAAGATCGGGTAACCCGACCTGGGCCGTTTGTATAGCTTACGGCTCTTTACGAGGTCATCAGTCCCTAAACTTACAAATTACTTATGAACTAGCTAAGACTAAGGACAGCACAAATATCCATGCCCGAGGGGGGATTCGAACCTTCGACCGTAGTGGCCGTGCAGACTGGCGCGCCTCAGCCCCCTCGGCCACCGCGGCCGGCGGCCCCCATTACTAAGGCGGCCAACTTTTTGAAAACTCAATGTGGGATATATCGAGGATGTGGAGGACTAAGATCACATGATTCATTTCACTGTGCCAGTTATTCTGAAACTAGGAAAGAAATTTTGGCGAGCAGTATAGGCCTACTCATTTACTTTTAAAGTGACATATTTGAGATGACATTTTATTCTTAATTTTAAATTTTTATTTACAGTTCATATATATTTTTTCGTTCCTATTTTGAATTTTAGAGTCTGACAATTAAAATGTTCAAATGTTTGTAAATCTTTCGGACCAAACTGCGTGGTCATCAGTCCGTAGCTTACAAACTACTTAAAACTAGGTAAACTAACCTAAGGACAAACACACACACCCATGCCCCAGGGAGGTCTCGAACCTCCGCAGCGAGACGCTTTAGACCGCTCGGCAACTCCACCGCGGCTAGTTTGACAATTTTTACATATCATTCTCAGTTACGTTTTACCGATCACCTAAGTTGTCTGTACAGCTTTTATTTCTTCCAGCTCTAAGAGCATCGTACTCCTCTCAATTTGATAGGAAGCTTACTCCACCCCAAGAATTATGTTTTGCAATTATCTCGAATTAAATTTGATAAAAACTACTTTTTAAAACCATTTGAACTACCCTTTTATAGAAATTCTTCTGATGAAGTGAGAGTTTAATTGTTCCTTACTGCATGCAATGCTCACTGACTTTCGTTGTTGCATTTTCAGAATGTCACCACCTTTTTATTACAGAAGGAAGTAAGATGAATGTTGAAATTGTATTTGCATGTAAGATTCTAAATACGTTTATATATACTGCGATAATATTACATCGTGTTTGACATAGTGAGCACCGAAAAATATTCCATTACATTTATTGAAATGTACTTAAGAATGCACAGAAAGTATGCCAAAAGCAGAATTTTTTAATAAGTCATCCTATCAAGAAATGCAGTACCTGCTTAAAACAAAAACATCTTCCACTGCTTGCGAATTTGTCTGTTAGTCTGATCACGTGTATGTTTTTTTTCTGTATTTAATATAGGACTACTGTCTTTTATTCGTAGACGAAGCACTGTGAAGTTGATTTGCATGCAGGATGACATGGCGTGCCGTACACAAATAGTTTCTTAGACCAACAATTTTAAAGTTACTGGAACACTTTTACCATTTCACGGGACATTTTCCATAATCATCCCAATACGGGACAACGAGTCCAAATGCGGGACTGTCCCACACAATCAGGGACGGTTGGCCGCCTTACCCATCACCTCCAAAATATTTTTTAATGTAATTATTTTTTATTGGTTTCATTTTTTTTAAAAGGTCGGCACCGGAAATTTGAAATAGTACTCACACAGTCTAACATATACAGTCACGACACTCCCACAGATTTCTGTTATACGCTGCGATAGCAGCGCTCCAAGCGGCCGGCAAGCTACGTTTCTGAACACGATAGTTGATGAGTGTGAATAGCATCGTTTAGATTGACTTCAGCATACTTTTTACATTAGGGAACGCATGTAGTGCCTTATAAATAGGTAATAATTTAAAAATAGCTCACCATTTGTCTTTCTTAGGTTTCATAAGATTCCTGATAAGGTACGAAACAGTACATTACAGGGCAGTTAATTTACAATCATCCTGTAACATACAGTCTTTAAATGAGTAATTTCATATTTTATTAATAATAAAAATGCCTAGGAAACACCAGGAGACATGCCCTTTAGCAGAGAGACGTCAACTTCTACGCAGGAACATTAAGTATTCTTCATTACAATTCCAGTAAAATCGGTGAGGGTGGAACATAGGAAACTTATATAGAATGTAATAAATACGGTATTTAACATACCAAATCTACCATCACAGCTGCAGCGGAAAGAAAAATTTCACAAACATGGTAATATAATGATAAAAGCAACCAAACTGTTTTCCAACAAAGAAGAACCCAATTCCATAATTGTTGCTACATCTGAACCAGAAATGGCAAGAATCATCAAAACATCGGTTTCTTAAAGCTAAAGTAATTACAGTTAAAAGAATATGCACGTATAAGAAAGACGAGTGACGTGTAAAAATGTGAGAATCATTAGACTCCGTACCGAATTGATACGCGTCAAAAACTGGTTTACGTAGTAAGAACAGACCATAATAGAAATTTATTATACCATTATGTTTATATGCAACTTATAATATACACATATTCGTATGTATTTGTTCATGACAGAGTTGTTCTTTATACCATTGAATCATTTAAATGAGCCTGTTTTTATACTAATTTCTGTATTTTGTTTTTTCTCTCGATATTTTAATAATGCTTGTAACGCAAACATTATAGTAAGTATTTCGTTATTTACGTACAAAAGCGATTAGAAACAAACATCACTACTTCGGTAGCTTGTCCACCACTAGGAGCGCTAGTGTCGCACCAACTGTCAGTTGGTAACAACTTTTACAGCAGTAAGTGTCGCTACTGTATATGTTAGCCTGTGGTACACATTTAATAAATCACAGCGTAACTATAATTTTCCAAGCACAAGTGAACGTGACAGTGGGTCGCCAACGTGACACCGCCACTGACAACGTGTGCTGCTGTTAGTGTGAGCAGTTTTTAATGCCGCCGCGACAAGCTTTGATGTTGCCTTATTGTTTCAGCTATGCTCAAGTCACAAGCCGACTTTTCATATGCGGCGACCCGCTGCTTTGCAGGTCAGCTTCGCTACCGAGTGGAATCTTATGGACTCCCCAAAAACTACCAACAACAACAGTGATATTTCAGTTCAGTTGTTACACGTAGTGAACATTAATATTTGGAGTTTACCTTTCTCAGTGATCACGTCTCAAGAAATCCGACAAGCAGTTGAACCGTAAGAGACAATTATCTTGAAGTGCACACTATAGAGGCTCTGACCTTGTTGAAAGCCACACATTGTTAAAGTCACGGTAATAACGCTAATGTGTATGTGAAAACGACTGTTTAACACGATTGACACCAGCCATGAAACATTATAAACATAACAGCGAAGTACATAAAGGAAATTATGAAGATTTCGACGAAAGCATTAGAAATTATTTCGGCGACGAAGAGAAATCGAGCATACGATAATCAATGTAATGAACTGATACATGACTGCTTTAAGTATTATATTAGTTTTGACACTGAAGCCGGAAGGAATAGAGTAGTGGGGTGTGTCCGCAATTTGTGGCATTGTGGTAGGCGTTGCGTCCAAGTTTTCAGAGTGCCTCAAATAGAAACCTTTGCGGCCGAATCATCCCAGATGTGGTCTGCCAACTGACAGTGCCATCGATCATTTCATTTTACTGGGATATGAATTGTGCCCAATCCTAAGTCTTATTACGGATCATGTATATTCGAACATAGAATTCAGTTATCGCGCATACATTTTCTTCTTTGTAAGAGATGGTACCATATACCTACGGATACTTCTATTTCATCCGAATGAAAGCTACAGTAGAATGACAATAATTCGTTGTTGTCCGAAGTAGAATCGTGTTAATAACTCTTCTCCGAAACTCTCATTCATGCATCGTGTGCCAGAAATTTCCCGAACCTACGTTCCAAGAACGTGCGCTTGTGCAGTATTGTGTGGAAGAAGGTAAAGTCCCCGATTCTCTCAGCCGGACAATTAGTCAACTCCTGTCAACCACAAGAGTTATATGGAACTCTAACAACTCTGTTTCCACCACATGAACAGATGCTGCTGAAGTAAGCTGGTTACTAACGTTCTGCTGCAGTATTTAAACTTGCCATAACATAGCCCGTAACTTGATATAACCACGGGGAATAAAACGTCCTGCAATATTTAAAAGTCACTATAGAGACGGGTTTATTGAAGGCAAATAGGGTACACAATGACCACCAACAGATGGCGCTCCATGCTAGAGAAAAGCAGTAATTAGCCTAACAGGCTATTTTTAGTAGAGGTGATGGTCTTTATTTTAAAAAAATAAATAAGAAAAAAAAGCTCAACTTGATGTCAAAGTTTTCCTGTGTGGTAGAGACGGGATGTAGCGATAAGGTTGTGAACAGCACTGTACAGTATATCAGAAGGTTCATAATATGTGAGGAAAGCATATGTTCTAAAAACCTGCTGCAAGCCGACGTCAATGATATAGGCTTGCATTTCTGAGGATCACTCCTATTGCGATTCTTGAACATCGCAATGTTGTTTACAATATAAAGTTGAAAGACGCACTTCCATTGGCTTTCTCAACGACACTTCTCATTGGCTGCCTCCCGGTACCAACATCAGAACCTGAAAAAGCCACTATAATCTAAACTAGACTTTAACTTATTACCGAGGCTGTCGAACATTGGAATAACACGCCAGTAGGAGAAAACTGGATAATATGAGAATGAATTGAAGTTTTCCTTGGAGACGATACCACAGTGGTTAACGCAAAGGCCGAGTGAGCAGGATAGAATGGCACGAAAAACGGCTTTGGCCCAAATTTTACATCAAAGCTTTGCTCTACATTTTATAATCTATATCTATAAATGTGAATGTCTGTTCGGTGTACGTTTATCACGTCTGAACCACAAGACATAGAGAGCTAAAAATTTGTACAGTTACTAATGTCTACCAGGGTAAGGCTTTAGGCACGGTTTTATGGTGATCGGATAGAAATTTATATATATTAATGTGAATGTCTATTCGGTGTACGCTTATCACGTCCGAACAAGATGACGCAGAGACTTAAATATTTGTACTGTTACTAATTTATATCCGAGGAAGGTTTTAGGCACGGTTTTTAGCGTTCTGATAGATATTTAGTAATTTGAAGAATATAACGCGAAATACGGAACAATAATTACTCTTTGAAAATTATATTTAGTCTTTGAAAATGGTTTTACTGATCGCATTATTGCTTGAGGGTTTATAATGATAAAAGGGTGGAGTATATTGGGATGGAAAGTTATCGGTGTATATAAAATCCTACGTGTGTGTGTGTTAATATTTCGCTCTGCAGCGAAAACTACATAACGCAAACGAATGGTCTGTGTGTAATTGTTGTCCGAAGTCTCCCGTTGTACACCATAACAGTTCCATGCCGATAACTATAAGGGGATGGAAGATATGGTGGTTGCAAAACTTCGGACTGAAGGCCAGCGATGACGTTTGCGACTCTATAGCAAGGAGGTTACATCAGAGTCTAACATAAAGAGTCACGAAACTCCCGGTAGTTTCTGCAACCTGGCGACTGCAGCGCTGCCAAGCGGCCGGGTCGTAAGAACATACCGAGAGGCGAGAAACCATTGTAGATTAGATATAGAGTCGAACGACACGTTTAAAATGCGACTGCATTTCGGAGCTTATTGCGGCGCGGTAAATTGTAGTTAGAGGAAAACTAAGAAAATGTAAATTTTCTCAAATATGAAAAGCTCTTACAATGTAGGATAGAATAAAGTGTGTTAAATTTTAAGGGTGTATGGAATCTGAGGGAGGGGAGGGAGAGGTAACTACTTTAGTATTTTCCATCAAAGTTATTTTTGATAGTCTACTGATAGGTTTGTGGAAGTCAAAACAAATTTTTGCACGTCTACTATTGGTGATGTACCAATGATAGTCGAAAATGTAAAATAAAACGTAACTAACTGTAGTTTAACGTGTACAGACTACTGAGATTTTAGCAGGAAAAGATTCTTAAAGATTTGCAGTACCTTTACAATCCTCGGGAGTAGGAACGATGAAAACATGACAGGAACGGCACATGCAAGCCATTTGAGCAAGAATAAAGCGAAAAAGGCTTTTATAAGACGTAACACTTAGTCTCTAAGAATGTAAACATCGTGTCTAGTACCAGTATAAAATGTATTAAGATGTTCAAAATCTGCAGAAAAAATACACGTGGAACGTTTAAATACGTACCAGTACATTATATTACTATAAACATAAACACACCAGCTTGCAATTCGCTTCTTGTCTTAAACCGTTTTTGGATGTTATTATTACGACCGTGCTAGTGTGAGCTGTATGTATTACAATGTACTGGCATGTTGTTATTACAAACTGACATCAGGGGGACTGATGGCCATAGTAGTCTAGTCCCCCTAAAAGCCCCTATACCAACCTACCAACAAACTGACATCAACAGGAAACGGGATTTTCGTTTAATAATGTTTTCGTATTAGTGTCACGAAATACAGTACCACGTTTAATGCCTAGGAAATATATAAACAACAGCAATAATAAATAATAAATTCGACTTTTCGGTAGTGCCATTTTCTGCCACTGAGCTTGCTACCCAGCCGCTTGAAGCGCTAGTATCGCTTCAGCTGTCAAATGGTAGCATTTTTTCCCTACTGTCTGTTTTAGACTGTGGTTACATACAGTGATGCCACAGACCATATCTTTGGTCTATGCTTGCTACAATGTGTTCAGCTCTTTCTCTGTAAGGATAACCATACGAATAAGGAAATATAAGAATAAATAATAAAGCAGTAAAAAAGAAATTTGTTTTAATACATCTCTTTAAATAAATCATTAAGTACTTCACACAATTTTATTTTTTATTTGAATGTTGATTAAAATGTTTGTTTCGAAAGAAGGTATTGTGTTTCATTTCATCCTTCAAAACCAATCTCATAGCACACTACTGTAAGATAGCTTATCTATCATAATCAACCAACATGCGAGCGGAGACGCGGGCTTAAGCTAGTAGACAGTATTGAAACAAATCTGTTTTCAAATGCAACTATTTATTGCTTTAAAAATTACTGAGTGACGATAAATTATGCAAGGTCTTGTAGAACACCGCCGCAGCTGAATAATGAAGAGAAGCTCTCTAGTTCACAACTCAGTAAACTGCGAGCCACGACAAAAACTCTGCGTCGCCGAACCACAGTAGCAACAGGTGCGAGCCATTTTGCGTGGCGTAAGTACCCTCGGCCGGATATCACTGGCGGTAACTGCGCTGGTCGAAGCGATAAAAGCAAATGGACGGCGGGGGAGGACGCCCCCGACTCAGGGGCTGTCGGCGGCTAATGCGTCTCCAGGGAGCTCCACCGCCGCCGCCGCCGCCGCTGTGGCCTTTCAGCAGGCCGGCGCCGCCTGCTAGGGGGAGTTAGTTACGGCGTCCCCGCACCACACGCAGGCCATGTGTCCGCGTCTGCTTGGCCACATTGGCGTAGTATTTCTTCTATATCGTCCTAGCAGTCACCGAGCTTGACCCTTACATCACATCTGGAACATTTATTGTTAAATTCTTTCGTGCACCTCTAACTGAATGTTAGTGAACCAACCAGCGCTGAGGCGACAAAATCATACTGTACCTCCGAATATTGCCAGTCAAATTGACTCGACGTGGTATGGTCCCAACTGGCTCCCAGTAAGCCATACTGCCCATATCGCTGTCCCTGTTCAGAAACTGTTGTCGGTGCACAATTTTGTGCACGAATTATATTTTTCGATTGTGTCCCCATATACAGGGTGTCTCACGAAAGACGCCTGCCAGGTGACCGTGGATCGCGCGGTACGGCTCCCGGCCGCCGCCACCGCATCCGCCGGCCATGGCAACGCCCGATTTTCGGACTCTTGTGCCGTGGGCACATACACTGAGTTAAAGTCGAAAAAACATTGCCATCTAAGTAACCTAAGCTTACCTTTATTTACAGTAGATGTTGAAAATAATGTACCTCTATGAAAATGGCGGTGTGACATCTCTTGAACACATTTGCGAACGCTCGACGAATTTCGGCTGTCGAAATCTGGGAAATGGTTAGTCGAATCCTGTCTTCCAACTCTTCGAGTGTATTGGGATTGCTTATATACACCTTGTCTTTTAACATTCTCCAAAGATAAAAGTCACAGGGATTTAGATCTGGAGAATGAGGAGGCTAGTCAACTATGCTATAATCAAAAACGTATTGCTGCCATAGAAGCATTGGCAATGTGTGGTTTTGCATTGTCCTGCATGAAATAACGGTACAGCTTTTCATTGGGTGAAAGTTCTTGGAAAAATTGATGCAGGATATTGTTCACATACCTGCCAGAATTTATTGTTTCGTGAAAAAAGATTGGCCCAGTTATTCGCCTTGCACTAATTGCACACCACACTCCAGTTTTCACGTCATGAAGAGGTTGTTGATGTAACTCATGTGCATTTTCTGAGGTCCAACGTCGATTGTTCTGTGAATTTACATAGCCTGACAAATGCAGCCATGATTCATCAAAAAATAAAGCATCTCAGAACCAACTTCCCCATCGTGCACCAACAGTCAGTTACAGTAATGACGTCGAGTAACAGTATCTGAGTTCGTGAGTTGAATTTCGTCGAGTGTTCGCAAACGTATTCAAGAGATGTCAGGCCGCTCTTTCCATGGAGGGACATCATTTTGAACATCTACTGTAAATAAAGGTAACCTTAGGTTACTCAGATGGCACTGTTTTTTAGACTTTAACTTAGTGTATGCGCCTGCGGCACAACTGAGTCCGAGAATCGGGCACTGCCGTGGCCGGCGGATGCGGCGGCATGGAGCCCTATCGCGCGTTCCGCGGACGTCTGGCAGGCGTCTTTCGTGAGACATCCTGTATGTTCCATGCGATTTATATCGGGAGATCAGGATGTCCAAATAATTCTCTTTAACTGTCTACACTGTTATATACCGATCAAAACAATTAGTGGCTCAGGTGAGATATCATTTACAAGATACAGAACACAACGTATTTTGTTCCGATGTTGGTTACAATTGTGTGGGAAAACAGTACGACATGTTGCTGTATTAACTCTTTACTCGAGGTTTACATGCCGTCTACTAAGAGCGAGGTACCTTGGAGCTACCATAATAGTGAAAATGTAATTCTTGTCGTCTAATATAGTGTATGATCAAGTCGGACGGCCAATACAGTTGCACGCACACCTGTGTGGCATGGACAGTATGAGGTTATCAACCAGCTCTTGATGGATATTTGACCATTCTTCCATGAGGGCATTATCCTGCTCTGCAACCGTTGTGGGAGGTGCTAGTCTGACTTCAAAGCGTCTGCTAATCGCATCCCAGTCATGCTCAATGCGGTTTAAGCTGGTCACTCCAATCGTTCAATTCCCTCATATTCAAGCATGTTCTCCACCAGTGCAGCTTTGTTCAAAATAGCGTTATTGCCCACCAAAAGGAGTCCATCTCGTATGGCAACAGCGTAGTGCAGAACAAGAGGCCGAAGGATCTCGTCTCTATGCCTCTGAGCAGTCAAGCCTCATTTCTTACGCCTGGCAATTCTGACTACACACCATTCGTCCACCATGATACGGTGATGTTTCCTGCACATACGCAGAATTGTTCCGAGTTCTACCCTCTCTCAAGATGAGGGAACGAGGATTGTCCACTGTTACCCATCTGTGAACAGAACCTGATGCCACTCGTTACAACTCCAATACTAACGTTACTCCACCCACATTCTGCGGGCTAAATGGTGTCGTGCCTCTAATGGTACACACACCTTAGGCCTTCGTGCTTAGAGGCCACGTTCCCGAAAGCGGTTACGGTCTGCCATGGCGGAGCGGCCGAGCGCATTGAGGCGCTATGCTACGATGCGCGAGGCCGTTCCCTGTCGGGGGTTCGAATACCCCCCTCGGGCATGGATGTTTGTGCTAGTTCATAAGTAGTTTGTAAGTTTGGGTACTGATGACCCCGTAGTTAAGTCCCATAAGCTCTCCCGCCTTGCAGCTGAGTTGCAATTAGCGTCCTGTCTCGACGGGCTATTTATTAACCGGAGATGTGATTTCTTGCGGATGTTAGCCATGGACGACCTTGGGCTTTCTCTCTCTTAACAGTTTCTGTTCTCTGAAATCGCGTTTAGGTCTTGGAAATTACACTTTGAGACACTCCAATAGCTGCAGCCACCTCCCTCTTTGTCTTTCCCACTTCCAAACTTCTATGGCTCTCCATGCCATAGCTTCGGGTAAGTCACGTTGTCGTTGCATTGCGTTACTTGCTAACTACACTATCTGCTTGTGTAATTCGTTTGGTACACTTAACATGAACTCCTTCTACAGTAACTTACTGTTCGCGTCCGGAAGCAATCCTCACAGCTCCACGTGCCCCCTGGGTGGTTCTAAAAGGACAACAATCTCTGGTAACTGGTCATGTCACCACGGTCATCTCCCAGCTATGTCAGCTACCACGACAATCCAGAATGGCTCTTGTTAGGGCCAACAAAATTGTCAAAAAAACGATCTGAACAGAGCAATAGGTCCAGTCCTAAAAGGGTGCCATTTGAATATTGAAGAGAGACCGTCTGGAAGAAGGGCCTCCTAGTGAAGCTTTACACTCTCATTCCTTGTCTTATTTCATTGCGACTTCTGAACTCAGTGATAAGTGGTCGTCTGAGCCAGATCTATCTCGGCAACACGGAAAATGGGTTTAGACAGCTTCTCGATGCTCTCCCTCAAAGTTCGGTTCTTGCTTCCATTATTTTTAATGTTTACACCGCTGATATTCCAGCTACGCAATCTAGAACATTTATGTCGATGATATTGCCATAGCGTCACAACACAGAGACATCCGTGTGACAGAAACTACCTTAACATCTGACCTAACGCTCTTCAGAAATTACTTCGCAATGTGGAAACTAAAGCCAAACCCAAATAAAACGGATGTAGCTTGTTTCAATCTCAATAATAGGATGGCTGACTATAAACTTAATATCTCGTTTGATAGTGTTCAGCTTGAACATAGTGTAAATCCAAAATACCTACATAGTGTACATCTTGGATAGATCTCTCACTTTTAAGTAGCACCTTCAAAAAACAGCAGACAAAGTTAAAACTAGGAATAACATATTGCAGCACTTAGCAGGGTCATCTTGGGGATCCAGTGCTAAGGTTTTGCGTACAACAGCATTGTCACTGGTTTACTCTGCAGCTGAATACTGTTGTCCTGTCTTGATCAACAGTGCTCATGTGAGAGACATTGACGTACAATTAAATAGAGCAATGAGATTCATCAGTGGCACTCTGATGACTACACCACTTCAATGGCTCCCAATATTATGAAACATCGTTGCTCCTAATCTAAGACGGAAGGAAGCCCTAATGCGAAAGTATAATAAGATCTTGTCCACTCCTGAGCTTCCTATTCTGCAAGACCTTCCACCACAGGTAAGCCGGTTGAAATAACGTAAATCACCTCTTAAAACAAAAATGTTCAAATGTTTGTAAATCTATCGGACGAAACTGCGTGGTCATCAGTCCGTAACTTACAAAATACTTAAACTAAGGTAATCTAACCTAAGGTCAACACACACACCCATGCCCCAGGGAGGACTCAAACCTCCACGGCGAGCAACCGCGCGCTCCGCAGCGAGACGCTTTAGACCGCTCGGCTACTCCACCGCAGCACCTCTTAAAACAGCTGTGCAACTACGTGAGAGTAGCTTCTGCCTAAATCGCACTGGGGGACAACTTGTGATTCGTTTAATGGACAAAACAGCATCTGGATAGATGATCCCTCAAAGGAGCTCTAGGGAATGGCCCTTCCTAGGAAAGAATGTTCTTTGACCAACCACTTCCGAACTGGTGTTGGACGCTGTAGCTATTGGAAATTCAAATGGGGACAGACAGACGACCAATCGTGTGACTGTGGAGCAGACATACAAACGATGACTCACATGGTTAGCGTGCAGTAATACGGGGCAGTCTCGAGCTGGTGTCACGTGACTGTGCGGAGGAAAATAGTTCCAGTTTAGTGCGCTGTCCGGCGGTGCTCGCGTCCTCTGGTGACTCCGGAACCGCCGCTGTAGGACGCCTCACTGATGTGCACCCATGCGCTTGTACCCTGCATTACGGATTGTACGCTCGTCAGGCGATCCACCGGTACATCACAACTGTACCATCCGTTATCCGAACGTTGATTTGGCTTCTGTGCTTTCTTTTTGTTTGTACACTTCGTCTTTAAACCATGTATGGATAACATCAGCAAGAGGTGACCGCTATCTCCGGTTAACAGCCTTTCGAGACAGGAGGCTGAATGCAACCACAGAGCATAGAAGGTAGTAGGGCTGGCTTCTCTTCCCCGTGGCGAGGGACCGGTAGGCGCGTGCTCAGCCGCCCATCTCGCCCTTGTTATCTCTATTTCTGCTTGTATACTCGCTACCTTACCTGGTCTTTCTAACAAATTTGCTTTATATTTGTTAATTGACAAGTTAATTATATATACGTGTCTATAAATCCGCACATATTACAAAAGAGGATGTGAGTTTATGTTTGTGCATTTTCCACATTTCCACCTAAACTACTGAACCGATTTCAATCAATCACCGTGGGGGTAAACTCCACCTCCATTCCAAGGGAGTGAGGGTGGGGTAGAAAAAGTAGAGTAGCCCGTGACTGGTGGCTAACAACACTTTATTCATACACTATTTGAGAACGAGCACACTTAGCGACTTGTAAGAAACTTTACACACAATTTCAAACATTCAAGAATGCTTTTGATGCCGACAACCTTTACAAAATGATGAGAGAAAAAAGTGTATGGCCTGTTTTCCGCTTTTCATACAGTAAAATTACGGAAATAAGCTACAATATTTGAACTGTACACTATTAACCGATACGGTTGTTATTTTACACATATTATGCACATATGCTACTGAACGTACTTTAGAAATTATACCACAGTTCAGGAGACGTTAAGTTATAAAAAATGCTCGAAAAAGTATCGCGTCTTACGACGCGTAAGCAAACAGACTTAATTCAGCCACTACTTCAGAATGACAGCACCTAGCGAGGTACACTAAACATGGCTGGTACATGAAAACCTTCAGGCAAAGTTTTCGTGCTGACAACATCTACAAATCATTAACTGAAACACGTTCCTCGCGTACTACGTTTCCACTGTTCATCCTGTGAAATTACTGCATTTGGCTTGACATTGAAATTTATTAAGTATGGATTAATATATGTATTTGTGTAAAGGTTTTCTGGCAGTATCCACATATTACTGAAAATACCTTCGAAATAAAAACTCAATGCTGCAAACAGTTCAGAGAGAAAGATGTATCTGAAATATTGTTCAATAAATCACCATGATTTGTCTGAATAAGATTTTTCTTTTTTAATGCCTTTAAGATATCTTCTAAACTAGCCACTTTTAGCTGTAGTCTCTTATGTTTGTTATATTCCTCAATTTTTCCTTGTTTCAGTTAGTTTTCGTTAGGGTATTTCAAGTTCTTCTGTAACGGTTTCAAAATCAGTTTTTGGAATTTTTGCAGGTATTGGCGGCGAAATCGGCAAGAGAACGCGCTTTAGAACTCTTCTTATTTTTGAAGTGGATTTTGATGGTTGTAAGTGTGATGGATGTCCGCAAATATCGATGGAACCGCATCTTTCTTCAAAAAGCTTCTAAAAGGAGAACTTCAGTCAAAATCATTTTCTTTCAATCAGGAATTGCAAACATTGCTGTGATTTGTAGGTTTCCAATGATCCCTCCTTATTGCTCGAATTCTTTTTCGTCACATTTCTGAGTCTTGATGAAAACGTCAAAAAGTAATTTTTATTCCTTCTAAACTGTTTATTTTCTTTTTCCTGTTGTTACATCTATACACCACACACTGACACATGTTGAAGCTGGGAATTGTCGACGCACGATAACATCTGCATCAGATAGACTTACGTTGTATGTGTAAACTGTAACTCGAACAGACAACGAAACGCACTAGACGGGTTACCGCTCTACGTGAAAGTAGTAATGAATGGAAGCGCAGCTTACGGGATATCCCCAGGCGCTGGTACTCAGGGAGTGGGGAAGTTCGACACACCTCCCGTGCCAGAAGGCAGCTCTTCTACCTTTTATGCTCTGGGAATGCAACTCGGCTGCAACGCACCCTCCAGGTAGCAACAGGATGCGCAGTATCACCACAAACAGTCCGAAATTCCCTTCGGGAATGTGGCCTCTCCGCACGGGGGGCCTATGGTGTGTCTCCCGTTAAAACCACGACATCGTTTAGGCCACAGAAACGGGACGGATTAACACCAGAATTGGAGTCGTAACGAATGGCGCCGAATTCAGTTCACAGATGAGTCAAGATTTTTTCTTCAGCTGGACAATCGTCGTTCCATCGTTTGGGGAGAACGTGGGGAGAAGCGTTATCGTCCCCACAGAGCTGCATTGGTGGACAACATGCTTGAAGCTAATTGCACGAATGGAGTGGTCAGCTTGTTCGATTGAGCATATTTGGAATGCACTTGGCAGGCGCATTGCACTGTGCTTCGCCATGATTCCAGGTTCTCTGCCGCAGTGTATGTGCACTTGGATTAGCTTGTCGTGTTTTAGATGCCGCTTTAACATTCGATATTTTCCAACTCAAACTTTCATAACCTGTTCCACGTGTAACCGGCGGTTTTTTCTGCTTAGTAGCCGCTCGTGCGTAAGCTGAGCCGCACATAAAACGTTTGGTAACGCCGTTTCCTTCCGTGTCCTGCTTCCTGGTGTCTAGGAAGTGGTCGTAATTTGCCGTTATTGTTATTGCTCCGTATCGTGTGAAGTGCATTTTAATCTGATTAACCATTATAGGACATGTGGCGTCGTGTAACTTAAGAGTGCCCGGAAAGCTTGCCATCTCTACCTTGCTCCATAGATTCCGACTACTTCATTGGTCGCGGTCACAATTGGGACATACGCTATGTTACTAATTCAAATTCAAATGTTTGTATAGCTTATGGGACTTAACTACGGGGACATCAGTCCCTAAACTTACAAACTACTTATGAACTAGCTAACACTAAGGACGGCACACATATCCATGCCCGAGGGGGGATTCGAACCCCCGACCGTAGTTGCCTTGTCCTCTGATTTATTTACTAAGGGCATAGCCGTCCTTTCATCCTCTCTGCGAGCAGATTTAAGGCGTGTCTTCTACTTGTTCTTTATTTATTGTGACATTTTTAAAATTAATGCCTTTGGCAATCGGATGTATTTGTTTGTAACTAACAAGTTGTGTTCTGGAAACTGCCTTAAGAGTTCAGCACTGTAACCTCATTTTACTGTGATTTTTAACTATTGTAATGTACTAACTGCAACGTAAATGATTTAAATAAATTTGTTCTTTTGGGAATGTATTATTTTAGATTTTAAATACTTTGGAGCTCGTTGTAGCGAGATATCTTACGTAAGACTATTGTCCCAATAATTGATTATTGTCTTTTAAAATGGTTCCTTAGCCAATGCTATTGAGGGGTTCGTGCTGCTTTGAATTTAATCAATTGATCTTTAAGCCAGACGGCAATATTTATAGGTTTGATGCACTCTTAACTGTCATGTAAACATTTCTTCCAAGTTTTCTTTCGTTTTGAGTGGGTTTATTGCCCCCTTCCTTAACTGGTATTTTAATATATTTATTTTTAATGAATATTACTATTGATTATCTAAATTCGATCAAGGTATAATAAAAAGTGTTCTACTAAATAGTAACTGGTTCCCATAAAGCTTGCCCAGCCCTTCCACTACTTGACTGTTATTCCCCCCCCCCCCCCCCATCCCCCCTATTTCAACGTCGCAGTTACCATATGTATATTATGTATGATATCTCACCTGATTCCATAATTGATTTGAGCAGTGCATACTGTCCGTCTTTCTTCGCCGATCCCACCGAGAACTTCCTCATTCATTCTTGGATTTCCTTCTCTTCCGGTTTTCCCGCTCCCGCTTCCGCACTTTCATTTAAAACTGTACTTGAAACGTCCGTTCTCAAATTTCTTCCTCACACTGAGGCCAATATTTGATGGCAGCAGCTCCTATTGGCCATGGAAACGTTTTTGCCCAAACCAGACTACTTTTTATGTCCGCTTTGCTTCGCCTGTCGTGCGTTGGTTTGCTTCTAAGGAAGTAAAACTCATGAACATTATCTGCCGTAAAGGTTTCTCTACTTCTTATTAATTTGCGTGTTTGCGGATTACTCACAATCCGTATTACGTGTTCATTACACTATTCATGCTATTCACCAAATCTGAATTTCTTCTTCAGCCTACTAAAAATTGCTCAACGTACAGCGGCAGCTCGTAAACTGATGTGGTGGTAGCAGCTTCAAAATGTTCAAATGTTTGTAGAGCTTATGGGACTTAACTGCGGGGTAATAAGTCCCTAAACTTACAAACTACTTACGTAGTGGCCGTGCAGACCGTGACTGGAGCGCCGCAGACCGCGCAGCCTTTGCGGCCGGCCTGGTAGCAGCTGCCCTACTAGTTGTAATAGACGCTCTGTAGTGGGGTTTGGGTAATACTTTAATCTCCTGAGAGTCTGTTCCGTTGACGACTGATAGCCCGACATCAATGATACATCATTACATAAGTACGCGAACAGTAAAACTAAAGTACCTATTTTACATGTAATACACAACGTTAATCGTACAAAGAGCCTAATGAAATATAATTCCAAAGGGGCTTTACCATATATATGCACTAAACAAATATCACGCGTGCGCGCAGCCATTAAGAGTGGCTAAAGGAAGTTGCTATCTAATGCGGGATTAGACGTTACGCCTCGAAACGTACAAGAATAGCACGACAGCCCTCTAGCGGTTAGAATGGATGCAACTTCGAGAACAATCGTGCTTTGAGCAGTGTATATATAAAGATTTCGCGGTAATGGAATAACGTTATTTCTTGGAGTTGCTATTTCGCGTATTATCCGGAAAGAATAACTTTGTGGTCGTCTGTTCCTGCCATCAGAAAATTCAAGTAAGTTAAAGCTAAGATTTCTTAATGCTCTCATGTTTCCTCTTCGCTTTTTCTTACTCCGTTTCTTATTGTGTTCAGATAAAACCTATAAATTTACAGGGTTCGAGTGGAACTTAGAATCTGAATATCAATAAATTCTAGTTATATTAAAATGTTGAGTTTCGGTATTTTGTAAACACAATTGCTCGAATTTCAAACACTTATTGCTGTTTCTACGAATCGTCGAATATTGATAGCGGTAGAACATATCCCCTAGATGGTCAAAATGACACACACTGAAATACTTTTACTGTTGAACTGTTCAAATTTAAGATTTTTACTAAATAGTCGCTCTTATCTTTTACGGAAACTCAAAAGATTGCTCGATCGTAAGTGCAAGAAGCTTATAACAGTTTTCACATCGCAACCCTAGGACGTAAATTGGTAGAGAATCCTAAGAAATTCTGGTCGTATGTAAGGTATAATAGCGGAAAAACTCAATCAGTACCTTCACTACGCGATAGCAAGGGTGATGATACTGATGACAGATCTGCTAAAGCAGAATTTCTTAACACAGCTTTCCGAAATTCCTTCTTCACAGAAGACGATGATAATACTCGTACTCCAGAATTTGCATAACGAACAGCTGCCAATATGCATAATTTAGAAGAAGGTACCCCTTTAGTATTAAAGCAACTTAAAACACTTACCAGTTAGGTTCTTTTCAAAGTATGCTGATGCCATAGCACCATACGTAGTTATATACAACCGATCTCTCAGCGAAAGATCCGTAAAAAGTCGACATCACTCCAATATTCTAGAAAGGCAATAGGAGTAATCCGCAGAATTACAGGCCTAAATCATTGACGTCGGTTTGCAGCAGGACTTTAGAACATATACCTATCTCAAATATGGTGAACTACCTCGAGGAGAACGACCTCACGGTTTCAGAAAGTATCGTTCTTGTGAAACACAGCTGGCTCGTTACTCTCGTGATGTGATGAGTCCTATCGACAAGGGATTTCAAATAGCTTCCCTATTTCTAGATTTCCGGATGACTTTTGACACTGTATCTGACAAGCGTCTTCTAATCAAGTTGCGTGCTTATGGAATGTCACCACAGTTGTGCGATTGGATTCGTGATTTTCTGTCAGGAAGGACACAGTATGTTGTAATTGCTGGAATGCCGTTGAGCAGAACAGACGTGATATCTGATGTTCCCCAGAAAGTTATAGGGCCCATACTGTTCCTTATTTTTATAAACGATTTAAGTAGCTCTGTTAGACTGTTCGCGCATTTATGTTAATAAAGTCACCAGAAGATCAAAAGAAACTGCAAAATGTTTTAGACAAAATATCAGCATGGTGCAAAAATTGGCAGTTGACCCTTAATAAAGATAAGTGAGACCAGTAAAAGAAATCCGTTATACTTCCTTTACACGATAAATCAGTCAAAGCTACAGGCCGTGAATGCAACTAATTACCTTGAACTACCAGTTATGAACAACGTAATTGGGAAATAACACATACAAAATATAGTAGGGAAGGCGAACCAAAGACTATGTTTCATTGGCAGAACACTTAAAAGATGCAACAGTTCTACTAAAGAAACTGCCTAAACTACATTAGTACGTCATATTTTGGAGTATTGCTGCTCGTTGTGGGATCCGCATCTAGTGAGACTGATGGATGAGTTAGTGAAAGTTCAGTGAAGGGTAGCTCGTTTTGTATTATCGGTATATTGGGGAGTGTTACAGAAATGATGCACGAGTTCGGGTGGAAAGCATTAAAAGAAAGGAGTTATTAATTGTGACGAGATCTATTTGCGAAATTTCTTTCATAAACTTTCTCTTCCAATTGGGAACATTTTTTGTTAGCACCCATCTACGAAGGGAGCCTACACCATCAGACTGAAGAGAAATCACACCGAAAATAAAGATTTAGTTGTTCCTTTTTTCCACGACCTATTAGAGTATGGGGTCCGATGAACCCTCTGTCATACACTTCAGTGGGACTTATTTATGTAGATGTAGGTGCAGATGTAAGGAGGAAATCACTGTATTGGTTTCTTATAACAATGACTTCATAAGAAAGTAATGTAAATACAATGTAAGAACTTTGCTGTTTGTAGCACTTTGCCGTGTGTAGTTGCTGTGGACTGTGAGGTAGGTTAAGGTAGGACGGTGTATTTGTAGCAGTCACGAGACGCGAATAACAGCGCGGGAGCAGCGAGCGGCCATTAGCGGCAACCGGCTAACAGGCGGCAGAGGATAAGCCCTGTCTTCAATGGACAATGGCTTCGCCGTGATCGCTACAGCGCGAGACTCACGGATCCCGAGAACGCACAAACAAGCTTGTAGTCTGCGGAGGTGATCTCAACACCTCATTGTTCTGTTACCCAAGGCCAGTCCAGTCAACGCCAGAAAATTAGGCGAAAAATTCTCGCATCGCATGGAATGGCCGTGTGGTGTAAGGCATCACGCTACGTACTGGGCGCCCGTTTCCGCCTTAGGTAGGAGTCCTACCTCGAGCTTGTGTATGTGTGTCGTCCTTACTGTTAGTTTAAGTAGTTTGTATGTCTAGGGACTGATGACGGTAGTAGTTTGGTCCAATACGTTTAAGAACATTTGAACATTTTTGAATTTGAAAATTTGCGTAGAAAACTTTGTGCAGCTTATATGAGGTAGTGTCATCAACACATATGGCAAATCCCCACTGGTTCTTTGTTAGTTTTGGGTTCGAGGGGGCGGGAGGGGAGATCCTTGTTTAGAAGTCATTTCTTGAATAAAACGAAAACCGCGACTTGTGATGGAAATGTTTCCAAACACAAAATTACATTATATTAAAGTATCAGCAGAATGGTGACAGGTGGCAACAATGCATTTTGTTGGTGTCATTGACTTTGGTCAGAGTTGTTTATTGCCACAGTCTGTGAGACGGCGGTGGCCGGCGTCTGTTGTAGCGGTTAGCAGTTAGTGTCTGCAGCGAGTAGCAGGCATAAGACGGAGAGTCTGGTTCTGTTTGTTGAAGGGAGGAAATGTGGCACATACTTTCTACTGAGGTGCTAATTATGGAATTTTTGTCATAATGTATTTATTGCAGATAACGACAAACGTCAGTGTCAGTAAAATAATTTTTACTACATATTCAGCATTTTTCATAGGTCCTATAGATTCTTATGTTACTCATGAACTACATAATAAATTTTCCTAATATTCTTAACGAGAAATCTCATGCTGTGAGCTTTAACAGTAAAGGTAGGGTAGGTACAAGATTTGACTGTACTGAGTATAGTTCATGATTACATACGATATCCAATTTGTTAATGCACTACATGAAGCGTGGCTGCTGTCAAAAAAAAAAAAAAAAAAAAAAAAAAAAAAAAAAAAAAAAAAAAAAAAAAACAGATGAGGGAAAGTAAATTTCATTCATGATTGGCATTCCGAGTAAGGAGGCAAATCGTTGTGTGCCTGTTAATCGCTTTGACCGTACTTAGTATTCTCATTTGTTATGCTCTTACATACCGTTACAAAAATCGTAACTAACTAGTTCCATAGCAATCGTGGAAACTGCTTGACACACTAAAATTAATTACTCCGTTTGATTATAGCATAGTGATTTACTAGTTATTGAAATTAAATCTCAATCTTTGGGTGATCCTCGTGGCACAAGAATCGCCTACCTTGCTAGCAAAGTACAGATTCATATTTGATCTCGTACTGGAATTAAACATTTATTAGTATTCTTTTCAATTAAAGTACTTCATTATTGTCGAATTAAGCGTCTCTATACCCGTACATGCTATTCAGTTGCTATCAGTCACTGTTAGAAATTGTCTGTCATTCCCCCCATGATCACATTTATATTCTGTATCACTCCGCCGGCCACTCCACCGTGGCTTTGATCAATTAACGAATCCTTGTTTGAGCTAACTCCGCCTGGGGTAAGTTGCCTTGCAACAGCCACTGCCGGTCCCAAGCCTGGATAAAGGAGGAGGGTTGGACATTGGGATAACAACACCTGTAAAAAGCTGTTTGTTACGAACCATAAACTTGCCTCGGACATGGATGGAATACAAAAACTGCAAAGGAAAAAGGGTTTACGATTTAGATATTTTAATTTTGGATTTTGGAATTTCCAGAGCCTACATAGACCAGGAACCATTCAGACTGTGGTTTCAGAAATTAGCCGATATAAACTGGACCTGGTGGCACTACAATAGACAAGATGGCTGGGTGAGGGAACCCACAAAGAGGACGGATACGTACTATTCTACAGGCGGATGTGTGGATAAACAAGTATTCGGCACTGGTTTTGTAATACATGACAAAGCAGCAAATTCGGTCAAAGAATTAAAAGCTGTTAACAAGAGCATATCCTACACAGTACTTGTAAATAAAATGTCAGACATTACATACATTAATGTTCATGCCCCTACTGAAGATAAAACTAATGAGGAAGAGTTCTATGACCAACTAGAGCAAGCAATTGATAGCACACCAACTACAAATATCAAGATAGTGCTGGGAGATTTTAATATATTAGAACTGTATATACCAACTATCGGAAGGCACAAAAGGCATGATGAGACCAACGAGAATGGTGAGAGGATGATCAATCTAGCCTTCTCAAAGAATTTGAGATTAAGTTAAACTTACTTCCAACACAAGAGGGAACATGGTGCACACCGGATGGAAGAACTACCAACCAGATAGATCACATCTTGGTGGACCAGCGCTATAGCCGCAGAGTCATGGACGTCAGGTCGTGTAGAGGAGCCGTCTGTGCATCAGACCACTTTCTCATTGTGTGCAAGCTTAAACTGATATTCACCAACATGCATAAGAAGAAGGGGACACTAGAATCTGCCTTGAATGTTGAGAAACATTAAGTGCCATTAAAGAACAATATGGTAACCAAAAACCGTTTTGAGGTTCTAGAGACACTGGAAGCAAGAGAGAACGTGGAGGAAAAGGGGAAAGAAGTAAAGTCCGCGGTACTTTGTGTCCCAGCCTCGTCGCCGCTTTTGTGTCTCGTTTCCGTCGTAGGTGTCGGTGCCCGAGTAGGAAGACCGACACAGGAATAAAGGTAGCACGCTTGTGCAGGTACGGAGGGGAGCAGACAGTGGGACAGCAGAAACTAGAAACACTAGAATAAATTAGAACGAGATATATATTGCACAGAATTTATACAATACTTAACTTTTACATAGCTCAGTACTGCAGAATGCTGATACATAGTTGAGCTAGAGGCCTGATAGCCAAGTCTTCACTGGTGCCTGTCTGATTCCGAAGTGTTATCTGGTTCCCATCTCAGTCCCAAGTGAACGATGTCGTTCAGTGGTGGCCACGAGCGGAGTTGTATCAGAGGGCGCTCGTGGCTGACGTCGTAAGAACGCCGCGCCGTGCGTGCATGGCGGCGCGCGGCGAAAGTAGGTGGCGCGCACTTTGGACTTGTGCGACACCACACCCCTCCCTCCCAAACCGCCGCGCCGTCGTGGCGTAGGGCTGAGGGCCACGGCGACGGTACTGGGAGCAGGGCCTGGGTGGGGGCGTTACTGGTGGGACGGATGTCGTAGTTGAGGCTGGGATCGAGACGCCGTCCGCGCCCCGGTATACACCTTGCGATCTCCCGGGAAACCCACCAAAACCAGGGGAAGGGGAAGGGCGCACCCCTCCGCCCAGAGGGAGCAGGTCATCTTCTTCCGAGGTGCGTGGCCAAAGCTGGGGGGGAGGGGGGGCGCACGGTCCCGGAGTACCACTCGATGACGCTGTCAGCCGCGGCGGCGACTGAGGCGCGTCGATCTACATCGGGACGATCTCGTAGTCCGGGGACGCTGGACCCGTCGGCGGTCGATGTGGCTGTGCTCCCTGGCGGTGAACTGGGTCTGGAATCAAGAAACCCGAGACAGGATCGCGCGGCCTGTGCAGGCGCATTTGGTTTGCGTGGCGCCGCAGCTCCGACCCTGTGGAAGAACGTACGACATACATATTGGGACCGAGCACGCGCTGAATGATGCCTGGCAACCATGTCTTCTTGTTGCCAGCAAACACCCTCTACAGCACCGGGGTAGAAACCTGAAAACGCGAAGCGCCATACGAACCGACTCGGTGCGTGGGAGGCTGCAGCAGGTGAAGGAGAGTGCGGTGACGGCGGCCGTGTAGCAGCTAGGCAGGAGACGGGCCGTCACGTGGCATGCACTGATACGTAGACAGGAAAATTTGAAGAGCTTGCTGCCTGGAGTGCTGACCTTTCATTTTTCCAAGTGTGACTTGAATGTTCGAACGAAACGTTCTGCTTCACCATTGGACTGAGGGTGAAAAGGTGCGGTGGTGATATGCTGAATGCCATTCACACGACAAAACTGTTGAAATTCCGCACTAACGAACTGACGATAGTTTCAGGCAAACCTTCGATGGAAAACACTGACGTTAAGGCACTGATTGTACTAGACACTGTCGTTGAGTTCATGGCAATCACGAAAGGAAACTTGCTGAAAGCGTCTACAACAATTAACCAGCGCGTATTGCAGAAAGGTCCGGCAAAATGAATGTGTAAACGTTGTCATGGTCCCTTGGGGCGTGGCCAGTCTGAGAAACGTTGCGGAGGAGCCGCCTGATGCTCCGCACAAACCGTACACTGTGACGTCATTCTATTTCGGCGTCCATACCAACCCAGATACAATGACGTCTGGCCAATTGCTTTGTCCTAACACTACCCCAATGTCCTTGATGCAGGAGGCGTAACACTTCTCGTTGCAGGGAACGAGGAACAATCACTCTTGTTTGGTCGTTGTCCGTATGTAACAACAGAACACCCTGACTTAAAGATAATGCATGACGTTGTGCAAAATAACGTCGAACCAGAGGTCGATCAATGTCTTTGGCTCTGGCAGGCCACCCTGAGCGAACAAAACGTGCTACCACACTTAGGTCTGCATCCGCAGCTGTTTCCTGTGCAACCCGACGAGATTTCAAAGGGAAATCTGAGACAGTGGAAGCATCTCTGGAGTCTATCTGACAACAAGCCATTTCCGAAGAATAAAAAAACACATACTGGCCGACCGGAAGTCGGGAAAGTGTGTCCGCGTTGGCGGGTTTAGTGGTAGGTCGGTACAAAATCTCATACTGATAATTAGACAGTATCAAGGACCATCTCTGAAGCTTTTGTGCCGTTCGTGGCGGAATTGGCTTTGTGGGTGAGAACAACGACGTGAGAGGCTTAGGGTCTGTCAACAAATAGAATTTTCTGCCATAGAGATAATGATGAAACTTTTTGAGGCCGTAAATAATTGCTAAAGCATCCTTTTCTATCTGACTGTAATTCTGTTCCGTTGGCGTCAGAAGCTTGGATGCACGATCGTGACATCCAATACGATGCGACAAAACTGCACCCAGACCGTACGACGAGGCATCAACTGCTAACACTACAGGCTTATGTGGGTCAAAGAGAATCAAACAGGCATCACTGAGTAGTGCAGACTTTAGTTTGTCAAAGGCAACTTGGCAATCTTTAAACCACACAAAAGGAACATTTTTCCTACGTAAGCGATACAGTGGAGCTGCAATCTGAGACGCATTGGGGATAAACCTGAAATAATAGTTAAGCTTTCCCATTACTGCTTGCAATTCGTGCACATTCTTAGGAGGAGGCACGTCTATGATTGCTCTAAGATGTGACTGTAAGGGATGAATTCCTTGGGCATTAATCACATGGCCTAGGTACTCTATTTCAGTTTGAAAAAACGAACACTTTGCTTTATTACAACGTAGACCTGTTGCAGTCAACACTTTGAAAAGGCATTCCAGGTTTGCTAAATGTACTTCAACTGTACGTCCGGATACCACAATATCATCTAAATAGTTCAAACAGCACGGTATAGAAACTGTCAGCTGTTCCAAAAAACGCTGAAAAATAGCGGGGGCGGAAGAACTGCCAAAGGGTAGGCGTTGAAATTGAAAAAGGCCCATGTGGGTAATAATGACGAAAAAGTTTTTTGACTCGTCATCAAGCGGAATCTATAAGTATGCCTCTGCTAAATCAGTCTTGGAAAAGAAGCGAGACTGTCCTAATTTGTCTATTAGTTCGTGAGGTCTGGGCAGGGGATAAGTGTCTACAATTGTTTGACTGTTCACTGTTGATTTGAAGTCCGCACAGAGACGAAGTTTTCCTGACGGCTTGGGTATAATTACTATAGGGGAGACCCACTGACTCGCAGGAACAGGAGAAATCACACCACTATCTTGCCAACGTTTAAGTTCTGCAGCAACATTATCACGAATTGCGATAGGCACTGGTCTAGCTTTACGAAATTTTGGTACAGCAGATTCTTTTAAAGTTACATGTGCCACGAAGTCTTTTGCACAACCTAGTTCCGGCGAAAACAAGTAACCGTATTTTTCACACAATGCATTAATTTTGTCTTGAGGCACTACTGACGAAATTTGAAGCACATCTCTTTGAATTGATAAACCAAACAAGTCAAAAGCATCTAGTCCAAAATTGTTCTGTGTAGATTTGGCCTGAAGAAAAACAAAAGCAACCGTTTTCGTTACACCTTGAAAAGAGGCGGACAGGCTACACATTCCTAGCACGGGAATATTTTGTCCTGTATACGCTGTTAACACTTGCTGTGACGGCGACAATTTTGGCGAACCCAGAAGTTCATAAGTTTCTTTATTAATTAATGTAACAGCGGAACCAGTATCAAGGTGAAATTGCACAGTCTTATTTTCTATGCAAAGATTCACAAAAAGCTTTTGCTTCTGGTGCTCGACAGGTGCGTCAATGTGGGCAACATCTGACACAGCTTGTTTGCTGCGCATGCGCGAGCCGCGTTGTGAAGTAAGCGGCGCAGACTCGGCACGCAGCGGATTAACAACACTGTCACTAGATGGCACTACCGCCGGATCGGCGTCCGCGCATTGCGAAGCTACTACAGATTCACTAACTACTGCACTAAACTTTTGAGTAGCTACATCAAGTCTACTGTCACTATCTACACAGTACTGGGCACTATTACAAGACGTCGCAGAAGGCACTAGGTTCACTACAGGATTGCACTGTACATAATCATTTTGCTTGTCCCGAACCCTTATCCGTTGCACAGATTTACGCTCTCGTCGGCGCTTGCGGCGTGGCTCACTACATAGTTTTGCAATAGGTGCAGAAGACTTTCCTTGCATTTTAGAATCAAGAGAAACACCGTCCAAATTCACAGCGTGCATAACATTTACAGAATGAACTGTTCTCAGACTCTGCTAAACACTGTTCCTAACGGCACCGTTCTTAGAATTTTTGTTTTGCATACACGCTGTTTGTACATGTCGAGATTTGCCACAGTGATAACAGGTTGCGTTGCGACTTGGGCATTGTGCACGCTTGTGGCGAGATACACACTGAGGGCAAGACTTACGAACATTTTTCTGAAATGAGCGTTGGCGCCCGTTATTCAAATCACTGTTTCTAACACGACGGGGCGACCTTTGTGTCGCACTTTTACACTGGCTACTGTTCACTGACTGCTCAGCACGGCCGGTAGAAAAATAATAATCACTAGGGCTAAAATGACAACTACGGCTAGGAAAGCGTCCGTTACGGCGCACTGAATTTACACTGTGGCTTTGCATTTCTACATCTGCTAAGTCAAAAGTATCATGCGCTTCAATAAGCTGCAGTACACTGTCTAACGAAGGGTCTGACTGTTTTAGAATTGCTGCCCTAATTCTGGGGTCCTGAATGTTCTGCGTAATCGCATCTCTTAACATCACGTCACTATAAGAAAGTCCACAAGAGCAAGTAAATTTACATTTGCGGGTTAAGCCCTTCAGTTCCGTAATCCACTGCTGGTGTGACTGCTCGGGTGATTTTTTTAGTCTGAAAAAGCGGTACCGTGTCGCAGCTACAAGAACTTTTCTATCATAATGCGCATTTAGTGCATCTACTATTTGTTCAAAGTCTAGATCACGAAGAGATGCGTTGGGGAAAAGTTTCTGTAGTAATACGAAGGTCTGGGGGCCCACAATCGATAAGAAAAGGTTCTTCACTCTATGACCTGTAATTTTATGAGCCGCGACGAGTTCTTGAAACTGTGCGAAGTAGTCGCTCCATTCTTCCTCACGTTCGTCGTACTGGCGAAAAGTAGGAAGTGGTGCAGCGACAGGTGTGGGCTGCTGAAGCGACGGCTGTTGTTGGTTAGCTGCTTGCGCTGTTAGCTGGGACACCGCTTGCAGTAGTTGCATGAGTTGCGCCGTCTGTAACTGAATAATTTCCATTAAGTTTGGGTTCGGGGTAGTGGCCATGCTGACCGATTAGGCGCTGCGCATACAAGTAACTTATAACAAAACACAAATGCAATGTGAAAGAAGACGCTCTGCAACAAAAAAGTCCACAAAACATGTAATAGAATGTTCCCCCAAAATTCTTATAATACGGGTGGGTGGGCGGGAGCAATTTCTGCGTGCTCCGACTACTGCTGTCCGGCTATGCTGCAATCGGGCTGGTCCAAGGTTCTTCTATCCCATCCTCGTCGCCACTTTTGTGTCCCAGCCTCGTCACTGCTTTTGTGTCTCGTTTCCGTCATAGGTGTCGGTGGCTGAGTAGGAAGACCAACACAGGAATAAAGGTAGCACGCTTGTGCAGGTACGGAGGGGAGCAGCCAGTGGGACAACAGAAACTAGAAACACTAGAGTAAATTAGAACGAGATATATATTGCACAGAATTTATACAATACTTAACTTTTACATAGCTCAGTACTGCAGAATGCTGATACATAGTTGAGCTAGAGGCCTGCCTAGTGCCTATCTGATAGCCAAGTCTTCACAGGTGCCTATCTGATAGCCAAGTCCCAAGTGAACGACGTCGTTCAGTGGTGGCCACGAGCGGAGTTGTATCAGAGGGAGCTCGTGGCTGACGTCGTAAGAACGCCGCGCCGTGCGTGCATGGCGGCGCGCGGCGAAAGTAGGTGGCACGCACTTTGGACTTGTGTGACACCACACTAAGTGTATTGGAGGATACATTGGGAAGAACGAAGATAACTAAGAAGAGGAAATTGTTTAACGAAACATGCCAGAAAGCTACAAAAAAGAGAAGGAAGATGAGGGAAAAGTGACCAGAAAAGAGAAGAATTTATGGACGAAGCGAATCCTAAGAGCAGAGGAGAGTATATATCTAACCAGTTTGCTGGAACAAGTGGAGAGCCAAAACAAGAATTCGAGGTATTTCTTCCAGTGCATAAAAAAATCAGGAACGTGGATTACAAAACCCAACTTTTTTCATTAAAGATAAGAACGGCAATTTAGTCTGACAAGGAAACAATCGTAGAAAGATGGAAAGAATTCTTTTCAGAACTGTTGAATCGCCCAGACCCTGATGAGTGGTTGCCTGCAGATGTTACAGAGGAAAGAAAGGTGACGAAGAATGGTGAGTGAAGAAGATGTGATCACAACCAAAGGACTCAGAAACAACTAAGGAGGGAGGTGAGAGCTAACACTTACAGATACATAAACTGATCCAGTTCATATGGGAGAAGGAGACACTGCCAGAAGAATGGATATTGGCTATAATGTACTCAAAATACATGAAAGGAAGCAAAATGGAATGTGGCAACTATAGAGGTATCAGCCTCTTGAGTGTAACATATAAGGTACTGTCTAACATCATACTCAGAAAATTTCAACCATTCAAAGAGAGCAACGTAAAGGAATACCAAGCTGGTTAGCTGGTTTTCGTCCAAACCGATCAACTATAGACCACATTTTCACTCTAAGACAACTGTTTGAAAACGCTGGGAATATGAAAACCATATCTAGTCTGTTCGTGGAATTTCAACGTGCATATGACAGTATCTGCAGGAATAGCCTGTAAATGCAATGCGTGACCTCAGAATACCTGAGAAGCTAGTGAGAATGGTGCAAACCTGTACGGAAGGGTCAAAGGAATCAATACGTTTCCGAGGAGTCATATCATAAACATTCGAGATTGAAACAGGTCTCAGACAAGGGGACGCGCTTTCATGTGTTTTGTTCAATGTCAGCTTAGAAAAAATAATAAGAGAGTTTAGGCAAAAGGAAGAGGCTGGAGTGCAGATGGACGGTAACTCGCATATGCAGATGACATAGTCCTGCTAAGTGAATCAAAGCGGGAGTTGAAAGTAATGTACCAACAAATGGACAGCTATGCACGGAAGGTAGGACTCAAAGTTAATCAAGATAGAGTTCATGTAATTAGGAAGAAGACAAGACCAAGAAGAATTTCTGGAGACAGATGGCATGAGATTCAAGACAGTATACCAATTCAAATACTTGGGATCTTGGTTTATCACAAACAACAAAATAGAAATGGACATCAAGAAAAGAATAGCAGTGGGAATGAAATGCACGCATTCCCTGAAAGAGACACTCCGCTCTATATCACTTTCTGTGAACACTACGATGAAAACTAGCCTAATGTACGGTTCAGAAAGATGGAGTGTGACTAAACTGAACAAGGAAAAACTATTAATATTTGAAAGAAAATGCCGGCCGCGGTGGCCGAGGGGACTACGGCGCGCCAGTCACGGTCTGCACAGCCACTACGGTCGGGGTTCGAATACCCCCTGGGGCATGAATATATGTGCCGTCCTTAGTGTTAGCTAGTTGATAAGTAGTTCCCCTCTGGGGCATGAATATTTGTGCCGTCCTTAGTGTTAGCTAGTTGATAAATATTTTGTAAGTTTAGGGACATGACCCCATAGTTATGTCCCATAAGCTATACGAATATTTGAATTTGAATTGAAAGAAAAGTAATGAGCTGCCTCATATGGGGACCAATTTTAGATAAAGGAGGAGGACGAATGAGGAAATCTACATTCTGATGTGTAGCCAAATATCTTACAGATGATAAAGAGCGAGAAAATACAGTGCGTGGGCCATGCAGCCCGCATGCCAGAAGGACGAGAGGCGAAGATGGAACTAGAAGGAAAACCAAATACCAAATGCCCCATTGGACGACCAAAGCACCGCTGGATGGACGACCTGGTAAAGGACCAGGCAGCCCTGGGGATTGAAGACAACTGGAGGAACCGGGCACAAAATAGGAGAGGATGGAGACTTTGTAGAAGCAGCGTATGGCCTCCAGAGCCTGTGATCGATAAATTTGTTTGTTTGTTTGTTTTGTTTTGCTAGTTTGGGCTACAACCAGACTTGTCATGCAGTGACATTGTTACAGTGGTCACACTGTTGTGGAGGCACTATGCAATGGAATCAACCATAGTCGGTGACAGTACACGTTGACATACCTACCTACCTCCAGGCAAATGGACTCCCTCGTACCACGTCACCGGCGTGCGCACAGTCGAGGGAAACAGTCTTTTGTGACTGAGCGGTCTAGCGTAACGGTGTCACTAAGTTATCTAAACAGGAACAACAAAGTTGGATCAAGATTGAACGTGCCAGAGGTCGTAAAACACGATAGTGTCATCGAGAAGCGGCAACACTGTCTGCGCAAACCACCCATCATTTTGCACGACAATGCATGGACGCATACAGCGCTGACTGCGGCTGCTCTGTTCGGTCGATGGGACAGCGAAGTATTGTACCATACGCCATACTCTCAGGACGTAAGTACTTGTGACTTTGATTTGATTCCGAAGATAAAAAAACCACTTCGTGGCATTCGTTTCAGAACTGTTACAGAGATTCGACAGGTAGTAGACCACTCCATTCGCTCCATCAACAGAACAGGATCTGGTGACCACTTTGAAGGACAGTAACAGCTGCAAACTTGTAACACTTTTGTATCGGTGGTGAATAAATAGTTGCCGGCCGCGTTGGCTGAGGAGACTGAGGCGCTCCAGTCACGGTCTGCACGGCCACTACGGCCGGGGGTTCGAATCCCCCCTCGGGCATGGATATTTGTGCCGTCATTAGGATTAGCTAGTTCATAAGTAGTCTGTAAGTTTAGGGACTGATGACCCCGTAGTTAAGTCCCTTAAGCAATACAAACATTTGAACATTTTTTTCTACAAACATTTGAACATTTTGATTTGAATAAATAGTTGCTCAGCCCACCCTTCTCCACACAATTATTATAAATCATATGTTTTAATATGAAGATGAACTGTAGCGTTCATATTCATTTGTACTTTAGTCTTGTTTAAGTGTGTGGGTTGATATAACGACCCTTGTTTTAAATTTTTCCTGGTTCAAGTTCATTAACATGGGGGTAGACTGATGCGTTGTGTTTGGCAATTTTTGATGATATCTGTAGCCAGTATAGCAACTGGTCAGTATTGTTTGTAATCGAATTTGTCAGTCTGTTGTAGCTCTCAACTGCTCGTAAACGTGAGGTTAACGAGCCATGGAAAACGGCGCGAAATAATGGAATGTATGCATGTTAAACCTTCTGGAAGCCGGGGGCCCGTTACAAGGCAGTTAGCTTGAATGTTTATCTTTAAAAACTTATTGTTTATCTTGAATATGATGCTAAATATTTATCCCAAACTTTATTGTTTTGTGGATTTCTATTAAACACCAGCCCTTTAGGCGTTATATTTATGTTAATGCATTTTTTTAAATGTCGGCCTTCAGGCGTCCTTGTTTTAAAAATTGTAAGAGTATTTTAAGTTATCTCATCAGGCGTGTTGGTTTGTTTAAAAGATTTGCACTTCAGGCATTGATTATATATTTTATGGAACATGGTTCCTACGGAAGTAACAGCGATCTACAAATTTTGAATAATTCATGTCCTTGGTGGGGAGCTGGCTCATCTCATGTGAAACAACACTGCTGACTGTTGCTCCACAAGACATGAATCAGTTCCTCACCGGGGACATCATCTGATGTGATCCATTAGATCGAAGCCGGTCATCACAAAAAAATATACGCATCGTGACTGCTTTAATTATTATTTCATTCCATTATGAAATTCTGTTAAAACTTGCTCTTGAGGCGTTGGATTGTTCCTAAACGGAGTTTTATTTAGATAGCCCAACAGGCGTTGCTTATTTTAAAATCAGCTACGCTGGTGCTTGGTTCATTTTTTTAATTATAAAGTTATAAATAATGCAGGAAACAGTTTTCCTCGCACGAAACCTTTATTGCTTTGAATCAGTGAATTCAGTCATATTGACAAAGGGCGCATACGGTTTCTGATTTGTTATTTTGCTTTGCCTTGTTAAATTAATTTTACTTTGTATACTTTAGATTCTCCCTGCCCTTGTGTATTTTAATCTGCACATTTTTGTATATATTTTACATACCCATATCAATGACGACATATTTGCAATTTTTGGTTAAGACATTTTATAATATTACCTGACGTTGCCGGTTTAGGAGGCGAACTGATTTTATATTCTTCATATAGAAATGCTAATTTGAGTATCTTGTAAGCTATCATGTTTCAACTTGTGTATTTTTATATGGTGCCTAGGTGCTATGTTGCACTTATTCTTTTATATTCATTTTTTAAAGTACGATGACCAGCTTCTATTTATTACGATATGATGGTAACACAGTTCACCGAAACCGGTCGCAATTCAATAAATTATTAATTCGCGATCTTGGCATATCATTTTGAAGAATATACATTTTATAATGTTTTAGAGGGCATCTCTATCTAGTACATGGCTTGAAACATTGTTTGTGGCTTTTTATACAATTTTATACGAATTCTTGTTACTTCCATCCATTATCCTACCTAGATTTGACGCATGTATCTTCATTTACTAATGTCGCTTGTAGGATGACATGTTGTAAATTGTGTAGAGGACGCTATGTGCTGTCTGTACACGAACATTTGCTCAGAAAGGTTAACAATGAACCAGTTTGATATTGTACATGACGCTCACTATACAGTTGTATAATATTCCATGTTAAGATGCAATTTGATAGTTTATGTTAAGTCCCGTAAGCTTAACATTTTTTTGATAGTTTATGTGGTTCCACAGGGCTTCTTTTCTAGGTATGGTAATAATATTTTCAGTTTCTGTTTTTGAACTGTTATGGGCATTTACTTTTACACTTGTTATTTTGGTGTTTGATTTTATTACATTAGAGCACTGAAGATGGCCACTCACTGACCGAAATCGATAGGCAAAAAAGATTTCATGCGACCAAAGCTGTTTTCCGCATTATTTTATTAGTCTGGTTCCTCTGCACTTGGCAGGAGATGGAGTCGTGTGTACGTAAATTTATTTTAAACTGATCCTTCAGCTGTTGAAATGTAATAACTGTGAATGTTTTGTTAATCTGCCCTTCGGGACTTTACATAAAGGCTGCAAGTGGTGAATTCAATCTGCAAATTCTATTTGTAATTGACTGTATACGAATGTTATTAATGGTTTAAGAGTAAATAATTTGTCTAACTGTCTATCAGTTATGTGCAAGTGATGAAAAACCGGCTCAGTAATTCCTTCATCCTTCGGTTAAGTGGGGCCGGTTTATGCTGTCCTACGGAATACACTTGTATAGCCATTAATTATGTTACTGGTATTTGTATCTACTCCACTAAGTAGATGTCGACACTTGTATGTTCATATGTTGGTTAACCTCTTGCTGCTACGATTATCAGTTCCTACTTACAAACTACATAAACTAACTTACACACACCCATGCCTGAGGGAGGACTCAAACTCCCCGCGGGAACTGCCGCCCTGTACGTAGACTCAGATCTGCTAAACCTCTCCTAAAAGCTAGAGCTTTAGTCTTCAGTGCAACACCTTGGTGTTGTGGAATGGCAGATATTTCAGCATGAGTCAAACAATGGGATATAGCTGATTACTGTTCTAGTATTGAGCTTCATCATTTCCGTTCCATGAATATTAATACCCACTTTCAAGATATACTATGGATGTTGCACTGTATTTGTCTACTTTTCTTGATTGTGAGATAAAGTCATTCTCTCATCTGTACTATTTCGTCTAATAAATTTTATTTCGACCCCACGCTGCACCCTTGGTGTGTTATTTTCAGTGGTCCTGAGTGTAAGAAAAGTTCAACAGTTGGAGCTATGACAGTCTAGCACACTGAAGAACCAGTACCGTTATATTTGCAGTAATTGCACTTGGCTGACACTTCAAAGAATGGGCTACATTGAACGGTGCCACTTGCCACACATCTATAGTATATCTTGAAAGTGGGTATTAATATTCATGGAACGGAAATGATGAAGCTCAATACTAGACCAGTAATCAGCTATATCTCATTGTTTGACTCATGCTGAAATATCTGCAATTCCACAACACCAAGGTGTTGCACTGAAGGCTAAGGCTCTAGCTTTTAGGAGAGGTTCAGCAGATCTGCGTCTGGGGCGATGCATTTATTACACCTCACGGTATAAGTGGTGCAGCAAATGATAGTGAAATCGGCAATAGCGAATACATACTGCAAATATAACGGTACTGGTTCTTCATTGTGCTAGACTGTCATAGCTCCAACTGTTGAACTTTTCTTACACTCAGGACCACTGAAAATAACACACCAAGGGTGCAACGTGGGATCGAAATAAAATTTATTAGACGAAATAGTACAGATGAGAGAATGACTTTATCTCACAATCAAGAAAAGTAGACTAATACAGTGCAATATCAGTAGCATGTTGGTATACATGCCGCTAGTCAGAGCGGTACAGAGATAGTTCTACGTCTGATATGGCAGACTAGCTGCAAGTACCCGGCTTTGCCCGGGTTTAAAATAAGGTTTTACACGGCTTAGAATAGGCACATGGGCAGAGTGAGATTGTGATGAAACGAAACCTCTTTAAGAACCTTCCCCATGTAATTTTGTGTACGTGTACCAAAGTATTTGGTTGTCTGGATTTTGAGTTATAAGGGAACAGACAAACAGACAACAAATGAGTCTTATATGTATATAGATTGCATTCGAGGTACTCTCCCCCCATGCACCGAACGAAATTTTATGTAGACAGTAACCTTCATCTTGTTTCCAAGTTCAAGTGTACAAAATTTCATCAAGATCGGAGCAAAACTGTGGATTTTGGCGAAATCCATAAGTACCCTCCACCATGCACTGAGCGAAATTTTATGTAGACAGTCCCTTCCTCTTGCTTTGAAGATTAATTGTGCAAAATTTCATCAAGATCAGTGCGAAGATAAAGATTTACACGGACACACTGAAAACGCACTTTCACCTTTTCTCAAATTTTCCGGTTGGTTTTCCAAATAGTGGAACGAAGCCTGTTTAAGTACCTTCCCCATGTAATGTACATATACCAAATTTCACGTTATTTGGTTGTCTGGACCTCGAGTTATAAGAGAACAGACAGACAGACAACAAAAGCGTCTTATAAGTATAGAGATTAACCCCCAGATCTTGAATTTAAATTTTTGAGAAGAGTTATTCTTATTTCTAGTATTAATTCCGTGACCTAATCCGTTGGATTGAAAAAAAAAGTTTGGGTATTAGTCGCTTAATTTTAGGACGGTTGTATCAGACATGCAATGGAATATGTGGAAAATATTTTGCTGGAAAAAGCTTAATGGTTATGAAATTGTTCTCGTTGATCACCTCACCTAGTGTTTCAAAGAACTTGTCAATTTGTTTGTTGCTGAACCCTGCTAGTTGCTGCAGATTAGTGGATTCCGCTGGCCTCAGACTTAAACCTTCATGTCTTTCCATAATATCATAATAAAACTCTTTCTTCGATTGGCATAATGTTTTGTGCGTGTTGTACAGAGTCATAATGTCAGATGGCTATTACATTAATAACCAATGTAACAGTAGCTTCTTCTCGGTATACTTTACTCGATTGAATTTTTCTCAGTGATCTGCGTTCCTTATTGTCTTTTCTGTGTGTCTGTACAAGCAATTTAAGGAATGTCAAGGTGCGATGAAAGCTTCATGTCCATTTCTTTGATTTCCTACCATGTCCGACACCGGATTTACCTCTTCGAAATCTGTATTTTATCATTTGCATGGCTGATTATGATTATAGGAAGTTTGAATTTCCACAGCAGTCTTCGTGTAATTTCTATTTCGTTTTTGTCCTGACGCCTCCTTCTTTACTAGTTACAGAAAAGAGTTGTTTCGTTCTACCCTCTGTCTGCTACAGTGTGAATTTAATTTTTCTGATGGTAGTTTGACATTCGGATCCTTATGATTCAGGACAAGACTTATCTCAGCCTACAATGTAGAGAATAATATAAGGATATTCAGTTTATTCATGAAGGATGCGACAGTCGTAAATTTCCTGAAGGGTAGATATTCAGTGTTACTCCTCGGCAGTGATTTAAAAGAATTCAGTTAATTTGAATACTTGCATAATTGCAGAATGTCAGTTTTACCGGCTATTAGCAAGTATAGGGACTGTTGTTTGATACGTAAAATGTGTGATACTTGATGTATGCAATTTTTGACAAATGATGAATCACTTGATGGACTGACTAGCTACGAATTAACAACACACTTCATAAAAGATGAGTTTTTATTGAGATCAGATAACGGCAAATAATAATAAATGGCGATCTTCACTTTTTGAGGTGTGATTCTCTATTAATAATACGTACTATATGTCACTTTCTAAGCTTGATGATGTCAAGTATGTGCGAAGAGATAACTTGTTTGAATAAAATGAATTATTAGTAGATACTTGTTTATTTTTATACTCAGTATATCGCGTTTCTAGAATTTATTCTCGTCTTTAGATTCGTTTGCTTACATAGTTATTGTCTATTGTGGTACTCCACATGTGGTTTTTTGTTTCCTTTGCAATGTGGTTGTTTTCATGTGATGCTGCAATCGGAAAATTGACCGAAATCGATAATGTTATTCAGTAGTAATGTATTAGTAGCGAAATAATATCCCAGTTAATATTAGCATTTAAATAATGTTCCAATATAGATTTCGGTCGATTTTCCGACTACATGATCATATGAAAATAACGCATTGCAAGAGAGACAAAACACCGCACATGGGGACATAACAATAAATAATAATTATGTGACGAAACGAAGTTGAAGAGCAGAATGAACTCTAGAAACGCGTTGTGCTGAACATAAAGAAGTAACTGGTGCTGTTGTCTTTCCTGAAATTTGAATGACATAATTACAAACTTAAAAAAAAGAGCGTTGATTATCAACGAAATGATGCCTCTCTGAAACGCGCTGTTTGTATTATTCAGAAATACCTGTGTTATTGGTGCACAGTTTGCACTGCGGCGACGTGTTAGCACTGGAATTTGAAAAACTTTTCCGATGTACCATCCTGTATCTTGTTTAACTCTTAGGAAAAAAGTCACAAGTCAGATTTTTAAATAACATTTATTTTCAACAACTTTAGTAAAATATAAAATTAACAAAAATAGGAAGAGATACAATACTGAATAGATCTTCAAGAATGTTCACTTGCATGCACTACTGGAACTGGCGCAGGGGCATATGAGCAGTAGTATTGAGGCAAGACTGGCAGGCGTCTGAAAAGAGATAGAATGTACGTACATAGCGAAGCTACGGCAAATCGCTTCATGCCGTATGACGTTATACCATTATCTGCCATATTTTCAGAAGTCATTCTGCGGTTGACAGAGAGTCATTATGTCTATCCAACTTGTAAGATAAGCAGCCGTCGAATTTGTCTTTGAAACTGTCAGTAATGTTTGCGGAGCGTGTAACTGCCTACAGAGAAGAAATAAAACTACGAAACTTTCTTGTTTCAAGTGAGTAATATTTTACTGATCGGCTATGATTAGAGAGAGATGTGTATAAAATTCAAGTGCGTTATGTAAAGAGGTAATGTCGTTTCTGACTATAATTTCTAAGCCTGCCGTGGTGGCCAAGGGGACTGCGACGCGCCAGTCACGGTCTGTACGGCCGGTACGGTCGGGAGTTTGAATCCACCACCGCCTATGATTAGAGAGAGATGTGTATGAAATGCAAGTGCGTTATTTGAAGAGGTAATACCGTTTCTGGCTATAATTTATAAGCCGTCCGCGGTGGCCGAGGAGACTACGGAGCGCCAGTCACGGTCTGTGCGGCCACTACGGTCGGGGGTTCGATTCTCCGTCGGGCATGGATATTTGTGCCGTCCTTAGTGTTAGCTAGTTCATAAGTAGTTTGTAAGTTTAGGAACTGATGACCCCGTAGTGAAGTCCCATAAGCTATACAAACATTTCAACATTTTTTAAAAATAATTTCTAATCCCAGGAGCAAGCAGGAGTAAAATATAGGGAGCGTAAGGTTATTTGCAATTTGTACAAAAACCAGACAGCGGTTGTCAGAGTTGAAGGGCATGAAAGGGATGCAGTGGTTGGAAAGGGAGTAAGTCAGGGTTGTAGCCTTTCTCCAATGTTGTTCAATTTGTACATTGAACAAGCTATAAAGGAAAGCAAGGAGAAATTTGGAGAAGGAATTAAAATTCAGGGGGAAGAATTAAGAACATTGCGTTTTTCCGACGACATAGTCATTCTGTCAGTTACAGCAAAGGATCTGGAAGAGCATTTGAATGAAATGGACAGTGTGCTGAAAGGTGCATACAAGATGAACATTAACAAGGGCAAAACTAGGGTACTGGAGTGCAGTCTACGAAAATCAGGTGATTCTGAAGGAATTAGATTAGGTAACGAAGAAATAAAGGAGGTAGATGAGTTTTGTTACTTGGGCAGTAAAATAACGAATGATGGTCGCAGTATGGAGGATATAAAATGCAGAATGGCAATGGGTAGAAAAGCGTTCTTGAAAGAGAGAAATTTGTTAACATCGAATATTGATTTAAGCTTAAGGAAGTCCTTTATGAAGGCATTTGTATGGAGTGTGCCTTGAATGGGAGTGAGACATGGACGATAAACAGTGCGGACAGGAAGACGATTGAGCCTGCATATAAAATGCAGAATGGCAATGGGTAGAAAAGCGTTCTTGAAAGAGAGAAATTTGTTAACATCGAATATTGATTTAAGCTTAAGGAAGTCCTTTATGAAGGCATTTGTATGGAGTGTGCCTTGAATGGGAGTGAGACATGGACGATAAACAGTGCGGACAGGAAGACGATTGAGCCTTTTGAAATGTGGTGCTACAGAAGGATGCTGAAGATTAGGTGGGTGGATCGCGTAACTAATGAGGAGGTACTGAACAGAATTGGGGAGAGAAGGAATTTCTGGCATACCTTGAGTAAAAGAAAGGATAGATTGATAGGACACATTCTTAGACATCAAGGAATTGTGAATTTAGCGTTGGAGGGAAGCGTGTGGGGTAAAAACCGCAGAGGGAGACCAAGAGATGGATACAGTAAGCAGATTCAGACAGATGTAGGTTGCCGTTCTTATGTAGAGATGAAGTGGCTTGCTCAGAATAGAATATTGTGGAGAACTGCATCAAACCAGTCTCCGAACTGGAGACCACCACAACAACAACAAGCGCAGTTGTAATTTCACAGTTTCCTTATGCAGTCTTATCTACGTACATCGTCCCTTTCTTGACTTTCGAAAACCTGGCGTTGAGTCGTTCAACCGACTGTGATGAAGGCGTTGTCACCCTGTGGTATTCTATCTCCCTGGGCGGCCGTATGTGTTGAGCCAGTGTCGGATGGCAGCTAGAGGCGACCCTGGCGGCCGCGCTGTCGGTAGACGAACAGCGGCCGGAAGAGCAGCGTCTCCGCGACCGCCATATCAGCCGCTGTCGCTACTGCCGTCGCCGGTAGAGGAGCGTCACCCTGGGGAGGAGGCGTGGTGGAGGTGGAGGCGTCTGTACCCGGCAGTGGTGCGCGGGCAGCGTCGGGCGTCGCAGCAGGCGCTGAAGAGCGGCCACACGCCAACACCAGCAGCACCGCCAGCGCAACCTGCGGGCAGGCGAGGGCATCGCAGGTCAGACAGGCGCCTAGCGTGATGACTACGACGCGGCTGACAAGAAAAAGTTCAAATGTTTGTACAGCTTATGGCACTTAACTACGGGATCATCAGTCCCTAAACCTACAAACTACTTATCAACTAGCTTTTACTAAAGACGGCACAAACATCCATGCCCGAGGGGGATTCGAACCCCTGACCGTAGTGGCCGTACAGAACGTGACTGGCGCGCCGCAGACCGCTCGGCCACCGCGGCCGGCAGCTGACAAGAGCCATGGGGCAGCGATGTGCACAGATGGAAGTAGTATCACATACACACCAGCCAGAACATGGCGTTCAGTCGGCAGAGCTGTCATATGTACTGCGGTACGTTGTTGTGATGGTCATCATTGAAAGACTGGTTTGATGCAGCTGTCCACGCTAGCCTGTCATGAGCAAGCCCCTTCATCGCGTGATAAGGGACACCTTTGACCAGAACGAAACCTTGTGACTTTGTTTGGTGGAGAATCATATACAAGGTATCTCACCTAAGAGTCGCCAGGCGCATTTTCTCTGATGCTTGAACAGATATTTGCAATTTCGTTTTTTCAATGTGTAGTTGGACTCGGGCCAAACAAATTACGGTCGTGACGCCATTCCTGCGTTGCCCAGTGTAGATGTAAAGCGTCGGTTTGAGCTCAGTGGATAGAGCAGTCCCAAATTAGTCTACTGTGATATTAGGTTTATCTAAATGTATTAACAGAGACAATGAAACACGACAATTAGCCAGTACCGCGGAAGCGGCTTTGTAGCGCTTCCATAAGGCAGCAACAGACGCTGCACGGCGAGGCGGTACACGTGAGGTGATGCACGCGGGCGAGGACGAAGTGGCGAGAACATGTGTACCGATATGTCGCTTAGTGTCGTAGGAATCAAAAGCGTTGGACATCGGCTGAGAGCAATGCCAGCAGTAATGCAGCACAATGCAGTATCATTTTCAAGACGGTTTCAAGCAACGTCGACGCGTTTGAGCTTCTGTATACCTAACACTATAATATCTATCGAATTTTACGAAGGTCTGTGTTTAATAAAACACAGAACAAAGTAGACCACGTAATTCCTAAGCAACTGAACAGTTAATACATTACTTACTTGCTATCTGAACAAAGCAGCGCACATCCGAGATGCCTCCTTGGCGACTTCATTACACATTCCTACAATTAGTAGTACGGAATCTGACAGAAGCACGGTTCTTGTACAAGTTAATGTTAGCAGCACATACCCATTACCAAAATCATGTCTGTTACTTCTGTATGTGTGTACATGTTGAATTGTGCAGTGCGGAGTGGCTGAACAAAACAGAGATGCGTTCGCTGCCAGCTACACTGTCGTATCGGTAAACATATTCGCACCGTCTTCCTTTCTCGAGTTGCTCCGTGGTGTACGCCGCCACGCCTCGTGCCGTCTGCTACTTCCTTATTAGTATAAGGTAGTTCGTAAGTAGTTTGTAAGTTTGGGGACTGATGACCCCGCAGTTAAGTCCCTCAAGCCTTACAAACATTTGAGCATTTAAACTTTATGGAAGTGCTACACAGCCGCTTCCGGAGTACTGGTTAATTGTTGAGGACTGCTCCATCGAATGAGAAAAAAAGCAAGCTTTAATAATGTTTCAGTTCATGACGGGAAACAAACCGACATCTTACATCTACACCGGGCGTCGCAGGAATGGCGTTCGAAGTAGAATTTGTTTGGCCTGAGTCCAGCTACACATTGCAAAAAAGAAATAGCAAATATCTGCTCAAACACCAGAGAAAATGCGTCTGACGACTCTCTTAGGTGAGACACCCTGTATATTATTAAATAATAAATCCACTAGACCACGGCATAACAGCCCGGAAATTTTTAGTATTTTTGACCATTCCGGCCGTGAAAGTTTACATTTTACACCCTGTATATTATTTCTCATCTGTGTTTTTATGTGGGTACTCCATATCTGCCCTATTACGTATCCAAAATTAATGATTGAGGTGTCATTTTCAAGGTTTTCGTTCTACACTAATGACGAAAAATACACAGATAGTACAAGTACTTGTTTTCCCAAAAAAAAAAAAAAAAAAAAAAAAAAAAAAAAAAAAAATATATATATATATATATATATATATATATATATATATATATATATATATATATATATAAAGTGTTGTTCATACAACCTGAGCTGATACCCGGCGAAAGATCGCAAATGGGACATGTAATTAGGGTTGCTTCCATCACTCACCGCTCCGAGTAACCACTTAATTTGCGCGGACGATATAAAAGCAACGTAGAAGGTGCCATCTATTGACAATCTGTTTAACTAACATGAACGACAGCTCTTGCAGTTGTTTAGATTCTATAAGAAAGCGTAGTTTATAACAAGATTTCTTGTTTCACACGTCGATGCACAACAGCTGTTAGAATTGTTCACTTTGTTCAAGCAAGCGTTGTGTACTACGCGAATGAACTGAATTACCTCAACGTTCATCATCACATGTTATGTGCCACTTACTATTATAACTTGTAAAAATTTATTTAACTTTTAAATCCCCGCTACTTTACGGTGCGCGCAACGATGCGTGCCGGGACGTATTATTCCTTAGAAGTTTTTTTCTATATTCCAGTTTTTCCAAGATGCCACGGAGCACAACACGCAGGACGAGAGGGAGACCTCCAACCAGAGGACGTTCCATACCACTGGAACTTGTCACATTCTATTTAATTATATAAATTTTCTTACAATGAGACTAATATTTGTTACTGCTATTCTTTTATACATATGAACTAGCATTTGCCTTTTATCCATTACTATCTTTTCTATCTGTGAGTTATTAGGATAGAGTGTGAATTATTCACACGGGTCAACTAGTCCTAAGAAATTATGGTCGTATGTAAAGTATACTAGCGACAAAACTCAATCAATGCCTTCGCTACACGATAGAAATGGTGATGGCACTAAAGATAGTTCTGCTAAAGCAGAATTGCTTAATACAGCTTTTCGAAATTCCTCCATCACGGAAGACGAAGCAAATACTCCAGAATTCGTATCAAGAACTTAAAAATAGATACACCTGGAGTATTAAACCAACTTAAGAATCACTTTAAAAAGTAAGTCTACCAGTCCAGATTGTGTATAAGTTAGGTTCCTTTCAGAGTATGCTGATGTAATAGTCCCATGCCTAGTTATTATAGTATACAACCACTCTCTCAGCGAAATTTACGTATCCAAAGACTGGAAAGTTGCACAGGTCACTCCAATATTCAAAAAAAGCAAGAGGAGTGATCCGCATAATTACAGGCCTATATCATTAACGTCGGTTTGCAGCAGGATTTTAGAACTTATACTTTTCTCAAATATTATGAACTACCTCCAAGAGAACGATCTATTGACCCGTAGTCAAAAGCATCCTCCTTGTGAAACACAGATACCTTTTACTCACATGATGTGATGAATACTATCGATAAGGGATGTCAAATAGATTCCGCATTTCTAGATATCTGTACCTCACAAACATCTTCTAACCAAATTGCATGCTTAAGGCTACAGTTGTGCGATTGGATTCGTCGTTTCCTGTCAGAAAGAACACAGTATGTTGTAACTGACGCTAAGTCATCGAGTAGAACAGAAGTGATATATGGTGTTCCCTAGGGAAGTGTTGTAGGGCCCTTACTGTTCCTTATTTTTATAGACGATATAGGAGACAATCTGACAAGCTCTCTTAGAATTTTGGCGGATGATGCTGTCATGTATCGGTTAGTAACGATCAAAATCAAGTACAAAATGATTTAGGTAAGATATCAGCGTGGTGCAAAAGTTGGCAACAGACTCTTAATAATTATAAGCGTAACGTTATCCACATGACCACTAAAATAAATTCGTCAAAATTCAGCTACATGATAAATGAGTCGAATGTTCAGGCCGTCAAATCAACTAAATATCTCTGAATAATATTTACGAATAACTGAAAGTGGAAAGAAAAAATGGAAAGTATTATATGGAAGACCAACCTATGACTACGTTTTATTGGCAGAACACTTAGAAGATGCAACGGTTTTAATAAAGAAACTGGCTACTCTATACTTGCGCCTTCTATTTTGGAGTATTGCTGCGAATTGTTGGATCCACACCAGGTTGGACTGACTGACGACGATTTAGAGACATTTCAGAGAAGGGCATTTCGTTTTGTATTATCGCGATGTAGGGGAGAGAGTGTCATGGAATGTTAAAAGGAAGGCGTTACTTGTAGCGGCGAGGTCCATTTGTGAAATTTTCTTCACCAACTTTGTATTGCGAATGCGAACATGTACTGTTAGCACTCACCTACATAGGAAGACATGATCATCATAATAAAATAAAAGATCGAAAACAGAAAGATCTAGATGACCCTGAAAGTAATTTCTTTATGTATACCGCCATAGCGCAGTTTGGTAATTCGCCGATAACATAAAATCACTGGTTTATTAATAAAGTGGGTTTTGTTGTAACGTTTGCAAATGATTTACACAAACTCTGAGATTTAGTTAAATAAGGTTATTCAATCAAATTGGTTCCTTATTGGATGTAATCAGATGAAATATTAATCATAAATTGAATAACATATTAAACAGTTGCATTGTTTGCGATGTGTTATTGGTAGCACGTTCCCCCAAATTAGTAATAACAACTTTAAGAAACACAGAAACGTTGTATATTTCTGGAGAAATTAACATGAAATTGTCAATAGTTCGAAGAAGTTTAAGTTTCCTCAACACAATTTCTACACACTTAAATTCATGTGAAAAAACATAAACACGTATCAACTGCAATGGCGTGCACTTGTTCTCGCGAAATTTAGAGTCCCGAAAAGAGAACGTTCTCTGCGCAAATCTTAACACACTGCCCGATCGAATGACTTCTATCATCCTGGAGGCTCCCTCTTCTGCCAAGACTAGAAATAGAGTTCCTTTTTCGTACACTCTTCCTTCACCTGCTCTTTCCCAAACACACACTCCCCACCAGTTCCGTTCCTTGGCCGCTTCCTCATTGGCCAATCGCCATCCCTTCCAAAACTGTATACATCGTAACATGAGATATTTGTTTAAGTAAAAACTGACAATCTGAAACCACTATTTCAATACAAAAAGGGACTTTTAATTACTATAACATAATGTCTGCAATAAACAGACGAAACAGCTTTCATGTGCTAAATTACTGGTAAATTGTCCTATAAATAGACACACTAAATTAAATATACGAGAGGTAAATAATGCTGCTTGCATTTTCAGTGTTACTGTGGAGAATATGTTATCTGTTTATATTTCCATTATAAATTTATATAAGTTAAAATCAGTCATTAAATTTATAAAAGTATGACGCTTTCAAGATGATCACTAGAGACAACAAGCTATATAACTGCCAGTTTGAAATTTCCAGTCGTCTAGAGTGCAACCGATGTGTCCACTATCAATCCTTTTGGCCCACTTTTGGTTACGGTGGAAAAACTAAAAGGACGATCGCCTTCTGACAACTCGGAATTTAAACAAAAGTAACGCCTTAGCTGTTTACATGACACTTTAATTGACTTATAGTATTTGTAGAGGAAGAAAATTTCTACAACTTTTATCTCTTATGTTTTTTTTTCCGTTTCTCGCATCGTTTCTGAGATACTTGCAAAAATAATGGCACCAAACAGACGTAACTGTTGACTGCCAGCAATCTGAACCTCCATTTTTTAAATATTTCGGACAAAAAATACATTACCAACAATAAAAATAGGCCATTTTGATGGCCTGTTGACAGCAGGAAATTTAATTGCAAATAACGCCCTATCCGTTCATCTGAGACACTAACTGAAGAAACTTGTTTGGTGTTAGTAGCGTTCTCAGGCGGTCATCCGTTACACATACACACTGGTCAAGTAATCATTCAAGTTCGCTGGCTAGAATTGACCTGCGCTAAAGACCTACTTGCCTTGAGCCCAAACCATCCAAGAATTGACCTGAACTCTTTGCCTGACTTTCGTAAAAGGTATTCAAAATGTTAACAAGTTTGTAATTGTGACCAAACTACTGTGGTCATCGGTCCCTAGGAATAAAAACTACTTAAACTAAGTTCAATCAATCTATGGAGGAAAGCACACACATACGCACACACAGACCCATGCCAGAGGGAGTACTCGAACCTCCGGCGGGAGCGTCCTCGCAGTCACTGACACGGCGCTCAGCCATATTCGCGCGTCCCTGAAATGTAACTAAAGCGAATAACAAACTGTCAAGTATTGATTCTTTCAACTAATTGAGGTGACTATGACGTAACATTCCTTGGAAAGATTTAAAATATTATTGTTCGTTTTGATTCGTGAACATTCGTATTTTGAGCACTTTTGGATATTCAAAGTGAAAGGGATTGACTTCTTTGTTTGGTCCTTTCTACCATTAATCCAACCAACCAACGAAAAATCCTCAGTCTCTTGATGATGGCTGACAGATTTGCTAACTTGCACCAATACATGTTTCATGCGTTTAAACGTAGAAAATCTCCTTGTTGGACTATGTATTCTCGGCTGCCCATCCATAAACTACATCATACAGCTGATTCCTGTGAAATAACGTCCGCGAAATTACGGCAATAGGCGGAATCCTACAAGGTTAATACAGTTTTTCAGATTTGAAGCTTCACCAAAAGTAATAGGAGACATCGCTATGGTTGTTCCCTACGAACTCACAGACTTATTGTTAGGTGTAGCTTTCCTTAGCCTGTTAGAAACGAGTAAAACACTTACTGTAACAGCAATGGTTGTAAAAAGTAAAATTAATTCAACTCATAAAGTAACGAAAACTTTTTACTTTATGGTTTGTTAGTTTAATTGCGTTAAAAAACTTATTACTTCTGTCCGTTCCACTAAATCTAGTAGTAGCGGTCATGTAGAGCCCTGAGGTCGATAACATTTGCTAGTTTTGTTTCCTGTGCGTTTTACAGTTGCACGTGGAAGTGAAACAATGATAATAAACGATTTGGAAAGTAATAAATTTTGATCGTTTGAAGAATAGAGTGACGGATGATAATATATTGCATTACATTAGGGAAAAGAGTAACTCGTGGAAAAATTTGACTAAATGAATTGTTAGTTTCATTAGTTTCATCAAGATATTACCGGCACTATAATGGAACGAAGCGTGAGGATCGGTACCCAGAGACGAAAAATCGAAGACAGTAGGCAGGTTCAAATGGATGTACTTTCGATAGTTATGCATAAATAAAAAGGCTAACATAGAGAACTGCATCAAGCTAGACTTGTACCTCCTATCCATGATCACCACTACCACAAAATATCGTTTTCTATGTCTTTTCATCTACTTTAATACTAATTTCTCAGTGCTTCTTTCTTCATGTTTGGAATGGCTTTCTATACATTATCTTAAATTACTTCTATGTAATACTGTTACTGTCATTTTTATTGTTGCGGTCTTCATTATAGAGACAGGTTTGATACAGCTCTACACCCTACACTAGCTTGAGCAAGCGTTTACATCTCCTCATAAGAACGGCAACCCACATACATTTGAATCTGCTTAGTATATTCATCTCTTCGTCTTCCTTTGCGATGTTTACCCCCACACATTTCTCTTCGACACTAAATTCTCGATTACCTTATGTCTAAGAATGTACCCTAGCAAGCAATCCCTTCTTAAGATGTGTCAAAAATTCCTTTTCCCCCAGTTCTGTTCAGTACCTCCTCATTAGTAACGTGATGTACCCACTTCATTTTCAGCATTCTTCTATAGCACCACATTTCAAAGGCCTCTATTCTATTCCTCTCTGAACTATGTATGGTCCTTTCAAGAAAATAATGCCTTCAAAATAATTTACACTTAAATTAATATTCGATATTAACAAATTTCTTTTCAAAAACGGTTTTTTCGCATTGTTATTCTGCATTTTATATCCTCTGTACTGCGGTCACAAAATGTTATTTTACTGCCTAAGTAACAAAACTCATCTACCACCTTTTATGTTTTGTTACCTAATATAATTTATTGAGAATCGCCTCATTTTCGTTGCTTTCAAGGACTCTTGATTTGCTCTTGTTAATGTTCATCTTATACGCTGCTTTCAACATATTGTCCATTCCGTTAAATGCTCTTCCAGGTCTTTTGCTGTCTGTGATAGAGTAACAGTGTCCAAGGCAAAACGGAATGTTTATATTTCTTAACCCTGAAAATTAATTCCTTTTCCAATTTCTACTTGATTTTCTTCGCAGCTTTCTCGATGTACAAATTGAAGAACATTGGAGAAAGGCTACTACCCTGTTATATCTTCATCTAAACCAATGCTTCCCATTCATGCCCTTCGATTCTAAAAACTGCTGCCTCTTTTTTAACAAGTTGTAAATAACCTTTTGTTCGCTATATTTTACCCCTGCTGACTTCAGAATGTGTGACTTCAGAGTGTATTTTAATCAACACTGTCAAAAGCTTTATCTAAATCTACAAAACTAGAACTGTAGGGTTTCTTTACTTAATCTAAGTCGTAAGGTGCGTATTGCCTCTCGTGTTCTTACATTTCTCCTAAACCTTCCCAGAGGTCAGCTTCTACTAGACCTTCCATTTTTCCGTAAATAATTCGTGTTAACATTTTGCGACTTTGACTTATTAAACTGAAGGTTCTGTGATTTTCATACCTGTCTTAGCTTGCTTACTATCGTGATGCATTATAAAAGCCTCTCTTCATTTATACAAACGTTTCGTTATATAAGTTACGTATGTCATGTCTGTTCTTTTGAACACGTCCGAAAGATCGGACTCAACATACGTGTGTAACATACCAAATAAGGCGATGACGTCCAATTCCTCGGTGCGGTTCCACACTAGACCCTAACTCCTACGGGAATCGTCGACTTCTCGACTGAGGCACATTATGTCAATACTTTGTGGATAAGTTGAGAATTTGCGCCCGAAGGGAGATGTGGTAAGGTAATCCCCGCGGTGATACTGTTTAAAAAAAATGTAATTCCCCAGTGACGTAATTGACAGAATGTGTGCCTAAGAAGGCTGGGCACAAAATTTCAGCTTTCCCCTAAGATTTATTTATGTGCTCAATGGCAGCTGATGTAAATTCTACATCTACATACATACTCCGCAATCCACCGTAAGGTGCGTGGCGGAGGTTACACTAGGCTTTTCCTTTCCTATTCCATTCCCAAATAGAACGAGGGAAAAAAGAATGCCTATATGCCTCCTCATGAGCCCTAATTTCTCTTGTCATTGTGATCACTTCGCGAAATGTAAGTAGGTGGCAGCAAGATCGTACTTCACTCAGCTTCAAATTCCGGCCCTCTAAATGTCTCCAACAGAAATTCACGAAAAGAACGTCGTCTTTCCTACAGCGATCCCAAATTGAGGTGCCGGAGCATTTCCATGACACTCGCGCATTGGTCGAACCTACCAGTAACAAACCTAGCTGCTTGCCTCTGAACTGCTTCTGTGTCTTCCTTTAAACTGATCTGCTGCAGGTTCCAAACACTTGAGCAATACTCAAAACGGGGTCGTACAAGCGTTTTATACGCGGTCTCCTTTACAGGTGAAGTACATCTTCCCAAAATTTTCCCAATAAACCGAAGTAGGCTGTCTGCATTACTCACAACTGTCCTTATAAATTCGTTCCATTTCATATCGCTCTGCAATGTTAGGCCTAGATATTTGAACGACGCGACAGAATCAATAAACTCACTACTAATGCTGTATTCGAATATTATGGGATTGCTTTTCCTACTCATGCGCAACACCTTACATTTTTCTACATTGAGAGCTAGCTGCCATTCTTCGCACCAACTAGAAATTTTGTCTAAGTCATCAGTTAGTTAAAGACGACACCCTCCCATACACCACAGCATCATCAGCATACAGCCGGAAATTACAAGGTAGTCTGTCCATCAGATCATTTATGTAGATAGAAAATAATAGCGGTCCTGTCACACTCCCCTGGGGCATGCCTGACGGTACACTCGTCTGTGATGAACACTCGCCGTCGAGAACAACGTACTGCGTTCTATTACTTAGGAAGTCATCCATCCAGTCACAAATCTGTGAACCTATTCCATACACTCGTATCTTCGTTAAATTCCTTGTATTTGGAAAGAAGTATTAGTCAAACCAAAATCGAAATAAATGTCCGTTACGCTACCTGGCAAGCACGCATGTCTCCGCTGTTTGCTGATGACCGGCGTGTGCAAACCCGGCATGCCGGCGCCGTCCCTTGCCTTTTATAGGGCACCCCGTCCACCTGCTAAACACCTGCTGACGCAGGTCAGCGAGCTGCTGACGTCAGTGGTGCTCAAGGTGATACACATGCGGTCGCTTCCCCCAGTCCGTACCATCTGATGGCGCCAACTACGCATTCGCGCAGTGTTCATGTAAACAATGTGCTCTACTGGGCGCAGCAGTGACTGACGCATGAAGATGTTAGTTTTCTTAGATAGACTTCACTGCGCAAACTATACATTTACACACACTCTACAACTTCATATCTCCTGTATTTGGTTCTGTGCACCTAAGCCAATGGGGGTCACTATTTCTCTGAGCGCTCTGATGTGACTTCTATAACCCTTGCCGGCATATAAAATGATTGAAGTGAGTTATTTACTGGATTTTATTCTATTTGTTGCAAGTTGTCATCACCGATGTTGTTAGTATGAGGAAAGCTCTAAATAATCAAGGGACATAAGCGTTCTTCAAGCGTAAAAAATGTTCAAAAGTCTGTAAATCTGTCGGACCAAACTGCGTGCTCATCAGTCCGTAGCTTACAAACTACTTAAACCTAGGTAAACTAACCCACGGACAAACACACACACACCCCTCCCCAGGAAGGACTCGAACCTCCACGGCGAGCAACCGCGCGAGGTGCTTTAGACCGCTCGGCTACTCCACCGCGGCTCAATCGTAAAAGCCATGTATATGTATAACTGTTGCATGGAGCCGTCCGCGGTGGCCGAGGGGACTGAGGCGCTCCAGTCACGGTCTGCACGGCCACTAAGGTTGGGGGTTCGAATACCCCCTCGGGCATGGGTATTTGTGCCGGCCTTAGGATAAGCTAGTTGATAAATAGTTTGTAAGTTTAGGGACTGATGATCCCGTAGTTAAGTCCCATAAGCTATACAAACATTTGATTTGTTGCATGGAGCAGCGGCGGAGTTGCCAAGCGCATTGAGGTGATATGCTCCGATGTTGGGGGTTCGAATCCTCCCTCGGGCATGGATGTTTGTGTTGTCTTTAGCATAAGGTAGTTCATAAGTAGTTTGTAAGTTCAAATGTTTGTAAAGCTTATGGGACTCGACTACGGGGTCATCAGTCCCTAAACTTACAAACTACTTATGAACTACTTACGAACTAGGACGGCACAAATATCCATGCCCGAGGGGGGATTCGAACCCCTGACCGTAGTGGCCGTGCAGACTGTGACTGGAGCGCCTCAGTCTCCTCGGCCACCGCGGCCGGCAGTTTATAAGTATATGGACTGATCACCCCGTAATTAAGTCCCATAAGCTTAACAAACTTTTGAGCATTTTATTGCATGAACCGTTACATGTCTGTACGTAGACATGCGTAACCCGTCATCGTTCGTGAGTCGAACTATAGGAGAGGAGTACTGAGCACGTAATATACCTTTATCAGGTATGTCATACCAGTTTTCGCATTTCGGCGAATCGTATTTTTTAAAACCCAATCATTTATGAGAACGCCTGAAAAAAAAGTAATCGATCATTCTATTCCTCTCTGTCAGTCTCTCTCTCTCTCTCTTCCTCTCTCCCCTGTCTCCTCTCTCACACACACACTCACTAACCCTCACTGCAAATCTATGTACACAACCTACTTCATTCTCTTAATGTCTATTTACAAAGCTATTGGACCTTGTCCTTCTGCCTGTATGATCCTCTGCTACCCTCAATGCTCTCTGAGCAAACCAATCTACTTTTACTGCTTTACTTTCTCCTGTTTCGTTAAATTCTTACGTAATGCTCGTTCTGAAACCGCCTCTGGTTTCTTCAATTTACCTACTTTGGATACTACATATCAAACCTAAGCATTGGGTTGGGAGACAGATGGTTTTCTGCTGATATCAGATATGTAATGCGGTTTTTAGATCATCAACTTTTATGATTTTAATTCTCAGACACGAACAAAAGTGAGACCGATGTATTTTTCAAACTTTGACAGATAAAAATTGACGACGGATTGTGGCATATGTGGATTAGCAATGTCAATAATTTTTATTTCTAAGTTCTTCATTCGTATATGTAAGATCGTCGACGTTGTTACGTGAGAACGTTTTATAGTCAAATATTGTCTCTATAAGCACCATGTGATACCATATTGTAGTGGCGGATGACTGATTTTGTCGGTATTTATTTTACTGCATCACATAGTGGTAAGATGCGAGAAAATTTTTTATTTGTATAACGAGATACCACCGATAATGTTGGCGAAAAACTACAGTTTTGCAAAGTTTCCCATGTGATCGGCGAATGAGAATGGATTCAATAAGATTGGAATGTATGGAATATATATTAAGGTTACGTATTTCTCTGAGTGTTATCATACCAAGTGCGATTTTGCATGTTTCTTTATATATTACTTACTTTAGCGTCGAGAGGCAATCTCCCCATAAGAACTGCAACCTACATGCATTTGAATCTGCTTACTGTATTCATCTATTGGTCTCCCTCTGCGATTTTTACCCCACATACTTCCCCCTAACGTTGAATTCACAATTCCTTGAGGTCTTAGAGTGTGTCCTACCAGTCGATCACTTCTCCCTAATTCTGTTCAGTACCTCCTCATTAGATACGCGATCCACCCACCTAATATTCAGCATTCTTCTGTAGCACCACATTCCAAAACCCTCTATCCTCTTTCTCTCCGCTCTGTTTATTGTCTATGTTTCACTCCCATACAAGGCAATATTCCATTCAAATGCCTTCAGAAAGGACTTCCTTACGCTTAAACTGATATCCGATGCTATATTCACAATTCCTTGATGTCTAATAATGTGTCCTACCAATCGACCCCTTCTTTTAGTCAAGGTATGCCAGAAATTCCTTTTCTCACCAATTCTATTCAGTACCTCATTAATTACGCGATCCACCCACCTAATCTTAAGCATTCTTCTCTAGCACCACTTTTCAAAAGACACCATCCTCTTCCTGTCCCCACTGTTTATCGTCCATGTTTCACTCCCATACAAGGCAACACTCCACACAAATGCCTTCAGAAAGGACTTCCTTGGGCTTAAATCAATATTCGGTGTTAACAAATTTCTCTTTTTCAAAAACGCTTTTCTTCCCATTGCCATTCTGCATTTTTTATCCTCTGTACTGCGACCATTGTGTGTTATTTTTCTGCCCAAGTAACAAAGCTCATTTACCACCTTTTTGGTTGCATTACCATTACCTTGTTTTGCTCTTGTTAATGTTAGTCTTGTATGCAAATTTCAATTTACTATCCATCCCGTTCAACTACTCTTCCAGGTCATTTGCTGCCCTTCAATTCTGATAACTGCTGCCTGTTCTAAATAACCCTCTGTTCCCTACATTGTACTCCTCCTGTTTTCAGAATTTTGAAGAGTCTATTCTATAGGTTTGCCTTCTAACATAAGCCGTAATGTGAGGATTGCCTCCCGTGTTCCTACATTTCTCCTTCTGTAAATAATGTCGCGTTAAAATTTTACAACCATTAAACTGTTGGTTCTGAAATTTTCACATATGTATGCGCCTGCTGTCTTTCGAATTGGAATTATTACATTTTTCTTAAAGTCTGTCTCATACATCTTACGCACCAGGTAAAATAGTTTTGTCATGGTTGGCTCTCCCAGAGACTTCAATAGTTCTGAAGGAATGTCGTCCACTCCAGGGGCCTTGTTTCGGCTTAAATCTTTAAGTGCTCTGTCAAATTCCTCTCTTAGTATCTCCTATTTCACCTTATCTACTTCCTCTTCCCTTCCTACAATATTGTCTCGAAATGCATTTCCTTTGTAGAGCCAGTCTATATACTCTTTTCACCTTCCAGCTTTCCCTTCTTTTCTGAGAACTGGATTTCCATCTGAGTTCTTTATATTCATACAGCTGCTTTTCTTGTCTCCAAATGTCTCTTTTATTTTTCTGTAGGCGGAATCTACTTTTCCCCTATTTAAACATCCTGGTCTCTTCCATGATACAATCTTATTTCGTGATTCTTAAACCAGGTGTTTGTTATAACTAAATTATGTTCCGTGTCTTTTGTTCTTCTCGGCCTATCTTTCAGGAAAGGTTCTGCTCAGGACGCGTGGGATTCGTGGACAGCTAAAACAGCTATACTGATTAGTAATACAAGTTTTATTTACTAATATTTACGAAGTTACTCAACTTTGTCTGTCTCTTCTCGCGGCGGCGTCTTCTTGTACGATGCTAACTACGCTGAGTCCTAGTGACTGCCTATTTCGGAGCCGAGTTCAGATAGGTCCTTCCAGACGCATGTTGGCCTAAATATAGCCGCTTGTAGAGGGCGCGGTTTTAGGTTGTTCCCTCCAGGGGCGCGGCGCCGGCGTGTGATTGGCTAGATTGGCTGGCGCTGACCTTACGCCACAACACCGTGCAAAATTCTACCAGACGGCTTCCTCTTTCATTCCTTTTGCCCAGTCCATAATCACCTAATATTTTTCCCTCCCTCCCTTTTCCTACTACCGAATTTCAGTCTCCCATCACAATTAAGTTTTCCTATCCCTTAATTGTCTGTATAATTTCTTCGGTCTCTTCATCTTGGGCAGAGCTAGTTGGCATATAAACCTGTACTATTGTAGTTGCTGTTGGCTTAGTATCTATCTTGACTACGATAATGCGATCACTGTATTTCTCATATTAGTTTACCCACATTCCGATTTTCTTATTCATTATCAGACCTACTCCTGTAATACACCCAATTGATTTTGTATATCTAATCCTGTACCCACCTGACCAGAAATCCTGTTCCTCTTCCCATCGTACTTCAATAATACCCACTATATATAACTTAAAACTATCCATTTCTCTTTTTAAATTTCTAACCTCCCTACTCGATTAAGGGATCTAACATTCCACGCTCCGATCCGCCAGTGTTGTCTTTCCTAATGATCATGAGTATTTCCCGCATCATATCTTCAGACAATAGAGCTACATGTCCTCGGGAAAAGTAACGGCTGTAGTTTCCCCTTGCATTCAGCCGTTCGCAGTAACTGTATGGCAAAGCCACATTAGCTGATGTTACAAGGCCAGCTCAGACAATCATCCAGACTATTGCCCCTGTAACTACTGAAAAGGCTGCCACATGTTTGTCTGGCTTCTCCACAGATATCCCTCCGTTCTGATTGTACCTAAGGTACAACTATCTGAATGGTTGAGGCACACAATCCACCCCACCTCGGCAATGTCTGTGGTTCATGGGGATGGAGTTGAGTATCTGTGTTTTCGTTTTATGGCCCTCCATCACTTAGTGAATGGAAAACGACACTTCAGTAAGGAGGACTGTAGAAACTATTTGAAGACGTAGTTCTGAATTTAACTTTCCAATGAAAGTTTCGCAATTTGATTTTGATTGTTGTTTTTCATCTACAATTTACTTAAAAATTGCGTGTTTATTTCCATTGGTTTTTCCACTGAGTGGAAACTCGTGCTGTATTCCACTGCGCGACATCAATTATGGTGTACCTGTTTTCGTATTAACAGTTCTTTGGCCTGTGACTCATTGGATTTTATAGTTGGCTCTCAGAATGATGCATGTGATACGGTCTATCAATTTTAGTCTTTCTTATTGAAAACATTCAGGGTTTTCTGCAGCGTTTCAGTGACTTAGGGATTTTCTGTCTTGGTATCCGGTTTACGCATCACGTAAGCCTATTGGTACCGGTAGTGCTTTTTGAGTAAGGTTTAACAACTGTTCACATGGACACCATTTCCTCTAAGATAAGAGAGTTGATAACCTGTTTGATGATAGTGTTTGTTTACAAAATGTTGGCACATACATAGGAAAACATTCCATCTATACCAGTACAATAAGTTAATTCTTGTTGTTAGTTTGGATATTATGGATAACTAGTTAATGTTATGGTAATAAAGCGACCGTGTAATACATTGCCTCGCTTTCGTAGGTAAGAGCAGCTTCATTCTTTCACAAAGATTTTCTCTGTACATAAGTCTGTTGCTCCTCGTCTGTGTCATATTAAGTTACTGAAGCAACAATGTGTCAGTAGCAATTATTACACGTCACACCTAAGCGGTAAGGTAAAATAGTGCCTAGAGTTGTGGCAGAGGACACGAATAAAAATAAATAAAGATAAATCTTCTGTTAGATGAAGGCGAAATGAGGAAATTAATACGATTTTACCGCACAAATGATATAAGACGTTTACGAACAGAAGATGTTGAAAAAACTGCCAGATACATATATCAAAGAAGAAACTTGCTACTATTTCGACACTTTTTCCGGTATTGTGTCTTTGACTATCAAAAGCTTACACACACACACACACACACACACACACACACACACACACACAACCCAGTGCGAGAGAGAGAGAGAGATCATGAAATTTACGTGTGAATTTCCTGATTGTGCGCGTGTGTATGTATTCGTGTGTGTGTGTGTGTGTGTGTCGGGGGGGGGGGAGGTAAGTTTCCCCTTTCTCGCTATACGTACGTCAACTATCACATCACAACAATGAAAATTTTAAAGCAAGTAGACTGGAAACATTTAATATCGATTTCTGATTTTCAACTAATGTTTCCGTTTCTGTGCTTTGTATGAAGCTATAAAGTTCATAATGCATTAAAACAATGAAAAAACCGCTATATTCAATTAATAGAGTTATTGCTGTGGTACCCATGATAAATAAGATAATGTCTGACGTTGACGGTACTCACACACCTCATTCTTGTAGCAGTAAGCGGAAATATCTTTCACCTTTATTAACTTTCGTACTGAGGTTGGTACTCCTTGTTGCTATAACGGTGTTAAGATCACTGAATCCCTACTATGAATTAACAAAGTCTACACGTTTCAACCTCTTTGTAACGAGGGGATCTAGAACTAAAGCCTAATGACTTGGTTCTCTAAGTGAAATACGTAATTTTCATGTACGTCGTATAGGACAAGATCACGTGAATCCGTACTCCTATGATCAGGTCCAATTACTTTTGTACTGCCGCGGTGGAATAGCCGAGCGGTCTAAGGCGCCTCGATGCGGAGCGCGCGATTGCTGGACGTTGGAGGTTCGAGTCCTCCGTGGGGCATGGATGTGTGTGTTGTGCTTAGGTTAGTTTACCTTAGTTTGTAAGCTACGGACTGATGACCACGCTGTTTAGTCCGATAGATTTACAAACATTTTAACTTTTGTAGTATCACAGTCTTCAGGTGATAAGATGAACTATCTCCCCAATATATGAACATAATTACGAAACATACGTGCCATTTTTCTCGAGGTTTCCCTTGAAATATTGCATCATTATATTACCTGATATAAGCGGTCTATGAACAAACTCGATTACGATTCTTGATATGTATGTAACACTCTTTAACTCACTTCGCAGATGATAACCGTACTAACCTCGACAGATATATCTCGTTATTATTTTTGGTTGTAAATATTCCTTAAATATAGTCTTGTGGACTGTCTTTCGCACATATCAGATAGAAATTTCATTGGTATTCACTTCTGGTTTTACATATTCTTTCTGATTTCGCGTGGGTAATACTGTCGAACATAGGGAGTGCCAACAGCAGTAGTCAGTAATCAGAGAAATGACTAGAACGAGCGATCCAAGACATTAATAAACATAGGCTCTAAAATACGAACCCCAAATACTACAAGCACATCTTCATGTTTGATACAGCGATAAACAAAAATCCGCTCTAGTGCAAACTACTTGCTTGGAGGAGGTAGTGTAGACCAAAACGAGAAATAATTATCCCGCGAAATATGTTTCACATTTGAGCAATTACTGATAGTGGTTGAAGGTATGCATTCTAGACTTCACGTTTACTAGGCTTTATTCCTGTGTATGCGGCACTGTGCCGTATTCATTTGTAGGGCAAACGTAGATCTAGTTTTGAATTGCTCTGAAAACTACTGCTGCTATTTAATTTTACGCTTACTTTGACGAAAATGTTATATATTTCAGTGTTTCGGAATTACTGTGAGTTCTCATTAATTAGTTTGTGCTATTTGCAGCTTGTCATTACACTGCATTTGTGGCCTTTGCGCTGTGGAGCGTACGTATGCCACTGAATTAACACAGCGTGCGTGTGTCCCCTTCTATGTACATTGTTTACCAAAATTAACGGCGCTGCTTTGCGCTTTTCGGCTGTTAATTCATTCTGTGTTGTTACCAGAAAGGACAATATGTTGTTAAATTTACTATTGTTATAGATGCATTTCTTTTTAACGAAAACAGGTCAGTGGATTCCGGTGTTTAGAACAAAAAATCGGACTGACCGTGCAAAGAACACAGAGAAAAAATTGCACTGACGTGTTTTACGGCCCACTTTGGATTTGTAGTTTTATAAGTTTTTGCAAACATTTTGGACCAAAATAATAATCTAAATAATAAAAAATTAATTAATAAGAGTGTCTGAAACCCTTTTAGGAAAAAGGAAAAATTAGATACTGGTGGGTGTTGAACCACTGATCTTCAGCGTCACAGTCCAACACATTGCCCACTACGCTACAGCTCACAGTAGAAAATTACGTTCTTTAATCTCATACTACTGATGGCCGTTGTTAACTGATGCTAATATGGCATTCGTAGACACTAGATTATCATTTATCATACGAAGAACGATGTCTTTTTGTTAATTCTTCAGTGCGCCATTGCTTTGAAATGAGAACGTGTAAGTTACAATAAGAAAATCATCAAATACGCAACGCGAGATGGCGTATGCCAGAGACAGATCTGGGCAAGGACTGTCACGTGACATCTGCGAACGGCGGGTTTTCGTTAATTTAATGGAGGGTGTCAAAACTCCGTTATTTTTGCAAATATCTCTCAAACGATAAGAGATATGAAAAAAAAAGGAAAGAAACACAAGGGAACAAAGTTGTAGATAATTTCCTCCTCTACAAATTCGTGTGTTCAATTTTCGCGACAGATGAATGGTTTATTTGCAATTAAAATTACATTACAAACGGCTTTTTTGGTATTACTAACGTATTTCTTGTCCGAAATATTTCAAAAAGTGAGGTTCTGGTCTCTGGTAGCCAACAATTAAGTCTGCAAAATTTGGTGCCGATCGGTTGAACGGTTCGACCTAAAAAGTGGGAACACGTTACAACCAGACAGACATCGTCAAATCGCAGTTATTTTTGCAAATCTCTCTGCGACGATGCAAGATATGAAAATAACATTATGGAGCGAAGTTGTAGAGAATTTTCGCCTTTACAAATTAAGTTCTCTACCAATTAGGTTATTCTATTTTCGTGTCAGATGAACGGTTCATTTGCAATTACAATTATATTACAAACTGCTTTTTTGGTATTGCTACCGTATTTTTTGTCCGAAAAATTTGAGAAGGGGAGGTTCTGGTCTCTGGCGGCCTACAATTATGTGTGCAAAATTTGGTGCTGCTAGGTGAACGGTTCGTCTTAAAAACAGGGAACACATTACGGACGGACAGACAGACAGACAGAGATACATTCCAAAATCGCCGTTATTCTTGCAAATATCTCTGAAACGATACGAGATATGAAAAAAAAAAAAAAAAAAAAAAAAAAAAAAAAAAAAAAAAAAAAAAAAAAAAAAAAACCATAAGAGAGCAAAGTTGTAGAGAATGTTCTCCTCTACAAATTCGGTTTATTCAATTTTCGTGTCAAATGCATGGTTAAACCGTTATTTTCATTTAAATTTCGAGCTGTCAAAAAAACGATCGCAAAGGCCCACTTTTAGTGTTACTACCGTAACCTGAAGTGGGCCAAAATCAATAACCTGTAGCATAACAAGCACGTGACACGGCCAGGCATGTTTATAGGCTAAGCAGAGAAAAATGGGAAATAACTAAGGTTAATGATACATGCCCCGAATAGGCAAAATATCAGTGGCATGAGCGACACAGAGGAAAAGGAGATTTTACGACCCGACACATGGGATCGGGCACATGGAAAAATGAGAAACTGGTCCGATGTTAGCGTGCTACAGTCGTAATGGAAGGACGATGTTTTGCAAAACTGTGTCAAGTGCACTTTCGACGTCAAAAGAAGGGATACTTGTTAGTAGCAGAAAGAGCGAAGTCCCTTCTGTTAACATCTGCCTTTTAGCCTTACGTGGTTTAACTACATTTACTGAATCACAAAACAGATATGCTATGTCAGAACAGTACAAGCTACAGAATGGCTGACGGTCCAAAAAATTTCGACTTAGGCTCTCAATCATTAACTAAATTTGAAAAAGAAATTAGTCCCGGTAATTCTAATTTTCAAGATAAACCGTGTTGTTGAAAAACGAATGATAAAGATTTCTGAGATGATTATTCTATCACAGATAAAGTTTGGCCTTCTCCAATAAAAGTAACATGAACTAATTTTTAGCATACAAGCACAAAATCAAAAATTGATGCTGTGGTTAATGCAGTTTATTTCTCCATTGTACCACAACTTGTACCCTATAAGAGCCAAACATCGATTTAGAACTCACCAGGGAACCACCCACGAGCTCGTGCTGATCCTAGAGGTCATCATCATGGTCGACATTATCATACTTCTCACTTTCCACAGTTCACTGCACGGACAATGGATAAAGAATATTACCCTGATAACTGTGACAGTCATGAAATGAAGGAAATTGATTTGGTACAGAAGGGTGTGCTGTATAAATAAGACAACTTATATAGATCAAGAAAGATGTTGTAGCTTCTTTTTTTATTCTTGGACGCTTTTAAATACAGAGAGAATGACGAATAACGAAAATAAATTACGTCAAGAGAAGATGTACAACTGTATGAGATGATGCACTGATATTTGTCAACGGCCGCCGAATCCGTTAGGACAGAAGCGAGCACACCAGTCGGTTCGACCATCGCGTATGAAACCAATATCTCGCGAACGCGATTAGATATTGTTCTGCTTTCAATTTTAAATAAAATTCAGTATCTCCTCTTCATACGCTGCAATGTATGAGTGAGAATCTACTTTACGCAAAGTCTACGAAATGTGTTTTTACCTCTGCATAATCTTTAAGTATGTGCAATATGTAGTTTGGTGCTACACAATAATTGTAACGAGTATCAAAAATCACAATCGGTCTTTCATCGAGAGAAGATTTCAGACTAAGATGTCCAAAAATCATGTATATCGCCGAGTAGTTTTATTAAAATCGGATGCTAAGTTTGATACCGAGCGGGGCGTCGTCTTCCGGCACAATGAGCACTTTCGGTTCAAAAATTTGTTATAATTCTATGGGGCCAAACTACTTCCAACATAAGTCACTAGACTTACAAACTACTTAAATTAAGTTAAACTAACCTAAGAACAACACACACATCCACGCCCGAGGGAGGATTCGTACTCCCGAAGCGGGATACTCACATTTCGGTCCCCAAACATCATGTTTTTCTCGTATATCTCAATAACGGACAAAGAATCTGGAAAAAAGAGAAAATTGCATTTGTAATATATATGTACAGAATAAATTGTTACAGGTTGAGCCATTTCCTAGTGGTTAGTTATTTATATATTTTTGCGATCCACGATGTAAAAACTGTTAAAACCAGTTTTTGTGATTTTGTACATCTGTTCGGCTAATGCATCTTGATAACGCATACAGGTACCTAATAAATTAGCTTGAAAATGTCAAGAACGTATGGTAAAAATGTCAGCGATTTTAAATAAATAAAAAGTATAGAAGTGGGCATCCCTACAATTCGTAATTTTGGTACCCAAAAGTTATGGGTTTCACTGCTTAACTTAGGAACCGACCACGAAAGAAAGGTGATTTCGTAAGACATATAAACCCCACCCTACACACTGTGATGTGCAAAAACCAATCGATCTGCTAAAAATGCTCAAATGGTTGTTAAGCTTAAGGGACTTAACTGCGGGGTCTTCAGTCCCTAAACTTACAAACTACTTCTGAACTACCTTATACTAAAGACGACACTCGAGGGGGGAACCGAACCCCCCGATTCTTCGCGGCCATGCAGACTGTGACTGGAGCGCCGCAGACCGCTATACCACTGCTGCCGGCCAATCGATCTGCTGAATTTGTCTGTGCTGTAATGCATATTATGATTAAGGTTCTTTCCTTCTATGTTTACGCATTACATTAGTTTAAATTGAGAGGTTCGGCACTCCCTGCATCAGGCGTCGATACGCTGCAGAGCCTCGATATACGTTCTCGATATACACCAGTAGCCTCCGCGTAAAGTCTAATGCAGTGTAAATATCAACAGTAAGACATATCCTCGAGACAACATTGTCTCGTTATACCAAAGGTATTAAACTTAATGACAGGCACTGAATTATAATTTGTGCTGTAGCCAGGATGCCAATCTAGGACCTCCTACTTCCTACGAAAGCGCTTTAGACCGCTCAGCTAACACAGCGTTGCAAGCAAAATGACTACACGGAGTGACTTATGGCACGTCTCCCTCCACACCACATACTTTAATTCTGCCTCAATGTTCCCTGTGAAATGCGTATCAAATTTTAATTCAATGCCTCTCCTTATGTGTAATACCTTTGGTGTAACGAGACAATGTTGTGTCAGGGAAATGTATTATTGTTGATATTTATATCACCTCGGCCTGAGGAACAAGGTGGGACTCTTCCCATCCAAGTTCTTTGCGCGCCCGGTCAGGGGGCTAAACGCTCTCCGGAATAAAATTCTGAGCCGAATATTCAACGAACAACCGAGACCAAACTGCACCAACGACCGGACCGCGATGCATAAATCTATCAGAAAAAAAAAAAAAAAAAAAAAAAAAAAAATGTCTAAAGCACCTACCTAGTAAGTAGGATGTCCTGAGTTCGAGTCCTGGCCAAAGCACTAATTTTAATTCAATGCCTCTCCTTATGTCTAATGCAGAGGTTGAAGTCTCTCTTACAATGGGACCCACAATCTTTCTGGAATAATTGTCGTGACCCATATATGGATGAAACCGAATTGTTATAGCATGGAAATATTTTGACGAGCAAGGCTTTTGAAACTAACGAAGGGAACATTTTTACAAAATATGTATTTTTTCCCAATGAACAAATATTTTATACAAATTAAATTAAAAACTCAACGAGCCTTGTAATAATAGTTTAGTCCTCTTGCTAATGTTACAATCTATACATGGATTAAAATTTGTTAATTTTAGCCGTACATCGTTTAAAACGCAATATTTGTTTCTATTTTTATTTAATACCCTGTACTTTTTTCTCAAGAAGCACGCCAGAAAATATTCACTTGCGTGACGAAGTAATGATTAATTACTTTGATGATATATTTGTAAATACCGGATACTCTCCCTTGCTACTCGATATGCACGATCCAATGCAATTGATACATAATATGAAATTAAACAAACCGCCATTTCAAAAACAGATAAAGACGCTAAACTTCTAACGAATAAGGTGCGCTCACAGAGTAAAAAAAAAAAAAAAAAAAAAAAAAAAAAAAAAAAAAAAAAAAAAAAGATCAAATGTTCGTTAAGCTTATGGGAGTTAACTGGAGTTAACTGCAGGGTCATCAGCCCCTAAACTTAGAACCTACTTATGAACTACCTTATACTGAAGACAGTACAAACGTCCATGCCCGAGGAAGGATTCGAACCCCCAGCGGGGAACGGCCTCGCGCATTGGAACATAGCGCCTCAATGCTCTCGGCCACTCCGCCGCGGATCTCTCACAGTCAGCGACAGATTAAGCCAATGTGAGGTTACTCATATGACACTTGGAGTGGCACAGGAGGCGCCGTTGCCATATCGGAATTATCATCGAATGTGTAGCACAGAGGACGTTGTTAGCCACATTAGTCTTTTATTGTGAACAGTTTTTGTACATAACTTTTAAGATTATAAATTTTCGATCTTGAAATAGACTTTGCTACTTTTAGTGGTTAAGGTATTTTAACAGCTTAAATATGTTAATCATGCTCAAATGTTTGCAATCCTAATGGATCAAACTTCGAGGTCATCTGTCCCTGGTCTTACAAAGTACTTGAAATAACTTATGCTAAGAACAACACACACCCTTGCCTGAGGGAGGATTCAAACCTCCGAATGGGCCGGTGGCATGATGCCTTAGACCTCGCGGCTATATACCTTAATGTCGTCCCGCGACCCTCTGAAATACCCCCCTCTACCCAGCTGTGTGTCGCGACCCACAGTTTGGGGGAACTTCTAGTCTAATGGGCCTCCCACCTTTATCTAGTAGGTCATCTTTCCTATATATTAAAAGAATCTACGAAAGCTAAAGACAATCGGCCAGACCAAACTACCCGGCCGGTTTCCTTCAATTTTCTTTTAAACGTAAGGTATTCATCCACAGATTTGTCATCAACTGTCGCCTTCCTTTTTCTATACTCAAACAAGATTTACTTCTGTACATTTCTTATGGGAATGTCCTTGCTGTAAACGCAGTCGGTCAGGCCGTTCTATCAGATCGATTTCCTTCATTTTTGCTTTAAATGAAAGGTATTCTTTCGCAGATTTATCATCAAGTATCAGAATTAATTATCTCCAACCTTTATTTTTATTCAAACGCGGTATCCTGTCCTTGCACTGAATATTTTAATCGGTTTGTTTTACGATATCTTCGATTCTAATTAAGGTACGCAGTTCTTTTTGACCTAACAAAACTCAGTGAATCAAGCTCTTTCATTTGCACTTTTAAACAATTGCATTGATTGATGTCGAAAAAAAGCTATGCTTGAACATCCGACTTTATTTCCATTTTTCCCCATCTTTTTTGTCATTCCACTAACGGGGCGAAGTATTCTCACGTGTCCTCTAGTTAGTTTTCTTTGTTGTGAACGGTTTTTGTACATAACTTTTAAGATTACAAACTTTCGATCTTGAAAGAGACTTTTCTATTTTTAGTGGTTAAGATATTTTAACAACGTTAATATTTGAAACATGCTCAAATGTTTGCAATCCCAAGGGAGCAAACTGCAAGGCCATCTGTCCCTAGACTTAAGAACTACTTAAACTAACTTATGCTAAGAACAACACACACACACACACACACACACACACACACACACACACACCTTTGCTCGAGGGAGGATTCAAACCTCCGCCAGTGCCGGCCGGACAATCCGTGGCTATATACTTCAATGTTATCCCGCGACCCACTCGGAACTACTAGTCTAATCGTCCTTTCACATTTTATTAGTAGGTGATATACTATGAAAAATAACGGTTCCATTACTCACTTGGCGTTCTCCAAAAATGTTTCACAACAGAAGACTAATCTCAATGGAGAAAGTGACGTTCGCTTCAAACTCTTGAATATGGTCAAACATTCGGCGAAAGCTCGCATTACTTTCATTAGATGACAATGTTGTGAAGAACCTCCCGAAAGCAGGATTATGGCAATACATGTTATCCTATACCTACTGCTTTCTGGATGAGTAACGGTAGGTTTCTGCTAACGTGCACCTTCAAGCGTTTTTGTTCGTCTTATATACATTTTCATTCCCTTCGTCAAGTGCTGACAAGTATTCATAAAAAGAAAGAATCGAACGTGTTATCGCAAGAGTAATTTTTATGGTAATTGGTTTTCTTTTTTTAAGCTGTAGAAAGTGCCAATACCAGACTCTTCCCATCAAATCTGCCAGATGTATGGAAACGAGTGAATGGCTCATACAAGAGTGCGGAACTTCCATTCCGGAGTAAATGAGAATCTACATAATGAAGAGCGATGCGTGCGAGATCGAACAGTTGCTAAAAAGGCGTAATGAAGCGAACCGAGGAAACATTCCTTTCCCGATAACAATTCGTGTGTTCCAGGTATCACATACAGTTCTCTGTGAAATTGACATTCTTTCGCGAACATATATCACATTTAACGTTTTGTTGAACAGCGGGACATACAGGAAGTGAACAAAATGATATGAGCAGTATTCTACATCACGTTGCAAATTGATATAACAGCATATGCGTTCGCATAAGACGCGAGCGCATTCCACAACTACCATACAGAGTCTTGGACGCTACTTTGCAGTATATTGTAAGTTTTGTCCTGCGATAGGCAACACAAATTATCGGTGAACTTCGTGATATCCCAGACGCACGCCACAGCAATTGATAGGGGCATCGGAGAGTGACGAAAACAGCTACATTGTTGCCGGCCACGGTGGTCGAGGGGACTGAGGCACTCCAGTCACGGTCTGCACGGCCACTACGGTCGGGGGTTCGAATCCCCCCTCGGGCATGGATATTTGTGCCATCCTTAGTATTAGCTAGATCATAAGTAGTTTGTAAGTTTAGGGACTGATGACCCCTAGTTAAGTCCCATAATCTATACAAACATTTGAACATTTGAGCTACATTGTTTGTCTTCACTGACGACAGCATCCTCGGTAACTAAAGGTAAAACATAACTGGCTGAGAGGAACAGTGGGCGAAATCCGAGCTATCTGACATCTGCCAACGAACATCAGGAACGATTTTGGCCAGACAACATAAAACTACCACGTCAAAAGCAGCTGCAAAGCTCAACAATCACTTGAGTATTATCACAGTCTAACGTACAGAGTCGCGACACTCACTGCTGTGAAAGTTGCTACCAACTGACAGTTGCAACGACACTAGCACTCCTAGTGGTGGGAAAGCCGCCGAAGTAGTGATGTTTCTTTATAATTATTTTTGTACATAATTAACGAAAGAGTACAATTTTTGCGTTACACGTATCAGTAAAATATCAAGAGACATGCAGGATACAGAAATTAATATAAAAGCAGCCGAATTAAACTGATTCAGTGGTATGGTAGGAATATTAGTATATTTTCAGCTTATTCCGCTGAAAGTAAGTAGAATATAAACATAAGAGAATAATAATTTTCTATTATTGCCTTGTGTTACTACGACATGTAGTTATTTGACGTGTATCAATTCGATCTAGAGTCTAATGATTTAATGATTCGCACATTTTAACACCTCACTCCTCTTTCTTATACGAGGATGTTCTTTTGAGTGTAATTAGTATAGGTTAAAAAGCCAATGTTTTGACGATTCCTGTCATTTGTGGTTCAGCTGTAGCAACAATTGTGGAATTGAGTTCTTCTGTGTTGGAAAACAGTTTGTTTGCTTCTGTCGTTTTATTATCATGTTTGCGACGTTTGTCCTTGAACTACAGTTGTTGTGGTTGATTTGTGATAATAAATACTGTCGTTATTGCATTATGTACACGTTTCCTATGTTCCACCCTCACCGACTTTACCGGAACTGTAATGAATAAATCTTAATGTTCCTGCGTAGAAAAGCGAGGTCTCTCTGCTAAAGGTCAGGTCTTCTGATGCTTCCGAGTCATTATTTATTTTTAACAGAAAATGAAATTACTCAGTTAAAGATTGTATGTTACAAGATAATTGTAAAGAAACTATTTTGTAATGTACCATTTCGTACTTCGTTAGGGATCTTAGGAAACCTAAGAAAGACAAATGCGGAACTATTTTTAAATTATTACCTATCAATATGGCACTACATAGGCTCCCTAATGTAAAAAGTATGTTCAAATCAGTATAGCCGCTACTATTCGCACTCGTGCAATATCGTATTCAAAAATATAGCTTGCCGGCCGCTTGGAGCGCTGTTGTCGGAGCCTATAACAAAAACCTGTGGGAGTGTCGTGACTGTATATGTTAGACTTTGCTAATACTGTTTCAATAAAAGAAGTACGGCTTGAGCTTAACATTCCTGGAAGGGCTGCAGTAGTTAAGCCATTCCTAAATTCGTAATAACGGAACCCAGCGTAGAGCTGCGAAGGAAACATGACAATACCTGCACACTTGAAGACCATATGGTTCGCTGAATCATTTATTACATCGCTTCCTACAAACAACGTCGTTTATGTATTGAGATCTTTTAGCCACACGAAAGTGGCCGCATAGTCTAAGGCATGATGCTTCGGACTCGGCGGCCGCTCCCGCCGAAGGTTAGAGTTCTCCCACCAGCTTGTAAAAAATGTATGTACCTGTAATAGTATTATTATATTATAAGCTTGTATAAAAAAGAATAATTTGACATGTTCCATATCCACGCGGATCTCCTCAACACGGATCTATGGAACGAACAACTAATGTAATCTATGTGCCTCTTACCAAGAAGCAACTTTATGACCAACGCATTCAAAACCAACAATGTAACTCTTGCCACAATGTGTCTCCGAGAAGTGTGTGTGTGTGTGTGTGTGTGTGTGTGTGTGTGTGTGAAAGCATGGAAACCTATGTTCCAGAGTGGATTGTCAGCGGGTAACACTCTTCACTCTTATTTACCATTTCAGTTGGAAGAATCCAGAAAAATTTTGCATGTGCTTTCAGTGATATATGCAGATACCATCTGCAGAGTATTGCCTTGGAGGTAGTAGTTGTAAATATTAAAAAGTAATGGTAGAGAGTGATGGACACCTAAAATGTAGTTTTCTTTTTTGTAGGGATTGTCAACGAAAAAAAGTTTCGTAAAGGATTGAAGTTATATCCGTAGTTTGTTGACATTAGCTGTCTTCCCATTTTTAGTGCAATTTTTTGGCGAATTCGGATTTTTGAGACAAATAATAGTTTTTAATTGTAATGCTTTTCATGATAAGGGAGCCTTGAAACTCAGTATAAAGTGAGGACTTAGTTCTGTGTAGCCCAGGACTCGTCCTGAAACCTAGTGCATTGGCCTGTCTCGATGAATGTATCGAAGGATACTCTACTGGCGCTATGCACTCTTTGTTAGAGGCCTTGTGCGACGACTATATGAGTTGGACCATCAGGTTTAATGCACATGGCAGTGTTCCCAAAACGCGTCCTCTAACGGGAAAGAAGGAAGTGTGTCCCCAACTGTGTTCCCGTGACTGTATGGACAATGGTGCAGTTGTCTTTGATGTCAACACGACAAGACACTTTGATCTTTACCTAAGATAATACCTCTTAATGTGTAGAATATGAAGGTGTTAAAAATGTTTAAAATTCTATCGAACATTACGCTAATTATTGAGAATAATTCTTTGACGTGGAAGCTGTAAGATAAACTAGATTATTCTTACTTTGGTAGTGGTTGAGGGTCAGTCTTAAACAGTATAGAACCTTCTGTAATGGAAGCTCCAAATATTAATGAAAAAGGCGACTAGACGTTCAAGGAGTTTTTTCTCGAAGAGTAAACAAGCCAGGAATTTTTATGTTGATATAAAAATTTATTTAATAAGAACCTCAAAAATATATAATAAATTACAAATCACATACTTCAGTCATAGAAATAAATAAAATAAATAAATACAAAACATCATATAGAAAAAATAATATCCCTTACTGATATGAAAACACTTCATTGGATACTGGTGCTTAGCTTACAAAGATCCAAGAAGAAATATGAACTGATATATCGAAGCTTGGATTATGATAGTGAGGATAGGTCAGTTAGTTTTCAATTATGAAACGGGCCTCAGTGTTGAATGCATAAATTGGGATGGGAGTGGCTGGATCCAGTAAGGATGAGCGTCGACTGTTCACATTTTTTTATATTTAAGGAAGTTTCTATAGGTGAGCAATTAGCTGCATCTTGAAAGGTTTAGATGGAAATAAATAAATCGTTTACTGGTTGTGGTTCAGTTAACCACAATATCTTAGGAATGTTGTGACAAGAAGTGCAGCACTATATTAATGAGTGAGATCAACACGCCATAAACAGAATGTCGCGATGCTGTCGTTTGATGTCTCGCGGATTAGGCCGCGATTGCTGCGCTGATGGCTGGCCGCTGAGGCACAGTCCACTGGCCTACACCATGGCGGCCTACTCTGTGTGGTTAACGATGAACAAAGGCCTGAACACAGGCGAATGTGCTGTCAGCAGATAAGATTCTGATAGCGTCAGACATTATGACTTATACACTATGCTCAACAAATCAATAGTAGGAACATCTGTAATTATTCGATCAGAACTAGGACAACCAGGACCAAATTTATAATGTCACTATTACTGCTCATCCATTCATTATAATTTTCTTTGTAGTTATACCAAATATAATTGAGGATTTGGAAAACATTAATGATTGGAGCACTAGATGGAAGCCGAAAGTGCTTAAATTAGTTAAATACTTCTTTGTAGAAGGCCTCTTTCGTCTTCTATGCAGGGTGCATTAGTTAAAATTATATCCCTTAAGACTCTATGGGACTCTGCTGATGGCATTTTTATCGTTTGTTACGGGCCTTGTCTGCATGACATCAGACGAGAGTGTCCTAGGCCAACGAGAAAGACAGGCCTTGGTGCGTACGTCATGTTACGTCATCAAAGAACGCTACGAGGCCGACGAGTAAGACAGACTCCCAGCATGCACGTCATGTCACGTAAGCAAGGAGGTCCTGAGCGGGCGTGATTACTAGCTGATTAGCCGGCTGCTGGGGCACATCCCACTGCCTCACAGCGGCCAGCAACTCAGCTAGCGAACGAGCTCAGGACTACCTTGCTTATGTGACAAAACGTATGCGCCGCGGCCTGTCTTTCGTTGGCCTCGAGAACGCTAGAGACAATGCGATCGCTAGTTGGCTGCCTGGTTGTTGGGGCACAGTCCACTATCTCATAACGGCCGGCCAGTCAGCTAGCGATCTCTGATGATGTAACTTGACCTACACGCCATGGCCTGTCTTTCTCCTTTTCCTCGAGAGCACCACGGCCTTCTCTTTCTCCGGTGCTGGCTGGCTATCGGCGGCCGTAGCCGTAGCTGTTGCGTCGGCGGTAGACGAACAGCGGCCGGAAGATGAGCGTGGCCGCGGCCGCCATGTCATCGTCGGCAGCCGACGAGTCTTGGTAGTCCTCTGCCAGCTGGCCGGTCATGTAAGCAGGAGGCGACGTAGCGCCGGCGCCGTCAGCCACTGTGGCTGAATGTCTGGGTGCTCGGTGGCGGGCTGCAGGCGAGGCAAGAGTCGCGGCGGTCACCACCAGAAGCAACAGCACCTGCAAACAGACACACCATCAAGATCAACACTCGAAAACCTACTAATGTACGAGGTGAGGTGAATCAAGGTGATCTGGCATTCGTAGAAACCTCACAAATATCTAACTAAACATCAGAACCCGACAACGTGAAGTTCAGTATGTGAATGAGTTCTCTTATCTAGTGGGCAGCAAAAACAAGGTTTATTTTTATTTTTATTTTATTAATTTTTTAAAATAAAGATGTCTGGATCGCAAAACTGATTTTATTAGAAACTGGTATCGAACTACCAGGGGATGACCTTCAGCTACTCCAAAGTAGTTAAGTGGGGATGCAGCACCACAGCAGAGCACAGCACGACATTTTTGGAGTAGCCTGAAGATTGTACCCTTGTTGCAAATAAATTCAAACATTTGCGCTCGAGACTCCTTTATTGAAAATTTTTTAACAAAAGGAGTGCTGTTAGCCAAAATGTAACCAAAAATATGTAATCGAACAAGGTGAGGAAACCCCAAAGATATAGAAGATAACTCAATAACTACAGTTTGTATAGCTTATGGGACGGGGTCATCAGTTCCTAAACTTACAAACTACTTATGAACTAGCTTACACTAAGGACGGCACAAATATCCATGCCCGAGGGGGGATTCGAACCCCCGACCGTAGTGGCCGTGCAGACCGTGACTGGAGCGACTCAGTCCCCTCGGCCACCACGGGCGACGAAGATAACTCATTTTTCTCGGCTTTCATAAAATATATTTCCATTAGCAAACCCGCTATTCAATAAAGAATCGAATTACAATGTATAAAACACCTTCAAACATCTGATTACTTTGAACACTTGATCAAATAAGTTCGGAAAATTTGCACTCACTGTTCATTGTCATATCTCCTGAAGAATAAGCCCAAAAATGATAGAAATTCTGCATTTATTTCCAGTATATAAGTGTGTATATAAGTTAAGTCGTCAAAGTGTTTTTCGAATAGGATCGCAGCTACAGAAGTGTTAAATTTAAACGTCAATTTTGACAGCGTGTCAATACTCTGGTCGAACAGAACATGAACATCTACCTAATAATGAAAGCACGGGTGATAATTCTTGAATCAATGTCGAATGGCCTTTATTTCCATCTTTGACACAGATAAAAGCGCGGACGCGTCTTAGTATGGAATTAATGAGGCCTTGGTAAGTCGCTGGAGGTAATTAACGACACAAATAATTATCGTAAATTACGAAGAGAGGAGAATGGAAGGAAATGAGTTCTTATGTCACAGTTGCATTCCAGATTTTGCTTCGTATTCAAAAATATTGAGGGCTGTTATCAGAGCGTTCGTAACGGTGTCTGGAGGACTTTCGTAAGTTCTAGTCTCCAGTAATTCAGAATAAAATAAAATTATAAAATTATTTACCGTTAACATTTAAGACGACTACGATGTCGGAATAATTATGCACGTCTCGTGATTCTAAAAGTAATTTCAATATCTCATAATTTACAAATGTTCATGACTACTAAATCAAAATATAGAAAAATCAAGTTTAAAATAACCAACTTTTGAATGTGACATGCAATTTCAACAAATACTGGTTCAGATGATAGCTTATTGCCTGTAGCTATCATCTTTTAATTTAGTGTGACAGTACCTTTACAAAATGAGTGCAGTACGCTACAAATACACTACATTTTTACCTCTGTTTCAAGAATTAATCGCCAGTATAGAGGCTATAGTTTCTATTTTGTTTATCACGTCCAGCTGCAGTCTTATCCTAGCGTCATTATACGAAATGTGTATCCTCTCACTATAATCGCATAATTGGTGCAAGAAAAAATACCTACATTTACAACCATATTCTGAGGTCTCAACATTTGTTTGTGCGAGGGAGATCGACTGGAGGGTAGCCGATTCGAATTTGATGATCAAATTTTCATTGCTACTGTCAGTGACAACGGGAGGAAATTGAGATAGCGTGAATTTCTTAATCTGCAGACTTTTGTCAGTGCCTCGGATTGAATTATAAAGTCTGGGTAAGGGAGTTAACGTCAGCGTCCAACGCCTTCCTCTTTTCAACGACCTTTTGGTGTATTTCGAGAAGACAAGGTTTGGTACTGGACTCTCACTCTTAATCATACAAACACTGAAAACTCGACACCAATTTACGATAGTCACTTACATTCTATGTGTTCATTTATTTCGAAAGAAAAATTAGCCTTCTTGCTCAAAAGATAAAACCTTTGTAATAATGCAGCTCTCTGTTCCTTGAGGTTTCAGAGCCAGGAATGCCATGTGGCATTACTGGCCGTGTTAAAACATATTACTGGGTCCATGTTCAAGTTTATAAGATTTTTAATTTATTCTAGAACAACTCGTTAAGTCTCTTTCTCTAATTTACTTTCCTTTCTCTTTTTCAAAAATTGGAGAAAGAGACTTAACGAGTTAGAAATATTAATTAAAATATTGTTTAGGGGGCACTGAATTACTTTCTTTTTCTCTTTTTCAAAAATTAGAGAAAGAGACTTAACGAGATAGAAATATTAATTAAAATATTGCTTAGGGGGTACTGAATTATATTCAGTGACGGAGTTGAAAACAAACGATTGTTCACAGTGCACTGAAATAAATGCAATGTAAAAGTTGAAAATTTGTGTTGGATCGGGATTTAAACCCGGATCCCCCCCCCCCCCCCCCCGCCCCTTTTAGACAGATCGGTTCGTTGCGGACCTACGCTCACATTTTGTTCTATAGTTGCTCTTTTTGTACATAAATTGTCATTTGCCTGTTGCAGGCATACACACGATTATTTACAGTGACTGGGAGACTAGGCGTTGAAATTTGCTTTGTGTCACGTCCAGGATTCGAACCCGGTACCTTCTGTTTACTAGGCTAACGCTTTGTCCAGCCAGCTTCAGTGGTCTTATTGGTAACGCGAATGCTCGGAATATCCTAAGGATGTCTCCCTCTACAACGTAAGCTTCGCTTCTGCCTCATGTTCGTCTATGTAACCCGTATCGATATTACCGAGGCGCTCCAATAGCTGAATAGCATCCCAGCAATGAACCTTAATGGGGACGATCCTGCTTTGTACTTCATTTCCAGAGATGTAATTGTCTCAATATATCAAAGCTGTTCGAATACCGAATTAATTAGAATAAATTCAGAGCCCTCCTCCTGTTCAATATCGTTGATATATCGAGACAATATTTGTCTCTGCAAATGAAATTATTGTTTGATTATAGATATAACTAAAAAGACTAGTTACACAGTTGCCGCGTCTTCATATGTTCACACCAACAGAACACAAGGTCTCATAGATATGGACGTTACCCTGCAGTGGTGATTACCTGTCTGGCGATCATGTCTGCCCTGAGCGCTCTTCGGCCTGTGACGTCGGCTGGAGTGACTGCCTCACCAGGGAGGCCGCTGCCACTTTATAAGCCAGAGACCGGTGCCGCTTACGTGGACTCCATGCAGGGACAGCGCATCGGGTGGTTCGCGGAAACCGGGCGTTCCCCGTACTGAGCCCATCACGTGTCACCTGTGCATTTCCTGTGTCTCACGTTGTACACGTCACTCTGCCAATAATGAATCCGTCCCTGAGATCGCACATAACCTGTCGAAATCTTCTTTACCCTGCTAACTCGACTTACTTCTTTCTTAGGTGCACGACTGTGGCTGATCATAGACATCTAGAATAGATATCTGCATATTTTTATTTTTCAATTCTACCGATAGTGACATTTTCTCACAACTTATTATTTATACGCGTTGCTGGGTGCGATCTCTTTTTATATTACGGAAACTAGTTACTGTTTCACCAAGATCGATTCTCTATTTATCATATTAACCAGTTTCAAAAATGTTTCAAATGTTTGTTAAGCTTATGGGATTTAACTACGGGGTCATCAGTCCCTAAACTTACAAACTACTTACGAACTACCTTATACTAAGGACGACACAAATATCCATGCCCGAGGGGGGATTCGAACCCCCGACCGTAGTGGCTGTGCAGACCGTGACTGGAGCGCCTCAGTCTCCGCGGCCACCGCGGCCGGCTAACCAGTTTCGACTGAGCTTGCTGGCATTATCACATCTGTCGAACTGTGGTGAATTTAGTCACACCCGTAGAACTATGTAGCTCTGTCTATACGGCGTTATGTGGGTTTGTCAACTCCATAAAATTCCTTAGTCATATAATAAAAACCATTCAAGGCCCCCACAACATACAGTTGTCGCCATGCGTCTATCTAAGTAATTTACACAATTTCAATTTGCCAGGAGATTTCATACTTAAACTAATTTATACTAAGGACACGCACCTTGCAACGGATTACACTACATTCCTACTAAACGATTCAAGATGACAAAAAAATTATTTTTGGGGATAATTTAGTAATTGTAAGAATTTGTACTGCCCTGGATATTTTGTTTGTTCAGGTGGACGTCCAGGCAGTTAAACCACAAGTCCCAGTGATATTGTAAAAGCTCTCAGGATCCAGAATAATTGTGAAGCCTAAGAAGAAATATGGTCGTGTTATATGTGATCCATGCACTTAAAACAAGGATTGTCGTTTGTTATTGATTATTGGACTGCTATGAGCTATGGACTCGGAACGTATGTAATGTACCGAGCTTGAATGAGAACTGTTAAGACGGTTTAATATTGATGAAATGTATCAGATGGGTAAAAATAAACCCTTATGTTTTGTTCTTTCAATAGAAGTTGACTCTTTACACAAAGCCAAGGGTCAGAGTAATAAATTTTTGTCTCGATCAAGTAGAGATTCTTCGAAGCAAATATATCTGTGTGAAATGCACCGAAAACAGGAACAAAGAAGCCAAATGTTCAAAAATGTTCAAATGTTTGTAGCACTACGGGGTCATCAGTCCCTAAGCTTACAAACTACTTATGAACTAGCTAAGACTAAGGACGGCACAAATATCCATGCCCCAGGGGGGATTCGAACCCCCGACCGTAGTGGCCGTGCAGACCGTGACTGGAGCGCCTCAGTCCCCTCGGCCACCGAGGCCGGCAACAAAGAAGCCCTAAAAAACAATTTAAAAACAATATAAACGTTTATAAGTACCAGAATTCAAATGCAAATCCTAAAAGTCGTAGCAATCTGATTCAAATGTCAACCCAAACCGAAATTAGTAGTTAGCGATCTGTTGGTAGGGAGGAAACAGAAAATAAGGTAAACTAAATACGTCTTGGGAAGTGGATCCGTTGCAAAGATGTGATTCATTGAATTTGGCTCCGCCTAACAACTTGTCAGTAAATTATGCACAATCTATTCCTACGAAACAATGGCTTTTACAGGAGGTTGAAAACACAGGAGCCGTATATTATAAACCTTTGATAACTGGTTATATTTATGACTTACCTGTTACAGTACAAGTTGATAGTGGTAGTGATATATCTATTATTTCACAAGATGTGTTTCAAAAGCTATAAAGAAATCATGTATTACCTACATTGGCAGTATCAGGTGTAAACATCATTGGTGTTACTGGAATTAAAAGTCAACCAATAAGGAGTGAAACTCGTTTACCTATTAAAGTATTTGAGGTACCGTTTATGATTCCTCTATTAATAGTGCCAAAGATTAAAACCGACGTATTATTTGGTATTGATTGGTTGAACAAATATGAAGTAACTGACAATTTCCAACTTCATAACATTACGGGCAATGCCAACGATAATATTTTTTGTATACCTTTTGAAACAAAAGATAATAGCCTGCTAGTAGCAGAAGCCGCATGCATAATATCTTCTCCGAAAACGGTGTTATTGTGCGATACTACTAACGAGAGTCCGAATGATGAAATTTGGAGCAAAGCTCATAAACCGTGATTATTAACTGAAGATCAAAAGGAGCAGTTATTTAATATCTTAAATAAGTATCGACAAGTTTTTTCAGATAAACCAGGAACGTTTGGAGGCTGTGTGTCTTCGTTCAAGATGAAAGACAGGAAAACTTTCTTCTGTAAACCGTATCCCGTACCTTTGAGTTTACAGAAAGAAGTACAAGACTAAATTTATGATTGATAGTGGGATAATAGAAAGAAGTAATAGCGCATTTAACAACCCCTTGGCTGTCATTAGAAAATGCTGTGGGGGTGTACGAATAGTATTAGATGCATGTACACTAAACAAACATATAGAGACAGACAGGAATAGATCAATAAGTATAGACCATTTGTTAACTAAATTTGAATCTGCACGTTTTTTTTCAGTTTTCTAGATTTCACAGCTGGTTATCATTAAGTAGGCGCGCATAAGAATTCACGTAAATATACAGCGTTCTTATTCCAAGGGAAAGGCCATCATTACAAAGTCTTAACTTTTGGTTTAAATATTTCAGTTTCAGTGTTTATAAGAACTCTGGGCGCTGCTTCAGATAGAGGCCTACTGAACAAAAGTTTATGTTGATGATATCCTTCTAATATTAAAATCTTGGGAAAAACATTGTACATTACTGGAAGATATCTTGTTAAAATTCTGGGAAAAGAGTATTACAATTCAGTTAAGTAAATCGCATTTTGGAAGAGAAGTTAAATTCTTCGTTCATTATGTGGGTATAAATGGTACAGACCAGACCCAGAAGGAAATGAGGCTATCAATAATTGCCCAGAACTACGTTCGGTTATTATAGGCGACGTGTAAAAGGTCAATTGTTAAACAATTCATGTTTACTTAATCTATTGAAAGAGAATACTACTTGGAAATGGGACAAGAGGCAGCAAATGCGTTCCAAGAAATAAAAGAAGCTTTAGTAAATTCTTCTATTTTGTAACATCCTAAAATGGACTTACCCTTTAAAGTAGCTATAGACGCTTCCAGTTATGGGATAACCGCTGTATTGTTTCAAGGATCGTGGGATCCAGAGAAGGGAGAGCACAGAACAGTTGCATTTGCAACTAGGCACCTTAATAATCATGAAAAAAATATACAACTACAGAGAAGGAGTTGTTAGCAATTTTTTGGAGTATGGACAAGTTTCAGAACTTAATATGGAATTCTAAAGTAATTATGTATACTGATCACCAAGTCTTGTCTCTTCTTTTAGAGAGCAGATTATTACTTAAGAGTCCTTGTCGAGGTAGTAGACCCAAGTTGTGGCGGCAAACACAGCATTTTCTTCCTTTTGTAATTAGAGCTCTTATAATCCTCTTCTTGGCGACGAAATATTTATAATATGACTTCTCAATGCGAAATACCCATCCGAAGCACTTTATAGGATTCTTGCAGCAATTTTAGTGCTTCTAATCAGTCACAATGCTCTATTTAGTACGCAGATATTTCACTGTGAACACTGCTCTACACAAACTACAATCGACTACCCTACTAGACTACTCACATGCCTCTTCTCGAATGTTCTCCCACTGCTATTCCGTTTCGTAATTTCTCACTACATCTTTTATATGTACATATGAAAAGTACACTAAGCACGAACCATCAGAGTCTTCATAATTTTAACAAGACAAATTTAACAGTAAGTATAATAAATAACATTTTCTTCTATCTATTATATAAAGGAGAGTGTCCTTATGTTTGATTATGTGTACGAGTTGCATACAGATCTACAGTTTTATTTCAATCTTTATGAAATTTTGTACACGTAAGCTTAAATCCATGAGGACGGTCGCCGTAAGTGTAAGAATCACGAACGATACATAGTTCACGAGGTATGACGTCACAAACAATGAGATGCGCGCAAAGTTGCTGCATTACTCGAGAATGCTGCTTATTTCCTCCTAAACCATTGGACCGATTTCAACTAAAATTGGTACACACAATCATTATCGTGATGTAATAATTGCTACATGGTTAAGAGTCACATATGACATATGGTTCTGAAGATATGACGTCATATACAGTATGAATCGCAAATTACTGCCACATAATGCGTCGAGACTTTACAAATACGCTATAGGACAATGAGAGTACTTAGCGACCTGCAACTAACTTTAAACATAATGCAAAACCATTAATAAACTTTTTGTCACAACCATAGCAAAATGGTGAAAGGAAAAAAGTTTCTCTTTTTGTGTCCCGACTTCGTCGCCGCTTTTGTGTCCCAGCCTCGTCGTAGGTGTCGGTGGCCGAGTGGAATTCGACACGCTGATGCAGGTACGGAGGAGAGCAGCCAGAAACTATAAACACTCGAGTAAATTAGAAAGAGATATATTGCACAGAATGTAACAATACTTAACTTTTACATAGTACTGCAGAATGTTGATACATAGTTGTTAGAGGCCTGCCTAGTGCCTGTACAATAGCAAAGTCTTCACTCGTGCCTATCTGATTACGAAGGTCCTAACTCGTTGCTATCTCAGTCCGAAGTCCGAAGTCTTTCCGTGGTGGCCACGAGCGTGGTTCCAGCAGAGGGCGCTCGTGGCTGTCGTCGGAAGAACGTCGCGCCGTGCATGCATGGCGGCGCGCGGCGAAAGTAAGTGGCGCGCACTTTGTACTTGTGCGACACCACACCCCTCCCCCCCAAACCGCCGCGCCGTCGTGGCGTAGGGCTGAGGGCCACGGCGACGGCACTGGGAGGAGGGCCTGAGCGGGGGCGTTACTGGTGGGACGGGCGTCGTAGCTGAGGCCGGGATCGAGACGCCGTCCGCGCCCCGGCATCCGCCTTGCGATCCTCCAGGGAACCCGCCGAAACATGGGGAAGGGCGCCCGCCCCCGCCCAGAGGGAGCAGGTCATCTTCTTCTGAGGTGCGTGGCCCAAGCTGGGGGGGCCCGCACGGTCCCGGAGTCCCTCTCGGTGACGCTGTCATCTGCGGCGGCGACAGCGGCGGCGACGACTGCGTCGGATGTACGTCGACGTCCATAGGGATCTCGTAGTCCGGGGACGAACGATGTGGTTGTGCTCCCTGGCGGTGAACTGGGTCTGGAATCAAGAAACCGGAGACAGGATCGCGCGGTCTGTGCAGGCGCAATTGGTTTGCGTGGCGCCGCAGCTCCGACCCTGTGGAAGAACGTACAACATACATATTGCGCCCAAGCACGCGTTGAATGGTGCCCGGCAACCATGTATTCTTCTTTCCAGCAAACACTCTGTACAGCACCGGCGTAGAAACCTGAAAACGCGTAGCGCCATACGAACCGACTCGGTGCGTGGGAGGCTGCAGCAGGTGAAGGAGAGTGCGGTGACGGCGGCCGTGTAGCAGCTCGGCAGGAGACGGGCCGTCACGTGGCATGCACCGATACGTAGACAGGAAAATTTGAAGTGCTTGCTGCCTGGAGTGCTGACCTTTCATCTTCTCCATGTGAGACTTGAATGTTCGAACGAAACGTTCTGCTTCACCATTGGACTGAGGGTGAAAAGGTGCGGTGGTGATATGCTGAATGCCATTCACACGACAAAACTGTTGAAATTCCGCACTAACAAACTGAGGTCCATTGTCACTGACGATAGTTTCAGGCAAGCCTTCGATGCAAAACACTGATGTTAAGGCACTGATTGTACTAGACGCCGTCGTTGAGTTCATGGCAATCACAAAAGGAAACTTGCTGAAAGCGTCTACAACAATTAACCAGCGCGTATTCCAGAATGGTCCGGCAAAGTCAATATGTAAACGTTGCCATGGTCCCTTGGGGCGTGGCCAGTCTGAGAAACGCTGTGGAGGAGCCGCCTGATGCTCCGCACAAACTGTACACTGTGATGTCATGCTCTCTATCTGAGCGTCCATACCAACCCAGGTACAATGACGTCTGGCCAGTTGCTTTGTCCTAACAATACCCCAATGTCCTTGATGCAGGAGGCGTAACACTTCTCGTTGCAGGGAACGAGGAACAATCACTCTTGCTTGGTCGTTGTCGGTATGCAACAACAGTACACCCTGACTTAAAGACAATGCATGACGTCGTGCAAAATAACGTCGAACCAGAGGCCGATCAATGTCTTTGGCTCTGGCAGGCCACCCTGTGCGAACAAAACGTGCTACCACACTTAGGTCTGCATCCGCAGCTGTTTTCTGTGCAACCCGACGAGAGTTCAAAGGAAAGTCTGCGACAGCGGAAGCATCTCTGGAGTCTATCTGACAACATGCCATTTCTGAAGAATCAAATGATACATCCTGGCCAACCGGAAGTCGGGAAAGTGTGTCCGCGTTGGCATGTTTAGTGGTAGGTCGGTACAAAATCTCATACTGATAATTTGACAATATCAAGGACCATCTCTGAAGCTTTTGTGCCGTACGTGGCGGAATTGGCTTCGTGGGTGAGAACAACGACGTGAGAGGCTTGTGGTCTGTCAACAAATAGAATTTTCTGCCATAGAGATAATGATGAAACTTTGCGACGCCGTAAATGATTGCTAAGGCCTCCTTTTCTATCTGACTGTAATTCTGTTGCGTCGGCGTCAGTAGCTTGGATGCAAAGGCAATAGGACGATCGTGACATCCAATACGATGTGAGATTACAGCGCCCAGACCATACGACGAGGCGTCAACTGCTGACACTACAGGCTTCTGTGGGTCAAAGGGAATCAAACATGCATCACTGAGTAGTGCAGACTTTAGTTTGTCAAAGGTAACCTGACAATCTTTGGACCATACAAAAGGAACATTCTTCCTACGTAAGTGATGCAGTGGAGCTGCAATCTGAGAGGCATTGGGAATAAATCTGAAATAATAGTTAAGCTTTCCCATCACTGCTTGCAATTCATGCACATTCTTAGGAGGAGGCAAGTCTTTGATTGCTCGAAGATGTGACTGTAAGGGATGAATTCCTTGGGCATTAATCACATGGCCCAGGTACTCTATTTCAGTTTGAAAAAACGAACACTTTGCTTTATTACAACGTAGACCTGCTGCAGTCAACACTTTGAAAAGGCACTCCAGGTTTGCTAAATGTTCTTCAACTGTACGTCCGGATACCACAATATCATCTAAGTAGTTCGAGCAACACGGTACAGAAACTGTCAGCTGTTCCAAAAAGCGCTGAAAAATAGCGGGGGCGGAAGAACTGCCAAAGGGTAGGCGTTGAAATTGAAAAAGGCCCATGTGAGTATTAATGACGAAAAACTTTTTTGACTCGTCATCAAGTGGAATCTGTAAGTATGCCTCTGCTAAATCAATCTTGGAAAAGAAGCGAGACTGCCCTAATTTGTCCATTAGTGCGTCAGGTCTGGGCAGGGGATAAGTGTCTACAATTGTTTGACTGTTCACTGTTGATTTGAAGTCCGCACAGAGACGAAGTTTTCCTGACGGCTTGGGTATAATTACTATAGGCGAGGCCCACTGACTCGCAGAAACAGGAGAAATCACTCCACTATCTTGCCAACATTTAAGTTCTTCGGCAACTTTATCACACAATGCGATAGGCACTGGTCTAGCTTTACGAAATTTTGGAACTGCAGATTCTTTTAAAGTCACATGTGCCACGAAGTCTTTTGCACAACCTAGTTCCGGTGAAAACAAGTCACTATATTTGTCACACAATGCATTGATTTTATCCTGAGGCACTATTGACGAAATTTGAAGCACATATCTTTGAATTGATAAACCAAACAAGTCAAAAGCATCTAGTCCAAAAATGTTCTGTGTCGATTTGGCCTGAAGAACTACAAAAGCAACTGTTTTTGTTACACCTTGAAAAGAGGCGGGCAGGCTACACGTTCCTAGCACGGGAATATTTTGACCTGTATATGCTGTGAGCACTTGTTGTGACGGCGACAATTTTGGCGAACCCAGAAGTTCATAAGTATCTTTATTAATTAAGGTAACAGCGGAACCAGTATCCAGCTGAAATTGCACAGTCTGATTGTCAATGGAAAGATTCACAAAAAGTTTTTGCTTGCGGCGCTCGACAGGTGCGCGAATGTGGGCAACCTCTGCTACGGTTTGTTTACTGCGCTTGCGCGGGCCGCGTAGTGAAGTAAGCGGCGCAGACTCGGCACGCAGCGGATTAACAGCACTGTCACTAGATGGAACTACCGCCGGATCGGCGTCCGCGCAAGCATGCGAGGCTACTGCACTAAAATTACTTTTAGTATCTACAACAAGTCTACTGTCACTAGCTAAACAGTACTGGGCCCTATTACAAGGAGCAGTTGCAGAAGGCACTATTTTCACTACAGGAATGCACTGTTCATAGTCATTTTGCTTGTCCCGAACCCTTTTCCGTTGCACTGTTTTACGCGCTCGTCGGCGCTTGCTACGTGGTGCACTATATAGTTTTGCCATAGGCGCAGAAGAACTTTCTTGTAATTGAGAACCAACTAAAGCACTGTTCAATTCCACAGCCCGTATCACATTTACAGAATGAACTGTTCTCGCACTTTGCGAAGCACTGTTTCTAACGTTACTGTTCGAGTTTTTAATTTGCATACACACAGACTGCACATGTCCTGATTTGCCACATTGATAACAGGTTGCGTTGCGACTAGGGCAATGAGCACGCTTGTGGCGAGACACACACTGGGGGCAAGATTTACGTACATTTTTCTGAAATGAGCGTTGGCGCCCGTTATTCAAATTACTGTTTCTAACACGACGGGGCGACCTTTGCGTCGCACTTTTACACTGGCTACTGTTCACTGTCTGTTCAGCACGGCCGGTAGAAAAATAAGAATCACTAGTGCTATACTGAGAACTACGGCTAGGAAAGCGTCCGTTGCGGCGCACTGAATTTACACTATGGCTTTGCATTTCTACATCAGCGAAGTCAAAAGTATCATGCGCTTCTATAAGCTGCAGTACACTGTCTAAGGAGGGGTCAGACTGTTTCAGAATTGCTGCTCTAATTCTGGGGTCCTGAATATTCTGCGTAATCGCATCCCTTAACATCACGTCACTATACGAAAGTCCACAAGAGCAAGTAAATTTACATTGGCGGGTTAAGCCCTTCAATTCCGTAATCCACTCTTGGTGTGACTGCTGCGGTAATTTTTTAAGTCTGAAAAATCGGTATCGTGCAGCGGCTACAAGAACTTTTCTCTCATAATGACCATTCAGTGCATCTACAATTTGTTCAAAATCTACATCACGAGGAGATGCTTGCGGGAACAGTTTCTGCAGTAACACAAAAGTTTTGGGGCCCACCACGGACAATAAAAGATGCTTAACAGTCTGACCTGTAATTTGATGAGCCGCCACGAGTTCTTGAAACTGCGCGAAATAGTCACTCCATTCTTCCTCACGTTCGTTGTACTGGCGGAACGTCGGAAGCGTTGCGGCAGGTGTGGGCTGCTGATGTGACGGCTGTTGTTGATGGTGAGCAGCCTGTGCCGTCAACTGCGACACGGCCTGCAGTAGTTGAGTGATTTGCGCCGTCTGTAACTGAATAATTTCCATTAAGTTTGGGTTCGGGGTAGTGGCCATGCTGACCGATTACGCGCCGCGCATACAAGAAAATTAGTACAAAACACAAATGCAATATGAAAGAGGACGCTCTGCAACAAAAAAGTCCACAAAATACGTAACAGAATATGTTCCCCCAAAAAACTTATAATAAGGGTGGGTGGGCGGGAGCAATTTTTGCGTGCTCCGACTGCTGCTGTCTGGCTGCTGTAAGCGGGCTGGTCCAAGGTTCTATCACTCCTCGTCGCCACTTTTGTGTCCCGACTTCGTCGCCGCTTTTATGTCCCAGCCTCGTCGTAGGTGTCGGTGGCCGAGTGGAATTAGACCGACACGCTGATGCAGGTACGGAGGAGAGCAGCCAGAAACTATAAACACTCGAGTAAATTAGAAAGAGATATATTGCACAGAATGTAACAATACTTAACTTTTACATAGTACTGCAGAATGTTGATACATAGTTGTTAGAGGCCTGCCTAGTGCCTGTACAATAGCAAAGTCTTCACTCGTGCCTATCTGATTACGAAGGTCCTAACTCGTTGCTATCTCAGTCCGAAGTCCGAAGTCTTTCCGTGGTGGCCACGAGCGTGGTTCCAGCAGAGGGCGCTCGTGGCTGTCGTCGGAAGAACGTCGCGCCGTGCATGCATGGCGGCGCGCGGCGAAAGTAAGTGGCGCGCACTTTGTACTTGTGCGACACCACATCTCTCTTACTACTTTTCCGCTGTTTATGGAGTAAAACTACGGAATTCGGGATGACGTTACAATTTATAATTTCTACACTGCAAATTGTAGCAGCAGGAAATTTTATAGACTGTATACATGCATATAGTTGAGTGTACGATCTAAATTGTCATAGTACATGTAATACATGAGATATGAGCACATGAACAGTAACTTTCATCGAAAACCTCCCCATCACGCACCAAGTTTTAATCTATCACTTCTTTACTACTAATTGTATTCCCAAGAGATTTTACATACATACAGCCCTTATACAAATGAATATATACCTGAAAAATGGCAGAAATAAATAAATAAATACGCGGGAAACGCCGGGATTTCAGCTAGTATTTTTATGAAGTCGAATATCTACAAAAATAATTCATACAGAACACATTATCAAAGAACATATATTACATTATAGGAAATGGAATACCAAAACAGTCGATATACAGAACATTATAAACATTAACATAATAGAATTGGGTTTTCACCTATAATGTTTCCAGTTCACGGCTGTCGTGATGTTATTAGATGGACAAATCTGAAGGTTAGAGACCAATGAGACATTATATGAACTAATCATTTGTTACAAATGTAATATGTCGGTTTGTTGAACGAAATACTAGTTCTGATAACGTCATGCACTGATATGAAGACAGTTGTGGGTAAAATAGAAATCTTTTTATATAAACGTGTTTTTCTACTTCCTTAATATCAATTTTCAATAGACATTTCAAAACGTAACTTGGTAACACACACAAGATATTTTCTGCGGAGTCTCCTAAAGAAATATGGGACGTAGGTAGTGGGAGTTATTGACAGAATGTACGAACTTGAATAACAAAATATTGGAAACTGAAATAACAGTGTGAGTGCGGGGTTACGTGTGCATTATTTCGTATTTATGAGTTTGCTTGATTCGTACGCGGGAGGTAATTTTACTTTACTTTTCCCCGTTGAATATTTCTCGTTTATGCAGCTCTGATATTTTCCTGATTAACGTCACATGTCGAATGGTCTTGGATCATACATAACAAATGAGCAAATTTTCACAGCAATCAACACGTCATCCGGTATATCTCTGAAAATAATTTCAATATTTTCTCTACTTTGTTTGGGTAAAAAAAAAAGCAGATTTGAAAACAGAACGCATATATCTGATATTGTAATGGCACAAGAATATTAACAATTATGGTTTTTATTATTTTTATTGATTAAAAGATTTAACATGATTCAGATAGCGGTTTCGTTGCCGAAGTATGATTGTATGAAGTAATTAAGAGAACTATAAAATAACGTCAAACACAGATTTCACCTTTCGTAAACGTTAGTTGGAAGCAGCTCAGTACTGGGACGTTGTGGGAAGAGGGATTTGGAAACCAGTAAATAATACCACTGTGTGTAACAGATTATGGCATCCTCCTGTATTCCGAACGACATTTTTTATGTGGAATGATACTGTTTTTGTCTGTTAAAAGTACGAAAAACAATGCGCTTTGGTTTTATTATTAGTTATTGGTGGCATATAATTAATACAAAAGATTAGGAATAGAGCAGAGGTATTAAGTATTAGGAAACAGCCTACAATATCAGACGTAAAAGGGCAGATCGGTCTTAACAATTACGTTCTTCAGTAATAATATTTTATATCTCTCTGTCTGGTTGTCAGAAAGTATTTCTTCATATCTGGCTGACAGGTGTAAGAATACCGATACTTGCCAACTTCTCCGTCTCAAGAACGTGGTATATCTCACATAATAGTACCTAAAGACGAACGTATTCAGACTGCTAAAAGAAATATGTGAAATAATTGTTCTTAACAGGGATATAAGGGAACGTGGAGGTGTGTTTGCCATTGAGTGAAAAAGTGCGATTAGAAAACTAGGAAACGTTTGCATTCTTGTTACACAAAGCACAGGATCTGTATAACTAATAACCGCAGATGAACACCTTTTACTTGTTAAATATATTGTCTTCCATCTCAGCATCCACTGCAAATCTAAAGAGACTTTTCCAGATTCTAATTTTGACAGCTGCTACAAATTTAGCCCCCCGATAATCTCCAAAATACGACTGCAGTTTGAATGTGCTGTTGAATTGCTAATACACATACAATACACAATCGTTTTGCGCTATGTTTATTAAATCCACAGACATATATTAGTAGACTAACAATGCCGTATACAGTGTCAATGGTGTCAGTGACGCCTTGCCGCCATGTTTCTAAACAATAAACGCGTGAGCAATCGTTTGAGTTATTAGACAAAACAGTCTTTTAATACGGATGAACTGACGTAATTACGCTGCACTTAGAGTTTGTTTAGTCATACGGAAAATTCGTGTGTTGTACCGGGTGATCCAAAAGTCAGTATAAATTTGAAAACTTAATAAATCACGGAATAAAGTAGATAGAGAGATAAATATTGACACAAATTCTCGGAATGACATTGGGTTTTATTAGAACAAAAAAGTTCAAAAAATTTTCGACAGATGGCGCTGGACAGCAAAACGTTAGTGATTGCGCCTGAAAATCGTGTATAAAAGGAGCTGTAATAAGAGAGAGAATCAGATGCACCAGCAGTCGCAGCATGTTGAAGTTACCTGAAAAGGCGCTTTTAGTGAAGGTGTATTATCAGAATGGGGAATGTGCTAGTTCAGCGTGACGATCCTATCGCCATAGAAAGGGGATTCGAACTGGTAAAGGTCCGTTGACAAATGCAGCTGTGTCGAGAATGATTTCGAAGCTACGGGTTGTTTAGACGATAGACCCACGTAGTGGCCGACCGAGCACAAGGCGTAATGCCACTGAGACAGTTCAGGAAGAAATGGAGACTAGCGGGTTCGTCTATGCACGGGGAAGTCAGCACTCGTGCAGTCGCACGTCGCACAGGCATTTCATACACTTCTGTTTGGTCGGCACTTAGGCGTAGCCTCCGATGCTATCCTTACAAAATCCATCGGCATCATGAACTGTTACCTCGCGATTTAGTGAAGCGGAGGACGTTTGCGGTGTGGGCGATTCAAAAGATGGTGGAAGATGTCGATTGGTTGAGTAACGTGTTGTGGACCGACGAAGCTCATTTCACGCTCCGAGGGTCTATTAACGCCCATAACTGCAAAATTTGGGCTACCTAAAATCCTAGAACTGTTGAGAAACTCCATTGCACGACGAGAAAGTCACGGTATGGGTTGGATTTATCACATCTATCGTTATCGGGCCTTTTTTCTTCGAGGAACTGCGTGATTCTGGTTTTGTAACTGCTACCGTGAGGGGTGAGAAGTACGCCGATATGTTACAGAATCGCATCATCCCCAGCGAGGCTGATAAACACCTACTGGAACGTACGATTTTTATGCAGGATGGCGCTCCTCCCCATATTGCTAGACGCGTGAAAGATCTATTTCAAGCGTCGTTTGATGATGGTCGTGTGCTCAGCCGCCACTTTCGTTATGCTTGGCCTCTCAGGTCCCCAGACCTCTGTCCGTGCGATTATTGGTTTTGGGGTTACCTGAAGTCGCAAGTGTATCGTGACGACCGACATCTCTAGGGATGCTGAAAGACAACGTCCGACGCCAACGCCTCACCATAACTCCGAACATGCTTTACAGTGCTGTTCACAACTTTATTCCTCGACTACAGCTATTGTTGAGGAATGATTGTGAACATATTTAGCATTTACTATAAAGAACATCATCTTTGCTTTGTCTTAATTTGTTGTGCTAATTATTGCTTTTCTTATCAGATGAAGCGCCATCTGTCGGACATTTTTTGAACTTTAGTTTTTTTGGTTCCTATAAAACCCCATGTCATTCCAAGTATGTGTATCAATTTTTACCTCTCTATCTACATTATTCCGTGATTTATTAAGTTTTCAAATTTATACTGACTTTCTGATCACCCGGTATATGACTGCAACTTTTTTTCAGCTGGAGTAGGCTTAGACACATACACTAATGAGTTTCATTGCGTACATTTTTATCTACCCATCCCGGCGGTACCGCAGGATTATGTCGGCAACATAAACAAATGTTCAAATGTTTGTACAGCTTATGGGACTTAACTACGGGGTCATCAGTCCCTAAACTTACAAACTACTTATGAACTACTTACGAACTAGGACGGCATAAATACATAAATATCCATGCCCGAGGGGGGATTCGAACCCCCGACCGTAGTGGCCGTGCAGAACGTGACTGAAGCGCCTCAGTCCCCTCGGCCACCGCGGCCGGTGGCAACATAAACAACGGTAGAAAGTCTTTGCCAGTATGTTAATATTCTTAGAAAGCCGCAAAGAGTGACTCGATGATCGTTTCGTGCAGGCGAAGAAGTAAATAAACAATGGTGTTCCTGCTCTTTGGTTGACAGGTTTTTGTATGTACCCTCGTTCACTCCGGAAGGTTGTTGCACTTGTAAAGCGAAGATTTCGTGAAAAAAAAACATTTGTGTTCTCACGCGATTGGCTAATGACAACATGATTGACAATACAACTACGCGAGGCCGCCAGGACGGTACGTAAAATTTAACCGTACGTAACACTTCTTTTCATAACATGTTTCGACAATGTATGTGTTAAATTCAACTACTGCGGAAGTATTAGCTCAAATGCAAATCATGTTACAGCGACATATCGTGTCACAAGATCATAGTAGTATCGTACGGAAACTATTTGACGTGAGGTGAGGCAAGAAGTCGACGTCAGGCTTCAGTGACAGAGGCAAGTTTGCCAGTCTAGTATTACATCTCTGTGAGACAACCCAACCGCTTGGCATCTCTGCGGTTGCGAAGTAACAGAAAATCTCTGGGAGTTTCACGACTCTTATGATAGACTGAAGGAACAAAGCAAAAATAAGGTCGAACGAACATGCCGATCGTAAATGCCTTAATCTCCAGAGAAAAGTAACCGTATTATCGAGTACGGCCCTTAACTGAGCGGTACTAAAACATCGTATAACATTGATCTCTATACTACCTGGATATTGAACTACAGATTTCTGAGCGCGCCTGCCAAATATGTCCAAATTCTGTTTCTTGACTAATTACAACATGACTGATATGAAGTATTACAGCAAAACGAAAAGGAAATATCTTTCGATTCCGTACTCATACGAGTCTGTTAGTTCCATATTGACGTAAATTTCAAATCAATAGGCAATCAAGCAATTTCTTTTCACGTAATAACTGACAGAAATTCGTTTGTCTAATAACAACAGCCGCTGTGGCGTAACCGAGCGGTCTAAAGCGTCTCGCTGCGGAGCGCGCGGTTGCTCGCCGTGGAGGTTCTAGTCCTCCCTGGGGCATGGGTGTGTGTGTTTGTCCTTAAGTTAGTTTACCTAGGTTTAAGTAGTTTGTAAGCTCCGGACTGATGACCACGCAGTTTGGTCTGATAGATTTACAAACATTTGAACATTTTAATAACAACATGGCGGACGAAGGAGGTTAAAGGATGATGGCGTTATCTATGCCGAGCACAACCAGCAGTTGAAGACTTTAGACCATCTTGGTGAGTTATGGAATGCTATATCTCCGTTAAAACTATGCGTTAAGACGACCCTCTTACTGTTAATGCTTTTAACTGACAGTACAGAGTATGCATTTTCAAACAAGATACTTTCTTGAATAAATAGTAACAAATACTCATCCTAATATATTTGAAAACTTAAATTTTAACGCTAAGTTGCACTCTTATAACATCACGGCCAAACCGCCGGACGGTTTTTTCGTTTTGACACAAAACATCAGCTCTACAATATGAACACTTCTTCAAGATTTAGCAATATGGCGGAGGCAAGCTTCACTTTTTCAGCATAAGGGCGTCTCCCTGTACTCTAACCTCCGCGTGGCGGACAATGCAAAACATATGAATTTACAGGCACGCTACGGATCTATGCTCATACATCAGAGTTATACATCCAGTTTGTAAAGAGATCACTGTCATATAAGCTCTAGTGGAATACTGAAACCGCACCCGAGCCATCAAGGGGACAAGTACGAGCCGGGCTAAGCGCATATTTTTGGCTGTAGTTCCTCTGATGATGTGCAAGAAGTAATATTTGGGAGAAAGTTTGTGAAGTCGATGCATTTGTGAAATGTGTAAACTACTAGCGACCCACCCCTACTGTGCTTGATTCTAATTTCTGTAGATGGTGGATAGACGCAGAAGATCGTGTGACTAAGATTTAGCAATACATCTATGGATACAATGCCTTACTAACGAAAAAAAAAAAACCGGTTTGAAATGCATGAATTTTCCAAATTTAAGGCAGCAGTAGTCATACCAAAGGGAACTGGAGCCGCTTAAATTTGTAAATCGTTGGAAGTCAACGGTAGGCATGAAATTAGTGCGTCTTCGCCTTTGAACGTGCCACCGATGATGGTTGTCTAGATTAAATTTGGTCTCAATTTCGAACTGGTCAATCTGGTGCCTTGTACAACTTTTCCCTAGTCATATTCACCATTAAATTAAGTGACTGGTAGTACTTGCGGTAATGACTAGAGCACAGGGCAAAGAAGAACTTTTTTTTCTGCAGTTTAAAATTCACTATGCGACATTCTATTTGTTCAGTTGTGTTACACTCAGCTTGGAAGCCTGACACTCAAGGCTGATTGTCAGTTATGGCAGCATATTATACAAGTGTTGAATGTTTTGCTTTCATAAGTCATCAAATTTTATACCATAAATCGTCATGAAAAATAAGACAGTTTCTATGGGAGTCTGTCACATGTTTTAGTGGTTGTCCTACTCCCACTTGTGTTTTGTTGCCCACCAACATGGACAATACGACACACATTCAAAGCATGTCGTGCAATTTGAGCCTGAGAAGCACACAAGCTAGAGTAGAAAAACATAAATATAGGAAACGACAACGAGTGACAATTTTAGAAATATTTTGTTTATGCGACGAATCTGTTTTCGAACCTTTTCCACAGTTAACATCTGTAGGGCATGTGATGTTACACAGTGTTTCTTTAAAGTAATTCTAGGTGCTCATACATCCACTGTGTTATATACCGCCGACAATATGCATATCTTTTTTCTGAAAGTCTTTGTGAAAAGCACATACTGGATGCTGGTAAACATTTGTGAAAAGAGAGGCATGCATAATAATGTACAGTGAAAAATTATGTGTAAACAACTGGCAATTGAAATGGAAGCTATTGGATGGATAATAACTATCAAGCTGCCAACACTACGTCCAGAATCCATGTATGAATACAAATACGTGTTGTAAACATTACTCATGGCATAAAGCAGCTTATCACAGAGTCAGCACCCGCAATTACGCTGAGGAAATTCAAATTTAACATCCTATACACCATCTGATGATACGTCCGAAAACCGTCTCACGGAATAAAGTATTTCACAAACTGATGGGCTGCGTTTTTCTTAATTTATGTTGAATAAGGAATCTGCTGAACCATTCGTAATAGGTAATATCAGTAGGGCCATAAAATCATCCCTACGCACATAAGTTTATCTAAGGAGTCCTAGAGTTTCTTATCGGAGTTAACTAGCGATTACAGTATCCTTTGTGTAAAGAACTTAGTATTAAATGCTTATTCTTCATCTAAAGTGACCCGTAAATGTTATGGGATCGAACTGTACTACACTATTTCATCTGGACGTAATGTCTTCTCAGATGATTTCAGTACCATGTTCCGTCCATTTAAGTGAGACTAGGTTTATCTGTAGGAGAAACAACGCATGGAATCCCCAGATGTCTGTAGCCAGTTCTCACCGGCTACGTCTTCTGTTAAGTGCACTAATTGAGTTGCTGCGAGCAGGCACGTGACGGGAAAGAACGCTTTTGTCCCGTGACTGGGCTGTTGTATCACACGTCTGACGCTCGCCAGGAAGTTTCCACGGATTTGATATGCACCATCGGTCTTCAGTGAACGCTAGTAGTACTTTTATAAATAATCACGATGACAGCTCATTGCATTCTGAACACATCGGTTTAATAAGGTGCTTGGCTGTAGTTTAAGAGCCAACGACCTTCGCAAAATTTAGATTTTTTGCCAAACCTGCTATGAACAGCGTCGTGTGATACAATTCACACAGACCTACTTGCCCAAAACAACTGTACATCGTTGACATACGTGACTGAAAATAATTAAGACCCTCACAAGAAACATCTCTGATAACGGACGTCCGAAACTGCAGGAAACCATGCTAAAAATACTGCGCGGATTACTACTAAGCTTTTCGATGTATTGTGGCAGTTTATTAAAAATTGATGCAGAAAAGTACTTTCCACACAGGGGTCAAGGACGTGTTCAAATATTAAAATGTTTGTTAAGTTTCTGGGACTAAACTGCGGGGTCATAAGTCCCTAAACTTACAAACTACACTACAGGCCATTAAAATTGCTACACCAAGAAGAAATCCAGATGATAAATCTGGACAAATATATTATACTAGACCTGACATGTGATTACATTTTCACGCAATTTGGTGCATAAATCCTGAGAAATCAGTGCCCAGAACAACAACCTCTGGCCGTAATAACGGCCTTGATACGACTGGGCTTTGAGTCAAACAGAGCTTGGATGGCGTGTACAGGTACAGATCTCCATGCAGCTACAACACGATACCACACTTCATCAAGAGTAGTGACTGGCGTATTGTGACCAGCCAGTTAATCGACCACCATTGACCAGACGTTTTCACTTGGTGAGAGATCTGGAGAATGTGCTGACCAGGGCAGCAGTCGAACATTCTCCGTATCCAGAAAGGTCCGTACAGGACATGCAACATGCGGTCGTGCATTATCCTGCTGAAATGTAGGGCTTCGCAGGGATCGAATGAAGGGTAGAGTCACGGGTCGTAACACATCTGAAATATAACGGCCACTGTTCAAAGCGCCGTCGATGCGAACAAGAGGTGACCGAGACGTGTAACCAATGGCACCCCATACCATCACGCCGGGTGATACGCTAGTATGGCGATGACGAATACACGCTTCCAATGTGCGTTCACAGCGATGTCGCCAAACGGATGCGACCATCATGATGCTGTAAACAGAACCTAGATTCATCCGAAAAAAATGACGTTTTGCCATTCGTGCACCCAGGTTCGTCGTTGCGTACACCATCGCAGGCGCTCCTGTCTGTGATGCAGCGTCAAGGGTAACACAGCCATGGTCTCCGAGCTGATAGTCGATGCTGCTGCAAACGTCGTCGAACTGTTCGTGCAGATGGTTGTTATCTTGCAAATGTCCCCATCTGTTGACTCAGGGGTCGAGACGTGGCTGCACGATCCGTTACAGCCATGCGGATAGGATGTCTGCCATCTCGACTGCTAGTGATACGTGGTCGTTTGGATCCAGCACGGCGTTCCGTATTGCCCGCCTGAACCCACCGATTCAAATTACTGCTAACAGTTATTGGATCGCGACCAACGCGTATAGCAATGTAGCAATACGATAAACCGCAATCACGATAGGCTACAATCCGACCTTTATCAAAGTCGGAAACGTGATGGTACGCATTTCTTCTCCTTACACGAGGCATCACAACAACGTTTCACCAGGCAACGCCGGTCAACTGCTGTCTGTGTATGAGAGATCGGTTGGAAACTTTTCTAATGTCAGTACGTAGTAGGTGTCGCCACCGGCGCAACCTTGTGTGAATGTTCTGAGAAGCTAGTAATTCGCATATCACAGCATCTTCTTCCTGTGGGTTAAATTTGGTGGTGTAGCAATTTTAATGGCCAGGAGTGTACTTATATACTACCTTATACTAAAGACAGCACAAACATCCATGCCCGAGGGCGGGTTCGAACCCCTGACGGAGAACGGCTTCACGCATCGGAACATAGCGCCTCAATGCTCCCGGCCACTCCGCCGTGGCTGAAGGAGGCGTGATCCAAATGCAGATTCGATTTCTAGTATTAACTCAGTGAAAGCTGCTAACTCTTGAGAGTAACGAAATATTATAAACAATAGGTATTAGGAGGCAACTGTCCGAAGATCAAAGCTGATACAGGGGTCGACAAGAGATACGTTAGCTAACACCACATGTTGCTCGAACCGGCCGTTTCTACGTAATAAATATCGATTATGAACAAGAGGAGGAGGTAGCCTAAAAATAACTCCATACGTCATAAACAAATGAAATTACGCAAACTAGAATAATTTTCACATTGAACTATCACTTATATCATAAATATAGTAAACATTTCTAATACAACTTACTGTCTTTCTGAATCCCTAGAAACTTGAATTTTCAGTCTCACTTATCATGCCACAGCGAAGTGGCCGTGCGCGCCGAGACGCCCTGCTACGGTGCGCGCGGCCCTTCAAATTTTGAGGTTAGAGTCCTCCCTCGGGTATGGGCCAAGGTTATTTCTGACGACGACCGTCTGGAGTGTGAATTCCAGCATCTGAAGTGTGATTTCAATGAAAACGACTACAGCAAGGGCGAAATTGCCAAATTTGTCCGTGCGGGTCCCCGTGAATCAGTGGACAAGGCCAAGCCGGCGGCTTTCCTTCCATTCCGTGGAGCAACGACCAGGAATCCTCACCAAATGGGACTGACGGGCGATTTAGAGGAAGTTCAGAGAAAGGCAGCTCTTTTGTATTATCGCACTATAGGGGAGAGACTGTCACGAAAATGATACGCGGGTTGGTGTGGAAGTCGTTGAAAGAAGGCGACGATATTTATTTCCCAAGGTTTTTCACCAACTTTCTCTTCCGAATGCGAACATATTTTGTAAGCGCACATCTACATAGGGAGACATAATCATCGTAATAAGACAAATAAAATAGAACACGGATTTAGATGCTTTTTTTTTTCACGCGCGCTATTAGATAATAGAGCGGCAGAGAAATATGATGATAGTAGTTCGAAGAACCCTCTACCATGCACTTCAATGTAAGTTGCAGAGTATTTATGTGAATGCAGATGTCAAATATGTTGCACTTACATTCATAATGGTAATATGTGGACATAAAGATATTTAATATTAATTACAGAAGGAGGCGAATGAAACTTATATAATTCAAAATAGAGGTATGCATAGCAATGAAGTGTGGTAAAAAGGAGTGCGAACTTCCATTTCTCGAACATCGATATTATCTTCTATATCATGCATAAATATCTAAAACTGTACAAATAAGTGAACAGCGAAAATTTACGTGCTACCAAAAACTGTAAAAATGATACACGAAAGTGAGCCGTCCCGGCGCCTGTTTTTTCGATTGAACACGTCTTTGATTTAATTACTGACGCAAGTAACATCGATCTGTCTGTGCTGGCATCGCTCGTGGCGCTGTTTGATTTATGGCGTGTCAATTGTCTTCTGACGTGTGTTTTCCTTGCCTCGGGTGGCGCTGCGGTGGCGCGCCGAGGCATGTGGACAGAGGATCAGGTGGTTCGTTCAAAGAGCTGCATGCGCATTACGGAAATTCGTGTTCAGAGAGCAATCCTGCAGCATGTTGCAGCCTACCGGCTGTTGCATGTTGCAGCGTCCTGCAGCTTCCGGGCTGCATGAGCTGCAGGGAATATTTCTCCTGCAGTCTGACTGACGTCATCGGTACCGCGCATGCGCGGTAGTGCCTGCTTTGCAGCTGCAGGCAGCCCTGCAGCTCTTTGAACGAACCTAGGGAGTGAGTTGAGACGATGCATGACATCGCCAGGGCCGAGTGATTTTGATAGAGGGGTAATTTATGGCCGGGCCCGGCTTCTGCATCGAAGTTGTTCTGGGCACCACTCTGTCTGTCCTTGGGGAGCGATGCATGCCATGAGCTGAAGAAGTTGATCCGGAGAGGCCTTACTGTAAAGATAACAGCACCTCGGTGCAGGCTGTTTACTTCGTCTCCCGGCTGTGTTGTCGCGTTCCTAGCGGCCGTGCGACACCGCGTCCGTCCCTCGCCGAGCGTCGGAGCTGTCAAAAACTGCTACAGTTCTCCGCACTCAGTCCCGGCTGCGCCTCGCGTCATTCCAGCCGTTTTCATCTGGGATGTATCAAACGTTTCCAAGCGTTGACACCTCCTCCTACACCATCGCGAGGGTGCCTGCACTTGTCGTGGAGTAAGAAATAAATGACTGATGCCGTCCTGTTCCGCAAATTTGTGTGTGTGAATTTGTCAGGAACGGTGGTCGTTCCTCAGGGGCCGTCGTTGCCTGTGTCTACGTTGTAGAGCACACTTTTAGTTCGGTTCAATTGTTCTTTTCTCTTTGCTCTGAGTAGTAAGTACTCTATATACGTTAACTTGGTTAGCATAACTGGGGAATTTATCAGGTTTGTGCCCCTCTGCTGGCTCGCGTCTGCACGGGTGGTAGTTCCATAGCTTTGTTTTTCTTTATCTTCTCGTTGCAGAAATTTTTGCCTCCGTGAGGAATCGCAACCCAGCAGTTGTACTTTGGCGTTCTATCCGTTTGTGTAAGCCCCTTCGTGTTCAAAAATGTTCAAATGTTTGTATAGTCTATGGGACTTAACTACGGGGTCATCAGTCCCTAAACTACTTATGAACTACTTACGAACTAGGACGGCACAAATATCCATGCCCGAGGGGGGATTCGAACCCCCCGACCGTAGTGGCCGTGCAGACCGTGACTGGAGCGCCTTAGTCCCCTCGGCGACCGCGGCCGGCCCCTTCGTGTCAGAGCTGTTGTTTTTGTTGACCGTTGGGAACCTTATTCCTCTCCTTCCTGTTCTGAGTCTGTTTTACTTGTGGGGTGTATTAACGAGTAGCCAGCTTCCCACCTCTTCTTGGCCTTCTGCCTTGCATCACTTATCTGGTCTTGTGGGCCTCTGATATATATATATATATATATATATATATATATATATATATATATATATATATATAATTAAAACAAATGGAACCTGAACTGACAACGCTTGCTTAACTTCACCCACCAACTACCCACCGCTTCCGCACCTACCGTCTAAGAAAGTAACAAATTTCTTAAAAATGCATTCTAGGGACGTCAATTCGCCGACAACCGCAACTCCTAGGTTGATGTAGTAGTCGTAAAAGTGTTGCTACAAATGTAAATCGTAGCTTCGTTATTGCACTTTTCTGTACAAATAAGCTTTTGTTCCTTGCTTCCTGTACGATATATGAAGTATGATCGTGAATTTTATTTATAAATAAATACTTTGATTTATTGAGGAAATGGGCAGAGAGTGGGAGGTTATGACTTCAATAGTCTAGTGAGCAGGAGACCCGGATTTTAATCCCGGCCTTGATACAAATTTTCGCACGATGCTTCAGTCTGCATAGACTGTATAGATCTCCTTGATTTAAATTTCTAAATAGTTTAAGATGTTTGAAACATATACATTCGTTATTCAAATTCAAACGCATTTAATTAGCTGATGTTTGGTATGGGCGATCTTCTTTTAAATTCAAATTCAAATTATGTCAGGTTCGCAAATTTTTGTTTTATATTTTTAAATGCATAATGCTCTCAGATACCGGACCAGAAATGTGCCGAAACCGGTCGTCAAAACAAATATATAACATTTTTTTTTGAGATCTTGGCATAATTTAAATTAAAATACAATTGTTTGTAATCCTAAGGGACGAAACTCCTTCGGTTATTCGTCTCTAGACTTACGAACTTACGCTAAGGACAACACTCACCCATAACTGAGGAAGGACTCGAACCTCCCACGGGAGCTGATGCGATCCGTAGCATGACGCCTTACACCACGCGCCTTTTCCCGCGGCGGCATATTCCTTATAGTGTACAAGTTTCTGCTTTGTGATCCTAAAGCGATCTTTCATCATAAATTTTCCCTTTTACTAACAGAATGCCTCTCCAAATACAAAGAATGAAACAAAACAAGTTACCTACAGTGCTGCCGCTTCGGTCCTTACTAATTCTGTTGTTAATTTTACAGTTGATTTCAAAAGCTTCGTGTACTTTGGTTTACTCTCATTCTGTGTTCTGTACTCAGTAGACTCATCATTCTACTCTTCCCTTTCATACGTAGCGCTCTGTTGCCTCTTTCAGAGAGGAGGCTCCGTCGCGTCTGTCAGTGGAATTTGCGTCTTTGTAGGATCGGCGTCATCTGGAAGCTCGTCCATTAGCAACGTTCAACTAAATGACCGATGAAGGGGCATGCCGAGCAACCTTACGCCTTTTGGGTAGGCTTCGCGGATGTTTGCTGCCTTGCTTGTCACTTCAGGTATGTGCGTGCGTCACGCACGTGGCTCGCTGTGACTGTTATTACGTTCAACGTACCTCATATTGCTATCAGCGTACGTCGTGATACTCAAGTAAATGAACATCAAAATAGCAAAAATAGCATATACGAATTAGTAGTATCGCAAGCAGTGTAATGTATGTCCTTTTCTTATTTCTATGGCAGGAATTGCCAAGTGTGAATTATGTCGTTAGTTCTGAATTTATATATATATATATATATATATATATATATATATGACAGCAATTAATTATCTCGGGTCGCCACCATATTTATCCAAAATATGGAAAAATAAAATGTTACTGATCAGCTATGATGTGATCATAGATTCAAACATATAATAAATACTCCTACTCTATTGCAATGTATCAGTTGTACCAAACAAACAAAAATGTACTTGAAAAATTATTGGCAAACTGTGGAATTTAACTATTCTGTTTCCCCTCCAAAATAGTGACAAAGGAAGATTCTTAAATGAAAGACGATCTGCTCAATATCAATTTATTACAATTAAACATGAAAAAATCCTATCTTGACACAAAATTGGATGACATTTCCTATCATGAAAAGCAGATAATAGTATTCAAACAATCTTTTACAAATGTTAAAATTGAGACACAAAAATGACTGGCTGAGTTAAAGGTCGGAGGTTTTGCAAAACAGAATGCTATTAGATTGGCTAAACAGGGAGTTGAAATTATCGTTAGCCATAAGCTCCCCAGAGTAAATAGGCAGCTCTCAAAAGAATAAAATAAGGGACAGAATCCAACAAGTCTGATTCATATAACCCCCCCAGCAAGTGCGTCACCTTACCCACACAGATGATCATTGACGACAGTGTCTCAGGCTCGCAGGCAGCAGGCGGTGGGAGCGGATGAGCTGAAATTTTTTTATCTGACCGTAATTGCTGCGACCTGTTAAGCAGGGTCGACATGTAACTTAACACAGCGTCACTGGCGTCGGCGTCGCTAGGCAGTTGTGCGATTCTATCACACTATCAATATTTTGCATAGGTGACACAAAGGCCACTTGGCACAAATCGATCAGTCACTTGCGTAATAAGATCTGTAAAAACAATGCCCGATTCGCAAAGCCGCGAATGCTCAAATAGAGACTTCTAGCAAAACGAAAACTAAACTGTGGCCGCTCACAGCGTAACCACAGGACAATGTAACGTCCGTGAAATAAACACAAGTTCTACAATGTCCGAATCTTCGGAATCAAACACAAGTCTAACCAGAGGACCGTTTAAGACGATGTCCTCCCTGCGAATCTAAACGGAGTATTGCGTGTCTCCCGAGGTCCGCACACTTTGGATGCTCAAACAGGAGTCTCCCAAGGTCCGTACCCCTCGGACGCACAAACAGGAGTCTCCGACATCCGTACACTTTGGAGGCTCAGACAGGAGTCTCAAATTCCTCTCCTGCAAAACGGCCGAATGACTAAAAAGGCAGTCCCTGATATTGCCCACCGTAAACCACGGGCCAGCATTGTGTAAAGCGTCCGACACACTCTAAAAAATTCTGCTAGGTATACTCCGCCGCCTGTAGCATCGGCGCCAAACAGGTCAAGCCAGCCCCTCTCGTCCTTCCCCGAAGGCGAGCGAAAGTTGGTGGGAGGGGGAGACCCCAAGAGTGTCTCTGCTCTGTGCAGCCTTACCGTGCCCAACACGTAAAACCACTTTTTAGCAGCCAAGCTGCGCCAATAAACAATAAAATCCCGAAATTTTCATATAAACATAGAATGTACTACAATCCCAGGAGCCCATCACCCCTGATGTGTCCCCAAAGGCACAAAATAAATAAAGAACTACAAAGAAAAATGTATGAAAAATAGACTAATTACAGCCCCCGTCTCACAGCAGTAATTAAGACAGACTGGAGTAATAAACGAAATCATCTAACAGCAAAAATTATTCTACGTGTACTTGATTACTATGCATTTCCAACCTGTGCTTGGTGTATGGTTCATCAAACATTTTGCACACTCAGTATCATTGTCTTTTCGAAGAGTTAGATTTATATGGTCGTTTTCCCCCTTTCTGTTCATGCTACCTTATTTTAATACAATGATTATTTTTCCCTTAGTAGGGGGGGGGGGGGAGGGATAGGCGCAAAACTTTCGCATACGAAAAAGTAAACTGATGACTGGAATTAAGTAAAGAAGATCTCGCTGAAACGAAGCAATCGTTGACTTAATGATTGCCATTGCAGTTGGCTATCCCGATCGCGTTGTAATTCAATCTTATCCTTCTTTGTACTTTCTCGAGGTACAATCTAGTATGGATGTCATATCATGCAGAAACATATTATTTCCCCTTATAACTACTCCAACACTCTCATTGCGTTTAGAATGTAGTCACAAATTAAGTCACAGGCCATTATCTACTTGAGGTTTTGAATGTTTCAAGTAGGCCAAAAATATAAGGGTAATAGTTGTTTTGTCTTTGATATACTATTTACGTCTCAGATGCTGGTAGGCGCTGTAAACGTGCAACAAGGAGATGTCCCAAAAGACAGATTCGAAGTTGTGACGCTCGAAAATATTCAAATGTTTGTAAATCTCTGGGACTTAACTACTGAGGTCCCTAGACTTAAAAAAACTACTTAAAATAATCGAAGGACAACTCATACACCCAAACCTGAGGGACGACTCGAGCCTCGAGCTGGAAGTAACTGCGTGCTAAGCAGCCAGGCGTCTTAGAACGCTTTGCCATTCCATTGCGGCTGACTCCGCAATACTTTTGATGCAGCTGCAGCAATGTCATGGTACTTCTTTTATTACAAAGAAGTATAATTGGTAAAAAACCTCACAACGCTATACCCTTTACATACTTAACTACATAATCACGAAGTTTCCATGTACAGTTCTCCCAATGTGACACCATTGTCAATATTCCTTTTCCGTTGAAGACCCATAGGCTTCGAGCGATTACTAACTTTTCGAAATTTCAACTTGTTATGAATAATATCGTAAACCGACCAATTAAAATACCGAACAGCTGGATAAGATTGGCAGTTGCACACGCCGGTCGTTCAAAATAGCTATATCTGCTTCCGCACCCGAAAAGTCGATTTTAGGCAGTGTTGTGAGAAGAGGTAGGTAAAATGTTGAGTGAAACTAAAGTACAAGTTAACGGAAGGTAGAATGTGACATTACGAGGAAAAGAAGCGTATTAAAGAATTCAGGGTAAAGTAAGGTATCAGAAGGCATGAAAGTTGTTAGATTCAAGTGTAGCAATAACATTTTTCAAAACTGTGAGTGATTCATCAGCTTTGTTATTTTTAGGGGAAATAATCCATAGAACCTCTAACTAGAATTGAAATAATATCGAAAGGACAATCCTAAGTAAAGCAGAGTTAGGTAGATGCTTTTACCCGATAATCAGTTTCGGTAACTGCATAATCTTATTACCAGGGAAAATCAGATACTAACACACAATAATTGTATCTTTCTTGGTATTGCAGATGGAATGTTGAAATTTCACAACGGTGTGGTTAAACGCTTGCGCTATTGATGGTATTGACGGTATTTGTTGTGTCGGGATAGCACAGTCGGTAGTGCACTTGTCATCGAAAGGCAAAGGTCCCAGGTTCGAGTCCCGGTTCCGACACACAATTTTAATCTGCCAGGAAGTTTCATATCAGCGCACACTCCGCTGCAGAGTGAAAGTTTCATTCTGGAAACATCCCTTAGGCTGTGGCTAAGCCATGTCTCCACCATATCCTTCCTTCCAGAACTGTTTCTTTTGGTTTGCGTGATATTGTTAGCGGCTCAAGCAGAAAGCGCATGAAGCAGCTAGGTGGGGAACCTCTCCCCCCACCTACATGCGCAGACCACGCCGCTCAGCCGTCACTGGGGGCAGGCGAACTAATAGAACGAACTAGTTGGCGACAGAGCCGCGAACTAAAGTGAGCGCTCCCGATCGCAAACTATTATGTGCAAGTCTATTGTCTAATGCTTCCGTTTTGGTTCATATTACTTTTTCCATTTGCATTATAAGCTCTTGCATCTTCAGTAATAGTATCCGTCGAACTGAAAATTGTTAAAAATTTCTTCAGTACGGGATTCTCATATGATAATATTTTTTAAGTGTTGATTGGTAATTTCGCTTTTATATTCAGATTACACTACGATGCGTAATAGACATGTCCAAATATCTAATCTTATTTAAACGCTCACCTCATTTAACTTTCAGATACGTCCGCAAGTAAGACGCCACACATGGTTCACAGCCGCTATGCAAATGTATTTAAATGAGGGGAAGGGAGCAGAGGATGGAAAGGAATCGCTGTGGCTGCACCGGGACACTGAAATAATTCCTGTCGGACACCTCGACCGTCCAAGTACCCATAAGTCGCACGCAACGGAAGGAGCCTCCATGTTCTCTTATGCTCACTATTCGGATTTCCGCATAGGGTCGAACCGTGTTACTCTGTCTGCGGTGGAGAAATAAACTGTACGCTGTCATCGCATAGAAATACATATACATGATAATTTCTAATAAAACACGGTGTTGGTTGAAATAATTGAATTTTATTAACGTATTTCGCTTTTTAGGGCACCTTCAGAATCTGGAAACTAAGTTGCGGGAAACGTTATAGGGCTAGTCTTGTGGACAGTGATATTAAGAAAACAGTTTATTACTGACCTGACCAGTCTGCATTAAAATATTTCGTGCTAAAGCCTGGCAGCGTCAGTGTTTAAAAGGAGCATTGGGCGCAGGGCAGCTTTACAAACCTAATCTCATCATAAACGGTGATATTAAGAAAACATTGTTACTGATCTTAAAACTAAACTTTTCATCACTCAGCGGTACTCAGGGCACTTAGTGCTATTTTTAAATACTGAAGCTGCCAGGCTTTGGCACGAAATCTTTTTCATGCTGACTAATATGAAGGGCCGAGCGTTCTGCGGCGCGTCAGTCACAGTCTGCACGGCCACTACGGTCGGGGTTCAACTCCCCCCTCGGGCATGGATATTTGTGCCGTCAGTAGTATTAGCTAGTTCATAAGTAGTTTGTGAGTTTAGGGACTCATGACCCCCGTGGTTAAGTCCCATAAGCTCTACAAACATTTGAACACTTGAACTAATATGAAGTATTATTGTAAGTGATAATCTGTTTTTCTTATGTCACTGTACCTTATAGGACTAGACCTCTAAAGTTTCCACCCAACTTATTTTCTAGTTTCTCATGATGGTCCAAAAAGGCGAAACGCGTTAGTAAAAATTATTGCAACCAAGACTTTTATTATAAATTATATTGCACTAGTTGCTAGATGGCCTGATGGAGTGGACGATATTTTATATATAGGATAATCCAGGTGGAATATTTCATAACTTCCTAGGTGATTGTACATGTGGGACAAAAAACAAGTCATATTAACATCTGTCCGAGTTTCTAGCGTTTCGGAACTGGAGCAATTTCAAGACTACGTACGTCCATGTATGAATTTGAAGACAAGTGTGACTACTACTTATCAAAATGCTGTTTAAGTACGAGAATCGTTCAATAAGTAACGATCCACATTTTTCTCTCAGAACATATTTACTATTAAGAGTCGGAATTTGGTGACAATATATATCAACTTGTTAATTTTTTTCCCATGTTTTATGGCCGTACGCCAATGTTGTGGAAGAGCATTTATTCGCTACTGGTAAAAGCTTTTGTACTCTAGTCGTAGCCAAGTTTTCACTGCATTATTGACACTCTCGCCATCTTCAATGTATGTTATCCGTGAGATAAGTCGCAACTACCGAATACAGTTTGTGTAATGGCCCTGTCGCTGTGGTAGCTGCGTTCTGAATTCTTGCAACCAGAAAAATACCACATGAAAATTCAATAATGTTGAATGTTGTCCCTCAGCATCAACCAGATTTCCCAGTGATTTAGTCAACATATTAACTCCCAGTCTCTACCTTCCTAATTTAAATCCACATGAACCGCAATCAAAGAGGCACAGATTATTATAAATGAATGTCCCTTGTAATTATTAATGGCGTAAACTTAGCATTTAAGGTGGTGAAATATACCGCCGCTCTGCACCAGTAGAGAAAAGCGGGCCAAAGAGATGGAAGTCCGAGGGTGCTATATGTGGACTGTAGACGATTTTGGCGATATGAAGCCGGTTTCTCGGTCTTGTATGTGGACATGCATTATCATCTTGAAACAAGATTGCTGTTGGATTCTTGTCCGACAGAACACGTCAGAAACGGTTCTTAAGTTATTCATGCACCCAGCGTGTCAGGAGTAGTGGCTGTGTGAGAACGCCTCGAGTGTGGCCGGAAGTGCTCTGTTTCTGCTTTTCCTGAGGCTGTAACTTTCTTTATCCATCGCCCAATGTACTTCTATGGACAGCACACTAACGATTACGGATGATCACCACGGTTGCTTCTTCTGCACACAAGAATTCAGTAACAGCACAATGCTCGTAACCTGAGTCATATGTACGCTGTATTAGAGCTCTGTAATGTGCCGGAACGCTACGAAATATCACTGGCGCACAGACCAAACATCAAATGCGAAGCACCGATAAGTAAGTTTGCCTATTTATATTGATGCACATTGTTTAAAAATAATGTAGGGCATTACTTAATGAACAATACGAGTATTATTCACCCTTGACTTCATATTCATACATGGCTGCTTATAGCCGTCAACTGTAGGGATGGATGGTTTCCTTTACTTTCCCATGTGCCAGATGAATATCAGGAGATGCGCAACATGCTTCATAACCGCACTTAGAAAGAATTGCACTACTGTGCACAACATCTCATTCACAAGGATAAAAGTTGCAAAATAGAAATTTTAAATTTAAGTCTTGATTAATGCGAAACGTCAGGAGTAGTGTCATCATGATCATCCTTTGTTAAATTGACAGATTGTCAACACAACACCGAATTTTGTAGGTTATGTAGCTCTTACCAGGAAGTTAGTCAGTACTACAGCATTTTAGTTATTAAGCGGAAGGATGAAACTGTATCAAATTGCAGGAAGACAGGATTAATAGCTTTCTGGCTGGTCACAACATTAAAAAAGGCAGCTTCTTTCGCAAAGCTGGTTGCAGGTGATGCTCTAAAAACCAACAGTAATGCTGTGCACTGGCGGTCTGCCGTGCAGGAACGTATACTTGGATAACACTATACTTGGGATAACACTATCGCAGTCGTACACGAGAATCACCAAAACTTTCACCATACTAGGGCTCTGACGCACTTTCGTCATTCGTTGAACTGGCGTTTTTGTTTTGGCTTATACGATGTGACCCATGTCTCATCCAGTGCCACGAAACGTGGCTAATATTGCTCAAAGTACGTCTGAGCAGCGTCGTAACGCATCCTTTTCCGCATTACCATCAATTTATGCTTAACCCAACGTGATGCAGTTTTTCGCATGTCCAGGCTTAGATGTATGTGCTAATTCGGTTTTGTCAGTGAGCTCACGAATCGTCTGGCGTCGAACCACTAACGCGTCTACAGTATGCACTTCTTCCGTGACGCTAGGACGACATGCCCGATGCATGTCTGCCACAGTTTGCCGACCTTTGTTGAAGTCTTTTACCCAATATGTCACTGTTCGGTATGGCAATGGCGATTCCCCGCCAGACCTTGATGGCACTCTCGTGCTGTCACATTTAATCATGATCGAACTCTGTTGTTCCTGTTTTAAAACACTGACACCTTTACGTTAGATCCTCGCTCATAAGTGGATATGTTTCCGACGATTGTGCGCACGCCGGCGACGTGGGACGGGCGAGTCCATTTGCTCGGAGGTAAGGTAGGTATGTCAACAACGTGTGCTATCAGCGTGAATAGCAGATTCCATTGCAAATACCAAAATAATAACCACTGCCTCCACAGCATTGCCACTATTTAAGTTCCAGCCCTCCATCACGTTACCCACACACCGTGGATCTTCATAGAGAACACCGCCTAGGGCGACTCGGTGTTCAAGAAACTCGCACACGACTGTACAAAAACTCGAGACACTCGAACAATCTGTTCATACTATGCTTGGGGAACTACGATCACAACCATAGGTGGAAACATAAGCGTCCAAAAACACTACTCCTTAGCGATTAGCCACCTACGGTCAAGGGACCACCAACACGATGAATTTGGAGAACCACTGCAGCACAGAAAACTGACTGGCATCGCCAGCTGATCCCCCAAAGCCGACCAACAGGCAACACAGGGAAGCCATATTCAGCGCACTCAACACAAACAAAAATATACAGTCCCATACAATTAGCCCCTTCTATGACCGAAATGTCTATTATGATGAATTTGCTATGTTACAAGTAACCTGCCGCAGCCGGCGCAAGAGACATCTTAGGAACTCAGCTGCACCAAAACGGACTCATTCATTTTGACAAACCTTACAAAGTTAATGGTACAGGAAATACTACTAACACTATCATACCATTTCATGATCTATCGCTGCTAGTAAGACACCGATACTGCCCTTGCAACCTACCCCACTGTCGCAGAGGTTTTTCTACCCTTGCCATTTCTTCCTCTGCCCTTGCATACCTACCCTTTGCTTACCTTTCGACTGATACTATTTCCAGATGCACCGTGATCGTGCACACACATGCATAACATCGCTGCTTCCAAATCCACCGTAACAAAATTAACAAATATGGAGGTGACAGCAGAACTTTTGAGTTGGTCACCACGTTGGTGTCGCCTTGGAGGGGCCTCATCCTTTTAATTTTAATTACTTCGGGATGGTGTGGAGTTAGGCGATCAGCGACGAGGGACGGCAATCACACGAGGTCTGCTATCGCTGCTTCAGCTGTCTTCACTGCTACACCGTGACACTGAAGAGCAGTTCGCCTCCTGCCCTGCTGCCTCAGCCTCCACTGATAAAAACATGCTTCTGCAAAATACCCAAGCAATTGGACAAGTGGCTCAAAGTAGAGATGTAACATCTGACCTGCGCAAATAGACCGTAAATTAAGGCTGTTTGACTTCTCAGCTCTTTCTTGTGTCCGTATAAGAAAGAAAAGTTTCGGTCTCTTGTAAAAAGCAACATTTACTAATGGCACAATTATCACTATGGACTTTCGGTAGCTAGCAGCACTGTCTTCAGCGCGGACCTATTCACTCGTTGAAATGACCACAGGCGCTTTGGCTCGTTTGTCACAGTTAAACGTATTGTTTCGTTTCTCTGTTTGACATGATAACTAAGGCGACTGCTCGCTGAAAGCGGGAAATTCGGGTTCGAGTCCTGGTCTGGTAAAAATTATCGTATATCACCATAGGGTAGTACATCTATACTTAATACAATGGAGTTTGGCGAAATTCTCTGTGGCGAATAAAATTTCGATTTACATTTTTTCGATCTCTCTAATTCATCAACATCCAGGAAGCAGCCGTAGTGAAGTTATAACGCTCCTTCCTTTCATCGTACTCGTCCCCATGCTCTCTACGCAAAGTAATCATAGCTACATCCTTATCGCTAAAGGAACCATTATTCACTTTTTATTGGCGGTTCTATACATACTTAAAGGTACACGTAAGTGAAAGAAACATCACGAAACATAATCACATGCCACAAGTAAGTAAGCTGCTAAACAGCCACATCGAACTGTATTTCAAAATAACAACCAGTGGAAAGTAAAATCAATTAGTTTTGGAAATAAAAACGGTTTGTTGTTTGCAGATGAAAAGCTGTGAAAACTTGTCATTCCTGAAATAAAACAGAGTGCAAATCCTGAGAATGACATTATGTGCCGCATAGGCGCTTTGCCGTGGAATTCACGGTTGTTTCCCATCGGAGGCTCTAGTCCTCCCTCGGGCATGGGTATATTTGTTGTCGTTAGTGTATGTAAGTTAAAGTAGTTTGTAAGTCTTGAGACTAACAATCAAATCAGTAAAGTCCCATAGCTTAACATACATTTGAACTTTGAATTTGATGTTATGTAGGTACTGTAAACAAAATTAGGCCTAACATAACTGTTAAACAACTCCTTTAAATGACAAGACGACGAAAAACCTGTGACATGTTATTTAAAAAATAAAATGCCGAACCCACAGAATATGGCACAATAAGTACATACTGTGCAATAAAAATAAAACAAGGCGTTTTTCATAAGCCGGGTTTCTTTACCAACATATTAACTCCAATGTATGTAGACTCCTCTTGCCCAGGATTATACTCTGTGCCTGTACATTACACCATCCTTCCTTCATAGATAGTGGGTTGCTTTACTCCCAAGGTATCAGGATCTCAATTTATATACATAACGATTGCCACTCTGAAGCATCTCGGTACTTCTATTACTTTTTTTCGGGTTACTCACAGTTCATATTATGACAATTTTTCTATTCAGTAGAACATGTAATTTTTCTTGACAAGAATCATTAGCAAATAGTCAGTCTGAACTTTTATCCAAAAGTCGAACTTTTCTTTCATTCCCGGCATTGCTTGTTTGATGTATATCTCGAAGAGTAGACGCGAAAGATGCATCTTTAGATTACTCCCTTTGTAATGCAAGCAGTTGGTTATTTGTATTGGCGAGTGGTTAGTATCGATTCCCTGTAGTGTGCGGGCTGAACAGTATTGCATCATTGGCGGGCAGCCGTGTAGCGGCTGATGTGTCCCGTGCTATTGGGATGACGTCACAGCCGCGTGCGTGGGTGATAATGAGTGCAGCCCCGCGCAGGCGTATATAAGGCGCGAGGGCGCCGCGCTGTGCAGACTCTAGCCAGCTCTGCTCACAGCGTGTGGTGGCTGTCTTAGCACTCCAAGTCTTTCGTTGCTGCCGTCATGGTTTCCACTAAGGTACGTACTGTCTTCATAATGCAACGATTTTCGTGTTAGATGATTAGGTGAAACAAAGTCTGCTTGTGTTACTCGTACAAACAAATTTTCCCAAATTTTTGTTGGAGATTCCATTAGTTCCTTAACGTGCTTGTAATGTGTATTCCTTTTTTATTTTGTGCAAAGGGCATAATAATTTCTGCGTTGTTATGTTCTAAACGTTGCAGAGAGATCGCTCATTCGGAATCATTTAATGACGGGTCATTTTAGTTGCGTATTTTACTGAGACTTCATGTCACTATCTTTCGTTCTTAAATTGAAGACTCTTGCACGTTAAAGTGTAAAAGTGAACATATAACTTGTATTATAAATTATCTTTGATCTAACTTTCATTATTTTGCGAGTATTCCATTACAAGTACTGTGAAGAGTACTCTGCTACCGGTAATTATTACATTGAGAGGCATGGGACTGAATCTGTATGAATCGAATTCGTACATGGTTTTCAAACCACATTGATAAAACGTTACGCATTTCTTTCCATTTAATATTAAATGTGTATATTATTCTTTTTTCTAGTATGCTATTGTTTTATGTTGATCTCAAACTTTTCTATTACAAGGAAACAAACAGTTTACAGATTAATCAGCCACCTGTAAAATGGACACTTAACCCTACTTGTTCAAAAAAAGTTCAAATGTTTGTACAGTCTATGGGACTTAACTACGGGGTCATCAGTCCCTAAACTTACAAACTACTTATGAACTACTTACGAACTAGGACGGCACAAATATCCATGCCCGAGGGGGGATTCGAACCCCCGACCGTAGTGGCCGTGCAGACCGTGACTGGAGCGCCTTAGTCTCCTCGGCCACCGCGGCCGGCAACCCTACTTGATGAAGCCTTTTCTGAACATCTCATTTGTTCAAGAGTCGGCCAGTATTCCCCATTCACACTGTGTGAACGTAACATAAACTAATTCGTTATAGCGTGACTCATTCAGTTTGAAACACGGAAACTCATAGCCGAAAAAATACTACTGTCGGCGTCAATACAGTGTCATAAACATTTTCGTCACTGGATATACACCTACGATATTTTCATTAATTTTTCGCAAGTACTTAGTCCATCCACCTATCCACTGTGGCTTTTAAAATAATCATCTCGCATCATTTCCTACACATAACACCATTGAAAACATTTGTTTCATTTTCTACAAATTTTGTATGGTACTCCTCTTCTGACAAATCCTCAATACTTTAGCAATGTCCACAAAGATAGATCTCCTTTTCATTTAGGTTTACATTTAATGTCCTTCCTCACTTTCTCTTCCAATAATTCTTTATTTTGTACTTTAATATATGCCATAACTCATTCGTCAAGCAATAGGACCATGCAAGAACATCAATTGAATTTCATTTTATATTCTCAGTTACATATCGTTGTACTTCGCTTCCTAAACGTCATTGAGAATGCATGAAGTAATATTGAGTGCGTAGGATAGATTATATGTACTGAAATTTGGAAAACACTTTTCACAATGCACTTCAACAAAAAAGTAAGATTTTCCTTTTTCTCTGTAAGCTCTTTGTTTCCTTGTAATAGAAACTTGTAGTTGCGGAACAAAAATTGGTATGAATAAAGGTTAAGTTACTAATTAAATAAATTTAGTGTTTACTTCCAATTATATTTAAGAAACCCAGAAACCTGAAATTAGGAACCACATTTTGCAAAGCAAGAAATGTTTCAATTCTTTATTCTGCTAATAATGAATGAGTTAATGTTAAGATTTTTTATGTACCCTAGAAATATTGTAACTCATCTCCCACAACATAAAGGCTGTCAGTTTATTGCTAAATTTAAGAATTGAACTCTATATTAGGGAACTTTCCCTGGACACTAGTGAGACATTTTTTCTGTAGTTAGCTCATCAAAAAATGTTCAAATGTTTGTAGAGCTTATGAGACTTAACTACGGGGTCATCAGTCCCTAAACTTACAAACTACTTATGAACTACTTACGAACTAGGACGGCACAAATATCCATGCCCGAGGGGGGATTCGAACCCCCGACCGTAGTGGCCGTGCAGACCGTGACTGAAGCGTCGCAGTCCCCTCGGCCACCGCGGCCGGCAGTTAGCTCATCATAAAGTGATATAGCCCCTTGCAGATGCAGTTGTCAAGACAGTAATTTACCTAGAATGAAACTTTCACTCTGCAGCGGAGTGTGCGCTGATATGAAATTTCCTGGCAGATTCAAATTGTGTGCCGGAACCCGGAATCGAACCTGGGAACTCTGCCTTTCGCGTGCAACCGCTCTACCGACTGAGCTATCCCGACACGACTCACGATGCCGCCCCACAACTTTACTTCCGCCAGTACCTCGCCTCCTACTTTCCAAACTTCACAGAAGCTCTCCTGCGAAACATGCAAGACTAGCACTCCTGCAAGAAAGGGTATGGAAACGTCCCTTAGGCTGTGGCTACGCCATGCCTCAACCATATCCTTTCTTCCAGGAGTGCTAGTCCTGCACGGTTCGCAGGAGAGCTTCTGTGAAGTTTGGAAAGTAGGAGGCGAGGTACTGGCGGAAGTAAAGTTGTGAAGCGGAAGGAAGGAAGGAAGGAAGCTTGGAGTTTGACGTCCCATCGATAGCGTGGTCATTAGAGACGGAGCTTACGCTCGGAGCGTTTGGGTAAGGATGCGGAAGGAAATTGGCCGTGCCCTTTCAAAGGAACCATCCCGGCATTTGCCTGGAGTGATCTAGGGAAATCACGGAAAACCTAAATCAGGATGGCCGGAGGTGGATTTGAACCACCATCCTTCCGAATGCGAGTCCAGTGTGTTACCACTGCGCCACCTCGCTCGGTTTGTGAGGCGGCATCATGAGTCGTGTCGGGATAACTCAGTTGGTAGAGCGCTTGCCTGCGAAAGGCAAAGGTCCCAGGTTCGAGTCCAGGTTCTGGCACACAATTTTAATCTGCGAGGAAGTTTCAGTAATTTACCTGCCTAATTTTCGTAATTAAACGCCCATTACTTGTGTAGCAGGTGCTTGCATTGAAGTTTTAACCCCTAAACACTGGGTAACTGGTGACTGACAGGTGCCTGTCCTCTTCCTTACAGACGCTTGTGCTGCTGGTGCTGGTGCTGGTGCTGTCTGCTGTGGCGCTGCCCAGCAAGTCTCTGCCCGCCAGGCGCCGCCGCCAGCTGCTGCTGGTTCCGCTCACAGCGCCGTCTGGCAGGCGCTTCCCAGAGCCCTCTGGCGGCCTCCTGCGGGAGTCCAGGTCGGCCTCCTCTGAGGACTACCAGGACAGCGAGGACAGGACAGCGGGTGGCGCCCAAGACTTGCAGCCAGCAGCGACCCTCGTCTTCCGGCCACTGTTCGTCTTCCGACCGAGTGGCTGAAGCTAGTTCCACCACTGCCTGCGTGTCGCCATCATCGTCACATTATAGAATACAGTCCCTCACACTGTTCATTTCACTCTATTTATTTATTTATTGTCATCAGCACGAACTACATACAAAATACTTTTATGTACAAATGCTTTTCTATTTGATTTTTATACACTCTTTTTTTACAAGTTTAATGAAATAAATTATATTTTGCATAATATTGTTTGTTTTTTAATCTAGTCAAATTATACACCTTGTATGCAAGATGTATGAGACAGGGGAAATATCCTCCGGCTTCAAGAAGAATATCGTAATTCCAATTCCATAGAAAGCAAGTGCAGACATGTGTGAAAATTACAGAACTATCAGTTTAATAAGTCATGGTTGCAAAATACTAACACGAATAATTTTAGACGAATGGAAAAACCTGTGGAATCCGACCTCAAGGAAGATAAGTTTGGATTTAGGAGAAATTTAGGAACATGGGAGGCAACACTCACATTATGACTTATCTTAGAAGATAGGACCAGGAAAGGGAAACCTACGTTTTTAGCGTTTGTCTATTTTGAGAAAGCTTTTGAAAATGTCGACTGGAATACACTCTTCCAAATTCTGAAGGCAGCAGGGCTAAAATATAGGGAGCGAAGAGTTATATTCAACCTATACAAAAACCAGACAGCGGTTATTAGAGTCGAAGGGCAAGAAAGGGATGCCGAGGTTGGGAAGGAGTAAGACAGGGTTGTAGCCTTTCCTCAATGTTGTTCAATCTGTACATTGAACAGGCAGTGAAGGAATGGAAGGAGAAATTTGGAGAGGGCATTAAAGTGCAAGGAGAAGACATAAAAACTTTGCGGTTTGCCGACGACATAATAATTCTGTCAGAGACTGCGAAAGATCTGGAAGAGCAATTGAATGGAATGGACAGTGTCTTGAAAGGAAGATATAAGATGGACATAAACAAGAGCAAGACGAAGGTAATGGAATGTAATGTCATCAAATCAGGCGATGCTGAAGGAATTAGATTAGGTAATGAGGCAATAAAAGTAGTAGATGAATTTGGTTATTTGGGTAGCAAGATAACTTATGATGGCCGAAGTAAAGAAGATATAGAAGGCAGAATGGCTTTGGGAAGAAAAGCGTTTCTGAAGAAGGGAAATTTGCTGACATCCAATATTAATTTAAATGTTAGGAGGTCCTTTCTGAAAGCATTTGTCTGGAGTGTAGCATAGTATGATAGTGAAACGTGGACGATAAGTAGTTCAGATAAAAAAGATGATAGAAGCTTTTGAAATGTGGTGCTACAGAAGAATGATGAAAATTAGATGGGTGGATCACGTAACTAATGATTAGGTGTTTAACCGAATAGGGGAGAAAAGGAGTTTCTGGCATATCCTGACCACGAGAAGGGATAGATTGGTTGGACACATTTTGAGACATCAAGGAATTGTCAACATAGCATTAGAATAAAGCGTGTGGGGTAAAAATCGTAGAGGGAGACCGAGGGGCGAATATAGTAAGCAGATTCAAAAGGATGTAGGTTGCCGAACTTATTCTCGGATGAAGAGACTTGCACAGGAGAAGGTAGCGTGGAGAGCTGCAGCAAACCAGTCTGCGGACTGAAAACAAATAATACAGTACAAATGTAATTCCCAGATAATTAATTGAGGCCTTTTTCTTTCGAATGATCTGAACCCAAAATACTAAAGGAATGCAGCGTCATTCGTTAGTGTAATGTGTTCAACATTTCCGCAGATCACACATTATTTGAGAAGTACTCATCAATTGTGTATGTGTAAGAATAATATTTTACCTTTTGTAGCGAATCTAGATTTTTTTACACTGAAATGCCTAATTTGCACTAATTCGACTTACAAGAATAATCACAGATTTATTACAAAACGAAGTAGAAGTGAGAATTATTTCACAATAAATGTCAAACACCACGAAAGTATTAGTGAATGGTCTACTGCATAGTATTACAGGAAGAATTCTCAGAAAATTCGTTATGAAGATAGTAGGTTTCTGTATAACTTTTTTACATAAAACATACGAGTTGCGTCCAGAAAGTAAGTTCCATTTTGTAATAAAATGAAACTGTACACAGGTACAGAAGTAATTTTTATTGCCAAAAATTTTACAACTCTTAAACTACTATTCCACATAAGTGACGAAATTTTGCAGGCATTTGTCATACCGTGGCACCAGGTTTTGTATACCTTCTTCAAAGAAATCTGCCGCCTGTGTCTTCAACCAGTTGGAAACAGTTTCTTTCAGCTCGTCGCCCATAGCGAGAGCACTAATTGTAAACCTACGGTTTTCCTGGATCTTGTCATCAATCGCGTGAACCAGATCTTCTGTAACCAAAGGTGGATGCCCACTTCGTTCTTTATCGTGCACATCAATACGCCTGGCATTGAACTGTCGGACCTATCTTCGAACCATCGAATCACTCATCGCATTTGGTCCGTAAACATCGAAAATTTGCCGATAAACTTCACTTGGTTTCACTTTCCTCGCATTCAGAAACCGAATCACCGACCTGATTTCACAGGCCGACATTACAAACAAGCACAACAAAGCGTACGTAACTGACAGCGATCTACAAATGGCGCACGTTCTTCTCCTTGATACACAGCGCATGTGCGGAACTGCAATCGCAGCGCTGCAGCAGAGATAAATTAAACGGAACTTACTTTCTGGACGCGCCTCGTACATCACTGGATGTAACAATAAAACTACTATAAAGAGTACGTGTAAATTACTATACCAGTAACTTAAAATATCTGCATAAACCAAGCACAAACAAATACAGAGAGACAAAAAGGACAAATTGTTGGAAAGGTTCGGTAGCATCGTATTTACTCTACTGTTTATAACGTTTTGTTACGAAAATCATGTAGGCTATCCATTACTGCAAGGTTGATGGACGTTGGTCTGTGCGAGAGCACATTAGTACCACGACACGATGTAGAAAAGTAGAACAAATTGAGAGACTGATTTTATTCCGTAATATTTGTATAGTAACTACAGCGCAACTCTAACAATTGTTAATTAGCCAAAAACCTGATGAACTCTATATATGGTATTCAAATTATTCTATATTATAAAGTTTAAAGATAGGACTCTCTTGCAATAACAATAACACTAACATCCCTCTCTGGTTTGATTAAAATGAACAAACATGGAAGAAAACAAAACATGTGACAAGATTTAGAGTTATTGAAACGAACGTGGCACAATATGAAGCGTGGAATGGGTGTCCAATGGTTCATAGAAACCGAAGAAAGTGCGAATGTACATGCGATATGAAAAAAAAAGTTTCCAAAGAAAAACTTTTCAACAATATCACACTGTATGACTGTCTGGGGGCCTGTACGCAAACATGGGGAGATTAAGTGGCCCACCTAAAACTCTCATTTCTGTTTTATAGTACTCCAGTCTCAAAACTTTTTGGCGTGATGGGATAGTGCAAGAAATCTACAATTGAAAGGGAGTAACACTTGTACTTTCCTTACTGAAATGGATACTCGTATGTCACAGCGGTTACATAAAATCAGAATAAAGAAGAATGAGTCAATACGCAAGAGTATTAAACATATTAGCTGCCAGTGGGACCCGCGGCGGATTACCTGTGCATACTGGGGCGCCGTGCTGCGGTACGCGCGGCCGTTCCCCGTCGGGGTTTCGAGTCCCCTCTCGGGCATGTTGTCCTTAGGTTAGTTTAACTAGTTTGTAAGCTACGGACTAATAAACAAGCAGATAACCTTAATGCGCTCGCGCGGGCGGTGAGGTGACCGCCTTCTTACAATTTCTCGCCGCACTAAGTCCAGAAACGGATAAGGCGGTGGGATGTTCATATATTCTGTAGTTGGTACAACTGGAGCATATATGGTCATCCTACCGCCTGCTTACCTTTATGGAGTTAGCGGGACGAGAAACTGTATGAAAGCGGTCACCTCATTGCCCGCGCGTGCGCATGAAAGTTAATAATAATTTCGTGTGGCTCATTGGCCTGTTGAAAGTGTTTCAATTGGAAGCCACTTCGGCGACTCTGTGTCCCAGTAGTTGAGTCCCATAGATTTACAAACATTGGAAACATTTTTTGAAAGTGAAATTCTGTTACGTCAAAACTGTTGAAGAAGAAGAAATTCCTCGAGAAGAGTTTCCAAGTCTTCAGTAATGAAATTAAATAAATCACTATTACGTGGCTGTTTAAGTGACGAGAATCTGATAAACTTCCGCTGTCTCTCAGTTTGCCTTCTATTTGTACCAGATGTAAATTTTATTATATCTTTAGTGAATCAAAAGTAAATAAATATTCCTTTTCTTTGTGATATATATGTTGGTAAGAACTTTAGTGATGGCAGTGTCGGTAGGAAAGTGCTAGATAATAAATTAATTTTTTTAGATATAATTGTCAAAGACAGTAGATGACGTGGGAGAGCAATTGAACGGAATGGACAGTATGTCGAAAGAAGTGTATAAGATGAACATTAATAAACGCAGAATGATGGTAATGGAATGCAGCCTTAGAAAATCAGGGGATGTTGAAGAAATTACATTAGGTAACTAAACAATAAAGATGGTAGATGAGGTTTGTTACTTGGGCAGTAAAGTAACGTATTATGGTATCAGTGCAAAGGATATCAAACGCAGAATGGCAATGGGAAGAAAAGCGTTTTTGAAAGAGTATTGAAGTGTAAGAAAGTATTTTCTGAAGGCGTTTGTGTGGAGTGTTGCCTTGAACTGGACTGAAACATGGACCATAAATAGTTTAGACAGGAAGAGGATAGACGCTTTTGAAATGTGGTGCTACAAAAGAATGCTGAAGAGGTACTGAAGAGAATTGGGGAGAAGAGGAAAGTTTTGGAATACCTTGACTAAAAGAAGGGATCGATTGGTAGGACACATTGTTAAACATCAGGAATCGTAAATTTAGCATTGGTGGGAAGCATTTGGGGGAAAATCGCAGAGGGAGACCAAGAGACGAAGATAGTAAGTAGATTCAGATGGATATGTGTTCTTATGAGGAGAGGGGGCTTGCTCAGGATAGAATAGGGTGGGGAGCTGCATCAAACCAGTCTTCACACTGAAGGCCACAACAACAACAACAGTTGTGATAATTTATTCCAAACCTAACGTCATTCCAAAAAGACTAAGTATTGTTGCTGTTTCTATACCTGATTTAAAATGTAAGAATTTTACATGGAAAAACAAGGCTCGCATAATATTGTTATTGAAGTGCAGTTGCAAAATTAACTTAAGTCTAATTTTCCTTTTGGACCAACACGTAGGACAGCTTCAGTTTTTAGATTTTCATAGTACGTATGAAACCTAGTCGCATGAAAGCTCAACCTGTGTCCCACGGGTGATGGCTCTGCCGTCTAGCGGTGTAAAGTATGCGGTTAGGCGAGAAGGAACGGCCCAGGGGCTAACTGGCTGCCTCAAGGCACATTCCTTAGCCGCCCTGCTGCCAGGCAAAAGAAGCCTATATTCAAGCTGTTACTAGGCTTCACATTGATAGAGATATGGTGCCAAATATTGTCTAATTGCCAATTGCCTCGTTAGTTCGTTGAAATTCCGAATACTTAAAGCGCTGAGCATAATGTCCAACTATTCTCCATTTGTGTGAAATACGCATCGATACTAGTCAAGTGTACGAGCAACCATTCTCTTGCTGAAATGTATGCCCATTGTAGAGAAACAAAAAGGTGTATAGTTAATCGTGATCGTCTGTTGTGCTGTGACGGTAAAGCAGGTGAGAACTAAAGGGGTTCTGCTATAAAACTAAATCATAATAAGGAAGGAAGAAAGGAAGTAAGGTACAGGTTTAACGTCCCATCGTCAACGTGGTCATTAAAGACGGAAGACAAGGTCAGAGCTTTTTTTTGTGGTGCCACTCACTGCGCAACCATGCAAGGCTAACTATAAGACCCGCCGCATACTTGACGCAGTCCAGGCAGAGGAGAGGCAGAGGATAGGTGGCTGGCCGTTTGTAGAGCATATTTTCCATTGGGACACGGCACACACAACACATATTATATTGGCGTAGTGTCTGTTCTTTCAGACATGTCCGAAAGAAAAGACACCACAAAAATATCGTAATAAGTATTTACACGCTAAGACGGAGTTAGTTTCAATTACTTCATCGCAGATGCAGTCATACGTTTAACGTCGCACGGGAATCCGTAATGGCGAGTGTAAGAGGGCCTGAACTATAGGAGCGCTACAGTTATAGCGTGCGACTTGTGGGAATTTGAGACGGCCCGGAGGCGACCACCTAGATCCAAGGCATGTGCGCTGCCTGCGAAGAGTAGTCATAACACAAACGAACTGTTTGTCTCATGTAGCGTTGTGCTGAGTTTGGGAATACGTACATGTTGCATACTGTGTTTCAGAATGTTCTTAATGTTATTTATGTGATTCTCAGACAAATTTGTTTCGGTATAAGATATTTATGAAGTAATATTTATGAAGTAATATTTAGTAAGGTATCTTACCGATATTGGAATCGGACGATTCATATTAGGCATTTTCTCCCATACCAGCAAAAAATCACATAGATAACACGAAAAACATTCTCAAACATAGTGTGCAACGTGTACGTATTTCCAAACTCAGCACAACGCTATATAACACAAATAGTTTGCTTGTGTTACGACTACTCTTGGCAGGCAACGCGCAGGCCTTGTCTGTAGGTGGCGTTGCCGCTGGCCCGAAGCGGGAGACCCGGCCCGGCTCATATTTTAACTTATTGCCATTGTTTCATTTCAATGCTGTAAACCAGCCATTGTCAATCCTTTCCTTCCTAATTCTTCTTCCTTCCCCTCCTTTATCAATAATTTGCAAACACACAACACAGCCGATATTAAGTATATTAAAGTACTCAGGACCATGAAGAGATAAGAATAAATGGCTAAGGATTGAGATACTTTGCTTACAAATGCATTTAAACAGGGAAACTATGATTTACAAAAATATTTTCATATCGATTCATCTTTCAACCAAAGACATGTGAAAAGTCTACCAGCTGTCACTGAAAAGAAAAGCATTTCTGATGATAGAAACTGCATCACTTTCATGATTAAATGTGTCAGGTCTATAAAGGTTCTTTCAGTTATTGAATTTACAGTGACACACCATAAAAGACAGGAACATAAATTTGATTGTAATCACTTTCCTAAAACAGGTTATGGCGAGTCGCAAGATACTTTGATTCTCTTTTAGCTCGTCCTCTATCAGTATGTGAGTCTCTTAGAACGGTTAAAAAGAAGACAGACAGTGATTAATGTTGCTTCATTTATGTCACAACAAACGTTGGCTGTCAAATTCATTTTTTTTACTGCGTGTATAAATCAGAAATTTGAAATCAGAATATATTTACAGAATTTACTGCATTTGAGGCAGTTTTTCTGCCATAGTGATTGGACAGCAGTATATTACCAATTACAACGCTAATTGTTTGCAAATTCAAATCTTCAAATATTTGTTAACCTTATGGGACTTAACTGCGGGTCATCAGTCCCTATCCAGTCAAGGTCTGCACGGCCACTACGGTCGGGGGTTCGAATCCCCCTTCGGGCACGGTTATTTGTGCAGTCCTAGTTCGTAAGTAGTTCATAAGTAGTTTGTAAGTTTAGGGACTGATGACCCCGTAGTTAAGTCCCATAGACTATACAAACATTTGAACATTTTCATCAGTCCCTAAACTTACAAACTACTTATGAACTAACTTATGCCAAAGACAGTACAAACATCCATGCCCGAGGGGGTATTCGAAACCCCGACTAGGAATGGCCTCGCGCATCGGAGCATAGCGCCTCAATGCGCTCGGCACTCCGTCGCGGCTAGTTTGCAAAGATCAGTTAACAACTACACACGCATATGCTACAGAATCACACGCGATATTTTACATTGTATTTTTAGCTCATCCTGAGTGTGCTAAACATCGAAATCGATGTTTTGTAAGGTGGCAAATGGAACATTTCTAATGTAAGCAATATAAGGTAGGGCCGAGCCGTGATGGAAGTGACAGATAATTGAATTTATTAATTAAGAGCAGATAGGGACTGTGTGTAATTATAGACTTGAAATGAAGTGATGTAGTGAGATCAGTAGCTTATAATAACAGAAACTAAAGTTACGTATCAGGAACTCTAGTTCAAATGAAAATTCAACTTAGAACTATTGCAATTAAAAACTCAATACATTTTATTGCAAAACCGTCCACCTTACAGCTTCAACACAGTTGACTGAATGAACATTATTCAACTGAGTTATCTGGCGTTGCTTATATTATTTGAAAAAGTTCGAAAAAACCTCTTTTCGTAATAAATAGTTTATTTTAATTTTTTATTTCATTATTATTTCCCAGATCCTATCCTATGCAAGTGGTGCTTTACTGTAGTTGGTGGGCATAAATGCAGACGGGTACAGTTTTACCTAAATACTACATGGAGACATATTTCCTTAACAGCGTCGTACACGGCCCAGCACGTGTATGTTGTGTTTGGCCAATACAGCACAGTTTGGCAACAGGTGTAGATTATGTGAACATTGAAAGAAAGTACTAGCACCAGTGTTAAGATTTTTTTAAATAATTATTTTTTTTAAATCTTAACATAGCTGCTAGTACTTTCTTTCAATCTTTACATTTGTCAGCTTTAGGTCCAGCTCATTAATTATGGAGAGAATTAAACTTGGTGAAGTTTATGTTTATTCACAAATTAGATTATTGGATTCTCATCGAGGGAGTATGCAGTGTAATCCAGTTGTGCAGTTCCGATACACAGACATACATTTACTAGACTGGTATAGTCGAAGGTATCAATGAAGCCTGACGCCGTCATCTGAAGCTACAAACCTCAAGACGTTTTTGTGTGGTACGAATAATTACAGCCAAACATGCTACATGTATTGTGTGTTTACATGGTTCTTATTAAGCCTATTGGCCCTGTTTTATCGATATACTGGTAGTTGGTTGTTCGGGCTTTTCAGTGATAGTATGGCGGCGAGTACAAAATTCTGGCTTCAATGAAAGCTATGATACTGCGTACGCTATTACTAGTTTAGTTAATGTATGTCTGCGTACTGACATGAATGATGAAATCGTTGACTCCGGCTGCGGTGGCCGAGCGTTCTGCGGCGCGTCAGTCACAGTTGCACGGCCGCTACGGTCGGGGGTTCGAATCACCCCCCGGGCATGGATATTTGTGACGTCTTTAGTATAAGCTAGTTCATAAGTAGTTTGTAAGTTTAGGGACTGATTACCCCGTAGTCAAGTCCATTAAGCTCTACACGTATTTGAACATTTGAAATCGTTGACGATGCCTACATGTTGGACTCGCTTAGTTTTGCCCTCCATAACCTTTAATCCTTCCACCAAATGCAGCTGGAAAGGTTAAACATGGGTTGGAGAATGTTATTCCTGTACCGTGGGACCATGAGCTTGCTCTTGATAGGCAACAATGACACTAAAAACAAAAACCACAAGAAAAAGATCATCAGCTACCTCGCTATACTCCATTGATGGTATGACTCGTCTCAGACAAGCAGTCGATGATTCATCTGTGAAGAGAACTTAGCACCAATTTTTCATAGTCGAGTCTTGGCGATTTGAGCCCACCTGTATTTTGGAGCATGGTGCCTGGGTTAAGGGCCATGTCTCTCCATGTTTGGCTAGAATTGTAGAGGATCTTGGATGAGACTGGTAGTTATGTATCACAGATGCACTCTGATTGAGGTTCCTTCGGACAAAACGTCGCCGATGCCAGTCGTTTCCCTATAAGAAAGACATAAAAACAACCAGTAGTTGGAATACACGTCCAGATACTTACCAATCACTCTGTGATGAATTAGTTTAACACAAAGCTACAATCCACATGCGCTCAAGTCACGGCGCTCGTACTATAATGCAGTGGTTTCCTGCTCCCTCTATCTGCCGCCTATATGTCTCATTGGTTTTGGCCTATGGAAACATCTGCACAGTTAATTCAAAGGCACTATACTGTTCCTTTATGTTTGATGTATCTTCACCCTATGTTTAATGTTACTGCCTTACCTACATACAATGAAATGGTTCTGATTTCGATATATGGGACTACAGCAAACTTTATTTACTCAAAGAATTTCCTGAATAGCTGATCAGGAACTCGCATAGAGTACACAAGGTCACCGTATATTCGTCAGTTTTGCCTTTTTTTCAACAGAGACCTTTCACTGCTCTTACAAACACACACACACACACTCACACACCACACAGAGTTATTATCTAATAACAGGAATTCTATCTAAATGCATCTAAATACATCGAGAGGTTTGCAACCGACATGTAGCTCTTTCTGTGCTCTGGCTGTTCTGCGTGTGGTGTGCGCTGACCAGCCTCTCCTATGCTCTGCTTGTGCAGCGTCAAGTGTGCGCCGAGCATAATACCTGTTGTCATATGACGGGCGACAGTCAGTCAGTCATGTTTTGGATGATTATCAGGGCTCAGTTCGCAGCGGAGACAATCCGTGAGATTACAGGCTGACCGTTCCCGCAAATCTGCAAACGGACTTGTTTGCCTTCAGGGGTTAATGACAGCCTGTTCAAGCGGAGTAAGTTCTGTTCTCTTTCTCTCAGCCGGCTTTCGATGGTCACTGAAGCAAGAGAGTTGCATGTCGGCTCCATGATAATGATGAATACATGGAACTGAGTCTGTCATCCCTCAAGGTAGAGTGCTTTCTGTTGGACGCTGTCCTGTACTATGCTCCTATTTCAGTGTCGAGCGATTCTCCTATTACTGCAGCCGGTTTCTTTAAGATCAACTACGCATCCTCTAGCAAACGTTCACCTCTGCAGCTATTGTTCAGGCACCTATCTAAAAACATTCGTTTACAAAGTGTCTAATCAATCCTAAAATTTTAATTGCAATAGTAACTTAAAGTGCATTCAGTTGTTAGTACACCAATTTTAGCTATCCACTGAAGCAATTATAATGTTGGCAAGACTTATAAACAGTGGTGTAATAATGGGCAAGAGAGACAGTGTGACGATACACATGGTGCAGATAAGGAATGCGAAGGAGAGTAGGGAGATTAATTTTCTCTCAATTTTAATTTCTTTATTTTATTTAGAACATGCGATATATTCGTTCCAGCACATGATAAAGAAACTGTAAATTAATTACATAGCTAGCATTAAATAATTGTGATTGAACAAGAGAAAGAGTGTAGCTTTCATTCTGGAAACATCCTTTAGGCTGTGGCTAATCCATGTCTCCATCATATCTTTTCTTCCAGGAGAGCTAGTCTTGCAAGGTTCGCAGAAGAGCTTCTGTGAAGTTTGGAAAGTAGGAGGCGAGGTAAAGTTGTGAGGACGGACCATGAGTCGTGTCGGGATAGCTCAGTCGTCAGAGCGCTTGCCAGCGAAAGGCAAAGGTACAGGTTCGAGTCCCGATTTCGACACACAGTTTTAATTTGCCAGGAAGTTTCACATAAGCGCACACTCTGCTGCAGAGAGAAAGTTTCATTCAAGAGAAAGAGTATTTTGACTCTCAAATGTTTTAAGATAGATGAATAAAATCAGCCTGCTACTATTTGTTAACAGAATAAGACGCGATGTATACTTTGCTTTCAACTTTGTGAAATATGTAATATATAGGCAATGTTAACTAGTGTTTGAAGTTTATTTAGATTCAGTGTAAAATGATTAGCCGGTAAAAAACTAAGAATCCACGAACGTGAGATTTATATACTCGGGCATATATTCGAAGCAATTATGACTCAAGTAGATCAGACTCTAAGAAAAATTAATATGTGGCAATTTATTAGGTCAATGATTCTCTCAGTTGATGTATAATCTCCAAAAACTCAATTTTTCAATTCATTATATACATTTTTTCTGAAAATAATTATTGATTTTAAAAGCAAAACAGGTACCAGTATAACATGATTATTATTTATTCACTTAATGCATATAGCTGTATGGAATGCAACTATTATGAAGATAATATTTATTTATAATAATTATTTATTCACTTATTGCATATAGCTGTATAGGAAGCAACTATTATGAAGATAATTTGTGGATCCTGGTACAGAAACCTGTTATACACAAATACTCCCAACATTATGTGCACTTGATAAATAATCCAGTTCTGTAGTTGGGTACTGAGCAACTAGAATCATTCGAATTCCAAATAATACCGCCATGAGAAAAAAAAAAAAAAAAAAAAAAAAAAAAAACATCACATTGAACTAGATATTCAGCTATCTTTCAGGCATGCTTCAACATTTTGATGATATGGGTACACTGAACTGATCATGCAGTAGTGCATAAACGTTGATGATAGAGCCGTGACTGTAGAGTTTAGTATCATTGCTGTAGAGTTAAACTCGCTCACAAACACGTGTAGTGAATTTTTCCGACTGGCGCGAGAAGTACACATTCAAAGGTAAAAACAAAGCACGTTGCACCAGGTGCAATAGTAGTTTCCTTTATTTGTTTATCCGGAATTACGAGGAGATCTTGTTGATAAAGTGAAAACACAAGATGTGCATTTAGAGTTCACTATATTTCTTACACACATATACAATAGAATATACTTCTCTAGCACTGTCAAAGCACCAAGCTGCCGCGCGCAGGGGTTACCTGCAACTGACGGTCTCTTCATACCAATCAACATGGGCAACTAAAATATGCGTCACATTAACATCCATTGGATCGTTTATACTTAAGCACCAAATATGGGGTTAATTCTCGCGAAACACTTCGCGAATGTACCTAACGAGATGCTTAGCTACTTAGCAACTAAGTGTATGCAATGAGCATCGCAAGACTTTATGCCCCGGTATCCATTGTCCCTGTTTACTATCCTTGCTAGACGCGCGGTGAAATTGCACTGCTACTTTACATAATCAGCTATCAGATGCCATAATTTACACTTTTGCATTTTTTGGCCATACTCGTATGAGTTTTCAACTTGTGTCAGTTTGTGCATAACACATTCGGATCGTGTCTTTTTATTTTATTATTTTTATTTTTATTTATTTTTTCTTAGCCGTGTATTTTGAACACGACAAAATTCTCTACTTCGTCTGTCGGTGCTCGTCCGAACGGTCACACCACTTCGAAAAGCGCTTCGAATCGACACGGGAGCAAAAAATACTGCATCGGACATCCATATGACATCTACGGATGTGTTCTCGAATCACCTAGAAAAGAAATCGAAGAAAGCAATAGCTACATGTTAACAGGCGAAGATTCAACTTCATGTGATGCAGTTTACAATTACACGTGCCAGGCAGAGGGCTCAAAGTCGCAAAATGAATACAGTAATCTTAGTTAATTTTCTTTACTTACATAAATGATCAGAAACGTTTAGTGCTTAAACGACCTATTTCAGTGACATAAAACAAAATTCGTATCTGTTATTCTCACAACAAAGCCCAGGACATGGTATTAGATCTTGAGGGTGGTCTGTACTGAATGAAATCGGTTGTCTAAGGACGAACAGTTTACGATCATTGACACAAATGAAGACTATCGAGAACCACTGTTTTCATTTATCTATCGTTCCAATTTTCAAAGACCCGCGGGAATCGCGAACAATCATCCGAAGCGAGCTCTAAGTTTTCTTACATTATTAGGATCAGTGGTGCAGCCAGGATTTGGTTCGGGGGGCGAAGACTAATTATTTTAAAATAAAGCCAGTGGCGGACTAAAGGGGAGGGGGGGAGCGGGGCGGGGGCGGACCACCCCGGGCCTCTCGTATTGGAGGGCCTCCAAACGCCTCCAAAGCAAGGTTTTATTATTTTTATTATTATTATTTATTTATTTTATTTTATTGCTTTTGAGCTCATTTGGTCTCTTTTGTGATGGGGCCCCCAAATCACGAAAGCTATTTTTTTTACACTGTCCCGTGTCTCTAGTCGTGTGTGTGTGTGTGTGTGTGTGTGTGTGAGGGGGGGGGGGTTCTCCAAATGTTAATAGTTATTTCCAGGTGGACGGGAGGGTCTCATTTTGTACTGCCCGGGCCCTCTGGCAGCCTTAGTCCGCCACTGAATAAAGCTTATTGAATTTATTAATCTATGACTTTTTTACTATTTAACCAATTATACTACGAAAACAATTGCACAAGAAATAAAATGAGAAGGCTCGCATTAATTTGAAAGTGAAAGAGGAGGAACGTGGTGAAAATGAAGTGTATAGAATAAGCTCGTAAAATAATGTTACTAGCCAAAGAGAAAGTTCTTTACAGTTTAGTTAACATGAGACTCTCTGTGTAAAATAATACTATTGTTGCTCATATGATTCCACTTGGTGGCGCCGCTGACCTGCTAAGCAGCGGGTCGTCGCATATGAACAATCGGCTCAAAACTTCAGCATAGCAGTAACAATAGTGGCAGCATCAAAGCTGGTAGCGGCGGCATTAAAACCGCTCACAGTGACAGCAGCACGCATTCTCAGTGGCGGCATCACTATCACGTTCTCTTGTGCTTGGCGAAGTATAGTTACGTTTGATTTATTACATGTGTTCCATTTCAGATTTCTGGTGCCGACCTGTTTAAAAAAATAAAAAATAAAAAAATCTTTGGGAGGTGCCAGGGCGGGGGGGGGGGGGGGAGCTTCAGCCCCAGTAGCCCTCTTCCTCCCCCCCCCCCCCCCGCCGTTGGTTGCTGAGAGCACCACTGATTAGGATTATAATTTCTCCAAATGTCAGTGGGCGAAAACAAAATCACATGGTTATGCGAAGCTGAGAATGTTTTCGCTCTGTCATGATCGTATAGTAAACCGCCACAGAGACACTCTAGCGAATTTCCCTGACGAGGCTCGAGGTTGTCATGACGAAGCTGTCTGAGGAGCAGTTTCTGCTACGAGGCAACGTCGCTGTACGATGCGCATAGGACGTATACATAGGGCACATAAATGTTGTAAGGCGTTTGTGTGACGTGCATCCAATTTCTGTTTCTCGGGATGATTAAAGTATTACAATAAGGTAGAGACGATTTTCGAAGTGGAAGGGTTTCTGATATGCCAAAATGCAGCCTTCCACAAACGAGGCCCATGTAAAGTGATCTATTGGTGACCAAACGAATTGCATTAAAGAATGAACAGGCCTATAAAGAGAAGGATTGTTTCCAAATTTCACAGCGCAACGATTAAAATTTAATAATGACCTCTCGTGTTAAGTTGTTCCGACGGCCGTTACTGATTAAGTCCAACGCCAACCGTGTGTGTCGAAAACAAACACATTACCATTTCATGATGGTACTGTCTCTTGATAAAAATTGTTCAAATAAATTACTGTTATTCTCTGTAGGGGGACCGGCTAGTCCGTGCCTCCGAATATAACCACTGCTTCTGATGACTTTCTCTTAATGATACTTTCATTTCCCAATCATGGTAATAAATATCATTTGCAATTACCTTTTAGTCGGATAAGTTTCAATTCGAGTAACACAAATAACCTTTTATTACATCACTGAATTAAATGCTTATTGGAATTCAACTTACAGAAGAAGAATGTTCTTTCAACCAATCAAGACTAAAGGTAATTAATAACAATGTCATTTTCCATAGAATATACATATACACACGAAACATAGAACTTTTCAACATGGACTAATCACATTCTTCATTTATTCTTTTCTGCTGCACAAAACCTGTACAGAGAAAAACTGGAGCCAGAATACATTCTCCTACCCTTTCCTAAATAAAATATGATTTTATTTAATTATTATACTCGAATTTCTTGAGCCTCTAGCAGGAAACATGCAGAGTAAGCTGTTACACTACAGTGTGGAGGAGCAAAAACATTCTAGTTAATAATGATCTATGTACTAATAAGGGCATTATTTTCTACAATGCTGACCATGTGTCCATGTTACTCTAAGCTCTAATTATAGATTATACGTTCAGACTTCATGAAAGCTTCTTCAGCTATTGTAGTTTTCTTTTTCTACCTTTCCTCTACTTAAAAAGGAAAACAGAAATACAGCTGCGATGCCGTTTCTACGACTGGAATTTGTCTTAGTTCTGAAAGCTATACTGACTTACTTACCCATCAGTTTTGTTGTTGATTGTTGTGAAGAGCTTGTTAAGACAACGCCACCTAGATACAAGGCCTGTGCGCTGCCTGCCAAGAGTAGTCATAACGCAAGCAAACTGTCTTACGTAGCGTTGTGCTGAGTTTGGGAATACGTACACGTTGCACACTTTGTTTGAGAATGTTCTTAATGTTATTTACGGGATTATGCTGATTTTTGTTGGTGTGAATCAAAATGCCTAATATGAATTGTCCAAGTCCAATATTAGTAAAGTATCAAACTAATAGTTCATAAATATAGCAAGGCAAATTTGTCTGTGAATCACACAAATAACATTAAGAACATTCTAAACACAACGTGCAACGTGTACGTATTACCAAACTCATCCCAACGCTACGTAAGACAAACAGATTGCTTGTGTTATGACTACTCTTGGCAGGCAGCGCACAGGCCTTGTATCTGGGTGGCGTTGGTTAAGGACGGCCTGATCAACACGCTTATGTGAGACGTGAGTGACTGGTCCTCCAGAGAGGACCTTGTGTACCAGCTATCAGCGGTATATGTGGCACTTCCATCACTGCCGAGGGTAGGGTCCAAGGGCAGCGGCTGGCCTCATCAGTCTCGCTGTAATACCTGCCCTACTTTACAGCTTCTTTCAAACAATATGATCATTTCCATCTTTCATGGAAGTTGCGGCACAAACAAGAAACACACACACACGAAAAGTAATTTTGCATCACATGTCCATGCCATAAACGCACACCTCGTATACTTTTGAATTGTAAAATGTAAACAAAGTTTGCTGTAGTCCCACATATCTAAATCAGAACCATTTCGTTGTATGTTGGTAAGGCAGTAACATTAAACATATGATTAAGAAACATCAAATATAAAGGAACAGTATAGGGCCTTTGAAGTAACTGTGCAGAAGTTTCTCCAGGCCAAAACCAATGAGTCATACAGGCGGCAGATCGAGGGAGCTGGAAACCCCTGCATCATAGCAGGAGCGCCGTGACATGAGTGCATGTGGATTGTAGCTTTATATTAAACCAATTCATCACAGTTAGAGTGGGGTGGTAAGTGTCTGGACGTGTTTTCCAACTACTGGTAGTTTTTATGTCTTTCTTGTAGGGCAACGACTGGTATCGGCGACGTTTTGTCCGAAGAAACCTCAGAGTACATCTATGATACATAACTACCAGTCTCATCCAAGATTCCTCAATAATTCTAGCCAACCTTGGAGAGACCTGGCTCTTAATCCAGGCACCATGCTGCAAGTTATAGGTGGGCTCAAATCGCCAAGACTCGACTATCGAAAATTGGTGCTAAATTTTCTTCACAGATGAATGCTGCCTATGTCTGATACCAGATGATCATCGACAGCCTGTGTGAGATGCCACAGTGATACCATCAATGGAGTATAGCGAGGTAGCTGATGATCTTTTTTTGTACTTTTTTTGGTGTCATTGTTGCCAAGCAAGGGCAAGTTCAAGGTCCCACGGTACAGGGATAACATTCTCCAACCCATGTTTAACCCTTCCAGCAGCATTTGGTAGAAGAATTAAAGGTTATGGAGAGCAAAACTAAGCGAGTCCAACATGTAGGCATCGTCAACGATTTCATCAGTCGTGCCAATATGCAGACATACATTAACTAAACTAGTAATAGAGCACCCAGTATCATAGCTTTCACTGAATCCTGCATTTTGTAATCGCCGCCATACTATCACTCAAAAGCGCGAATAACCAACTACCAGTGTATGGATAAAACAGGAACAAAAATAGGCTTAATAATAACTATGTAAACACACAATACATGCAGCATGTTTGGCTGTAATTATTCGTGACATACAAAAACGTCTTGAGGATTGTAGCTTCAGATGGCGGCGTCATGTTTCATCGATACCTTCTACTATGCCAGTCTAGTAAATGTATGTCTGTGTGTCAGAACTGCACAATTGGATTGGACTGCATGGTCCCTCGATGAGAATCCAATAATCTAATTTGTGAATAAACATAATCTTCACCAAGTTTAATTCTCTCCATAATTAATGAGCTGGAACTAAAGCTGACAAATGTAAAGAATGAAAGGATCATACCAGCAGCTATGTTAAGATTTTTAAAAATATCTTAATACAGCTGCTAGTACTTCCTGTCAATGTTCACATAATCTACACCTGTTGACCAAACTGTGCTGTATTGGCCACACACAACATACACGTACTGGGCGTGTACGGCGCTATTAAGGAAATATGGCTCCATCTAGTATTTAGGTAAAACTGTACCCGTTTGCATTCATGCCCAGCAATTACAGTCAAACACCATATGCATAGGATAGAATCTGGGAAATAATAATGAAATAAAAAAAATAAAATAAACTATTTATTACTAAAAGATGTTTTTTGAACTTTTTCAAATGATATAGGCAACGCCAGATAACTCAGTTGAATAATGTTCATTCCGTCAACTGTGTTGAAGCTGTAAGGTGGACGGTTTTGCAATAAAATGTATTGAGTCTTTAATTGCAATAGTTCTAAGTCGAATTTTCATTTGAACGAGACTTCGTCATACTTAACTTTAGTTTCTGTTATTATAAACTACTGATCTCACTGCATCACTTCATTTCAAATCTACAATTACATCTACATACATACTCCGCAATTCACCGTAAGGTGCGTGGCGGAGGGTACACTGTACCACTACTAGGCATTTCCTTTCCTATTCCACTGCCAAATAGAACGAGGAAAAAAAGAATGCTTATATGCCTCCGTACGAGCCCTAATTTCCTTTATCTTGTCTCTGTGATCACTACGCGAAATGTAAGTAGGCGGCAGCAAGATCGTACTACACTCAGCTTCAAAATTCTGGCCCTCTAAATTTCCTCAACAGAATTTCACGAAAAGAACGTCGTCTTCCTTCCAGCGATCCCCAATTGAGTTGCCGGAGCATTTCCGTGACACTCGCGCATTGGTCGAACCTACCAGTAACAAACTTAGCTGCTCGCCTCTGAACTGTCTCTATGTCTAAACTGATCTGCTGCGGGTCCAAAACACTTGAGCAATATTCAAGACATGGTCGTACAAGTGTTTTATACGCGGTCTCCTTTACAGGTGAAGTACATCTTCCCAAAATTCTCCCAATAAACCGAAGGCGGCTGTCCGCCTTACTCACGACTGTACTTACATGTTCGTTCCATTTCATATCGCTCTGCAATGTTACGCCTAGATATTTGATCGACGCGACAGCATCAAGAAGCTCACTACTAATGCTGTATTCGAACATAATGGGATTGTTTTTTCCACTCATGCGATCACCTTACATTTTTCTACATTGAGAGCTAGCTGCCATTCTTCGCACCAACTAGAAATTTTGTCTAAGTCATCCTGTATGCTATTACAGTCAGTTACAGACGACACCCTCCCATATACCACAGCATCATCAGCAAACAGCCGTAAATTACAACTTACTCTGTCCATCAGGTCGTTTATATAGATGGAAAATAATAGCGGTCCTATCATACTCCCCTGGGGCACGCTTGCACAGTCACTATCCGCTCTTAATTAATTAATTCATTTATCTGTCACTTCACTCACGGCTTGGATCTACCTTATATTGCTTACATCAGAAATGTTTCATTTGCAACGTTACAAAACATCGCTTTCGATGTTTAGCACACTCAGGATCAGCTAAAAATACGATGTAAAATATCGTGTGTGCAGTGATAGTGATTCTGTAGCATATGCTTGTGCAGTTGTTAACTGATCTTTGCAAACAAGCCGCGACGGAGTGGCCGAGCGCATTTAGGCGCTATGCTCCGATGCACGAGGACGTTTCTTGTCGGGGGTTCGAATCCCTCCCCCCCCCCCCTCGGGCATGAATGTTTGTACTGTCTTTGGTATAAGTTAGTTTATAAGTAGTTTGTAAGTTTAGGGACTGATGACCCGCAATTAAGTTCCATAAGCTCAACAAACATTTGACCATTTGAATTTGCAAACAATTAGTCTTGTGATTGGTAAAGTAGTTCTGTCCAATCACTATGGGAGAGAAACTGCCTCAAATGCAGTAAATTCTATAAATATATTATGTTTTCAAATTTCTGAAATATATACCTACTAAAAGAATTGATTTGAAAAAGTCTGTTATCGTCAAACGAAGATCATTGATATTACTTTCATAATGAATTTAACAGCCAACGTTTGTTCTGACATAAATCAAGCAACACTAAGCACTGTCTGTTTGTCTTTTTTTTAACCGTTCGTTATAATATGGTTTAGCAAAAGAGCTATCACTGTATGAAAAAACAATGCCGGCCGCGGTGGTCGAGGGGACTGAGGCGCTCCAGTTACGGTCTGCACGGCCACTACGGTCGGGGGTTCGAACCCCCCTCGGGCATGGATATTTGTGCAGTCCTTAGTTCAAAAATGTTCAAATGTTTGTTAAGTTTAAGGGACTTAACTACGGGGTCATCAGTCCCTAAACTTACAAGCTACTTATGAACTACCTACAACTAAGGACGGCACAAATATCCATGCCCGAGGGGGGATTCAAACCCCCGACCGTAGTGGCCGTGCAGATCGTGACTGGAGCGCCTCAGTCCCCTCGGCCACCGCGGCCGGCCCGTCCTTAGTGTTAGCTAGTTCGTAAGTTTAGGGACTGATGACCCCGTAGTTAATTCCCATAAGCTATACAAACATTTGAACATTTTGAAAAAAAAAATTCTTTACTCATATGTGTGATGAAGCAGTTACTCGGCGGATCAGCAAGTAGAACATTTCAGAATGAAAGATAATATTGTTGGACAATCATACAATTCCAGTAGATAATTCCTTGATCAATATATGCTAAAAAAAGCGTTCAATTAATTTCTCATAACCTGACACTTCTTTGAACTGACACAGTCTTTCAACATTAATTTTCTGTGAGGGGACTGATTTCGCGTACCGCAATTGTTTCGCCACGGACGCTTAACGATTCCGCTTGTTTCCGTACGACAGGGCAGTTGGTGGCCGACCCGAAGACCCGATTCTGCACTTGCACTTGTGTCATCACATGCAGCGTTAAACTGGCACTCATTAGCCCTTGCCAAAGCGTCCCGAGAAAGTGGCCGGTTGCCGCGCAGATTCTAACACTGCCGCAAAGGAGGCAACGCTGGTATCCTGACAGGTCCTCCTCCTCCCCGCGCGAGACATAAGGTTTTCCTACAACCTCAAGGACCTCTCCTCGCGAACGGTGCAAGTAGTTTATTTGACCACAGGTGGTTTCTGCTCAGGCCACTCTCATTAGCAGATCGCCATCCCCTCCAAAAGTAAAAAACATCTTTATACCAAACACTTGTTTTTACGTAACTTTGACCACTTCCGCACTCACTTAGAATTTTAAAAATAGTAAATATAAGAGGGAACTTGGTACAGATAATGTATGAAATAAATAGCCAGCTTTTATGAGATAGACTGCCCAAACAATATTGACGGAAGTTACTCGCAAAAGTAGAGAAATTTATGTCAAATAGTTACACATATATGAGAACATGAGGTGCATATCATGCTGCTTGAAACTGCTAAGTTAGTGTGGAGGATATGATGACCTGACTATGTTTCCACCATTAATTGTTAAGTTTAATAAATCGTTAAATAAATAGATACGAGTGTGTTGGTTTCGAGATAGTAGAGGGAGGTAATAAGCCATCATGTAAGTTAGTTTGTTGAAATCCCATGGCACATTCAAATGTTGGTAGTTTTAAGTTTACTTTTGCTATTTTCAGATATCGAGAACATTAAGTTTTATAGTTTTCGAGATATTAAAAAAAATCAGATGTTTGTAAATCTATCGGACCAAACTGCGTGGTCATCAGTCCGTAGCTTACAAACTACTTAAACCTAGGTAAACTAACCTAAGGACAAACACACACACACACACACATGCCCCAGGGAGGACTTGAACCTCCACGGCGAGCAACCGCGCGCTCCGTAGCAAGACGCTTTAGACCGCTCGGCTACTCCACAGTGGCGAGATATTAAGAAAAAATAAATAAGTAAATAAAAGTTGGTTCATGATATGCACCTAATTTTTCTGACATCATAGATGCTTTCAAACTGTATGGGAACAGCAAAGAGAGCGTCTATCTTTTAAGAAGCAGCCAGAGCGTCATTTAAGACATTCGCTGTCTTGTGCGTCAGCTCCCCCAGCATTGGTTTTCCCATTTCTAGTGATTCGCCAATGTTCACCAGCGTCTGATTCGGCCTTAAGCGGTTGCTGGGTGAAATCCGGCTGCTGACCATTCGACTCCCCCTATAGGCAAGCTACACGCCTCGCTCTGCCTCCCATACAGTCCCAGAAACAGAATAGTTATATAGCAAATCCGGGAGAGTTGCCGCATGCGGTACAGACTTCACACTCCCCCCCTCCCCCTCACTGGTTTCGGTAAAAGCCACCCGAGTGCGTGTGTAGGCGCTTTCGCAGTTGCGCAGTAGTCGCTGGGCGGTGATGCAACTGCTTCTAATAGTAGTAGTTTTAACCGAGTTACTGTTAATAAACAAGGTAAGTCGCTATATACAGAATGGAAAACTTCTTAGTGTTACGGTTAGTTATTAGATGCTGCTAAATAGTGAATGTTTTTTAATATCTGAGTAGCTGCACGAACATTAACTTCTGTTGGGTGCCTTTTGTTTCCAGTCCGGCCAACTTGGCTGCTACGGTCACAGTGTCATAGGGTGCGGCGTCTATCCCTGATAGATCGGGATACATACCGCAATCTTTGATACTTGTTGTGTTGACTGTGGCAGGGAAATAAGGCATAAAAGCTAATGATAGAAGGGATTTATTCTGAAAAACTCTGATAGGACTAAGTTTAATCTTTAAAAATAGTTAAAAATTTAATTAATTGTTTTGCCATAAAAATGAAGGATTTGTTTGCCGATTATTCAGTGTTTTTATTCTTCAATTGTTACAATCATAAACTAATATTTTAACGTATTTCGTTTCAAAAGCTTTCAATTTCAACAAATATCATCATGCAGCATGTCATCCATAAGAACGCGCCATCTCATCCTTAGTCTAAGAGACAGATGCCACACTGTAAGGTTTTCTGAATGGTCAAATATCATGACAAATGAGTGTATGTAAAATTCTCAAAACATTATTTTAAGGAAACTGGTTTGTTCAAATGTTTGTATAGCTTATGGGACTCAACTATGGGGTCATCAGTCCCTAAACTTACAAACTACTTATGAACTAGCTAACACTAAGGACGGCACAAATATCCATGCCCGAGGGGGGATTCGAACCCCCGAGAAACTGGTTTGTTTACTTGTAAAAGAAATTATTTTGACTTAAGTGCATTATGTGCGCCATCCCTCCTGGATTTACCCTATGACACACCGAGTGTGTATTCGTAACATCACAAATTGAATGTGCTTGGAAAAAATGTGAGCACTTCGTAACCAATCATGAAATCTACGGGAGTTAAGTATGATAAACATTGAAGAATGGGATACACTGCACGAGCAGTGGACAATCTTGCCACTTGGGGTGCAGACTTGTGTTCAGGAAAGTGGTCATGGAACTGTTTATTGAACGAGATAACTACACGATGGGTTACCATAAAGAAAAGTGGTTTCAGGTTCTGTCTGAATGGAAAAGGAGTGAGTTTTTGGGATTCTTTCTCAATAAATCAGAAGCTGAGTTTATACATATCACCAGAAAATAGAACAACACAGAACTTTTGTCTGATGGTTGATGCAAAACTGTTTTTGATATGTGCATTTAGAGGGGATTTTTTCGGTGAGAGCCAGTGAGTCGCTAAATGGAGCGCGCCTGGACACTTCATGGCGAAACGGCTTATAATCATAGAGAGCCGAATGTGTCAAAACAGGTGGTAGACCAAGAGAAAAGGAAGCCGCTGCATCATCCCTCTGACCGTAGAGTAGCAACGTCGTGAGATCACGAGAATACGTGGAAAAACTTATATAAGTGCGAATCTAAGGTGCATGGGTAGCACAAAGACACCTTCTGAAGGAGTGACAAAAAAAAAAAAAAAAAAAAAAAAAAAAAAAAAAAAAAAAAAAAACACAGGGAAGTCAATGTTTTTGCAAATTGATTTATTGCTTCATTGACACTGGTCATACGCAACGAAACTTCTGGGACCCCAAAACAGGGTAAATACTAAGCGAGTCAATATATTTAAAAACGTTCTGCAAGACGGCGGAACCAGGATAGCCGATGTTTTCAAGGGAAAGAAGCAGGCAGGGCAGGTCTGACTCGTCCGGTAACGAGAGGGCAAAGAAAACTGAATTCTCGTTGCATCTCAACCAGCAGTATATTAACGTATTGCTTGCGCCAATTCGCATGATTTTACCGAACTGTTCACAGAAATAGATGAAGTTTTAACGATGAAGACAGATAGATTGATCATATAATGAAAATTAATTTTGTTCATAACAAAGAAACCTGAAGCGTTTTACAATTTGGAAAGAAGCGTGAAATAAGGTCAGAAAAAAAAAAGTTGATAAAAGGGTTGGCGTTTATTAAAAATATTAAAACTGCCGTGTTTCAAAGAATGGCCTTACTTGTGTGATGATTGTTATAATAAAAGTTTGCACTAATCTATGGTAAAAGATCTTCTGGGACCCTGGCCGTAGTAGGCGTTGTTGTAAACAACACCTGTGAACAGTGACTTCAGAATAAATTAGGGTGCAAATGAAGGGACCCCCATTCCAATTCTGATTCGCCATTCACGTCTCGAATGATGCCAGTGAAGAACTTTGTGTTGTGATTATTCTGGTTATCAAAATTAGTACTTTCCTGCTCCTGCTCTATTCAGTACATTATTATCAATTAAATTAGTGGCCTGAAGAAAATCAAAATTACATTTTCTGTTGGTTGACATAGTAAAGTGCTCTTCATCTTTTGAACTATTGCTTCTATCCTCTTTCCTATTTTTTGGAAGCCACCATATTATAAGTCCTAATGACTGGTTTCCAGAATTGCTTATTCCAGCATCCAAGCCACAAAATCCTGTATATTGTGAAGATGTACCGGCCAAAGCTCAAAAAGGTATGTCACAGGTCGAGAAGTGAAAAACTGAAAACAAGTGAAACAAAGCCACTCTAAAAAGAGAATTTGTAAAAGAGCATGAGTTCTAGGAAATGTATAGCGATCATCTTATGTTCGGAACCGAGAGCGAAGCGGATGCTCTCTGGTGAGGCACGTGACGATTAAGTGGATTAAGGACGGAAAACAGCCACTCTGATTTAATAACAAAATTCCGAAAATGTAGAGGAAATAAAAGGCTGTCCCTCTGTTTGTTCAGAAAAGCAACATAAATGTAGCCAGACAAAATTTAGTATGTGTTCACGGATCTGTAGAAATATCGACTCGCGAATCACACAACCACTACCGACTAACACCGTCAGAACACTCGTTGATCAGTGTGGTGCGGGAACAGAATATCTCAAAAGAAAAGCCTCAATTTTGCGTCTGAGCAATCTTTCAGGCAGGAGACGGGTACAGGCATAATGTCGTTTAATCGTCACACTCCCGCGTAGGGAGCTGACTAACAGGCATTCCTATGGAGAAAAGCAACTGAAAGATTGGAAAATGGAAAAGTCCAGAGTTTAGGATGAAATTCTAATTCGCTTTACTCTATGGATTTTGATTCGCTTTACTATACGTATTCTAATTCACTTTACATATTCTTACTTTACATTACGAGCTTAAAAATATTGCGGTTTTCTTACCCATAGGAAAAGAAAAGGGGATGAAACTTCTGAATACAAGAAGGTTAAAACAACAGGCCTGGAAAATTACAGACCAATATTCTGACAGTCAGTTTGGCGCAGAGCTTGTAAATGTATCCTCAATGTAATGAATTTCCTTGAAATGGAAAATCTTTTGACTGAAAAATACTCAGGTTGCCTTTTTCCCCATGGCTTCTGTGAACCATGAATGATTTACGAAAAGTCTTTGACGGGGTACCCCACTGAAGACTGTTAGAACGGTGCTATGAGAAAACGGAGAGGGTTCCCAGATGTGTACATGGCTCGAAGACTTCTTATGTAGTAGGACCAAGAACTTGATGAATAAAAATGGCCAGCTGCAGCCTTTTTATTCATTATGAAAAAACTGTCGATGTCCGTCTTCCAGAGTTTAATTTCAAAACCCAGAACATTGTCCTCGATGGTGAGTGTTCATCAAAGACAAGTTATCGTCATGAGTAGCGCAGGAAAGTGAGATAAGACCGTTAAATAGATAAATAAATTTGCGACTTAGTTTTCAGCAATACTGGCTGTTTGCGGATGATTCTGTGGTGTATGGGAGGCGTCGACTGACTATATGATTATTCCAAATGACTTCTCGCAAATGTCAAGTTGATTTTATGAATGTAAGAAAATGTAGGTGATGCATTCAGAAAACAAGTTTCCATTAAAAGAAAACAAAACCCGCGGAGGAGGGGCCGGGCGGCCTACGGGGCCTCGCTGCAGATGCGCGGTTGCTCGCCGTCGGTGGTTGGAGTCCTTCCTGAGACATGTGGGGCATGGCTGTGTAAGTTTGTCCTTAGATTACTTTAACTCAGTTTAAATAGTTTGTAAGCGCAGAGACTAATAATCAAAGAAGTGCCATACATTTACATACATTCAACATTTTAACATAAAAAAAATTAAACAAATAAAACGTTGTTACATGGAAAACTTACCCGCAACAGGTACAACAACGTTTAAGGCATATTTCCACAGTCACCAACAGAAATGAGACCATTTTTGTATTCCTGTGTCGCAGAAGTCTAACTGCCGTGAAAGGAAGCAGCGTCTGACAGTCATCTTCAGTTCGTGCCGTGAAACGACGCGGAAACTGCGTCGTGCGTTCCGATCAGAACAACGGGCGCAGAATGCTTACTGCAGATGTTTTGCTGCTACGTAAAAATACTAGACTCCACACGGCTCGGCGCACAGCAGCTGTTTTGCAGAAGGACCTCTGATAACTGTTTCATCGATATCACAGTCCTGGTCTTGCTCCGAATGAGTTCCATCTTTTCTTCCATCTCAAGAAATTACTTTCCTCCGGCCACCGTTTTGACACCGCTGGCTCTGTTTACAACTGGCCGCTTCTACGACAAGAAAACAAACACTTATCCAACGATATGGCAAGTGTGTCAGTTCTTATGGTGACGATGTCGAATTATAGCTGTATATTGCTGTACATTTAGCCAATAAAGTTTCATATGTTACCTCTACCCACTACGCCGGGTTTTATTCAGTCATATATTTATATCTGAGTATTTGCATGTAAAAGACGTGTATTAACAGTATCTATACTTTTCAAACTTATTCTTATTTTACATTATTCGTACCCTCCCCTTACAGAAAAATAACTGATGAATGTGCACCAAGTTTCGCTGTATGTAACCTCCGTCATCTCTGGTGTTGAGAAGTTCAAATGATTGTAAATTTAAGGAACTTAACTTCTGCGGTTATCAGTCCCTAAATTTACAAACTACTACCACTAATTTAGAGTATGTCAACACACTATTCCTTGTCCGAGGGAGCACTCGTACCTCGACGGCGAGCAACAGCGCTCTCCGCAGCAAGGCAGCTAAGAGCGTTCGGCCACTTAACCACGACTCTATGGTCTTCCGTCGGAATTTTTCGCGAGTTGCTGTCTTTCATCCTCCATCACTTCAACCGACTTATAGCTATCGACATGAAACTGAATTGGTGTAAAACGGGAGATTTAGTCCTATAAAGAGAGGCAATTCGTCTGCGTTGTACATTTTTTACTGCAGAGCGAAATAGTGTTGCACAGCCGTGCGGGAGTAGTCGATCAGTCTGGAGTGCCACGTTCCTTATCGTGTGGCCTCCTGCGTTTGAGGTTCGACTCCTCCCTCGGGCATGGATGTTTGTGTTGTCTTTAGTATAAGTTAATTCATAAGTAGTTTGTAAGTTTAGGGACTGATTACCCCGCAGTTAAGTCCCATAAGCTTTACAAACATATTTTTTAGTGTTGCACACACATGAATAATTGTATATAACTCACTCATTGTTCGTATCAACACTCAACAACCACAGTGCACAATGGGAGACTGATAACTGCTACCACATACAAACGCAATTTGTTTGCGATCTGTAGTTTTGGCTGCACACATATACACTGGTCAAAGCAATTAGGGGATCAGTTGAGGTATCTATGTTCTGGAGTGGGCCTACTAACACCTTTCTGTCGGCTCTACGGAGGGAACAACAGTACGGCAACAGAAATAATGATAATAACAGAATGTTGTTGCAGAGGGGGTTGGTGTTCACTCGTGTTTACCAAACGAATTACACAAGCAGTTGGGCTCAGCTGGTGTAGTGAGCAGGTAGTGTAATGCAACAACAATTTTACTTACCCGAAGCTATGGCATGGAGAGCTTTGGAAGGTTGGAAGCGTTGGAAGCGGGACTGACACAGAGGGAGGTGGCTGCAGCTGTTGCAAAGTATAATTTACAGGATGTGGACGCAATTACAGACAACAGGAACCGTTAAAAGAAAGCAATGTTAAGGTCGTCCACAGGTAACATCAGCAAGAGACGACTGTTATCTCCGGTTAACAGTCCATCGACACAGGAGGCTGAATGCAACTCAGCTGCAATGCACCCTTCATGCATCAACAGAGTGCGCAATATAAACAAAAACAGTTGGAAACTGCCTTCGGAAATGTGGCCTCTACACACGGAGCCCTATGGTGTGTGTCCCAATAAAATCTCTACACCGTGTAGCCCGCAGAAACCGGGCGGAGAAACACCAGTCGTAACGAACGGCGCAGGGTCCTGTTTAGCCGACAATCGTCCTCCCCTCATTTGGTGAGAACTCGGAAGAATCCTGCTTATTTGCAGGAAACATCACCATATCATGGTGGTGCACGAATGGGGTGGGCAGGAGTCAATAAAGACGTATAGACCTTTACATGACTGGCGCTTTTGACTGCTCAGAGGTATAGAGACAAGACCCTTCGACCTTTCGTTGTCTCCTACGCTGATGCCATGAGAGTTGGGTTCCTTCCGGTGGACCACCCCCCCCCCCCCCCCCCCCAGAGCTGCACTGGTGAACAGATGATTGAGGAATTTGAATGAATGGAGTGGCCATCTTGTTAGCAGGACGTAAATCCGCTTGAGCATATTTGGGATGCACTTGGCACACACATTGCAGCCAGACCAACAACTCCCTCAACGGTAACAGAGCTGGATATTGCACTCATGGAAAAATGGCCAAATGTCATTCAAGAGCTGGTTGATAACCTCATACGCAAATGTGCAACTGCATTGTGATCTCACACCACATTACAGGGCAATGAGAATGACTAGTAGCCCCTTGTTGCTCTCAATAAACGCTAAGTAAACGTCAAGGCAGTAAAACGTTAAGGCAGTAAAATATCTACTGTTGAAAAATGTTTGTATAGCTATGGGACTTAACTACTGGGTCATCAGTCCCTAAACTTACAAACTATTTATGAACTAACTAATTCTAAGGACGTCACAAATATCCATGCCCGAGGGGGGATTCAAACTCCCGACCGTAGTGGCCGTGAAGACCGTGACTGGAGCGCCTCAGTCCCCTCGGCCACCGCGGCCGGCAAATATCTACTGTATCACAAACAAATTACAGTTAATGTAAGCAGTACCTGAATAAATTACATTACCACATGTAGATTTTGTATAATGTTTGAGCAGTATATATAAATTGAGGCGTTCGTGCATATCTTTCACTCTGCAATCCAAACTACTCATCGCAAACGAATGGCGGTGGGATGAGTTAGTAGTTGTCAGTCTCCCATTATGTGTTATGATGGTTGAGGGTTGATAACGAAAGGGGGCTTCAAAGTCAGCGACTTATACAAAAATTCTGCATATTTATGTCTTTCTAGCACGATACCTTCCTCGCCTGTATCATTACCAACCCTCAACCATCGCAGCGCACATTAGAGACTGTTAACTACTACCACATACAAACACTACTCGTTTGCCACGTGTAGTTTTGGCTGCAGAGTGAAATATAGGCACAAACAACTGAATTTGCATATGTATAAGTGATGTTCCCTTTGTTTAAATAAAATAGGCAATATTAATCTCTGGATGAGCTTTGTAGGTTAATACAGACGAGAAAGAAAACATAATCATCGAATACAGCATTGATAGTGGTCGATTTAATATTTAGACTAACTCTGCAAAGTTAGAAATAATGCAACGACTATTTAAGATCTACTTTAAGAGAAGGTCAATGGTAAAGTAAACATGGCCATATTTGGTATATTTTAAGACAGTGTCGTTCATTTGTAGTGGAGCCCATTCATAGAAAATTACTATGACCAATTCTTGACTACTGCTGGACTGTTAGGGATCCCCACCCGGTTGGATGAAAGATAGATTTAGATGAATTGAAAGTCTGCTGCTAAATTTGTTAGTCAGGTCTGAACTGCACGTATTAAGGAGATGCTCTGGGAACTCAAATAGGAATTCCTCTACAGAAGATAACCTTCTCTCAGGGAACACTTGAGTGTAGTTATATCACCGCAATTTAAACAATAGAACGACTCCATTGACACCAACTTAACATCCCACATACGATTAAATTTTTAAGAGACATTAGATTTGTACAGAGCCAAAAACACAATTGTTTCTTCCTCTCTTTATTGGGAAGGAGGAAAGAAAGGAAGTAATTAGTAGTATTACACACCACGTTGTAAGTTTAATATGAATATAGAATGAAGATAGATAAGGAATAGCGAACAGTGGCAGGTGCGAAAATGCGTTTTAGGCATTTTTTTCTTTATATGACATTCGAAATTAATTTACATGTAATAAACAATCATTACAAACACTGTAAAAGACATAAATTAATCTTGAAATAAGAGTAAATTCAAGAAAAAATCGGAATGAATATCAGGCAAGAAAAAAGTATATCAGCAATTTTGGCCACCATTGCTTTGCTCAGCGTTACTCCTTTTAATTGTTTGTAAATTTCGTTAAAGCAGTGTAAGTTAAAGGGCTTCTGAAACAGAAGATACTTTCTCGTTTATTCTAAGGTTTTCCTTTATTGTTTTGATTCTTTTTGGTACTAGTATATTTTTATAGGATGTACATTAAACACCATAAATTTTTTCCATAAAGGATATGTGTAACACTTATAGTGTGAGGTAATATACAATATTTGCATATTTTTATTGTATACATATAACCCAGTTATCAGTGTATTTAGTTTCTTGTTATAACTGAAGATTGCGCTATTAGTGCAATTATTACAGGTTATCTTGGAATCAATTGTAGGGGTATATGAATTTTCAGCACTGTGTAAAGTGTGGAGTTGGAACGTTGATTTGTTGATTTATAACAATGCATGATTTTTCTGGTCTTGTCCTGAGAATATTTATTTACATCTCCTCAGTGTGTGTTTGACTTCTGTATAATGAGTCCGCAGCAAATTTAACGGAGAATTAATTTGTTGTGGGTTGCTGTGTACTGTGGCTACAGTTGCATGATAATTACTGACATACTCAGTCAAGCGGAGGGCAAGTGTCATTTCGATGGTTTGAAAGGGTTGTATGAATCATTTTAAGATTGTTTTAATATATGTTCAAATGCTTGTAAATCTATCGGACCAAACTGCATGGTCATCACTCCGTAGCTTACAGACTACTTAAACGAAGGTAGACTAGCCTAAGGACAACATACACATCCATGCCCCAGGGAGGACTCGAACCTCCGACGGCGAGCAACCGCGCGCTCTGCAGCGAGGCGCCTTAGACGGCTCGGCTACTCCACCGCGGCTTTTATTAAATCTAAATATAATACATTTAAGTCTCGTATGCAGTATAAAATAACGTTTCAGACAGTTTGTGTAGGATTGTATTACGCTTACATTTCAAAATAAACAATGAAAATATTTGTGAGAAGAACTAGAAAATTTTTATTTCAAAACAAGAATACAACCAATATGAATATTAATTTTAAAATTCAGGTGATAAAGTGCAAAGGAAAGTGAAAAACGAATTTGACAACTCCCTGCATATTAGTCTTTCTGAAGACGTTTTATTGTTATAAACAGTGTACCATCTACGAGCTGTTTTATTTCGTGCTCGCTACATATGTAGCTCCTGCCACATGATCCAGTAACTTCGTATGTCTGTTCACCAATTTCTTCAGTGCCTAAAAGTAATTTAGCAATTTTAGAATTTTACATAGAAGGCTTTTTCAATAAAGAAAAAGATCTGATTTTTTCCTCGATTTGTTTTTCCATTTGTTGCTGAATAACCGGAAACTAATAGAAACAAAATGATTATGGCTGTGCATTTTCAACCACATTACATTGTTATCGTGTAATATTTAACGTATAAAATTATTTGGAATGTAACTAGATATAAAAACATTTTTATGTTGTTTTCTCCTTTTTTTTTTTGCTTTTTCCTTTAAGAACGTGGTGGTGATGTTACTGGCTCTCACAAGCACAGAGGTGAGTCGGGGCAACAGGAACACAGCAGTTGTTGCACAACATTGCGTCGAAAATAAGCAGCGCTCGTTTGAAAACAGCGGGTGGACTGAGTACGTGCTGGGTAGCCGGTTGTATCCGGACTCAGGCGCCGTTAATTGCACTAATCACGGCGCTGACAGGGGACTCCTTCCGTGGACCAGAGCTGTGGGCTCGTCACCATGATGCTCTAATCAGCAGCTCTTACTCATCACCAGGTCCTTCCAGTCGTCACTCACACAGTCTTGAGAAGGGTTTCACAAACCAACAGCATTGTTCTGAAATTCTGTCGTATTATAAAACGTATGTTAGGCTTACGCCGAGGCATGTGATGTTGCCTTCCCAGTATAAAATAAAGAGCAAGGAAGCAAGGAAGGACGGGTAATTTTAAATGTCGCTTATGCAGCAGCACGAATTCGGCGCATCTCATTATTTATGATACCATCTGCTGATCACAGATATACTTCACTTTTGATCATCCATATGAAATAAGAAGAACCGGAAATATTGAAGCCGAACTTATTCTGAAGATAACTCGTTCTACGAGAATGACATGATTCAAAATACAGCCCCTTGTGAAGTGTCTAAGACGATGAAATTACTGTTCAGTGCCGTTTTAATTACTCCTAGTCTCCTTAACATTCAGTAAAACAGGCTATCGATGTGTAGTTAGAGGACATGCAATATGAGATTTAAAGTATCCGTATACCCCCAGGAACCTAAGTTTATCATATTAGGTGCGTTGTGCTGCCAGGTACTGCATACCAGCGACCTCAGTAATTATGAGGCATCATTAGAGAGTAGAATTGAGCGTTCCGCGCAAGGACTTCGAACATGGTCACCTGATTTCCACTCTCCTGAACATCCCTAGGTCCACTGCTTGTGATGTGATTGTGAAGTGGAAATGAAGGGACACACGTACAGCATTAAAGCTACAGGCTGACCTCGCCTGTCGACTGCCAGAGACCGTCGGCAAGTTGAAGAGAGGGCGACAGTGTATCTATCGAATTCCAAATTGCATAAGGATTCACTCTAAATAGAGTGAATGGCTGCCCATAGGCCATATATCAAGCAGGTCGATGACTAACGACGCCTTGCTTGTTTTAGAGACTGAAACCAAATTTGCGTCTCCAGTAACGTATGCTGTATGCGTAACATCTAGTTAGGAAGTAAATAGACTGCTAATGTGTTCCTTGAAGAGTAGTAAGCCGGCGCGGTGGCCGAGGTGACTGAGGCGCTCCATTCACGGTCTGCACAGCCACTACGGTAGGGGGTTCGAATCCCCCCGCGGGCATGGATATTTGTGCTGTCCTTAGTCTTAGCTAGTTCATAAGTAGCTTGTAAGCTTAGGGACTGATGACCCCTTAGTTAAGTCCCATAAGTTCTACAAACATTTGAACATTTTGAAGAGTAGCAACTGCCCTCAAAACAAATGCTAGGCTATTCCTTACTAATAACTGAGTATCCTTCCTGTGTTAGGTGTTCGTATTACTTTGTACAACGTCTGTATGTCTCGATGAACGATGGGTCGTATCTCTCGAATACCTCGTGTTACTGAATAGCACCTTCTAGAGAACTTTCATATCAGTGATAAGTGATCTGAGTCGGAATAAGAGGAGTGAAATGTTAGGCTACTCCTTACTAATAACTGAGTATCCTTCCTGTGTTAGGTGTTCGTATTACTTTGTACAACGTCTGTATGTCTCGATAAACGATGAGTCTTATCTGTCGGATACCTTGTGTTACTGAATAGCACCTTCTAGAGAACTTTCGTATCAATGATAAGTGACCTGAGTGGAAATAAAAGGAGTGAAATGTATATTCATCTCGCACTCATCGTTGCCAACTCAGAACCAGAGACCTGCAAGCGAATTACGCCCACATTTTGGTCCAATGGGCTGAATGATTCATGTAGATACCTTCAGTACTGTTACAAAGTTCTCGACATGCAGGAAGCTGTACTGGACAACCTGTCCAGTTGGAAGAGTTCAGCACTAGATGGGGCAACGAGTACCAAAAGTGAGTAGTTGATCTCAACACCAGCTTCCCAAATATAAAAACGAGAAACCAAAGAAGAAGATAAAAACTGAATCACATGTATACTCAAGCAGAGAGACGCAGTCTGAGAGCACCACTTGCCGCCAGCACGCGCCGTCCTGTTTACCAGACAGCTGGAGGTCGTCTCCCCTGGCAGAGCGCGTGGCGCCGACTCGTCTCCCGCGGTGCGCAGAACTGTTGGACGCGATGGAGCCACAGTAAACCTGCACGTTAGCGACGAGCCGCTAATCGGGCTTCGACGCGAGTATATCTCGCCTCCTGTAAAGGTAGCCGTGGCTGCCACTTATTTGAGTGAGAATTCTCAGTAGACCGTCTGACGGCACACATCACGCTTTTAGTAGCTGAGAAGCATGTGATCGAGGTCTGTTTTTCTTGCTTGCCCTTTGTTTGATTGATCTTTGCGTAAGTACCCACAAGAAATGAAATTTAAACACTATATCCTTAAACACATACGGAAGTCGTTCAGCAGGGTCCTGAATTGTCTTTCAATGATCAAAACGTTAGAGTACGGAATATCAACAAAGTTCCAGAATGAATCTTTCACTCTGCAGCGGAGTGTGCGCTGATATGAACCTTCCTGGAAGATTAAAATTGTGTGCCGGAACCGTGACTCGAACCTGGGACCTTTGCCTTTCGCGGTACTGGCGGAAGTAAAGTTGTGAGGCGGCATCGTGAGTCGTGTCGGGATAGCTCAGTCGGTAGTGCGCTTGCCCGCGAAAGGCAAAGGTCCCAGGTTCGAGTAGCGGTCTCGGCACACAATTTTAATCTGCCAGGAAGTTTCATCAACAAAGTTGTTGACTGGCCTGAAAAATTTCTAACAAAGACAGCATGTCATTCCCAATAAAGCCTTCAGACGCGAAGGTAACTGGCGTTCTTTCAGAGCCGAAGCGCAACTCGTGTACCCTTGTTGAATGCGGAACACACTGCTGTAAGACTCGCCTGGGTTCGTAAACACTGAAGTTGGACTGTTGATAACTGAAAACGTACTGCCAAGTGTAACGAGAATCGTTTCCAATTGTATGGATCAGATGGACGTGCACAATAATGGAAACTACCTCATGCAGCCATGGACCCTGAATGCCAGCGGAGACTGTTTAACCTAATGGAAGCGTGTGCAGATGGAGTGGTATTGGACCCCTGATACTTCTAGATGCGACTTTGACATGTGACAGGTACGTACGCATACTAGCTAATCACCTGCGTCAATTCATGTGTATTGTTCATTTCGATGGACTGGGAACTTCAACAGGACAATGCGACTTTCTCGCAGGCCCAGAATTGCCACAGATTGGTTCCAGGAACACTCTTATGAGTTTAAACACTTTTGCTGACCACCATACTCCCCAGACATGAACATCATTGAGTATATCTGTGATGCCTTGAAACGTGCTGTCCATGAGAGATCTGCAGTTCTACAGGATGAATGGTGTCTATTCCCACCAGAACTACTTCAGGTAGTAGTCCAGTCTAGCTCAAGTCGTGATACGGCACTTGTCCGTACTCCCGGAGGTGCTACGCGATATTGGCGGGTGTACCGGTTCTTTGGCTCTTCAGTGTAGACGTAATGTCAGAGTGTGCACAAATAGCCATTAGAAGTAGAACGGAAAAGAATAGATATACGAGGAGCGTCCAGAAAGTAAGTTCCGTTTCAATTTATCTCCGCTGCAGCGCTGTACATGAGCAGTTCCGTATATGAGCTGTAGACGATGTGTATCAAGGAGAAGAACGTGCGCCATTTGGAGATCCCTGTCAGTTACGTACGCTTCGTTGTGCTTGTTTGAAATGTAGGCATTGATGGAAAATCCCGCCGCCTGTGAAATCAGGTCGGTGATTCGGTTTCTTAATGCGAGGAAAGTGAAACCAAGTGAAATTTATCGGCAAATTTTCGATGTTTACGGACCAAATGCGATGAGTGATTCGATGCCGAGAAGATGGGTCCGACAGTTCAATGGCGGGCGTAGTGATGTGCACGATGAAGAACGAAGTGGGCGTCCACCTTTGGTTACAAAAGAACTGGTTCACGCGATTGATGACAAGATCCAGGAAAACCGTAGGTTTACAATTAGTGCTCTCGCTATGGACTTCCCCCAAATTTCACGATCACTGATGCATGAAATTGTTACCAAACAACTAAAATTCCGTGAAGATTATCACTGAGCAACACAAAACACAACGGATGGGTAGTGCACTTGTGTTTTTGACCCGTTATGCTGAAAGCAGCGAAGAATTTCTGAGAATGATAGTCACAGGAGATGAAACGACACCCCTGAGAGTAAGCGGCAATCAATGGAATGGAGGCACACTTCATCCCCACCAAAAGTAAAGCCGAAGCAAATCATGACACCTCGGAAAATGATGTGCAAAGTGTTCTGCGACGGGAAAGGCATCCTATTCACTGACTTCTTACCGCATGGTCAAACAAAGCAGATGCTTATTGCGAGACACTTCGGAAATTGCGCCGTGCAATTCAGAATAAGCGCACGACCACACACTGCAAATGTGACGAAAAATCTCCTACAGGTTGTAGACGTGTTTGACCATCCTCCGTATAGCCCTGACCTCGCTCCTACCGACTTTCATCTGTTCTTACATCTCAAGTCTTTCCTTGGCGGTCATCACTTCACCATTGACGACGAGCTGAAAGAAACTGTTTCCAACTGGTTGAAGACACAGGCGGCAGATTTCTATGAAGAAGGTATACAAAACCTGGTGCCACGCTATGACAAATGCCTGCAAGGTTTCGGCAGTTATGTGGAAAAGTAGTTTAAGAGTTGTAGAATTTTGTGCAATAAAAATTTCTTCTGTATCTGTGTACAATTTCATTTTATTACCAAACGGAACTTACTTTCTGGACGCGCCACGTAATTTTCACCGTCAAATCATGTCATCATTCTTGGTGTTTCATTCTCGTTGGCCAACTGTGTACTTAGCGCTTACAAGATCCAAAGAATACAAATGATTTCTCTGACGGATAAAGAGAGTCCACCAATAAGCGACAAACTAATTATGGCTCCAAGAAATTCCTTGCTAAATCAAGTCAAATGTTTGTAAATCTATCGGACCAACCAAACTGCGTGGTCATCAGTCCGTAGCTTACAAACTACTTAAACATAGGTAAACTAACCTAAGGACAACACACACGCACATGCCCCAGAGAGGATTCGAACCTCCACGGCGAGCAACCGCGCGCTCCGCAGCGAGACGCTTTAGACCGCTCGGTCTTGCTAAATACAAATAAGAAAAAAAAGTGATTAATATCAGAAACAGTGCAACTCTGGCAAATAAACTAGGTATCGTGAAGTGGGAATAATTAGTTTCTTGCATTTTTTGTGGCCCAAGTCGTTTCCTTGATTCACATCTTTCTGTCCCGAATTGTGTTATTTATCTATTTAGACTGCGTACTTCGTTGGTATCTCCAGAGTCCGTAGGCGACAACGCGCGATATGGTGACCTCTTTGGCGGTAGATGGTTTATTTGTGCCACAGCAGGAAGAGAGGGGCTGTATGGAAGCCAGTGTTACGTAAGCAGGAAGGACCAGTCTTGGAGCAAACACTGGTGGCACCGAGGCTGACGCACATCGGCTCAAGTGAGTAGGCAGCACGCTTGCTTGAAACAGGCAGGTCGCAGGTACATACTACCTCATACTACCTCATGGAATCTGAACGAACCTGACGCACGCCTTGTATCACGATGGTGTTAACGGTGTCTTGCTTCAGGTACTGTGTATTTGGTGCTGCGCCACTGTCATACTGTTACTTGGTTTCCACGCAATAATTTGTTCGGAAGAGTTTTGATATACGAACTGATTATAAAGATACTTGATCTGTAGTGTTCTCCAGACATTGGTTAAGGTGAACGGTGTGGCAAGTTGGTTTCCAACCGCAAATGATTATTTGTTCACGAATTTGGTGGGCAGTAATGTTTCACAAATACATATTCATGTCTTATGACGGGAGTGTCTTTGATATTCTATTTGTTATATTCAAGAATATAAATTATGTGTTTGGTATAGTTAAATGTTTTCCTTAAATACTTTTGAGGTACCGCAAATTTTTCTATTTTAAATCGTATGTTCCAGATACTTGTTGCAGTAGAATGCGTATGCCCTGTTTATAATATTGAGCGTATTGTACAATTACTCACGGTATTATGGAGCTTTTATGAAAACGTTATTGAATATACATGCTCGATTCAGGAACTTAGCGGTGTAAAAATGGAAATAATTGTTCGAACTATATGTATTCACCGGTATACGCTATTATTAAATGTTTTTTGCATATCTATATAATGATTATTAACTTTATACTTTGCATTACATGGTTCAACTGATTTCAATCCACAGATACCGACTGGTGGGATACATAAATTTTTAATGCATAATCTTTTAAGGACCAAGTGGTTGGATTTCTATATTATGCAATAAGTAACCTGATAAATAGTAAAGGTCAATTTACTAACGATTTATATATTCGAAAGATTTGTTTATTATCTGTGGGAAATTATTGTTTGAAATGAGTCAGTTTTTTTCTTCTTATACTAAGTGCTAATGGGAATTTGTTTATTAATATATAACGTATTTTGTGAATAATGAAATGCCAAGTTTGCGGTATTTCGTCTTTATTTATGACAGACGTCCGGTTTCGATGTACGCAGACATCATCTTCTAGTCTCTAAAGGCGAACAAAAAATGTCTGGTTACAAACAAAAAAACAAAGGAACATGTCATATAACTGTATATATAGATAATCACATGTCAACAGTTTTCTTCACATACCTGCACTAAATAGTATCATTATTACATAAGTGCATATTGTAGCCAGTTGGATTGTACTTTACAAGATCACCTGCCATGAACAAATTGTATAATATGTAAAGTATGTTTATGTATGTGTATATGAAATATCCTTATGACCCTTCACCCTCGAACTATATGACTGCCCCAGCTCACGCTCACTGAAAACAAAGTCTCTTCTTGAAAATGGTGGCAAAAATAATGGGAGAGGGACTTGCTTGAATTTCAACAATACTCTACCGTCTATAGTGTCTCTCCACTGATCGACTGATTACCGACAGTCTTATACAAAAACGAGTCCGTAAGAGATATATTGCTGTAGTGCTGAAACACGTGCTGTATGTAGACGTAGTGAATTGCTGCAGTTGCTTTGCTTGGTCACAGTACTTGAAAACATGCGAATAGTCAGTTTATTGAGTTTAGACATCTAATTCTGATCATGGTTGAGACCGAACCATGCTAGCATGTATATGTTCAAAAACAGTAAAGTAAATAGCCATGAAAATAGAGAATTATTTTGAAATATGGCTGCACTGCAAATAGTGATATTGCGGTGTTTTCTATGTATTTATTGCAAGTGTATGTTGTTTTCTATGTATTTATTGCAAGTTTATCTTTTACTAACAAAGAAAAACGTATAAATGCAAAAATGTACTCATAAAACGTCTGGCTGGAAAAGTTCAGAAAATATAATGTTTATCTACATCTACATGGGATACTCTGCAAATCACATTTATGTGCCTGGCAGAGGGTTCATCGAACCACCATTATACTATTTATCTTCCATTCCATTCTCGAATAGCGCGCGGAAAGAAAGAACACCTGAATCTCTCCGTTCGAACTCTGATTTCTCGTATTTTATTATGACGATCATTTCTACCTATGTAAGTGGGAGTCAACAATATATTTTCGCATTCGGAGGAGAATGTTGGCGATTTGAGTATCGTAAGTAGCCCACGTCGCAGCGATAAGCGCCGTTGTTGTAGTGATTCCCATCCCAGATCCTGTATCTTTTCCGTAACGCTGTCTCCCCTGTATCGTGACAATACGAAACGAGCTGCCCTTCTTTGGACTCTTTCGATGTCCTCCGTCAAACCCACCTGATAAGGATCGCACACTGGGCAGCAATACTCCAAAAATGGACGGACAAGCGTAGGGTATGCAGTTTCTTTTTTAGTTCTGTTGCATCTTTTAAAGGTTCTGCCAATAAAACGCAGTCTCTGGTTCGCCTTCCCCACGACATTATCTACGTGCTATTTCCAATTTAAGTCTGAAGTAATTGTAATTCCTAGGTATTTTGTGGAGTTTACGGCCTTCACTTTTGATTGATTTATCTTGTAAACAAAGTTTAACGGATTTCTTTTCGTACTCATGTGGACGACTTCACACTTCTCATTATTTAGAGTCAATTGCCAATTTTTACACCTTACTGATATCTTATTCAGATCGTTCTGCAGTTGGTTTTGATCTTCAGATGATTTTACTAGACGGTAAATGACGGCTTCATCTGCAAACAACCTAAGAGAGCTACTTAGATTTTCCCCTAAATCGTTTATGTAAATAAGGAATAGCAGAGGACCAATAACACTACCCTGTGGAACGCTCGATATCACCTCTGCTTTAGTCGATGCCATACCATCGATTACTACAAACTGTCCTCTCTGAGAGGAAATCCCCTATCCAATCGCAAATTTGGGGTGACATACCATACCCACGCAATTTGATTAAAAGCCGTTTGTGAGGTACGGTGTCAAAAGCCTTCTGGAAATCAAGGAATACGTAACAATTTGCGAACCCTTGTCGATAGCACACATCACTTGGTGTGAATAAAGAGCCGTGTTGACCTTGGGCCAATAGATCATTCTGTTAGAGATAATTCATAATATATGAATACAGGATATGTTCCAAAACCCTGCTGCAAACTGAAGACAATGAAATAGGCCTGTAATTTAATGGGTTACTCCTACTGCCTTCTTGAATATAGGTGTGACCTGTGCAACTTTCCAATCTTTTGGTACAGATCCTTCTATGAGAGAGCGGTTGTATATGGCTGTTAAGTAAGGAGCTATCGCTACAACATAATCAGATAGAAATCTAATGGGTATACAATCTACATCTACATCTACATGGGATACTCTGCAAATCACATTTAAGTGCCTGGCAGAGGGTTCATCGAACCACAATTACACTATTTATCTCCCATTCCATTCTCGAATAGCGCGCGGGAAGAAAGAACACCTGAATCTCTCTGTTCGAGCTCTGATTTCTCTTATTTTATTCTGATGATCATTTCTACCTATGTAAGTGGGAGTCAACAATATATTTTCGCATTCGGAGGAGAATGCTGGCGATTGGAGTTTCGCAAGTAACCCACGCCTCAGCGATAAGCGCCGTTGTTCTAATGATTCCCATCCCAGATCCTGTATCATTTCCGTAACGCTGTCTCCCCTGTATCGTGACAATACAAAACGAGCTGCCCTTCTTTGGACTCTTTCGATGTCCTCCGTCAAACCCACCTGATAAGGACCCCACACTGGGCTGCAATACTCCAAAAATGGACGGACAAGCGCAGTGTATGCAGTTTCTTTAGTAGTTTTGTTGCATCTTTTAAGGATTCTGCCAATAAAACGCAGTCTCTGGTTCGCCTTTCCCACGATATTATCTACGTGTTCTTTCCAGTTTAAGTCTGAAATAATAGTGATTCCTAGGTATTTTGTGGAGTTTACGGCCTTCACATTTGATTGATTTATGTTGTAAACAAAGTTTAACGGATTTCTTTTCGTACTCATGTGGACGACTTCACACTTCTCATTATTTAGAGTCAATTGCCAATTTTTACACCATACTGATATCTTATTCAGATCGTTCTGCAGTTGGTTTTGATCTTCAGATGATTTTACTAGACGGTAAATGACGGCGTCATCTGCAAACAACCTAAGAGAGCTACTTAGATTTTCCCCTAAATCGTTTATGTAAATAAGGAATAGCAGAGGACCAATAACACTACCTTGTGGAACGCCCGATATCACCTCTGTTTTAGTCGATGCCTTACCATCGATTACCACGAACTGTGTCCTCTCTGACAAGAAATCCCCTATCCAATTGCAAATTTGGGGCGATATACCATAACCACGCAATTTGATTAAAAGCCGTTTGTGAGGTAGAAGACTTATTCTTCTTAGGTTATATTAATTGCTGCACTACTCCGATGGTAATTACTTCTACGTTACTCATTACGGCCTCTATTCGTAATTCGAAATCTGGAATATTGGTTTCGTCTTCTTTGGTGAATGAGTGTCTAACAGCTATGTATAGTAACTCTGCTTTAGTAGCGCTGTCATCGGCAGGATCGGCATTACTATCACGTAGTGAGGGCATTGTTTGTGTTTCGCCGCTAGTATATAAACATATGACCAACCATTTTTCTTCAATGTACAAAAAATATTAACTCAATGGCGATTGGTTGCAAATAACCCTATTTGCAACCAATCAGCATCGAATTAATAAAAAAAATTGCATTGAAAACGATTGAGGCTGGAGTGGCAGTAACCAAGTCGCGCATACTTTAAAATAAATTTTTGTGACTGAACAGAGAGATTATTTGTACACTTTTTTGTGTTAGGACCTCACTGATAAACTAAGTAACATAGTATCGCAGTACCGCAACATTGAGAAGCCATTGCGTATATCGTAGATGGAAATTAGCGTTTGACGAAAGTGTTGTTTTCATGGAAGCTTATCAGTTATCGTCAACCCGCTAATAGATCAGTGGAGCCCTGAAACGCCTTGAAAGGAAAATGGCGCAGCGAAGAATCTTTTTCGGGACGCCTTGCGGATATTTGCTTCCACGTTTGTCACCGCATACGTAGAGCATCTGAGAAGTGCGTCATGGAGACGCGCAGAGCCAGATCTGGATGTTGTTATTCTCACTACCCTTTGTGTATATTCAGTTTATCCCCGAAATTCGGTTTGATTACATAAGACCAATTAAAACGTTTATTAAGTTTAACGTACTTTGTAGAACGTTAACAAACACTATGCAAAAGCCATACCCGCATTCACACACACACACACACACACACACACACACACACACACACACACAAAGAAATGAATTTTATACATGCTTCCAGCCAAGATCGCGTTATTTATTTATGGATGACCGGTTTCGAAGTTCACAGACGTCATCTTCTGATATATATTTTACAATGTCATATCTTATGTGGCTTTACCTATATCCTTACATTACAAGTGTAAAACCATATATGACATTGTAAAATATAGATCAGAAGATGACGTCTGTGAACTTCGAAACCTGTCACCCATAAATAAATAACGCGGTCTTGGCTGGAAGCTTGTATAATTTGATTAAGATCGCCCCAAAGAACAATGAGTTCAATACATAAGAAATAAAATATTAATTTGCCAGAACTCAATCTTGGCTTTGATGTACGTACGCAAAATCAGCTTTCAATGTAAATTTGTGAGTTGCATTTACCTGTGCCAGTTGCTCGTGTTTAGTATTGTTATCATACCTGTTAGGATAAATAAGCAGCGTAATCTGTGTCAGTCGTTGTGTGATCACTGAGGACATGGAGACATCATGTACTCCTGAGATACAGCTTCATCACAAACATAGGGCTGAAATGGACCTTATTGGCGTTGCAGTTGGTCACCTGGTCGAACAGTGCAAATATGAAGTTTTATGGGGAATTCGGATGTGTCACAGGCCAGATGAGGAAGTATATGGATAGGGATACAAGTCGTGAAGGTTCCATTCCACCAGGAAAGATCACCGTGTTCTGCGTAATGCACATGGTAACGTCTTGACATCTATGGATCTCACCCAATAACATTATGCTGTATTCGAAGATTATGAATCACGTTGAACCTTTTTTTCTTTTATTGATACGTTAAATCCCCTGGTGGGAAGGCTGACAGCGGACCCAGCGCCGGTCTTCAGGGAAGTGACTATTAATTATTAAAATCGGAGTCGAAAAGAAGACTTTAAAATACAAAAGTCAATGATGATGTGTTGAAATAACGTAGAAAGCAGATTGAAACACTCATAGTCTGAATAAAATATGCCACGGTGGCTAAAAAACACTGAAGTCAACACTGATAACGAGAATGTCTACGAGAGGGGAGCACAGAAAAAAAAATGGTGACACGTGTTCTGCCTTCTCGGCAGTAGCTGAAGTTTTAAAATTCGCCGATATATCACAAACACTAGAACACGAAACACTGGCACATTTCGTTAAAACACTGCACGGTGACCCCGAAAGGGACATGGAGAGGAGGGGAAGCACGGAGGCGCCGGAATGGAAGGGGTTGGGGGACGAAGGGTAAGGGTGGGTCGTAAGGACTGGGGGTGGGGGAGATAGGAGAAGGGACAACCAAGAGGTTGGATGGAGACGGAGGGGAGGGGAAGTGAGAAGGCGTATAATATACTGGGAAGGATTAAGATTGTTAGGAGGGTTACATTTCGGGACAGAGGGCGTCATCCGGCAGGGAACGCTAATGGAAGTTACCCTCGGAAAGGATGTGGAGAGCGTAGAGATGGAGGGAAGGAAATATATATGTTTGGTAACGGCATGGCAGAGGTCCGGAATTCAAGAGGAGGTGGGAAACCAGTGGGTGACAGGATTCTATTTCGCGGGAAACGTAGAGGGTATGGATGTGCCAGAGGAAATGAGGAAGTGTGGAAGGTCATGTAGGATCTGCATGGGGAAGGGAAACGGATGCGGTAAGCGAGGCAGAGGGCGTGGCATTCAAGCATGTGGAAGGACTTGTAATACGCAGGGGAGGCGGAAACCCCAGAGGGGGTGGGGGTGCGGAAGCTGTACAGGAAAGATGAGTGAGCGGTGGGTATAGAGGATGCACTCCTCATGTCCGGCCAGAGAAGGGCTTTACTAGGTTGAGGATGGAGGGGGCTTTCTGACTCACGTTCAACAAAAGGTCTATTGATAAATAACCACCAACACGACTAGGCTTTTATTCTTATGAAGAGTGTTATCAACAGAAGGTCCAAAATTGATTCCATACTTCTAGATTTCTAGAAGGCTATTGACACTTTTCTCACAATTGATATTTAATCAATTTGTGGTCCTGTTGGCTAGCATCTCAAAGATACATCTGCAGATCCTTTTGTGTGTGCTGTTCCCATGTTTAGTAGGTAGACAAAACCAACCCACTAGATGGCAGTAAAACTTTTAGCTGGTAACAGACCATCACCTGCAGGTAATCCACAAGTGTGACAGAATAGTACCTTGGCAGTCCTACAAAAGTATATTCTATTTGTGTGTGAGAGATATCGTGAACTGTAAGCGGAAATTTTGTATTTATGTTTGTATCGTGCACAAGAGGTAGGAGGTTTTACGCTAGATTGAATTATCTGCATCATGTGAACTAAGTGAAGAAGAAGGAGACCTTGCAAACGGTATTTTCAGTTTCATCAAGAAACATGAATATTCCAGTATCATTGACATCCTGGAGGATGAGGAAATGGTGTAAATTTTGCGTCCCAGCCTCGTCGCCGCTTTTGTGTCTCGTTTCCGTCGTAGGTGTCGGTGGCCGAGTGAAATGAGACCGACACAGGAATAAAGATAGCACGCTGGTGCAGGTACGGAGGGCAGCAGCCAGAAACTAGAAACACTAGAGTAAATTAGAACGAGATATATATTGCACAGAATTTATACAATACTTAAGTTTACATTGCTCAGTACTGCAGATACATAGTTGAGCTAGAGGCCCGCCTAGTGTCTATCCGATAGCCAAGTCTTCACTGGTGCCTATCTGATTCCGAAGTCTTTACTGGTTCCTATCTCAGTCCCAAGTGAACGATGTCGTTCAGTGGTGGCCACGAGCGGAGTTGTAGCAGAGGGCGCTCGTGGCTGACGTCGTAAGAACGCCGCGCCGTGCGTGCATGGCGACGCGCGTCGAAAGTAGGTGGCGCGCACTTTGTACTTGTGCGACACCACAGCAAATGCGTCTCGAGAATATTACTGATGTCGAAGCAATTTAAAAGCCTTTTACGGATGATGTAGCTAATGACTATGTTCCTTTCTAGTATGTCAAGAAGGTAACGGAAGTAAAACAAAACGACTGGTCTTCGAAAACAATTATGCAACATGGACTGTACTCCGTTTACCCATACGAGAGACGGGCTTTAAACCTCGTGAGGCGCGTGACCAGGGGCGAACAAAACTGGTGTGGTAGGGGGGAGGGGCTCACTCATTGTCAGCACATCCGTTTCAGGCGTGTGTGTGTGTGTGTGTGTGTGTTGTTATACAATGGTGATATTAGAAGCTGACTAGTTTGGCACTTCTCTCTTGATGTTATATTTACCAGTGTAATGTGCTGCAAATAGAAAGATCCTTCATCATTCAGCTACAGTATAGCAGGTCAGCAACTGGAAGCAGTTAATTCCATAAATTATCTGGGAATAGGCATGAGGGGTGATTTAAAATGGAACGACCATATAAAATCAATCGTCGGTAAAGCAGATGGCAGACTTCAATTCATTGGAAGAATCCTAACGAAATGCATTGCGAAAACAAAGGAAGTAGGTTAGAGTACACTTGTTCCCACACTGCTTGAATACTGATCACCGGTGTGGGATCCGTACCATGTGGGGTTGATAGAGGTAGTAGAGAAGTACCAACGGATAATTTGGTAATCGTGAAAGTGTTACGGAGATGATCGCTAAACTCCAGTGGAAGACTCTTCAGGAGAGACGCTCTGTTACTCGGTACGGGCTTTTGTCGAAGTTTTGGTAACATACCTTTACCGAGGAGTCTAGCTGTATGTTGCTCCCTCCTACGTATATCTTGCGACGAGATCATGAGTATAAAATCAGAGAGATTAGAGCCCACACAGAGGCTTACCGATAATCTTTCTTTCCGCGAACAATACGAGACTGGAATAGGAGGGAGAACCGATAGTAGTACAGAAGGTGCCCTCCGCCACACACCATGAGCTGGTTTCCGGAGTATGGATGTAGATGTAGATGAATAGCCGATAACGAGGAAATTGACTAGGAGTCAGTACTGTTCTTTTAGTATATGTGTCTTGCGGTAGTCCTGAAATTTTAGTATCGGCGTCTAGCGGTAATCTTGAAATTTTACTATAGGCGTCTTGCAGAAACGTTGAATGCAGGCTCGAATGCAAAGATACCACTGTATGTTGGTAGTCCTCGTGTAATTTTCACGAAATATCACACGAACAGACACTGCAGACGGAACATAGTGGATATATTTAGTTGACATTAAGAGCACGGTCTGTAACAAACTACAGACAAAATCTCACGTGAGTGGGAGGAATATATTTAATCCAGTTCATTATCTGATTTACGTGGTATCAGTACCTGGCGGATTTGAGAATTAACATACTTTTTGAAAGGGCACTTTTGGTATTTCCCCAACTTATGCCAGTTTGGTTTATAATCATTAGTCTGATATCTGATTATCATTTCGTCGCATTACGTTCGTCGATAAAATATACTGAAGAACATTTCAAAATTTCAGTTCTTTCCTACTTGCACACAGATTTAATGATAATTAATGTGAGATAAAATTACTCTCGCAAGTTTTCTTTTCTAGAGAGGCTACATTCGAACTCGAAAGATAACAATTTGTTCCAACGTGTCATGATTATTTCAAAGTATTTAAATTCATCCAATATTAATCAGAGTCATAATTCATCAATACCAATAATAAAAGAACTCCAATCTTTAATACTCGAAAGTAAGGTCATACTTTATGCTTCCCTCAAATATTTAAGTTCCTTCCTACATGACTAGCACAGTCCTCATAACATAGGCTACTTTCCACAGATTATTATAGACATCTCATCTGAAATAAAGTTCCCCTTTTAAAACACTATTTCAGTTATATTTTTAACATTTGATACATACATACTGCAGAATGAGAAGTGAGAAGCTAGAAGTGAGAACAGTTGATATTCGCTAACTGCTTGTACAGTAGACATGACATCATAACATGCTTTCTCCTTGAGTACTATTCTATGGTTTCACAGTTATTCTGATTAAAGTATTTTACAATTTTGTTTCAAATTTTTAAGACATAATTTCATACGAAAAATGAGCAAATTAAATAAAAGAAAAATTTCATGACCACTGTAACTGACATGAGGGATGGAAATATGTTACATGCTCATTCCCCCTCCCCCTCCCCCTCCCCCTCCCACCGAGTCAAGAATACGAATCGCAATTATCATTCAGGATTTGAGCCAAGATCAATTCACCACCTATGTCAACAACATGGTTCGCTAAAAAAATGACATTAATTCCATACATAATAGCAGTAAGACTTCACGTTATCTTAAATATCTCAAATAATCCGAAATACCGTTATAAACTAAAACGATATCTTACCTAATCAAGTTACAGTCATTAGCATAAGACTTCTTAAAAAATAGACAGTATCTCATATTAATAAGTATAATCATTATTACAAAATCACACATACATGTTTTACATAACGTTTTTAAATTTGCTGAAAGAGAAAATTATACATACAAAGTACACATAAAAATAGCAAAGATGGAAAGAAAACATAGTTTGCGCAGCTTGGACTTCCTGCCCTTCATTTTTTAGTTCATAGACAATCAATTAACTACAAGTGCTCTCTCTTAGTGTAGGTAGTGTCTCTGTTAAACATATTTCATAACTGTCATTTTAGGCTTGAAGATGACGATTGGACATTTTGGTCCATCGATCGTCTTGCATCTTGCCGTTGTAATTACACCAGCCCTCCTCCCCACCGCCCCCCCTACAAAACATTCATTAGTATTATATTATTATTTCAGCTTCCTGGAAAAGCAGTCAAAAGAACATTAGTGGTTAGTCTCCTAGATTCACGTGTAGTGCTCAGGTACTAAGATTAGACAACCCTAAGAAAGATAACACAGTGCAGAACCAGTTTACTTGCGTTTTTAAGGCTGTAATTCATGACGTAACATAAAATATCGTTACGTTTGTGACTTACTGCACTTACTTTATGTATGGCGGAAATTTTCTAAAAAAAAATAGTTAATTGCAAAGTTATAGAAGGTACAGTAATAGTTGTATCATGGTTATTAAATACTGTATCACAAAAAAGGACTGAAGATACACTAACAAAACAATATAGTATTTATCTCTTGATTATTTATTTAACATAGTACTTCCATTGACCATTATCATTTATGTGAATCGTGTTTCTCATTCCACTACAAAATATAGTGCAGATTACTTTGATAAATTTCCATGATTTCGTACTCTTAGCATAGTTAAATGTAAAGTGAAAGAGAGACGTTACCATACAAGTCCTTGCTTTCTATACGACCTACTGTTGACAATTATTTTGCTTTACTTTCAGGTACATTCAGTATGAAGTCTCGTTTTCAAGACAGACTTGCAACAAACTTGCCTAATTGGACTGACGACCGTCTCATTGTGTGGTTGCTAATTGCTTTACCAACTAAAATCCTCTCAGGGGTGTAGCATTGCGTTTATATTGCTTTGTTAAATCAAACAGTTACAGTCTAGCACATTGGCTACTTGCGAATAGGACAATGTAATTGGTAACCAATAGTTCTGTAAATATATTTATCAAGTGAGCTCTAATGAAGGGGCGCACTTTTCTCGTCAGTCATTCCAAACTGCTCCAGAAACCAATCTTCAAACCAGAACAAATAATCTGTAACTCATAGTTCAAACACTGAAATTATCATTAGGAACTAATTTTGCAAACGCCAAGTTTGAGTCTCAAATGTTCAAATGTTTGTAGAGCTTATGGGACTTAACTGCGGGGTCATCAGTCCCTAAACTTAGAAACTACTTATGAACTAGCTAATACTAAAGACGGCACAAATATCCATACCCGAGGGAAGTTTTTTTTTCTTGCACAAAGTTTAATTTTTTCAGTAATGTATACAAATATATTGCTGTAAATAAATATATATATTAACTGATAGAATTTTTTTATATTAACATAATAACCTACTGTAACATAAACGTCAGAAACTACAAAAATTAGGAGAAACCAAATTAATCATACAATGAAATCTTTTCATTTCCATATTTATAATTTATTACAATCTGAAAGCTGTAATAAGTTTTTCATGTTGATATTTAAAGAAGCGACTAAATTTAAGAAAAGTGTGTTTAAACAATTAATTTTGTTTGCCTTTTACTTTGCATGCTTGGTGTCAACATTTTTAAGCGATTTTTATGTTAATCTAACATTCAGTACAAATGCAGTTTCCGCTCATCTCGTCTCACAAACAAAGTGACAGAAGAAGTGTCTCTCAAGATCATTACTTTGTAATTTCAGTTTTTATTTAATAACTTAAAAATGACTCAAACATAATACATACATTGTAAGATGTCCTTTAAGGATTCTTTTCCAAACATTTAAAGGCCATTACATATACATATATATACTCCTAAAAGAATTTATGACAACAGTTAAGACTTCTCATATAACTCACATTACGACAGACGAGTATCTACTCAATCACAGACATTAACATCCACACGTTATCTGGTAGTTCACAAATTTACGCATCTGTAAGAGAACTTTACCTTCCAACAACTCAAGGCTAGCACCACCTTCAGCGCTTACATGGCTGACTTTATCTTCAGTGTCCCATTTAGCACAGCAAGTGGCAGTATCACCACCACCAATGATTATGATGCACCCTATTCCTATAGCTTCCACAATAGCATCCATCATCGCTTTAGTACCCTTAGAGAATTTGTCGAATTCAAACACACCTGCTGGACCATTCCACGCTATAACTTTAGCCGTTGCTATAGGCTGTTTGAAGAGAACAATAATTTTTGGTCCAACATCAAGTCCCATCCAACCATCAGCAATTCCTTCTTCCAGTGTCGCAGCTCCAACTTGCGCATCTTCAACAAACGTATCTGCCTTTACGAAGTCTACTGGCAGGTGTAGCCGTGACTACAAGATCTTTTACAATGTTTGCACCATCTTCATCACAAAATGAGTTTCCAATCTACATTCCCTTCAGAACTTTCAGGAATGTGTACGCCACACCACCTCCAATTATCATCTCATTTAGTTCATCAAGCAAATTTTCTATTAGCTGAATATTGTCTGCTACTTTTGGACCTCCAAGTATTGCTAAGAATGGGCGTTCTAGGTTATCAAGGGCTTCAGCAAAGCACCCCAGCTCTTTCTTCAACAAAAAGACTGATGCTCTTTGGTCAAACCCTTCTCCCATCATTGACTTGTGCGCTCTCTGTGCTGTTCCAAATGCATCATTTACATAAATATCACCCAGTTTTCTCAAAGATTCTCTGAACTTTGCAACATCTTCTGGAGAGGCTTTGATCTTGTTTCATGCTTCGTCTACACTTTTTCCCTTCTCTTCAACATAAAATCACAATTTTTTTTAAAGGATAACAGAGCCATCCGGAGGTGACGCACAAGCCGCTTCAACCTCATGTCCCACACAGTAACTAAGGAACGTTATCTCACTAACTAAAAGTTTCTTCAACTCCTCTACAACCGACTGTAGTGTATATGTCATATATTTATGCCCATCTGGCCGCCCAAGATGTGACATAAGAACGACTGACTTTGCCTTGTTCTCGGGGGAATACTTCAAGGTGTCCAACGCAGCCACTATACGCTGATTGTTGGTAATCTTCCCTTCTTTTAAGGAAGCATTGAAATCCACCGACTCTTTTACCAGTTAGAGCTAACTTATAAATGCTCAATTTATTCAATGACATGTCACAGTATTGCAGACGACGAACCCCCGACCGTAGTGGCCGTGCAGAACGTGACTGGCGCACCGCAGACCGCTCGGCCACTGCGGCCGGCAAGTTTGACTAGTGCAGTGTGCTGCCTCTGAATGAAAGTCACAGTAAGAGTGCCTTCGTTAGAGTCAGCCCACTAAATAGCCGTCTGTAGCAGCCGTGGAAGCATCGTACGTGTCAAATACGACAGTCGCCTTATGTAACAGTTACGCCTGTTGTTTATTGGCCGTCGCCCTCAGTCGTTCTGTCGATGAAGGACCGCTTAAGAGATGACACACTGTTACGCTCTGCGGAGCACAAGATGTAACAGACAACGTCACGAGCGGTCTAAAGCACCTTACTGCGAAGCGTGCGGTTGCTCGCTGTGGAGGTTCGAGTCCTCCCTGGGGCATGGGTGTGTGTGTTTGTCCGTAGGTTGGTTTACCTAGGTTTAAGTAGTTTGTAAGCTACGGACTGATGACCACGCAGTTTGGTCCGATAGATTTACAGACATTTGAACATTTGAAGACAACATCAGTGGATTTAATTTTGAATAAGGGGCAGACCAAATCTTTTGCTAGCCTGTCATAAAACGTATTTCTAGTCGAAAAGCATGTCAGACACCGTTTCTATCATGGTTCTGGCATTACTGGAAATGGTGAATGCTCCTGCCCAGATATGCAAAAGCGTGGCAGATATCTATTGTATCTGGCTCTCAAATCAGTTTTTTTACAAAACGGGACGCATTGTGGCTTAATTTCGCCAACGTTCAAGGAATTTCTTTTAATTCGCGAGAACACGCCGACACGCAAGATTTAAAATGCCACTTTTATATTAATTCGCAATGTAGCTAAAATTTTTCCGTTTCTCCGGCACCAGTAATTGTGACGATGAGTGATGCAATGAATAGGGTTGTGTGTGTATTTTTATATTCAGATGTGATGCTTATTTGTAACAGTGAATATGAACATAATACACCCCTCTTGTAATGAAACTGAATGAATAGTAGACAAATAAGGTCGTAAGCATTCACACAAAATTCACCTCAGTGGCGCATATCACATAGTGTTTTATTTTCTCTTACTGTTCTGGAACTTAAATAGTATTTCTCTCGTTGAGCAAGGGATACTTTTATCGTCATTCATCGCTAAATGCTTTATTCATTAATAATGAGCTCACGTTCACCGAGCAGGTACAATACAACAGTCTGCACGTGGTGGATAGCGATAGTTTAAACACCAAGCACAACGTATTCTGGCTTTCCTCGGCCGACGTACACCTGCTCAGCTCTCATCCAGACGCTATTATTCCCGGACACGATTTATTACCCGGCGTCGGAAACTAACGCTGTCAACTGGATACACGACCACACCGTCCGCTATCTTTCGACCGTCACGAGAAATCGGAACTGGATTATTGGATGTACCTCAATGATCACCACCGCGCAATCGTTCGTAACCCAAGACACAAACAGTTCTTTCCAAATTTTTTATGGAGCGTCTTTCAAGTTCCGCCTCCCACCTGGAACGTTCAAATTATGAGAAGTTAATATAATGTATTTGTTTGATACGAGTCCTGAACGAACTGCAAACGGAAACACTTCAAAAAGTATTGAGAAACAAGTTTGGATGTTCCACCACTCAAGGCGTGTGTGGAGCTATACAGTGAGAAGACAAAAAAATAAATTAATAAAATAAATAAACAAGGAAAAAAATGAAAATATTTCTTTCCGTACTATATTTTTTCTTCCTCCTCCTTCCTGTTTGATTTGGGACAGAAGTCAAGGAGCCTGACATTACAAAATTAAAGTTCATGAAAAGGATAAGATAATACTAACACAATGAAACTTTCACTCTGCAGCGGAGTGTGCGCTGATATGAAACTTCCTGGTAGATTAAAATTGTGTGCCGGAACCGGGACTCGAACCTGGGACCTTTCCCTTTCGCGGGCAAGCGCACTACCGACTGTGCTATCCCGACACGACTCACGATGCCGCCTCACAACTATACTTCCGCCAGTACCTCGCCTCCTACTTTCCAAACTTCACAGAAGCTCTCCTGCGAACCATACAAGACTAGCACTCCTGGAAGAAAGGATATGGTGGAGACATGGCTTAGCCACAGCCTAAGGGATTTTCCACAATGAAACTTTGCAGCAGAGTGTGCACTGATATGAAACTTCCTGGCAGATTAAAATTGTGTACCGGAACCGGGACTCGAATCTGCCAGGAAGTTTCATATCAGCGCACACTCCGATGTTATTGGTGTTTTTTGGCGGAAGAATGGAAACTTTATTATGATAGGATGCTGAGGTGGAGGGAGTGGTGTTTGCTGTTGCCCATTGCTTCTTGCATAGCGAGACATGATTAGTGGTCATTGGCGAATGAGGTGAGGGCTTCAGTTTCTCTCCTGCTGGCCGTGGGCCGCACGGCTGCAGCTGATTACGTGGCCAACGGGAAAGACAGGCCCCAGCGCGGTCGTCATGCCACGTAAGCAAGGTAGTTGCGAGCCGGCGCGATCGCTAGCCGATTGGCCGGCCGCTGGGGCACTGCCCACTGCGTCATAGCGGGCAGCCACTGAGCTAGCGATTGCGCCGGCTCGGAACTACCTTGCTTACGTGGCAAGACGACCGCGCTGGGGCCTGTCTTTCCCGTTGGCCGCGGTTTCTTACTAGTGACGGTCCATGTTGTGTTATCAGTGCGGCCTTTTTCGCTATGATGGCTGGTAGCCAGGAGGGGGCAAGTCTGAGTCCATCTTCCCTTAAAATTTCGATCGCTTCCCTTACCTTGCGTTTAACCATCCCTGGTTGTTTAGCGAGTATTATGGCATCGTTAAATTTTATGTTTTTGCTGCAATGCTGGTATTCAGCTACTGCAGATTTATTCTGTTGGCCTAATCGAATGTCGGTTATTAAAGTAATAGCCTTCTTACAACATGACGCGGTACAGCACACAGAAAACTTTTATGTCATCTGACTCTGGCCGCGGAAGCCTACGCAATTATAAAATTAAAATGTTTCTATTAAATTGTTACGAACACCCGAAGTGAAAAACTTGATCATCGTTTCCTCGTTTCTGGACATTCAAATAATGAATAAGATCGTGACTGGGCTAATGGAACTCAGAAAAAAGCAGAATTGACATGACATATATGTCTGGAAAGACCCGATGAATCTCTCGTCGCGGCAAGGCGAACATTTTTTGTTACTAAAATAGCGGCTGAGGACTTCAGATCCTATCACTAAACTGGTTCTATAAGGAAATTTTGCCAGGGATAAGAGGAGTACAGGTATTTCATTTTGAAAAGGCGAACAGAAATGCCCTTTTCTATAAAACAACATCAGCTGACGGTATTCTGCCATACTAGGAACTGCCAATGAAAAAACAAAGAACAGGGAAAATGACCGCACAACTTTCCACTTTTTAACGCATTGGCCTGGTACTTACATGGCTGATGATGATGACGTTGCTAATGACTCTGGTAACAATATCTGTAACACAGATAGTGATATCATTAGAAGTTGGAAAGTGTTAACCTCGAATCTGATGTTTTGTCAAACAATACGTAATGTATTGAAACAATACTTTAGCTTGTTATAACAATAAAAGCCCGTTATATTATGTACTCTGAGCATAATCATTTTGTTCTGTTTTACATAAGAGGTAAATGGGCCTAGTGCGGGTAGTCCATTCTTTAAGACTATCAACCTTAAGCTGGGTGTTCTACCTATTTATTATCAATAGTAATACAAACCTAAGGATCCGACTATTCGTCTGATATTGTGTAAATGATGAAATTCTCAAATACGCTATCACAAAACCTGTTAAATTTTGACTTTTCTCGAAACTATAATTTTGTTACTTAGAGGCTTTAAGTTTTTGGAATCTCATATATTTTCTACATTGAAGCCATGGCATCCTGTCTATAGTTTATGTATATTGAAACAAACATCCATCAGAATAGAACAAAGAAAAATAGAAATTTTCATGCGTGACGAGTTTCATGTGCAGAGACAGTGAGGACTAAATATTTAAAAATTTATTATATGTTTAAAAACTTATTAATGTAAAGTAGTATTCGATATATGATAAAAAGGATTTCGTAGTTCTTACTGTTTAGTAAAGCTGTAAGTGAAAGTCATATATCATGTAGACAGGTGGAGAACCTATAACCTGTCTGTTATTTAAATAGTGATACCCGTAGCTATAAATAAATTTATCTCACTGTGTGACAAGACGTGTAGAGCCTTAATGGGTAAGTATTTGCGTTTGCTTACGCAAATAAAATTATAATCCGATGTTAGATTAATTTCGATGGCCATGTTTGTCTGTATTCAAAGCCAAAAACCAATGGAACTCTTCTGGCAAGAGATAGCGATGTTGTGACTGATTTTTGTAATAATCCCAGTAATTTAACGGAGAGGATCCCCTAATATGAAATTTCTTCCGAGTCAATAAGTTCTTAATCTTGAGAATTATAAAAAAGTGTTGCATGTATTAACACGGCCGTTATAACAAAATACAATTCCATTTACTTGAAAATTATCCTGTCTTTGATATGCTGTTATTCATATATTTTTATCAATGTGTTTCAAAGGAGGAGTTGAATCTTCATTGTGGCCTTATATGGCTTGAAGTTACGGTCTGTGGAGGCAGGTGTGTGACGTCTCCCGTGCTGTTGACGCTGCATTGCCGACTCGCAATCGGGTGATAGTGAGTGACGCTTGGCGGCGCTGTGGTATATAAGGCGGAGAACGTGCTGTCAGGGACAGACAGACAGGCGTCTGACAGCCGCAGATCCTGCTTCACGGGGCTGACTTCCTGCTCACTCGCTCTACTTGCCAGGCATCATGGTTTCCGTTAAGGTACGTACATTTCAAAATGCTCAACTTATTTTTTCCATCAATATTTCCGTCATAAAGGCACCTCGAACTCTATGAGGTATATTCATTATCAGGTCATTTATGTTGAGGATAGACACCAAACAGTTTGTGCAACAGAAGTAACTTTTCTTTCATGTGGCAAATCATCGGATATTGCTTAAGTGTAGCAGATGGAGTAACTGAAGCAAACCGATGTGTGCAGGCTATTACGCCTTAAACGAAGTACCCATGCTGACAAAAGGTGTAAATCAAACATGTTCGTGCTAGGTTGTGCTACGTTTCCTATTTTTTAACGATGTCCTGATAAGAATAACATAATTTTGCTGGCACAGATAACTAACTTGCATTGTTTAATTAGAAGTTAGCTAAGTATATTTAACTGAAATAATTAATTGGTCGACTGATAAATGGCTGCCACTTTGTGTGTACTCAGAAGGCAACTTCGAAGTTATTACTATTACGTTTTCTGACACCAAAAGTCACATGACATACTTATGAATTTCGAGGCATCTAGTTTTCTTCAGTGTGTCATCTCATGTGAGAAGTAACTGATACTGTTAAATTTTATGTTTCGTTACTCCATCCTTCTGATCATTGGTCTTGTATGACAAAGAAGGGAAGTTAATGACAAACTTTGTTCTTTTGCTTTGTTTACTGTTTATTACCATTTTATAAGTGAAAAGTGATAGTTTGTATGATATTTTCACTGTAACATGAACGATACTCAGTTAGATGGAACGAGTAGGGCAGAATAGAAGGTGATACTACATCCAAAGGTGAAACTCAAAAAGCACATCTGAAATAAATGTTAACTATTTATTCACAAACAATAGATACAATCAACCATAATAGGATATAAACACACTAATAATAACATAAATATAACATGTCAACAGCCATTACAAAATTTTTTATAGTATAAAAGAAATGAGCATTTCATCTGAAACTATACACAAATTAACTTTGTGGCAGCATTAATCTATTATATAGTCCTTTGGGTTCTTCTTGTGTTGTTCTAAACGACAAGATAGACATTTTTATTTATTTATTTGACAACTAAGGGGGGTTATGAATGAAGAAAACACTGATGCTGTCAGATCTAATAAATGTGTCAGTAGGGACCAGTATGTGATAGTAAAATCATCCATGCAGAAAGTGCTTTCTGTGTAATATATACTTTAGAGAATAACCAGTGCCTGTTCCCTTCCATACAGACGCTCGTGCTACTGGTGCTGGTGCTGTCTGCTGTGGCGCTGCCCAGCGAGTCTCTGCCCGCCAGGCGCCGCCGCCAGCTGCTGCTGGTTCCGCTCACAGCGCCGTCTGGCAGGCGCTTCCCAGAGCCCTCTGGCGGCCTGCTGCGGGAGGCCAGGTCAGCCTTCTCAGCTGAGGACTACCAGGACAGCAAGGACAGGACAGCAGGCGGCGCCCAAGACTTGCAGGCAGCTGCGACGCACGTCTTCCGGCCGCTGTTTGTCTACCGACAGCGTGCTAGGTACTAGTCCACCAGTCTGACACCAGATGCCGCCACCATTGCCGAAAGATCTCGAAAAATCCATACTTATATTGACTACATTAAGTTATTTATTTATTTATTTTCATCTTCATTGACATCATTCACATCATCAGCACAATATTAAAAAAAAATATTTTTATAATTATTTCTACATTTCATCCTTGCTAAGACTTTTATGGTCAAATAAATTTTATTATTAATGCTACCTTGGTTTATTTCTGAAATTCCTGTCCTGTGCAGGTAGAGAAGAGACTTGTACCTTAGTATTAAGCAACATGTACATTATTAGCACCAACACAACCAGTGAATAATAAAGCTATTGTCGAAATGCAACAATAACATCTCTCAGGGTCTTACATCTCATGAATTTGGAGGTACAAAATGTAATATAGATTTATGATATGAAATTCTTGTTTTTAAATATAAATACATATGATAAACATTGTTTTTATACAGGAATAGGTTATAAATCAGGGATGTTAATGAAAGTGGATTGCCCACTTGTAATTACAGCGACACATGCTATAGGTGGGTTGCATTACAAGATTCTTTTAATCTCGAGAATCATGTGAATGACTTCTGTCTCTGAAAAATGCTGGAGACTTTATAATCAAATAATGTGGAAGTGTGAAGTATCTAATCTTACAAAATTCTTCGCTGTACGTGGTGGCCGAGCATTCTGCGGCGTATCAATCAGTCTGCACAGCCATTACGGTCGGGGATTCAAATCCCCCCTCGGGCATGTATATTTGTGCCGTCCTTAGTATAAGCTAGTTCATAAGTAGTTTGTAAGTTTAGGGACTGATGACCCCCATAGTTAAGTCCCACAAGCTCTTGAAACATTTGAACATTTTTTTTTACAAAATTCTTCATTGTCAGTGATATCAATTATTGTAACATGAAAAGTTAGCGATGTTCTACGTAACTGAGTACAAATATGGTAGAATTTTCCCGTATATTAACATGAAAGTATTGCCAGATTACTTGTAGCATTCTGCCAATAACTCTCTTCAGCAGAATGCATGAAGTTTGACAGTCCCTACATACCATATAGTGATTAGCCACAAATGGTAGTTTCATTCACATTGCATTTTGACACACGAGATCTGCAATACATCACATTTAATTTCTTCAGGTATTTTTTTTTTTACTTTCACCATAATTCTATAAATTTATAAGTGAATATTTGCGATCGTCATTTGTGTGTATAATCAATGATATTAGAGTCGATAATATTCCCTCTGAATATCTGATATCTTCGGGAGCCTCAGCCATAGCTAAACTATTCCACGTAGTGTTCATGATGTTTGAGACAGGTGAAGTACCCTGACTCATGACTAAGAATGCAGTAATTCAAAATTAAATTTAAGCAAGTGCATTCAAGTATGAAAAATTAAGTCATTGTTTCAAAATACTAACACGAGTTATTGATGAATAGAAAAACTGACAGATTCAAACTCATGGAAGACCAGTTTGGATTTAGGAGAAACGTTGAAACTCTTTATGTAATGTCCAGCTTACTTCTTATCTTAGTAAATAGTTTAAGGAAATCCAAATCCCTATTCATAACTTTTGCAGATTTAGAGAAATGTTTGGAAAATGTTAATATTTCTAAGGTAAAACGCGACCTTGCTTTCTATGCAACTTAAACAGAAATTAACAGCAGTTACATGAGTCCAAGGGCATGAGAGGGATGCAGTGGCTGGAAAGGGAGTAAGAGAGAGTTGTTGTCTTTCCCCAATGTTATTCCATCTGTACAATGAGCAAGCTGTGAAGGAACGAAAAGTAAAATTTTAAAACGTAATTAAAATTCCGGCAGAATTTTAAACTTTGTGGATAGCTGATGACATTGTGATTCTTTCAGAGACAGGAAAGGAAGAGCAACTGATTCGCATAGAAAATACCGTTAAAAAGGGTGTATGTTGGACATTGATAAGAGCTTATCAAGAGTATTGGGATGTAATCCAACGAAATGAGGCTATTCTGATGGAGTTAGGAAATGACACAATGAAGGTAGTATAGGAGTTTGGTTGTTGGTCCAGTAAAGTAACTTCTGATGGGCAGAGTAGGGATGATTTAAAATGTATAGCAATGGGAGAAAAGCATTTCGTTTAAAGAAAAATCAGTTAACATCAAACACTAATTAGTTAGGGAGTCCTTTCTGAAGACCTTCGTCTGGACTGTAGCCTTGTACGAGAGTGAACAGATGACAACAAACTGTTCAGACAAATGGATACAAGTTTCAAAAATATGGAGTTAAAGAAGAATTCTGTAGATTAGATTGATAGATGGCGTAATTAATTTGGAGGTACCGAAAATTATTGGGGAGACAAGAAATTTCTGTCGTATCTGGAATAAAAGAAGGGATCGATTGGTGAGACACATTCTGAGGCATAAGGGAATTAATAATTTTACACCCGAAGGATATGTTTGAGGTAAAATTCGCAGAGGGAGAGACGAATACTACAAGCAGGTTCAAAGGGATGTAGGTTGCTGTTCTTATTTACAAATGAACAGAAATTGCAGGATAGTGTGAAGAACTGTAGCAAGCCGGTCTTCAGATTGAAGATCACAAAAATAAACAACTATGATTACTACACAGCTGTATTGTTATAGCCACTTTGGACTTCACATCAAACATAAAGTGCATAAATAACAGAGAACGGTTTCAACCTGAAATATAAGGATAGGCTACAACTGAAAGTAAAGTCAGATATTAGACGTGAAATGAATTAGTCAGTACCAGCACACCGTTTCACAAAGCAACTGTGTTTACAGAAGTGGCACCAAAATTATCGATTACTAATCAAGGAAGAAGGAATAATAAAAATAATCATGCATGTACCCATTAATCAGAATTATTCGCATACCTCCTGCAAATTACATTGAGAATACTGCTGTCGCTGACTTTAGGTGCTGCAAACCGGTGGTAGTGAGTAAATGCTGTGCAGAATATAAAACTAAATTATTTTCAATAAAGGCTGCTCTTCCTCAGAGAGTGAAGACCCTCTAAGATCGGCCTTTTCTACAAAGCACTCGAAGAATCTCTGAAATTTTACTCTTTATGTATCTTGGGCATATTTTTGATCGACAGTAACAGTTGTTCCAAGTTCCCAGCCAATCAGATACGTTATATAAGGCATCAGTCTCATTTCCACATTCACTTTTGGTGTAGCTAGTCAGTAGCGGTGATTATTGAGAGCTGGAACTTTAGCACCACCTACCAACCCATTATCTGTCCTGTTTCATATGCCAGCCCATAAGGTCTTGTACACGTATTCATAGGCAACTTTATCATCCCATGGCAGAATTTACTTACTTACCTGGTTGGCACAAGTCACCTAGGAATAACATCTATCAAAACGTGTCCGGTCCCAGGTACGAGTCCTACCATTATTTAAAAGTTGACTAAAAAATATCAGTAATGGCGACAAGCTATTTCCGGGCTCAGAATGCAACTCGTTCTGCCAACGAACTCGTAAAATAGGGCAGAGTAACGGACAGAGATGCAGCGCACCTCTTGCCGTTGTGGTGGAAAACTGCACCAAAAACGCGTAAGTACCAGATGTGATGATGAACCATATAAGGATGCAGAAGCTGAGGAAACCACTGGATTACAGCATGTTTCATAGGACAGGTGATCTGTAATTTTAAAAGTTGATCTCTCAGTAGGCAAAACATTCCAGAATATTGTTACAATAGTTGTCCAAGGAGTGGTTATGATAAGAAAAATATTTAACAATGAATGAAGTGACATTATAGGAGTCGTAGCATGGAATGTCAGAGATTTTAACATAGGAGGAAAAGGCAAAATTTACACATATTGGGGGAGGGGGGCGGGTGCAAGGATATCTAGTCAGATGGTTCTAGGATAATATGAACAGCAACTGTCCCCATGAAGTGCAGACATTGCTGAGGTGGGGAGGATTGCATGCTTCAATGATACAGGTAGTTGTACCGTCGGTACAATCACAGTGGAGGGGTATCTATGGAGAGGCCAGACAAACGTGTGGTTCCTGATGAAGAGCAGCAGTCTTTTCAGTAGTTTTACGGGGGCAACAGTCTGGATGATTGACTCAGCTGGACTTATAACATCTGATATGGCTTTGCCATACAGTTATGGCGAACAGCTGAAAGCAAAAGGGGAAACTACAGTCGTTAATTTTTCTGAGGAGATGCATCTGTACTGTATGAATATGTGATGACGGCATTCTCTTGGGTAAAATATTCCGGCGGTGAAATCTCCCCCATTTGGTTCTCCGAGTGGAGACTAATCAGGAGTCATTTGAAAACTTAATTTTTACCTCTCTATCTACATTTTCCGTGATTTATTAAGTTTTCAAATTTATACTGACTTTTTGATCACCCAGTACATGAAGTTTGCTCAATATGTAATGCAGATGGTAATAAGGTATTACAAGTAAACTGAGAACCACCAAAAAATCAGAAACTGTTTTATAATAATTAATGTGCTAAAAAGTTAATTTTAACTAGTGAAAGAATAAAATTCTTTTTTTTTTCCAAAACCATAAGAGGTATTATGTTAATTTTACTTATAAATTGAATCATTTATGTTATATTTATCCAGTGAAAATTTCATTGTTTGATCACTTATAGTTCTAGTGAAAAGGGTAAAATAGCATTGGCAGAATAGGGATAAAATTGCCTTCCGTCTTCCCTTAAGTAATTTTAAATAGTCACCCCATGATATTTTCTATGATTTTTGCTGGTCACTTCGAGAAGCTAAATTGCACTGAAGCCCCATTTACTTTACTGGTTTTCATTTGTGACATTAAATCATAAAAATAAAACTATTAAAATACTGGCATGCATTTCACACCACTAACACCTATTTCCGTTATCAATACGGTCTACCTCGACAATGACTTCAACTTCAAGCAAACGTACTTCTTTTTTCTTCTTCATATTTATTATATCGGAGGGCCAAGCCCCAGCCGCCACTCCCCCCTCCTCCACCTTTCTCTCCCGCCTCTTACATACACCAGTGTTACGATGTAGCTATCGTCAGTACCGTAGCAACTCAATGTCGATGTGCTGCTCTATCAATTTATTCAGTACAACCTCAACACGTTTGTCAATTGTCACGCTATAGCGATATTAACCCTTAAATGCAAGATTCTTTCAATAAAAAAATACGAAACAATATTTTCGTGTTTTATAAGTTGTACAAACAAAGTGAAAAATAGCAAATATGCAACAAACAGAGACTTGTTATATAATTTTCAAAGTTGGATAGTATAAACAATTTTTTGTGCTTATATTGGTTCTCCATACCTGTCTTGATTGCTGTCATTTTTTCCTCCTTCCAAAACTGGCTCTTTATATGGAAAACAAAATGTTAAAATCTGCAATATCTGCTGTTTCTACAAACAAAAGCAAAGATGTCAAGTTCACAGTGCAGCCAACGTTGACACAAGAAACACCACAGACACTTTCTACAACCTCTGCTGCATCTGTTATACTCCACAAAATTCCCACCAGCCGCAGATAAAACAGTATTACCATCGATTCAGATATGCAACACTATGCATTTAAGGGTTAATACTATTTTGGTGTGATAATTATCCTGGTGTAGAAATAGGTAATTCGAAGATTACCCGCTGAAATGTTTTATCAAGTGTAGATGTTTCATAATTTGGAACGAATGCTGCCTCTGAATGAAAGTCACAACAAGTGAGCGTCAGGTAAGGCCAACCCGCTAATAACTGGTCTGGAGCAGCCATGGAAGCATCGTAAGTGGCAGCCGCCTTATGTAACAGTTACGTCTGTTGTTTATTGGCTCTCGCCCTCAGTCGTCCGGTCGATGAAGGACTGCATGAGAAATGATACGTTATTACGACAGGATGGAGGCGATCTGCGCAGATTAATTATTTTCAAAAGTAAAATGCCAAGATCGCAACATGATTATTTAATTGACTGACGACCGGATTCAACAGGTATGCCACCATCATCTGATCTATAAAATTCTACAAGAGACTCATACAAGCAGTTGATTATATAACTTACGTATTTTACATTGTGACCTAGTTATATGTTGCACGTTCTGTTTAACGCCCATTTTTTAAATAACATGACCACATTATAGAATTTTTATACAAGTAGATAATGGTGGCATAGCCCATTGAAACCGGTCGTTAGTAAATTAAATAATCATATAGCGGACTTAGCGTTTTGAAGATAATTAATACATTATTACGTTCTCCGGAATATAAAATGTGACAGACGTCATCGATGCATTAGGTTCTGTAGAAGGGACACATATAACAGTTTGCCACTCTCACAAAATTAGCTTTTTGTCGTGAATCATGTCAGACACTGTTTACATCATGGTTGGGGCATACTTGGAAACAAGATTAGCGACAGAGCGCTCTCCAACGATAGATGTCGACTATTTATGGCTCACAGAAATTTTGGTTTACAAAGAAGAACGCACTATGGCTCAATCTGTCTAGAACGACATTCCGCCAACTGTGATTTTTTTATCTGTTATTTTTTTCTTATATTTTTATCCATGTGACCATGTCAGCACCGAAGATTTAAAATACGACGCTTAAATTAGTTGGTAATGCTGCTCCGGCATGAGTGAATATGAAAATGGGTAATGCCATACACAAAGTGGTGAAGGAGGTACTGCGTCTCTCTCTCTCTCTCTCTCTCTCTCTCTCTCTCTCTCTCTCTCTGTGTGTGTGTGTGTGTATTCAAATGTGTTGCTTCATTGTAGCTGTGAACATGAACATTAAATTAACGTAATTGTGCTACAACTGAGTGAATAGAAGACATTCATATCATTCACTCAAAATTTAATTCAGTGGTTCACTCTTCTGGAACTACAGTACATGCCCATCTGGTCAAGGAATATCTCCACCGCCATTAATCGCTAAATTAATAAATAATGGAAACACTTTTACAAGTAGGTACAATAGAACGGTCTGAAATCTGTGCCAGGTAGCAGCTGAAAGCATGTCGTCTTCGTCAATAAAATGATTGCAGCGGGGTGGTGGAGGGGGAGGGAGGTAGCTGGTGGAATGCTATGACTGAAGAGATACTTTCCGGACCTAACGTTTTAGAAAAAATACACCGTGACTCAAGCTAAGATGCTGTATTAAATCAATTAAACCGCACATTTTATTAGCGCACAGTAATGACTGAAGCTTAAAAAATCTGAATGAGAAATGGACAGATACAAAGTGTAATGTAGTATGTAATGTAACAAAAATATTTGATAATATTTATTGTTTATTAAAAGTGGGATCGCTAGCCAAATGTAAAATGAAAAAAAACTTTAAACTGTGCTTTATTTCAAAAGTGCATGGCGTGAGACTGTGTTCATGGGTAAATATTTGTGTTTTCCTACGAAATCACGATGGCGACAATTGTCTGTCTCCATAGTAATAAAGCTATGGAAATCCCATGAACAATGTGGCGCATTTTTGTAATATTCACTGCAATTTGACGGCTGTATCTCTTGTTCGACAATATGAAACTATAATGTAAAAATACAGCATCACTACGTTATTATCGAAATGAAACTTTTGAGGAGTCAACAAGAAGCACTCAGTCTTGGGAGACTTATAAAAAAGTGTTTCTATTATGTACACTGCTTTAATAACAATTTACAATGCCGGTAAGACGAATGTTATTATTTCATTGATAATGGTATGCACAATGATAGTTTTAATTAGTGTGTTTCAAAGGAGGAGTTGAATCTTTGTTGTGACCTTATATGGCTTGAAGTTCCTGTCTGTGGAGACGGGTGTGTGACGTCGCCCGTGCTGTTGACGCTGCATCAGAGACGCGCAATCGGGTGATAATGAGTGACGCTTGGCGGCGCTGTGGTATATAAGGAGGAGAACGTGCTGTCAGGGACAGATAGACAGGCGTCTGACTGCCTCAGATCCTGCTTCACGGGGCTGACTTCTTGCTCACTCGCACTACTTGCCAGGCATCATGGTTGCCATTAAGGTACGTACATTTCAAAGTGCTCAACCTACTTTAATTTCATAAATATTTCCATCATGTAGGGAGCTCGAAGTCTTTAGGTATATTCATTATCAGGCCATTTATGTTGAGAATAGACACAAAACAGTTTGTGCAACAGGACTTTTCTTTCATGTTGCAAATCATTGGATATAGCTAGCAGTGTAGCACTCTGAGTGACTGAAGTAAACTGATGAGTGAATGCTATTTTACCAGACACGAAGTCGCCATGCTGACAAAACCAAACATGTTCGTGCTCGGTTGTGCTACGTTTCCTAATTTTTTAATGATGTGCTGATAAGAATAACGCACTGACACTGATAAGTAATTTGCAATGTTTGATAGGTCTGGTGATAAGAAGTTAGCTAACTAAACTTAACTAGAATAATTACTTGGTCGATTGATAAATGGCTAACATTATTTTGTATACTCAGAAGGCAACTTCGAAGTTATTACTGACACCAAATGTTACATTATGTGTTTATGAATTTCGACGCATCTAGTTTTGGCTACTGTGTGACTCAAGTGAGATGCAACTGATACTACTAAATTTTAATGTTTCATTACTCTATTCTTCGGATCATTCGTCTTGTTTGTAGGTTATTTTTCACTGTAATATGAACTTTGCTCGGTTAGACAGGACGAGTGGGGTATAATAGAAGGCGATAGAACATCCAAAGATGAAACTAAAAATGTATGAGTACAACGTATGTTAATTATTAGTCCACAGTGAATAGATGTAAGCAACCATCTCACAGCAATAATCACCTATGTATGCAATCTCTATAGCTATTGAATAATAATATCATAGTTACAAAAGAAACGAGCATTTAATCTGAAACTAAAGCATCTAGTGTTGTCGTTCCTTCTCTTGTAGCTGTAATGTGTGACGGTATTGTGAAATAACTGATATCCACAGGACGCATTTTAATTCATTTATTTTACAACTAGGGAGACTTTTGTATGTATAGTTTTTGAGTCATGAAGAATTCACTGCACCAGTCAAGTTAAATAAATGTTCCAATAGGGACCAATATGTGACATTAAAATAAACAATGCAGTTATGAGTTATTCATAGTATATACTTCAGTGAGTGACCAGTGCCTGTCCCCTTCCTTACAGACTTGTGTGCTACTGCTGGCGCTGTCTGCTGTGGCGCTGCCCAGCGAGTCTCTGCCCGCCAGGCGCCGCCGCCAGCTGCTGCTGGTTCCGCTCACAGTGCCGTCTGGCAGGCGCTTCCCAGAGCCCTCTGGCGGCCTGCTGCGGGAGTCCAGGTCGGTGTCCTCAGCTGAGGACTACCAGGACACCGAGGACAGGACAGCGAATGGCGCAGAAGACATCCAGGCAGCTGCGACGCTCGTCTTCCGGCCGCTGTTCGTCTTCCGACCGAGGGGCTGAAGCTAGTCCAGCTGTCTTCACCACATGTCGCCAGCACTGCCGAAGATTCTCGAAAACTCATAATTTCATTCTCTCCACTAATTTATTTATTTATTTATTTTCATTTCATTGACATCATGCCCATCATCACCACAATTTTGTCAAAAATTTATTTTTGTAATTATTTCTATATTTATACATGTTATGACTTCTATGGTCAAATAAATTTCTATATAAATTCTACCTCGGTTTATTTGTCAAGTTACTCTCCTGTCGAGACAGAGACTTATAATTTATCATTTAGCAACACTTACATTCATATCAGCAACACTTACATTCATATCAGCAACACAAACAAAGGAAAATAATGCTACAATAACATCTCTAAAACAGGTGCAAAACTACTCTTACCATTCTTGTATTTGGAGACTACGAAATTAAATAGATATTTATGCTGTGAAATTATTGCTTTTTAATATAAATACGTTTGTGTTTAACAGTACACATGCTGTAGGGCAATAGGTCAACTGGTGGTCCTGTATTAGAAGATATTATTTTTACAATCTTGATAGTCAAGCGTATCACTTCTGTCTCTAAAAAATTCCAGAGACTTTATAATAAAATTTAAAAAAAATGATAAGTATGTAACATCACAAAAATTTAAATTTCAGTGACATCAATTGTTGGGGCATGAACAGATAGCAATGTTCTATGGAACTGAGAACAAATGTGGTGGAAAGTGCCTATATATTAACGTAAACGGTTTGTCAGACTACTCATAGCATTGCTGCCAGTACCTCTCCTCAGCAGAATCCATGAAGTTGGGCTGTCGCCAAAAATAATGTAGTCCTTAGAATTCCATACTAAATTTCTGCAAGTACAGACAAGTGGGAAAATTAAGACTTAATTAGTCATCATTGCAAAATGCTAACACGAATTATTTAAAGATGAATGGTAAAACTTTTACATCCGATCTCAGGGTTGACCACTTTTGATTTAGGAAACATATCAGACAATATTCAGCTTACAACTTATCATAGAAGATAATTCTAAGTAAAGGCAATCTCCATTTATAGATTTTTTAGATTATGAGAAAGCTTTTGGCAATGTTGAGTAAAATACATTCTTTAAAATTTTTAAGGTAGCAGAGGTAAACGGCAACATTTCCTTCTATACAACCTAAACGGAAATTAGACGACAGTTACAAGAGTCGAAAGGCGTGAAGGGGACGTAGGGAGTATGAGAGATTTGTCTTTTACATGTTATTGAATCTATACACTAGTCAAGCTGTGAAGGAAAGCAAACATAAATCTGCAAACAAAATTAAATGTCAAAGAAAAGATTTACAAAATTTGCGGTTCCCTGATGACATTTTAGTTTTTCAGGAGACAGTAAAGGAACTGGAAGAGCAACTCAATTGAATTAACAATGTAGTGAAGGATGGGTGTGTGATGCACATTAGCAAGAGCTTATCGAGAGTCTGAGGGAGGATGCAACGATCGATGCCGTGGCCCTTTCAGACTGTGGTCGATTGAGTTTTAATATCGCCGTCTTCGATCCCTATGGGTGGGTGATCTGCAAGGTAGCCTTGCACGGCACATCCACGAGATCAGTCATCCTACAGCAGTGTCCAGCACACACATCAATCACAGGACCGCCTGTGAATTAGAGCTAACTTTTTGGGGAGGGAAAGCAACTGTGCAATACACCAGTTTCATTTTTGTGGCGATGCAATGAGCCAGAAGCTTGTAATCCAAGTTGAGCGATATAAGAGGGTGGAGGGTTTGCGTCCTGCACCTTTGCAATCAGGACGACGTGACACTCCAAACATTTTGGAGGGATGTCCGCGAAGGACTTCATTGACCATGGCCGTGTGGTTGCCTCCAAAAATATCCAATTACGCTCGGTAGGAAAATGACGGAAGTCCGGTCAGGACCAGGCGACTTCCCTTTCGGAGTCTTTTTGAGTGCCGCGTCGCCGTTCGAGACGGACAGAGTCGTCACCGTCATGGTAGGCATAAGTGTGTTGATACTGCAGATCTTGCAAAATGACACGGAAATGTCTGCGTCTACATCAACCGATCGGATAGTGTTCCTGGGTATGTGTTGCACCACGAGGCATACCTCATCATGTTACAAGGACCTCCACATGGGTCTGCTTGTCACTCCTCTGCTCTCGTGCGAGGTGGTAGGTACTGGAGTCTTCGTCTGCCATCGAGCACTCTGCGACTCTGCATCACGAGGCCCTTGGCCTGTTCACGGTGGAGCTGGAGGAGCTTGGCGTTGAGACTGTTTAGCCAGAGGTCGCTGGAGCGGCGGCCGCATCCTGCAGGCATTGTTGGAAGAGGTCCAGCGTCTGTCTCTTCTGGTAAATCACCTCCCGGCAGTCCTGCTGTACGGCAGTCCAAAAATAGGGTTTCGCAAGAGACGTCAACCACATGGGGAGGACGGTGGTTCAAATCGAATCTTCCAATCATCCAGATTTATGGTTTCGGTGATTTCCAAGAATCACTCCAGACAAATTCTGGGACGGTTCCTGTGAAAGAACACAGCCAATTTCTCTACCGTATCTTCGCCCAAGTTAACCGAGCGTTGTCCCCATCACGATGCTGTCGCCAGGAAGTTAAACCCTAACCTAACTTTTTATCATTTAGGTGAGGAGAATATAAGAAGCTGGCAATGTACTGCTTGTCTTGTGGAAAAAAATAAAAATAAATAAATAAATAAGAGAGAGAGAGAGAGAGAGAGAGAGAGAGAGAGAGAGAGAGAGAGAGAGAGAGAGAGAGAACATTGACACAATTCCAAAATATCAAGGATAGGCGAGTCTGAGAACAACTACACAATTAGATTAACTGCTCAAGCATCAAAGTTACTGACGATAATAATACATAAAACAGAAAACAGAAGAGGAAATTGAGGATTTTTTTAAAATGTTTGGCTCTAGCAAAGGTAAAGGTACTAAATTGGATATGCTGCTGTTGCAGCTGATAATGTAAGCAGAACGAAGAGACATTCATTTGTCAGAAAACATGTTCAACAATGTATTTTCCCACAAGATGTCCAATATTCTTAGAAAACTAGGAATAAGCTACAGGAAAAGAGGGAATCATAAGACTGTAAGACCAAGAACGAAATGTTCGGATTAATAAGGGAGTAAGAGGGGAATACAGTATTCACCGCTACTGTTTAATATATACAGCGAAGAAACAATTGTCACTCTAACGAAATTAGTTAATTGCATAAAAAAGTAATTGCAACAAACCTTACCATGGTGAACCTACTCAAAATATTATCATATACGAAGAAAAACTTTAAGTATTGTTGAGAAGATTGAATCGAGTCTAACATAATTTTGAGGCTGATCATAGACATTTTCTGAGCACTTTGATACAAGGATCAGCCGTGTCAAAGGGTGCTTTACAGAGTTGTATTACATTTCATATGATGTATTACTACAATTTATCCATGCATCTGTGACACACTGGATATGCCCGCACAGTTGTGGAAATGTCGATGCAATGCGCTGTGAACCTTAACTGCAAACAAAGTTTATCCGTTTACATTTTATAATACTTTTGGCTGCAGTTGTCCCCTTGCTTCTTGGCGATGTTAGTTGTACGTTAACGCTGATATACCGCAATACAGACAGTTTACTGATCAATCAATGTTGATGTACTGCTCTTCTAGTACAACCTATCACCCTATGACAATATTATTACTGTTTTGATACGATAATTATCCTGTTTTTTTAGAAATAGGTAATTCAAAGATTACGCATTGAAACAACACTAGTGTTTCATTATTTGGAACCAATTAAAACCCTAATGCGGAGTTATGTGTCTGAATGAAAGGCACAGTAAGTGTGCTCACTAAATTCCCGTCTGGAGCAGTCGTGGAAGCATCCTAAGTGGCAACCGCCTTACGTGACAGTTACGTCTTTTGTTTATTGCCTCTCTTCCACAGTCGTCTGGTCGATGAAGGACTGCTTGAGAGATGATGCATCGTTACGATCTCCGGAACATACGATGTAACAGACTACATCACTGCATTAAGTTTTGTATAAGGGCAAATAGAATATTTGCCAATCTTAACACAATAACATCATTGTTGGGTCACACATAGAAACATGATTAAAAATACTCCATGCATATTAATTGGCGATGTCGCTGTAATTTTCTGCTGCTCCACCACCAGTGTTTATGAAAATGGGTGATACTATTGGCAAGGAGGCGGAGCGAGATACTGTCTCTCTGTGTGTGTTTATTTAAATGTGGTCCTTAATTCTAACTGTGAACATGAGCATAAATGAACTTACTTGTGATAAAACTGAATGAATAGCAGACACATGACATTTAAACCATTCTCAAAATTTTAACTTTATCTCAGATCTGTTTCTATTTTTTTTTTTTTTTTCGTAATCATTTTGTATTTTAAACAATGCATACCCCATTTTACAAGGAATATCTTCACAGACATTTTTCGCTAAATGATTTATTAACTAATAATGACCACATTTAAACCAAGCAATACAACAATCTGAATGTTATGGCTGGCAGCAGCTGAAAATATGTCGTCTTTCAGACAACTGATTCGGCTCAAATTTTGAACTTCGCTTGTATACAACATAAGATGAATCGCCCTAAGGTGTTTAGGTTCAACAGGTCCTAGTTTTTAAGAAAATAACCCCCCTAAAAATAAATAAATTAATTAATAAAAATTTAAAACAATGTTATGATGAGAAATCGACTCAAAATCGACAGTGTCCACAGAAAATCGTAAATAGAGCGTTTTCATTGTCATGTATGGCGTCCGCAAACGAATACTTTTCCAGACATCGAGGAAGGAAACTTTTACAACTGCCGTTTGTGTACCCACATGGTAAACTCTTTCCGCAAAGAGCGCCGATAGCCCAATGGGAAAAGTAACTGGTTGGTGAGCGTAGAACGCGGGTTCATATCACGAGGAAGCGTTACTGCTTTCATTTATTTAAACTGTAGATTTTCGTATCACAATTCGTAGGTATAGACGGGTTAATGTGGTACAGAACTCAAAACAAAATAATAATCAGACAGACAAACATATTTCCCAAAGGACGTGAATTAGTGAATAATTTTAAGCTTCGTCACATGAAAACAATTCCCACTAAGAGTGCTGTGATTGCCTCGCGAGGCACCACAGGTAGCTAACCGCTGCGACGCATGTTTACAGCGAGGCACGGGGCAGAATCCACGCGGGAAAAGTTTATGTTACCCCGTTTTCTTTTTCGTCATACCATTGTTGTGACCCGTTAAGAGTGAGGGATTCCAGCACGAAACCATTCACTACTCTCAGCATAATTCATAAGCAACTTTCGGCAGCGTATGCATGGAATGCATCAAAATTAATTCCCGAAAAACTGAATTTATTGAAGCATAAATAGTTTTCTTGTGTACATTCTAGCCATGGTGTGCTGTGTACAGTTTATGTACATTAAAACAAACAACCATAAGAACAAAACAAGGTAAGATAGAAGTTTTCATGTGAGGCTAGTTTCATGTACAGACAGTGAGGACTAAAACGTTAATAACTTATATTAGAAATGGACAGATACAAATGTTAACTAGTTGTTTACTAAAACTTTGAGCGACAGGCAAATAAAAAGTTATTACAAAATTAATAGCCACAGTTTTTAATTTATCTGGTTGTTAGAGAAGGTGATCAATATCTTGTTGGGTAAATATTTGTGATTGTCTGCGCAACCATTATGGAAGCTAGGTGTTGGATTGAAATGGATGGCTACGAATACCTGTTCAAATGTTCAAATGTTTGTAAATCTAAGGGACTTAACTGGTGTGGTTACCACTTCCTAGGCTGATAAACTACTTAAACTAACTTGCACTAAGGCAAAGACAAGCAGCCATTCCAGGAAGAGAGGACTCGAACCTCCGCCAGCCAGGTGTCTTAGAGAACTCGGCTACTCCACCGTGGCACGAATGTCTGTCTTCATGGTCGTAAAGTTATGGATATGCCATGACAAGAAAAAAAAAAAAAAAAAAAAAAAAAAAAAAAAAAAAAAAAAAAGAAGGAATTGTGGAGGATTTTTGTAATATTCACTGGAACTTGACAGTTGTACTATTTATTCGAGAATATGAAACTATAATGTAAAAATACGATATTAATCTGTCAATGTTGTTGCTGTAGTCTTCAGTCGGCAGACTCGTTTGAAGTGGCTCTCCACGCTACCCTGCCCTGTGCAAGCGTCTTCATCTGCGAATACGAACGGCAACCTACATCCTTTTGAATCTGTTTACTGTATTGGTCCCTCGGTGTTCCTCTACGATTTTTACCCCGCACACTCCCTTCTAATGCTAAGTGGACGATTCGTTAATGTCTCAGAATGTGTCCCACCAACCTATATATCCCTTCACTTAGGCAGAATATGCCAGAAATTTCTTTTCTCCCCAAATCTGTTGAGCACCTCATCGTTAGTTACGTTATCTACCCATCTAGTCTTCATCATTCGTCTATAAAAATTTTCATAAGTCAGTAACAGGTACTGAGCCTTGAGCGAATTATAGAAAAGAGTTTCTCTTATGTACACAGTCCTCATAACAATACATAATATCAGAATGAGGACTACTGTCTGCTCTTTGAGAATGGTATGATCACAGTAAGTGTATTTCAAGGGAGCGAGTAGAATCTGTATACTGACCTTATATGGCTCGGAATTCGCGTCTGGGGAGGCAGGTGTGTGACGTCTCCCGTGCTGTTGACGCGGCATAGCAGACGCGAACAGGTGATAATGAGTGACGCATGGAGGCGCTGCGGTATATTAGGTGGAGCACGAGCTGTCAGCGGCAGACAGGCGTCTGACTGCGATACATCCAGCTTGACCGGGCTGACTTCCTGCTCACTTGCTCTACTTGCCAGCCATCATGGTTTCCATTAAGGTACGTACACATCAAAGTGCTGAACCCATTATTTTACATAAATATTTCCTAGCGATCTCGGAGTCTACTAGCCATATTCATTATCTGGACATTTATATTGAGGGTTGACGAGAGACAGTGTGTGAAACGGAACTGGCTTTTTAAACATGCAAGTCATCGAATATTTTTAGCAGTGAAGCAGGTGTGGTCAATTATCAAACTGATGTGTGCCTACCATTTTAGCAGATAAGAATTACCCATGCTGACAAAAATGCATAAATCAAGTATTTTTGTGTCAATTACTGACACAAGTAAGCAAATTGTATTGTCAGATAGCTGTGAGAATTTGAAGTTAGATACATGAATTAAAGTGGAATAATTACCTAGTCAATTGATGTCTATCATTCATGTGTCTGATAGTGTACTGGGAAAACAGCATTGAAGTAACGAGGAAATATTACTACATAATTTTATGACACAAAAAGGTACATGAACTATTTAGAGTTCCGTGCCAACAAGTTTGAATTACTGCATTGCATCAAGTCAAAAGTAATAGATAATGTTTTTGAATACATATTTCGTAAGTCATTCCTTCTGATTACTGATATTGTATGAAACATGAGAGCAATTAACGATAAACGACATAGTTTTGGTATGTCTGCAGTTGATGTTGATGATGGAAGCAGGGAACAGTGAAAGTTTGTAGGTACTTCTCACTGTAACATGAACGCTGATGATTTAGACAGGACGGGTAGGGCAAACAGTATACAGTACTACATCCAAAACTGAAACTTCAAAAGTGTATCTCAAATGTATTTTAACCATTCCTCCACAGTGAAGAAGTAATCAATCATAAGAGGGTATGATCACTAAGGCTTTCAGAGTAGCTTAGAACAGCAGGAAGGTAGAATTGTTATAAAAGAATAATCATTGTCCTATTTCTTGAATGCCATTGTATAATCGTTGTAAGATCTTAATTGTAAAAGAAAGAAGCATTCATCTGGAAATATACAAAATTACCTTGTGGCAGTATTTTTCTATCATCTAGTATTTTCGTTTGTTGTCATGTTGCCGTTAATGTGTAGCGTCATTTTCAAGTAGAATAAACGGCAGAATGAGTGAAATAATTCATTTTTTCACTACTAGATACATTTTGGAATTCATATTTCATGTAGAATACACAGCTGTTTCCATATATAAATAAGTGTGCTAGTAGGGTCCAGTATTTCACAGTAAAATTAACCATGAATAAAGTGCTTTCTGTATAGCATATACTTCGGTGACTGACCAGTGCCTGTCCCCTTCCTTACAGACTTGTGTGCTGGTGCTGGTGCTGTCTGCTGTGGCGCTGCCCAGCGAGTCTCTGCCCGCCAGGCGCCGCCGCCAGCTGCTGCTGGTTCCGCTCACAGCGCCGCCTGGCAGGCGCTTCCCAGAGCCCTCTGGCGGCCTGCTGCGGGACTCCAGGTCGGTGTCCTCAGCTGAGGACTACCAGGACAGCGCGGACAGGACAGCGGGCGGCGCCGAAGACATGCAGGCAGCCGCGACGCTCGTCTTCCGGCCACTGTTCGTCTATCAACCGAGGGGATGAAGATAGTCCAGCTGTCTTCCACCACACGCCGCCAGCACTGCCAAAGAGCCTCGAAAAATCCATAATTTCATTCAATCCACTGATTTATTTATTTATTTTCATCTTCATTGACATCATGCACATCATCAACACAATGTTATCAAAACTTTATTTTTATAATTTTTTCTACATCACTATGATTTTAACTGTAAAATAAATTTCATTATAAATTCCATCTTGGTTTATTTGTGAAATTCCTATCCTGATTATACATAGAAATGACAGTGTTTCATTAAATACTTATTTTCATACAAGCAACCCTACCTGTCAACAACAAGGTTATTGTGTCACGATAACGTCTCTCAGATTAGTACAAAATCACTATTATACTTCATGCATGTGGAGAGTATGGAATTAAACTTACATTCATGTGGAGAAATTATTGCTCTCTAATACAAGTAGTGCACTGTCATTATATAAAAATATGTGACTAAGTGAAAGATAACTGGTGCTACTGATAATAAAGTAGTCCAGTAATACATATCTAATCAGAAGTTTTTATTACAATATATCATTATTTTCACAATCTCGATAGTTGTATGTCGTCTGTTTAAAAAACACTGGAGTTGTCGTGGAACTGCTATGTACATAATTTTACAAAATACTTAAGTGACCAGTATGTCAGTTGTTGTGGCAACAACAGTTTTTCCATGTTCCATATATATGACTTAAAGAGTTGGCAGACTGCTTTTATACATGAAATATTTGTCAGATTAAAGGTAGCATTACTGGCAAAAGCTCTCATCAACGGAATGCATCAAGTTTGGCAGTTGCAACAAAATATGGAGGGTTTAGCCACAGATGAAAATTCCATTCGCAATGTTTTCAGATGTGAAACAAATCACTCTGTTGCTTATAATTGCTCCAGATATATTTTGTGAATTTTACTATAATATTAGCAATCTATTGACACGCTGGCTGCCGTGTGGCCGCCGGCGGCCACTGCGGGCGGCTCTGGCGCGCCTCTTACGTCATCCATGCAGCCAACGTATTAAGAATTTTTATAATCGACATTTGCATGTTTACTCGATGTGTTACTCAGTTAGACAAGGAAAATTCTGAGTTTTTATGTCCAAACAATTTGGGATAGCAGTTTGATTGCATGATGCCATTAGTGCAATGTTTATATGATTTAGAGGAGAAGTGTAGCTTTGAGAGGAAGTAATGAAGATCACAGAGGACCATACAAGTAGAAAGTCCTAGTAGAAATCCTTGGATTATACAGGTGATACGGCAGTTACCTGATGGAAAGACAAAATAAAAATACAGCAATTTAAGCTGACATCGAGGAGCACAGATGGAGAAAAATGATAAGTACAAATGGGCTGAACAGGAATGACTAGAGGATAAATTAGAGATTTTTGAAGTGGAAAACTACTGCCTACAGGAGACTGTGGTGACACAAAAAACAAAGGCGAAATGTGAAAGCAATATGTTGAGGGACTATACAAAGGAAATAGGTTAGATGGAAGTATTGTAGAAAGGGTAGAGAAGAAGTTCAACATAGGAGACGCTATAATACGAGATTATTTTGAAAGTGTCTGTCGAATCAAGACCCTAGATGATATTCCCTCTGAACTGCTGATCTTCTTCCTAGACTATGCCACCACGAAACTATTCCACCTGATATGCATGATGTATGAGACAGGTGAAATAACCTCACACTTCGAGAAGATGCAATGATTTCAATTCCAAAGAAAGAAGGTATAGGCACTTGTGAGTGTAGTAGTTCCATAAACCAGGGTTGCAAAAACCTTATACGAATTATTTACAGAACAATCAGACTTGGGGATGAATAGTTTGAGGTAAGATACAGGGAACGAAAAGTTATACACACCTTGTACAAAAATTAGATAGCTGTTTGAAGAATCGATGGGCATGAAAGGTACTCAGTAGTTGAGAAAATACGATTTTCTCCAATATTAATCAATTTGTACATTAAATAAACTATGAAGGAAAGAAAAGATAAATTCCTTGAAGGAATTAACAGTCATAGAGAAGTTTGCAGTATCGGAATGGGATGGGCATTCTCCTGAAAGGAGGCTGTAAGATGAATATTAAGAAGAGCAAAAGAAATGTAATGGAATATAGTTTAAATCAGACGATGCTAAGCGAATTAGATTAGGATACGACACAAGTAACACAGTAATTTGTAAAAAAATCTACCATCGAATATTAACTTAGTGTTGGGAAGCCTTTCTGAAAGCATTTATCTCGAGTGTAGGTCTGTACAAGAGTGAAATGTTGACGACAGATACTTGAGTCAAGGATTCAAACTTTGGAAATGTAGTGCTTCAGAAGAACGCTGAAAATTTAATGGGTAGACTGTATAACTAATTTGGACATAGTGAACAGAATATTGGGGGACACATAACATTGAATGTGTATTTAGTATTTTAACTAAAAGAAGGATGTGACTGATAGGAATCTGAGACCTGATTGAATCTGGAATTAATAGTGGAGGGACATGTGGGGAGTACAAATCCTGGAGGAAGACCAAGATACATTTACGGCAGCAGATTCAAATTGATGCGGTTTGCCATTCTGAATAGTTCAGAGATGTTTGCACAGAATAAAATAGCGGTGAGAGTTGCATAGAATCAGACTGGATACCGCAGCAATAATACATTTATCAGTATGAACTTTAAATACCTACAGCCCAAATTTAGTTCCAATAATTACAGAAATTAATATAACTAGAATGTAATGATAAGAAATATTTTCTACAATTTTATGGCACGGTTTCTCTGATACTGGTGCAGAAAATTAACGAATATTTGATTGCTTTTAACATATAGGTGAGTTGTGATTGTGTTAATCCCCTTACAGACGGCTTTTAATTCATAGATTTAAGTGAAAGAGTTTTTCATTGATATTTATAAGATGATTATAAATAAGATAAAAATAATATGTGGATTTTAGATTAAGGAAAGTAAAATGTTGTTATTTTGTGCTTTATGAAACGTACAATCACACGATTATCAGTGACCCGATTTCTATTTTTTTTTTCACGTTTTACGTAAGTGAAACCTGTCGTAAGACTACCCAATTAATACTGGAAGTCACTGATTCAGTCACTTTTTCTTACATTAAGTCTTTAAATTATCTGATAAATGGGAGCGTGTTGTTATGTTACTAAACTAAAGCTTTGTAAAAGGTATGAAAACAGGTGGTTAAAATGTTTGTGTTAAGTAACGCAGCAGGGTCTGTTCTCAATCATATGTGTTACTGTGATATCTCTAGATGTATTCAGTACGTTACTGGTCATGTACTGTCATTCTTGACTCAGAAAACTATACTGTATGGGTGAAGAATAAAAAAATAATAAATAGTTTTAAAAGAACTATTGTTGTTTCGTTATGTAATCAGCCATTTCAACTACACCTACAATAATGAAAGGGAACAAAGACAATATGATAGTAGGAGAAAAGAAACGTAAATATGAAATTTAACCATTTGGAATCTATGTTGTATTTTTTTCCGGAAACGAATATATTCTATCACAGTTGCTTTCCTTACCTCTAATTTTTGATATTACTATTTTTTTATTAAATTCATTTAAAAATATTCGTACTGTTGCACAGAATGTGTAATTAACCACGTGTAATAGTGTAGTTAGTTAAATTGTGGTTTAAAAAATATTCAAATTTTTGTAAAATTATGGAACCTAACTGCAGTGATCATCGCTCTCTAAACTTACAAACTACTTCACTAACTTATCATAAGAGCAACACAAACACCCATGCCCGAGGGAGGACTCGAACCTCACACGTGGAACGGCCGCGCGCACCGTAGAAGGGCGTCTCCGCTTCAATTCAGAAATTCCTTACTTTCAGGATCATCACTTATGTTTTCACGGTTAGACCGAAACATACTCCCGAGTACCTACTTCAGTTGACAAAACATATTTTTATTGCACTGGTTTAGTTTGGACGAAAATTGGGGAATATATCTTATTCTACGTATTGTAAGTGAAACCATCCCTAATACAATTTGTGTTTGCTACTAACAGTTTCCTGCTTCTCCCTTCAACTACATGTAGACACCCTACACCCTGTGATGCGAACACGTTCTTGTAGTTTTCCACGCCTTCATCCATGTCCAAATAACATATAATTGTATAAACTCATCATGGTGACCATTCGACCATTCTTCAATGCAGATACGTACCATCATTTTTTTCATATTGAAATACAGGGGACAAAAAATGGGAGCAGTTATCCTTGAGATCGGATTAGAAATACGAAGAGAAGCAGACTTTAAAACATCACATCATTATTTACAGAAGAAGGGAAACACTGGTGGAAGATCAGTTTGAATTTAGGAAAAAACACTACTCACCTTATGATTAATCCTAAATCACAGAAAGGCAAACCTACATTTCTGGCTTTTGTATATTTTGGGAAGGCATTTGACAATGTTGAATGCACTCTTTCAAATTCAAAGTCAGCAGGGCTAACGGAAGGTGACATGCAAAATGTCCAAAAAACAAAGAGCAGTCGAAGGGCATTAAAGGGAGGGATTGGCTGCGAATAGAGTAAGACAGGGTTGTAGTGCTTCCCCAATGTCATGCAGTCTGCACCTTGAATAAGGTTTGAAGGAAAGCAAAGAGAAATTAGGGGAAGGAATGAAAGTTCAGGATGAAGAAATAAATATTTTGCCAGTTCCCAATGACACTGTAATTCTGTCAGACACTTCAAAGTACCTAGAAGAGCAGTTAAACGGAATGAAGAGTGTCTTGAAAGAAGCGTATAAGATGAACATTAACAAGAGTAAAACAAGGGTAATGGAATAGTCGAAGATAATCATCAAGCGATTCTGAAGGAATTAGATTAGGCAATGAGGCAATAAAAGTAGATGACTATTGAGAGTTGGGTAGCAAAATAAATTCTGATGGGCGAGGTGGATATAAAATCCAAAATGGCTACGGGAAGAAAAGCGTTTTTTAAGAAGAGAAATTTGTTAACATCGAATATTAATTGGTTAGGAAATTTTGTCTTTAATCATTTGTGTGGACTGTCCCCTTGTTATGGCTTGCGTGTCATGGCAAGCCGTGTCATGGCTTGCGTGGTTTGTCCCCCCCCCCCCTCCCGCTATCTTCCTTCCCGCCCTAGGATAGAGGGCGGGCCCATCGGAACACGGGGCGATTCTGCGGCTGTGAGAGAGAGTTGACGTGTGGTGCCGGAAGGAGGAAGATCGACCATGGCAAGGCAGTGGCATCGCTTGAGCCGATGCGGTCGGCGGCAGTATGGACGGCCGCGATTTGTTGCTATTTAAATTTTGAGCGAGATGGGCGAGATGGCCTGCACTTGTCTGCCTAAATATCAGGTATCTTGCCTATGGAATTGGAGTACTGTTGTAAAGTTCTCCCTGGTCGGCTTGCGGTTACTGGCATTCTGAGCCTCGCACTGGTACTTAAATTTGTGTATGTTTTAATAATTATCCTTAGAGTATTTTGTTACTAATTCATAATTTACATGTGTTACTTATCTTGTTCAGCAGTGATGTATCTTACCAATATTTCGTGTACTGTATTTGAGTTTCAGTAAGGCCATAGTGTGGAGCCCCATATTGTCTGTGGCTGCGTGGACTACTTGTCTGATTGTTTGTTGCCAAAACCTATTGGATCACAGACATTGCCAAAGTTAAGTAAATTTCTCTACTAACTGATAAATTTATTGTATTGTGGCTTCACTTGTGTATTGGAAAGCCTATCATTACTAAATAACTATCCGATGGTATTATCTTTCAAAGGGGCACGATGATATATCTTATCCAACTATGGTTAGCTGTTTTCAGTGTTCTTTTGGGCCTTACGCCGTATTACACAACTTAAATACGTAAGGAAATCCTTGCTCTATATGTTTACAGTAGTGCCTCACGGTAATAGCTACTGATTGCTCCTGCCAGTTAATGGAGGTTGTGTACCGTAAAAATAAAAATTTTTCCTTAAAGATCTGACTAATTTAAAATTCAGTGTTCCTTCTTGGCAACCTAAACGTTAACGCCTGTTAACTGGGACTGTTCTCCGGTAGTATCCTGTTGTGTCTCGTAGCGAATGTACAATTTTTTTTTAATTTGTAATTACCTAGAGCTGTTATCAGGTTTTGAAAAATTTTCCTGTTAATTGCTTTAGCCTTAAGAATTATTAGTAGAGCAATTGGTCCTGATTTGCTTGGTTTTATACTTTTGTATTTCCTTTAAAAATTTTCTTAAAACAAAATTAGAAAGGTGACAAATCTTACGATTAATGCTTCAAAGTTTAAGGGCAACTGTTGCCCTGTATTTCTGAGAGACTTGCTTGTATCTTTTCGTGATTTGGATTACAACTGTTTGAGTTTAATTTTACTGTTAATTGTTTGCTTAGCTATTGTGAATCAAATAATTTTGGGCCTTAAGGAAACTTCTTTGTAACTGACTTGATTGGATTGAATTATAATTTAATGTTAAAATGTGTATGACAACGAGACTTGCACTCATTACAAATGGCCTACACCGTCCGTAACTGCTCCCTCCCTACCAGTAGACCATACCATCAGACAAGACGAGAATAGAAGTCTGACATGCTGTGATTCAGACTCATGATGAAGATTAGACGGGAAGATTGCATAACTGATGAGGTACTCGACAGAACTGTCGAGGAAATAAATTTATATTTTAACAAAAATAAGGTATCTATTGGGAGGACACGTTCTTAGATATCAAGGAATCGGCAATTTAACATTGAAAGGGTGTGTGTGGGGTAAAAGTCGCAGAGATGGACCAACAAACGAACACAGTAATCCGGATCAAGTAGATGTGAGTCCCGTCCTTATGAGAAGATGAAGAGGTTTGCTCAGAATAGAATAGGGTGAAGTGCTGCACCAAACCAGTCTCTGGCCTGAAGACAACCACACAAAACGACTAGAAGACATCACTGAAATACTGAAACACAAAAATGATTAGTTCATATAGAACAAAAATTAGTAGGTGCAATTTACAGAAAAATTCTAGTCAGTGATATACAGCATTGTACTTGAATAGTCAATTAATAGTGAAAAAGTACTTCTTAAGAAATACGTTCAAATAAATGCAAATCAAAAGTTTTTTCCCCTCGATAACATGTAGTCACACCAAATTAGACAATACCCTCTAGCGATATCATATTTACGTCAATGCCACTAGACATAAATAAGAATGTATGATTTTATTGGAAAATTATTAATGTGAACAACTACTATATGTAGATATTCTTTAAATTTTTGTACTGGAGACTACTTGAAAATGGCGATGCTGCCGATACAGGTTGTAAAGAAACATTTCTTCTGAGACTTGCGCAGTTGTTCGCTTGTTCGCTTGTGGGAGCAACAAACCTGCCACGACCTATTTCATTCAGTCTATCCTTTGCGACTGCGAACTATCAATGTTCCCGAAGTCATATGGCAAAAGACCAAGGGGGAGACCCAGGAGTACTTGGCGAATAGAAATTGATTGCGTATGCGAAAGAATGGGAATAAGTGACTGGCAGGAGGCAGCACAAGACACGAGCATCTGGAGGAACCATGTGAGATCGGCACGAGAGCTTCGAGTCCCTTAGAAGCCTAATACTGTACTGATATGCATATTTTAATAGTCTGATGAAGGCACTCCTAGCAGTGGCCGAAACCTGGTGAACACATTTTATCTCTGCGACCAAGGAATGCATACTATCATTTAGTTTGCATGAATTTTCGTTTATTGTCATATCCGTGTTATTTAATTTCATGAAGGTCCAGAAATTTTATGCCTTTATTTTTTTCTGACTCTATTGTAGAAGCTCATTTCAGGGTGCACGGTGCTTATCTTCCGAGGAACTTCGTGTATTTCTTAGGGTTCCCATCCTTATAATAATGTCTTCTGTATGTCTCTTATAATGAATTTTCTTTTCTGTGTCCTGGTTCAGATGAATATCGACCTGAATCAACTATTTCCAATGTTGAACTACAGATCTGTGTGATCCTACAGAAGGAAAAATTAAAGGGGAATTATAGTAATCAGATGAAGCAAATTACCAATAATCCTATTTTCAGTTTAGATTAGTTGGATTGCCTCGGTGGAGGCGCTATGCTCCGATGCGCGCGGCCGTTGCCCATCGGAGGTTCGAATCCTCCCTCGGACATGGATGTTTGTCTTGTCTTTAGTATAAGTTAGTTTATAAGTATTTTGTAAGTTTAGGGACTGGTCACCCCGCAATTATGTCCCATAAGCTTAACAAGCACTTTTAACATTAGATGGATTACACAGTTTAACATGGTGTGTTTATGAAGAGTGGGACTTCAGATAAATATGGTTGCATATATCTGCAGATTTCTGTTGCATATCAAGTCACATGTACACAACAAGCACAGATAATATTTTATTATCTAACAAGAGAGTTGCGAAATATTCATCTCATGGATGAATGGAAACTCAAATCTGGAATGATAATTTTGACTCTGCAGCCTCCTCGGGCATGGATATTTGTGCCGTACTTAGTCTTAGGTAGTTCATAAACAGCTTGTAAGCTTAGGGACTGATGACCCCGTAGTTAAGTCCCATAAGTTCTACAAACATTTGAACATTTCACTCTGCAGTGCAGTGTGCACTAATATGAAACTTTCCTGGAGGATTAAAACTATGACTCGTACCGGTATTCCAACCTGGGACCTTTGCTTTTCGCTGATGTGCCGCGATAGCTCAGTCAGTAGAGCACTTGCCCGCGAAAGGCAAAGGTCCAAGGTTCGAATCCCATTACCACCACATAGTTTTAATGCGCCAGGAAAGTTTCTGTCTCAAATATGCTTAGAGATTTTTCTGTGAATTTGGATATAAGGATCAGTCGTCTCCCAAGGTGCACTACAGAATAAAATCTGATTTTTATTACCCATATTTCTTTGCGGCGACGGAACGGCCGATCGCGTTGAGGCACTGCGCTGCTATGCGCGAGGCTGTTCCCCGTTGGGGGTTCCAACCCCCCTCGGACATGGATGTTTGTCCTGTCTTTAGTATAAGGTAGTTCATAAGTAGTTTGTTAGGGACTGATGACCTCGCAGTGAAGTTCCATAAGCTTCACAAGCAGTTGAACATTTTTGAACATATTTCTTTTTGTGTATGTTCTGCACTTAAAGTACCTGCACAGATGATAAAATGTCGACGGAATGTGATCGTGTCTTGGTTCAACACAAACTTGTCTTACAAACTTTCCGCAACACTTTTGACGATAGTTATTCTCATTTGATTCTTAGTGCTTGTCTATAGTAACGGCGTTCTGTAGTAATGGCAATGTTAATTGTACGTCAACACTAAAATACAGCAAGATGGACGGTTTTACTGTTGAATTGCAAGAGCTTCAACCCTGCTATAGGTTCTGGCGGTGTCGGTTGTGTCGGTTGTGCGCTTTTTAATTTCATCTAATTTAACCTCAAAATTTCGTCTCTACAAACCCGCACATTTACGTGAGCTGCACGAAAACAGCGCATTTTACCCGTCAGTCATTCGAGACTGCACGAAGTACGACTGCACAATCAACAAATTAGAATTTTCATTGCTAACATCAATCGCTGGATACACAAGAACATGCATTTATTTGGAACTAATTCTTCAAACGCCAGTTCGAAGTGCAGAGTGTTCCCTATGAATGAACGTCATAGAAAGTGTGCCTTAATTAGCATCAGATCACTAAATGTCCGCCTGTAGCAGCCATGGAAGCATCGTACGTTTCAATCTGACAGCCGCCTTATGTAACAGTTACGTCTTTCACTGTTGTCTGTTGTCCTCACAGGTGTGTTAGATAGAGGACTGCTTATATTATTGCGCTGGGATTGTTTGGGTATGGATGGGGAAGGAAGTCGGCCTTGCCGTTGCACAGGATCCATATCGGCATTTGTCTAGAGTGATTTAGGGAAATGACGGTAAACCTGAACCTAGATGGCTGGGAGTGTATCTGAAACAACGTCTTTCCGAATGCGAGTCGAACGTACTACCACTGCACCATCTCGCCCAGTCAGTGTTATTTAAAGGCTGTTGTCCGCGGTATAGAACTCGCTAATCATGTTAAGATGCTACTCAAGTCTTCGGTTGATAAATACGTCTACATTTAAGGCAGGAGACCGTACGTTGGCTAGTAGCAATGTTGTGGAAGTCCCATATATCTTTATTTATCTTTTACGCGTTTGAGAACACTGTCGTTAGAAATAATGTGCAAAAGAAATCGCGTGGGGTGGCCGCGAGGTCTAATGCGGATTGGGTGGCCGTTGACGCCGGAGGTTCGAGTCCTCCCTCGGGCATGTGTGTGTGTGTGTGTGTGTGTGTGTGTGTGTATGCATGTGTGTGTGTGTGTGTGTGTGTGTGTGTGTGTGTGTGTGTGTGTTGTCCTTAGTGTAAGATAGTTTAAGTAGTTTGTAAGTGTAGGGACTGTTTACAATAGCAGTTTCGTCGAAAAGGTTTACAAACAGATCAACATTTGATAAAGAAAGAGTACATTAGAATCATTAAAACGATAAATAACCAATACACATAATTGTCTCAGCATAGGGAGCGATCTTATTACAATAATATAATGACAAAATGCCATGATCGTAACATTTTGTTTTATATTTTATACAATTTAAGGGTGTCATCTTCTGGTCTCAGCTAAACTTGGCACTTATCTGCTTACTGCAGCGCTCCACATCTTATTTAGAGATTGTGCTGGTGAACAGCCAGACATTAAAGAATAAAATATACACTAAGAACTACCATAGTGCACATTGCTCGCCGAGCACCTTCATAAAACTATATACAGGGATACCAAGCACCTACCCTGTGCTTCAAGAAACCCGATGGCTCTTTGGAAACCAACACGAAACGTAATTGCAAAATCTTAGCCCAATATTTCAGGTCCCTCCTCAACTGCGAACTACCCCCAGAAAACTTGTCTTCTCCAGATTTCCCACACTCTGTGGAGTCGTATAGGTGTCTTTACAGTCGTTCGTTTTCTGGATTCTGTAGGTATGGATAGGAACTGTGACTGCTGTGTGTGGATGCGAGCTGACTCTTCACTCCTAGTTTCATGAGTTGCACTTCGGTTGCATAAATGGAGACTGCGGTCAATGGGCGACAATGTTGTGGGCGTCTGTGAGCATCCACTGGACATTCAGCATGTCCGAGGCATCCTCCGATCGGCCCGCAGCTGTAACTGCTTGCATCGACACCGACAGCTCGTGCTACCTGTGCCGGACAATATTCCTGAGCGAACTGTGTCACTTATCGTGAGGTCACGACTCAGCCTGCAACATCAGGGTAATAACAAAGGGTGGGAGTGGTTATAGTTGGGAGCTTCAACGTTAGATGGGTAATGGGTTCCCTGAGGGATATAACTGCTAGGGATGGGAAGAAATCCAGTGCGCACTCCATGTGAACACGCAAGTCATTCTAGATGCGGAACAGATCCTTCCGGTAAAATTGCAGTTGGACTCTGATGTCGGTTCCAACAATGTGTGTCACTTCAGTTTTGGGCAGCTGTCTGAAGTGTATATATTGGCAGTCATGCTTGCAAGATGAAGACACAGCTAATTATCTGCAGCTGGATTGACAGAAAAAACAGCATTCCTTCGGGAAAGAGCCGAATGGTCGGTATGAATTAGGGGCTCGGACGGTTCTGCTCAAAATGTTCAAATGTTTGTAAATCTATTGGACAAAACTGCGTGGTCATCAGTCCGTAGCTTACAAACTACCTAAACTAAGGTAAACTAACCTAAGGACAAACACACACACCCATGCCCCAGGAAGGACTCGAAGCTCCGACGGCGAGCAACCGCGCTCTCCGCAGCGAGGCGCCTTAGACCGCTCGGTTCCTCCACCGCGGCGGACGATTCTGAGGCCGTGTAGGCTGCAATTTCGTTGCCTTGCACCATACGGTGGTGGGTTTCCGTACTCTGTTGAATAGGCCAGGGTCCACTATATGCAGTTTAAGTGGTTTGTTAGCTAGAGGGTAATAACGAAGGAGTTCAGTCCCATAGATTTACAAACATTTGAACATCGAAACAACCACAGATTTCAGTCAGAATAAAAATCAATAAAGACTGTTTTCTACAATTTCCGAACAATATAATACCCCTCTCAATGTTACAAGATTAGTAGTCGTAGTAGCCCCTTTCTCTTCTGTGCATAGAAGCATAAACACTACCTGTCCTCCTGTGTCGTTAGGAAGAGAGAACCAGTGCCGCAAAGGTGGCGATTCGGCAAACAGCCCTGTTAACACTCTGTTCATAATTGACGTTTTCAAGGCGTTCGGCACGTCGGTATTGCGTTCTGAGACACGCGCCACCTCCACCCGCCGTGTTTGTTTACGGCTGGCCGTCACGGACAGAAGGCGGTACTGCGCTGTCGCCTGCAGTTGAATATCGCGCCACATCGCTATTTCAAAATGTTCAAATTCAAATGTTTGTTAAGCTTATGGGACTTAACTACGGGGTCATCAGTCCCTAAACTTACAAACTACTTATGAACTACTAATACGGCACAAATATCCATGCCCGAGGGGGGATTCGAACCCCCGAGCGTAGTGGCCGGGCTGACCGTGACTGGAGCGCCTCAGTCACCTCGGCCACTGCGGCCGGCATCGCTACTTCATTCCACGATCAATACTCACAAAGTCACATCAGGTCGTCGACGCACAGGACACCGTGCCCACGGGTGCGGTTCCTGTAGGGGGATGCTTGTCCACTGTTGGTCGAACTGATCTCTACGAGATTACGAGAGTAACTCGGGCGTCCGATCTTTGATTGTCGTGAGTGCATTCGTGTTCTCTCGATAATCCATTTTTAGTCCGGGGCAAGTCCTGGAGATAAATAAAATTGGTCCCAATCCCCGGTTCCGACCAAGGTTTTTGGGAGGTTTTCCTTGGTTGTAAGACGTATGCCGGAACTGGTAAGCCCCTCCCAATTGGGATCCCCCTTTGCCCCACCTTTGTCTTTAGCTTGTCTGATAATTGGCTGAATAGAACCGCGACTTTTTATGGGCCGGATCTCAAACAGCCCGCTCCACTCCTCGGAGTGGAGAATGAAAATAATAAGTTGTACTCACAAAGCAGCAGCAAACTGCACCTAGAACAGTTAAAACAATGAAAACTGAAAGGTTCTCGATTTTTTTATCGCTTATGAATCTACTGTCCTATGCCATCATTTCAGCAATTACATTTCTACCAATTTGCCGCTATACTTGCCGTAGAGTGGCACGCCTTTCTTTATTCCGTGTCAACAATTTCTCTGCCTAGTATCGTCCAATCTTTACTTGAATTAGGACCAGTATTCCACTCAAATCACCTGTTCAACGACCTATATGGAACTTGAGTAAAGCAAACAGATATTTTTTCCAAAAAAACGTACACATATTCCCACCAAAGGATATGGGATAAGTGAAGTGGGTAAGGCAGTCCCTATGGGCTACTGCAAGGATGATATAGCCCACAGAATGCAGATGTCACTGTATGAAATACTGACCAGTGATGGTCCACAACAACTGCGTAAGTCTCAGAAGAAATGTTGCTTTATCTACACTTGGCGTCTGTTCCGAAAGAATAAACGTCACTTCTGATCCTGCAGTTGTTATTATTTTATATTCATAGAATATATGACATCAACTGCGATTGGGCAAAGCTGAAAATGTGTACCCAGCTGGGAATTAGTATCTGACGGGAGGCGTGCCTAGGTAGTCCTTGCAGGTGCGGTGATCACTGTGTCCCCAGTGGTGTATGGGTCAGCGCAACTGCCTCGAAAGCAGGAGACCCGGGTTCGAATCCCGGCTGGGTACACGTTTTCAGCTTTGCCCAATCGCAGTTGATGTCATATATTCTATGAATATTAAAATGTTTCTTTACAACCTGCATCGCCATTTTCAAGTAACTCACAGTATAGTGGTTGCTCACATTAGTGATTTTACAATCAAATCATAAATTCATATTCATGACTAGTTGTATTTGATATATGATAGATCTAGAGAACTGTCATTTTCTAAGCTGCTGTGATTATGTCCTATCCAGTAAACAGAAAAATTTGTACAATTTTAATTCATGTTTACATGACTGTTTTCCTAGAAAGTACATTATGATAATTAATTTGCTATTCAACTACAATGCTGTACATCACTGATTAGATTTTTACTATTAGTTACACCTCTGATCTAATTTTTGCCTGATATGCACGAATCAATTTTGTGTTTCAGTTTTCAATGATGTTTTCCAGTAGTTTTGTGTTTTGGTCTTCAGTTCGGAGATTTAATTTTCTCATAAGAACTGGAAACCACATTTACTTGAATCGACTTCCTGCGTTCGTTTTCTGTCCGTCTCTGCGATTTTTACTCCACGCACTTCCTTTCAATGCTAAAATGGCGATTCCTTGATTTCTAAGAATGTGTCATCCCAGTACATACCTTCTTTGTATCATAATATAAATTTCTTTTCTCGCCAATTCTGTCCTCTTCATTAGTTATGCAATATTCCCGTATAATCTTCTGTTTATCGTCCACGATTCAGTCCTGTACAAGGCAAAAGTCCATACAAATGCCTTCAGACAAGTCTTCCTAACACTTTAATTAATATTCGATGTTAACAAATTTCTCTTCTTCAAAACCGGTTTTCTTTCCATAGCCATTTTGGAATTTTACGTTGTTTTGCTACCGTAATGTAAAAAATCATGTACTACTTTTATTGCCTCATCACCCAATCTAATTCCTTCACCTTCGCTTGATTATCTTCAACTATTCTATTATCCTTGTTTTGCTCTTGTTTAGGTTCATCTTATACGCTTCTTTCAAGGAACTCTCCACTGCTCTTCTAGGTTCCTTTCAGTGTCTGACAGAATGTCATTGGCAACCGGCAAAATAAATATTTCTCCATCCTGAACTTTCATTCCATCTCCTAATTTCTCCTTGCTTTTCTTCTAAGCTTGCTCAAAGTACAGACTGGATAACTTTAGGGAGGGACTACAACCCTTTCTTACTCTATTCACAGCCAGTAACCTACTGAATACATCAAGAGATGATAGGCCATGACCAGTAACGAACTGAATACATTTAGAGCTGTATCACATGTGATGAGATTAGGCTCTACTGCGTTACGTACCACATACATTTTTACCACGGATTTCTCATACATTTTCCAGATTTTTGGTTTAGAAGTTGTTCAGAAAGATAATAACACAGAGGATGCCCCGCTCCCATTTAGCAGATAATTTAAAGATTTAATGCAAGGAAAAATGACTGAATCATGTAAAAAGCCAAACGCTGTTTTCGGCACATCGACCTCCATTAATAATTGGTTAGTCGTACGGCAGGTTTTGCACATTTAAAGTTTGAAACAAAACAGAGATAGGATTCGTTGAAATTCGGCCGTTTGTACGTGTCATAAAGCACGAAATACCAACATTTTACTTCCCTTAATATATAATCCACATATTTTTTCTGTTTTTTATAATCATCTTATCGGTATCAATGAGGAGCTCTTACTCTTAAATGTATGATCTATCTGTAAAGGCAGTCAAATATTCGTCAATCTGCAGCACCAATAATCAGAGAAACCGTGCTATAAAAGTGTAGACTTCCATTTCATGTCTTTTTGATCGAAAGCCATTAATTACTAGTCTTTAACATTCCAGTTATATTAATGTCTGTAATTGTCTGACACTACTTTTATTTATCTGGCCGTGAATTCGTGCAGACGGTAGGTATTTAAAGCTCATACTGATAAATGTGTTGTTGTTGCGGTATCCAGTCCTGTTCTATGCAACTCTCCCGCTACTTTATTCTGTGCAACCATCTCTGAATTAAGCATGGCAAACCACATCCATTTGAATCTGCTGCCGTATATGTGTTCTGCTCTTCCTCCGCGACTTTTACCCCACCCGTCCCACCATTATTTATTCTAGAGTCATTGATGTATCAGCTGAGTCCTATCAGTCCCACCCTTCTATTAGTCAAAATACAAAATACAGAAGCAATTTATTTAGTCCCCCAATATTCTGTTCACTACCTCCTCATTAGTTACACAGTGTACTCATTTAATTTCCAGGAATCTTCTGAAGTACCACATTTCCATAGTTTGAATCCTTGACTGAAGTATCTGTCGTCAACATTTCACACTCGTAAAAGACTTCACTCCAGTTAAATGCTATCAGAAAGGCTTCTTTGGCAGATTTTTTCCATCAAAAGTTATTTTACTGCCCTAAAAACCGAAATTCTTCACTGTGTTAATTGCGTCGTATCCAACTCTGATTCCCTTAGCATCGCCTGATTTAGACTATATTCCATTACATTAATTTTTTCTCTTCTTTATATCTATCTTACAACCTCCTTTCAGGAAACTGCTCACTCCATTCAGATGCTATTGAAGAGCCTTTGCTGTCTCTGACACAATTACAATGTTAACTAAAAATTACAAAATGTTCTAGGAACATTAATTCCTGCAAGGAATTTATCTTTTCTTTCCTTCACAGTTTATTTAATGTACAAATTTATTAATATTGGAGAAACGCTGTTTTCCTATCTTCCGAACCACTGAGCACCTTCCGTGCTCTTGCATTCTTTAAATAGCTGTCTAATTTTTGTACAAGCTGTGTATAACTTTTCGTTCCCTGTATCTTACTCCAAACTAGCCATCACCAAGTCGGATTGTTCTGTAAATAATTCGGAAATGGTTTTTGTAATCATGGTTTCTTGAACTACTGTAATACTCACAAGTACCTGCACCTAGTTTCTGCACATCAGGTGGAATAGGTTCGTCTTGTCTAACCTAGTATCAAATCGACTAAGCACGCAAATGTCGATTATGAGAATTCCTAATAAATTGATAAGATTATGGTGAAATTAGTAAAATATTTACGAAGTAGTGATATGCGACATAGAGCGAGTTCTTGTACAAGTAACAGCATTGTGAATAGAACTGTCATGTGTGGCTAAACACTTCATGTTTTGTAGTAACTGCCAAACGTGATTCATTAAATTGATGAGAGCAGTTACTAGTTATGCTACGTGTAACCTGACAAAAATTTCATATTAATGTACAGAAGCTTTTTACCATGTCTGAAATCAGCAACATGGAAAATGTCCACCTGTAATGACCACACTGTCGATAGGGTGTAAAACACCAATCTTCCTTTATTATACATGGAGCATGGAAGAACTGTTGTTTGCCACAACAATTGATGTAATTGATATTGCAGAATTTTGTCAAATTACATACTTTGGAGTATTTTTAAGACAGGCGCCATACGTTCGACTATTGAGAGTGTTGAATTAATGATATATTCTAATACAAACTTCTGATTAAATATTGAGGCGCTACAGTCACGGTCTGCACGGTCACTACGGTCGGGGGTTCGAATCCCCCCCTCGGTCATGGATATTTGTGCCATCCTTAGTCTCAGTTAGTTCATAAGTAGTTTGTTAGTTTAGGGACTGATGACCCTGTAGTTAAGTCCCATAAGCTATACAAACATTTTGAACATTTGGAAATATTGAGAAGATTTGATCTATAGCATGTGTTACTGTAAGTACAAATGGACTACTTTAATTAAATTAGCACCATTTCTGCTTCGCTTAACCACATATTTCTGTGTAATGACGATGTATGTCCGAACTGTTTGTATTATAGAGCAATAATTTCACAACATTAATCTATATTTAATTCTGTACTTTCTTGGCGCATTCGAGTGATATTGTGCTAATCTGAAAGATGTTATAGTTACGATTTGACAATAGCCTTGTCATTGACAGGTAGGATTGCTCGTACAAGAGTAGGTGTTGTTTAATGAAACACTGTCATTTCTATGTATAATCAGGATAGGAATTTCACAAATGAACCAAGATGATATTTATAATAAGATTTATTTGACCATAAAAGTCATAGTGATGTAGAAATAATTATAAAAATAAATTTTTGACAAAATTGTGGTGATGATGGGCATGATTTCAATGAAATGAAAATAAATAAATAAATAAATTAGTGCAGTGAATGAAATTATGGAATTTTCGTGGCTCTTTGGCAGTGCTGGCGGCGTATGGTGGAAGATGGGTGGACTAGCTTCAGCCCCTCGGTCGGAAGACGAACAGGGGCCGGAAGACGAGCGTTGCGGCTGCCTGCATGTCTTCGGCGCCGCCCGCTGTCCTGTCCTTGCTGTCCTGGTAGTCCTCAGCTGAGGACACCGACCTGGCCTCCCGCAGCAGGCCGCCAGAGGGCTCTGGGAAGCGCCTGCCAGACGGCGCTGTGAGCGGAACCAGCAGCAGCTGGCGGCGGCGCCTGGCGGGCAGAGACTCGATGGGCAGCGCCACAGCAGACAGCAGCAGCACCACCAGCACAAGCGTCTGTAAGGAAGGGGACAAGCACACGTCAGTCACTGAAGTATATACTATACAGGAAGCACTTTATGCATGGTTTATTTTACTGTGAAATACTGGACCGTACTTGTACACTTATTTATAAATAGAAACACCAGTGTATTCTACATAAAATATCAATTAAAAAATGTACCTAATAGTAAAAAAAATGAACTATTTCACTCAATCTGCCATTTAGTCTACTTGAAAATGACGCTACACATTAACGGCAACATGATAATAAACGAAAGTACTGGATGATACAAAAATACTGCCACAAGGTTTTTTTTGTATAGTTCCACTTGAATACTCCTTCCTTTTACAATTAAGATCTTCAACGATTATACAAGGGCGTTGAAGAAATAGGAAAATATTGCTGTAATTATTCTACCTTCCTGCTGTTCTAAGGTACTCAGAAAGCCTTAGTGATCGTACTCTCTTATGATGATTGATTACATCTTCAATGTGGAGGGATGGCTAACATACATTTGAGATACACTTTTGAAGTTCCAGTTTTGGGTGTAGTATGGAATACTGTTTGCCCTACCCGTCCTGTCTTAAACGATCTGCAGTCATGTTACAGTGAGAAGTATCTAGAAACTTTCACTGTTCCCTGCTTTCATCACCATCATCAACTGCAAACATACCAAAACTAAGTCGTCTTCATTAATTGGTCTCACGTTTCATACAAGATAAGTAATCAGAAGGAATGACACACGAAATATGTATTCAAAAACATTATCTATTACTTTTGACTTGATGCAATGCAGTAATCCAAACTAGTTGGCACGAAACTCATAAATAGTTCATGTACATTTTTGGGTCACGAAATGACGTAGTAATATATCCTCATTACTTCGACTCACCTTTCCGACTACACAATCACACACACGAATGGTAGACAGTTATCAACTAACCAGGTAATTATTCCAATTAAATTTATGTAGATAACTTCTAATTCTCACGTCTACCTGACAATACAACTTGCTTACGTTTCTCAGTGAAGTTACATATTGACACAAAAATATTTGAGTTACGCCTTCTGTTAGCATGGATAATTCATATCTGCTAAAATTGTATGCACACGTCAATTTGATAAATGATTACACCTGCTACACTGCTCACAATATCCGATGACTTGCGCGTTTAAAATGCCAGTTCCGTTGCACACACTGTTTCTCGTCACTTTAGTATAAATGACCAGATAATGAATACGCCTAGTAGACTCCGAGCCGACTGTAAGACAGAAATATTTATGAAAAATCAAATAGGTTCAGTACTTTGAGGTGTACGTACCTTAATGGAAACCATGATGGCTGGCAAGTAGAGCAACTGATCAGGAAGTCGGCCCTGTGAAGCTGGATGTATCGCAGTCAGACGCCTGTCTGCCGCTGACAGCTCGTGCTCCACCTAATATACCGCAGCGCCTCCCTACGTCACTCATTATCACCTGTTCGCGTCTGCTATGCCGCGTCAACAGCACGGGAGACGTCACACACCTGCCTCCCCAGACGCGAATTCCGAGCCATATAAGGTCACTATACAGGTTCTACTCGTTCCCTTGAAATATATCAAACCATTATCAAAGAGCTGATAATAGATCTCTTTCTGGTATTATGTATTGTTACGAGGGCCGCGTACGTAAGAGAAACTCATTACTATAATTCGCTCAAAGCTGAGTGCCTGTTATTAACTTATGAAAAATTTCATTTCGATAATGACGGATTAATTTCGTATTTTTACATGGCAGTTTAATATTCTCGAGTAAATAGTACACGTGTCAATTTCCAGTGAATATACAATAATCTTCCACACTGCCTTTTTCTCTTGTCATGGGACATTCATTGCTTTATAACCATGAAGACAGACATTCGTGCTTTCGTGGGGTGTACGAATTGTCCTTAGCGTAATTCAGTTTGTTTTTAAGTCTAGAGAATAATAACAGCAACAGTGAAGTTCCTTAGATTTACAAACATTTGAACAGTCATTCATGGCTATCGCTTTGAGTCTATTACAATGGTTGCATAGGCAGTCACAAATAGGAAATATATACCCATGAATAAACGTATCACCTAGTCTCGCTAATAACTATGGTAATTATTTTTGAAATAAGACACTTTTTCAGTTTTTTCCTTTTTCACTTGTTATTTGACTGTCGCTTACAGTTGTTAAGGCTTTAGTCCTCACTGTGTATACATGAAACCCGCTACACATGAGTTCTTCTATCTTACATTGTTTTGTTCTTATGGATGTTTGCTTTAATGGTCATAAAGTATACACAGGACACCATGGATAGAATGTAGTCAAGGAAAATATTTACGTTTCAGTAAATTGAATAAAGCATTTTGCACCCCAATGCTTAATTACGAAAACGTTATGTGCCGAAAGTACCTCTTCAGTCAAAGCATCCCACCATTTCCAGATACGACCAACCAATTCAGATTTGACAAGTTAATTGTGTACAACCTGAAATGAAGGACTCTAAGACATTTGTGCTGAACACCCCACCGTTTTTGACAAAATCACCCATAAAGGTTATGACGAACAATCGACTCAAAATTGACGAGATAGATAGATAACTGTGAATAGAGTATTTCACATCATGTTAGGGGGACGTAGACGAAATCGCGTGTATACCCACATGGTAGCGTAAAGGCCAAGGTAACTGGCTGGGAAACGAAGGATCTGAGCTCGAAACGTGAGGAAACCTGCTGGATGTACTTCTTCCCCTTTGAATTTCTCCATATCTGAACGAGAGGAGGGCTAATAAAATAGCTAAATCAGTAAGGAATGATAACAAGCTAGGCAAACAAATTTCTCACACGACTTGGGATACTAAGAAACTAAAATGTGATTACTGGTCACTCTACAATGGCTCTTATTCGAACAACTAGATGGATAGTACTTACCGTATAAACATTCGAAACAAATACACTTTAGGCACTAAGAACATCTAGTAAATGCAATCTTTCGATAGCTACACTGTTTCGTCCGAAGAGTCGGCGGAAGACAAACTCTCGAAAATATGTTTTCTCGGGTATTAATTGTGATGCATACAATGCATACGGTGCCAAAAGTTGCTTATGAATTATGCTGTGAATGGCGAATAGTTTCGTGCTGAAAACCCTCAATCGTTGACGTCACAACTATAATATGAAGGCGACCGGGACAACAGAACTATCCACGCGTGCATTCTGCCCCGTGCCTCGCTGTAAACATGCATCGCATGGTTGGCTATCTGTGGCCCCTCATGAGGAATTCGTAGCACGCTAAATTGGAATTGTTTTCATGTGACGAGGATTAAGAGTTTAATTCTTCACTAATTCACTTTCATTGGGAATTTTTCGTTGCCTACGTTATTATTATTCCGTATTGGGTTGCGAACCTCATTAATCCATCTGTAACTACGAACTGTGATACAAAAACTACAATTTATATAAACGAAAGCAGGAACTCTTCCTGGAGATTCGAATCCGCGTTTTGCGCTTACCAGCCAATTACTTATTATCTGATGATCCCGCCGTTTTTTAGTCGATTGCTCATCATAACCTTTGGGGGGAGTGCTTTTCTTAAGAAATTACGCTAATTACAGCAACACATGTATTCCAGAAAGAAGACTCGAACCTCCGACGAGATTGGTCACGCAATCCCTGACATGGCGCCCCGGAACGCGTTGCGTGGTGGAAGATAGGAAGGAATGAGAGCGAGAGAGAAAGAGACAGTCATGGTGTGTTTGTGTGTGTGTGTGTGTGTGTGTGTCAGACAGATTTAGAGAGGGAGGGAAGAAGAGAGAAATACTAAAAAGGAGCCGGCCGCGGTGGCCGAGGGGATTGAGGCGCTCTAGTCACGGTCTGCATGGCCACTACGGTCGGGGGTTCGAATCCCACCTCGGGCATGGATATTTGTGCCGTGATGACCCATAAATTCTAAAAACACTTCAAGGAAAAAGGATAAATCGATGGCGATACTAACAGTGGAATGGAAAGGGAGAGAATGCAGTCGAAATGAAAAGGAGGGATGAGTCGAGACAACACCGACGTCTTAAATTTTTTTGATATATTGGTTACAAGCCCGACCGAACCATTCCCAAGTTCATATGTTGAGATGAAACGATGGTAAATGAACAGACTGGCAGCAGACTGAAAAAAGGGGGGCAAAGTCATTAACAGAGATTAAAATGATAAGGAAGATAGATAAATTTATTATGACAGTGGGAGAGACACCCGTGAGAAAATGCCAATATGACGAAAGTGTGAAAGAGACCAATACGTGACAGTGAAATAGAAACGCTGTGTTTGAGAAATGAATTACGATAAAAGACTGGGTATAGTATTTAGTATATTCTCAGTTAAAAGAACACGAATATGTTCGAAGGCCATAATTTTTGTGGAGGAAAGCAGATGACAGACATTTAGTTTATCACTTTTCTGTCAGACATTTTGTGTTACGTCAGAAGCATTCTACACAAGGTATTAGAATAATACAATTTGCACTATGTCAGTAGTCAAGCGAATGACTATAATTCTAGAGGTTTTATAATAAGATACCGTGAAAAACTCCACAAAAAATTACAGTGCCAGCGGTAGGGTGTCAAAGATTCTCCTTGCTCCCTGTTAAACAACATCCCGCGTAATTTAATGTCCAAAAATAATTACTACAAACCACGTTATGAACTAAAATTAATATTTTACGTATATTTCGACGCCGGAGTTTTCTTCAATTTTTACTATTATTGAATTCTGGGAGAAGTTGATGGCATCGTTGCATTAGGGGGTATAGCGAATCGTTACGAGGTTGTTAATATGAGGTCAGATTAAAATGATTCCTTACTCCATATTGTCTTAAACACTTATATTGTATGTGGTCATAATACACAAAGCTTTGCTTCCATTTTGCTTTCCCATTTCAACACATGGAAAAAGAACTTTCCTATCAGAGATAAAACAACAATGAGCTACATACGAGAGCTACACGGGAATAACGTATTCTCTTGTTCTAGTAAAAGTGACAACTGCTGTCTTTTTGCATCTTAATTTTGCTTTTATAGAACACACAGAATGGCGAGTACCGTTACACTGTCTGATGTTAAGTCCAGTTAAAAAAAAAATAAAAACAACATTGTATTGAATAGACATTGTTTTGAATGAAACGAAGTATGTGGAGTACATTTAGAATACCAATGTGCCTACTGTAAATAAAAGAATTCATGAACCTGGCAAAACGGACATTTTGTACAGGCCATGATCCTCAATCTAGATGTGGTTATTTATACATATATCATGTTTAGGGGAATTTATAAAATGTTTTAAGATTTACATCCATATAATTACTGTTTTGTGAGTATATCGAAGTGTCTGAGTAATAACGTTTACTTTGCTTTTAGCATGGATTCATAGCGTTTTCGATGGAAGTCATTAAATGTGATTAAGTATTGAGAATTAAGAGTTATGTTTGGCTTCAGTTCAGTGACACGGTTGGACTGACATTCAGTAGACCTTCTCTAGTATTTTGTTCAAATGTTTGTAGAGCTTATGGGACTTAACTACTGGGTCATCAGTCCCTAAACTTACAAACTACGTATGAACTAGCTAATACTAAGGACGGCACAAATATGCCCGAGGGGAATTCGAACCCCCGACCGTAGTGGCCGTTCAAGACGTGACTGGCGCGCCGCATACCGCTCGGCCACCGCGACCGGCCTAGTATTTTGTTCATTAGGCGACAGTCAGGAACCAAGTCGAACGTTTTCCCGATGTGCTTATACCGTTTGTATTTCACTGCAGTGGGTAGTCACGCAAAGAACGGGCAGTGCAGATGGATGTCAGAAAATCCGACCTCGTGCTACTAGAGCCGTGGCACGTGGCGTCAGTTGCGCTGCAGAGAATTCGTAGGCAAATGTGTGGCAAATGCCTTCAAAGGAGGCGGAGTTGACTGCGCTGATTAGCGCCGCGTTGCTAACGTTCGTTTTACGTCGGTTCGATCGCTTCCAATTGCGCTGCACATCTCAGGGAGACGAGTTGGCGCCGCGCCATCTACAAGGCGGTGGACGAACTCCGGCTGTTTGGTAAACCCGGGAGCGGGCAAGGTCTCCACAGACAGCGTCTCACTGCTTCTGTTTGTAGCCGAATACTTGTGCGAATATGATCGCATGAGGGGAGATGATCAAGGGATAGCGATATGCAAGGAGTCTCACCTAACTCATTGCCACCTCAAATATCTCTGGAACAAAAGATATTCAAAAATTATTTTCACCAGCATGAACGGACTGCAGGGGCTAAGGAAACTAAGTACTATGCGATATTTTGGAGCGTCAACAAACACTATTTTCAACACATGTAATTTTAAGTGGATAGTAGAGTTTCTACAGATATTGCCTCATAGGCCACATAAATATGATGTAGCACATCATCTACTGTCGTTGAGTTCATGATACACTCTGTTTTTCGCTGCACTCCAGCCACTACTGTGGCGTCGAGGAACCATTCTGGCCAAAGGACAGTAACTCTTCGCCCTATCGACCTACTTGGAAATGTCGCATCTCGAACGTCTCTGGCAACTTTTGCATTTTGTGTGGGACATCCATCTAGTTGGAACCACATTAATAGACGAGTTTCCAATCCTAGATCCTCTATGGGGAGCGCTCTGTCTGTTGAAGAAATGGTGCCTATTGCTGTCTATTTAATGTTCCACGCTAAAAATAGTGTAATGATACCGCACCAAACATTGACACTCCATTTGATGACCAACTTGGCGAATCTAGTGATGATTTTGCACGGAGCAGTACTGCATGTTCCACACACTCATATTACCATGTTTTGCAAATGAAGCCTCGTCCGTAAATAACGTATTACTTAGGAATACTTGATTACCTTGCAACTAATGAAATTGAAAACGACAGACTGCAAGTCGGGATTCAAAATCATTCCCGTACAGTTTTTGGTCCAATGAGATATGGAACGGATGAAACCGATACCAATGCAAACATTTTGCACATACTAATAGGGCATATTACTACACTTCGTGCAATTTATCGTACACCCACCCATGTACTGTATGAATATGTATGTAATTTTGTGTTTCTCGTTACAACTAGTTAGTAGAATGTCCTATTATAAATATTGTAAATAATTTCATTCTCAAAACTCAATATATTCATTAATCTCTCTTAAAAAGTAAATAGAATTTTATCCTTAGCGACACACTTGCATAGCGTCTACAACCGAACAACTATACCACTATAATATCTTCGTAAACAATGTTTATGTCTAGGATGTGTAGCTGAGCCATGCTTTGATAAAGTGCACATTACGTTAAATCCTAGAGTTATGTCGTATGAAACGCTTTAACAGCCATCGTACAGTGCTCATTTATAAAGTGAAAAATACACAAGAAGAGTATGAGACAATTTCGTCACTTAAAAGGACACAAAATTAAAGTTTTCGACAGACTTCATGTATTTTCAACTGTGAAACTCTTCTATGAATATGATGACAAAGATGAAAATGAAGAAACTTAACGTAAACTTCAGCAAATAGTAAGAGAAATATTTTTGTCTATCACAGGGCTGTAACATTATAACTGATGCAAAACGAGGATCCAGTTAATTATAAATATTATATATAAATCTTTGTCTCCTAGTGGTTGATATTTACTTTGTAACATTTTTCATGTTGCAAATTAGATTTTATAGAAAAAAGTAATTAGACATTTGCCGGCCGCGGTGGCCGAGCGGTCTGCGGCGCGCCAGTCATAGTTTTGCTCGGCCACTACGGTCTGGGGCTCTAATCCCCCCTCGGGCATGGATATTTGTTCCGTCCTTAGTATTAGCTAGTTCGTAAGTAGTTTGTATGTTTAGGGACTGATGGTCCCGTAGTTAAGTTCCATAAGCTCTACAAACGTTTGAACATTTTGAATTAGTCATTTAAATGTCTGGTTAGAAACTATGTTTAGCGTGATCCATGAACAACGACGCGGATATAACAGCTTTTTTTATTCCTACGGAAGATTGCCATTGGAAAGTCCCACTCGCATCTCATCACTAAGAAGTTTGAGTTCAGAGGTTTCCTTTGCCTCTTAAGATTGGGGCGCTTGATTCGAGTGGTTCTCTTTTTTGTCTCGTCAATGTCCAGCTTTATTTTAGTGATTCCTATTGCTTCTCGCCCTAATGGTGAGAGGAAAACATTTGGCCTCACGACAGTTATGTATAAAGTAACCAGCGGCAAAATACCCCCATCGGAGGACAATTAAGGCAAATATGTTCCTGCTTAAAAAACCCTGACAAAAAAGAGGGGAAGAAGTTGGCTCACTTCTCATTCCTCCTTTCTTGCCATAAACGTTAGCATGCGAAAATGTTTGCGCATTTTCAATAGAGAACATGATAAATTCTTTCCCCCCGTCTCACACCGTGACGAAGTTTTCATAAACAGAATCTCTCTTTCATTGTCACTTACAAAAATCTCTCTCTCTATGTGTCTCCTTTATCTCCCACTTACGGATTATGATATCTGTTTCTCCCGCTGTCTTTGTCCCTTTCTCTTACTATACACTGCCATTGTCACTTTCACCAGAGTCTAACATACACAGTCGCGACACTGTCTGCTGTGAAAATTGTTACCAAATGACAATTGCAAAGACACTAACGCTCCTAGTGGTGAGCAAGCCACCGAAAGAGTGAAGTTTGTTTATAATTATTTGTGTACGTAATTAACGAAATAGTTACAAGCATTAGTAAAATACCAAGGGAAATACGAAGTACGAAAATTAATGTAAAAACAGCCGAACTTATCTGATTCAGTGGTATAACGAAGAACTTCGTTATGAACCAATACTTACGAATATGTGTATATTTACAGCTTATTCCGCTGAAAGTAAGTAAAATATACAAATAAGAGAAACATAAATTTCTATTATGGTCTCTTCTTATTATGCCAAAGAGTTTTTTGACACATATCAATTAGGAGTGAAGTCTAATGATTCACTCGTCTTTCTTACACGCGCATATTCTTTTGAATGTGATTAATTTAGCTTAAGAAGACAATGTTTTCGAGATTCTTGCCGTTTGTGGTGCAGCTGTAGCAACAATTGTGTAATTGTGTTCTTGTTTGTTGACAACAGGTTTTTTATTTCTTTTCTTTTTTTTTCGTTTTCTTGCCACGTTTGTTACGTTTTTCCTTCAGGTATAGTTGCGGTGGCTGATGTACTATATTTATTGCCTTCGATATTGGTTTCCTACGTTCCGACCTCGTCAATTTTACTGGAATTGTAGTGGAAAAACATTACGTTCTTGAGTAGAAATAGGACGTCATTCTGACAAAGGAAAGGTCTTCTGATATTTCCTAGACATTTCTCTATTTTTAATAGTAAATTATATTATTCAGTAATACCTGTAGGTTACAAGATAATTGTAAATAAACTGTGCTGCAATGTACCGTTTCGTACTTCGACAGGGATCTTAGGGAACCTAAGAAAGACAAAGTTGGAGCTATTTTTAAGTTATTATCTATTTTATGACACTAGATGCGTTTCATAAAATAAAAAGTATGTTAAAATCAATACAAACGATACTATTCGCGCTCATCGAAATATCGTATTCAGAAACGTAGCTTGCCGACCGCTTGGAGCGCTGCTGTCGCAGTGTATAACAAAAATCTGCGGGAGCGTCGTGGCTGTATATGTTATACTGTGCTTTCACTGTCCCTCAGTGTTTGCCTCATTTTGTCTCCTAGACAACAAAACTTTTTCCATAGAAATCCGAAACTGCGTGCCAACTCCCCCTTCGGGACTCCATCCTAGTCAATTGATCCAGCTCCAAATGCCATACCATCTCCTCAAAAAGTCGTTGATCCACTTTGGTCCCCATACCACCTTAATCCCCTATCCCTACCAACTCCTTCCTATACCGTCCCTGACCTCCTCACACTCACCCACCCTCCCTGCCGTGATCATTAAACTCTCCCTGAGTACATAGAGAGTGAGGTGTTTGAGCACCCCTCTAAAATCTGATAAGATGACCCACTTGCCTCATGCATTGGTTTACAGAATCTGCCCCTCAAAGAAAGATCTATGACTTTAGGGGTGAGGTGGACCCATTCCACTCCCCGTCCGAAGCATACCAATGCTATTGTTGCCACCTCACAGAGAATGGCAAAAACCTATCCAAATGTTCTACTGCTTCCTGAAAGCCAGCTCTAGCATTTCCACTCCCCGAACATTTAATACCTGTGGAAAACCCCACACACAACACTGAACTCACCATTCCTGCTCATCCTATGGACCCCAAACAACTCCCTGTGTCTTGCACCCCGTCCCCAATGCCTAGGACATCATCCGTTTTGCCACCACTGTCCTGCAGAACAATAACCCTTTCCAGCACCCTCACAATAGCCACCAGATTGCCCACGCCGCCACCACCAACTAGAGACCTTTGCAACCTTCTTCCACAACCAGTCCCACTTCACATTTTCATAATGAAACCCTCGTTCAATTAGCCCTTCTTTCGTCATTTCAGTCTCCTCCCTCTCCTTTCCTCCTCATTTTAAGCATTGTATGCGCTTCCTATTAAAATATCCGCTACCTACCTCCTAATAAGCACATCTTTATACATACCTTTCATCCCACCACATGGATACCTTCTTCCTCAATGAAACTTTCCTGCAACCATACCATTCTGTCAAAACCCTTCACTGCATAGTTTCTTTCCTATCGCTTGGGGCGGAGTTGGTCCCCTCCACCACCACCTTGTCCAGCTTCCCCTCCCCCCCCCGTCCTAAACTATCCCACCGAACCCATATCCTAACCTTGTTCCTTCTGCCTCTCACTGTTACCTGTGCATCCACATCCATCCTGGAACTCCATTTCCATATGACTTCCTTTCCTGTCTCTATCGACCCTTCACGACCTATGTGGTAGCTGCTGAACTCAACCTATCCTCTCCTCTCAGTTCCCAGCTGAGCTCTAGCAGAGGCATCAATTCCTCGCCACCATTCAGTGCAACCACATCCCCCTCCCAAAACCCGCCCAACCTGGAAGAAACGCCACCCCAAAGCTATCCTCACTTCCTCCAACCTCCTGGGCAACATCATGGCGGAAGTCCTACACTTCCCCCAGCTTACCACACTCGCAATAATATTGATCTTTCTTCTCCAGATCTTGACATGCTGTCCAGTTCCATGTTCCAACCAAGGAAATACAACAAACAGTCATTTTCCTGCGTGAAACATGTCCCCTCTGTCGATTGTTCCTTCATACACGTGATTGCGACACACTACAACACCACTCGCAGTTCCAACGACACATCCGAAAACTCGCCATCGTGAATAAACGCCGGGTCTGGTGGCAGACATGCACCCATCTCAATGCCACACTCCACCACGTTATTGGCAGTCCATCCTCAAACCCATACTCTCTCCTTCACAAGGACTGTCCCTTTTCTGACAGTGCTAGTAAGATCTATCACTTTGGCACCTACCTCATTGACACCCGACTTCCCTCATCTCTGCGATGAGCACACCAAAACCTCTGCTCCATGGCTTGGCCCCAGCTTTCAATATGGACACAACACACCTGTCAATTCCAAAGACCTTACCTAATGCATCACTGCTTCTGGTGACGACTGTCTTACGTACAGGTACCTCTTTATTGACGTTCGTCATTCTATGCCACCCTGCTGAATGTCATCCTCCATCCTGTCGAAAACTCCCTGCATCCATATGTTCCCTAAACCTTATAAACCCCCATCTGCTACTTCTTCCCATTGCTCTGTCAGCCTACCCTCAGTGTTCAGCAAGATAAAAAAAAAAAGTTCAGATGTTTGTAAAGCTTATGGGACTCGACTATGGGGTCATCAGTCCCTAAACTTACAAACTACTTATGAACTAGATGACATAAAAGTTTTCTGGGTATGGTACCGCGTCATGATGTAAGGCTATTACTTAAATAACCAACATTTCGGCCAACGTTACAGTGGCCTTCATCTGGGTAACAGTTACCCAGATGAAGGCCACTGTAACGTTGGCCGAAACGTTGGTTATTTAAGTACTAGCCTTACATCATGACGCGATACCATACCCAGAAAACTTTTATGTCATCTGACTGTGGCCGCGGAAGCCTACGTAATTATACTTATGAACTACTTACGAACTAGGACGGCACAAATATCCATGCCCGAGGGGGGATTCCGTAGTGGCCGTGCAGACCGTGACTGAAGCGCCTCAGTCCCCTCAGCCACCGCGGCCGGCTTCAGCAAGATCCTGGAAACTCATGTTTTACCATAATGTTGCTGTCAACAATTCATCTCTGCCAATGACCAGCTCCTTAAACTCACCTACTTCCTCTCCCTTCAGCTGAATTCCCTTGGTTGGCCCTCTTTGTCTCCCTTGCTGTTGATAAAACATAGGACCGCATCTGGTATCTTGGTCTTCTTTTAAATCTCCAAACCTATGAGCTTTATATTCATTATGTCCTTCTCATTGCACCCTACCTCTCCAACCGCCCAATCTCACTATTTACAACTCTGACTCCCATTTGTTGTACCCCTCCAACGGGTTGCCCCACGCTGCATCCTGTCCTGCTCTCCTTCCTCTATCTTATGTATACCACAGACATGTTTCAACCTGTACCTTCCATCCACCTCCTTGAATATGCTGATGACACCACTTTCCTTGCCCTGGCCCACTCCCTCCAACACTCAAAACAACTCCTCAAACAGCACCTTTCCCAATTTTCGTTCTGGTGTAACCAGTGGTTCCTAACAACTCCCAGGCTATTCTCATACAAACTTACATGGATTCTGTCTCACCTGACACGATCATCTGCCTTACTCCCTCAGTCTCACACTGGATCGCGCCCATTCGTGGATACACCTCTTAAGACTATCCACCAAAGAGCTCATACCCATATCTGTGTCCTTAAACTCCTTACTGGCCGGACATGAGATCTCCATCTCTCCAATATCCTCTACACCTACTGCTCCTGTCCTGTGCAGCTTCAATCAAAACACTCTCTCCCTTGTTTTGCAAAGCTCTTCAGGTCCTTGTTCACCTCATACACTGCCTCACACTCCACATCCGTCTCTCACACAGTCTTATATGACCTTATACCTTCCCCCTCCAACTACAGTTCCTTGAAAACATCCATACGTTACATTCACCGCAATCCCTGGGTGTATCCCACCTAACTAACCATGGACCTCAACCAGGCCACTACCACTACATCCCACAGTCTCTGTGCCTCCATACCCATCACATCCTCTCCCAAGGCAATTTCCGAACGCCTAAAAGCATTTGATGGTTTGGAAAGTGAAAATAACAGAGACGCTGTAGCTTATTGTACTTTTAATACTGTTGAAGTTGCTAATTTGGATTGTGGTTAATTTTATTTGACGAGTAACATCCCATTTGTTATTACAACTGTGAGACCCCTTGAGCTTTCACCCCCTTCTCCTCAGATCTTCCTGTGACAGTGGTGGTTCCAGTTTTTTAACAGACATCATGCTTTCAGACGTGAAATATGTGCTCTATTTTATAGTACATATATCAAATAGGATTTTAAGTTCATAGAGGTCGACGGAATGCCATCTCAGCACTTTTGCAATTTGGTTGCTAAACATCATAGTTTTCATTTAAAAAATTAAAGTTTAAAATGCAATTTCTTAATGACTGTTTACAAAGTTCCTTGTTCAAATTTAGGCAATTTTCTATGGTATTTTTTCATATATATTTGCCTAACATAGGCTAAATGTAATTGACAAAACTCAAACTTGTTTGCACCATGTGGCTGGGTTCCTGGGAGTGTGTAATGTTTAAATTTTGACCTTGAACTGTAGAATAGCTGTAATACATTCATTTGATCACTAGGCCGAAGTCTATCATCAATATAACCCTAAGATAAGGGGCCCAGAAGAACGACATTTTAAATGTGGCGTTTTTTTACATATTAATGCAGTGTAGTGCCATGCACGATATGAGTAATGTACTGACAATGTACGGCAGTGTCGAGGAGCCTTTGTCTGTAACATAGGTTGGAGCGTTCGATGGAACTGTTGTTTTCGTGGAAGCGTATCTGTTAGCTTCAAGCCGCTAACTTACTTGGAATGCAAGACAAACGAAGAATCTTTTTCGGGACTACTTGCGCATGTTTGCTACCTCGTTTCACACCTCTGTCTTAAAGTAACTGAGAAGTGCGTCATCCAAAGGCATTTCTAGATATTAGTCTCTGGGCAGATGTATAGCCGGAATTTGGTTTCACCAAATAAGACCATTAAACTATATATTAAAATTAACGTCGTCCGATTCTGTGGAAAAAAGAAATTACAAAACAAACGTACTTTACAAATTCACTGACCCACAAATTAAGAATCTTCCAGAACTCATGGATTCCAAAGTAACTTAGTAAACGTTCACACTAGCATATAAATAATTGTACTTATAAGTTTCTGTTTCAGGTGGAACCGCCACTAGGTTAAATTAGTGTTGATCATTCTGAGTATTGTCACCAGATTATGTAGAGTATATAAGGGGCGACCACTGAGTCAGATGTTAAGTGATCAATGTGAAGGATGTGAGACGGCTACAGAGCTACAGAGCAACAGTTTTGTTTCATTTCACGAGTTCTTAACAACTTAATTTTGTTTCAACTATATTCTTGTTTAGTTTCTGAATTTATGCGTCTTACTCTGTGTTCCTAAATACAGTTTCTCCCGCTTTTGTTGAAACTACTGTGAATTGCATTGTCATACATTGGATAGCGACCTTAATGGGCACATGCGGATGCGAATTGACTTGTTGACAGGCTGTACTAGCTTGAAGATGCAGTTAATGGCCAGCACTGCTATTAGTTATTGCTCGCATCAAGGTTGATTCCTTACCTGTGGTTGAATCGGAGATCACGTAGGCCGAAATACATCCTGGGGCGGGATGGGGGCAACAGACAGTTTTCATGAGCTGTTTGTCAATGTTTCTGACCAGATCCCGAAGCTTTCTCTGTTTTGGATTAAACCACAGCACTTCTAAGATCGGGGCAATCACAGGGATGGTATGGCTGTAGATTAGGTGTGAGAGGTATCTACCAAAGAGGGGAAGAAACCCAGTATGCAATCTACGTGCATGCTAGCGAGAGCCACTCGAATTGAGGGGCACAAGGTTTAGGCATCCGCAGTTGGTAGCTCACGTCGCTACCTATGTTGGGTGTGTGTCGCTTTGGGTCGGAGGTGGTTATGTCTGGCCTCCAACGGCTGTCTGAAGTGACAAAGCCTGCCCGCCATGCTTTAGAGATGAAGGCAGACATCATACTCGATAGGACATCTAATGCAGAGGCAAGGGGTCTGAATCAGCAACTGAGACGTTTTTGTGACAGTGTAACCTACAGATTCCTTGACTTGCGCCATCTATTCTACTTAATATGATTCCGCTATACTCAGGAAGCGGCTACATGGTTAACGGGGACTGTGTAGACTTTTTTCAAGAAAAGAAAAAATGGGCTTCTGGCTCAAAGCTGGCAAGTCGAAAAATGTACGAGAAATATCGTTGTTGAGAAAGCACTAGAACTCCAAGCATTAGTAGAAATCACTGAGGTACGTATCGACATATGTAATGAAAACTGTCTCAAACTGGAATGTGTTCAGCCGAAATTTTTGCGAAATATATAACGGTTTTCAGAAAGGCTTGGTTAAATGAAACGTTGTGCCGTATTTCTTGCCGTCATAGTCTGTCATGTACTGAAATTGGAGTTGATAGTTCCTGTGAGTCTGTATGGACAGCGATCATACCTCAAAAAGACATTAACAATTGACTTCTTTTATCGACCAACCGACTCACACGATGCAATAGCAGAAAGGTACAAAGTAAACTTTATTCTTATTTCAAATGTGTACCCGACCCATACATTTTCATCAGGCTGTGATTTCTATTTTGCTTTGATCTGGTGGCGTTCTATGCAGAACTAAATCCGAAATTGCATTAAAAGAATACTCTGAATCTCGAGCAATTGTTCATCAGTGCTCTGGAACAGTAAACCGTTCTCGAAACACATTTCATATCTCAGAACAAATAATCCTTTATAGCCGGATTTCCTTCAATGAAGGAGGTCCTTTTTATTATTATTATTTTGCGTCCACGACTGTATTTATGACATCCAAATGGGTGTTTTGCAGCAGTCGGTCGTTATTTTTGATACAAACATCTTTATTTTGCTAGATTTCGGCAAGTGACTGGATATTATCAATACAAAATAACAAGACGTAACCGTCAGTCTAAATATATTACATGAAATATAACACTGACAAATTAGAAAATAGTCAACAATATGTAATTTACATACCATAAAAGGTAAAGAAGTCAACCATCCGCTGATTAGTTTGAACACCACAGTGCTTTACTAGTCATGGTCCTGTTTGGAGGTGGTATGCCGTTGCCTTCATCCGACTTTCGAACTGACTTACGCAGCCGATTATAGGGGGACCCACAGTTTAACATGGGTTCCAAACCACTCGGTATTTTTCACATGAGCAATACTGCCAGAGGGGAAAGAAGTGGAAAGTGACAGATAAATGCCCTAGGACCTGGCGGGTATCGAACCGTGACCTTTGGATTAATAGTCTGGCACTCTACCACTGTGCAACTGAGGCGCATACCATACATTTTCTATATTAGTATGCTATGCATGTGCATTGTTTAACCCTCATACATCGTATGTAATACATTTTTCACAGTTAGATGCAATACTGTTTCCAGTAAAGTGCGTTCAACTTGTGAAATGGAACAATATGCAACAATGAACAATGTGCAACAATAATGTGAAACAATGAACAATGTGTAACAATGAACAATGTGCAACAGTGTAAAATTTTAAAATAACCGTTTGTTTGTTGATGACCATTAAAAAAAACAAACTTTGTAAAATAGTTAATACATAGCCAGAGTATATAAAAGTAAATCTGTTAACTATATACGTAGTTACATGTATTTATTAGCTGGTACCCTGGCGTTGCTGCCGCAGAAGAAATAATTGTGTAAATAATGTCTGAAATTTGAAAGTGTTAGCTTGTTTAATTTCACGTTCTACTTCAATGGCCCTTCAAATACATCCGCGCCACCTACTGTATGTTGACTGTATATGTCCAAAACCTTCGCGTAACAGCAAGAAGTAAATTGACGAAGTTTTATCGCAACCAGATGAACGATATGGCAGCATATAAATTACGAACAAACGAACAAATATATATATATAAGGTTTGCAATCTTCCATTAGTTCGTCCTCTCCTTTTCCTTCTCTTTGTTCACCTGCTTCTCACCGTGTCTCCTCCTGTCCCTTTCTCTGTCCATTTCCTCCTCCCCTTCCCTCTGTTCATCTCCTTTCACTCGTCTGTCACCATCTCCCCTCTCTAATTCCCCTCCTCTACCCTCTGTCCATCTCCTCCCTTCCCTTTCTGTCCGTCTCCTCCTCCACCTACTTCCTCCTAAATACAAAAACATACATACATATATGCGAAAAGTGACTGGTCAAACGGTGACAAAGCCGTGCTGCATACACTCGGTTGCAGATTATGAAAATCTCTTTCATGAAAACATACGATTTTGAGCTGACTTTTATGGTAACCAGTGAAACAATTTGGATGTTTGTTGTAAAGTATCCTCCGGCACCATCTACGGAGGATTACAGTCCATGTATTAATTCGACGTATAAGCTATCTTCTTTCTACATTTCTTTTAAATCCAACCATCGATCCATCCATCTGCTTGAAACAAAGCACGAGGTACCAAGAATCAAATAATGTGAGTTGCTGCATAGCGGTGAGAAGGAAACATGTCTCGACCTGTACGAAGAGCTTGAGAATTTTGCCACCAAAAATCCGTGGTACGTAACCTACTTCATGACCTACTAACTATGAAATTGGGAATTGGGAATTCTTTGGGTAACAAGAAGCAAAAGTTCGACCCAGGAGGGACGCAATAGGTTCAAATGTTTGTAAATCTATCGGACTAAACTGCGTGGTCATCAGTCCGTAGCTTACAAACTACTTAAATATAGGTAAACTAACCTAAGGACAACACACACCCCCATGCCCCAGGGAGGACTCGAACCTCCACGGCGAGCAACCGCGCGCTCCGCAGCGAGACGCTTTACACCATTTGGCTACTCCACCGCGGCGGACGCAATAGGTCTTCTGTCCTTACCAATATATAGCAGTCATTGACATAAACCCTGTATGAGTACCGTAGCTATAAATAGAAACTTATGTTGCTATCACTTGTTATTATTTTGAATTCATGTACTTTGTTCTTCAACAGAAATTGAACATATTTTCATCTTACGAGTACATATTTTAAGGGTCATTTCCCTCAGCTAAAAACGAGATTTGCACTTATGGAGTCATAAGTGAGAGGTACAAAATCGGCAACGTGTTCCAGAATCCAGCGGCATCTATGTGTAGTTACAAATAGTACAAAACCACCAGATTATTTTCACATAAATTATAATGGTGCAAAACATAATAATTTCTAACAATAAAGCTGTGCACCTATAGTAAACCTCTCCTGCTTTTTATAAAGAAATAGCTAATTTTAATGTCTTTAATAAAAAAAACTGACACACACGTAACTACGTATATATAGTTAACAGATTTACTTTCATATACTTTGGCTATGTATTAACTATTTCACGAACTTTTTTCTTTTTTTTTTTTTTAAAAAACAGTATTCAACAAAAACAGTTATTTTAAAACTTTAAATTGTTGCATATTGTTCATTGTTGCATAATGTTCATTGTTGCATATTCTTCCATTTCACAAGTTGAACGCACTTTACTGACAATAGTATTGCATATAACTGTGAAAAATGTTTCGCATACCGTCTAGGAGGGTTAAACAATGCACAGACATAGCATACTAATATAAAAAATGTATTGTATGTAAATTACATCTTTTTGACTCTTTTCTAATTTGTCAATATTATCTTTCATGTAATGTATTTATACTGACGGTGACTTCGTTTTATTTAGTATTGATAATGGCAAGAAACTTGCCGAAATCTACATCTGCAAAGTAAAGCAGTTGCTTACAAAAATAAAGACTGATTGTTACAAAACACCCAATTGGCTAAATAATCCTTTGCTCATAACGAGCATAAAAGCGCATACACGGTTGTTGTAACAAGACTGATTATTGAAAGTGTCAAATACTATGATTTGTTGAGTATAGCCATTTTTGCGATAAGATGGCTGAATTATTAGTTGTTAGATTGTAACCCCATGAACCACAGACATTGCCGAGGTGGGGTGGCTTGCGTGCCTCAACGATACAGATAGCCGTACAGTACGTGCAACCACAGCGGAGGGGTATCTGTGGAGAGGCCAGACAAACGTGTGGTTCCTGAAGAGGGGCAGCAGCCTCTTCAGTAGTTACAGGGGCAACAGTCTGGATGATTGACTGAGCTGGCCTTGTAACATCAGCAAATGTGTCTTTGCCACACAGCTACTGCGAACGGCTGAAAGCAAGGGGAAACTACAGCCGTTACCTTTCCCGAGGACATGCAGCTCTACTGTATGAACATATGATGATGGCATCCTCTCGGGTAAAATATTCCGGAGGTAAAATAGTCCCCCATTCGGATCTCCGGGCGGGGTCTACTCAGGAGGATGTGATCATCAGGAAAGACAATACTGGCATTCTACGGGTCGGAGCGTGGAATGTTAGATCCCTTAATCGAGTAGGAAAATTAGAAAATTTAAAAAGGGAAATGGATAGGTTGAAGTTAGATATAGTGGGGATTAGTGAAGTTCGGTGGCAGGATGAACAGGATTTCTGGTCAGGTGAGTACAGGATTATACATACAAAATCAGTTGGGGGTATCACAGGAGTAGGATTGATAATGAATAAGAAAATAGGAATGCGGGTAAACTACTATGACCAGCACAGTGATCGCATTATCATTGTCAAGATAGATACGAAGCCAACACCGACAACAGTAGTACAGGTTTATATGCCAACTAGCTCTGCCGATGATGAGGAAATTGAAGAAATATATGAGGAGCTAAAGGAAATTATTCAGACAATTAAGGGAGAAGAAAATTTAATTGTTATGGGAGACTGGAATTCGGTAGTAGGACAAGGAAGTGAAGGGAAGATAGTAGGTGAATATGGTCTGGGCAAAAGGAATGAAAGAGGAAGCCGCCTGGTAGAATTTTGCACAGAACATAATTTAGTTATAACAAACACCTGGTTCAAGAATCACAAAAGAAGGTTGTATACGTGGAAGAGACCAGGAGACACCGGAAGATATCAGATAGATTTTATAATGGTAAGACATAGATTTCGGAATCAGGTTCTACAGTGTAAGACATACCCAGGGGCAGATATAGACTCTGACCATAACTTGTTGGTTATGAACTGTAGGCTGAAACTAAAGAAACTACAAAAAGGTAGGAAAATAAGGAGATGGGACCTGGATAAATTGAAGGAACCTGAGGTTCTTAAAAATTTCAGAGGGAGCTTTAGGCAACAATTGACAGAAACGGGAGGAAATAAAACAGTAGAGGAGGAATGGGTAAAATTGAGAGATGAAATAGTGAAGGTAGCAGAGGACAAAATAGGTAGGAAGGAAAGACCTACAAAAAATCCTTGGATATCACAGGAGATACTAAATTTAATCGATGAAAGGAGAAAATATAAAAATGCAGTAAATGAAACAGGCAAAATGGAGTACAGACGACTAAGAAATGAGATTGTCAGGAAGTGCCAAATGGCTAAGCGGGAGTGGCTAGAAGGCAAATGCAAGGATGTAGAAGAATGTATAAATAGGGTAAAAATAGATACAGCCTACAGGAAAATAAAAGAAACATTTGGAGATAAGAAAAACAGCCCTATGAATATCAAGGACACTGATGGAAAACCAGTTCTCAGCAAAGAAGGGAAAGCTGAAAGGTGGAAAGAATATATAGAGGGGCTCTACAAAGGAAATGAACTTCGAGACAATATTGTAGGAAGGGAAGATGATGTAGATGAAGATGAAATAGGAGATACTGTACTGAGAGAAGAATTTGACAGAGCCCTGAAAGACCTAAGTCGAAACAAGGCCCCTGGAATAGATGATATTCCCTCAGAGCTACTGAAGTCTCTGGGAGAACCAGCCATGACAAAATTGTTTCACCTGGTGTGTAAGATGTATGAGACAGGTGAAGTACCCTCAGACTTTAAGAAAAATGTTATAATCCCCATCCCTAAGAAAGCAGGTGCAGACAGGTGTGAAAACTACAGAACCATCAGTTTAATAAGTCATGGCTGCAATATATTAACGCGAATTATATACAGAAGGATGGAAAAGCTGGTAGAAGCCGACCTCGGGGAAGATCAGTTTGGGTTCAGGAGAAATGTAGGAACACGGGAGGCAATACTCACTTTACGGCTTATCCTAGAAGATAGATTAAGAAAAGGCAAATCTACATTTCTAGCTTTTGTAGATTTGGAGAAGGCTTTTGACAATGTTGATTGGAATAAATTCTTTAAAGTTCTGAAAAAAGCAGGAGTAAATTATAGGGAGCGTAAGGTTATTTACAACTTGTACAAAAACCAGACAGCGGTTGTCAGAGTTGAAGGGCATGAAAGGGATGCAGTGGTTGGGAAGGGAGTGAGACAGGGTTGTAGCCTTTCTCCAATGTTATTCAATTTGTACATTGAACAAGCTATAAAGGAAAGCAAGGAGAAATTTGGTGAAGGAATAAAAGTTCAGGGGGAAGAATTAAAAACATTGCGTTTTGCCGATGACATAGTAATTCTGTCAGATACAGCAAAGGACCTGGAAGAGCAATTGAATGGAATGGACAGTGTGCTGAAAGGTGCATATAAGATGAACATTAACAAGAGCAAAACTAGGGTAATGGAGTGCAGTGTAAGAAAATCAGGTGATGCTGAAGGAATTAGATTGGGAAACGAAGCAATAAAGGAGGTAGATGAGTTTTGTTACTTGGGCAGTAAAATAACAAATGATGGTCGCAGTACAGAGGATATAAAATGCAGAATGGCAATGGGTAGAAAAGCGTTTTTGAAAAAGAGAAATTTGTTAACATCGAATATTGATTTAGGCCTAAGGAAGTCCTTTCTAAGGGCATTTGTATGGAGTGTTGCCTTGTATGGGAGTGAGACATGGACGATAAACAGTGCGGACAGGAAGAGGATTGAGGCTTTTGAAATATGGTGCTACAGAAGAATGCTGAAGATTAGGTGGGTGGATCGCGTAACTAATGAGGAGGTACTGAACAGAATTGGGGAGAAAAGGAATTTCTGGCATACCTTGACTAAAAGAAGGGATAGATTGGTAGGACACATTCTTAGACATCAAGGAATTGTTAATTTAGCGTTGGAGGGAAGTGTGTGGGGAAAAAATCGCAGGGGAAGACCAAGAGATGGATACGGTAAGCAGATTCAGACAGATGTAGGTTGTCGTTCTTATGTGGAGATGAAGAGGCTTGCTCAGGATAGGGTATTGTGGAGAGCTGCATCAAACCAGTCTCCGGACTGAAGACCACAACAACAACAGATTGTAAATCTATTTATGTGAATTGTTTCTCTCTTACCATTGTTTGCTAGTTTTATATTCAACTATGATTCTAGACTGCAATTCTAGGGGACAGCAAATAATAGATTAATAAAAGATAGAGCAGATCTTATTGGTACAGAAAACATACTAAAAACAGGACAAAGATCCATCCCCGAGGGGAGATTCGAACCCCCGACGGGGAACGGCCTCGTTTAGACATTATGAATTACCTCAAACGGAACGAACTATTGACGCATTCATTATTAAACACAATTATCTCCTTACACGAAGCGATCAGTGCCATCGAAAAGAGAGACGGATATAATTCCGTACCTTTCAAAACCATCCGTTCTAATTACCTTGTTTATTTTACGTTCATTGGTTATAGCTCAATTTGCACCGTATAAATCAATTTTCTGTAATACTTCCAAATGAAAGAATAACAGCGTACCATAGTCGGCTGCTGTCAACCTGCTCACAGGAGTTAATTTGAATAACATTGCTCCAGGAGAAAAATACCGATCTTCCTTGACGGTACTTGTATTGTAATAACAGTCTTGATCACAGAGGTGAAAATGTTTTATTTTACCGATTTTAACCTAATATAGATCATCTTCAGAAATAATACTTACACAACCCATTTGGCTAGTGCTGTACGACTGTCGTGCCAGTATATTTATTATTTCTGAAGATGACCTATATTAGGTAGAAACCGGTAAAATAAAACCGTTTTACGTCTGCGGTTAAAACTGTTATTACAATACAAATATACCCATATGAGGCATCAAAATACAGTCAAGAAGAAACAAAAGAAAAACTAGCGATCTACAGTGGTTGACACACCTTAAGACGGCTGAAAGATTTTTAGCTGGAATTGTATGCCAGAAGGTCGACGCCGTCCTGTTAAAAAAAAAAAAAAAAAAAAAAAAAAAAAAAAAAAAAAAAAAAAAAAAAAAAAAAAAAAAAACCTATGGGATTTAACTGCGGGATCATCAATCGCTAAACTTACAAACTACTTATGAACTAACTTATTTTAAAGACAACACAAACATCCATGTCCGAGGGAGTATTCGAACCTCCGACGTGGGAGGCCGCGCGATGCGCAACATGGCGTTCCAGATCGTGCGGCCCTGTTGAAATACCGTAACTTTATGTAGACTGGTAAATGATTGCTTACTGACTGGTCCAGGATACACCACACTCCACTGCAACAGACATCGCTGGTGATATGTAGCAGAGTATGGACTGCCATTTGCCAACAACTGATACAGAGCTTCATTGATTCAGAGCTGAAAAGGGTTGCATGGCTGCAGGCAACAATTGGTCAGCACTAAATACTGATTTAATCTTTCTCACTTCACATGGAGCTGTATCTAATCTTTGTACAATGTTCTATCACCCAAATAACTTTGGTTGTGATATATTCAGTCGTCCTCGATGTTTTATTTTGGATAGCCAGCAGATGATTTACTGAGGTCTTGGGGTCGTCCCCTGCCCCTAGTGACGATCATAGGAATGTACCTTGGCAAGCTCGAGTTACTTGTGGAGTAACGGTGTGGAGAGTCATCGGGTATAAGGTCGCGGCTGTCTGGGACCGAAGAAACTCTGATGGCAGGTCGGAGCTTCAGGACGTGCTGCGTCTTCCTGCGTTACTTTTCATGCGATAATATCGTGGTGCCATTCTGAAACAGTAAGAAGCTCATCCACACACGATGTGTGTCGCTACGAACTATACTGTGAAAAAGCGAACCCCTAAACCTGATGTGTTCTGCTAGCAATAAGGTAAGGACCTTTGAAACCGTAGTGTTTTGCTTTGTTCAACATATATACAATTAGGCAATTCGCTGTCTGCATTAGTGGATTATTCCAGTTGGTGAATAGTGAATTTTTCTTGTCAGGGAGGGGTGCATTTTTATTCTTTTAGTTTTTTGTAATTTATATGTGATAAAATAATAAGGGGAAATGGTGAGGAAGATTCGTAGGGGAAAATGAACATTTGTTACAACTAAGATGTCTCGAGAAAATTTAACCAAACTTGGATCTGATGTCAAGATAATATTGCATATTTTAAAAAAATTTTCTAATGATCGTAAGATGCATTAGGACTGACTAAGGAAGGGCAGGCCCAACTATATATCATTTTTCCTTCCTCAAGACAAATTTTTATTAGTATAAATAAATTAATTTAGTTACAAAAATTTTTAGTAATGATATTGATCAGTAATCTACAAGGGTTCTATTTAAAAAATACAATTTTCCCTGTTCTTTTACTTACAATGATCATAAATTTTAGTAATTTGAAATAACTTTAGGTAATTGCAAAAAGTATTCACACAAAGCACAAACCTTTCCAGAGTTAAAAAATGTGAAGTAAAACAGACGCAAGCTTGAAGAGCCAGGGATAAAGAAAAAAACTATAATCTCAACTTGAAACATGACGCAAGGAACGGTATCTCTGCAACGCAACAAGAACTTAACTGAAGAGAAACACGCAATTCCATAGCGGGCACCTAGATCTCGCGCAACGACGGAGACAGCGCTCGTTGCTTCTAGAACATGTAACAGCATAACAACAAGCATATTAAACCAAGTCATGGACAAATAATAGTTCAATAAAATAAACAGAAAATTACCAAGTACAGGTAATCTTAAACAAGCATTAATACTAAAACTTTAATGACCCAAGAAAGCGCTATGCGGAAAAACTGCTCATCGCCTTCGTCCCCAATTTTCATGGATAAATCACGTAAAGGGCTAAGAGATGACTATGGGAAACAAGCTACCAAGTACACTTAAAATGAAGGACGAAAGGTGCCCAGAAACTAACTATAACATAAGTATTGGTACAGACCAACCGACGATTATCATACGCCGTGGCGGCGGTTAGATATCGAGTAAGTTTCGAGTGCCCAAGTTCACTCGGAAACAATCACTGCCAGCCGCCGAATAAAATAGATCAGAGGCTGCTTATGCAACACATCAATAGTAGTTTAACACATGTTCAGAACACCTTCCTCAACAAAATACACTTCACTTAATTGTGCCTGAACGAACAAATGCTAAGACGCAAACAAAGGCCGCACTAGACTGCGCTTAACCATTCCGACTGCTTGAGCAATCACGGTTACTGGTCCGAAATTCACTCCTTGAGACACTTACGCCGGTTACCGCCGACACCATGTGCTCCAGAACCTAGGAAAACAACCAGAGTCAAGTACGCCAGAATAAATGGTGACATACAGGAAATGACTGTGTATCAGACCCCCATGTGCGGTCACTGTCGCTCTCTGACATCCCCACCGTGCTTCCACAACCGGCTCTCAGTACCGACCGACATCCATTCGTTCTCGCTCCCCGGCAGGCGGCAAGATATCAGTGACCAAAGAGCCCACAAAACCAAAGATAAAACTACACCAGAAAAAAACAAGATAGCGAACCCATGGTTAAAATACCATTGTCAAATAAGGCAGGAATAACAGAGGTTGGTCCACTTTACGGGTTGTCGATGGAGTGATACGAATGTTAGTTTAGTAAGAACTAATTTCACAATCGCCAAGTTAGGCTATAGCACAGAGTGTCGCCTATGAATGGACGTCATAGCAAGCGTGCCTTCGTTAGCGCCAGCTCACTAAACATGTAGCTGGCGTATACGTGGAATCACTGCACGTGACACAATATGACGGTCGTCTTATGTAATAGTTACGTCTTACACTGCTGTTTGTTGTCTCCCTTCGTGAGACATCAGATCGATGAAGGACTCTTGAGAGATGATACATTACAATGCTTTATGTAGAACTAGCCGAAAACCAGTCGTTGCCCGGGTATTTATTTATGTGTTTATTCCTGCCTTGAGTTAGTTCTTCTCCTATTCCCTCTCTCTCTCTGTCCATGTCCTGTCTGATGCGAAACTGTTGTGAGCGTAAGACTTATTTTCGTTTCATCGTTTTGTGTGGGGGACAGTTACAAAACGCTTCATAAACGTTCGAATTTACACGCAAACTTTGTTGCAGGACCCTAACTACTCCTTTTTTCCAATAATTGACGCTTAAATGTGGGTATTCTTACGCGGTGGCCTCACATTATTTACGACGTCATATCTTCTGAGCTATATGTCATACTGTTTTGTTTTTGGTCAGGAACCTTCGTGGCCTACGGTGAACAGTTCAACAAAGTTTCATTGCAATCGGATGAATGGTTTATGAACACATAGAAAGGACATACAGACAAACATATATATATATATATATATATATATATATATATATATATATATATATATATATATATAAAATAGACATTCATTCTCTCTGCAGAATAAGGTACAATAGACAACAATAGCAATGGTAAGGGACATTCAGATCTTTTGCTGTTTTTACAGTGAGAGTGGTTCTGATCGTGTAACATTCCATACATCGTTTCCATCAATGATTGGCGCTCTCCTAGAAACGGCTTCTCGCTCATGCTTATCATTTGCGGAGATTGTGCTATAAAGCCAGATGTCGGCTTATCTGGCTCGCAAATCGGCATATATGGTTATTCTTTCTTTTTTTAAACAAAAAAGACACATATTAATACTGTGAATTAAATGTTACGCTTATCTCTGTTTTTGCAATGCTGTCCTGTTTGTCAAACAATATCTATGAACAGACTACAAGTTACGGTGCGAAGTTTCATGTGTGCTTAATCAAGAAGCAAGCATTTAAAACATATATTGGAAACAGAGATAAAAATGTACAGTGTTGTTCAATCTTCTAATACGAGGCATGTCCACAAAGTAAGTTCCGTTTGGTTATATAAAGCAAATGTGTACAGATACAGAAAAAATATATATTGTATAAAAGTCTACAACTGTTCAACTACTTTTCTACATAACTTTCGAAATTTTGTAGGCACTTGTCATAGCGTGGCACAAGTTTTCGTGTGCCTTCTTCATAGAAGGTTGCCGCCTGTATATTCAACCATGTGGCAAACATGTTCTTTCAGCTCATCATCGTTGAAGTGTTGACCACCAAGGAGAGATTTGAGGTGTAAGAAGAAATGAAAGGCGTCTTCTTCTTCCTTTCACGTTGCCGCCCGATCTCACAAGGCGAATGTGACCAAACAACGCTTACGGGAATTTCACTGGGACGTGTTTGATCATCCTCCGTTCAGTCTCGCTCCTACCGACTTTCTTCTTACACCTAAAACATATCCATGGTGGTCAACACTTCAGCGATGATGACGAGCTGAAAGAACATGTTACCACATGGTTGAATGCACAGGCGACAACCTTCTACAAAGACTTCTGCCACGCGATGACAAATGCCTACAAAATTTCGTAAGCTATGTAGAAAAGTAGTTTAATAGTTGTATATTTTTGTACAATAAATATTTTTTCTGTATCTGTACACGTTTTTTATATAACTAAATGGAACTTACTTTGTGGACATACCTCGTTTATAAAGCAGAGTGTCCGTGTGTTTGTGTGTACGTGTTGCATACAAATTTACAATTTCTTTCAAATCTGTATGAAATTGTGTACGCGTAAACTTCAATCCGTAAAAACGGTCGCCGTAAGTATAAGAATAACGCACGATACATAGTTCACTAGATATGACGTCATAAACAATAAGATGCGCGAAAAACTGCTGCATTTAGCGACAATGATGTGATTTTCTCCTAATCCACCTGACCGATTTCAACCAAATTTGGTACAAATATTTCTTAGCGTAACAATTGCTGGAGGGTTAAGAATCACATACGACACATGGTTCAAAAGATATAACGTCATACACAATAGGAATCGCAAAAAGCTACCACATAATGCGGGGAGACTTTATAAATACACTTTATGAGAATGAGTGTACTTAGCGACTTGAAACAAACTTTGAACATAATTTCAAACTTTTATTAAACTTTTTCTCTCTGACAACGATAGCAAAATGATGGAAGAAGAAACGTTTCTCGCTTATTACTTTTCCACTATTTTTGGAATAAATCTATGACATTCGGTATGACATTACAATTTATAATTTGTACTTTACAAATTCTAGCCGTAAGAAATTTTACTGACAGTATATACACATTTAGGTGAATGTACCTTCTAAATGGTATCACAATATGACACTTAGTTCATGAGATACGACAACATAAACAGTAACGCTCCGCTGTTCGTGGACTAAAACTACGACATTGGATATGACGTTACAATTTATAATTTCTACTCTACAAATTGTAGTTGCAGGGAATTTTACAGACAGTATACACACGTATAGTTGAGTGTACCATGTACGTAGTTTATGAGATATGAGCACATAGTAACGTTCATGGAAAACCATTTTTTAGAAAAAACTCCTCGCAGCACTGAGGAAGCAATATTAATGTACAAACCCAGTCTGTAAAGCGACTGAAAAATCATTCAAAGATCATAATTCTAAATGAAAGGGTGATATCTGAAATTATATAATAGTTCATGCCATCAGTCCTATATTATCTAGTACTTTCTTCGCGTGTTAGTAGTGAGTGCAACTTTGAAATAAACATCATAGCATGGGACATCATTTACTCCACAGCAAGTGAAATTTTGAATTTATGTTTAACTGCTAACGCCAGAGATAAATAACAGTAAGAAACAAAAGTGATATAGTATAGACCATAACAGAAGTGCTTTCTATGTAGTGTATACTTGAGAGAATAACCAGTGTCTGTTCCCCTTCCCTACAGACTTGTGTGCTGGTGCTGGTGCTGTCTGCCGTGGCGCTGCCCAACGAGTCTCTGCCCGCCAGGCGCCGCCGCCAGCTGCTGCTGGTTCCGCTCACAGCGCCGTCTGGCAGGCGCTTCCCAGAGACCTCTGGCGGCCTCTTGCGGGAGTCCAGGTCGGCCTCCTCTGAGGACTACCAGGACAGCAAGGACAGGACAGCGGGCGGCGCCCAAGACTTGCAGCCAGCTGCGACGCTCTTCAGGCCGCTGTTCGTCTCCAGACAGCGTGGCAAGAACTAGTCTAACTGTCTTTCAACAGATGACGCAATCATTGCCAAAGAGTCTCAGAAAATCCATAATTTCATTCACTCCATTTATTGACTTATTTTCATCTTTATTGTCATCACGTGCAACATTTGCACAAATACTATCAATGATTTATTTTTATAATTATTTTTACATTGCTACAAGTTTTACTATCAAATAAATTTTCTAAGTAATTGTATATTTCATCGAATAGCTTTTACATCTACAAACATACAGAAGCTAATTGTTGTAATGTATCGTTTGACACATTTACATTCATGTCAACAACTTAACCAGTGGTCAACAATGACACTGGCAAAAAAAAAAAAAACAAAAAAAAAAAAAAACAAAAAAAAAAAAAAAAACATTATAACACTTACATTGTACCAAAGAAGTTTTCAAGTCTCCTAACTGGACAGCAGGAAATTACGCCACAAGTTTTATAGTATAAAACTCTTGTAGCTAATTATTAGTTGTGAAAATATTTTGTTTTTATATTGAAACGTATGTGATACAAGAAGCAGAATTTGATATTGAGTAACTGTGCCTATCATTTTAATGTCTTTTAACACATGTAATTAAATCTCCTCAGTTTCTTATTTGGGCTCTTTTATTACACTACACTACATTTTCACAATCTAAATAGTAAACCATACGACTTCCATTGTCTCTGAATGAATTAATAAGTAATCCCACAAAATTCTTCACTTAGTGGGAAGCTCCATGAAACTGAGTTGATATTTTGCTGTTTAAGGTAAGGGAAATGTTATAAGTTTTTAAACATCTCCTGATTCTACGAATTGTATTACCACAGTATTTACATGTGTGGAATGTTAAAAGAATGTTTTATTGAATGATGTTACTGTTGCCTCTGACATGAGAGGTTTACCTAATTTCAAAGGATAAAAGAGCAGCCTTCAATCATGATGATGAAATGATGTAACCACGTTTCATTAAAAGATGGTCAGCAAAAGAGGAATTCTAGGGGCTATTGTATTCTTTCTCAAAAGATGTTCTTTGAACCTGATTTTAAATACACATCCCGTTGGATCCATGTACTAGGAAGAGCAAATAATTTTGTAAACGCCAGAAATATCTAATAGAGAGCAGGATGACTTTCATTTGTAAATGAAATTTTTCTTCAAAATCTTATTGGCCGAGATGGCAACGTTGCAGTTATACTTATTACAAAGAAGTCGTTGAATCTGATAGGAGATAGGCCCCAGAAATGGAATAGAAAAAAATATTTTTTCTTTTCGTTCAAATGTCAAAATGTTTGTTAAGCTTATGGGACTTAACTGTAGGGTCATCAGTCCCTAAACTTACAAAATATTTATCAACGTATACTAAAGACAACACAAACATCCATGCTCGAGGGAGGATTCGAATTCCCAATGGGGAACGGCCTCGCGCATTGGAGCATAGTGCCTTCAATTCGCTCGGCCACTCTGCCGTGGCTTTTCTATTGGTCAGATTTAATGGGAGTGCCGAGTATAGTAACCCTTTTCAAGGATGTTGTCAACTATGGCAGGATCGTATCTGTTATTAATGCCTGGGTTCGCATATATGATCGGGTCAGCCCTGTTAGTCACGTTAGCAAACACAATCAATTCAGAATGAATGTTACACATAAAAAATAAATAATCAAAGTTTAGTGTTAACTATAAATAAATAAATGTATGTCACATAACTTTTTGTTACTCAAGGAAATCCCAGCCTTTGCATGCTTTATTAACCATTTTGCGACGAGCAGGATAAATAAATCCCACACAAGAATTTCTGTCCCTGAGTTCACAGGAATTTAAAACTCCCACATCTGTGTGATGTTGTCCTCCAGTATTGAATGCATCGACAATCTGGAGCCAACCAGCTGTTTGTTTTGCGTCTACTGCATGTGTCATCGTTTATTTGTTTCATTTTTGCATAGTGTGCTATGTGTTTTGGTAGTTTCATGTCCTATTTTGTCTTTTCTCAAATAGATAAGATTGTTTGCTTGCTATGAATGTACAGATATATGCACATATTTAGTAGTAAATCACCTCTACGTTGGCGGTTCCCTTATGGCCAATATGTGTGTTCAAAATTTCCATTGTGCCTTTTCTTGATATTTGGGTCATAATGTTCGATTTTTAATATTATATGATTCGTCTAGATTTTTTTATGAAGCGGGAATAACGAAATGTCGTAGGTGGATGCTTGTTACTGTTAGCCACAGCAGAGCGGCCGAGAGCATTGAGGCGTTATGTTCATTGCGCGAGGCCGTTTCCCATTGGGGGTTCGAATCTCCCCTCGGGCTTGGTTGTTTGTGCTGTCTTTAGTATAAATTAGTTCATAAGTAGGTTGTAGGTTTATGGACTGAGGACCCCGCAGTTAATTCCTGTAATCTTTAGAAACTTTTGAAAATTTTTTGTTACTTTTATTTACTGGAAGCCACAACGCTGCATTCAGCTGTTTCCTTGGAACTAAGAAGGGAAATTGAATCTGACATTCTCCAGAACACACAAACAGAATAAATTATGCAACATTTAGTAATATATCGTTATTTTCTGTTTCTTTGAATGTCGAAGCTGACAAACTGACAAGAGAGGAAATTGTGGACTACACCCAGAATGAAACTTTCACTCTGCAGCAGAGTGTGTGCTGATATGAGACATGCTGGCTGACTGAAATTGTGTGCCAGAACTAGTATTAGAACCTGTGACCTTTGCCTTTATGGGGCAAGAGCTCTAGAAGGGTGCCAGAGGAACGGGGAGAGGAATGGTGGTCAGGAGAAACAGTGACGAAGGGCGGATGAGGACTTCTGGGAGGGATAGGAAGAGGGATGAAAGGGGAGGATCACAGCTGGTAGGAAGGATAAATGTCAGGAAGGAGAGCATCATCATAGAGGGGATGTGTATGGAATTTGCCACAGGAGAGAATACAGGTGGCGGGCCAGTGAAACACAGTGAGGGAGGCGCTGCAACAAACAAGGTTCCGCGAGTAATTTTCGGGAGATGTAGCAGAGGCGAAGAAGTTCAACGAAGAAACAAGGTAGGTTAAGGGATTAGGTCATAAAGGGTCCGCCTGGGGGATGGGGGATTTAGGGGGATATGGAAGGCGAGGCGGAGGGCATGGTTCCAGGATCTCTAGGGATTTGTAGAGGGACCAGGGAGGAGGTGGAGATCCACACGGGATTGGCTACGCAAAAGATAAGGCAGATGAAGGATTTTAAGGAGTAAAGGAGACGGAGGTGAAGATGGGAGCTGCATCTTGGATGGTGCGAAGGTGGGGAGTCCGGAAGAGGGTACAGTCTGGTCAGTCCTATGTATTTAATGGTAGGGTAAGTTGAAGGGACAGAAGGAGCGGTTGGTTTTCCCTACAGTGATCAGCTTGGTTTTGGCAAGATAGAGAGGAGGCACTGGTTACACGAAATGGTCGGTGTGTTGCTAGAGAAGATGTTGAGAGCCGGTGAGGATCGGAGCCCAGGTGAGAAAGGCGGTGTCATCAGCGTATTGGAAATGTTGAACGGAAAGGGCAGGATAAGGCATATCGGAATTTGTGTGGACTACTTGTTTTCATTGCCCGTTGATGAAGTGTTATCTGAAGACGATTGTGATGAAGAGGCAGCAGAACAACTTATAGCACATGGTATGTGTAACACGAGTACTTGTAAATGACAGCGAGAACTTTAAAGAAAATAAGTCATTCATCCCAAAAATGAAACCAGAAATTTCAAGCATTACTGGTGATATGCGCTAATGCACAGTTGTAAACCATTTTCCAACAAGAATCGCAAAGAGGGGATACAGACAATGCATCACACAGAAGAAAGATACATGGACAAAGTTCGTATGTAGCTTGTGGTGTCGCACAAGTACAAAGTGCGCGCCACGTACCTTCGCTGTGCGCCGCCATGCACGCACGGCGCGGCATTCTTATGACGTCAGCCACGAGCGCCCTCTGCTGTAACTCCGCTCGTGGCCACGACTGCTGCATCGTACACTTGGGACTGAGATAGGAACCAGTTAACACTTGGGAATCAGATAGGCACCAGTAAAGACGTGGCTATCGGATAGACATCAGTATGCAGGCCTCTATCTAAACTATGTATCGATGTTCTGCAGTCAAGAACTATGTAAAAGTTAAGTATTACCAAGACTCAACAAAATATATATCTGGTTCTAATTTAGCCTAGTGTTCTAGTTTCTGCTGTCCCACTGGCTGGTCACCTCCGTACCTGCACATGCGTGCATCCTTTATTCCTGTGTCGGTCTCTTTCTACTCGGCCACCGACACCTACGACAACCGGCGGACAAGACACAAAAGCGGTGATGAGGCCGTGTCACAAAAGTGGCGATGAGGATGGGATACAAATGTGGTGACGAGGAGCGATAGAAGAATCTAGGACCAGCCCGCTTGCAGCAGACAGACAGCAGTAGTCGGAGCACGTAGAAATTGCTCCCGCGCACCCATCCTTATTATAACATTTTTGGGGGAACATTCAGTTACGTGTTTTGTGGACTTTTTTGTTGCAGAGCGTCCTCTTTCATATTGCATTTGTGTTTTGTTATAAGTTTCTTGTATGCGCGGCGTCTAATCGGTCAGAATGGCCACTACCTCGAACCCAAACTTAATGGAAATTATTCAGTTACAGACGGCGAAAATCACACAACTACTCCAAGCAGTGGCCCAGTTGATGGCAGCTCAAAACCAGCCGTCGCATCAGCCGCCCACATTTGCCACCACACCGCTTCCTATGTTTTGCCAGTACAACGAACGTGAGCAAGAATGGAGTGATTATTTGGCTCAGTTTCAAGAACTCGTCGTGGCTCATCAAATTACAGGTCAGATGGCTAAGCATCTGTTATTAGCAGTGGTGGGCACTCAAACCTTACTGCAGAAACTTTTCCCCCACGCATCTCCTCGTGATCTAGAATTGGATGCAATAGTAGATACAATGAATGCTCATTATGAGAAAAAAGTTCTCGTAGCCGCAGCGCGGTACCGATTTTTCAGACTAAAAACATCACCTGAGCAGTCACACCAGCAGTGGATTACGGAACTGAAGGGCTTAACCCGCAAATGTAAATTTTCTTGTTCTTGTGGACTTTCTTTTAGTGACATGATGTTGAGAGACGCTATCAAACAGAAAATTCAGGACCGCAGAATTAGAGCAGCAATTCTGAAACAGTCTGACCCCTCATTAGACAGTGTACTGCAGCTTAAAGAAGTGCATGATACTTTTGACTTAGCAGATGTAGAAATGCATAGCCACAGTGTTAATTCAGTGCACCACAACGGACGCTTTCCTAGCCACAGTTCTCAGTATAGCTCTAGTGATTCTTATTTTTCTACCGGCCATGCTGAACATTCAGTAAACAGTAGCCAGTGTAAAAGTGCAACACAAAGGACGCCCTGTCGTGTTAGACAACGTAATGTGAATAACGGGCGCCATCGCTCTTATCACAAAAATGTTCGTAAATCTTGTCCCCAGTATGGATCTTGTCACAAGCGTGAGCATTGTCCTAGTTGCAACGCAACCTGTTATCAATGTGGCAAATCAGGACATGTACAGACAGTGTGTATGCAAAACAAACATTCAAAGAACGGTGCCGTTAGAAACAGTGCTTCGCAGAGTGCGAGAGCAGTTCATGCTGTCAATGTCATACATGCTGTGGATTTGAACAGTGCTTTTCTTGATTAGCAAATGAAATACAGTTCTTCTTCTTTTTTTCTTTATTGTGGTTTCAATTTCTCTAAAAAACGGGGCGGGCCGGCAGCGCTCACTGGCGCTCTTCAGCCTACAGAAATAAAATTTGACAGCGGAGAAACATAAAAACACAAAGGAGATAAAATTTTGGTGATAACACATACATAAAATGGAGATAAAACAAAGTACATAAAATGGAGGAAAACGGTGGTGACATAAAACACTTGGAATGGCGAAAGTGGTGAAGAAAAACAGTTGCTCGAATGTCAGTGGCACACACACAATTAAAATGAGCATAGGGCGGCGGCTATGGTGACACCGTCCACTATTGTGGAGTTAAAAACACACACTCGGAGAAAAAACACCGGTTGAAACTGATGGTGGCGGCTGCGGGTTGGCCGTCCACTGTTGTAAAATAAGACAATGTAGCTAAAGCACACCACACTTGTTGAAGCACACAGGAGGTTCTGTAGATGGTGGGGCACTGACAGCATTGAAGATGTGGTGTGGGGGGAAAGGGGATGAAAGTAGAGGGAGAGGGTGGTGAGCAGCCACAGAGCCGGTAGAGAAGGGACGGGGGAATGATGTCCCAGGAAGCCACGGGGAAGAAGGATAGGGGAGGGTGGTAAGAGGAGGGTCCGGAGGGATGGGGAACAGAGGAGGGGAGAAGGGACGTGAAGGGAGGGATAGTCGGGGCCCTCCGGGAGAGAAGGGGGAGAGAGAGCAAGGAGAAGGATCACAGCTGGTATGAAGGGTAGATGTCAGGTCTGAGGGCATAATCCGGGAAGGGGAGGGTATGGAAGTTGCCACAGGAAAGGATCTGGAGAGTGGACAAGTCGAGAGCAGGGAGAATACAGTGGTGGAGGCGCGGCAACGGACCAGGTGCAGAGAGGAGGGGATGGACTAGAGGATTAGGCGGATCTGATTTGCGGAGGCGGAGATGTTCAATAAAGAGAATGAGTCGGGGGAAAGGAATGAGAACATAGAGGATCCACATGGGGGAGGGGGGATAAAGGGGGATACGGAAGGCAAGGCATGGCGCTCCAGTATCTCCAGAGATTTGTAGAAGGATGGGGGAGCAGAGATCCAGGCGGTATGGGCGACACAGAGGACAGGGCGGATGAGGGATTTGTAGGTATAGAGGATGGTAGAAGGGTTGAGGCCCCATGTTCGGCCAACAAGGAGTTTGAGGCGGGCGGAGGCGGGAGCGGGCTTTTTCTTGGATAGTGCGTAGATTGGTAGTCCAGGAGAGTGTACGATCAATAGTGAGGCCCAGGTACTTTAGGGTAGGGGTGTGACGAATGGTACGGTTATGGAGGGTCAAATAAAAATCTTGGGGATGGTAGGACGGGGTAGTAAGAACTATGATGATAGCCTGGGTTTTGGTAGGATTTATAGACAGGAGCCACTGGTTGCACCAAGTGGCAAAGAGGTCAAGGTGTTCTTGGAGCAGGCAGTTGGAACGGGCAAGGCTGGGAGCTAAGGCAAGGAAAGCGGTGTCATCAGCATATTGGAAAAGGTGTACGGGAGGGGCAGGCTTAGGCATATCTGAGTTATAGAGGAGATACAGGAGGGGAGAAAAGGACAGAGCCTTGGGGCACACCAGCAGAGGGATAAAAAAGATGGGAGTCAGTGTTGTGGATGGTAACATAGGTGGGGCGGTTCGAGAGGAAGGAGGCAATGACCCGGACAAGGTTGATGGGAAGAGCATAGGTTTGGAGTTTGAAGAGCAGGCCAGAGTGCCAGACCCGATTCTAGGCCCGTTCGAGGTCTAAGGACACAAAGATGGCGGCACGGCGGGACTTTGGGTGTCTGGGAGAAGGTGGTGGAGGTGGAGGTGGTGAACGATGCGATGGGACAGAATGGATTCGAAGACCTTGCTGAACACTGGGGTGAGGCAAATCGGGCGGTAGGAGGAGGCATCAGAGGGGGGTTTGTTGGGTTTGAGGAACATGAGGACTCGGGAGATTTTCCACAGGCGGGGGTAACAGCCAGTGTAGAGGATGGTGGTATAGAGGGAAGCAAGAGTGGTGAGGAAAGGGAGGGGACATTCTTTGAGGTGGCGGTGCGTGATGCGATCGTGGCCGGGAGCCATGTTGCGTTTGGTGAGCAGTATCAACTGTATGTCGTGTGCAGTGACGGGGTGTTAATGTCTGATGGGGGGATGTGGTCCAGGTAATGGAAGCCGGGAGCCAGGGGTGGGATGGAGACATCAGTTTTTTCATGAACATGTTCTTCTGCACTTGCGGCAAACTTATGTATTGAACGACGTCGCAAGTGCTGATGAGGGCGGAAAACAGTGCAAAGGAAACTGGTTTGGGAGAAGCAAAATGAATATGTACAGTGCAATCCTATAGTGAAATTAGTGCCTCCTGCAACTTCTCTTTGTTATAGTGCCCAGTACTGTGTAGCTAGTGACGGTAGACTTGATGTAGCTACTCAAATGTTTAGTGCAGTAGTTAGTGAATCTGTAATAGCCTCGCATTGCGCGGACGCCTATCCGGCGGTAGTGCCATCTAGGAACAGTAATATTAATCTGCTGTGTGCCGACTCAGTACACAGCCCGCGCACGCGCAAGCGCAGCAAACAAACTGTGTCAGACGTTGCCCACATTCGCGCACCTGTCGTGCGCCAGAAGCAAAAACTTTTTGTGACTCTTTCCATACAAAATAAGACTGTGCAATTTCAGCTCGACACTAGTTCCGCTGTCACATTAATAAATAAAGAAACTTGCGAACTTCTGCGTTCGCCAAAATTGTCGCCATCTCAGCAAGTGCTAACAGTGTATACAGGTCACAATATTCCCGTGCTAGGAACGCGTAGCCTGCCCATCTCTTTTCAAGGTGTAACGAAAACAGTTACTTTTGTTGTTCTTCAGGCCAAATCTACACAGAACATTTTTGGACTAGATATATTCGACTTGTTTGGCTTGTCAATTCAAAGAGATGTGCTTCAAATTTCGTCAGTAGTGCCTCAGGATAAAATCAATGCATTGCATGAAAAATACAGTGACTTGTTTTCGCTGGAACTAGGTTGTGCAAAAGACTTCGTGGCACATGTAACTTTAAAAGAGTCTGCAGTACCAAAATTTCGTAAAGCTAGATCAGTACCTATTGCCCTTCGTGATACAGTTGCTGTAGAACTTAACGTTGGCAGGATGGGTGATTTCTCCTGTTTCTGCGAGTCAGTGGGCCTCGCCTTTAGCGATTATAACCAAGCAGTGAGGAAAACTTCGTCTCTGTGCGCACTTCAAATCAACAGTGAACAGTCAAACAATTATAGACACTTATCCCCTGCCCAGACCGGACGAACTTATGGACAAATTAGGACAGTCCCGCTTCTTTTTTAAGATTGATTTAGCAGAGGCATACTTACAGATTCCGCTTGATGACGAGTCGAAAAAGGTTTTCGTCATTAATACTCACATGGGCCTTTTTCAATTTCAGCGCCTACCCTTTGGCAGTTCTTCCGCCCCCGCTATTTTTCAGCATTTTTTGGAACAGCTGACAGTTTCTGTACCATGTTGCTCGAACTATTTAGATGATATTGTGGTCTCAGGGCGCACAGTCGAAGAACATTTATCAAACCTGGAGTGTCTTTTCGAAGTGTTGACTGCAGCAGGTCTACGTTGCAATAAAGCAAAGTGTTCGTTTTATCAAACTGAAATAGAGTACCTAGGCTATGTGATTAATGCCCAAGGAATCCATCCATTACAGTCACATCTTCAAGCAATCAAAGACTTGCCTCCTCTTAAGAATGTACAGGAATTGCAAGCAGTAATGGGAAAGCTTAAGTATTATTTCAGAATTATTCCCAATGCCTCTCAGATTGCAGCTCCACTGCATTGCTTACGTAGGAAGAATGTTTCTTTTGTATGGTCCAAAGATTGCCAGGTTGCCTTTGATAAATTAAAGTCTGCACTACTCAGTGATGCATGTTTGATTCTCTTTGACTCTCAGAAGCCTGTAGTGCTAGCAGTGGATGCCTCCTCATACGGTCTGGGTGCAATATTGTCACATCGTATTGGTTCTCACAATCGTCCTATTGCCTTTGCATTCAAGCTACTGACGCCAACGCAACAGAATTACAGTCAGATAGAAACGGAGGCCTTAGCAATCATTTACGGCGTCACAAAGTTTCATCATTATCTCTATGGCAGAAAATTCTATTTGTTGACAGACCACAAGCCTCTCACGTCGTTGTTCTCACCCACAAAGCCAATTCCGCCACGAACGGCACAGAAGCTTCAGAGATCGTCCTTGATACTGTTTAATTATCAGTATGAGATTTTGTACCGACCTACCACTAAACATGCCAACGCAGATACACTCTTCCGACTTCCAGTTGATTCTTCAGAAACGCCATGTTGCCAGATAGACTCCAGAGATGCTTACGCTGTCGCAGACTGAACTCTCGTCGGGTTGCACAGGAAACAGCTGCGGATGCAGACCTAAGTGTGGTAGCACGTTTTGTTCGCTCAGGGTGGCCTGCCAGAGCCAAAGACATTCATCGGCCTCTGGTTCGACGTTATTTTTCACAACGTCATGCATTGTCTTTAAGTCAGGGTGTTATGTTGTTACATACCGACAACGACCAAGCAAGGGTGATTGTTCCTCGTTCTCTGCAACGAGAAGTCTTACGCATCCTGCATCAAGGACATTGGGCTATCGTTAGGACAAAGCAACTGGCCAGACGTCACTGTACCTGGGTTGGTATGGACGCCCAGAAAGAGAACATGACGTCACAGTGTACAGTTTGTGCGGAGCATCAGGCGGCTTCTCCGAAACGTTTCTCAAACTCGCCACGCCCCAAGGGACCATGGCAACGTTTACACATTGATTTTGCCGGACCTTTCTGGAATACGCGCTGGTTAATTGTTGTAGACGCTTTCAACAAGTTTCCTTTTGTGATTGCCATGAACTCAACGATGGCTTCTAGTACAATCAGTGCCTTAACATCAGTGTTTCGCACCGAAGGTTTGCCTGACACTATCGTCAGTGACAATGGACCTCAGTTTGTTAGTGCGGAATTTCAACAGTTTTGTCGTGTGAATGGCATTCAGCGTACCACCACCGCACCTTTTCACCCTCAGTCCAATGGTAAAGCAGAACGTTTCGTTCGAACATTTAAGTCTCACATGGAAAATATGAAAGGTCAGCACTCCAGGCAGCAAGCTCTTCAAATTTTCCTGTCTACGTATCGGTGCATGCCACGTGATGGCCCGTCTCCTGCCGAGCTGCTACACGGCCGCCGTCACCGCACTCTCCTTCACCTGCTGCAGCCTCCCACGCACCGAGTCGGTTCGTATGCCGATTCGTGTTTTCAGGTTTCTACGCCGGTGCTGCACAGGTTGTTTGCTGGAAACAAGAAGAGATGGTTACCGGGCACAATTCAGCGTGTGCTCGGTCGCAATATGTTTGTTGTACGTTCTTCCACAGGGTCGGAGCTGCGGCGCCACGCAAACCAATTGCGCCTGCACAGGCCGCGCGATCCTGTCTCTGGTTTCTTGATTACAGACCCAGTTCACCGCCAGTGAGCACAGCCACATCGTTCGCCGACGGGTCCAGCGTCCCCGGACTACGAGGTCGTCCCGATGGAGATCGACCCGCCTCCGTCGCGGCTGACAGCGTCAACGAGTGGGACTCCGGGACCGTGCGTGTCCCCAGGGGGCCACGCACCTCAGAAGAAGATGACCTGCTCCCTCTGGGCGGAGGCGTGCGCCCTTCCCCTCGTTTTGGTTGGTTTTCCGGGGGATCGCAAGGTGGATACCGGGGCGCGGACGGCGTCTCGATCCCAGCCTCAGCTAGGACGCCCGTCCCACCAGTAACGGCCCCGCCCAGGCCTTCCTCCCAGTGCCGTCGCCGTGGCCCTCAGCCCTACGCCACGACGGCGCGGCGGTTTGGGAGGGAGGGGTGTCGTGTCGCACAAGTATGAAGTGCGCGCCACGTACCTTCGCCGCACGCCGCCATGCACGCACGGCGCGGCGTTCTTACGACGTCAGCCACGAGCGCCCTCTGCTGCGACTCCGCTCGTGGCCACGACTGCTGCATCGGCCACTTGGGAATCAGATAGGCACCAGTTAAGACTTGGCTATCGGATAGACACTAGGAATCATCAGTAGGCAGGTCTCTATCTACACTATGTATCGACATTCTGCAGTCAAGAACTATGTAAAAATTAAGTATTACCAAGACTCAACGAAATATATATCTTGTTCTAATTTAGCCTAGTGTTCTAGTTTCTGCTGTCCCACTGGCTGCTCACCTCCGTACCTGCACACGCGTGCATCCTTTATTCCTGTGTCGGTCTCTTTCTACTCGGCCACCGACACCTACGACAACCGGCGGAGAGACACAAAAGCGGCTACGAGGCCGGGACACAAAATAGCTAGTGCGAAGTATTACTATGTATTCAACCATGTATCGAAACATTTCATAAAAATGTTGAATTCTGAATAAATAAATATGTTTGATATAATAATGGTACTAAAATTCTTCTCTGTACAGATCCCAATAACAATAATAATAATAATAATAAAGACGTTTATCCTACTTATCATAACCAAGACTCAAATATGTGCACAAACACCATAAAAAATTTCTCACAAATTTTGGATCCAGTTTATAGCCTATGGCACCTTACTGAAATAATGCACAGGCCCGAAGGTTATACGTTTTCGGGAGCCATATAAAAAACGGAAAATGGTCTGTAATACTGCGTGCAAAATTATCTAAATTGAGAGGTATGCACATTCTCCAATAATTTCTGCAGAATAGTCCTCTCAGAATTAATTAGGTCTGGTTTGCACTGCACGTAGAATCCTAAACGCTAACTGCTCGCCTGTCTCCCTGGAGAGAACCAGTGCCGCAAAGGGGGCGAACCAGTAAACAGCTCTGTTAGCACTCCGCTCGTAATAGACGTCTGCGAGGCGTTCGCCGAGTCGGTATCACGTTCAGATGCGCGCTCCACCTCCACTCGCCGTGTTTGTTTACGTCTCGCTGTCACGCGTCATAAAGCGGTATATCGGTGTCGTTCGCAGCTGAACAGCACGCCAAACTACTGCTTTATCCCACAAAAATTTCCTAAAACAGCAGAAAACTGCAGCTCGGACAGTTACAACAATTAACATCCGGCATTAATAAATTTTTGTCGCTTTTTAACAACGGGAATCAATCTACCACCCTATTCCATTTAAGTAATTTACAAACTCTCCAGATTTCTGACAGACTCCTCTGAGATGTGTATGATGCATTTATATCCAATTTGTTAAACACCTTCTAAATCGCTGAGATATTTCTGCCTTGCAGCTATCATCTGAGCAAGTCAGAACAGAGCAGTATGCAGATGAGTCAGGGTGGCGTGATGTGCCAATTGCAGATGGCACAGTAGGTATTATTACCGTGGGAAAGGCCGACGAAATTCCTGGTACTATGCTGTCATTGCCCAGTGCATTTGGAGCTTGCGCGCCAAAACTCATTTTTTCTTTAGTCAAAATTGGAAATACTTTTCATTAAATTTACTTGATTTTTCATAATAAATATCTCTCTATTGGTAGCTAAGATTCTATTGTTTCAGATCATTTAAAAACAAACATACAAATTAATAAACAAATGACATACCAAAAGTCAGGCGAAACACTTGTTACAAGTTTTGGTGCGCCTGCTTTAAAGCCCGGAAGAAAGACATTCCTGGCCATCTGTATGTTTTGGAGAAAGAGGTACACACCTGGTCCTAACTGCAGACATGGAGGAATTCAACATCTTGTCTCACAGTATGTTAAACGTATTAAGTTACCGGGATTACTACTGAAATAATGCGCACTTTTTTAGTTTTTTCTTAGGTGTCTTCACTTACTGTGTCTGCCCCTTATAGATTATGACTTGTTTTCCAATCACTAGGATCAAATCCTTGCTCAAGGCACCCACAGTAAATTATAGTAAACGGGGGGGGGGGGATTAAATGCGGCGGAGATTCTGTGTTGTGTGTAGAAAGTGTCGGGCCTTGGAGCTACTCTCTGTTTTAGAGTTATGAGATGTTTTTAACACCACTATTAGTAATTACAATGCCAGTCAGCAATATTTTTTGAAGTTTCTATGTAAACGAATCAAGGTTTCCGTCTAGTGAAAGAGTATCTTTCGTAAACTTATTCTTTGCCATTGACAGCTTTCACATACCTAAAATAATTTGAGTTAGGCAATGCTTCTCTGTTAATGCTTCAGAAGTTATGCCTGCCTTTCTGCTTTCCATCCGTGATTCGACCCACATTTGCCTGTCGTCATGAAACGACTTGCCTTGGCCTATTTTGGAGACTACATATATTCTTAAGAAGTTTTGTAAGTTTATTTCTATACCATAATGACTTTCAAATATCCAATCCTTTTCAATGAAAAATAATATAGTATACAATGTATCAGTACCATTTTCATTCCTATTAAGAGTACACGTTATTACTGTGTGCATGCTTTCATTAAAAACCTCTCCCAAAATCATATACTGGCTATACCTACGTAGCGAACTGAGTCAGAACAATAAGTAAAAATTATTTTAAAAATATTTTCATATCATATTAGGTCAGACACCGAACACTTGGACTTTCTTTGATTCAATATTTCCTTGAAAGTATTGCTCAAAAATCATGTGAGTTTTAATTTCCGTTTCTCAATGCGTATCATAAAAAATTATATTTACTTATATTACCATAAGGGGCTTGTACACAAGGTAATTATTTATTCAAACGCAAGAGCATATATGTGTATTTGTCTAACAAACGTCTTAGGCTTGAATGAAAGCAGCAAGCTCGTAATTAAATAATTTGGACCATGACAAAATGAATGTGATAGAGTTTTATCGCTTTAAACAATACGTGCTCTCTTCGCTCCATATTTACTTCTGCAGACAAAGGAACAAATCCTCATCTCCATATAAACTGGAGTTCGATCGCACAAATATGTTGGTTACTGAAGTTATCCCTGCTCTCCCCTTCACGAATGTTTCTTTGTTATTTCGTGATGCCCAATACATATTGTTAAAATACACGGAATTTTTCTCCCTTTTCCCTACTGACATGAGAAGAATAAATAATTTTTTACTATGATACATGTATTTCCTTAATGTATACAGTAGAAAACCATTCATATAAAAACGCTTCAAAATTATGTATGTTCATCGCAGTGTTTTATTTATATTGTATGTAACTCATTTCTAGTAACACTAGATACAATGAAACGTACAAAAAGCACAACTAGGTGGTGCTACGTGCAGTAGCAACTAAAGAAGGAAAGAGAAGTTAGACCTTTGTTGACCTTTAATACTCCTCTTAATAATTCAATTTTAAAAGGGAAGAACTTGTACCTGATATATTATAAATCTTAAATTTTAATAGTTAACGTAGGCAAATTTTGATGTTTTAATATATGTTTTAATACATTATAGCTGGAGGGCACTGAAAGCTGTTAATTTCACCTATTTTATTAGGAGTACTGCTTAATTTATGTGCTTTTAGTTTTAAAACTGCACTTCACCTCTTTTTTGTCGTGTACGCCTTCTTATACATTTAATTTTATCTGTCTTTTAAAAAATGTAATAAACTTTTTAAATAAGCGGGCGCCAGCACCAACTGTATGCAGATTAAGCTACGTAAGTGAATGCAAGCAACTGCCTCATTTCAAACATGTGATGTGTACAAGAAACACCTCTCAATTGTTTTATGGATATCACCACTGATTGTTTTATGCGTGAGTTCATGAGTTATCATGACTTACAATTTGGTGTGTAATTTGTTACATTCTTGGCCTATATATACATTTATGTTGTTTTAATGTGTCACTGAGGAAACTTTCCATCATAGGAATCAAATCGATATGTGAATTTTTGTAAAATAAATATTTCATATCGACCACTGAGCTGAAACTTCTCATTTTTATCTTTAAAAACTGTCTGTAATGTGGGACCTTTGTTATTAGCATGATAATATTCTGAATCTTGCCTAAAGTGTTAAATACTCGTTATGCAAAATATACCAGGTGATCAAAAAGTCCGTATAAATTTGAAAACTTAATAAATGACGAAATAATGTAGAAAGAGAGGTAAAAATTGACACACATGCTTGGAATGACAAGGGGTTTTATTAGAACAAAAAAAAGTATTGATAAACGCATGAAAGTTTTCTGGCGCGCGTATTTTGGTGATGATCGTGTGCTCAGCCGCCACTTTCGTCATACCTTGCCTCCCAGATTCGTGCGACTATTGGCTTTGGGGTTACCTGAAGTCGCAAGTGCATCGTGATCGACCGACATCTCTAGGGATGCTGAAATACAACATCCGACACCAGTGCATCACCATAACTCCGGACATGCTTTACCGTGCTGTCCACAACATTATTCCTCGACTACAGCTTTTGGTGAGGAATGATGGTGAACATATTGAGCATTTTCTGTAAAGAACATCATCTTTGCTTTGTCTTAATTTGTTATGCTAATTATTGCTTTTCTGATCAGATGAAGCGCCATATGTCAGACATTTTGAACGCTTTTTTTTGTTCTAATAATAAAACCCCATGTCACTCCAAGCATGTGTGTCAATTTTTACCTCTCCATTTACATTATTTCGTGATTTATAAGTTTTCAAATTTATATTGACTTTTTGATCTCCCGGTACATTTGTGTCAGAAACCAAGTAAAAATAGAAAAATGTAATTTACTAAAAAAATACACATTAAAAACAACTTCCAGCGATTTACAAGAAAGCTGTGTCAGCAGAAAGAACAATACAGTCGTCGTCTTTGAGATAACAAATATAGTTTCATTACTCCTTTTATGAGGGGGAGGGGCAGAGGGGATCGCTGGAATATTTTTAGTTGGAAGGGGTTCGCATATTCGAAAAGATTGAAAAACAGTTGTAAGAGAAAACTTAAATTAACTCTGTAGTTACAGCGTACTTGATGTTTAGCTTGTATCAAGAAAATATGAGAGGTATGTGAGATAAAATGTAGGTAGTGTAACAAGAGTTTGAAACACTTTCTCAGTTTCTTAAGTATATTAATGTCACACTTCTTTGTCTGTTCTGAAATACATTTAAAGTGACAAGGGAGAAATCAACAGAATTGTAAATGTTTCTCATTTATGAAATTTACTGGTTTTAAAAGTCTAATCCCTTCTTGGAAAATAAAATAAATGTAAATTGATTTCGAATTACACTATTCGGCTCAGATTTGTGGGTGAAACATTCCTAGTGAATTTCATCAGTATTTTGATTTACAGAAACTCTGAATCGATTTTATTAATTCTTCTAGTTATCATCTTGCACTATAGATATTTCGACAGTCAAGGCGAAACTGCATACTTTTTACTCTGTGTGACAGAGGTATGTGCCCGAATGAGCCGTAATTCATAGATAACCTGGAACCCAATTACCAACTCCCTGGTTAGCAAGTTCCGGTCAAAATCTGAAGCGTATAAAAATTGGACGCGCAAAACCTAGGATCCACACAGCACAGCGTGTGACTGTGAAACTGCTGAACAGACTCTGCTTCATACTGCACAAGATTGCCTGCTGCGCAGATTACTTGGACAATGGAAGGATTTTATCGAGGCCAGCCCGACCGCTATTGAGGGGCTGTCTCGGTAGGATTTATAGTGGACTATGGCTGCTATTCTACCACGAGTATTCTCTCATATGAACTTTAAAAGTACTGGTGTTCGTTCTTTTTATATTAGTCATATTCCAAGATATTGTCTATCTTTATCTCTTTCGTATTTTAATAAATTTTATGTTAGGTCTTTTACTTGCAAAGACATACGATAAATATTTAAAGTTGCACAATTCTGTAAACGAATGAAATAAGTTTTATTCTGACATCTAGACCAGACGGCTGCGCCATTTCAGGCAGAGGCCCCTGTAGGTCAGAAGAAGCAACACACATTTCCTCCAAGAACTGACGGCTGCATTCAAGTGACTGAGTGATTCAGTGCAAGTGTTTAGCATGTAATATTACGTTTGGAACTGTTTATTGTTCGGGTATTTTGAAGCGAATGATTTATAAAATCCATCAAGTATGTACTATGTGTAATCTAATATGGCACATACGGGGTAATGGTTATAACGCAAAGTCTGACGTGTTCCATCAAGTCCTTTGCTGTTGTCTACATAATGCGGAATTTCGCGCTTTTTTCCGTAGTCTGAGGTGCGCTAGTCATACAGCAGAACATTCAACATTGGTCCAAAATGCTTTGAATGAGACAGTTGAATCTTTCTTTACATCTCTCTCTCTCCTTCTCTCTCTCCTTCTCTCTCTCTTATAGTTACAGTCTCACCCTTTCTGTCATTCTATCACACTCACTCGCATGCCCACACGCTCACTTTCTCTCTCTCTCTCTCTCTCTCTCTCACGCACGCACGCACACACACACACACACACACACACACACACACACACACACACACTCACAACACTCACCAATAGTAACCTATCATTTATTCTGTAGACTAGGTATCATTTATTACTAATTTAACCTCTATGTTTCAATCTGTAGAAACTCGGTGATCTTGTATAATGACCAATGAATAAGTTATTAAATTTTGTAAATATCAACAATAAAAATAGTGAATAATAATAATAATAACGAGACTGAATTATACGTTACTTTCGAATTACCAGCAATGGTGGAACAAATGGTAGCTATCTGTTTTCCTAAATTATACTGTTATTCATGTTCTACTATTTGGGAAATAATGTATAGCATCTGGTTCAGAATTCAATAGAGAATACGAAATTATTGTGTGAAAATATGACAGATGAAGTAGCTAATATCATACTGAATATCTTCACATTAATAAACACGCAAATATTCAGTGCCAAAAAAAGTTTGGCATATTTGGGGGGGGGGGGGGAATCCAGCCAAGATCACGTACATATATTTTATTCAGATTAACGGTTTCGGCTACTTAAAGTGCGATCTTCGGATCATTCATTTCCTTCATCACATCAAAAATAAGAATATTTAAAAACATACTTATGTTTTTAATTACATACCTATGTTTTAAAAGTTTTTTATGATGAATGAAGTGAATGGTCCGAAGATTGCAGGCTAATCTGCTGAAACCGGTAATCTGAATTAGAAAAAAAAAAAAACCTTGATCTTGGCTGTTGTAAAAAAAGAATGGTGTGTATTATATCATACTTGTGAGATAAATATTAATCTCGCATTCATGATGGTAAACGACATTAAAGGTGTAAGTGTTGTAGCAGTTTTGGCCGGTTAAATCTGGATAGAACGAGACGTGGCTTTATATGTCTCAAAGTTTGCGTCTTTGGAGGCAAGTGTTTGATGTTTCCCGTTCTGCTGACGTTCCGTCGTAGACGCGCACGCAGGTGATAATGAGTGTGACGCAGGGCTGTGCTGCATTATTTAAGGCGGAGCAGGCGCCATCTGGGCAGACAGCTGCAGATCTAGCTGCACGACGCTGGCTTTAGGCTGACTTACTCTGTTTGCCGGGAATCATGGTTGCCATTAAGGTATGTACATCTCATAACGTTCAATCTCTTCAATATTTTCCTAAAATATACTTCATGGTATGAAACTCTATGTTTCTTCATAGGCTTTACAGTCATAATAACTATTTACGATCATTTCGAGTTTTCTGCCGGAGAGTAAAATCTAAGTGATTCAATATTTCGGTCTTAAATCTGTTCGCCATGTTTAGGAGAATGCCGCTGCTGCCGAGCCCCGCTGAAACTGCAGCGTTAAGAGCAGTTTTACGGGGGCTCAGGAGCAGTATCGCTCTCCTGAAAATGCCTGACAGGCGTATCGTCGAAATATTCAATCAGTTTGATTTTATTACTTGGTAACCGAACCGAAGGTAGTATGAAGAACTCTACATTACCTATGAATTGCTAACCAATTTCTTATATCTCAGGAGTTTAAATGAATGTGAGCAACATGTGAGTGTATTATTTTCACATTAGAAACTTCAGGTATTATTATAAGCGTATCAGGTTACAAACATAAAGTCATTTATACTTAATATTTTGACAGAACTTACCTGCTACTTGAAATGTAATTACTAAGCCCAAAATGATCAAATGAAACATCTATATGCTGGGTTGAGAAGAAGGTTGTAAAATGTAGTATGGCGAGTTGTTGAGAAGAACGTCTTATTATTCACGCACAGAAATATACAACAACAGTAGATAGACGAAAGAATTGTAACTAAGAAAATATTTTAATAATTAAATAATTAATGTAGCCGTATTTGTTTGTGTATCACGTAGATACAGCGCCTAGTTAGTGAGGAAAACATATTAGCAGCATATCTTGTACAACTTACAAGATGTGTTTATGTAGTAAATGACGTCTAGCTTCGTTTACTGAGACGTATAGAATTAAAAATAGTTTCCTATTTCGTTATTCTTTACCTCTGATCATTTCTCTTAAATGAAATGGGTGATAAATGGCATTTCGATTTGCTTATAATAAAGTCACAGAGGATTTTTAGCACTTTTCCTTTTATTGTGAACGCTGGTGGTGACAGGAGTGTGGAACCTTTGAAACGACTAAACAGCGAAACAGTATCGCAAACTTCATCGAAAGTGAACCTGAGCGTATGTATATGAAGAGAAAGTTAGTCAACCAATTTCATCAACAGAGATGAAAGAGTCCAGTTAACTAACATCAGAAAGCAATACTATACAATCGCCGAACTATTACCAGGTTACTCTACATACATACTCAGAAATCCACCCGAAGGTGTGTGGCAGAGGGTACCTAGTACCACTATTATTTACTTGCTGTTGACTACTAGTTACTCTTCCACTCCCATATACGAGTACTTGTGTGCAACTGTACGAGATCTAATCTCTCTTATCTTTGTGCTCTTTGAAAATCGCCTTCCTCCAGCGACTTCCATTTGAGTTCCCGAAGCATCTCAGTAACGCTCGCGCATTTATCAGACCAACCTGTAACAAACATAGCGGCCAGCCTCTGAATTGCTTCTAGGTATTCCTTTAAACCGATTTGGTTGGGATCCCAACACTCGAGCGATACTCAAGACAGGGTTGTACAAGCGTTTTATATTCAATCTCCTTTACAGACAAATTCTCCCAATAAATAAGTCGATCGCCCGCCTTCCCTATGACTGCCCTCATATGCTGGTTGCATTTCATGTCACCGTGCAGTGTTATGCCTAGTTATTTAATTGACATCAAGCAGCACACTACTAATGCTGTATTCAAACATTACAGGATTGTTTCTCCTACTCATTTGCATCACCATACATTTTTCTACATTTAGACCTACCTACCATTCTTCACACCACCTAGAAATTTGGTCCGAGTCATCTTGTATTCTACTACAGTCATTTAATGAAGACTCTCTCTTGAACACCACAGGATAATCAGTAAACAGCCGCAGACTGCAGCTCTCTTTGTACACCAGGTCATTTATATTAATAATAGCAGTCCTATTGCACTCCTCTGGGGGAACTGCTGATGATATCCTAGTCTGAAGAACAGCCTTGACAGTACTCCTTCATAGATCATAGTAATAATAATAATAATTTCGTGTGGCTCATTGGTCTGGTGCAAGTCTTTAAACTGGACGTCACTTTGGCAACTTGCGTGTCCCTAGCCTACCCCAGTTATCCAACCGGGGAAATGGGACCTACAGCTTAATGTGGAATCCAAACTACGTGTCGTTTCTGGCGACTCCTCACATCGTTGAGAGGTGAAGGATAGGGTAAAGTGCAGACTGAAAAATCTGAGGTCCGACTGGATTTTGAACCCACAACCCTTCGGTTTCCAGTCGAGCACTTTACCCCAAGACCACTGGGCCCAACAAGGTCATAATGCTAAATATGTAATAGGATTTTAACATAAATTATACGAATTTCCTCGTTTTACTTAAAAGTTCGATGTTATTTGGAAATAAATCATAAACTGTGAAGTAGCTTATTAATGTAGAAACTGGGAAAATTCTGATGTTTATACAAGTGATCAAACGCTCACTGCTGTTGCCAGAGAAAAATAAAAATCCCAAAGATTGTGCATGTGTGTCTCTGTGTCTTGTATAATATGGTATGTACTCCAGTGACTGACAAGTGGCTGTCCCCTTCCCTACAGACTTGTGTGCTGGTGCTGGTGCTGTCTGCTGTGGCGCTGCCCAGCGAGTCTCTGCCCGCCAGGCGCCGCCGCCAGCTGCTGCTGGTTCCGCTCACAGCGCCGTCTGGCAGGCGCTTCCCAGAGCCCTCTGGCGGCCTGCTGCGGGAGGCCAGGTCGGCCTTCTCAGCTGAGGACTACCAGGACAGCAAGGACAGGACAGCGGGCGGCGCCCAAGACTTGCAGGCAGCTGCGACGCTCGTCTTCCGGCCTCTGTTCGTCTACCGACAGCATGGCAGGAACTAATCCACCTGTCTGACACCAGATGCCGACACGCCGACACCATTGCCAAAAGATCTCGAAAACTCCATACTTCCATACACTATACTAAGTTATTTATTTATTTATTTTCATCTTCATAGACATTATACACACCATCACCTCAATTTTTATGAATATTTATATACTTTTTTCTACATTGCTATGAATTTTACTGTCAAATAAATTTTTATCAATTCTACCATGCTTTACATACAGAATACCTGAATCCTCTACACTTAATACAACCAGTGAATAAGATGACTACTTGTCAAAATTACAAATTGAACTCAGCAGAGTATGAAACCAAACTAAATTAAAGCACTAGATTCATTCAACGTAGTCAAATCATGAAATTGTGACTGATGATGATATACTTTTAGTTTTGCTTATACAGTATCCAATAAAATGAATGATAGGAACAAATTCTTCCTGATTTGTATTTCGTATTACGATATGCTGAAAGGTGCATATAAGATGAACATTAACAAGAGCAAAACTAGGGTAATGCAGTCTAAGAAATCAGTTGATGCTGAAGGAATTAGATTAGGTAACGAGACAATAAAGGCGGTACATGAGTTTGTTACTTGGGCAGTAAAATAACAAATGATGGTCGCAGTACAGAGGATATAAAATGTAGAATGGCAATGGGTAGAAAAGCATTCTTGAAAAAGATAAATTTGTTAACATCGAATATAGATTTAAGCCTAAGGAAGTCCTTTCTGAAGGCATTTGTCTGGAGTGTTCCCTTATATGGAAGTGAAACATGGACGATAAACTGTGGACAGAAAGAGGATATAGGCTTTTGAAATGTGGTGCTACAGAAGAATGCTCAACATTTGGTGGGCGGATCGCGTAACTAATGAGGAGGTACTGAACAGAATTGGGGAGAAAAGAAATTTCTGGCATTCCTTGACTAAAGGAAGGGATCGATTGGTAGGACATATTCTTAGACATCAAGTCAAGGAATTGTGAATTTAGCGTTCGAGGGAAGTGTGTGGGGTAACAACCGCAGAGGAAGACCAAGAGATGGATACAGTAAGCACATTCAGACAGATGTAAGTTGCCGTTCTTATCTGCAGTTGAAGAGGCATGCTCAGGATGGGGTATTGTGGAGAGCTGCAACAACCAGTCTCCGGACTGAAGACAACAACAACATTGCAATATGTTTCGCTTGTCAGAAGTAAGACTTCCAAATATATTTACATCTTACTGCAGCATCCACATGAACGACAAAAAGTTTATTCTTGTTACACAAAGCTTTCCTAATCATAAATCTGATCAACATAATCATTCACAGTTCTTTCAACTATAGACAGTGTTGCTCTAGATGTGAGAAATATTTTTGGTATTTGTTCTACCATGACTAGAAGTCAATGCTGACAGTTTTAGCCCTATTCTTTTGTTGTTTTACTGCGTAAAACGTTTAAAGCATTCATATACGAGGGTAAGTCAATAAATAAGTGGCAGACTGAGGTTGAAACACCAGTACTGCGGTCACAAGCCTTAAAAATTGCTTCACTTTTCAGCTGACTCCACCTATAAATTCATAAACTCGTCCCATCGACGAGGAGGCTTTAAAAGCCTGCAGCTTGGAATTTTTGTGGCAGTGTTTGCATCCTAGAAGTGACGCTCTTGAGGTGTAACCACACGCTGCTACCCTCAAGACGGATGTGTCGCAGTGGCAGAGAAATACCGCTACACAGCGCGCAGTACTGGCGTCTCAGTTTGCGACTTATTTACCGACCCACCCTCGTAATTTAGAACCTCAGTTTCATCCAATCCATCCATTACCAGAGTTTGTCCGCGAAAATAACCGTATTAGAATTAATTTCTCTGACTTTGTCAAGGTTCCGCTGATTAATGACCCAGTCATTACTCAGTTAATGCTGCAGGTCGTTGTATAAATAACAGCATTCCTTTATATACATCAGACGTTCAGGCTGTCTTGTATTAAGACTGAAAAATAAAAATGGTATTCAGCAATGAAGGCAGTTGTTTTCCATTCAACGTGATCACACACCGATTATGCCAGACACTACTGCAACGGATCGAACATTTTCCGTATCCAGAAACGCCCCTCCAGGACCTGCAACATGCGGTCGTGCATTATCCTGCTGAAATGTAGGGTTCCGCAGCGATCGAATGAAGGGTAGAGTCACAGGTCGTAACACATCTGAAATGTAACAGCCACTGTTCAAAGTGCCGTCGATGCGAACGAGAGGTGACCGAGACGCGTAACCAATCGCAACTATACCATGACGCCGGCTGATACGCTAGTATGGCGATGACGAATACACGCTTCCAATGTGTCTTCACCGCGATGTCGCCAAACACGGATGCGACCATCATGATGCTGTAAACAGAACCAGGGTTCATCCGAAAAATGAAGTTTTGCAATTCGTGCACCCAGGTTCCTCGTTGCGTACACCAACGCAGGCGCTGTTGTTCGTGATACAGTCAAGGATAACCGCAGCCATGGTCTTCGAGCTGATGGTGCATGCTGCTGAAAACGTCGTCGAACTGTTCATACAGATGGTTGTTGTCTTGCAAACGGCCCCATCTGTTGACTCAGGGATCGAGACATGGCTGCGCGATCCGTTACAACCACGCGGATAAGTTGCCTGTCATCTCGACTGCTAGTGATACGAGGCCGTTGGAATGCAACACGGCGTTCCGTATTGCCCTCCTGAACACACTGATCCTATATTCTGCTAACAGTCATTGGATCGCGACCAACGCGACCAGCAATGTCGCGATAAGATAAACCGCATTCGCGATAGTCTACAATCCGACCTTTATCAAAGTCGGAAACGTGATGGTACGCATTTCTCCTCCCTATACGACGCATCACAACAGCGTACCACCATGCAACGCCGATCAACTGCTGTTTGTGTATGAGAAATCGTTTGGATACTTTCCTCATGTCAGCACGTTGTAGGTGTCGCCACTGGCGCCAACCTTGTGTGAATGATCTGAAAAGCTAATCATTTGCATATCATAGCATCTTCTTCCTGTCGGTTTTTATTTCGCGTCTGTAGACGTCATCTTCGTGGTTTAGCGATTTTAATGGCCAGTAGTGTATTTCTCTTTGATATGCGTGAAGTTACGTCTGAAGTTTCCTTTTTGAACTGGTTGTCTTGTAAGCTTTTCTTTACACATCCTAAATTTCTTTACACATCAAATGTTCAAATGTTTGTATAGCTTATGGGACTTAACTACGGGGTTATCAGTCCCTAAACTTAGAAACTACTTACGAACTAGGACGGCACAAACATCCATGCCCGAGGGGGGATTCGAACCCCCGACCGTAGTGGCCGTGCATACCGTGACTGGAGCACCTCAGTCGCCTCGGCCACCGCGGCCGGCTTTACACATCACTCCATTGTTTGTGGGCCTTTTTTCGTCATCGCGCTGCGCTCATTCAGCTTAATTACTAAATTTGATTTCGAGATCTGAAGTGTCACTGTTGTTTCATTTGATGTAACTGACTTTTGACAGAAGGGTTCAAGGCACTTGTAGTCTCAGTTGTCTTAGAAAAGTAGACCCGAATTTCTGGTGGCATGATACATTGTGAGTAACTAGTTTGTAAAACAAACTAGTCAAAAGACACGTGACGCTATTTTCAAAGGCACAGTGAATTTTGTTGATTAAGAAGCCTTTTTCCTGTTAATGTGCAGAGTTTTGTGGAGACATACTTAATCTGCTTTAAATCTGTTTACTTCATTGTAATTTTGCAAATTTGTGTATTGTAAAAATCTTATTACTGCATATTGTCTCGGGCTTGTGCCCGTCTGTGTCTTAATCGATATTTACATTTGATATATTTATTTATCTATTCAAATTAGTTTATATCAGATAAATTTGCGCGGAACTAATGGACAGTTTTACTAAATTGTTGAAAGCATCTTATTACGTCAACTGTGTCATTCTTAACTTGAAACAATATTGTTGTTTCACATTTGAAATGCATGTCTTGGCTCAGTCCTTCCTTTTCTACCTAGTTATTGGTGGTTTATTTCCCCTCGCCACACACTGTATGCTATCACACGCACAAGCCCATCTTCCACTCATGCGACCGCGTGCACTCCTCCACTGATGCTATCAGAGGGTAACTTTGAGAGACGGGGCGTGGTTTTCATTGGTGATAGCAGCTTCTGCCTTCAAGTAGCTGATGGTCGTTTGCGCGTACGACGTAGAGCTCAAAAGTACCATCTGGTAGAGTGCTTTATGGTCTGCAGTGCTATGAGCTACAACTCTCGATCACCTTCGCTGTTGTGGAGGGAACAATGACCAGTGATCGGTACGTGCAGAAGTTTATAAGACACGTGCTTTTGTCATTATTGTAACACCAAGGTGGTGTATTATCTAAAAAAGAAAGTACAAGAAATGTTCAAATGTTTGTAAACCTACTCGACCAGACTACTTAGGTCATGAGTCTCTAGACTTACAAACTACTTAAACTTACACTGAGAGCAACACACAAACCCATGACTGAGGGAGGACTCGAACCTTCGGCGGAAAAGACCGCCCAGATCGTAGCAGGACAGTGCTCGAAACATACGTTCCTTGCCAGCATGATCTCCGAACTTGTCTCCAGTTGAGCACGTGTTGGATATGACGGGACGACAACTGACCCTTGATACTCCTCAGCCCACAGGTGTTGCAGAACACGTGAACAAATCCAGCAGCCCTGTAATGATGTGTACCAAGACAGTATTCGTCATCTGTATGATGGGGGGATGCGAGAAATAGCGCCACTACGTACTAATATGGGTGTTTCACCATGCATCGACACTTGGTACCTTAGTACCGCTTGAGTAATAAATCTGTAAATGTAATCATTTGATGTACATATGCACTGTGTCAACGACTAACTTTGCGAGAACTAGAAAGCTGTATGTGGGTGTCCAATGTTTTATATTATCAGGCGATGAAGGCCGGTGATCCTGTCTCTAGTGCGGATGCAAATCAGTTATTACTCTTACGGGAATCCCCACGGCGGAGTGGCCTAGCGCATTGAGGTGCCATGGTGCGATGCGCGAGGCCGTTCACCGTCGGGGATTCGAATCCCCCTCGGGCATTGATGATTGTATTATCTTTAATATAAGGTAATTTATGTTTGAAAGTTTAGGGACTGATGACCCCACAGTTAAGTGCCATAAGCTTTACATTTGAACATTTCTTACGGGAATCGCCTAAACGCCGCGAGTACTTAGGGGTCCTGGGTGAGTGCACTAGGTCAGCAGCGTGTGGATGAGGAGTGGACGGGACTCGTGCAAGTGTATGCCGTGTTGATCGCTGTGTCCCCAGTGGCGTAGTAGTCAAGCGTGGGTGCCTAGTAACTAGGGGGACGTGGGTTTCTCGGCCCGGCAGGAATTTTCAACTCTCTACAATTTCAATGCCCCGTAACATGCAAAGTGTCAAATACTTGTGTACGAAAAATAAATATCAACGATAAATAACCCCAGTAGCGAACACACCCCTGCCCATTTCACACGAACTTCCTTTCAGTTGGACTTCTCGGTGCTTCATGACTAAAGCCTCCTAGCGGCTGGGTGGCGATTGCCAACGAACCGTTGTGAAGATGAGTGCTTAGTTGTGACCTATGGGATATCACGAAAGGAAACACTTTAATCTAAAGCCATGCCACACCCAACCGACGAGAGGTGAGGGGACGATGGTCACGTCGACTCCCAAGCCTAACCCGTGATCACGCCGCAATCGGCTGTGGCTGTGCATTAATAGAACTTACGGCGTGTTAAATAGTACTACGGTTTTCACCTCGTCAATCATATGTAAATGTTACAAATGTTAAATGTTAGTGTTTAACGCATGTTGCAAAATTTTGCCTTTTGTACCAGCAGATTTAGGAATACAAGTTTACTAATGGCATTTTCTTCAAACAAATCTAATATTTTAACAGAGTGAACGAAACGTAGCCTTCTTAAGAATTTTCAAGAGGTATATAGGCCGAGACGATCTCACCGTTACCGGCAACGACCGAAAAACATACAGATTCCCAACATTGTAATTACCTTCGGAGCCTTTTGAATGACTTAGTACTATTTGGGAAAACAGTCATTTCCATACGAATTTTTTCTAAATAACGCGACTGGCCCGTGCAGATAATAACCGTTGACTCTTCTCTGCATTGCATCGCTCTTCCGTTTTATTGAGAATCCCTACTAATGCTAGTAGATGTCTCTGTAATCGCTCCTCCTACGGTAATTTGTCGTGGACTGTCAGATGTGTCGTTAATCAATCGCGCATAGAATTCAGGGCCGAAGTGACCATTGGCGCGGTGTGTCAACGGACGATGGACTGCGTTACAACTGACAGAAGAGGAACTAAACTAACTGAGAAGATCGATACCTGCCGAACCGTGGAAGGTATTTCGAATTACCAATAAAAAGAGATTTTACTCTGAAATGATTTTTTGACGTACTTAAGACTTTCACTATATTAAAAAATTCAACACTTTGTGTTTATGTTCAACAATATATTGTTATTGGTTATGACCCGTCTTTCAGGTTCTTAGACCATTATCAGATAACTTAGTACTCAACAGATAGTCCACACAACGGTGTGATTTCTTATTTTTACAAAGATGATATTCCAAAGATACGAGAAAACAAGCATAATATATATTTAAAAATATAGTAATATAAATCCCAGAGAAACATTTAAATAACTTCACATTAATTTTATTAAAGTAATAACAAGACTATGAATTTGTGTAAAGAGGCTGTTATATACATGAGTACTGGGATAAGATGGAGGATGTGCTCCAGGATACAAAAGTGGGAGGGCAGAGGGGCGTTTCTGTAATATGGTATGGAACACTATAACTAAGTCAACAGCATACAGTGAGACAAACATTAACAAGTTGCCAAGGGTGAATAATGAAACTGTGTTTCGTCATTCAGGACTAGATCTGCATTCTTAGATTGAAGTTGACTGATAGAATTTCTAATAATGTAAGTTTTTCCCCCAAGGTTCCCTTATATAGAACAGTACATTTAGAGTCATAAGAATGACATCCATTCAGGGCATGAAGGAAGGAAGGAAGCTTGGAGTTTAACGTCCCGTTGACAACGTGGTCATTAGAGACGGAGGTCACGCTCAGAATGTTTGGGTAAGGATGTGGAAGGAAATCGGTCGTGCCCTTTCAAAGGAACCATCCCGGCATTTGCCTGGAGTGATTTAGGGAAATCACGGAAAACCTAAATCTGGATGGCCGGAGGTGCATTTGAACCACCATCCTTCCGAATGCGAGTCCAGTGTGTTACCAATGCGCCACCTCGCTCGGTCATTCAGGGCATGCTCAGCAAAGGCAGAATCTTTCTTTTTAAGTGACCAGTTCCTACATGCGTGGCCAGTCTGGCCCTCCCTGATTGACCTACATATAATTTGCCACACAGATTGCATGTAGTTCAATAAACGCCACTCTGTTCGGAGGGTGAGATATTTTGGGCGACAGTGTTTATGATGTGAAATGCTGGAGTATATTTCGTAGATTCCAGTTTGACAGCAAGTATCTGTAATATCTTACTTGCGTATAGCATGACAGCCCATGTGTAGGTAAGACATCACTGAAATCTAGGAAATATCGGTTCCCTCGCAGCAGTTCATTCGTTTGGGCAAAGACATAGTGATCACAGAGACTCGTGTGGGTTGAGTACGGCTCAAGAGGTTCAGGACAGTAACAGCGGATTAATACTGAGCATTATCATGCTGAATTGTGAAGGACTGTTCCATGAAATGTAGCGTTCGGAAGTACTCAAGGACAGGCACACTCATTGTAAAGTTTCCGGTCGTCCATCTCTGAAAACCGAGAGGGAAGATCACAGTAATGTGCACTAAGCACGTTGTAACACCTTTGTATCTGCACTGTCCATCCAAACGCAGGGAACGGTGCTACATTGTTCATAGCGTTGTTCAGGGGAGAAGTTCTATTGTTTTGTTAGGCTCGCCCCTTTCTGGAGCCATTTAGGCTGACGGCTTCACTGTAAGTACGTACTGAGTTACTTCACCTGTAGTGGTGACACTTTCCAACAGATGTGCTGCTACACACATGACACATGTCTTTGTGAACAGCGTGCTATATATTGAGGTACTCGCTATGAGACACAATATCCCACTGTCTCTGTATGTTCTTGCCAGTGACTATATCTGCAGGATATGAGAGTTAAGCGGGACATGTGACGTCAGCGGAGCAGACCCTTCCAAAGCCCAGTGGGACCTGCTAAGTGAAGTCATCCTGCAAAGTTACTTACAAATTTCACTCTAATTTGTAATTATTGACGTAACATCGTGTGCACTGCCAATGTGTGAGGTCATTTCGTGTCGCCCTTCTTTCTGGATGCGATTCATGATTAAACTCGAAATTTACGGACAGGTGGTGACATTTCACATTTGCCAGTAGCTGTTTTAGTGTTCCGCGTATCTGACTGAAGGATATACCTATCGCAATCCGATTCATATAGTATCTAATAAATTAATCTCATACGATTCTGTTCAAAATCAAACCAACAAATCGCTGTCTCCCCGTCCTATGTCAAATTCAGGATACAAATTCCGTACAATCGTGTTACGCACCGAAGATGGCAGGTGAATGATGAGAAACACCTATCAAACGGGATACTGTGTTCTGGATACAGATTAACAATAGTTGTGTACAGTATGGTGCACACAAGACTCCTGCAAGGTCCTATTCGTTCTGACACAGGGAGATTTGTAGCTATCTAGTATTCAACAGGTGTTACACGATGTTTTTATCTGAATCGATCTATCTGTATGTGTTTTAACTCTGATGTGATGACAGTTCGAAACTTTATCAGTAACTCTAGGACAGGGCCGACCACGAGAGGCATCAGAAACAGAGGACCGTTAACTGGCTTTAAGAGCACATCGGTACCACCGTAGTACTGCATGTCAACAGGCCTCTAAGCAACAATTGCAAAAGTTGTAACAGATGACTGAGGCAGAATAGCTTTAATTGTCGCAGACCTACTGTATGCGTACACCCGATGATTATCTGCAGAAGAGAACTTTTTGAGTGGAATCGTCAGTATACCACAAGGAGAGAGGGCCAGTATTCATTTTTCAGATGGGGTCCCTATTCAGTCTCGAGAATGATTCACGACGGATTTTCAGTTGGCAGGAACGTGGAACACGATTAATAAACATTATGGTAAAAGACCGATATATGGGAGGATCCTTAATGGCCTAGACAGGAATTAAGTTGACCGTTCCAACAGCTCTTCGTGAAATAGTACGGATGAATCACTAAGGATTAATGTGTAAGGTAGCATGACGAGACCCTGGGACCTCACGTGCGGTTTTTGCGAGCTGCTGTGCTTTGTATTGATGGACGATAATGCTCGATCTCATAGGGAGCAATAATTTTAGTTTCAGGACTAACGAAATGATTTCACATATTTAATACTAACTCAGTTATTATTGGAATAACAATTGTCATTTTAACAATAATTCAATGATGACGAGACGTAATTCTAGAAGGAACCTTTCAAGAACTACATACAAAATCTGTATCAAAAGAACTTTATGACCCCGCAGTTAAGTCCCATAATCTCAACAAACGTTTGAACCTTTTTCTACACCCACTACTGAGGATGTTATAGTTATTTTGGTTCTGTTTTGTGACAAAATTGCTAAATTTCCTTTCATTATTTAAATTTTGCACAAAGGTTTATATTAAAAAAAACCTTAATAATCATTATTTATTTCAAATGTTCAAATGTTTGTAGAGTCTATGGGACTTAACTTCGGGGTCATCAGTCCCTAAACTTACAAACTACTTATGAACTACTTACAACTAAGGACGGCACAAATATCCATGCCCGAGGGGGGATTCGAACCCCCGACCGTAGTGGCCGTGCAGACCGTGACTGTAGCGCCTCAGTCCCCTCGGCCACCGCGGCCGGCATTATTTATTTATTTTTGGTTTATCACGTACACGGTAGTTTACTTGTTGATCTTATCATGTACGTATTAACTTTTGTTTCCCCGTAGCTTGACCTACATTTCACACTTTACTTAGTTATAATATAAATATTTGACTGTATTATTTCATAATTATGTTCAGATTTCAGTAATCATTATGCCAGTTCATTCAGGATATTAATTCGAACTCTCTTAAAATGCACAAATATGTCCATTCTTCGTGGACCTCCATCATTGTAACATATTGCTTTCATCAATTTATAAAATGTTTAAGATCTTCTGAAGCACTACAGTAGACTACGTATATACTTCTAGTAATAATTGCAAAAAACAGCCAAAGTTGCACACAGCTGGTTCTTTTTATTGACGACTAGTTTCGGTCTTACCTGAACCCATTATCAAGTCAAACCAACAGGCCTGGCGTTGACAGAGGAATAATAATACGTTTCAAAAACGGTAATATATATATTTTTTGTACATGTGATGAATCGTTTGTATATTGGAGATGACATTGAGTTGGTTTGACTTGATAATGGGCTCAGGTAAGCCCGAAACTAGCTGTCAATAAAAAGAACCAACTGTGTGCAACTTTGGCTATCTTTTTGAAATTATTGATACAAATAGTAAGTTTCTGTCCCGAAACCATACAACATATTGGAATATCATCGTAAATACTTCAGTTTCCATTTTATTACTTGACCTTAATCGTTGTAGGAAAATAAACCATATTTTATTGTTACATTTTATGGGTGTTGTAAAAGTAATTTTGAACAGTATATCAAGACACTGACGATGACATTATTTATACGATCCAAAGACGACTCGAATGGAGTCGAAACTAGTCATATAAATGGAATAAATTTCTCTGCGATCTTGACTGTGAGGCGACTAGCCTTTATGTAATATAGTTCGTTGTTCTGATTGTGGATCCACAGTGCTGCCATTCGGTCAATACTTAGAAGGCTCTGCGGGTATTGCGTGATGTTGCGTGGTGCGACTGCGGATGGCCTAGTCACGTAGCAGGGCTGATGTCAGCTTTGTTGTTGTCCTGGCGGGACGGCGTCACAACAAGCGCTAACACGGTGGGTGCCTTGCTGTGGCGCATGAGAGCGGGGAGTCACCTCAGGCGGCGGAAGCTGGCGCCAGCACTGGACCACACAGGCTGTGCACCAATACTAGGTCGCTCTCTTCTCCAGCAACCACCAGGCTTGCTAATAATGTATGTAGAACGTGTGTCTTTCAGAGCCTTTCCCTCAGACATTCTATACTAGGAAACTTTCTTTAGCAAAGAGTTGGGGAATCGAGTCATTTTTGATGTAATTCTGTGCGGCTTTGCGGTTCGAATAATATAAACTACTCTGAGGTATAGTGTGATTTACAACCATTCCCGTTTAATGACAACCCGATGCGACATAGACAAATCATAGTCTCTACAGATGAAACATCCCGACTAAGGTATTTCTTTAGTTCCCCAAACATTTCGGACGTGGGATAAACTCGAGGAAAGCAGAGGTTTTACATTTTGTGTGAATGAGTTCCCTGTGCGTTGTGTATTTTAATTTAGTGCAGTTAAGGCGAAAACTTAACAAGATATCTAAGATAATAGAAAATACAGCTATAAATATAGTAAGGAAACTCTATTGTACTTAACTGTTTGAATTTCAGGAAACGCTTAAGACACACGTATTTGAAACAGGAGGGCAAATGTCTGAAAAAATTGAACCATTTACTCTGATATTTAGAAGTGCAATGTCTACAGCATAAGAAAGATTCATACAACGGTACTTTACTATGTCACAGCAGCCTACCTTCCTGTAGTATCAGTCTTCCTGACGATTGGTTGGGCATCGATGTTTTTTTTCACTACAGTATTACGCCTATGCTCTTCATCTGCTATCCAGTACGCTTTTAATGTAATCATTTGGCTTTTGAATCACACCTCATCATTATGTAGTTCAAGTAGCTGTCTCTGATGCAATGCTTTGTTGTCAGAAAATAAATGCTCATTTAGTAGGATATTCGTTTTTTTGTGTGAGTCATCAATCATATTACTGGTTTGATATGGGCAGCCACGATGTCCCTTCCTTCGTCAACAAGGATAACTTGCACTTTTCCTCCTCATTATGTTAGATGTAGTCCAGCCTTTGCTATCAGTATCCCTACTTGCAGAAGACCACTAATCCAAATAAAGGAAAAAGCTTGTTTCCTGACAATTTTGACCCTCTAGCACCAAGAAGCTTAATACATGGTCTCTTAACACATATACTGTCATCCTGTACCTTCTTCTTTTTCTCATAAGATCCTTTCTTCGTAGATTCTGCAGAGAACCTCATTCGTTATTAATCCACCTAATTTTTACTTTTCTCTGTAGCACAACATTTTAAAAACTTCAATTATCTTCTCTTTATGTTTTCCCACTGCCTTTGCTTTACTGTCATACATTCTCAGAATTATCTACCCGAAATTAAGGCCAATGTCTGACCTAATAGACTGCTCTTGGCCATGAATGTCCCCTATGAATGTGCCAGTCTCCTTTAATGTCTTCCTTGCTCCGTTATTCGTCAGTTACTTTGTTTGAACAGTATGTCTCTTGCTATTCTTATTTCTTCATTACTTTTATCATTTTGCGATTAATTTTTATATCTCTTCACTCTGTTTTTTCATCCAACAATCAGACATTTTTCTTTCTCTTTTAATATTTAGTTATCGCGTCTCCATTATATATACTGATTAATAGGGACGAAAGATTGCACCCAGTGGTACTTTCTTTTCAATCTTGGCACTGCCTTCTTGGTTTTCCAATCTTATTACCTTTTCCTTACTGTACATATTACAAATTAATCATCTTTCTCTATAAATTACTGCAACTTTTCTCAGAATTTCGAACTCACTGCATGCGCTTAAATTGTCAAATGCATTTTTCAAGTCTTAAATCTCGTACCCTGTACTTAGCTTTCTTCAGTCTTGCTTCCATTATCAAGCAGAATGCCAGGACAGCCTCTCTGGTGTCCTTACCTTTCGTAAAGCCCAACAGACAAATCCTCAATATTGGTTGCCAGTCTTCTGTATATTATTCTTCTCAGTAGTGTGAATGCATGAGCTACAGTAGAATCCCACTAATCCGTAATCTTCGGGACCGGGACCACACCTGTGTGCAAACATTATAAAAAAGATGTTTAGTACAAAAAATTAAACGATTTAAGAACTAAAAGACGTCCACAGTAATATAAAAGATGTTTTTACACTGTGTTAAGCACTATATTAACTGGAAAACGTCTACACACAGTATAATATGTATCGGTTTTAAAAGAAAAAACGACAAATAAATTACAGTATTGTACTTAATAACGTGTAAACTATGTATAAACTAAAAACTGTTTATAGCACTGTATATAAAAAGAATTATTTTTTTACAAAGAAATAAACTACTGTATGTAGAAACTAAGAAATGATTTATACTGTAAGCATTGTTTTTACAGTAAAAACGAAAACAGATTACTTGGAAAAAAGCCAGTGATACATTTTTGTTTAGCAGATGTTATTCTAGATTTAGCCGCAGTGCCCCTTCATTTTTTATCCACAAAACGTCCATTGGAGTTGATTTTTGCTGGATGTATTGAAGGGCGAAGTTAAAAGCGTTTTTTGCATCGTTGTGTGAAATGCGGGTGTGGGGATCGTCTTCACCGTCCGAGTCCTTATTCACAACTTCCTGGCTAACAGCGGCAACAATCTGGTCGTCATTGAGCTCTTCAAAAGTGTCACAGTCTTTGTCACATTCGTTGATCCACTCTTCAACTTCATTGGTAGGGAGGTTTGGCTGCAGAGTTTGTAGATGTTTAACGATTGAGATGAGCTGATATACTTTCTGCGATGTCGGCTTTTTAACCATTCGATTACGCCCTGATCCATTGGTTGGATGAGTGAGATCACATTAGGAGGCAGAAAGAGAGCTTTTATTTCCCCTTCATCAAATGGATATGATGATGCGTTATCCAAGCAGTAGAACACGAGCAGGCAGATTTTTTTTGCGACAAGTCTTTCTCGATCGTTGGGACAAACTTGTCGAAAACGAAATTAAAACGGTTGCAGTCCATCAAAGCAGATTTTTGATTCCGGTAATAAACCGGCAAGGAAGATAAGATTATATTTTTGAGCGCCCTTGGATTTTTAGATTTGCCAATGACGAACAAAGGGAGCGTGTGGATACCATCTGCGTTGCTGCACCGAGTGACTGTTATTCTTTCGTTCCTACCGCGGATTCATTTGAAGCTGCGAGAGTTTTTGTTGGCAACATTTTAAAGTTCAGCCCTGTCTCGTCGATGTTATACACTTGGCAGGGTAACAGTTCATTTTTGTTATTTCAAATACGTCTCTCTCCTCCCCTCCATCCATTAATCCATCCCCCGTCCTTCACAAAATATGCAAACGATTTGTCTTTTATTTACTCATTGTTAATTTTTCTTCTCTTTCTCTCTCTCTCTCACTTCCTGTAGCCTCTCTTACGTAATAACCTTTTACCCTTCTGGTCTGTTCCCTCAAACCGCTATGATCAAATTTATTGGTGTCCGTTGACACCATACTTTAATTTATGCTTTCGTTACTGTCTATCAGTCGTCTCTATGAGAAGTTTTATAATCCCAACAAAGGAGAAAACTGCAGAATAACGTACAGTATAAAAAACGAACGGCGATAGACGCCGCAACAATGGCCCGACAGGCTTCCAGTCAGTGAAAAGGCGGCACATGCTCGCGAGCCTGACCATGGTCCGGCTAACCGCAGGTCAGATTACAGGGGTTCTACTGTATTACGCTTATTTTGCGGCAGTTCTTGCCATCTTCGGAATTGTACGCATAATATTTTTGCGAAAGGCTGATGGTATGTCGCCAGCCCAAAGATTCTAGTCACATTTAGTTGCTCTCTGAAAACTCAGTACCCAGCCACAGAAGGAATTCTAAATTAATCAGTTGTTTGATGTTTAGGATTATAATTTCTTCTGCATTTCAACTATGCAATTAATAGATTGAAAGGACACCCATTTATATTTACTGTGAAATATATATGCCGCAATCGCTTTTCAATACTTTATTCCATATTACCAGTTTCGGAACAATTTTTTGTTACCTTCAGATCTATATTTTAAACCTCCAATAGCGAATGTACGTACGCACTGCAGCAAGGTGCCTTAGCCCGCACGGCAATTCGACAGCAGCAATGTGAACATAATCTTTTACATTTTCTTTCCCCAAAACGTAAGAAACAAGTTACGTTGTTCAACATTCTGCTTGGCTTCTTGTATTTATCAGAGTACTAGCTTAAACCCGCGGCTCCGCTCGCGTGTTGGTTGATTATGAACGATAAGCTATCTTTCAGTAGTGTGCTATTTATTTATTCTTATATTTCCTTATTCGTATGCTTATCCTTACAGAGAAAGAGCGGAAGACATTATAACACGCATAGACCAATGATATGGTCTGTGGCATCACGTTTCGCTGTATGTAACCTCCTTGCTATAGAGTCGCAAACGTCATCGCTGGCCTTCAATCCGAATTTTTTTATAATTTGACGACTTTCAACCCCCTTATAGCTATCGGCACGGAACTACTATGGTGTACAACGGGAGACTTCGGACAACAATAACACACAGACCATTCGTTTGCGTTCTGTAGTTTTCGCTGCAGAGCGAAATATTAATACACACACACGTAGAATTTTATATATACCGATAACTTTCCGTCCCAATATACTCCACCCTTTTATCATTATCAATCCTCAAGCAACAATGCAACCAATAAAACCATTTCCAAAGAGTAAATATAATTTTTAAAAAGTAATTATTGTTCCGCATTTCGCGTTATATTCTTCAAATTACTGAATATTCATCAGATCGCTATAAAACCGTGCCTAAAATCTTCCTTAGGTATAAATTGGTAACTGTACAAATTTTTAAGTCTATAAGTCTATGCGTCTTGTCGTTCGGACGTGATAAGCGTACACCGAACAGACATTCATATATATATATATAGCTATGCGATCGCCATAAAACCGTGCCTAAAGCCTTACCCGGGTAGACATTAGTAACTGTACAAATTTTTAGCTCTTTGTGTCTTGTGGTTCAGACATGATAAACGTACATCGAACATACATTCACATTTAAAGATATAGATTGTCAAAACTGGTGGAGTGTATTACATTTGTATAAATGCACGTGATTCAGTGAAGTGCAAAACTAATACAGTCACAGGAAGAGCAGACTGAATGAACCTGAATGGTGCAAGCGAAAAAAATTCTTATTGAATTATAGCTACTGCCAAGAACAGTCTTTTTCCATTAAAGAAAACTTCACTAAATGAGTCTATTGATATTAAAAGAGGTTCAGAATGTAATATTTCGGCCAGAGACGCTTTTGGTAAGTGACTTTGCCCACGGAAGCATTCGCACACGGCACGCCAGCGGTCTGCCGTCCTGGGGAGAGGAGAGGGAGCCAGCAGGAAGCACCCAAACTTTTACTTTCGCCACCGGCCGCTGCGTCACATTCTTCCCCTCCAGGAACAGCCAGTCAAATTCCTGTTGCTTTCTCGTAAGAATGTACATGGCAAAACCAGCCTGACTTTGAGGAGCGTGTAGATAAAAGGCGACAGCGGACGCAGGGAACAGACACCCTTACAACGAAATGGACATGATAGCTTTGTGAAGAGAAAGCACTTGTCTGCAGATGATCAATATGAATCGCTTAGACCTGTAGTTAGTGTATGTACATTTTGGTTCCTGGAGCTTGCCTGTAGTTTGAAGTAATTGTGGAACTTGTTATTGTAATTTTTAATTGCTGTTTTTATTTACATTGTTCCGAATGCTGCCACCAGCATTGACATAAACGTCGTTTTCATTACGTTTCTTGTTTGTTCTCATCAGCTTTGTTTGATCAGTTCTATCTGCAGTGAGTTGTGCTTATTAGCCTTCATGTTTTTCATGTTATTAAGGTCTGGGAGATTAGTCAATATGGAATCTCACAAGTAGGATCAGGAGAGTTCCGTATTGATTGACGGAGCACAATGCATGTCAGTGGGTGATACGCAAACGCAGAGAACACTGGCTCGTATTCTCGCGATTTTAGAAAGACCCACTACTCAGTTGACTGTCATGAGGGAGGAGATCAATAGTAGGTTCGAAAAACTGGAGCCGAACTTAAACTGTGCAATCATAAGCTTGATGGCCAGATTGTGGACGCGAATTAGGAACCAAAACGAGCAACATGCATATCAGATCACGAAAAGCATGGAAGAGGTAACCAAAATATGCGAAAAGAAGGTGGAGGGCATAGAAACGCCGGTGAATGTGAAGATAACAGACGTCTCCGAAAGTCTCGATAATCAATCTAAGTAGTCCAAAGAGACGCAAGTGAGAGTGTCAGTTCTAGTACAAGTGCGGTCAGCAATACAACACTCGGATGTAGGGCATGTTCATTCAAGCAGCATTCCCAATTAATGGGGTGGATATACCATTGCTTAGATACGGTAGAACGTGTAGTATTAACGCAAAAGCTCACCTTAAGAATTTGTGTATGCATCTGTGTCTTAAGTCGCAGAGTGCAATGCTTTACTTGTTGTATGGCAGAAATTGGACCTTGAAGAAGGCACGTGGTTTGACGTTACATTTGATGAGAACAATAATTCCAAAGAATTTTGAACAAAGTTTCTGGCAACATATGGGAACACCGATACACAGGAAAGTGCAAAGACGAATATACAGGGTGACTCATAAATGAGGAAACGTATTTCGTGTAAATTGTCACAAACTGAGCTACAAACATAAATTCGTTTTTCGCATGTTCCTATGCGAATAAATGACAATGCAATTTAATGGTAAAAATCTGGAAATATGTGGCCCTTGGGGTGTTACTGTGCGCTGACATTGGCCAAGGGCACAGATCTGCATTAGGGCAACAGGGCACAAGCTCCTTTCCCTATGCCAACTAGCGACGATACATAATAACGACGAAAACAGTAAGAGATAGATGTGAGCGCTGTCATTGCTCGCAGTGTCAGACCGTTGCTTGACTCCGCATGCCTCGCCTTCTCGTGAGCTGCTAGACCACCTACAACATTCGCATGTTGTGCCCTGTTGCCCATCTGTCCCCTTGGCCAATTTCGGTGCACAGGTCCAATTCATATATGCAGATTTTTACCATTCAATTACATTGTCATTTATTGACATAGGAACATGCGGAATACGAATTTGTGTTTGTAGCTCCGTATGTTACCATTTTCACGAAATATTTTTTCTCATTTATGACTCACCCTGTACATAAGGGGCAGTACGCGCCACAGTCACGACAATCCATGGTGACGTACACGGCGCACTTTCTCGTTTTGGCGGGATACCTGGATGACAAAATGTCAGACTAGGTGTGGTGTAGTGCAATGTGCCCACACTTTGTTGCTCTTGTACAACATGTACTCATCAGAGCACAGTTCCTCGATATATTGAAATCATTAGACGATATTAAGGAGCAGGAGGAACTTAGGACAGTAAACGCTAGCGTAATGGCAGAAACAAGGGCACCACAATATTTTGTCCTACGTGATGAAGAGCCGAATTGGTACATTCACGGAAGAATGAAAGAAGATAGGAAAAGCTAAGAGCGAAATTGAAATAATCTAAACCAGGAGGAACAAAGTAGAAATGAAGTGCTGGATCACAGACGTCGCCTGAATTGCATGCAGGCATCGCATAATGAGAAAAGTCCAAATAATAACGGAAGTTCACTATCGACTACACTTGGGACAGAGGTCCATAGGTTGCCCAAGTAAATGCGGAAACATAATGAGGAAACGCAGGGGCCACTCCAGTAGATCAGGGACATTACATACGTAATGTGCGGTACTAGCAGTCGTAAGCACAAGATGGGTATTTCTGGGACGATGGATAGACTGTAGATGTTGTGACTGATTTCAGTTTGCCGTCCGCAAGGCTTGATGAAAATTCCATGCACGTAGCGGATGAAACATTCTAATGGGCGTGAGGCGACTGTTCATGGGTTAGAGACCCTGGCATATGTCCTTTTAGGATTTACAGGTCCATACGTTTTATTCACATTTCCAATATTGACACGTCGTTCATTGTAATTTTTGTGTTCATTTTGTATTGCTTAATTGTTGTTACCTTTATTTGCACATTTCTTGTAAAGATAAAAGCTAAGCATGTATGTAAATGTTAGACATTAAGACAGACTAAAAATGTCATACCTCCCGTCACAGTCAAAACCCCTACGTTAATTAGCGCGTCGGCCGCGGTGGTCGAGAGGACTGAGGCGCTTCAGTCACGGTCTGCACGGCCACTACGGTCGGGGATTCGAATCCCCCCTCGGGCATGGATATTTGTGCCGTCCTAGTTCGTAAGTAGTTCATAAGTAGTTTGTAAGTTTAGGGACTGATGACCCCGTAGTTAAGTCCCATAAGATTAACAAACATTTGAACATTTTGTTAATTAGCGCAGTGAAATTTTCTGCGTCATAATCAGTGAGTGATTTTTGTTTCATTTACTTCGACAGTACATGTGCAACGAGCCTAGAGATCATAGATGGGCTACTGTGCCATGTCTCTCAACCTTTTCTACCAAAAGCTTAACAATTATGCAGGTATCTGAGTAACATTTCGGCCAGGGACACTTTTCGGCAGTGACTTTGTCAATGAAAGCATTCGCCAACACCAAGCCAGCGTCCTTCCCGCCTGAGGGAGGGGGTGGGAGAGGGTGCCAGCAGGAAGCACCCCACTTTCACCTTCGCCACCGGCCGCCGCGCCGCATTCTCCCGCTCCAGGAACAGCCAGCCTAATTGCCGTGGCTTTCTTGTAAGAATGTACAAGCTGAAACCAGCCTGACTTCGGGTAGCATGCAGATAACTGGCAACAACGGACGCCGGGAAGAGATGCCATTAGAACGAAATGAACACAACAGCGTGTGTACAAAGAAAGCTCTTGTCTGCAGATACCAGAGGAGTCGTTTCAAAACAGCTACGGAAATGAAGATTAACCGTGGACCCCTGCAGATGGGAAGAAGACAACCAAACCCCTGCAGTGCACACATGCGTGAGTGGGAGAGAGTCTGGCTTGCAGAGTAGATAAAGTGCTTCCACCAAAAAAATATTTCTGGCCAGGGACAAAGACCCTGATAAATGGCATACCTGACAGGCCTAACACAGACAGCTGCCAGAAAGCAAGTTCGCTAGTCTCATCTCATTCCACAGAAGATTTCCACTGGGGACTAAAAGGCGCGGTCGTGGAAACGAGGATAAGCTACTGGATTACATTGCAAAACCAACACACCAATCACAGGGCCAAAGAGATGCAAATTTCGAGGGGACGCTGTAGCTGGAGAGGGAAGGGACCTGGTGAGAAAACGCTGAAGTAGGCACTTGATCCAACGCCGGAGAAGCGAGAAGACATGAAGGCAGCTTCCGCCTTGGCAGACGCAGCACTTTGACTGTCGGGAGTCGCGCTGTGCCAGACAGCCGCAGAATCATAGAGCACAGAGCAGGCATGCGCTATGCTGCCGCGACCGCCGCCTCCGCCAACGTACACGCATGCTGCACCGCGCCCATCCAACGCCTGACGCCTACGTAAAGTTAATGTTGGTGACATCGGAAGTTACCACTCCCTTCTCCACTCGTATCTGAGTCGTCTCAACGCCCAGTCAAATCGGCCATGAGAGATTATTGTTTTTCAAATCATTTAATAAATAAAACTAATATGTGGTAATTCTCTGTAAAAACTGTTCTGGTGCCAAATCAGAATCCAGTATCCACAGCAGCCTTCTTCCATAATTTCTAATTTTATTTCATTTTATTTTATTGCACTGTCGGTTTATGCAGAGAGAGTACTGATTTACTACAACACTTAAAAGAAATAAAAAGTAAATAGAGCATAATATTCTAATAAGAATTCATCATTCTGTTACAATCTATTACATAACATAAAAAAACGCCTTTTTATTTCTGCAATGTATTTATTTTTCGCAGCTGCGTTTCGTTCTTTATATATTATTATTATTTCAAGGCATACTCAGTGGGTTCTACAAATAGCAGATTTTTCCATTCGTGGGCTACTTTTAACAAAGTATGCAATTTTTCTGAACCAAATAAGAGGTTACCTAAAGTTAATCGTCTTTCACATTTGGATATTGCGGTTCTTTCTACATGGTCACAGTCAGACGTCGCACAATTGTTCCCATTATGTAATCAGTGTGCAGGTTTTTTTTCCCTTTTGCGGTATCACTCTGTGACAGCGGCTTTTGGTCAATCAGTAGTGTGAAGTATTGTCCTACCAGCATGTGACGAAACTTCCTGATAGCGGCATTTGCTGCATACAGCTCTGGATCATAGGTGGACCAGTTTCTTCTTGCTGAAGAAGGCCAGCGGCTGTCAGTGATCACCACCTTGCTGCCGGAGTGCTGCACCGACTGCGTTTGCAGACGCATCGACCATGAGGCGCCTGCGGAACTGGATGAGTTAGCAGGGCGATTTCGGCAATGGCGGTCTTCAAATTGGCAAATGCTTTTTCTTTTGACTGTCCCATAATAGTTTATGGTTTTGGAGTGCCTCGTAACAGTTCATTTTGAGGTGCAGTAAGCAGGGCATGGTTACAGACAAAACTATGACAGAAGTTCAGTACGCCAAGAAATCGTCGAAGTTGTTTCACTGTTAATGGTTGTGGATAATTAATAATTGCCTCAACATTTACTCGTAGTGGTCGTATTCCTTCTTCATTTACAATATGACCAAGAAAGTTTTCTTCTTTTATGGGCTTATGAATAAGCCACGGATCTGTAGACGGGTGAAAATTTGTTGTAAATGTTCCAGGCGCTCTGTTTCGGAGCTTAACATAATCATCGATGTAGATGTAACAGAAATCAAGATCGTCCATGAAACGTTGGAATGTCTGGGCAGCATTTCAATGTCCGAAAGGCATTCTGACAAAGAAAACCCAAAACGGCGGTTTAGGGCGAAGTCCTTAATGTGCGGCACAGAGTAGCCGTCAGGCAGTCTCCTGTAGACTCCACACGGACGCCAGCCATTCTTCTTCTTCGGTAAAACATGTTGAGAATCTATTGCGTGAATGAACGCTATTTATTAACAACATAATACATTCAACTATAACTTACCCGCAGACTAATTAACAACCACAGAGTAATTATACATATCAAGGAACTGACACAATTCAGAGATATGTACGCAAAGAGTAATCGCACTTCGATAAATCACCACAATTCACCATTCTCGCCACTTCTGTCTGCAGAATCGAAGCAGGTCACATAAACTACACATTCCTATTCAGCTACCTCGAGTCCCTACTACAGACCTATAGCCTAATTACTTTCATTACTTGCAGGCATATAAATTATATCCATAACTTTATTCATATTCTAGTGCAGCACAACGAATAAACAGTCTCATCTCTGATCAGAGATAGGAGTACAATAATTACCAGTAAAGACTAATCAAAGATACAATCCCAGCGTAGATAAGAGATAATAACATGGCAACAAAATTATATATAAAAAACAGAACTAACGTGATTTCGTTTCATATTTTCCCTTTAATTTCAAATAAAAGCTTTTCCTCAAATCCACGGAATCAACATCATACTCAGAAGACGATAATATAATCTACCTCTTGACACTCATAGTTACATGTTCTTTTTGTAAAAAATGTAAACATACTGAATTCTGAAGAGCTGTCAGATAAACGTAAAAATCCGTAGCTTTAGTGAATAATAATCATCTTATCTATGAAAACATAATATTGTAAGTTACGAGATATTATAAATTATAAAAACAATTCGTCACACTAAGATTAAAATAAACGGCTTGCCAGAACATTGTATGTATTAATTTCGTTTCCGCTCTGTATGAAAGAAATAGCTTAAACAGTACGAAATATTATGAAAAACTTATTTATTGAAGGCGAAGCAACTGAAGATGGCTTCTTAGCCAAAATAAGCTAATAGTGGAACTATAGCTAATATTATACAGTGTTATAAATATATATTTTATATTGTTAAAATGTCGTTGTACGATGACACTGACACTATGGGCCCTGCAGATAACAAAATAATTGTTGACTGATTTGGAAAACTCTAGGTAGGTGTACTAATGTTTATTTCTGCAGCGTGGAATGGTAACGAATGTACCATTATTTTTCCACAAATCTGTATCGAGGAAGCAAAATGAGACGGCGTTCGTAGTAAATGAAGTCAATAAATCAGCCCATATGAATGTTTTGTCACTGTGCAATGGTAGAATCACTGGTGGAATGTAGCTCACTAGCAATTGTATGTTAAGTTCAAATGCAGGAATGCTGGATTTTGGCTGCTCTTTTTTACAACATATAACGGCACTAAAGCTTAATTTCGCGTAATGCTGTTAGGACATAACTCGTATTTTTCATTCCTGCAATCAGTAAGGTTGTTTCATTCCTCTTCATCTGAAAACGCGTTAATGGTGGTCTGCGGTAAGTTTGTTTGGAATCTGTTTCCATTAACACAAGCGAATAACAACTGGCAAATTCATATACACCTCATAATGGAAAGCAGCGGACAATATTTCACGCTCTGATGCAATTACTAAACACCACGCTGCCGCGGTTTCAATTTCCTTCCTTCTCCATGAGTAGCTCCCTCTCCCTTTCTCTCTTTGTCTCTGTATCTCGTCTCCCTTTGTGTGTACTTGTTCCTGTGTGTGTGTGCGTGTGTGTGTGTGTGTGTGTGTGTAGTTGTGTGAATGTGTATGTGCGCTGTCGCTGTCGTTGTTTTTACATGGATGAAATAGGAGGTCGCATAAATTTTATTTATTTATAGTAGCGGACCAATATGTGACTCGCATGTTCACAGAATCTGAGTATACGCCGCTACCTTCGTTTGAAGAGTTAGGGTACAATAGGACGAGATACTGTTCACCGGTACTAACTACGAGGCAGTGTGTCGAATAAGTGAGAACTTCATGTGTTGTAGGTCTGTGTTCTGCTCTAAGAAAGGATTACAGAACAAATTAATATTGTTGTTGTTGTGGTCTTCAGTCCGCAGACTGGTTTGATGCAGCTCTCCACGCTACCCTGTCCTGTGCAAGTCTCTTCATCTGAGAATACGTTCGGCAACCTACATCCTTTTGAATCTGCTTACTATATTCGTCCCTCTACGATTTTTACCCCACACGCTTCTTCTAATGCTAAATTGACAATTCCTTGACGTCTCAGAATGTGTCCAACCAATCTATCCCTTCTCTTAGTCAGGATATGCCACAAACTCCTTTTCTCCCCGATTCGGTTAAGCATCTCCTCATTAGTTACGTGATCTACCCATATAATTTTCATCATTCGTCTGTAGCACCACATTTCAAAAGCATCTGTCATCTTTTCATCTGAACTCCTTATCGTCCACGTTTCACTCCCATACAATGGCACACTCCAGACAAATGCTTTCAAAAAGGGCTTTCTAACATTTAAATTAATATTGGATGTTAACAAGTTTCGCTTCTTTAAAAATGATTTTTCCCACATTTCCATTCTGCATTTTATATCTTCTTTACTTCGGGCATCGGAAGTTATCTTGCTACCCAAATAACAAAATTCTTCTACTACTTTTATTGTCTCATTACCTAATATAATTCCTTCAGCAACGCCAGATTTTCTGACAGTGCAATCCATTACCTTCGTTTTACACCTGTTAATGTTCATCTTGTATCTTCCTTTCAAGACACTGTCCATTCCATTCAATTGCTCTTCCAGATCCTTTGCAGTCTCCGACAAAATTACTTTGTCGTCGGCAAACCGCAAACTTGTTATTTCTTCTCCCTGAACTTTAATTCCCCCTCCAAATTTCTCCTTCCATTCTTTCACTGTTTGCTCAGTGTATAGATTGAACAACATAGGGGAAAGGCTACAACCCTGTCTTACTCCCTTCCCAACCTCTGCACCCCTTTCTTGCCTTTCGACTCTAATAACCGCTGTCTGGTTTTTGTACAACTACCTTCAGAATTTGGAAGAGTGTATTCCAGTCGACATTGTCAAAAGCTTTCTCCAAATCGACAATCGCTAAAAACGTAGGTTTCCCTTCCCTTAGTCTAAGATACGTCGTAATGTGAGTATTGCCTCCCGTATTTCTACATTTCTCCTAAATCCAAACTGATCTTCCCCGAGGTCGGATTTCACAAGTTTTTCCATTCGTCTGTAAATAATTCGTATTAGTATTTTGCACCCATGACTTATTAAACTGATAGTTCTGTAATTTTCACACTTGTCTGCACTTGCTTTCTTTGGAATTGGAATTACAATATTCTTCTTAAAGTCGGAGGGTATTTCCCGTGTTTCATACATGTTGCATACTAGGTGATACATTTTTTTTTCACGAGTGGCTCCCCTAACGACATCAGCAGTTCAGACGGAATATCATCTACTCCAGGGGCCTTGTTTCGACTCAAGTCCTTCAGCACTCTGTCAAATTCTTCTCGCAGTATCATATCTCCTATGTCATCTTCCTCCACTTCGTCTTCCATTTCTAGAATACTGCCTTCAAGTTTATTTCCTTTCTATAGGCCCTCTATATATTTCTTCCACAGTTCAGCTTTCCCCTCTTTGTTTAGTACTGGTTTTCCGTCTGACTTCTTGATATTTATACAGCTGCTTTTCTTGTTTCCAAATATCTCTTTTATTTTTTTGTATGCGGTATCTATCTTTCCCCTGGTTATGCATTCTTCTACTGTTCTGCATTTGTCCTCTAGCCATTCCTGCTTAGCCAGTCTTGACTTCCTGTCAATCTCATTTTTCAGACGTTTGTACTCCGTTTTTCCTGTTTCACTTGCAGAATATTTATATTTTATCGTCTCATCAATTCAGTATATCCTGTGTTATCCAGGGATTTCAATTAGGCCTTGTCCTTATGCCTATATGGTCTTCTGCAGCCTTCAGTACCCTATGTCTCAGAGCTACCCATTCTTCTTCTACTGTATTCCTCTCCCCCGTTTCAGCCAATCCTTGCCTAATGCTCCCTCTGAAACGCTCCATTACCTCTGGTTTCTTCAATTTGTTCAGGTTCCATCTCCTAACCTTTCTTCCTTTCAGCGGGCTCTTAAGTTTTAATCTGCAGTTCATAACCAATAAGTTATGGTCAGAGTCTATATCTGTCCCTGGATATGTCTTACAGTTTAGAACCTGGTTTCTAAGTCTATTCCTTACCATTATAAAGTCAATCTGGTACCTTCCAGTGTCTCCTGGTCTCTTCCACGTGTACAACCTGCTTTCATGATGATTAAACCAGGTGTTGGTGATCATTAAATTTGCTCTGCGCTAAATTCTACGAAGTGATCTCCTCTTTCATTCCTTTTTTCCAGTCCATATTTACCTACTACATTTCCTTCTCTTCTCTTTCTTACTACCGAATTGCAGTCCTCCATCACAATCAAGTTTTCGTTTCCCTTAACTTTCTGAATGATTTCTTTTATCTCCTCATAGATTTTTTCGATGTCTTCAAGACAGGCCGTGCTAGTTGGCATATAAACTTGCACTACTGTGGTCGGTGTTGGCTTCGTGTCGGTAAACGTCCCATTATGCAGAAATTTTTTAGATTCTACACATATCTGAATGTGATATTACTCTGAGGGAAGTACTCTGAATTTTGATGAGGAGTGATAGAGCTACGTTGAAGACTTAGTGATCCAGAGACTGCAGCGACTTTGAGTACTACAGTCTCTGCTTAGACTTACAAAATGATTTTTCAGGATTAACAAAGGAACTTCCCTAAAATTATATATGTTAACGCTGTTGACATGTACAATTCTCGCACCGGGAGCTGCCGTTGTCAACCATTTTCTCGATTTCACAGAGACTGCTCACAGAGACTGCCTACACCACCATTGTCCGTGCTGTTTTGGAGTACTACTGCGCATTGTGCGATCCTGACCAGGTGCGACTGACGGACGACGCAGAAAAACTTGGCAGCTTTTTTCTGTTATCGCCATAAAGGGGAGAGAGTGTCATGGAAATGATTCACGTGTAGCCATGGAAAGCATGAAGAGAGATGTTCTCGACATCTGTGTAAACCATTTTTTACTTTCAATGCAAACATATTTTGCTGGCACACACCTACATAGGGAAACAATCATCACTATAAAATAAGAGAAATTAGATGAAAAAGGGAAATATGTAGGTGTTTCTATTTCCCCGAACGCTATTCGAGACCAGAACTGTAGAGAGCCTGAAAGCTGAGTAGCTTTGTGGATATAAGGTCTCCCCACTGTTTATATAATGTTGGCAGCATGTGGGCGGGTCTTGTCACAGCACAGGATGATGACGTTAAGACTCAGCTGCACAATACGGTTCTCATACCTCTGGAGACCTTCGGCCGAAGAGGTACAGGCCTTGGCACAATCATTATTAAATAGAAACTACAAACAATCTTGTATAAATGTACTAACATATTAACGGCTAAGGCATTTTTTAAATAAATTTACGTTTTTCTATTATTCTAGTTTTCATTTCACTGCCTCTTATGGGTCTATTTCCATTAAATTAGGAACGGCATAAACATTAAATGTGCATGCGGTAAAATGAGAAATAGCGACCAACAACTATGTTATTAAGGAATGCAGATGGCACCTGGAACGACAACTATCGAGCTTAAGCTTGGTCTGCGCATCTAGGCCTTCGTTAGGCATTTTCGGACAGCCAATGAGGGTTCAGTATTATTCTCAACACACTGGTGCGACACTCGTAGGCACTGTCAAAGCTTCATTGTCGCAAATTATTCAGTGGTTGTTATTCAATTTGTTGTAATTGTCATCACTTATGGTGCTGGCACGCAACAAATTCTTCGTTAGTAAGTGAGAGAGCGACATTATAAGTTTGATTCAAGTACAGAGCGTACTTCAACAGGCGCTTGAAGCCGGCAGAAATGCTTTTCCCCTCTAGATATTCGTGAGAAGCAATCTTCAAACTGTCACAAAATTTATAATAGTTAAGTAACTTTAAAGTGGCTGACCAAGGAATCTGGTGAGAAATATTTAAAACTGGTAATAATGTTGCACACAACACATTGAGCCAGTAAAAAATAAGACGAAAATGTGGTGGAATGAAATACGCGAAGAAGCTATAGCAGAGAGGTGCATATGGAAAATTTAAGATTAAGACCAATTGAAAAAAAAATCAATCAGGTTAATCACGAATGCCATACTAGCCCTTGAAATAGAGAATTGGAAAGACCCAAGAATTTGAAAAAATGACACTCGCGACATATCAAACTTTTGACGACAAATTAAACGAGTACTAAACTCGAAATAACAGTTTCAAAACTGAGAATGGAAAATTAGAGAACTAGGATAAGAAATTATATGCTACCAATATATTTTAATCAGTTTCTTAAATGTCCTGAACCAAGTAGAAATTATAATTCTGAGATACTAACGAAACTTTGGAAGAATATATTTTACAAAATACAATAGAAGAAATTGAATAAAATCGTTAAAAAGAAGATTGTATAACAGCTTTAATTTTGAAGAAGTTCATCACAAATATAGCAAATGAGCTGCCATTAAATTCTGAAGAAATCTGGAGAACAAAAAAAAATGCGAGGAATGGAAAGTTTCCTTGATTAAAAAAAAAAAAAAAAAAAAAAAAAAAATTGAAATAAACTGTCTTGCATTTACAAATGATATTGCCATATTTTTCTGAGATGTGGCGTCTGCTATAACACAAGTAAATCTATAGGAAGGAATAGCCAGCTGAACTGGCTTAAGAATATCTGCAGGAAATAATAATTTTAACAAATGGTAATGATGCTCCAAAATTCCTGAAAGCAAATATTGGTCAAATAGAGGGTAAAAACGTTTTAGTATCTAGGCATGAGAAGAGCAACTGATGTCATGAAAGACCTCTAGAATAATAAATGCCTATCCAAAAATGAAAAATGGATTAGAACAATGTGGAGAAGCTAAAATGCCTCTATTCAAATGAATGTCTGGAATTAAACTACAATTTAGAGAAAGAATCATATTGAAAATATTAGGGCCGCAAAACGTAGCAGAAGGTTGGAAATTACAAACTAATACTGAAATAAACCAAAATACAGAAAATATTTCAAACATAAAAAGGAAAAGAAGGTTCACGTTTTCCGGACATCTGTTAGAATGCAAGACAGTACACATTTAAATATCTTTGGATAAAAGCTCCACTAAAAGTGGGTCATTGAAATAAAAAAAAAATATTTAGAAAGAAATAATTCGTAAATATATGTAAATATCACAGAAGCCTTTAGAGGGAAATGTGTAGAAAATGGAGGATTTCAAGGCATATTAGCTAAAAAGACTGGTGCAAAATGGTCCGAAGATAGAAAGAAGAAATGCAGTGAACACATGAAAAAACACTGGAGGAAAAGAAAAGAGGAAAGGGAACATGGTTGTCAGATACCCTATACACAGGAAAAAAAATTAACTATAAACAACAAGAAGTAGAACATATACACTCCTGACTATTAAAATTGCTACACCACGAAGAAAACGTGCTATAGACGAGAAATTTAACTGAAAGGGGAAAAAATGCAGAGATATGCATATGATTAGCTTTTCAGAGCATTCGCACAAAACTGGCGCCGGTGGCGACACCTACAAAGTGCTGACATGAGGAAAGTTTCCGACCAATTTCCCATACACAAACAGTAATTGACCGGCGTTGCCTGGTGAATCGTTGTTGTGATGCCTCGTGTAAGGAGGAGAAATGCGTATCACGACTTTGATAATAGTCGGATTGTAGTCCATCGCGATTGAGGTTTAGCGTATCGCGACATTGCTGCTCGCGTTGGTCGCATTCCAATGACTGTTAGCAGAATATGGAATCGGTGGGTTCAGGAGGCAATACGGAACGCCGTGCTGGATATCAACGGCCTTGTATCACTAGCAGTCGAGATGACAGGCATCTTATCCGCATGGCTTTAACGGATCGTGCAGCCACGTCTCGATCCCTGAGTCAACAGATGGGGACGTTTGCAAGGCAAGAACCATCTGCACGAACAGTTCGACGACGTTTACAGCAGCATCGACTATAGGCTCGGAGACCTTGGCTGCGGTTACCCTTGACGCTGCATCACAGACAGGAGCGCCTGCGATGGTGTACGCAACGACGAACCTGGGTGCAGGAAAGGCAAAAAGTTATTTTTTTTTTTTTCGGATGAATTCAAGTTCTGTTTACAGCTTCATGATGGTCGCATCCGTGTTTTGCGACATTGCGGTGAACGCACATTGGAAGCGTGTATGCATCGCCATACTGGTGCATCACCCGGGGTGATGGTATTAGGTATTGGTGGTTACACGTCTCGGTCACCTTTTGTTCGTATCGACGGCACTATGAACTGTGGCCGTTACATTTCAGATGTGTTACGACCCGTGGCTCTTCCCTCCATTCGATCCCTGCGAAACCATATATTTCAATAGGATAATGCACGACCGTATGTTGCAGGTCCTGTACGGGCCTTTCTGCACACAGAAAATGTTCGACTGCTGCCCTGGCCAGCACATTCACCAGAACGTCTGGTCAGTGGTGATAGAGCAACTGGCTACTGTTGATGAACTGTGGTATCGTGTTGAAGCTGCATGGGCATTTTTACCTATCATGCCTTCCAAGCTCTGTTTGGCTTAATGCCCAGGCGTATCAAGGCCGTTATTACGGCCAGGGATGGTTGGTCTGGGTACTGATTTCTCAAGATCTATGCACCCAAATTGCGTGAAAATGTAATCACATGTTAGTTCTAGTATAATATATTTGTCCAGTGAATACCCGTTTATCATCTGCATTTCTTCTAGGTGTAGGACATTTAATGACCAGTAGTGTATTATAGCACTAGACGAGTTGTGTTTTGATTTTTAGCTCATACTTCTTGAAGCTGTGTTACTTTTCGAAACATTTATCACGATGGATTACTGATTTCTGGAACATGTATTGTAATAGGATACAGTTTCCCTTCTCTTACCTTTTACCTTCCACTAACTGCAGTCAGCACAACCCAAAGGTAAAGAAGGGTATGCGATATCACATGAGGTATTACGAATGTTATATTCGAAATGTATGCATGCTACGAGAAATTTCTCAGTTTTTGTGACGACTGTCTCGGAAAAAAGACGATGTCATTGTGTATTTCCACTGACAATGTTACTTCCGTTGCCTTACTGTGTACGTCGCTGATCAACAGTCCCACAGTCGTTTAGTATCTATTTATTTTTATTTAATTATTTTGTGTTTTCACAGCTTGTACAAATGATCAAGCGATGTTTCGAAAAATTCAACATGTTTCAACATGAAAGTGTTTCAGAGTTGCGCTAATACAGGCCCAAGAACTGAAGTTTACATCACCTTTGCAGTTGGCAACAGCGTAATGGATTAGATGAATGGAGATGCATTCTTTCTTCACTTATGCTGTTGCAGTATATATATCTCACCGTACTGCGCAGTTTGTCTCTAATTTTTAGGCTATTGCAGACTACTTGTATGAAAATATATTGAGACAAATGTCACATCGTGGGATCAACGTTTGCATTTATGTGTAGTATAAGTCTGCCACCTGTGAGTGGAACCAGCGTTTGAGTCTTCAGCTCTTTGATGTCGTTAAAACGGCGGTTGGAGGAGAGGAATTTCTAGAGATTCAAGAAAAGATGGTAATCGCTGGAAGAATCATCAGGACTGTATACTGGATGATCCAACACCTCTCACGAGAACTTGTGCAAAACAGCTGCTATGCGCCAAGTAACATAGGGATGAAGGAAAGAAGGAAGGAAGGTTGGGGTTGGACGTTCTGTCGACAGCGTGGCTGTTAGAAGTGGAGTTTGTCGACGAATATTGTCACGGATCAGGACAACACCTGCAGTAATCGTTCCATCTACATGGGATACTCTGCAAATCACAATTAAGTGCCTGGCAGAGGGTTCATAGAATCACCTGTATACTGTTTATCTTCCATTCTCGAATAGCGCGTGGGAAGAAAGAACCTCTCCGTTTTAGCTCTGAATTCTCGTATTTTATTCTGATGATCATTTCTACGTATGCATTCGGAGGGGAATCTTGGCGATTGGAGTTTCGTAAGTAGCCGACGCCGCAGCGATAAGCGCCGTTGTTGTAATCACTGCCACCTTAGATCCTCATCATTTCCGTACGCTGTCTCCCCTGTATCGTGACAGTACAAAACGACCTGCCCTTCTTTGGACTATTTCGATGTCCTCCGTCAAACCCACCTGATAAGGATCCCACACTGGGCAGCAATACTCGAAGAAAGGACGGAGAAGCGTAGAGTATGCAGTTTCTTTAGTACTTCTGTTGCATCTTTTAAGGGTTCTGCCAATAAAACGCAGTCTCTGTTTCGCCTTTCCCACGACATTATCTTCGTGTTTTTCCAGTTTAAGTCTGAAGTAATAATAATTCATAGGTATTTTGTAGAGTTTTCGGTCTTCACTTTTGATTGATTTATCTTGTACCCAAAGAAATCCCTTTCCTCTGGCGAGTGGTTTTGACAACGACGAAGAGCTGAACTCGAGTGTCAGACGCTGGCTCCATTTACAGGTGGCAGACTTGTACAACGTAAGAACATAACATTTGGTCCCATGATATATGTCTCAATTTTTTTGGTGACTATGTAGAAAAACAGCTCAAACGTTGCTGCATCTGTTGTCAATAAGGATTTTTATAAAACTCCTTTCCCTATGAAAAAAAACGGTAGTAATGCTTTCCGGATGCATCTTATGAGAATCTAGAGTGGTATCATATTCCCAGATATTGTGCTCAGAAATTGAGTGGTAAGATATGAACAATTATTTACATTCAGTCGTATGAGAGTTTGAATGTCTTCTCCACAGGAAAGTTTGGAATGTCAGCAAGATCCATAAATGAGATTTGAAACAATAAATATGATTTATTTTACAAAAATAAATATCTTAGTGTATAGAAGTGGAAGAGAGTCTTCCGTGTATGACAACACCATATGTTTGTGATCTACATGAGGATGCAATAAATAAGTTCGAATATGAGAGAATGTGTGAGTGGTGATGAGCATCAGTCAGTGCGGTGGTGCTGCCCTGGTCTAGCTGTCGGCGCGCTGCTGGAAGACGAACAGCGGCCGGAAGAGGAGCGTGGCAGCGGCCGCCATGCCTCCGCCAGGCTCCTGGTCCTGGTAGTCCAGCTCCAGCTGTGGCGCCTCCCTGGGTTCTCGCAGCTCGTCCAGGGACACCTCCAGAGGAACCAGCAGCTCTTGCCGCCGGCCGACAGCGGGCAGCGCCGCGCAACACACCAGCAGCACCGACGTACCCAACACCAGCACTGTCATCTGCAGGGGAACACAAATTGGTTTAGTCAAAATAATTCTTCTGAAGACACAGTAACGTCACTTGCTACAAAAATAGTTGTAAATAAGTAGGTGCATATGTAAATCCTATGCAAATGATCTGACATCCCCCCCCCCCCCCAAACCCCCAATGGACTGTGACCCAGCGAGGTGGCGCAATGTTAACACTCTGGACTCGCATTCGGAAGAATGGTGGTTCAAATTCACCTCCGGCCATCCAGATTTAGATTTTTCGTGGTTTCCCTAAATCACTCCAGGCAAATGCTGGGATGGTTCCTTTGAAAGGGCACGGCCGATTTGCTTCCACATCCTTGCCCAAATACTCGGAGCGTAAGCTCCAATGACCACGCTGTCGACGGGACGTTAAACTCCAAGCTTCCTTCCTTCCTTCCAAGGGACTGTATTGCTGTGTTCATCAGTCCCTAGCGTTGTTACACATTAGGTCAACTTAAACTGCGTGTATTAAAAGGAACACTCCCTCCACCATCCCCTCCCTTCTCCTCTCGACCACTCCCCTCACTTCCTCCCCTAGCTCCCCTCCCCTTCCTTCCCAGTCATCGTTCTGATGCCACGTCGCTGTGTGTTTTAGCAACGTGTGTTTTTGTCAGTAGTGCGTTTTTTCAGTGTGTTTTTAAAGCGAACAATGAACGGCCAACACCTAGCTGACGCTATATGTCTTTTCGATTATCCGTGTATTCCCCCATTCACACCCCTCACCCTCCTTACTCCTCTCCACCCATATTATTTACTTTTTTCCGATTGCTTCGGGAATATTCTCTAATTTTAGTGTTTTTTTATGTAGGTACAGTGAATGGCCAACCCGCAGCTGACACTTTGAGTTTTTTCCAATGTTTTTACGTGCTGCAGTGTCTCCGAGTCTGTTTTATCATTTATTTCTTCAGTCTCGCCATATCCATGTGAAAAGACTACATTCTTTTCTCCGTTCCATCTCATTTCTTCAACGTAGTTAAGTCCTTTAGATTTTCAAACATTTGAATTTGAAGCTCAGCAGTTTGGTATTTCAGGATTAGAAATAGTTGATCATTTCAAGACACCTTTAACGTCTAAATTCTTGGGATGATAGGCGTGGTCAAATCTGCATCCACCTCTCACAATTTGACCGCACGTTTAGATAATCGGGAATGGGCTTATATTTCATAGTAGTGCCTACTATGTGTGTTGCGTACATTACACCAATTCACCGTCTGGTATGCATTCTTCGAGAGTATGACACACACATACTCGAGGCAACTATTACCGAAATACTTTAACCATTCCCGATGACGAATACGTGCGGTCAAATTGTGAGATGTGGAAACAACTTTAACAACCCTTGTCATCCAAAAAAATTACACGTTAAACAGATCATACGTCTTTCTACGTCACAAAGACGGTTCCTGACCTATCATCGTATCTTTTCATGGACAGTTGACTTCCAAATGTAGACTACCGTTTTTGAGTACGCCAATTGCTGCTCCTCATTGTTCTAGGGACATGTATTTGTGGTGACATGGCATATTGAGCCAGTAAAAACAAGAAAAAGAAAATTGAAGGTGTTTCTATATGGGATGAAACCGGTCGAAAACACATGAAGCATAAATTGTACTCTCATTCGTTATTAATATCTTTTAATATCTCTGTATATTTTAACCGTTTACGTGTTTATTTGAATATGTATAATTATTTCAGCTGTAGATGCCCTTATAAGATTGTTTGCAATAACTTAAACAAATTCTAGCTGAGGATTCATTATTCTCATGACGAAGCAATATTTTGACAATATTACCTAACAACATTGTGCAATTGCTGTGTAATTGCCAAGCGCTTATCCGAGGGTGGTGGAACACAAATTCTGGTACAGCTATTTCATTAGCTCCTCCTGTAACATGTTTGCTTTATTTCTTTTCGCTGGTATCTACGCTGCCATCAGACACATTCACTTGTAGAAAAAACCGCTCGGCATACATGGTAAGAACAGCCTCAGTATATCTTGTTTCGTCATAAATCAGAATCAACTATCTTTTTCGTCTGCGGTTGCAACATTCATCGTCCCCTCGCATGCCAGTTCTATAAATAATAGATGTGTAGCCAATAATAATATCGTATGTTTAGAGATGCTTTCTGTACAACGTGTGCGCGGTACTTGAATTTCGGTCATTTGAATTTCGCTACACGGCGATTTGTGCCCTTTTCGATATTCGCAGAAGTGCAGTGTTTCGCATGGGGTTTTCTGGGGTTTCCAATTACGAGTTATGAAATGCTGTCCTGACCTACGGAGGGCGGTCCCACGTGCCATTGCATATTCAACGGACAGTGGCCGGCCGCGGTGGCCGAGGGGACTGAGGCGCTTCAGTCACGGTCTGCACGACCACTACGGTCGGGGGTTCGAATCCCCCCTCGGGCATGGATATTTGTGCCGTCCTAGTTCGTAAGTAGTTCATAAGTAGTTTGTAAGTTTAGGGACTGATGACCCCGTAGTTGAGTCCCTTAAGCTTAACAAACATTTGAACATTTGAACGGACAGTGAGTGGCGTGTTGTAAATTACGATTGTGTAGTCATTTCGATTCCTTAGATTACAGTGCCAACTGTCATGAAACAAATTAAACGTTTCGAACAATACAGATGCAGTTTTTGTCGCAGAATCGGAATAGAAAACTCGGGTTTCCGATACAGGTATTTCATTGTCTTCTGTTAAAATGAACACTCTGTACAAGGAATAGTGCACAAAGGTAGTATTTGGAGATGCAGTAGAAGTTACTAGTAAAAGAGCTTCAAATCTTTTTGCAAATGGCTGTTCCGACAGAGAAACGCAACACAGCTATGATTATGCTCCCTCGTGTGACACACAGGTCTCAATGTTATTGCTATTAATGTCAGCATAAGGCTCCAACAATTCTCACGAAAACCTTACAAAGCCCCTAGACTGATGCACCATTTTTTCCACAGTTGCTACAATTACACTCACTGAAACCACGTACCTTATTGACAAGCATGATGGTTCCTGGCTAACAGAGCGACCGAGTAGCGGGGCACAGCCTGTGGCGTTCAGTGCAGGCGTCAGCTTCTGCGGCTGGAGGTGACTGCCCGCGCCTATATACCAGGGCAGCACACTCACTCTGTTAGCACCTGTTGTGACGTCGCACGGCTGTGCTCAAAACAATGCTGACATCAGCCCGGCTACGTGACCGGTGGCAGACTGCAGACCATGTGTGTGCAGTCTTACGTAACTAGCAATACACGTAATGCCCGTGTATTTTCGGACATCAGAGAACCGCTAGTATCGGTATGACAACATGCGGACCTCACGGAACGAGACGTCTTGCAAGGAGAGTGCACCATTGAGGCGTTCTTAGCGTTGCGTAAGTACGTACAACCATTGTTCTTAACATTGGAACGTTATTGCCAAAATCATATCAATCTGAAGCAATATTTTACTGTAGAAATTTTGGGAATCTTCCGTAAAGTTCAGATTAACCACTTGTTTGTTCTCGTCAAAACAATACGTCTGCTCTTCAGTCTTATCGTATCAGTCTCAGATGATGGTCCAGTGGTTAGAGACAGGGCCATCATTGTTTTCTATTTGTATGAATCAGATGTCTTCTGTACTACAGGTAATTATTTTTTTTCTGTTAACACCGGCTTGGTGCAATATTGACGCAGTATCAAATAATGCAGTTAAAGGCATACGTTCATGGCGTGTAGACAATAAATTTGTTTCACTTATTAAACCCAAGAGGGCGATCTAAATTGTTATTTGTTGTGAAATACATATGCCAAGATCGCTGTTCAACGTTTTATTCCATATTATTGGTTTCGTCAAAACCCTGTCAATAGGTCTACAACTGTACATTTAAATAAATAGCACTTTTCTTTATGTCATTTACAACTGCACAGTTCAATCGCGTTGTCCTGATTTTGAAGAATTTGCATCTGCTCGTCATATATACTAGTTGTCTCATAATTTAAAACAATAGGCCACAACTCCTCACTTATAAAATCTATCACAAAAACTGTTCACATTTGTATTGTTTTAAACTATGACCCAATTAGCACGTATGACCTTATATATCTTATAACTGACGACAGATGCAAATTCTTTGAAAATAATTCAACGGTGCAGTTGTAAATGATGTAATGAGAACTACTTTTTTTTAAATTATAGAGCTGCAGATGTGTCGAAACCGGCGATCAGGAATGATATACTGAACAGCGATCTTGGCACATCTATTTCAGAACAAATAATAAATTGCGCTAAATAAAAAAATCACACTATAATTCAGATTTTACAGTTTCTAACACAAAATTAAAGAAAAACTGACGTTTTAATTACACAGAATGGGCATGTGATTAGTGAGACTGATTGAAATTCCTAGGCATTCATATTAATAGCTATCATGCAAAACCCATGTACAGAATCCTATTGAAAAAGAAAGGCTACTTTATTTACCATTAGAATAGAATCTGAAATGACTATCACGAAAAATAGTCTGGTTTTATTTCGTATTGTTTTTTGGGTAACAATTCCGAAAGAAAAACGGCAGTTTTGGGTCTAATAACGGGCGTTCGAGTAATATATGTTGTTACATTCGTGAACCTCTTGTCGAACGTGTTCAGTAGTGTGCAATTCTAACATTGGCCTTACAATACATATATTTTAAGGTCGTCACTTAAAGTATTCCATAACCCATGGTAACGTTCTCCTTAATTTGGTCTTGAGGAACTTGATATGTAAGATTAATATCAATGTAGTTAATACTTACTCTTTGACTGAAAGGTAATACCTTGTCTCAGACAGTGAAGTAAGAAGTTTAAATAGACTAAGAAGGAACTCTGGTGCCTCGAAGACGAGTTAGCCTATCCACCAACTGAATGCATTTGGTGGAGGCCTCTTCGTTGGACTGCATGAAGCGGGGTCATATCTGAGACGTGCTGACTCGTTTCGAGCTCTCGATTCATGCGGGTTGCGCTATCTTTGGCGGCCGTCCCGTCTGGATGGTGTGGCAGCGCATGTGACGAAAATTGCTGGCTTGGAGCGAAACGGGATGGAAGAGAGGCCTCGAGCATTTTTATTGTGGAGCCTCGATTAAACGGGTGGCGACCGTTATGGCCAGCAAGCCGGAAGTACATCTGGAGGCCTGCCCATGGCGAAATTGTGGAAACCAGGAGTGCCTTCTGTGTTGTTTCAAATGTTTGTAATTATATGGGACCCCTTCCAGTGTGATCCGAGACTTTAATAACGGAGAGGTCGGAGCATCTTGCTGGCTTCAGCATGCTGTAGGCCACTACGGTGGTTATCAGTGCCTAGACTTATAAACTACTTAAACTAATCTAAGAACAACACACAAATCCATGCCTAGGGAGTATTCGAACCTCCGACGCCGGAGGTCACGCGATCCGTTAAGTGACGCTCCAGACCGCTCGGCTACTCCCGCGCTGCCCGTATTTGTGGAATATTATAGTGAGCTCTTGTGTCACTGCGATGTAGAAATTATGACTTTTTAATGGTTTACTGTAAAAGGATTTCTTCAGGCTGCGACCTGAACGAAATGAATTGTTCGTGTAATTTCGCTGTGTTTAGCGAAGTTTGTTTGTGTGGTTGCAGCAATATGTGGCGGCTGCCGAGATCTAGGTATTAACATAGCCCGTGTGGTAAAGAGTGTCACAGGCGTATGTGGTGCTGCCCTACTCTGTAACTGCTTTTACCCAGAACTATGTGGGAGAAGATGTGGTTTGCACATTGAAAGCTGCTTCATAAGATTCGGGCTTGGTAATTATTACTGTACAGAGACACTCAAGCGCAAGCCCTGGCATCATGGGGTGTTCACGTCAGCACTAATCGTGCTTCGGTGGACTTTAACGGCAGAGTGATAAGTCACAGAAATTTTGCGTCAAGTCGTACCCCTTATGCCACAGCGCCTTGAGACAGCGTTATAACAATAACGTCAGCGTGTGTCCATGGACTGCCTACAGCATGCTGAAGCCAGCAAGATGCTCCGACCTCTCCGTTATTAAAGTCTCGGATCACACTGGAAGGGGTCTAATTCATATCATGCATAGAACCAAAGCGCAGGAAGGGCAACAGCGACAAGTAAGGATGAACGTGCCTCAGGGGAGGACCCTACCGCATAAGCTCATCCATTGTGGTCCGAGGGCTATCATATCCCACTGACCTGGCGTAAAAGACCAACCTGTAACTGCCGACGGCCTTGTCTCTTTTACGTAGTAATCAGTTCAGTATATTGACATGGTCTTCAAATATAGATAGTTTCATTTACTTCCAAGCTCTCCTTCTGGATCCATAACAATATTTTTGTAAAGCAGTGAATGTATTGAAAAAATGTTGAAGCAATGTTCCAGAATGTCACAGTAAATACATCTCAATGATGTGAAACTTTAATTTTGAGGATTACTCGTATTGTCTTCGATACTGGAACGAACTGTGCAACTTTCCAGTCTTTGCTACGGCTCTTCCGTTACACATTGTAATGGATTTAGAACTAGCAAACCCATTTAGTAAAAGATCCACTGATGTTTAGTTGTTTTCTATATCCATAGGGTAGAGGATACTCAGATACTATAATTTTGTGTATAGCATTATTACTGAGACCATTCTTTACCTGTCAGTACTTCATTTTCATTCTAAATTTGTCATAATGTAGATAATACAATAGAAATTAGTCAGATTAATTTTTGCAATATTAATTGGGTAAACATTTCGAAACGCATTTTTCTGAGCTAAAGTCTTTTGACACTGCATAATTATATTCTAATGCAAATAGTGTTATAAAAGTACTTTGTCACACCTTAAACTTTAACTTTCTGACCACTGTCTGCCAAATTACTTTGCAGCTTATAAAAATATTGTAATAATGATGACATTGTTGCTAGTAACATGATGCAATTAATCGTGTTACTACAATAATATAATTACTACTGTTTACTGAAATTATGTAATGTATGCTAAACAGTTTGACGCAATCAGTTTGTAGCTAAACTATACAGCTGTTTAATTATTTAACAATTTCAATTATGTAAACATACCAATTCTGCACTCATCATATGTTGCATGTATGTTTGGTATATACTTTTATTCGATCTATAAATATTTGTAAAATTGTCTGCTGTTTGTGTCCATTAATCTGATGTACCAGTATATGTTCTTTTTGAAAAACGCCAGATTTAATTACGGAAACATAATTCAGGAATATTGTTCTGCCTTCTTTATTGTGGAACTGTCTAAAACCTAGCATTATCTATAAATACGAATGCGACGCATCACAGTGAATTACTAGTTTCGCTCGGTCTCAGTTTATATAGTAAGACCATGATGCAGTGTTTGTTTCTTTATATCGCGATGCATTTATATTGTTGGAAGATAATTAAAAAAGGTATGCTGCAGTGTATTTCCTTATACCACGAAAACCCCAGGCTGCCAAATTACATTATATCAGGACGATGATGGATACTACGAAGAATCTGATCGACACAGCAGTTTTGCCTCCATCAACGAAGCAGATGCAATTTAAAACACTATAACTATCATAATTTGTGTTTGCGTTGTGGCGGTCCTGTTCTGACTGATTGGTCATAGCGTATAGCGATGGTGGTGTGCGGTCTGTGTCTCTGCTTCTTCGACATCTGTGATGTGTTTAACTGTGCACTGTCCACAGTGCATGTGTGAGGTGCGTTCTGTGATTAAGTTTATGCAAGCAAAAATTACAATTGAAATTTTGTTATGCTTGTGGTAAAGGAATAACGAGTGAAATCCGAGTGAGTGAATGGAACAATAGCATTAAAATTGGCTGTACCAATGTTCACGATAAAATAGAAAACCAAAGATAACGCTGACTGGCTGCGCCACTGACCTTCCTCGAAGATTACCACAAAACTGTAATAAATTTGTAAATCTTACCCTAACTGGAAACGAAATTATGATTAAACGTATCAATTTAAAAAAAATGGTAGTCGACGGACCTGGGACACAAATTCTCTCAGGAATCCCAGGAAGTGTTTGCAAACTCTATCAGCAAGAAATATCTTTACTGTTGTGTTTATGTATTGTCGTCGATTTTCTGGTACGTGCCACTCATACTTCCCCGTGTCTGTGCCGCATCTAAACTGAACCTCACGTGAGTAGTGTTTGTAAACGGACAGCCAATGTCTCCTTCTGCCCTAGCTATATTTTCCTACGTGTTGTTGGCTGTAGGTGTCAGAGTCCATTACCAGTGAGGTGTCACGTTTCTGTTTCCGTTGGAGTTTACAGTGGCACAGTGGCACCTAGGTGACTTTGACTGACCTCTGTTGAGGGCATGGTCGTGCGGAGCCAGCACTGCGCAGCCAGCTCGCAGATAGTAAACACAAGTGCAGTGCTAACGGTTACGTCTCGCAACCTAAACATCGCTCTCAGCAGAGATTACCACAGACTACTTCACGCCGAACAATCCACATACCTCTACCGTTTCTTCTCCCTGATGGACGTCTTTTGCCTTACGTTCGGAAGTTTCACGTAGTCGCACTGAGAACTAGGATTACCCTCAGAAATATAGAAACGTCTACAAGGAGAGTTGTGGAAATTCAAATGAAACTGGAAAGTAAACTGTGTATAACTGTTGCTGGAGGCTACGTAGATAAATAAATCCACTTTCTACGCTTTGCACTTTTCTCTTCTCTCTACTTAAGGCGTAAACTGACTTCAACGTCCCTCTATATGCGTTAATGTAATTCATCCAGAATAACGCAAACATTGTCTGATGTTCAGACTCACCAAAGTTCTATTACTGTAACAAAATCTCGTATGTGATTTCTATCGTTCATGTATTTTGGAAAACAGGCGACATTGATATACACATTCACACCACGAAAAAAAAAAAAAAAAAAAAAAAAAAAAAAAAAAAAAAAAAAAAAAAAAACATTAATCCTGACATGACACGCGACAGTGGCCGCGTGGTCTAAGGAGTCATGTCATGGATTGAGCGGCCGCTCCCGGCGGAGATTCGAGTCCTTCCTCGGGTACAGATCTGTGTGTGTTGTTCTTAGCGTAAGTTAATAGAGTAGTTTGTAGGGACCGGTGACCTAAGTAGTTTGGTCCCTTTTTAAAATTCCTATGTGTCACCCATAAGTACACACAGAGAGACAAATTATATTCGTCTTCAGCACTTCATCTCAAATGCTTCGATTATTTCCTGTTAGGGTCTCATCACTGTCGACGTATCACTCATATAGAGCTGTACTCCAAAGGAACATAGGCAGAAATCTGTTCATCACCGGTAGACTGCTCTTGGTCTGAATACCCAAGAAGCGTGTTTTATGCCCTCCTTGCTTCGTCCATCTTGTCTCCTTCTACGTCGTGAACTTTGATATTCAGTTTCTCGTATCTTCCATTTCTACTACTTCTCATATTTCGTCTTTTTGTGGCTTATTTTCAGACCTGTACTCACTAGGCTGTTCATTCAATAGATCATGTAACTCGTTTTCACTCGTTCATTGATCGTGGCAATGCCATGAGCGAATCATATTCTGATTGTTATCCTCTCAGCCTGAATTTTCATATCACTTTGGAACCTTTCTCATTGCTCTAACAATAGGGGTGACTGACTGCATCCGTGTCTTACACCCTTTCTCATCCAAGCACTTTGTTCTTGGTCTCGCAGTGTTGTTATTCCATCATTTCCCTATAGCTTACTCCAAGTTTTCTCAGAATGAAAACTATTGAATCGAAAGGATATGTCATTCGTAATCCACATGGGGAGGTGATATTGATGAAAAGACTTAATAATAACGAAGTGATAACATTTTAGGAGTTGGCCCGTATAATGTCATAAGTTTGAACATAGCGGGGAAGCTAGAATACCTGAGAAGTTAATGGAAATTGATCAGTATGGAGACAACGTACTGAACGCTGGAATGTGTTAATTGTATTGTCTAATTTTATTATTTTAAATTTTATTCTGGTGTATAAATTTGTACATCGAGCAGGCGGTGAAGAAAAGCAAGGAAAAATTTGGAATAGGGATTAAAGTTCAGGGTAAAGAAATAAAAACATTGCCATTTGCTGTTGACATTGTATTTCTGGCAGAGACAGCAAAGGACCTGGGAGAGCAGTTGAATGGAATGGACAACGTGTTGAAGGGAGCGTATAAAATGAACATTAACAAGAGCAAAACAAAGATTATGGAATGCAGTCTTAGAAAATCAGGCGATGCTGAAGGAATTAGATTAGGTAACGAAACAATGAAGGTGGTAGATGAGTTTTGTTACTTGGGTAGTAAAATAACATATGACAGTCGCAGTACAGAGGATATAAAATGCAGAATGGGAATAGGAAGAAAAGTGTTTTTGAAAAAGAGAAATTTGCTAACATCGAATATTAATTCAAGTGAAACATGAACGATAAACAGTGCGGACAGGAAGAAAATTTTTTTGGTTTTTCGCTTATATCTCGAAAACGTTCCGCTTTAGGAAAAAGTGTTCCACATAAAAATGAAAGATAATTGAATTTTCTGTAAAATTGTTTCTACTCTTATACGTCGTAATTCCCAACAGTTTTCAAGGTATACGCTATTGAAAATCGACGATTTCGGAAAAAAAATAATTTTCACCCGAAAAATTTTGTCAAACATTTTCTTCTAGTGACTTTCTCGATCGTTTCTCAGAAAAATTGTCAGAAATAATGTTGTACAACATTAAATTTTCTTCAATCGGATATGCACACTTGCTACCTTAAGCCAATCAGAAGTTACACCATTTATAAGATGTGCGCTCAATTTCGATCCCCCGGGGACTTTTAGTATGTTCACTTCCTAACTATCCCTAAAAAAGTCATGAAGTCAAAAATTCTCACATATTACATGCAATCTACACACCTCTTTTGAGCACTCATTGTCAGGACTACAAGTATGACTATACGCTGTAAGAACATGGATATTGGGCTATGTACGGTACTGATTTACAGTTTAATATCTCGTTAATATCTTAGGGTCGACCGTACATGTCTGCTTTGTTGCCCCAGCAACTACACTACTATCCATTGAAATTGCTACACTAAGAAGAAATGCATATGATAAACAAGTACTCATTGGACAAATGTGTACTACAAGAACTGACATGTGATAACATTTTCAGGCAATTTGGGTGCCCACAACAACCACCTCTGGCCGTAATGTCTCAATACGCCTGGGCATTCAGTCAAACAGAGCTTGGATGACGTGTACAGGAACAGATGCCCGTACAGCGTCAACACGATACCGCATTACATCAAGAGTAGTGACTGGCGTATTGCGACTAGACAGTTACTCAGCCACCATTGACCAGACGTTTTCAATTGGTAAGAGATCTGGAGAATGTGCTGGCCAGGGCCACAGTCGAACATTTTCCGTATCCAGAATGGCCCGTACAAGACCTGCAACATGCGGTCGTGCATTATCCTGCTGAAATGTAGGGTTTCACAAGAATCGAATGAAGGGTAGAGCCACGGATCGTAACACATCTGAAACGTAATGGCCACTGGTCAAAGTACCGTCGATGCTAACAAGTGACCGAGACGTGTAACCAATGGCACCCCATACCATCACGCCAGGTGATACGCCAGTATGGCGATGACGAATACACGCTTCCAATGTGCGTTCACCTCGATGTCAGCAAACACGGATGCGACCATCATGATGCTGTGTACAGAAACAGGATTCATCCGAAAAAATGTTTTGCCATTCGTACACCGAGTTTCGTCGTTGCGTACACTATCGCAGGCGCTCCTGTCTGTGATGCAGCGTCAAGTGTAACTGCAGCCATGGTATCCGAGCTGATGGTCCATGCAGATGAATACGTCGTCCAACTGTTAGGGCAGATTGTTGTTTTCTTGCAAACGTCCCCATCTGTTGACTCAGGGATCGAGACGTGGCTGCACGATCTGATACAGCCTTGAGGATAAGATGCCTGTCATCTCGACTGATAGTGTTACAAGGCCGTTGATATCCAGTACGGCTTTCCGTATTGCCTCCTGAACCCACCGATTACATATTCTGCTAACAGTCATTGGAATGCGACCAACGCGAGCAGCAATGTCGCAATACGCTAAACCTCAATCGCGATGGACTACAATCCGGCTATTATCAAAGTCGGAAACGTGATGATAGGCATTTCTCCTTCTCACATGACAACAACGTTTCACCAGGTAACGACAGTCAACTGCTGTTTGTGCATGAGAAATCGGTTGGAAACTTTCCTCATGTCAGCACGTTGTAGGTGTCGCCACCGGAGCCAACCATCTTATTCTATTCGGTTAAATTTCGTGTCTGTAGCACGTCATCTTCGTGGTGTAGCAATTTTAGTGGCCAGGTGTGTACCTTAGTTGCTGATATAATCTTTTACCTGTGATACTGTACTTGATAAACACACTATGCATGGGCTGTAATTTGCGAAACAAATGAGAAATGTTACATGAAAGAACTGCTTGATTAATTTATTCAAAAATGTTCAAATGTTTGTAAAGCTTATGGGACTTAACTACGTGGTCATCAGTCCCTAAACTTACAAACTACTTACGAACTAGGACGGCACAAAAATCCATGCCCCAGGGGGGATTCGAACCCCCGACCGTAGTGGCCGTGCAGACCGTGACTGAAACGCCTCAGTCCCCTTGGCCACCGCGGCCGGCAATTTATTCTAACGTTTGCAATTGATGTTAGCAAGGTCAGATATTTAGTTGAATAAGGTTTATTCAGTCAAAGAGGTCAGAAGATTTATTAATAATAAATAGAATAAAATGTTTAATCAGTTGCCCTGTCTGCGATAAGAAATTTGTAGCACTTTTCCTAAGCGAAGAAATCATAATTTTATGTAACACAGTACTCAGTATATTTCGCGAGCACATCAAAGTAGTTTAAGTTTCCCGAAGATTAACTTACAGTCGTAAGTTCTTGTGTAAAAACACACACCTAACATATGCACTGGCGTACACCTGTTCTAGCCAAATGTAGAGTCCCGAGAAGCGACTGTTCTCTCCGCAAATCTAACACTCTCACTGAACTAATCACTCCTATCATCCAGGAGAAGGACCTTTCTTCTGCTAAGATCAGACATGCAGTTTCTTTTCCTCGCAACACTTCACTCACCTTCTTCTCACACACACACTCACCACCAAGGCCGCTTCCTTGTTGACTGTACGCCATCCCTTCAGAAATCGTATACATCAAAACATGAAATATTTCTTTAAGTATTCGGCGTGTCTGGTGCAAGTATTTAGTTGTCGCCTCTTGGGAGACTTGCGCGTCGATAATGATGAAATGAGGATAACACGCAGTCCCCGAGAAGAGAAAATGGCCGACCCTACCGGGAATCTAACATTTTTTGTTCATTAAACTTAGAGAAAACAACATTAGCGTTAATTTTACATGAGTGTGTCTTGTTTTATGCATTACATTTTGGCGCTAAACATGGACATATCACCCCTAAGAACAGATAATTTCAGAAAGTAATTCATAGGGCGAGTAATCGCCAGTAGTCAATGTATGGACATTGGCACCATGTTCAATGCTCTAGTTTGAGGCAATAAAGATTGTTGGGCAAATCTCGATTACAGTTATACATAGGCAAACTATTAGAACCTCAAAAGCGTTGGTCATCCATCTAGACAAGGTCAGATTTGAGACATAACTTGGGCAAATCACACAGGAAAAACCACATATTAAGTTTCATAGTCGAATGAATTATAAATTGCTAGTACGTAACAAAATGAGCAACGAAGTACTGTGTAATTGTAATATACACTACAATAGAGTGGATTATGCAGAATCTCTTGAGAATTAGTGTATATAGAACAGAAGATACAGAAAAGAGGGTATGAGAATGGGAGAAAACATCACGGGGAGAGAGAGAGAGAGGGAGACAACGAGTGATACAGGCAAGATGGATGGAGAGAGAGAGAGAGAGAGAGAGAGAGAGAGAGAGAGAGAAATGGAGGGAGGGAGAGAACACCTTAATACATTCTACATGGAAAACACAGAAAGATAGCTTAAAAGGTGAAAATAACAGCCAAGTTCGCAAAAGGTTTTAACAATTTATTAGATAAGGTGACCGGTTTCGATCTCTTCTGAGACCATCATCTGATCTAGTCGTCTCGGCAGTATCAGCGAGACGTCTAGATGAGGTAATGGTCTCAGAAGAGATCGAAACCGGTCACCTTATCTAATAAATTGTTAAAACCTTTTGCGAACTTGGCTGTTATTTTCACCTTTTAAAACATTTATCAGAAAGCTGTTAAAATGGATCTATGTCGCCGCGGCGGAGCGCATTGAGGCGCTATACTATGATGCACGAGGCCGTTCCCCGTCTGGGGTTCGAATCCCCTTCCCCTCGGGCATGGATGTTTGTGCCGTCCTTAGTGTTAGCTAGTTCATAAGTAGTTTGTAAGTTTAGGGAGTGATGACCCCGTAGTTACGTCCCATAAGCTCACAAATATTTGAACATTTGAAACTATATTTTCCAAACTTATTAACAGAAAGATACACTTTTAATTTATTTCTGTTCCTTAAAGAGAGGTCGTGTTTGGTTGCACGTTTTGTAGACAAACTCAGTGGCAGAGAACACTGTTCCGGATTGCTTTTTATCCAACCACATGCACGAGAAATTTAGACACTTAGGGGATGCACAGAACGCTGACACTTTAGACGTCGCACTTCACTTTCTTGAACCGTGGGGGAGCGGGAGGGCGTTGGCGGCGTCATGGGGGCGTCCGTCTTGTGGGCAGGGAGGGCGTGGCTGCGGCGTCCGCTGTTTGCGCAGGGCGTCCGCGAAGGCCACCTCCAGGTACTTCAGAACGTGTCCCGGTACTTTCTGCGCCGTTTTCTCCTCATTATCCTCCCACAGGTCCGTGAGGAAGCTCGTTTTGTCGTTCAGCTTTTTTTGTTGTGACTGAATGAGCTGTTATCGCCAACAGCTACATGGCTGTTGTGTGTTTCAGTCTCTGAAAGATTCTCATGTCAGGGACGGAGAGTGCCGCGACTGTAATTCTCGGGTCGTCTGTTCTGTCTATTAGCACCAGTATTCTCTTACAGGTGCCCCTGTGTGGCAGCGCACCACGTTGTCCACTGGGCTAGAGAGGCGGACTGCAGGTTTGCTGCGTCGATAGGATATTACTACCCTACGACACATCTGACATATTATGCGGAGGATTATCCGGTTGAGTTGTCGCCTTTCATCAAATGTTCGAGAGCCACTTCCTTTCGCTTGCTAAGGGATTTCTGCGGCACGGACTTTACGCAACTATGTAGCCGCAAAATTGAATACAGAGGAAAGACACGACAATAACTTGATGGACAGTTCATAGTTAAAAAGAAACAGACTATAAAATAAAAATGTTGATCACGAGGGGGCACTGAAGATGGATCTCTCGCGTCACATTTGCACCGTTCCCTCTTTCCTTTTGCTTATATGTTAATAGTTGGGTACAACTTTTTCCTGTTTTCGTGCTCGACCATCTTCAGTTTTTCACAAAATCCTGACAGCGGCAGTCGCTGGCCAGAGCTGTCTACTGGAGGTGCTGCCACTCAAGTGTCCCCTTTCTCTCCCTGGTGATCTGAAAATAACTGTCCTCCACGTCTTTCTCTCAAACTCTTGCTGAATCTGGCAGCATCTAAAATCCTGTAGTCAGTAACGGTGAACATTCCGAGCACTCTCCCACTCTTGGTTACCAACCAATAATTTAGCGTTTCATGGCGTGGAGCAGAAGAAAAACTGCACTCCCCCTATGTCCTGCAACGTCTCGGCCAATGATAGAGACTTGACATAGGCGCTTGCGAATTTTCGTCTCCGATATAAAATAGTTAGGCAATCTTAGTATCCGCCAGGAGACAATTAATGCTTACCTTGGATTGTAATCAACACATCTATCCCTGCCTCTAGTATGCATAAGCGTCTACAGAATTGAGCAGACTGCAGTATTAATTATTTAGATATTTGCGACCTACCACAGAAAATGACTAAATTAAGATTTCGTGCAAAAGTACGGTAGTCTCAACTTTTGAATCTCGGCAACAGATAGGAATATAGAAACAATTTAAAAGTAGTACGATAAAATTTTCGACGATTTGGAGCGAATAGGAGCATCGAAGTTGTCATCGCCATAGTTCCTTGACTTTGTACCCAAAAATCATGATTTCACTTGATGATCTCAGGAACCTCACATGAATCAGAGTGATTTTATTCAGTCAACATTCAACCTTTAGGCAGCTCCAGTTGAAAACAGCTGATGGCCAACATTACAGTTGTGGTCTGATGATGGTCATGTAAGTGATCGAAACCGATCACCGGTGAAATAAAAGAATTGCTATCTAGAATGTCTTGTTACATGAAATAATAATTAGTCGTAAAATCGCTATTATTCATAATGTTCTCAATAACAGTGATTTATAGCCCCAATGAAGCCCACAGTAGATCGCAAGTAATGTGCGAACCCACCGCACTGTTCTATCAGGATGCGCTGCAGGAAGTGTGTGATATTTAAATGTTGACACTGTACTATATGATAGCAACAGTACTCCTAGTCTTACAATAGCTATAGAAACTATCATTAGGCCAAGGGCTATACTAAATTATGTAACCTTGACTGTGTCAAATAATAAATATTTGTAATTTCTCCTACCAGTCAGAAATACTGGTAGCAGAAATTACAAATATTTATTACTTTACATCTTATCTCTATGCTAAACACACCTGGAGATATGAGTCCCTGAACAATAATTTCGCACGCGGCGCTTTCCAACATATGAAAATGTTGAAATGAGTCTCGTTAATTACTTTTTCTAGTTGAAGTAGTATGTTCATACCTGGCATGTGTCTCGGTTGAAGGTGATATTCATTGCACGTAGCAGCACTTTCACGATTCCCCAGTACAAATTTTTCCGGCGGTTTTCTAAAAACGAGGGACTACACTTACATCTACAACTATTTTACCTAGACAATGAGATGTGAACACTGCTGTAACAAACAAAACAATTTTTATATACATGTGGCGTCTGTTCCGAAAGAACAGACGTCACTTCTGATCCTGCAGTTGTTATTATTTAATATTCACAGAATATATGACATCAACTGCAACTGGGCAAAGCTGAAAATTTGTATCTGTCGAGAGGCGTGCTTAGGTAGTCCTTGCAGGGGCGGTGATCACTGTGTCCCCAGTGGTGTAGGGGTCAGCGCAACTGCCTAGAAGGCAGTAACCCGGGTTCGAATCCCGGCTGGGTACACATTTTCAGCTTTGCCCAATCGCAGTTGATGTCATATATTCTGTGAATATTAAAACAATTTTTGTTACCGGAGTTTAACTCCAAACATCAAACTCTGATACCCATTGAGAAGATTTTTCCTTTTTTCCTAGGATGGAGACGGGGAATTGGGGTTCAGTACTGTTCAGCTACAAGATATCACCTCCCAGGGCACTCCTCTACGCCTCCAAAGGTCCGCTACGAACTTGATAACTCTAATTCAAGACCTTCAGTTTTACTTTTTACAATGGCCACCTTGACTCCGTTAGCGATCTACGGGTTTTATCGACAATAAGGTAGTCAAAATCACGCGACTACATCCATGTTTTTAATCCTGAAAGACACCGATTTGATATTGGACTTGGACCCACGTATTCGGCCCTATTGAATTTTTAGCCAATTGACGGATGAAAGCAAGTAGAATGTTGGGACTCAGTAACGTATTATGACGTGAGAAAAAATTTAACACCTGAAGATGCGTCTGTATTGACGCGAAACTGGTAGTGGACCTGTATATAAAAAGACGCGGTCCAGAATTTATTGGTTGTTTTATGAGAGGACAAAGTCATCTTGAAAAAAGTGTTTCTTCTATTATATAAAGTCTTATAATCAATTTTTAAAACAATTGATAATTTTTTTAAACAATTGATAAATTCAAAAAAGAAAAAAAAATACAAGATATCCGTTCAGATCAGCATCCCAAAGTAAGATGAGGAGTCTTAAACATTTAAAAATGAAACACAAGTTACCACTTAAGATGATAAAAATAAATAAGTAAATCTTCCTCTAAGACACACTGGACTCGTATTCGGAAGGATCGTCGTTCAAATCCACCTCCGGCCATCCAGATTTAGGTTTTCCGTGATTTCCATAAATCACTCCAGGCAAATGCCGGGATGGTTCCTTTGAAAGGGCACGGCCGATTTCTTTCCGTATCCGTAGCCAAAAAACTCAGAGCGTAAGCTCCGTCTCTAATGACCACGCAGTCGACGGGGTGTTAAACACTAATCTTCCTTCCTTCTTCCTCTATGCTCCTCTCCAATGCCCATTCCAGAATTTTGGAAAGGCGTAAATATTCATATACTTACAATAAATGATTTGAAGGCTTAAGTCATATGTTATGCTTCTTTATTATTCAACCACTTCCACTGGCATGCATCATGAAGAATTAAAGGCAATTATCAGAAAAACTCAAAAGAATATTAAACCAAACATTACGGTGTGTCGCTGGTGCCAGCGCTGTGAACTTCTCGTCAGCGTTCGTGTGCTGAACAACGCAGGACGGCGTGGGTGCAGGCGTGACAGCAGCGGCGCCTGTTTACAGTGCGTGTTTACAGCGCCCGAGTGTGCTGTGCGGCCCGCCAAGTCTCGTCTCCCATGAGGCCGAACAGCGCGGGGGCCTTGCAGCATTAGCACCTCCGGCTGGGAGGTTACGGCAACCTCGACAGCCTGAAGCAGGCTCTACAAAACACAGCAAATTTTATCTCAGGCTCAGCATGTGTCAGTGATATATGACTAAGCTGAGCCTTTTAACGGAAGTAGAAATTATTAACATATATTTCCTTTTAACTTTTTTATCATTGTGAAAGATAAACATACTGAGTGTGCGTTATTCGGTTTTATTATACCGGGTTATCAAAAAGTCAGTATAAATTTGAAAACTTAATCACGGAATAATGTAGATAGAGAGATAAAAATTGACACACATGCTGGGTATGACATGGGGTTTAACAAGAACAAAAAAAAAGTTCAAAAAATTTCCAATATATGGCGCTTCATCTGAGAAGAAAAGCAATAATTAGCATAACAAATTAAGACAGAGTTAAGATGATGTTCTTTACAGGAATGCTCAATATGTTCACCAGCATTCCTAAAAAATAGCTGTAGTCGAGGAATAGTGTTGTGAACAGCACTGTAAAGCATGTCCGGACTTATGGTGAGACATTGGCGTCGGATGTTGTCTTTCAGCATCCCTACAGATGTCGGTCGCTCACGATACACTTGCGACTTCAGGTAACCCCAAAGCCAACATTCGCGATGACTGAGGTCTGGGGACCTGGGAGGCCAAGCATGACGAAAGTAGCGGCTGAGCACACGATCATCACCAAACGACGCGCGCAAGTGATCTTTCACGCGTCTAGCAATATGGGTGGAGTGCCATCCTGCATAAATGTACGTTCCAGCAGGTGTTTATCAGCCAGGCTCGGGATGATGAGATTCTGTAACATACCGGCGTACCTCTCAACCATCACGGTAGCAGTTACAATTTGCCTCTCAACCGTAATGGTAGCAGTTACAAAACCAGAATCACGCAGTTCCTAGAAGAAAAATTGCCCGATAACGGTAGATAAAACCCCATGTCATTCCAAGCATGTGTGTCAATTTTTACCTCTGTATCTACATTATTCCGTGATTTATAAATTTTCCAAATTTATACTGACCTTTTGATCACCCGGTATATGAGAAATGGCTGAGCAAGTCATTATTTTGCTGAGTTTATGATGGCGGCTAACATAATACAAATAAATATTCTCTAAGCAAACAGTAGAAGTACTACTGATATTCAGTAGATGGCGGCACGTACTACGTTGCAAATTTCTACAGGATAATAACTACAGTACTGTGAAATTTCCTAGTGTAATTCTTGTGTTGTCTTCCTTTATTTATTTCTCTTGGCCCGTTTTCCCATACATTGCAGTGTCGGCTTGTTACTCTGCATTTGGCATGTTAGTAATTACGGGGTGGCCGGATGCCCTTCCTGCCGCCACCTCATTCCCCCTCCCCCCCCCCCCCCCGGAGGAATTGTGTATTCCAAATGTCTGCGTATAGTGTTATACGTGCGAAAGTGTAAAGTGTTACGAAATGCTTGCGAATCGTGTAACTGAGGCGGGACTTAGGTACCAGCCCGGTATTCACCTAGGTGGATGTGGAAAATCACCTAAAAGCCACATCCCGGCTAGCCGGCACTACGACCCCCTTCGTTAATCCGCCGGGGTTTCGAACCGGCGTCGGTTCGCCTCCCCGTCTCGGAAAGCTGTGCGTTAAACCACACGGCTAACCGAGCGGGTAGTGTAATTCTCTTGTATCAGGTCGAAATAAATCGCACTGGCGGTCCACTGTAAGTTTTCCTGTACTTTTAATGATTTTTTGCAAAATCTCTTTCAAAATAATTAAAAATATTAATAGTACATAAAATTAAAAAATAAATACAATCTATAACAATTAATAAAAGAATGGAAAATGAAATATATCATCTTTTAGTTCAGCTGTCAGATAACAACAAAATAAGAATTAAACTTTTTATAAATGAACTGCATCATAAAAAACTACAGAAACAACAGTTCATCTGTATTTATTAATTTACCAGCTAAACAAAATAGATGAACACAAAAATCGATATTACAAGAAGAAGAGGACCAACAAATTAATCTACAGTTAATCTGATCATGGCAATCACTCTGAATCAGACCTGTCGTAATAGTAATTTATTTAAAGCAACGTTCTTGGTATAAATCATCTGTCAGTAGTTTTATGTTATTTACATTATATATTAAAAGAATCTACGAAAACTAAAGTCAATCGGCCAGACCAAACGACTCGGCCGATTTCCTTCACTTTTGTTTTAAACGAAAGGTATTCATCCACAGATTTGTCATCAACTATCAGAATTTACATAACTCTCGCCTTCCTTTTTCTATACTGAAACACGATTTCTTATGGGGATGTCCTTGCTGTAAACTAAAGTCTGTCGGCCAGGCCGTTCTATCCGACCGATTTCCTTCATTTTTGCTTTAAACGACAGGTATTCACTCGCATATTTGTCATGAAGTATCAGAATTATCTTAAGTCTCTCCATCCTTTATTTTTAATCAAACACGGTATACTTCTGTCGTTGCATTAAATAGTTAATCGGTTTGTAATTAAGGTAGGCATTTCTTTTTGACCTAACAACACTATGCGGATCAAGATCTTCCATTTGCGCTTTTAAACACTTGCATTGATTGATTCTGAAGAAAGCTATGCAACTTTTTTGGTGATTACCCTAACGGTGCGCACTATTGGCACGGATCCTCTAGTAATGTATAAAATTTATATTTTTATTATCTCCGAAATATTTGTAAAATTGGGCCGAAAAATAGGCAAATACGATTTCAATTTTTATAATGTCTTTAAGTTTTCGAAATTTTTGGAAGACCTTATCAAAGAATTTCAATTTAGGCAAAAAGTCATATTTGGAGGGAGGCGTTCAGAAATAACGAAATTAATTCCAGTAATTTTGCGTCATGGTTTTTTGTATAACATTTTTATTTCGTTATAAAAAGGCAATTTCCTGTGATATACGAGGTTAAGTATTAAAGCTTTCTGCGAAACTCCGTTGAACGACTTGCAGCCAACGATTATTAGGTAGAGTCATATGAAGAATTATATCTTATTATATCTTTAGAATTTTCCCTGTCAAAATATCGAAGAGACTTTTAAATAATAGTTACTCGATATTAAATTCTGAAGAACTATATTTTCAGTCAGACGCATAATAGCCGAAGTAGGGCACAGTGTCGCCCCCAAGTGACGTCCTGTTATGCCTCCAGAGGAAGGTGCTGATCGCTGGTGCGAAAAATATCTGTGTAAAATTTGCGCCACTCGGTTGAACGATGCGTCCTAAAAATAGGAACACGTGACAGACAAACGAGGAGAACATAACAGATTAAATTTGTGGAGAATTTATTCTCTACAAATACATGTATTCAACCTCAGTCTCAGATGAACGACTTTGAAGTTACTTACAATTAAATTTAAAGCTGTCAAAAGGTCATCGCAGAATGCCCACTTTTAGTGTTACTAACGTAAAGTGGGCCAAATGGAAAGCATCTAGGTATTTTGTTGCATGTAACTGCTAATATTTAAATTATAGGATACCTGAAATTCTAATGAAACGTGGAATTTGAAGGAAAAGAATAAAACAATGTCTGCTTAATCGTAAGTGCGATATGAGACGTACAAGGACACCACAAGGGTATCGGATTTTAAATTTTCTTTATATTTATGGCACGTGAAGTTCAGAACTTAAATAATAATCACTCCAAGCACTTCGACGCAACTCTCAAAAATTCTCGAGAAAATCGACTTTGAAGTTTTGCAAGTACACGTAAGTATCAATAATTGAAACTGTTGTAAGACTGGCGGAATAGCTCCAGGGTTAATGCTGGGGCTTTTTCAAAAATACAGTAGGTGGTTCTAATCATACCGTGACAATTTTTTTTCTTTGTTTTCGAATACTTACACAATTTGAATGTCTAATGGTAATTTTTATGAAAAATGAACGTGTTTTGGTATATTCGTAATATTCTATGTTTTATGAAAGTCGATCATCATGATGGTATCATTAAAAAAAACATAAGTTACATTTTCTACAGTATTGGCTTCACTATTAGTTAACGACTGTAGTTTTTGATTATTCAGTTTCTGAAGAGCTACAACGTTTCTGCGTAGTTACTAATGGCTTTCCAAGCAGCTAACCTACTCAACCATCATCTTTTCAGCTCGTTTACATGCAAAGAAACAAAAAAATAGCACAATATGTGTAATGAGAGATCGCAAAATGTTTTATGTAGCTGAATTCGAAAACAATAAATTTATATATTGGCCACAGCGAGATTCGAAAAAAATATTCAAATTTTTGTAAATCTATCGGACCAAACTGCGTGGTCATCAGTCCGTAGCTTACAAACTACTCAAATCTAGGTAAACTAACCTAAGGACAACACACACACCCATGCCCCAGGGAGAACTCGAACCTCCACGGCGAGCAACCGCGCGCTCCGCAGCGAGACGCTTTAGACCGCTCGGCTACTCCACCGCGGCGCGAGATTCGAACCATCGACTCCATGGTTAGGAGGCTAGAACGCTGCTACCTGAACTACACCGACAGATGCTGCACCTCTTTTAATTATTGATACTTACGACTACTTGCAAAACTTAAATGCCTATTTTCTCGAGAATTTTTGAAAGTTGTATCGAATGGCTTTGGCTGATTGTTATTTACGTTCTAAACTTAACGTAGCATAAATATAAAGAAATTTTAAAATCCGATACCCATATGGTCTCCTTGTTAAACAACAATGGCATATTATTGAAGTGTATTTGCAGAACAGCATGCAGCATTTGCATGGGACATAAATACACTAGCCGAAAAAAATAAAAATGGTAACTTCAGAATTGAAAATGTTGATCGCATCTTACATCAACTACAAACACAACGGAGCAAAATATTAGTTAATACATTAGTTCGTAGCGGTTTTGGCAATTTCTTAGCTGTAATTTTATTTATTGGTTCCCAATTTTGATTCGACTTCGCATTTTGTGGACACTACTCATACAGCTTAGAGCACCAAGTTGAAAAATCGAAACATGTCCGAGATTTTTCTGTTTATATTCAATAAGGGTGTGACTGCAGCACAGGCAGCCTGAAAAAATTGCGCCGTGGCTGGGGACAATGCCATTGGACAGAGCGCGGCAGAAAAGAAAGGATCGGTTCGACCTTAGTGCGACTCGTATCGGGTTTCATGAAAAGCGTTTAAAAGCTTTAGACCACAATTACTCAACGTCATTATAATTACGATCTGGCAGCCGCGATGAAGAGTGATTATTCTTTCAAGAAACGAAAGGGAATGCGTGAAATATTGCTAATATGTACTACAGCTTTCTGCTAGACAGATAAAAAAATACTACAAAAGAGTTGAGTTGGGAAGTCATTCCGTAGCGACCGTACTCACCTGATCTTGTGCTCTTCGTAGAAGAAATTTCAAGTTACTTTTTTCCGGTTGAAAATCTGCTTCGATTATAGCATGACGACTTTGCCTGTAGATCAAATGATTTTTATTGGATGTACTTTTCGCTCCAGTTGATCCAAACTGAGAAGATCCTCTTGTATATAGAACATGTCAGAAACAAGATACAGAATAAATGCTTACAAAGTCAAATCACATGTGTTAGTGTTCCTTCCACAGATCCCAAATGCAATCGCTCTAGTGGTTGTGGAATCGGTTATAAAAACAAAATTTTATGAACATTTACATTTGAAAGGACGTAAAACATGTTACTATGTTGTAATTGTTAAACGTAATACGTACATATGGTAACTTTCAGGCTTATTATGCACCAACTTAATAGTTAGTTTTAATCGCTCTACTATTTGAAGAATGTCGTACTGATTGCGTCTCGTTAGACTCGCTGTAAGTTGGCAGACTTCAAGAGTAATAACACTGTTGCACTGTCAGAGTAATTTTGTTATTTGCAGGTAATAGGGGGTTAAAACAAAAGCTCTGGTGCAACTCACCACTCTAACTCTTCCTCCCACCTGTTATAGGGAAAAGATGACGTTTTCTAATATCTACAACCTTTTTAGCTGGACGGTGATATTTTAAATCTGTTGAACAAATCAAAACTGTTGGGTCACCAGATGCCTCATTCACAAACGGAAATGTGAACGTATGTTAGTTTCATACAGTAACGTAAGACAAATAGATAAATTGTATATTCCATTGATTCACAATGATACGATCGACAACAGTACAGAAAATTCCTTAATAACTCATTTTCATCAAGCTTTTATTTATTTATTTATTTATTAGATAATTTACGAGACATGATTATGATTTTTCATATATTTTCTATGAAAACTCACTCAAATGTTGTACAGGTGTTAAGTTCACAGGATAAATGTTTTGTTCCCAAACAGAAAGTAATTTTCAAAACGAAGATTCCATTACTGTACTGAAGAAGCCCAGATATAAATATTATACATTATTGCGGTCATTTGATGTTATAAATAATGACTACAATAACATTTCTTCGCCAGTGAAGGACAAGGATTTGGCCATTTTATTGCATTATCTGCTAAACTGGCTGCTCCTATGCCTGCAACGTAGTATCAGAAAATGTATTCTTGAATACTGACTTTCTACACATCAAAATTAGAGACTTTTAGTTTTGATGTGGACTCTTCTAACGAATGGACTGTCGATAGAAATAATTCTTATGACAAATTTCAATAAGGAATGAATAAGTTATATTGGGAAGAATTGTTTAGCATCTCCAGTTTTTGCACAGTGTAGTGATACACAAGCAACATCTACTATACATTGACTGACAGGAGAAAACAGTATACGATGCGACTGAAGTATTGAAAATATTAGTAATTTAATATTAAGTAGATAAAGGGAGCAGAAACTGTGGGCGAGTTTATTTTTCAGTTTCACCAGCATCACCACCGCACAATGGTGACAGGAAAGAGAGTAGTCATATAGAAGACTCTCTGGTGCCTCGTGCCAACAGAACAATAAAACATTAACCGATGTCTTTACAATACTTATTAATAAAACACTTGAAGGTTGTAACTAATTATGGATGGATGTACAGAACTATTTGCTCTAAAAAGATAAATATCTTATAACAAATGTAAAGTCCACGTGTTACAGTATATTGGAACAAACTTAAAAGAAGTGTTATGAATAAATATTTACAAGCAGAGAGAAGAGGTTTACTTTCCTATAGCTTAAAGAATTTCGGAGTTTGTTCCTGAGGGAAGGAGACCGATAACGTAGTGCATGTGTCAAAATAAGAAATTTGTCAAGGCGATCGAATTGAAATACTGTCTACAAACCAAAACACTTTAACAAGACTCTTGAGTTCAATAGTAGTAATACCACGTGCTTTTCAAATAGTAAAATTTTAAGTTGGATTACTAAGGTACTGGAGAATATGTTCCTATATGACGTTAAGGAATAACACAAATATTGCATTGGTAATCAAGTTTTATTTAAACGGTCATCACTTCCGTGGGATACTCCTCGTTATTAAATTCATAGTATAACATGAAACATGAAGAACTAGTAGTTATTTAACGTTGTTACCGAAAATTACGAAAAGTTCTTGACAACTTTAACTCAGATTTTTAAAAGAAGATGTACAATTTTAATATACGTAACACATAACTGACATATATAAAATATTTAAAAGAGAAAATGTGTTAGTACAGATCCCGAAAATTTTGATGACCGATGTACTTCAGATCTTTACACGATTTTCTAATAAACATTATGATGCATGTACGATATACATACATAAACCTCGAAAAGTTCTTGAACGATTTACTCCAAACTATTACAGAATGTTCAAATAAACATTATACGGGTATATATTACATATTTATACAATAAATATATGAGCTAGTATGTCTCTACAATTATGTAAAAATTAAACACATTTCGACATCGACCGACCACAATGAAAGTTGTCTTAGGTATATATTTTTTCATAGAGAAGGTTCTTATACTCATCAAGTCACAGTCTCATGCATGGTGGAAGGTATCTAACAAAAGACTGCGAAACTGTTTGGCCGATCGCTCTGAAAATTGTCAGATATATGTAGATTTTTATGGAGAATATTTTCGATATTGCACAAGCCACTTCCTGTGTATGAAATGATTCCGAATATCGAAGGAACGTGTAAGGAGGGAAGCAAATTTCTATGATTATGTATAACAATGTAGAATGACTGTTGTTTCCTTGTAAATGAGCCAATATCTTCTCGATGTTCTAGTGTTTCGAAAGTCTGATACCGTTATTTTCTCCAAGACCAAGCCAGTCTAGTGATGACGACGGCATCTGTTAAAATATTCAGATTTATTGACTGGTACTACTCATCATCAGGATTGTGGGGAACAGTAAAGCAGCGAGAATAGGACTTCAATAAAATGAGTATTTTGTTTTGAATCCAAAATCAAATAGAAGTAACTCAGCAGTGGATCTGTATTAAATGAGATAATTCGAAAGCGGTTAAACTAGTATGAATAGCTTAGAAAACCCATTATTGTCGCCAATATAGATACAGATATAACATTTACCCCAGTACTACTTGTTTATACCCCAACAAACTCCAAAACTGAAGAGACTGAAGGATGTGATATGAGGAAAATGAAATATTCAAACAGATAAGGGAGAGCATATCTTCATTGTGCTGGATAGATAGCAGCTATTAAAAAAATACAATGTTTTTAGGTCTAAAGAAAAGCGGCGGTGGAAAAGCAGTAAATAATAAAAAAACTGGAGGGCGGAAACGTGAAAGAAATGTGTTAGGTTATACAATGAAAATGAAAGCAACATTGAGCACACGGAGGAGAAAAGTGAAGATGAGATATATTATAGTTTGGCAAGGAACTGGAACAATGGAGACGAAAAGAGGTGTCTTAAGTGGAAGACATTCCTTAAGAAATACTATGAGAGCCGTAACAACGCCAGTTTACCTGTCGTGCCGTATGTATGACATATGCAATAAGTGGCACAGCCAGGATTTGTTTCGGGGAGGGGAGGGCACATTTTCTTAAAAATAAAGCCTGTTGAATTTATTAATCTATGACGTTTTTATACTTTTTATAAATTAGCCATTATACTAAGAAAACAGTTGCACAAGAAATAAAATAGGCTCACATTAATTAGAAAGTGGAAGAGTAGCAATGTGGTGGAAATGGAGTGTATATAATCAGCTCGTAAAATAATTAAGCGACTCCTAAGTTACTAGCCAAAGAGAAAGGTCTTTACAGTTTAATTAACATGAGACTATGTGTAAACATTGAACTAAAATATCACTGTTGTTATTCATAATATTCCACCCGGTGGCGCCGCTGAATGATAAGCAGTGGGTCGCCGCATATGAACAATAATCATAGCAGGAACAATAGCGACAGCATCAGAGTTGGTAACAGCGGCATTAAAACCGCTCACAGCAGCACATGTTCTCAGTGGTGGCATCACGTTGACGAGCTATTTTCAGGTTCACTTGTGCTTGGCAAATTATAGCTACGTTGTGATTTATTAAATGTGTATTATTTCAGCCGGCCGCAGTGGCCGAGCGGTCTGCGGCGCGTCAGTCACAGTATGCACGGCCGCCACGGTGGGGAGTTCGAATCCGCCCTCGGGCATGGATGTTTGTGTCGTCTAGTATAAGGTAGTTCATAACTAGTTTGGAAGTTTAGGGACTGATGACCCAGCAGTTAAGTCCCTTAAGCTTAACAAACATTGAAACATTGAAATTGAGACAGATACTTCCTGTGAGTTGGTCTGGGTAGAGGTTATTCCTGACAACCGGAATAAATTAATAATAGTATCTTTTTATCGGCCCCCTGACTCAGACCATGCGGTTGCCGAAATGTTCAAAGAAAGCTTGAATCACATTTCAAATAGGTATCCGAAGCATACTGTTATAATCGATGGCGACTTTAATTTACCCTCGATATGTTGGCATAATTACGTATTCAAAACCGGCGACAAATATAAAACATCGTCCGAACTAGTTCTGAATGCTTTTTCTGAAAACTACTTCGAACAGTTAGTTCATGAACCCACTAGAATAGTAAGTGGTTGCGAAAATACCCTTGATCTCCTAGCAACAAATAATCCTGAGCTAGTAAAGAGCATCAAAACAGATACAGGGATTAGCGAACATCGAGTTGTAGTAGCGAGACTGAGAGTCGAAATGCCAAAATGCACCAAAATTAAACTAAAAATATATCTATTCAATAAAGAAGATAAAAATTCGCTTCACACTTACCTGAGTGATAGTCTCCAGTCTTTCAAAACTAAACATGCGAGTGTAGATCAGTTGTGGCTTACTTTCAAAGACATAATATCAGTAGCAATCGAGAGATTTATACCAAATAAATTAATAAAAGAGGGGGCTGACCCCCCGTGGTAGACAAAACAGGTCAGATCACTGATACAGAAACAAAGAAAAACGCATGCAAAATTAAAAAAGACACAGAATCCACAAGACTGGCAATCTTTTACTGAAACTCACAACCTAGCGCGGACTTCAATGCGAGAGGCCTATAGTAGTTACCACAACGAAATCCGGTCTCGTAATCTTGCAGAAAATCCAAAGAAATTCTGGTCATATGTGAAGTACACTAGCGGCAAAACACAAACAATACCTTCACTACGCGATAGCAATGGTAATAGTACCGACGACAGTACTGCTAAGGCAGAATTACTAAACACAGCTTTCCGAAATTCGTTCACCAAAGAAGACGAAGTGAACACTCCAGTATTCAGTCCAAGAACAGCTGCCAGCATGCGAAACTTAGAAGTACATATTCCTGGAGTAGTAAAACAACTTAAGTCACTAAACAAAAATAAACCTTCCGGGCCAGATTGTATACCAACTAGATTCCTCTCGGAGTATGCTGATGCAATAGCTCCGTACTTAGCTATAATTTACAACCGATCACTCAGCGAAAGATCCGTACCCAAAAACTGGAAAGTTGCCCAAGTTACTCCAATATTCAAGAAAGGCAGTAGGTGTGATCCCCAAAATTTCAGGCCTATCTCATTGACGTCGAGTTGCAGTAGGATTTTGGAACATATACTTTGTTCGAATATTATGAACTACCTCAAAGAGAACTACCTATTAACCAGTAGTCAACACGGATTCAGAAACACAGCTTGCCCTTTATTCACAATAAGTGTTAAGTGCCATCGACTAGGGATCTCAAATCGATTCCATATTTCTGGATTTCAAGAAGGCTTTTGACACTGTACCCCACAAGCGGCTTCTTATGAAATTGCGTGCTTATGGAATATCTCCCCAATTGTGCGATTGGATTCAAGATTTCCTATCAGAAAGAACACAGATCGTTATAATTGACGGTAAGTCATCGAGTAAAACAGAAGTGATATCTGGCGTTCCACAGGGAAGCGTTATACGTCCATTACTCTTCCTCGTGTTTATAAACGATTTAGGAGACAATCTGAATAGCTCACTTAGACTGTTCGCGGATGATGCTGTCGTTTATCGGTTAGTGAAGTCAACTGAGGATCAAAAGCAACTGCAAAGCGATTTAGAGGAAATTTCTGCATGGTGCGAAAATTGGCAATTGACACTAAATAAAGAAAAGTGTGAAGTATTACACATGACCACTAAAAGAAATCCGCTGAACTTTAATTACGCGATAAATCAGTCAAACCTTAAGGTCGTAGGTTCTACCAAATACCTAGGAGTTACAATTACGAACAACTTTGACTGTAGAGAACACATAAGAGAACACACAGAAAATATTGTGGGGAAGGCGAACCAAAGGTTACGTTTCATCGGCAGAACGTTTCGAAGATGCACCAGCTCCACCAAAGAGACTGCCTACATCACACTTGTGCGTCCTCTCCTGGAGTTCTGTTGTCCCTTGTGGGACCCTCACCAGATGGGATTGACGGAAGACATTGAGAAGGTTCAGAGAAGGGCAGCTCGTTTTGTTTTATCACGTTACGGGGGGGGGGGGGAAGCGTCACGGAAATGTTGCAAGAATTGGGGTGGAAATCATTAAAAGAAAGACGTTATTCATTGCGGCGTGCTCTGTCTGCGAAGTTTCAATCACCGACTTTTAGTTCTGAATGTGAAAATATTTTGCTAGCACCCACCTACTTAGGGAGACATGTCCATCCCAATAAAATAAGAGAAATCAGATCGAAAACGGAACGATTTAGGTGTTCTTTCTTCCCGCGCGCTATTAGAGAATGGAACGGTAGAGAAAAGTTATGAAAGTGGTTAATGAACCCTCTGCCAGGCACTTTAATGTGATTTGTAGAGTATCTTTGTAGATGTAGATGCAGAGTATGTCTGGTCGAGCCTGCCTAACACAGATTATTATGTTGATGTGGCCGTGGCCGAGGTTCAGATGGGCACCGCAAGCACTTGAGAACCCGGAAACCAGATGTCGTGGATCCAATGTACTAGTGCAATTGATAATGAAGTAGCTTTTTACTGTACTAAACTGGTAACTAAGTTTGGAGTACGTGCATGTTTCACAGTGAATATCTTCCCTATTATTTATGTCAATCACAGGTAAATTTTTGTTGTTACAAGATGTTTAACAGCTATTAGTAAGCTGACTTAACGACCTTGGACGATTCATATTAGGACTTTTGTCTGATGCCAAACTCTGTACATCATGAACATATTATCAAACTCAGTACAGTGCTACGAAACACTAGTTGCTTGCCGTTGTTCCAAGTAATGTTGCCATGAAGCCCACAAACCTTTCTAATCTAGGTGCCATTGTATCAACTCATATCCCTCTTCTGCTGCTTCTTTGAGGGGAAGATTCGCCTTACGCCATGATACGGAAGATACAGAAGACAGACAATCGAAATTTGATAGAGCTCTTGGTGCAGTGGCAACGAATAAATTGTTCAAGTTAGTGTGCAGCGTGTGCTTGGTCACTTACCATCATACTTTCCAAAACGTTTCATCCACACAACTGCAGAGATAGCAAGGGCAGTTCATGCATACAAGATACTGACAAGAAGAATATATAGAAGAATAGAAAAAAATTCGGAATCCACTAGTTGTTAGATAGTTTGCCCTTAGAAAAGGTAAAGGCACTACATAGACTGTCTGTGGTAGGTAATGGAAGGAAGACTAAACAAATATCAAGACAAATTTTAGGGATACTACCGATAAAGGAAAAAAAATCTGTGAGAATGGAAAACGTTGCAAGGTTTCAGGAAATGTTAAACGTTGGGTTATACTAAAAATAACTATAGGAAAAGAGCAAATAGGACTTCAATGCCGAAAACGAACTGCCCAGGTGAAAAAGGATGGAATCTGTCACCATTATTTAATTTTTACGTCGAAGGAACAGTGGGACAAATATTCAGGTAAAAGGATGTCATTCACATGAATTGATGATGATATTACAAAAGTATATGAAAATAATTAGAGGAGCTGTTGAATGGAATTGTCTGATTAGCACAGGCTCTGAATTCAGAAAAGGAATGAAAATAACTGAAACTTAACACCCAAATTAGTGAATACGAAGTAGACGAAGTTACGGAAATCCGTTACCTTGAAATCAAAATAACTTACGGCGGAAGAAAGAAGGAGAACATAAAACATAGACAAGAGAAGCCGGCGTTCATGGCTAAGAGGAGTCCGTTATAACAAATATAGGACTTTTGTGAAGAGTTTTCTGAGAATTTTGAACGCAGGTTTGTGTAGAAGTGTCCAAGAGCAGTTTATTGCCTCAAATATTGGTATACTGCGAGGAATTTTCGTGAATGTAGGCTTCGGGCGCAGCTCTATATAAACGTGGGAAATGAACAGTGGAAAAACCGCTGGAACAGAAGAGAATCTAAGCGTTTGAGAATTCGTGCTACAGAAGAATGCCGAGAATTAGACTAGCTCATACGATAACGGCTGAGGACGTTGACAGTAAAATCGGCTGAGAAAGGAACACTTGGAAATTATTGACAAGATCTACTGAGGGAGGCAATTGTAACTAATATCTCAGTTAAAATACGTTAACGTATCACCTGATACGCTGATTGCTTTGAGCAGTGTATTTAATGTGAGTGTAATCGCTAAACATTTTGAATACATTATACATATTTCACCTCTTCATGTCGGTACCAATTTGTATCCATGTACTACATACAATTCAGCATAAATTACATCATAACCACTGTGATGTGTGGAAACAGCTAAACATGCATGGCTTTTTAATTTGCTCTTTATGTGCAACTGAATCTCTTGGCACCCTACTTCGTCGACATTATCCACAGATATCGATTAATAAATGTACAAAATTAATAAATGTACGAAAAATAGTATAGGAGATTTGACATAATAAAAGCTAAAATGCACGAAAAACTCTCGTATCATGTATGTGAGTTTAATTTATTACTTGTTTACTATTAATGATATTCACAATACATTTCTCTGACAGTATACCTATAGCAATCAATGAACGTGCAGTACAGCGAAAATTTCGGGAGATATGACGTCATAAAATATTGAGCTGCGTGAAAACGAAACTTACGGGTAAAATCATCTATCCGTCCACACGGTTCGGTTCCCAGAAACTTTTGTATTCCCTCTGGTGTCTTTCAGTGTAAACTAGCAGAAAAATCATACATATACGTGTGCTTGTGTATAAATACACTTATAAAACATCCACCAAACTTGGTAGACATAGTTCTAAAACAAACGGAAGAGTGGGATGGCTACAGGAGGCGGCGAGAGAGGTGGAAGAAGGGCAGTTAGAGTGCAGAGTAGGGCAGAAGAAGGTGGTTAAGGATAAGAAAGAGGATGTGGACAGAGAGAGAGAGAGAGAGAGAGAGGGTAGAGGAGGAATTTGTTGACGGATGGAACGAGGATATTAATTGAGACGAGGGATGGAGAAGGAGAAGGGAAGGAGGACACCGGAAGAGAAAGAGGAGGGGGAGATTACTGGAGATAGAGGGGGAAGAGGAGGTAGTTAGGGAGGGAGAGAAAGAAATACACAATGTAAAAGAGGACTGCTTCTCTCATTTCTCTCAAGGGTAATTAGGGTAAGGTGGTACAATTTCGAACATTTCGGAGAAATGTTATTATAACTGGAAATAAATTGAGAAAAGGAATAATTTTAACTATGGCACTTGTTCTTGGATGTTTAAGGAATATGTAACACAAATATTACACAGTTACAAATGTTGGTATAAACACAAAAAAAAGGTTACGGAATTGAGAAAAAAACGATCGAAAATGTACCACACTAGGTACAATTGTGATCACAATTGTGTGTCTTCCTCGTACAATTTTGATTACGGGCATCTTCCGCATAAAAAGCACTTTTTCTGTCACGCACCAACGCATACTTCGTGGTACCAAACATTGCATTTTTGGCAGCGAATCCAGTCACCCTTAACTAGATGATTTATAAGAGCGCGTTAGACTAAGTAGCTTCACTTACCTCTTTAAAGGGAAAAAATTTATTTTTCCTTAGCACAAAGTGGTGTATTCTTGGAAAAGACAGGAGGAGCTGTAGAAACCTGCTACAACGCGACACAACGAGACCGAAAAATGGCGCGAAAACTTATGTTGATCGGAATTGTACCTGTATCTAATTTGTACCACCTTACCCTATAGGCCTCATGCTCGAGAGTTGGAAAAACTGTCTGATCTATATCATCATGAAGAAAATGTTCGAAAAAAATCTTTTATGCTAAAACGTATTTTTTTTCCTTCCTTTCCTTTGATTCAACAAAGCTACTGGACTGCGTGGGTGGATATTAATTTGAATGATGTGTTTTCTCTGTTAGTAAACGTTCGAAATAATTCTTTTATTTACATTCTCATTCATTTCACGTCGGACAGAGCTGCATCAAAGCGTAGCCGGGTTTAGACAGTTTACAATAAAAATATTTCTGAAAGGAAACGTATTTCTGTGACGCGCTATCTGTTCCGTGAATCGGTATGTTTGGTATGACATATGAAGAGTCTGTATACATGGCGTCGAGGGTGGAATGCGCAATATCTCGGGAGAGGGTGCTACTGGATACCGCCGGCGTCTTCCGCCTCGTGTGCCGCTTACGGCGGAAATTCGTAGAACTACAGGCGGCCGCGTTACTCATGCGGAATTCTTCGGCTCCTGTTGCTCAGCGCGACGTTATTACAACTGCTGGTACAAAGCTATTCTCATTTAAAATAGAGCATCAAAGGCATACAAAGTCGAAAGTGGCCAAAGAAAAAGGGTTTCTAATTATTTTCTGCACCTTTTAACTTTTGTAATTACATATATGAGGAAAACTTGTGGATTCCGGAATTTACAAGTACTACGGGAAGACTGCACCAGGTAATCATATCTAACTTTTCTCTTTCATACCGACAAAACTACGGCGAGTATCTATCGGTGAGTAAACCTACTCACGTGGTGGACATTACTCCATAGCTGTACTGATTTTCCCTTCATATCATCGTTCGTGTCCTACTGCTACTGAAAATCATATGCAAGTGACAACCAAATGAAGCAGGGTTCACGAGTTCCCCTCCCATACTGTCTGTAATGTAGTCATAGCATTTAGCGTGTACTGGAGTAAGGGAATTATTCTATTTTTGTCATTAGAGAAATACTTCCTTCCCGATAAAGGTTTGAGCTGCCCACTAAAATATTCTTAATCGCTTCCCTTAAGTTTCCAGAATAGAAGACGCGGTGCCACACTGCAGTCTACTAACGAAGATACGAACATATGGAATAGGTTTACAGATTTGTGACTGGCTGGAAGACTTCCTAAGTAATAAAACGCAGTACGTTGTTCTCGACGGCGAGTGTTCATCAGAGACGAGTATTTCCTCGAGCGTGCCCCAGGGAAGTGTGAGAGGAGCGCTATTATTTTCTATCTATATAAATGATCTGATGGACAGAGTAACTTGTAATTTGCAGCTGTTTGCTGATGATGCTGTGGTGTATGGGTGTATGGGAGGGTGTCGTCTTTAACTGTCTGTAATAGCATACAGGATGACGTATACAAAATCTCTAGTTGGCGCGAAGAATGGCAGCTAGCTCTCAAGGTAGAAAAATGTAAGGTGATGCGCATGAGTAGGAAAAAGAATCCCATAATGTTTGAATACAGCATTAGTACTGAGCTTCTTGATGTAGTCGCGCCGATGAAATATCATTGCGGAGCGATATGAAATGGAACGAACAAGTGAGGACAGTTGTGAGTAAGACGGACAGCCGACTTCGGTTTATTGGGAGAATTTTGGGAAGATGTACTTTATCTATAAAGGAGCCGTGTATGAAACGCTTTTACCACAACGTCTTAAGTATTGCTCAAGTGTTTGGAACCCCCCGGGAGATCAGTTTAAAGAAAAGACATAGAAGCAGTTCAGAGGTGAGCAGCTAGGTTCGTTAGTGGTAGGCTAGACCAATGCGCGAGTGTCACGGAAATGCTCCGCGAACTCAATTGGGGATAGCTGGAGGTAAGACGACGTTCTTTTCGTAAATTTCTGTTGAGGAAATTTAGAGGGCCGGAATTTGAAGCTGAGTGTTCTTCTTGCTGCCTACTTACATTTCGCTTAATAATCACAAAGAGAAATTAGGGCTCGTACAGAGGCATACACATTCTCTTTTTCCTCGTTCTAATTGGAAGTGGAATAGGAAAGGAAATATCTAGTAGTGTACCCACCGCCGCGCACCTTACAGTGGGTTGCGGAGTATGTATGTAGATGTAGTTGCATTATTCAAAAATAGCAAAACCGAAACCACTATCAAGAACGTTTGTTGTGTCTCGCAGGAATCCAAACGTAATGTTTCCCAGTATATCTGTATATCTGTATACAGCGTTTTACGAATTCGAAACCTGCGGGAAACGTACCCTGTAACGGTCGTTATTTATCAGATCTTTCTCCCGCCTACGAATGGAACTGATCTGAGAATCGTTTCCTGCTGTACTTCCATAGTAATTGTTGTCATTGTATCCTAGACGTCTCACTACATTCAGTTTCGTTCAGTAACTGAAGTACCTAAGTTCACGGACTACTTCAGGAACAGAGAACAAAAGAGTTCGTGGCAACACTCCTAGCATTAAAATTGCTACACCACGAAGATGAAGCGCTACAGACGCCAAATTTAACTGACAGGAAGAAGATGGTGTGATATGCAAATGATTTGATTTTCAGAGCATTCACACAAGGTTGGCGCCGGTGGTGACACATACAATGTGCTGACACGAGGAAAGTTTCCAACAGATTTATCATACACAAACAGCAGTTCACCGACGTTGCCTCGTAAACCATTGTTGTAATGCCTCGTGTAAGGAGGAGAAATTCATACCATCACGTCTCCGACTTCGATAAAGGTCGTATTGTAGTCTATCGCGATTGCGGTTTTTCGTATCGCGACGTAGCTGCTCCCGTTGGTCGCGATCAAATGATTGTTAGCAGAATATGGAATGAGTGGGTTCAGGAGGGCAATATGGAACGCCGTGCCGAATCCCAACGGCCTCGTATCACTAGTAGTCGAGATGACAGGCATCTTATCCGCATGGCTGTAACGGATCGTGCAGCCACGTCTCTCAGTCAACTGATGGGGACGTTTGCAAGACAGCCGACCGCGGTGGCCGAGGGGACTGAGGCACTCCAGTCACGGTCTGCACGGCCACTACGGTCGGGGGTTCGAATCCCTCCTCGGGCATGGATATTTGTGCCGTCCTTAGACTTAGGTAGTTCATAAGTAGTTTGTAAGCTTCGGGACTGATGACCCCATAGTTAAGTCCCATAAGGTCTACAAACATTTGAACATTTTTTTGTTTGCAAGACAACAACGTTTGCAGCAACGTTTGCAGCTCGGAGACCATGGCTGCGGCTACCGTTGACGTTGCATCACAGACAGGAGTACCAACGATGGTGTACGCAACGCCGAACCTGGGTACACGAACGGCAAAACGTCATGTTTTCGGATGAATCCAGGTCCTGTTTACAGCATCATAATGGTCGCATCCCTGTGTTGCGACATTGCGGTGAACGCACATTGGAAGCGTGTATTCGTCATCGCCATACTGGCGTATCACCCGGGGTGTTGGTATGGGGCGCCATTGGTTACACGTCTCGGTATCCTCTTGTTCGCATCAACGCACTTTGAACAGTGGCCGTTACATTTCAGATATGTTACGACCCGTGGCTCTACCCTTCATTCGATCCATGCGAAAACCTACATTTTAGCAGGATAATGCACGACCGCATGTTGCAGGTCCTGGACGAGTCTTTCTGGATACGGAAAATATTCGACTGCTGTCCTGGCCAGCAAATTTTCCAGATATCTCACCAATTGTAAACAGCTTGTCAACGGTGGCCGAGCAACTGGCTCGTCACAATACGCCAGTTCTTGATGAACTGTGGTATCGTGTTGAAGCTGCATGGGCATCTGTACCTGTACACACCATCCAAGCTGTGTCTGTGTCAGGCGTTCAAGGCCGTTATTACGGCCAGAGGTGGTTGTTGTGGGTACTGATTTCTTAGGATCTATGCACCCAAATTGCGTGAAAATGTAATTACATGTCAGTTCTAGTAAAATATATTTGTCCAATGAATACGCGTTTATCATCTGCCTGCATTTTTCTTGGTGTAGCAATTTTAACGGCAAGTAGTGTATTTACGAGAATACTGTCATTTATTATAAAATTTTGAAAACTCATCATTGCGCCAACAGCTGTACGATATTTTTGTATATTTAGCCTCATGCGGTTTCAGTACTGTCTGCCATGAGCAGGTTTCGAAACGTTACATGTAAAAACTACATTATCTGGTACGATACAATCTCACAACATGGAGTCAGATATAAAGAAAGTAATACTTACTGTTTAGTCTGATATCTGACTCAATCTTGTGAGACTATACAGTACCGCTCAATCATGATGTATTTTTCAAATTCATTTGTTCAAATGTTTGTATAGGTTACGGGACTTAACTACGGGGTCATCAGTTCCTAAACTTACAAACTACTTATTGACTAACTAAGACTAAGGACGGCACAAATATCCATGCCCGAGGGGGGATTCAAACCCCCGACCGTAGTGGCCGTGCAAACCGGGACTGGACTGCCGGCGATGTATTTTTCCATGTAGCTTTTCAATAACCTGTTGATGGTAGACAGTCCCGAAACCAGTAGAGGATAAATAAATAAAAATATGGTACCGCTGTTGGGCAAGGATGATTTTTTTCCCTGAATATATAACGGCTGTAAAACTCCACTTGAAAACGGCCTTATTTATTATGATGCTGATTCAGCGCATTCATAATTCAACCCAATCGCTCGTGTCGAAAAATTTTCGTCAACTTTAGGGAAGCTGTAGCATACCCAACAGAAGCAGTGTTGATGCACTTTATCAATGAACATTCCGTGTCGTACGTTCGAAACTCATGATACGTCAGTATAGAATATTTCTAGTGTAGCATATGAAACACGAGGAAGTAGGTTGCGTTAGTGTAACGCTGCTTGTGATTGAATGACAACAGGTGTTGTATTTTTCCCGTTTGTGTATTCTTGCAACGACAGAAATTAAACCACTGGAAAAGTAATCTTGAACGCTTTAGGAACCCGTCGTACGTGTAAAAAAACTGTGCTTTTGTCGCTGTCATTTGATCCTAAATAAAAAACTGAATAAAAAATTAAGTCGCCTTCTAAAGAACGCTTTATTTTATTGTGATTCGTAATTCGAATACGGCATCAAATTCCAAATGTTTCTGCAGTCGAATCTATCGATAGCCTTTCTCTACCCGGTCGTTTCAGTGTACAAGCTTGTAATGATGTGACTATATCTGCCGTACATGAAACTCTTTCATCTGTCACTGCAGTGAAAGTCACGGGCCGAACTAGAAAGGCCGTACATGAATTAAACTCAATGCGTCAGCCATCGAGTTGTATACTATAATATTAGCTGCGCCCCACCAGAATAACTGATTTATTAATAGTTGCTTCTGTGGCTCAGTCTGAAGAAATGATTTGTTGCAGCTATCCACCATATTTTATCCACTGGAAGATTCTTCGTGTCCTAATATCAAAAGCAAGCCACACAAATTTGAACCTGGATACTGTACTCTCGTGGTTCCCCTGAGCGATTTTTATCCTACATACTTCCTTCCTGTACTTAATTCATGGTTCATTCATGACTCACATTGTCTCCTACCAGTCGATCCCTTCTAATTTCTACGGAAATTTCGTGCTTATGGAATATCGCCGTAATTGTGCGATTGGATTCACGATTTCCTATCAGAAAGGATACAATTCGTAGTAATTGACGGTAAGTCATGAAGTTAAACAGAAGTGATATCTGGTGTTCCACAGGGAAGCTTTATTGGTCCCTTGCTTTTCCTTGTGTTTATAAATGATTTGGGAGACAATCTAAATAGCTCCCTTAGACTGTTCGCGGATGATGCTGTCATTTATCGATTAATGAATCAACACAGGATCAAAAGCAACTGAAAAGCGATTTAGACAAAATTTCTACATGGGTCGAAAATTGTCAATTAACACTAAATCTTGAAACGTTTGAAGTAATACACATGACCACTAAAAGAAATCCGCTGAACTTCAATTACACGATAAATCAGTCAAACTTTAACGTCGTAAATTCTACCAAATAACTAGGAGTTACAATTACGAACAACTTAGACTGGAGAGAACACATATAAAATATTGAGGGGAAGGTGAACCAAAGGTTACGTTTCATTGACAGAACGCTTCAAAGATGCAACAGCTGCATCAAAGAGACTGCCTACATCACACTTATCTTGGACTGCGGGGTTATCAGTCCCTAAACTTACAAACTACTCATGAACTAACTTATAGTAAAGACAACACAAACATGCATGCGCGAGGGAGGATTCGAACCTCCGACGCAGGCGCTCCAGATCTCTCGGCTACTCCCGCGCGGCACCACCATATATCTTCATACCGTCCCAGGGTTGATTCCTCGCCTTTAGCCGAGATCGCAGGGTGAAGACCCTTTCCAGGCCACCAACATAGTATACATCGATCATTATCAATACATCTGACTGATATAATGTACAAAATATTGTTAAGTAACGTAGTGTTCGGAATTTCAGTAGTATTGATATATAAATGGAAAAAAATGAGAAATTTAGAATCAGAAAAACTCAATAATTGTCTTATTTTGATTTTTCTGATTCTATATGAAGTATATTTTCACACAAAATTCGGAACATCAAGTAGAAAATAAAACACGTATTTATTTCTGAAGATTGAACGGCATGATTTTCTTTTCTTTTCATTTAATGAACGCATCGAATTTGTAATTTTATTTTCATATAAGCAGTAATTACAAATATAAGGAAGTCTTGTTGATTAAAAGTAATATTAAATTTTAGATAGTTAAAATATGTATTTGTTGATGAACACAAAATTTTACTAAAATTTATTTTATTGGTATCAAGATTAAAACCAGAAATATTACAATTAATTGCTGTGGCGCTAAACGCTTAGCTTCCGCAGTACACATAAACATAGTGGATATTTTTTATTAAGGTTAATAGCTCTCGAAAGTTTTGTAACATTCAAAGAAGATCATTATATAAATACGCTAACACGAAAATTGTGGTACAAATTACTAATTTATTCGTACAAGAAGGCCAATGAAAGTTGCATAATTCGATAGATTGTTTGTCGTAGATTTAACGAATATAAATATTATGTGTGCATTTAGCCATTAAAAGTGATTAAAAAAGTAGAAATTTTCGTACCTACAGCTTGGATCAAGTTCTACATTGTCCAACAATCAGCTCACCGATTGGCTAGTCGCCTCGACCAAAAACTTTGTAATGGAGCGCATCTGCATTATTAAAATAACGTATTAAAATAAGTGAATATCGAAACATGGAGTGCTCCCAACTCACTTTCTTGTGCCGTTCAAATGCTTCATTTTCGCAGTGATTAAGAGTGGTTAAAGGAAATGGATGTTTTCATATGAATGCCGATATAAATGATGATGCGCAGGGAGGGGCATGTAGCGGTGCACGGGTGGAACTACGAAGTCGACGTGTTGTCAGCTCTGGAATTCTGAACATCGCAGTATCGAAATAACATTATTTCTTGGCGTTTTATAAATATACGAACACCGAAATTGTAGTTCCATTTCAAATATTAGGCTAATGAAAGTTATATAATTCGAAAATGGCATGAGAGGTATATACTTCCGTTTTTATTTGTTGTTATTGTGTCAGGCATTTTCCTTAACACCTAAAAGATACCTTTTCATACCTCCCAGTTCCGGTTAAATTTTACCAAATATCCCAGCTGCCTCCTATGATAATGTTGGCAACAGATGCTGAATGGTGAGAATCCTGTGAGTCTTCATTTCAGCCAGTCGCTTGACAACGCTGATGTTTTCTCATGGAATCTTCGCTTTACGAGGGTAATTATTTTTATTGAGCGGACGAGGGTACATACAAGAACCTGTCAACCGTAAAGCAGGAACAGCATTATTTGTTTACTTCATGGTCTGTACGATACACTAATCGAGTCATTCTATGTGGTTCGAACAAATGGGCAAAGATTTTCTATCGTGTTGTTCATGTTGCCAACATAATCGGGCGAGGCCGCCGACATGATACGTAAAATTTTACCCCCAATGACCATTGTAAACACAATTGGTTGATTTTCGACCACAGGCAATACTAGTATGTTCAATTATACATCGTACTGATTAGGAAACTGATTTTCAGTGACCACCCACAGAATCCTGCAAGAACGTAAAAGTAGCTGAGGACCCGTCTGTAAAGTCCCATTATTAGTTAGCAAGTATACGCTGCCCATAAAAAATTTCCGAGCAGTGGGCGTAGTCAGTGCCCCCGCGCTTAGGCAACCCGCGGCGCGTGTTTTGCCGTCCAGCCACAGCCAGCAGCCGCTAAGAGGCGCGAGGTCTCGGAGAGCGCAAGGACGCAGCGCGCCGCTATATATACACACACAGGACGCGCCCTCGCTCTGCAGACCGCCACACCACCTGCTACTGTTCATACCTGCTACCTTCGCTGCAACGCTGCAACACTTACTGCATATTCGAAATGCATCGGTCGTTCCTGGTGAGTTATCATTATTAACTTCCTGCAAAGACGCGCGGGAGTGGCAAGCGGTTCTAGGCACCATGACAGGGACTGAGCGACCGCTCCCGTATGTCGTATGTTACAAGTCGTCTTTCGTGTGTGAGGTCTCTCTCTCTCTCTCTCTCTCTCTCTCTCTCTCTGTGTGTGTGTGTGTGTTCTGTCCTGACCGTCAGCTAGTTTGAGTAGTTTGTTAGTTTAGGGACGGATGACCACATTAGTTTCAACATTTGAAAATTTTGCAAAGAGTAAAGTGCTCACGAGAAGCTATTACAGATTAAGTTGATGTTATACACTTGTTGCACAATATGTGTCAATGTACTTCACTCTTTATTTCGTTATTGTCCCTTTGGCAGTGCGACTTTGTTAATTAGACAACACCTCTTATGGCCATATCTCTACTGTATACCAAGAAGGTGTAGAGCGAGCTCTCGGTGGATGATAAGCAGAATGACTTTTAATATTCACCAGATATTGAAAAGTATTTGAAAGTGATCACGTACTTATGCTGCGTCTGGAAAACTGCTCAATAAATCGTTTTAACTTTTACTTTTTAACAGAGAAGGTTGCTAGTAAAAAATAGATGAGAATTTCAACGGCCACGAGATTACTTAATTTAAAAAATTGGCAATCACTTTGCGTAATGCATTATGCTAATATTTACACATATAGCAAAACACCTAAGCTGGGACGAGAACTTTGTTACACGTAATAAGAAATTACTTTACGTAAAGAAATTACAGGTAAAATCTTAATTAACGAACTGGAATTTAGGCAAATTAGAATCCAGAATCTGCTATCTCTTCATTCTCAAAGCAATACCCATAACTTGTAACTTTAAAATACACGTAAACTATACATTGAAATAACTGATGTCAGCACATGTAAATGCTTAGTTCTAATTCAGTTTTCAATGTATCCATTATTGTCTGTCTCGGCTTGTAGTTGCTCCCGTAAAATTGTTGTAAGGTTGCGTAAGAGGTTTGCGATAATATATCCTGGACCCAGCACTATTCCGATTGAATTGAGGTCCCGCTGTACAATGGTAAACACAGATCAAGGTGTTCACAATTATTTGTTTCTGCCTCAGCAACTTTGTGAATACTGCGCCGACTACTTTTAGTAAATCGGTTTCGCCGAAGTGGAGTGGCAGAGCGTACCAAGGCGCCTAGCTGTAGAGCGCGCCGCTGCTCGTCGTCGGAGGTTCGAGTCCTGCCTCGGGCATGGGTGTATTTCTTGGCATAAATGAGTGTAAGTAGTTTGCAAGCCTAGGAACTGATGACCAGCGTAGTTAAGTCGCATATATTTAAAAACATTTGAACATTTGAAATAGGTTTCGAGGTCTACAACACTGACAATCGGACCAACAGCAATCCAGCTTAGGCGTGCCCCGGGCCTACGGCAACTCTCCTGTCGTTTTGGCGCTTCGACCGTATACCGCTCCGTGTGGAGGTGTGTCACTTGCTCTTGTCACGTGTGCCGTTGCCTGCAGAGCGCTTCTTTCCGCCTCTCCCACAGGTCACACCACCGCATCCAAAGATACATATAGGCCACTTAGTCGCATAATTGTTCTACGGAACACAATTGGTATATTTGGTAAGCAGGAGACATTGGTTCGAATCCCGGTCCCGGAATAAGTTTTTGTATGTCTTTGATTACAACACCTACGAACAGCTGAGCCAAGAATATCCATATTTGCGGCAGCTGTTACACCAAAAGCGTCTTCGTGCGAAAGGAAAAAACGTCGCAATTCTTAATCTACATATGCTGAAGTGGAAAGGACAAAGAACTCCTTTCCATTAAAAAAAACTTTTTGCAAGGCCACGTTATATATCACAACCTTACATGCTAAGTCCACCTCATTAATAATTACAGGGGACATTCATTTATAACGTATTTATCGGTATCCCTTTGATTCTAGTTTATGTGGATTTAACGCAGGTAGAGCTCAGAGGTCGAGTTAATATTGCCGTTAGACCCCAGGTTAACCGACTGCCGGCGTGGCGCAGGGGATAGCGTCACCGATTTCAATACTAAAGGTGGCCGGTTTAATCCTGTCCACCGGGAAAAAATTATTTTTCTGTAATTATCATTTCCAGAATGTTCAACATATTTCTTATGTTCACTTGTCATTTCTACTTGTTTGTTATGTTAACTATCGTCTAATTTCTGGTACATTGTGTCTGTGTATAAATAGCAGAGCACTCTGACCGAGAGGCAGTCACTGCTGCTTGTACGTTTCAGTTCGCAATAAACCTGCTTTCAGTATAACTACTGTGTTCAATTGAGAACCTTGCCTTTGAAGTCAAGCCTGCTCCCGTTTCAATGCGACATTGTTTGGTGGAGGCGCCGGGTATCCTGTGCAACAGCTGCATCACCGTGGCTCCGATTAGGCAACGTAAAAGCCGTCGCTTACACGAACAAGAACCGGAATACAAGGGATATACCGAGTACATCATTCAAAGTCCGTATCATCAGAAGGACCATGGACACGAAACCAGCGGTAAGTTAGCTCCACATCAGACTCCTATCAGTGTTCTCTAGAGACGCTGGATAGGACCCCAACAAATGGCTAAAAGGGTTCGATCGAGTCGCCAAGTACAACAGGCGAGATCATACAATGTGCTTGGCTAACGTTTATTTCTACCTGGATGGAACAGCCCAGCAATGGTTTGAAAACAACGAAGAGAAGCTGAATGACTTGGAAACGTTCCAGACGGAACTGAAGAAGACGTTTGGAGACCGCCAGCTACTAATCCGCTAGGCGGAAAAACTGAAGAACCGGGCCCAACGACATGGTGAGCCGACACAGTAGTACATACAGAAAGTTTTGGCCCTGTGTAATGTAGTCAATCCGAATATGACTGAGGCCGACAAAATCACGCACCTGATGATGGGTATAGCAGAAGACATGTACCAAGCCCTTCTGATGAAATACGTCGCTACGATGGAAGAGTTCATCAACTTGTGCAAGCGTATTGAAGAGATGCAACAAAGGAGGGTTGGACAAAAGAAGTATGACTCCCGAATGTTTGTATACAAACATTTGAATATTTTTTGTAAACTGAGGAAGTCGTTCCGACGGGTACACGGAATACAGATTTTTCTGGGAAGTTATTTGCCGTTGACAATGTGATGATTCCGCCGTTGACAATGAGAAGAGTTGCAATCACAAACACAAGTGACCGGTTAAAATGTGAAGTACTTGTTGATAGTAAAATGTTTATCAGGCTCAACAAAGAAATTTACATACCAGAGGCTGTCATAAGCATTACCGGTGAGCGAGAAGAGATTTGGATCACTAATTGTCAGCAGCATTCACAACATATCCCCATAGGAATGTGTATCGGCTCAGCTGAACCAATCCAGGACGGTGAGCTCAACGTTATCAACGATGTTCCCTGTCCTGCTGTTAGTACAGACAACACGTTGGAGGAAACAACCGTGCAACTGCCAATAGGGCCCGGACTGAGCAAGGAACAACGCCAGTGGGTGTTAGCTATACTACACCAATTTTCGGGTGCATTCTCAGCAGGGGAAATGTCGGACGAAACGGCCCACGATAAAGCACCGTATCAATACTGGGGATCATCCACCAATTAGCCAGCATTCGTATAGAGTGTTGCCAGCTGAAAGTCGGATAATTCGGGAAGAAGTGGAGAAGATGTTGCAAGATGACATTATTCAACCTTCGGAGATTCCTTGGTCGTCTCCGGTGGTCCTCGTAAAGAAGAATGATGGCACGTGGCGATTCTGTGTCTACTATCGGCGGCTGAACAAAATCACAAAGAAAGACGTCTACCCATTGCCGCACATTGACGACACCTTAGACTGCTTGAAAGGAGCTACATACTTGAGAAGTGTGTTTGTATAATATCGGTAAATACATCTTCCTTATCTGTCAACTGAAGTAGCCGCATGGGTATGTCCTTGTCATCTAGGGCGCTGCTCGCGTCATAAGTGCTGCCTCGGGGTTGCATGTGTGTGTTGTCCTTAGTGTAAGTCAGTTTGAGTAGTTAGTGGCCGGCCGCGGTGGCCGAGGGGACTGAGGCGCTCCAGTCACGGTCTGCGTGGCGGTCGGGGATTCGAATCCCCCTTCGGACATGGATATTTGTGCCGTCCTTATGATAAGCTAAGATAAGCTATGATAAGCTATGATAAGTTTAGGGACTGATGACCTCATAGTTAAGTCCCTTAAGCTATACAAGCATTTGAACATTTTGAGTAGTTAGTGAGTGTAGATACCGATGACGTCAGCAGTTTGGTCCCTTCGATTTACTGACAATTGATCATTTCATTTCCATTGAACAGCTGACTGAAGACGGGTCACAAGTACAGCCGCTGAAAATAAAATTCGGTAAATAGTCATGTAACGTTAACGCACATGAACTGTGAACTACAGTTTCCTTACTGATCTTCTAAATTGTGCCCCTCCCCTCCCCACATATGTACGGCTGAGTTCTGCAATACATGTAAACTTTGCACGAAGGCTTTCTTTGGGATGACGTTCGAAAGCCTCGACGCATTCCGTTGGATGTGAGGAACATCGTAAATCTGTTTCTGTTGAATGCGAGTTTGAGTCGGGGGAATAGGAAGAAGTCTGGAGCGTTGAGATACAGCCATTATTGTGTACGTTCAGGTTGCACGACAATATCGTCAAAGAGGTCATGGAAAAAAATGAAAGCGGGTTATCAACATCCACCATATTTACCGGATCTCAATACTACAGACTTCTTCTAATTCTCTCGCTGACACTCGCTTTGGAAGGAGAGATTTGACTATATTTTTAACATGCATCGAAACGTAACGAGGCTTTTAAGCACCATTCTAAAGGAAGAATTCGTGCAAAGTTTCCAAAACACGTTTCGCATAGAACAGTTGTGTATGACTAGGGGGGGAGTGACTATTTCGAATGGCAGTAAGGCAACTGTAGTTAATCTACGTTCAGTTCAGAGGTTGTAACATGCAGCAAATGGTCCGGTTTTATGTCAGAGTGCAAGGAAAGCCAGATATTGTTGAAACCTTAACTTTTCCCGGTGTAATGAATTTTCAAACAACTTACGGGTCTGCTGCCGGATAACGCCGTCGACAACCGCCGATATATTGGCAGGAGCACTCCGTGGCATTCTCACGGCTCAACTGCACTTAAGGAAGCAATGTGCAAGCGTATTTCATACATTGGTTTGCAAAGCATAAACAAGGAAGATAACACACACAGTACAAGTCACTACAGAGTCAACACAACCAAAGATGACCAACATCGGGTGAGGCACCATTAATTCTGTCCCTCTGTTTTTTGACGAGAGACAGTGCCGGATTCCAAGCAGAATTTAAACAAAAAAATCCAACTCTGTTTATAAGATCGCTTGCTAGTTTAATTTCAACATCTTCCTTAATAACGCTATCCCAATAGGTGGAAGTGCATGACAGAATCTCTATGCTCTTGTATTGCATAGGATGACCGGTATTCTGGAACAGCGGATTTGTTTGACTGTTGTAACAGTGTGTAACGTTTGTATTCAATACACCGGTCTTCGACAGTCCTGATTGACCAGTATATGACTACGACATCTGCAAGGAACACGATAGACACCAGCCTTACTCAAACCAAGATCATCATTTACGGATCCCAACAGGGCCTTTATCTTAGAGTTGTCGAATGACTGCCTTCCCTTCCTTGATGTGTTGGTCAGAAGGAAGGTTGATTATACATTTGGACATACGGTTTATAGGAAACCCACTCAAACTTATTTGTATTTGTAAGCTGGTAGTTGTCACCATCCAGATCAGCGTGAAGGAGTACTTCGTACCTTGGTTCACATATCATTTCAGACGCTGAAAGTTTGTCAGCTGAGTTGTCCCATCTCGAGGTCACCATTCGTCAGAATGGTTATAGGGAAATGCAGATAAAACGAGTGTTGCGCTATCAACCTACTGTGCAACGAATGAGTGATGACGTGGTACCTAAATCTATGGCCTTTTTGCCTTATGCATTAAGAATTTCCAACAAGTTTCGACGTGAAATAAATCGCAATTTGCGATCAGTTGTAGCTTCACCGTACTAGGTTATATTGAATACCAAAGTGCGGCGAATGAAAATTTGTGCCCGGCCGGGAATCGAACACCTAGTACAGGGAAGCCACAATTGATCGAAAAATTGCGATTTATTTCTTTAAATGAACGGTGTAACGTCGTCAAAACTATATGCAAAGTTTGGACGTATTTTGCGGAAATATGATGTGAAATATTTTTTTCGTCAATCTTCTAAGATAAGGGCCCTGTTGGGGTCCGTAAAGGATTCCTTGCAGTTGTGGCATGTCATATATTGGTCAGACAATCAGGACTTTGGAAGACCGGTGTATTGAACACAAACATTACAAACGCTTACGTCAAACCAATCCGCTGTTTCAGAATACTGTCTTGGCACCGGTCCTCCTACGGAATACAACGCAGAGATTCCGTCATGCCCTTCCACCTACTGGGATAGTGTTATTAAGGAAGCTATTGAAATGAAACTAGCAAGCGACCTTATAAATATAGATGGTGGTTTTTGTTTAAATTCTGCTTGGAATCTGGCACTACCTCTCGTCAAAAACCAGATGGACTGAATTAATGATGCCTCACCTGTTGATTAATAGTCACTATTGTTATTTTTGATGTTTGCGCATCTTTGTTTGTGTTGAATCTGTAGTGACTTGAACAGTATGTGTTATCTTCCTTGTTTACCCTTTGCAAACCGAGGTAATGAATACGCTTGGACATTGCTTCTTGATTGCAGTTGTGCCTTGAGAATGGCAGGGTGTCCTCCTGTGGAAATATCGGCGGTTGTCGACGACGTCAACCAGCAGCATACACGTAAGTTGTTTGAAAAGCCAGATATTTATTTATTACTAGCTGTAAACCCGGCGTTGCCCGGGTGTTTATTTATCCTACGCTCTCGTAAGTCCACATCCCCTTCCGCCCTCTTTCCGCATCCACCCCTTTCACTCCCATCTCTCTGTTCGTTTCCACCTTTCCCTCTCTCGGCAAAGTTTTCTGCAAGGTACTCTCTGTCATGTAACATACAAACATTTATGTACCCAGTGATCTTCTTCTTGGTTCTAAGGTCTTGTGTGCAAAAATTCATTACGATTGGAGCAAAACTATGCATTTGGTAAGATTCCGAAGATAAGTACCCTCCACCATGCACCGAACGAAATTTTATACAGACGGTGACATTCCTCTTCTTTTAGAGGTAGAGTTTGCAAATTTCATTAATATCGGAACAAAACTATAGATTTGTGTAGAACCCATTGATGCGATGTGGAAGGCGTAGTATACCGTTAGCAGAGCCTTTTTTTGATGGTTTTTACTGCTTTATTTATTTATTCTTATATTTCCTTATTCGTATGCTTATCCTTACAGAGAAAAAGCTGAAGACATTGTAGCGTGCATAGGCCAAAGATACGGTCTGTGGCATCACGTTTCGCTGTATGTAATCTCCTTGCTATAGAGTCGCTAACGTCATCGCTAGCCTTCCGTCCGAATTTTTTTAATATAATTTGACGACTTCCATGCACCATATCTTGCACCCTCTTATAGCCATCGGCATGGATCTGCTGTAGTGTACAGCGGGAGACTTCGGAGAACAATTACACACAGACCATTCGTTTGCGTTCTGTAGTTTTCGCTGCAGAGCGAAATATTGACACACACACACACACACATACACACACACACACACACACACACACACACACACACACACACACACACGTAGAACTTTATATAAACCGATAACTTTCCATCCCAATATACTCCACCCTTTTATCATAATCAACCCTCAAGTAACAATGCAACCAATAAAACCGTTTTCAAAGAGTAATTATAATTTCAAAGAGTAATTATTGTTCCGCATTTCGCGTTATATTCTTCAAATTACTAAATATCTATAAGATCGCTATAAAACCGTGCCCAAAACTTTCCTCAAGTACAAATTAGTAACTGTAAAAATAAGCGTACACCAGGGCCGCACAAACGCGGAAAACTGCACGCGTGCACAGCCAGGTGCAGAGAGTGTTTGCACAGTGCATCGATTCAACTCGGCATACTTCACCTCAACTCGACTTGCTGGGTGAGGCCGTCGCTGTACGCTGCCGAATGCGCTGCCATTGGATTACGTAAGCGCAAGACAATTACTACAATAATGGAACTACCTACTAAAAAAAAAAAAAAAAAAAAAAAAAAAAGCAAAAATTCCCGAAAGTCAATTTAAACCGGAATGGGAACTCTCTTACTTTTTTGTTCGTTTGGACGATAAAGGCAAATGTCTAATCTGCTGCACACTAATTATGTGTGTCAGAAAATCGTCTATTGAAAAACACTACAGCAAATTGCATTTAGTGATATCACAGGTGATGCTAGAGAGGAAGAATTAAGGAAGCTGAAAACTCTTGCAGAAGAGAATTCTGTATATAGAAACGAGGTTGGTTTGTTATTGTTTCAGGAAATTACCAACATGCATCCAATTCTCGATGTTTTCGTGAAACACTTTTCGATGGATATTGAAAGTGTGCTTCCAGATTTACATTTCGAACTGATTGATTTGCAAACTGATGTTCACCGAAAGGATTTGTTTTACAACACTAAAAGGTTTGCTCCAGTTCTACCAGAATTTGTCGAAGGAAGAATTTCCCAAGTTCCACAGAGAAGCAGCGAAGATTATTTCTATGTTTGGCTCCAACATGTGTATGTGAAAGGTTTTGTCTTGTACAAAAACTAGGTTGCGTGCAAGTATTAATAGTAATTTAAAAAATGCTCTCAGAGTTGCTGTCAGCGGATCTCTTGTTCCAGATCTTAGTAGCATAATTGCAAATAAAAAAAAGAGAACATAGAAGACATAAATTTATGTTGAAACCAAATTTAAAATTGTTATCATTACAATTATTATTATTATTTAAATCTCTTTTATACCGGAAATCGTGTTCCACCAAACTAAGCTGTCTGCCTAGTGTACATAAGTATTTGGCAATGAAGAAGAAAACAGGGTAAAGTTTTGAGAAGGTTCAGACAGGCGGCGCGAGCTACGCAAGCGTAAGGAAAGAGAGAAGCAGCGCAAAGCCGAGGAGTGGGGGTCAACACAGCGCAGCCGTCTTCCGCACACTGCACTGTGCGATGCGCCGGTGCATGCACCTTGAGCGGCCCTGGCGTACACCGAACAGACATTCATATTTATAGGTATAGATTGCCATCATTAGAACACTTACTCGCACCCACCTATCCGCAGGACTCATAGTACTGACGCTGATGGTCTTTCCCCATTGTGTCGTGTTGATTGTGCTTTGCCGCAGGTGTTAACACTGGCTGTGCTGGCAGTCAGCTCGGCCGCGTACTCGCTGCCTCTGGAGGCTGATCCAGAGGAGGTGGCAAGTGCAGAGCCGGTCACTGCCCCAGTAGCCGCGACCACCACTGCTGTGACGCCGCCGCGGCTGCAGCTGCTGCTGCAGCTGCTGGACCTGGACACCGCCGCCAGCTGCATGATCTTCCGGCCCTACTTCAAGGCGCGACCCAGGAACCGCGGCCGCAGGGCCTTCTTCTCTTAGCAGAAGAAAACCACCCCTGACTGTCTGCCTGCTTATATTTACACTAATTCGTCTCAACTCGTGTAAAGTGCATGCATTTGATACGTGGAACTCATTATAAAATCAGGCATCTGTCATCAATCAATTGCTCTCATCCCAAAATACACGTCACTTCTATGATTATTTATTTATTTACTCATTACGACATTCATTTCTGTAATCGTAAGACTATTTTTTTTACTTTTGAAATAAAGACATTTTTGTAAATAAACAGTTGTCTTTTATTACGTTACTTAAGATGCAGACAGTGTGAAAAAAATATCACTTTTTCAAAACATATTATAATACGCGAAGACATTTTATATACTGTCAAAGAAGTATTAAAACTGTTGCATATTTCAATTTCTATGGCTTCTGATTATTGCATCTGATATATCACTGATTACTTCAACAAAAGTTTGTATTTTGTACAACTGATCCCAAGGAACTAATTGTTTCGTCTGACTTACATATACAGTGTGTCACGGTAGCACACTGGTAGAGTGCCAGAATCAAAGAGTGGCGGGTTCGTTCGCCAACAGGTCCACGCATTTTTATCTACCACTTTCTTCACCTCTGGCAATGTTGCTGGTGTGAAAATATCGAATAGCACATTGGGTAAGTCAGTTCAAACGTCAGAGGAAGGCAACGGCATACCTCCTCCAAACAAGACCATGCCTAGTCAAGCACTGTGATGGCGAAACCAATCTTCGGAATGTTGAATGCTTTACCTTTTTTTTAATATCGCAGTAAAACTCCTTGAACAGAAAAAAGGCTTTGTTTCTGTGCAACTCATCCCAGTGAACTAATTCTTTGCTTTCATTTACTATCAAATATCCTTATTCGAAACAGAGAATTGGATACACACTGTCAGAAATAAAAATTACTTCAAATTGTTGTTCAAACAGAGGATATGGAGTACATGAAATCATTATATTTGCAGAGCAACAGCTCAAGCGATCCATGCTGAAACATTCCAGGAAAATGCCGTGATGGCCTCCTTGAAAGGCTGCGATTCCTTTCCGCACACCTAACGAAAGCTATCCGACGGACCGCTCCGTCTGTACGATGTTGATAGAACGCTCTTGGGACACGCTTCACTGCTATGGATCGGTCTGAATTGCGCATCCACACTGAAATCGCCATTTCCTTTTTGAAGCTTACATAAATTAAAGTTATTGTCAATTCATCACTGTTTTTAAGGAAAAGCCCTGAAAGTGTTGAAAAATGGATAATTCTTAATTTTGTGGCTATTAATGTTAAGCGGTGGTGTCTATTCTGTTGCACGTATCATACAGAACATACACAATATGTATAAAACATAACACCAGCAGTTTCTGTAGCGATAAATTCAGCCTCGTCCTTGGAAAGAAATTTCCTAGTCCGACTGCTGCAGTTATCCGATCCGTGATTATTCACGGACAGGCTTAGATGTAAAGGGGCTATGGTCGATTTGGTGCACAATCAGGCAAAACTCTCTATCTCTTTGTGCTAAGTCGTGACAGACTGCAGCCTTGACAAAATGTCCGCTCTGAGCTTCTTAAGTAGTTCAACATCGGACTATCGTCACACCCAAAAGCCTCAAAACATTAAATATTTAGATTGTGTTAGACGAATAAATGATGATAACAGTGAGACTCCTGCAAAACTGTCAGGTTCTGCTAAACTCACACGACTATCCATCAATTACGTGTGATTCTCAGTGATCATTCAATATTTTATGCTTTTCACGCCCCTTGTTTACCGCACGAAGCAAATAACAACAGCAAACACGTCACGAGAAATTTTAACTCTAATGATTTTGATCCAGTGCCACTGTTCTCTCTTGTTTCATACAATTCCGCTACGCTCCAAGCCACGGTGTTGCTATTACAAATAGATTACAGTACCTACTCCGTTAATTTTCAAAATACTAACCCTGAACTCCTTCACTCTGAAAGCCAGATTAATATCAGATTAACTAGAAGTTCAAAGAAAGGAAGAGGAAGGAAAAGATAGTTTGGCTGTGTAAGAAATTGAGAAAAAAATGAAATGCAAAACATATCTGTCATACAACTGTTAGATAGTGGAAAGGCAAATTCAAAATATTCTAACACCTTCACCGTTCAAAGGCACTGAAATAAATTCAGTGGCCATGTTCATAATTTGTGCTCTACCTGGACTGAGATTCGCACCCAGATTCCTGCAATTGGGCTTGTGATCGCCTTTTTTTTTTTTTTTTTTTTTTTTTTTTTTTTTTTTTTTTTTTTTGATATGTCGGTTTTTCGTGGTCCTTTGTTCATGCTTGTTCTAAGTTGTTCGATGAGTTCTTAGGTCAGTTCTTATAACACAGAGCCCGCTGAGCCGCCTAACCGAGAGCGATGATCAAAACTAACCTAAGGACAACACAGATACCCATGCCCGACGGAGAACTCGAACCTCCGACCGCACGCTCCACAGCAAGGCGGCATAGGAAAAAAGAAAGTATCATGTAATATTTTATGTAATGTAACGTCTTGAACAGACACCCTTCATTAACCTGACACGTTCCACATCATTACGAAGTGTTGTATTCATGATCTATGGAACAAGTATTAATCCAATCCACAGAGCGCTCGGCCATTCCACCGCGGCGAGAGCGCTGAGCTACCTCGCAGGTTAAACAGGCTACCGCGACACCTTTTACGACACGTCGGAATGAACAGACAGCGTATCAATAATTGTATATATATACCCCCAAAACGCAACTGACATTTTCTGTACGAATGCATAAATACTTTCGATCCCTTGCAGGAACAGAGTAGAGGCTGCGAGAATGAGAAAGTAGGCCTAACAGGGATAGTACTCTAGCATCGTACTGCGCTACAAGCTGAAAACATGGGAAAGATAGGAAGATTGCCTGGATGTCCCAATTGTTTAAGCCGACCGCTGGCGCAAGGAGAGAGATCCTCGTTCGAATCCCGGTCCAGCACAAATATTCAACTTTGCTATTCAACTTATTTCAGTGCTCTGCAACGGTCCGAATTGTAGAACGTTTCGAATTAAAAAATTAACCGTTAATGTCACCCTGTGTTATTTGTTCTTTCTCACAGAGTGTTTATATTCAGACATCATAGTAAATCCAATGATTATGCAATAAATCCTAAATGCTTCTTTAAATATAATTATTTTTATTACACTATAGGCCTATTTCGGCTTTTAGCGCCATCGTCAGGTGATCTGCGAAAAATGTTACATTATAAATACATCAAATTTTATGATTATCGTAATTGTAAATACTATTACGAAATATTACACACGTCTGTTGGTCCTGACGTCCATATAGATCGATGATTTTATTGCTATCAGTCATTTATTTACTGCTTTGAATTTTAATTATTGCAATATTTCTGATGACGTATCAGTTACGTTGTTTTGAATTTTAATTATTGCAATATTTCTGATGACTTTTCATTTACGTTGAGATGTGACAGCTTTTTGATAACCAGAGATGTAACATGGTTAAATACTGTTTGTTTATTATAATAATCTTTGCTACCGGTATTTGAGAGGTTGGTTAATGTATGTCTTTGGATATATCGAGAAATTTTGTTATCTTATCCGAATCGTCATCGACATGTGTGATCTTTGTATAAAAAATCTATTAATCTTTGCTACTGAAATTTCGTTCGTGTGTAATCTATAATGGTCTAAAATGTTTACCCATTTTCTTGGTGTACGATATCAATAAAATTTTGTCTGTAGTTTTTGTGTTTTAAGTCTACTTGTTCATTTAGTATTTCAGAGTGGTGGCGTAGTGAGTGTAAATATATTTCGATTTCTTCTAGAATGTCCTTTAGGTGTTACATGTCAAATTTCGACTACCTGTTCTATATTGCCAACATTTAAAAACAGAAAAGCACACAGCGCATAATATAGAATTCCGTAATAGTATTTACAATTACGATAATCATAAAATTTGATGTATTTATAATGTAACATTTTTCGCAGATCACCTGACGATGGCGCTAAAAGCCGAAATAGGCCTATAGTGTAATAAAAATAATTATATTTAAAGCAGCATTTAGGATTTAAATGATATTTATAGTGCTGTAGGCCCAAGAGAAACCAAATCCAATAATATTTATTGTTTGGTTTACCATGACTGTTACAAAGATAAACATGAAGTCCGTAAGAACAGACACTATACCAATCAAAAAATTAAAAGACCTTAAATATTACCGAAAGACATATTGCTTTCGAGTTTTTTCTTAAGTCCATTAAATAGCTTCTTCTGTTTCTGGATCTACGTGACAGATCTGAGAAAAGTCAATATTAATTGAGCGAACATAATATAAAACTGTTGGACAAGTATTTGAAGAAGGAAGTACAACCAATAACTCTAAAGTTGATTTACTGTATACGAATAAGGAAGTTAAAGAAAGAAGTTCAAAAATTCCTCACAAGAAAATCAATTTTTTTAAATTTGAGTTCAGCTTAAAGATGGTGTAATCGCTCATTTTGAGATGAGTAAGACGAAGCGGTTGTGGCCCTTTTGTGATACTCTTTATGTATTCATTTGAAGAAATTTAGAAAAACAACACAAAATCAATTCTACGAATGACACACAGGGAGTTGAAGTGTCAGACTGGTGTCCTAATCTTATACGCTTTAGACAGACGTATGTACGCCCAAAGGACTTTGCACAGTAACATATAGTTCAATATTCCCACTGAAAATTGCACTTATGGATGTCTTTCATTTAATGAAACTAATTACTATTCTCATATAAATGACACATATCTACTAAGATTGCTGCATGTAACCTAGTCGTCTATGTTATACACTGCTGTAGATACTGTGAAATTATAATTAAACCGTAATTAAGTCCTTTTGGTTCTTGTGTTTCAGTGTGTTCATTCAACCGTATGGTGAATACAAGGCAAATGGGAATAGTGGAGTGTCCAATCCGACCATACGATATGTAGATGAGGTACTACGTTTTCCGTTGTTCATATACGTCAATGGCACGTGGGTAAAATAATTTTCTTTTACGTTCCGAATGTCATATAATTCTCTAATTATTTCATGAATGTCATTTAATGAAGCAGTGTGTGATTTTCTTTCAAAGTAAATTCATATACTTTCAACAGTCTACTTCTCAGTGATTCATAGTGCTTCTATTGTAACGTCTGGCACAGGAGTTTGCTGAGTAGGCAACTACTAGTCTTACATTCCCGCATCAAAGTGTGCAGAAACATTTTAATATTTATCGTGACTGTTACAATAATAATAATAATAATAATAATAATAATAATAATAATTAAAATGTTTGTTAATTCAAAGTAGTTTGCACAGTCAGTGTACCTAGGTAATGCAGTCGATTTCAATAGGCGATCCAATGCACCAACTCCTACGAAAGCATGCCACTTCAACATTTATACAGCAGCTGTATAACAAATCAGAACTATGTAAAAGAGGTGATATATGCGGAGGCAATTGCCTCCATGTTTACCACTCTAATCACTACATAGTGGATCAACTCGATATATATATATACGGTTTGTAGTGTTATCGGTTCCGTTCTGTTGCAACATCTTGCAGAATACTGCAGCAACATTTTCACCTGACTTCAACTCTAGAAAAACCATCCCGGTCAAGCAGAAACACATGTAGACATTTGTGTAAAACCGTCTTGTATTGCAGCATGCATTGATAAAATTGTAAATCTATGAAATTCGAGTTGTGTTTCCCGCGTTAGTGCTAGTATCCTGAAATTCAATTGAACTTAAAAGTTTTCAAGTGCTTATTTTCAGTATTTTGCGTCACTGTGAATTTTTAAAGAAGGAAGCACTCCGTTACGTACCGATTTCAACACCCAGTGAAATAACTGCATCTGACTGGATGGCGTGGTAACACGTTCGGTTCATACATCACGTCACCGTCTATTGTCCGAGTTGCGGTTCAGTCGCTAACGAGGACCAGATCTGAACGAGTCACGGTGACGAGACATGACGCGACTATCGATCTGCTGTCTTATAAAGGAGAGCACCGCGTGGTGTATGCCAGATCGTCTCTGGACGTACACCCTTTGATTGTCTGGTTTAGCGGTACCCGCATCATGATGGTTCGTTCGTCCTTGGTGAGTGGTTTGATAGGAGTTATTTCGTATAAAATGTATCTTTTACATGAAGAGATAACGACACGCTAAATAATTTATTATATTCCTTCAAACCGTCTTGATTGCAAATCTTTTAATAGTTGCCGCGTTTCGCCCTTTAGCAGAGCATCTTCAGATTATAATGCACTCTCCGTGGTGTGACACCGTAAGTTGTTATTGCGGTGTTTCTATTTTTCTGAAATGTTTTTTGGATTTCCTTGTGGCCCTTAATAGAAGCGGTGGTCTCTGGTGATACTCTGTACAGAGTCTGTACAAGTCGGCGGAGCAGCACACCACGCCCGCCCACCGCCCGTGAGCGCAATTGTACACATGGGCTTATCTTGTATCACCAGAGACCACCGCTTCTATTAAGAGCCACAAGGAAATCCAAAAACATTCCAGAAAAATAGAATCACCACAATAACAACTTACGGTGTCACACCACGGAGAGCGCATTATAATCTGAAGATGCCCTACTAAAGGGCGAAACGCGTCATTAACTAAATAAAAAAATTTGCAATCAAGACGGTTTGAAGGAATATTTATTCTAACGGGTTGCTGCTGTACACCATGGATTGTAAATTATTTATTATTTCAAAAGTAATTGCTAGAATATAAATACACTTGAAACAGACGGCAAGTACCTTCATGGAGGAATATCATGGTTTCGTAAGCAACAGCAAATATGTTCCACGAAGGTATTCCCCTACATGTGTCACAGTGGAATAATAGTACTATTAGTTGGATCGATTACTATGGGAATAATAAACATTTTATTTGCTTATATTGCAGACGTCTCGTTTTCCCTTGTCTGCCTCTAATAGACAATCTTAGATTATAGTGCAAAAAAACAAAAACAAAAAAAAACAAAGAGAAAACGAGAAATCATGTCTTATTACTACATTAGACTTATTATTGCTTACTCCTACATCATATTATTATTATTATTATTATTATTATTATTATTATTATTATTATTATTATTATAGAAATAACATTTTACCAATTATCGGAGCAAAGCTATCAGTTAACGTCCAAGAACCGATTATCCACTAAATGAAGAAGGCCTGAAACAGGACATAGGATGTTCAGAAGCAGTCTGAAAGGATTACTACGATGTGGCAGGGTAGACAGTGCTGAGAAACAACAGGTAAAATGATGTCGTTCGTGGTTTCTCATTGAATGAGCATTGAAATTCAGCGATCGTTGAGGCCACAAATTCAGGCAGCGTGTCAGTAGCAATGTGGCCGAAGTGTCATTTGTTTTGTTTCTTCAAACTGATGAGGAAGGTCAGCTGCGGAACGGTAGCAAGTTTCAACTATGGTACGCTTATGTTTGTGTGTTCAGTTTCAGATCACCAAACGAAGAACTCTGAAAATGTACAGCGAGAGGTGTGAAGATGATCTAATCATAGATCGAAACCGGTTACCTGTAATAATAAATTGTAAAATTTTGCGAACTAGACTGTTATTTTTATCTTTAAACAATTAGTAACTGCTTAAGTAATTTTTCTGAATTCTTCAAAGTTTGTTAGATTATAATCTGAAGTGTATTGCATGAGCAGCCGTGGTAACAATGGTTCACATGAGTTATTCGACAATAATGCATAATTTCTATGCACTTTTTATTGACGGCCACAATTACTTATAAACAGTCTGTACAAAAAAAAACGAACGAACAGAAATACTATTCTTAAAACAATCACGCAGACTAAAACTGTGTGCCTTCGGCGGGCAAGCGTTTTACCTGATGATCTATCCTGTCACGCCTCACAGATTCAGGACTCGCGGTACTGTGGGAACTATAGTCGAGCCGGAATAGTATGTTCCCTGGTGATTGCGCCAATCGGCTTTGAGCACCGACTGCGGCGGCAGACCATTGGAGCAAGTCGAACGCGAGCTTTGCTCTGCGCATGCGCGCGTTCGGCTGCGCTCTGCACTGTTGCCTGTTCTGTCAGACAGCAGCGACCGTTAAGCTATACTGTCAGGCAGCGAACGATATACTTGGCAACACGGCTGCTTTCAGTTTCCGCGGCTGGGGCGGTCTCCCAGCCCAGTAGTCGAAGCCAATGGTCATCGTATTCCAGCCCGACTATAAAGCTGTAAGGCGTGCCGGGATAGCTTCGTTTGTAGAGCGCTTGACAGCGAAAGTCGAAGATCCTACTAGGTTGCAACCATTGCCCGGTACACAGTTTCTTCTCAGAACACGCTCCGCCACAGAGTGAAAAATCATTCTGAATTTACTTGATAATGGGTTCAGGTAAGCCCGAAACTAGTCGTCAATAAAAAGAACCAGCTGCGTGCAACTGTGGCTGTTATTGGAATTATTAATAAAAATAGTAAGTTGCTGTTCCTAAAAGCACCCAACATGTTGGAAATTGATATATCACCTATGCCTAAGGAACAGGGCAGGATCGGCAACATTGATACGTGTTACACTAGGGAATATGAGGCAGACTTGGAGTTTGTATTATGGATGGAGACGTGCCTCAAGACAATCCGTGCATTTGCCGTATTCGTTAGTCATGGTGACTTAGTGGTATAGCGCCTACCTAGTGGGATGGTAGGGCTTTTGAGCAAGTGGTCAGTTAATGAGCCATAATTAACTACCATTAAATATAAACAATTTATTACAACAATTTTAAAATTGATAATACTTGATTTAAACTTCAAATTATATAGAAACATATAAAGTTCTTTACAACGACTATCACAAAAGTTTCAGTAACCAAACAGTCCAAAACTTCAGTTAAAATACGGAACCTTATAGGTAATAGCGTTTCATTAATAACAGGTGTACCTTCAAATGTAGGAATTAACAGAATTAATCAATTAACAACTGTAACATTAGGTTAAACTGAACAGCGATTCATGTAAGACTGTAATGTAAGTAAGTCCGTGAAGGTTTGTTTTTCTTACAGAACCAAGTAAACATATCACAAATGACAAAGTGAAAAATTTACAAAACTTAAGAGTCTGGCTCCCAGTAAAACGCCATCATCGGAGACAATGAACAGACCTCAACAATGAACCAATTAACTCTTTTTTACAATACACAACAAACAACGCTTGGACAGGACACCTGAAACGCAGAATCCGTTACCACAAGCAACTGACATAAGTAATTAATAAAAATTAAAATTGGAAGAATCAGCATAAGTTTATTTTGACTTTCTACTGATGTACTGCCCACTTGATGTAAATATGCAAAGTTCAAGATTTTGTGGTCCCACAGGGCTTGGATTCATGCACTGAGGATGGTCAGACACTGACCGAAATCGATCTGTATTGTATGTAAAAAATATGCGGCCAAAGCTGGTTCTTCCAATTTTAATAATTTTAATGTGGTCGCTCTCCACCATATTCCGGATGGAGTCGCCTACGTGACATAAGTAATTTTAACCATAGTTATAAGTAGATTACAATGGAAACACCAGATAAAAACAATCATCATAAAAGTCACATAGCAAGTTAACATTATTGTGGAAACTCGGTGGTGGCTGTATACGGGGTTCAAATTATTTCTATTATTTTATAAGATACAGAGGCAAACACACTTAGTGAAACACCCTGTATATGTCAACACGACGTGTTTCGGGACGACATTATCCCATTACCAAGTTCTGTAAAACAAGGAAACGTAGAATAATAACGGCACTATGTACAAACGACTGTACCAACAATGAAACTAACCTACCTACCATAAAACTTATCTGCTGCTAGGAAGCATCGTCAAACACAATATCTGTGTATGTGCATTGTCAAAAATAAAACTCTGCGCAGTACCACATGTTTTTTTTTCTGATAACAGCAAGTTGTGTACTAACGGATAGCTGATCTAACTTCAAATATTGTCCATATGTTTAACCGCTGTCACTTATGGCCAAAGATGTTCTAATCAAGATACCTAACATTATTCATAAAATCAGTCATTAAATTAAAGGACGCTTCTCGCTCCATCACTCCGGCGATGTTACATCTCGTCCGCAGATCCTTTCGACGGCGCATTGCATTATGCATTGAGGAACATCGACATACATTTGAACATCTCATGTAAATCAACTTCCCACCGCCATAACATCCATCACACACCATACAGCCATGTATTATGTACAGCGAGGGTATCTGCCGCTGAAACTTTGAAGGTTTGTAGCTCCCAAACTAACAGCGACAGGAATGTAGTTTAAATTGATTTGGACGCAGCTGGTTTCAACGATCCCAATGCACGATAGAAAAAAAACTATTGTAATATTTAAAAAATTATATCTTTGTGTTATGTTCATAGCTCCACAGAAAGGGTAACATTTCTTGTGTTGACCTACCGCATTAAAATTTTCTTCCAATTTGAATAATTTTAATGTGGTCGGTCTGCACCAGATTCCGGATGGAGTCTCCTACGTGACATAAGTAATGTTAACCATAGTTATAAGTAGATTACAATGGAAACACGAGATAAAAACAATCATCATAAAAGTCACATAGCAAGTTAACATTATTGTGGAAACTCGGTGGTGGCTGTACACGGGGTTTAAATTATTTCTGTACCCGCTGTGCGTGGACAGTACAATAGGCACTAGCAGAGACGTCGAGCTTGCCGAAACTTCCTTGACGATCTGCTACAAAATGAATAACGGATTGGAAATGCTCTCTTCTCCTGCCAAAGTTTTGTACACAACACTGTTTGCAGAGCGCTGGCTAGAGCATTCAAGCCACGTATGCCCCAGGTACACACGTTCCACCGGCATGTACTGCCACGCAGATCACAACTCTCCACATATCGTTAGCCGAGCACCCCAGAACTCTCGGCAGAGCCACACACACCATCACACTCTCGCTAACGACCTCTCTCAGTCCCGTCAAAACACCACGCCACTCTTGACGCTCTCTGCTGATAACGTGGAATTCACTCTCGATCCGACCAGAGATATAAAAGTCCAGTGATAACACTTCGTAACCATGCCGGCAAGAAAGCCTGGCACGGCACACCTAGTGAGGAGGAGTTCCCGGATTCGAAACCAGGCCGTAGCACAAATTTCAGTTCTACATCCGTGTATTTTAACAATCTATAATGCGACTGCCTGTCCTCCTCTGATAATGTCAGAATTTATAATTAATCCGATTAATGATGGAGATTCTCCTCAGAGATGATAAATTATTTTTCAAAAGAGATAGATTTGGGTGTCCAGTAGTTAGCTTTGTGCTATACCACCGATAGTTACACAAGTGAAGAAAAAGAAAAAAAATGGGGAAAAAAGGACAACAAGCTTTCGGAACACAGTTCCTTCTTCAGGTGGGAAAGAAGGGAAGAAAAGAGGATGGAAAGGGAAGGGAAAGGTAATTCACGACCTAGGTCATGAAGGTGCTGTTTGAGGAGTGTGGAAGTCAGAGATACTGCATGTTAGTATTGAGCCAAGCCAGAGAGGATATATATAACCAAAGAGGAAAGATCAACTAGTAAAGAGAAGAGGAGTGAAATGATTGATGCTGAAGGGTGCAGGAGGGGCAGGGGGTTGTCCAAAACGTTTTTGATAAACAGGAAAAGATGGACACACACACGGAAGGAGAGAGAGAGAGAGAGAGAGAGAGAGAGAGAGAGAGAGAGAGAGAGAGGGAGAGAGAGAGAGAGAGAGAAAGTGAGAAAGAGAGAAAGAGAGGAGAGAGAGGTAAGGAAGGGATAATAAATAGGTGAGCTGAGGATGGAGGAAGAGGAGGGGTTAGCGTAGATTTAGGCTAGGGGGGTGGCGACAGGAAAGGATGTGTTGGGGGGAAAGTTCCCACCTCCGTAGCTCTGAGGGACTGGTGTGTGTTGGTAGTATCCAAATGGCCCGTGTGGTGTAACACGTGCCATGGTCCCTGGAGTTATGCTAGAGGGCATGTTCTGCCACAGGATATTGGGTGTCCTCCAGGCGAACAGTCCGTGACCATTCATCCGCTCAGCCAATTTGTTAGTAGTCATACCAACATAAAAGGCTGCACAGTGGACACATGTAGATATATGACGTGTGTTATTTCGCATGCGGCCCTGCCTTGGATTGGGTAGGTTTTTCCTGCAGCGGGATCGGTTGCAGGGATAGGAACCATTAGGTAGGGAGGGAGGGTGGTTATAATTAAGGCTTTATGTACGAGAACATGTTGTTGCTGTGCCAGTAATGAAGTGTCGCGTTGCCTGCAGCTGCTGGCCGTGTGTTTGCTGGCTGCCGCAGCCACAGCAGCGCCTTCGCAGCCTCTGGAGGCGGCTGCCACGGAGGCGTCGGCCGCCGGCGCGGGTCCTCAGGACAGCCAGGAGGCGGTGGCGGCGGCAGAGACGCCCGACGAGCTGGTGGGCGTCTTCTGGGACCTCAACAAGGCCGCAGACTCCATCATTTTCCGGCCACTGTTCGCCTACCGCCACGAGCAGCGCAGGAGGAGGCACTACTTCTTCTAGGCGACGCGACGGGGCCAGTTCTGCCGTCTCTGCACAGCCTACTGACCCAAAAATTATGAAGCTGCTGTGTTGCGCAAGCTCTCTAATGTCCATGTGTGACAACCGCAAAACGCTTTGTCACTTGTCCAAAAGTACAAAGAACCGTACAAAAACTCATATTTACTATTTATTATTTCGCTGTTGTATTATGGAACGAATTTGTCATGTCGCACGTTAAAACGTCACTTTAAGGAGAAAAGAAAGTTCTATTTGTTAACTATTATTTATACATAAAAGTCTAGAGTACAATGGATTCTTTATTTAGTCAAATAGTTTCGGTCCTGTCATCTTGGAGAATCGGGTTTCTGCCGGTAATCCGGTTCGTACTTGCATGATATTTCGATCGCGTTACTCGCGATCTTCATCAGCTTCAGGAAGCACCTGATGAAGATCGCGAGTAACGCGATCGAAATATCGTGCAAATACGAAGCGGATTATCGGCAGAAACCCGATTCTTCAAGATGACAACACCCCGCCGGGAAAGCCTTAACATGTACAGTTTCGGACCTTATCTTGGATCATCTTCAGGACTGTACCTCCATTGATGTTGGGGAGCTACAGTCCTGAAGATGGTTCAAAATAAGGACGGAAACTAGTTGACTAAATAAATAATCCATTGCACTCTAAACTGTTTTTATATATAAATTTAAATAACAGTGCTGTTTGATAATCCCAGAAAGTGAAACAAAAATGTTTCCAAAAATGTGTTAGGTATTATGCATTTATTCCTTGCAGTATTGATTTATAACACTCTAGAATTAAACTCCTTGATAAAAATAAATCGGCCTAGGAAAACATTCTACTGTAAATCTATTATTGTATGTTATATTCTCAGAACCATTGTTATGTAATTTCATAAACAGTTATGTGAAATTCCTTGATTCGTGGAAATTGCAGTAATCACTGTACATCAATGAATATTTACACTTACAAAAATTTGCGACACTTAAGTAGGAAACTTTCAGAGGTGCATAAAGAAAACACTTCAACTAAAGCAAAGTATTTAAAAGAAAATTTGATAGTTTGTAAACCCAGCAAAGTTACGTGCGTACACAATAGAAGACAAACAGAATCGCTGAAAGCAATAATTTTCTAGTGTTTTGCTAAATACTACAGTTTTCTTACAATTTAAGTAATAAGTGCGCTGCAGAGTATTTACCGATTGTTACAAAAAATTATTGAGCAGAATGAGAGTAGTCATTGTGATATTACGTACGCAATTATGCTGGAACATAATTTGTGTTTTTGGCTTTTTTATATTACAAATGCTAATCTTACTGGCTACATGTTACTGCAGAATGAGGCAAGATCAGAGTTTCATTTGCAAAATTTTGTGATTGTGGTAATATGTGTAACATCTAATGAAGGCACAATGAGTTTTCCAATAAATAAAGAAGCGTTCTTTACCACACCTAATTATTAGAATAATGATGAATCCTAGTACATCGACGTAATATTCCGGGTATGATCGTAATGATGACGGCAGCTCACGACATTAATGATGCTGATGAGTTATCGCAATGCGCGACACTGTTGTCACAAGTGCGCTCTCTGTAACTCCGGTGAGTAAATCTTTCCAATTTGTTCTGATTTTTTTTCTACTGATTTGTGAAAACATTGGAAGACATCCAGACTTCCATCTCTGGTCTTCCTCCACTGCTGACGGAATCAGCCCAGCTGCATCCTTGATTTATCTCGCCACCTGTTGAACGCAGTGCTTCTGGAAGCATAACCCAGGTAGCGCTGCCTATTTTACCACAGATGTAGTCAACTGTCCGGTTACACACAGGGTGTAATTAGTTACTTCAGACAACATGTGAAAGTTTAGCTTCACACTAGTTTACACATAACGTATATTCGGAGTATAGCTTTGTGTGGAATGTAAACACGAACAGATAAAATCAGAAGTCAAACACACTGTGTAGATTCTGCTGCTACAGAAGAATGTTCTGTAGTATTAGGTGGACCAGTAAGACAACGAATAACTACCTTTTTCGTAAAAGTAGCGAAGTATGAAGACATGGTAGGATGATAGGACACATGTTAAGATGTCAGCATGTAACCAGACAGCTTAAGGGGTGCTGTAAACGGTAAACAAAGTAGGACTGGGCAATGATAGTAACAAATCAAGCATTAATTGAACACTACTTTGAAAGGAAGAGTTCGGTGCAGGAGAGGAAATCGTCGCGCGCCGCATCAGACAAGTAGTTATATTGATTACTTCAGGAAATAAAAGATATTTTCAGGAATTCACTTAGTCGCGTTATGCATATTTACAGCAGTTCCTGTATTGTTTATTATATTCACTTTTATCACTACAGCGCGGCAGTTCTTTATCGTTACAGAATAGTGGACAGAGTGAAGGATCGCGATTTTTTGGTGTTGTTAGCGCTCCGTTCCCTATTTCCGTTTTGAATAGGGTCAGTGGCCAGTTTTTCGGCCATAACGCCTTCTAACTGTAGCTATGTTACAGTGTATGAGCCAAGTTTCAATGAGAAGTTGATTACCGTGTAGAATGGCCGGTCGGTCTAAGACGCCTTGCTGCAGAGCGCGCGATTGCTTGCCGTCGGACACGTCTGAAAGAACAGACAGGACACCAATATAATTAGTATTTACAAGCAAAGACAGCGTTTGGTTTGTTTACTTCAGCACAGATGCGGTCATACGTTCGACCTCGCACGGGAATCCGTAACGGCGAGTGTAAGAGGGCATAGACGGTGGGGTTGCTACAGCCATAACGTGCAACTTGTGGGAGTTTGAGACGGACGGGAGGCGAGCGCGGTACCCAAGTGGTTGAAAATCACGCAAATTCAGTGCGTTCGGTGAGAGGGCTGAACGTTCTCTCTAATAAAAACCTGAGCCAAGAACTGAAGTATGAATCACGAACATAAAATAACAAACGTTCGCAACGGGTCGAACACACACACACACACACACACAAAGTGGTTAAGGCGACCGCGGGTACGAAGCGAGAGACCCGAGTTAGCCGAGTTCGATTCCCGACCGGTCACACATTTTCACTTGTCGCCATTTTGCAATTTCAAAGCCCTAACGCAGCTAATATCAATCCTTTCCTTCCTAAAGCTTCTTCCTTCCCATCCTTAATAAAAAAAATTTGCAAATGCGATATGGCTGTGAACCAGGTGTGGTGCCTGTTCTTTTGGACATGTCCGAAACAACAGAGAGCACACCAATATAATAGCTTAGGCACTTTGTAAGCCTAGGGACTGATGACCAAAATAAGTTAAGTCCCATAGATTCACAATCATTTGAATTTGAGACATAGATTTGGCGCTCAGGAAAAACCATACTAACCATTTAATTCCTTTTGAAAAATAAGCCAACTGGACTGAAATTAATGCTCAGATCATTGCCCTACTTGTATGTGCACCGTATATTTTTTCTTCGAAATGTACATGGGAAATATTGGTCTCTTCGGAAGTGCGTTATGCTTATAAACTTGCGCGAACTGGTTCAAAGGATTCTAAAGAATATTTTATTTATTAACTAGCAAACCCAGCAAAGCTTCGCAGTAGCTACTGTGTATGGTATATATATACCATAATCTCTTCTTTTTTCTCCCTATGCCTCTCCCTTCCTCCCTCCTCTGTTTCCCTCCTTCCTTTGTCCATCTTCTCCTCCCCCTATCTTTTTCCATCATCTTCACACCACTCCCTCTTATACCACTTCATATCCATCTCCTCCCCCTCCTCTCTGCGTCTATATCATCTCCCCTTTTGAAATCTATTTCATTTCCAAAAACAACTTTCCTGTTTTATGTTAAAAATAACTGAGGACAAAACCGCACATTTTTATAGCACAGCTTAACATGTATTCCTCACAGCGAGCAGAATAGAAATGCTTTTTATAACTGTTTATATTTTCTTCAGAGGTTTTGAATTGTAAATGAAACAATTGCAGCATGACCGTACTTTAGTGATAAAAATTCTGAAAGAATCAATATAATTAATTGAAATACCATATGTTTAATGGAAATACAACGCTTGTTTATGAGCAATATTTTTTGTATTTTCGTCCGGAGAAGAAACGAACAGTGCAGATGTTTACCAACTCTCGAACACGCTACGTACAACTGCCCATGAGAAAAACACGGCGATTAAAGATTTATTACACAAACGTCTAATAAATTGCCTTGCGCTTTATTAATCGTCATTGCGTTGCGCCAACGCCGACCGATATTACGACGCAGCAATGGAGGCATTATGTTAAATGAAAATATACCACGATCTGTACTCAGTTTCTTTGTAACACTAAAATATATCACGAATTGAGATCAGTTCTATCTTTGCAACTTCCCAAAGATGTGATCACCACCGATAAAATCATAAATGTAAAAATAATATGGCGGGTATTCCAAAGAAACAACGTTTCATGTTAAATCTGTTTGGCTGTTTTAACCTTGTGTGTATAACGCCATCTTCCTTTATTGTAACCTCTTTAACATATTTGTTCGCTCCGTTACAGCGTATTTGGTCGCTAGGCAAGCAGCGAATGAATGAGATGGTTGCTGGAGAATCTAGAAAATGATCATATCTAGAAGCGTACTTTCAGTTTTTTTTCTAAAATTCTGATATTTCTCGGTAGATTTTCCAAAACTTTTCTTTCATACAAACCTTGTCCAGAGAATTAGGAACAGAAAAAAGAAAAGATCAGCGAAATCGGTAAAGCCATTCTCAAGTGATGCGCTTTCATACAAGCGGCAATTCACTTTTATTAATATAGATTATTATAGGTTGTGGATATATGGTAGTTTATAGCTGAGCTAAATACAAAACTCTGTTGTTGGTAAGGAAAACCAACGTGTTGCTCAACTCGATTAGCAAATCGATTGCTTCGTTTTCCAAAAGATATCAATTAACCTGAAATTTACACAGCTTTTTAATCAAATCGTTGTCATCATTGTTTAAACTTCCGCTACATTTATCAAGTGCTGAAGCTTGTTCCACGTCCAGACGATGGTACACATAAAACGTGATCAGTTAAGAAGCGTTTCGTTGTTTACACTTTATTTGCAGCAAGCTTTTAACTTGCTATAGTAGAATAATAATTCTAAAGATGGCCTTAAATTTCTTGTAAAGAAAATTTGGAAGACCTCATTCACAACCCTAGTGGACTAATATAGCTTACCTTGCAGTTGTCGGCGCGTTAAACCCTTCCTTTATTCCTTCTTTTTTTATTACAGTTTATCACGTATGGCAAAATAAAGGGAAACAAAGAAAAAAATCCGACTGCGTCACAACAATAGGTGAATATTTACTAGCCACAGGCAAATATGTTATCGAAGAAATATATGAGGAGCTAAAGGGAATTATTCAGACAATTAAGGGAAAGGAAAATTTAATTGTTATGGGAGACTGGAATTCGGTAGTAGGGCAAAGAAGGGAACGGAAGATAGTAGGTGCTTATGGTCTGGGCAAAAGGAATGAAAGAGAAAGCCGCCTGGTAGAATTTTGCACGGAACAAATTTTAGTTACTACAAACACGTGGTTTAAGAATCACAAAAGAAGGCTGTATACGTGGAAGAGACCAGGAGACACCGGGAGATACCAGATAGATTTTATAATAGTAAGACATAGATTTCGGAACCAGGTTTTAAAGTGTAAGAGATACCCAGGGGCAGATATAGACTCTGACCATAACTCGTTGGTTATGAACTGTAGGCTGAAACTGAAGAAACTACAAAAAGGTTGGAAAATGAGAAGATGGGAAATGTATAAATTGAAGGAACCTGAAGTTCTTAAGAATTTCAGAGGTAGCTTTTGGCTACAATTGACAGAAACAGGGGAATATAAAACAGTAGAGGAAGAATGGGTAAAATTGAGAGATGAAATAGTGAAGGCAGCAGAGGACAAAATAGGTAGGAGGGCAAGACCTACAAAAAATCCTTGGATATCACAGGAGATACTAAATTTAGTCGATGAAAGGAGAAAATATAAAAATGCAGTAAATGAAACAGGCAAAATGGAGTACAGACGACTAAGAAATGAGATTGACAGGAAGTGCAAAATGGCTAAGAAGGGGTGGGTAGAAGGCAAATGCAAGGATGTAGAAGAATGTATAAACAGGGAAAAAATAGATACAGCCTACAGGAAAATAAAAGAAACATTTGGAGATAAGAAAAACAGCTCCGAACTGGTTAATGAAATAATAAATATCGAATTCTTAAATAAAAGAATGCCTTGATTGCAAAAATATATTTATGACGCGTTTCGCCCTGTTAGGGCAGCTTCAGATATCTTGTATGAAGGTCATACAAGATATATGAAAATGCGGTAGGCCGGGCGAAACGCATCATTAAATAAATTTTTGCAATAAAGACATTCTTTTATTCAAGAATTCGACTTAACACGGTTGCTGTACCACACCACGTAAAAATGGAATGGGAAGGTTTTAAATAATAAACATTGTAATTCCACAATTATCGTGCTTATTTCATGCTAAATAGTTTTACTATTTCACTGGAGCACTTCAGTTCACAAATTTTATTATTCCTGTGTGCAACATAAATCTATGTAACTTAACGTATGTAGATACTCTTAGTTGGTGTCTAAATCCCGTAATCCATTTTGTAGACCATTTTTATCCATCGTCGAAATTATTATATTAATTATTATAGTTAGTCTTATATTAATTCTTTTATTTCATCGATTTATTAAATGTTATACTTTATTCCGTCAGTAATTTTCGGGAACATTTATTTATACATTGGAAACACAACTATTCAAAGCACTATAAGGATTTTGCTGAGGCAGGTTTGCGAGAGTCCCAGATTTTATATGAATCTCTCTTGCGTAAGGAAATGTCACAATCAATTATATTAGTGAGGCGCCATACAAAAGGAACTTCACCAAAATTCATTTATCTCATTCATTTATTGTTTTTTTAATTGTTGTTAACTTCTTTCACCAGGCAGACAATTATTAAACAAATACGAGAACTGAAAAAAGAAAACACTGAACTAGTAATGTCCAGTTACCATGAATAACTGATTGTAAATGAGAAACTACATGAAGACAATAAGAGGATTTCAAACGCAGAGTGAAAATGTGTCAAGTCGCGACCCTGGTTGCTGCGCTGTCGCTACCTTGACATGCTAAAATGCACAGGGAGTCACCCCAAGCGTGTCGAAGCCTGTAGTTTTCACATTGACGGTATTAGTTTTATGGATAATCTGGGACGTGTCGTATTAATGTAAGTTTCGTTGAGTAAGGCTTCCTGGCAATATGGGAATTGCACCTGCCGTGTACCCATTATTAGTTGAAAGATACACTCATGTACTACAGGGGAACAAATTTCACGTAATTCATGATAGTTGACATCACCAATCTGGAGAAAACTCTTTGTAGTAATAATTTTAATTAAGGTTTACTCTCATATAGGTCAAGATTCCAATTAAAATTTCCTTTCTTGATTTTTCATTTGATCACCGATTTCGGTTCCATCGACACAACTTCACATAGGTAAAATGGCACAAAAGTTTAACACATTGTTAAATTATTCTTTATAAGTATAAACCATACAGATTGCACTGATAAAAATCATTATTCGTCGTTTCCAAGTTACGTCTGACAAGGGACGATAAAGAGTCCAATATAAACGGATGTTACCTTAGTAATGTGTTAAGCCGTCATCAGTTATTTTAGTGCATCCAATACCGGTAACCATGAAAAAATTATAAGAAAGTAAAATCCGACATTTCCTGACATCGCAGGTGGAAGACGATTGATCACATTGATTAATTATCTCCAAAATGAAAAACGCCAAGTTCACAGGATGAATAATTACGAGTAATTCATTGATGACCGCTTTCGGTGGACTATGCCATAAGCTTCTCGTCGTATATATTCTATAATGTGATCTTTCTTTTTAAGTTTTTAAAGGAGTCTCGTACAAGCAGTCCATAATATAACTTGTCTATTTCATATTTTGACGAAGTGTAATGTTGAACTTACTTTTTAGCCTCGATTAAAAAATAAATAAATAAGCATTGTAGAATATACCTGGTCAGAATATCATGGCACAGCCCACCGAAACCGGTCGTCAATGAACTAATTAATCATACTGCGTTCCTGGAGTTTTTCCTTTTGGAGATAATTAAAGTAAAATTTTATTCAGCTCTTAACTTGTAGAACTTTTACCATTAAGAAATTTCGTGTGATCATTGACTAAATTTAAAAAAAAATAAAACGCTCCTACAATATAATTAATTAAAGATAAAGTTTTACCTTAAGTTTAACAGCTTAATGGAACTATTTCAATTACAAACCGTGGATTTGTCTTGCAGCAGATGGTACTCAAATATTCTAGTTTTTCTGTCCACTCGAAGAGGATAGCCTTACGAAATTTATCTCGCAAACATCCCCCACAAAATATGGAAAGAAATTTATCGCTTATTACATTTTCACTTTTCTGCGGTCAAATTTAGCACAGGACATTATGTTTCTTAACTACTACTTCTATTTTCAAAGCACTTTGCCGATAGAGCCTGAATAAACTGACCAGACGTCATCTAACTAATGGGGGGGGGGGGGGAATGTTCATATTTGACATGGATGATGGCAATGACACGTTTTGTCGTGGAAGTAATGAAGTCTTGGATGACGCTCTCGTGTTTTCTGGGAAGGGGGCGATGAGATCTAACACCACATTACATCACATCCCGGATAAGTTCAATAGGGTTCTAATCTGATGAGGTAAGGAGACAGCTCATCAATTACGGTTGCCATTGTATTCCTCGAACCATCACACTCATGTTCTTGTGACATGGTGCATTACTTTTTGGCAAACAGGCTCTGCCGGAATTCACAGATCGCGCGTCAGTTACATCCCAGGATTTAACGGAGTTCTGCTGATATAATCGTGGTCTACGGTATTTCTACGGTCGACGCTCTTACAACGATGCTTATACTCTACCACCAGGACCACCATGTATATTCACGACGTCCAGGGTCAATTCCACGCCTTTAACCACACCAAGAGGAAAAAGGAAGTAGCCGACATCACAGGGTTAGCATCCATAGCCATCAAGACACCTTCCAGGCCACCTAATTTTTCTTTCTATTCATTGATCAACATCAATATGTCTGAGTGAGATGAAGTACAAAAATTGTTACATAAGTAATGTTCGATATTTCAATCGCAATGATAGACCTACTAACAAATAGAAAAATTACTTTCGAAATGTAGACTTGGCAATAAAAAAAACTCTTATTTTGAATGATTTTTTCCTTAAAAATTCGAATAGTATCATTAAAGTATACTTTCACACAGATATTCGAGACATTAAATAGAAAATAAAACACTTTCTTTATTGCTAAAGATTGAATTACAAAAATGATGCATGAAATTCTTTTTTCGTTTGAGGAACATATCCAATTTCTAATTTTATTTCCATACAAGCAGTAATTAAAATTAGAAACAAGTTTTATTTATTGTAAGTAATATGAAGTTTATGTAATTAAAATATCTATTTGTTAATAAATATAGAATTTAACTAAAATTTATTTCTTTGGCAACAATATTAAAACCAGAAATATTACAATTACACACCTGTGGCGCTACATTCTTAGCTTCCATTGTACACGTAAACATAATGGGTGCGTTTTGCTCCGGTTAATAACTCTCGAATGTTTTCTAACTTCCAAAGAAGATTTATTACAATCTACATATTCTGATTAGAAATCTGATGTCCAGTTACCACCCTTCTGCAAGTACGAAAAAATAGCTGAGAGCCCGTCTATCGATTATAACAAAATTCCCGTGCACCGATCGTAGTCGTTGCCCCCGCTCATAGGCAACCCGCGGCGCGTGTTTTTCCGTCTAGCCACATCCAGCAGCCGCTAAAAGGCGCGAGGTCTCGGAGAGCGCAAGGACGCAGCGCGCAGCTATATATATACACACACACGGGCCGCACACTCGGTCTGCAGACCGTCACACCACCTGCAACTGTACATACCTGCTACCGTCGCTGCAACGCTGCAACACTTGCAGCACATTCGACATGCATCGGTCATTCCTGGTGAGTTATCATTATTAACTTCTTGCAAAGCCGCGCGGGAGTGATAAGTGGTTCTAAGCACTATGACATGGACTGCGCGACCGCTCCCAAATGTTACGAGAACTCTCTCAGGTACGTGTGTGTGTGTGTGTGGGTGGGTGGGTGTGTGTGTGTGTGTGTGTGTGTGCGTGTGTATGTGTTAGCATAATCTAGTTTCAGTACTTTATTAGTCTAGCGACAGATGATCACAGTAGTCTCTATTGTGGTGCGACCTTGTTAACTAGGCAAGCCATCACTATTCTACATCTACATAGATACTCTGCAAATCACATTTAAGTGGCTGGCAGAGGGTTCATTAACCACTCTCATAACTTTTCTCTACCGCTCCATTCTCTTATACTTCGCGGCAAGGAAGAACACCTAAATCGTTCCGTTTTCGATCTGATTTCTCTTATTTTATTGGGATGGTCATGTCTCCATAAGTAGGTGGGTGCTAGCAAAATATTTTCACATTCAAAAGTAAAAACAGGTGATTGAAATTTTCCAAATAGATCTCGCCGCAACGAATAACGTCTTTATTTTAATGATTTCCACCTCAAATCGTGCATCATTTCCGTGACAATTTCCCTCTTGTAACGCGATAAAACAAAACGAGCTGCCCGAGACTCTGCACCCTCTCAATATCTTCCGTCAGTCCCACCTGGTGAGGGTCCCACAAGGGGCAACAGTACTCCAGGAGAGGACGCACAAGTGTGATGTAGGCAGTGTCTTTGGTGGAGCTGCGTTCTGCCAATGAAACGTAACCTATGGTTCGCCTTCCCCACAATATTTTCTATGTGTTCTCTGCAGTCTAAGTTGTTCGTAATTGTAACTCCTAGGGATATCCGTTAAACATTGTTTACAATATAAATCAGTCTAGTGAGAAGGCCGTAAACTGCACAAAATACCTAGGAATTACTATTACTTCAGACTTAAGTAGGAAGGAACAAGTAGATAATGTCATGGGAAAGGCGAACCAGAGAGTGCGTTTTATTGGCAGAACTCTTAAAAGATACAATAGAACTCCAAAGAGGCTGCAAACACTACGCTTGCCCGCCTTTTTTGGGAGTATTGCTGCCCAGGTGGGTTTGCCCGAAGACATCGAAAAAGTGCAAAGAAGGGAAGCTGGTTTTGTATTGTCACGATGCAGGGGAAACAGCGTAACGTAAATGATACAGGATCTGCGATGGGAATTCAATGGCGGTTATCGCTGCGGCGTGGGCTACTTACGAAACTCCCCCAATTTCGAAAATATATTTTTTACCACTTACGTAGGTAGAAAAGATCATCAGAATAAAATAAGAGAAATCAGAGCTCGAACGGAGAGATTCTGGTGTTCTTTCTTCCCGCGCGCTATTCGATTATGGAATGGGAGATAAATAGTATAACGGTGGTTGGATGAACCCTCTGCCAGGCACTTAAATGTGATTCAAATAGTATTCCATGTAGACGTAGACATATGAAACACTGTTAAATAAACCTTTATTTCTTTTAAACAAAGAAGGTTACTAAATACACTAAGAGAATAGCAGAGAATTCCCCCGCGCACTAGATTATCTTGATTAAAAATTTGTCATCACTTTGCGAAATGCATTTCTCAAATATTTACACAAGTAGCAAAACACCTAAGCTAGAACAAGAACTTTATTACACGTAAAAATAAATTACATAAAGTAATTTCAGTTAAATCCTTCATTAATAAACTGGAATTAAATTTAAGCAAATTGAAATCAAGAATCTTATATCTCCACATTCTCAAAACAATAATCATAACATAACACGGGTTACAATCAACGGTAATTTTAAAATACAGCTTCAGCCAAACTCTTCATTGTAATAACTGATATCAGTAGATATAAATGCTTAGCTCTAATTCAATTTTGAATCTGCCAATTATTGTCTGTCTTGTCTTTTAGTTGGTAGCATAAAATTGTTATAAGGTTACGTGAGACATTTACTATAATATATCCAGGACCCAGTAGTTTTCCGGTTGAACCGAGGTCTCGCTCCACAATGGTAAAAACAGGTCAATTACACGGGCAATCGTTCAATACACAGTTGGAGCATCTGCGTAAACGTGTCCACAATTTGGTTCTCCCTAGGCAACTTTGTGAATACAGCGCCAACTAAACTCATAAATTGGGTTTCCGGGTCAGCAGCACTGACAGTCTGACCAATGTCAACCCAGCGTTGGTATGGCCTGGGCCTACTGCAACACTCCCGCCGTCTGGTTGCCTCGGCCATATACCGCTGCGTGCTAGTTTGTCACTTGCTCGCGTCACGTACGCCGTTTCCTACAGAGAGATTCATGCAGCCTCTCTCGCAGGTGCTGCCACCATATTCAAAGATTTCCAATAGCGATGGGCCACTTAGTTGCAGAATTCGTCTACAGAACAGAATTGAAATATTTGGTAAGCAGGGAGATATAGATTCGAATCTCGATCGCGGCAGAAGTTTTGATATTTCCGCGTTTGATTACAGCACCTACGAGCAGATGAGTCAAGAATATCCATATTTGCAACATCTGTTGCACCAATAGCGCCTTCGTCCGAAAGAACAGACGTGGCAATTCTTAATCGTTATATGCTGAAGCAGACAAAGAGTCTGGAAAATGGACAGCCCGCGGTTTTGCAAAACATTTAATTGGTTAAAAGTAAACAGGGTAGTTCAGTATAATCTATGCAACTAAAGTATCAAAGAATATCAAACTTGATCTTTCCTTAAACTGTATTATTATTTTAGTTATAATAAAAATCACAATTTCAGTTAAATATCTTTAATACTTTGTGAACAAAACTTGAATATAAAAATAAAGATTCGTGTAAATACATTGTTCAAATGCTGTTTGTAATGATTCGTCTGGTAGTAAGAAATGAAATAGATTAGATAACATGTTCCTTCGAATCATTCTCGAAATAATGTAGAGAAAATGAATACTAATTGAGAATTTGTACTTAGAACTGTAGAAATTTGAAGTGTATCCAATCAGTGGTCTCCTTTGGTCAGTGACGTATGATTACCTCAATGTAGGTAGCTTTGGTTTTGTTACAACCACATCTACCCTTATAAGCAGTTATGTATACAAGCACATGCAGAAGCTTGTGTCACATAAAAAGCTATTGATGATTTCTTGTAAATATGTTTGATAATGGCATGTGCCCGAAATTGTGTAACGATGCGAAAATAAAATAAGATTCATTATATAACCAAACAATTTAAATAATTTAAATTTGACCATTAAATCAGTTTATACGTATATGTAAGGTGTAAACTCTGTAAAACATAGGAATTGCACCGTTGATATTTTCCAGTAATTTTCAATGCATTTCAATGAAAGACATGATAAAACGATACAGAAAAAGAATAAAAAGAATCACGTAGGTAAGGTATTAAATAGTTTACCTTATTATAATATTCGGCGTGGAACGAGCTAGAAATATATATAATCTGCTTAAAAAACTGACATCGCACCTGGAGCGTACAACGATCTATAATCACAAAGTTCCCAGTCGGGTGTTCGAATCCCCCCTCGGGCATGGATGTTTGTGTCGTCTTTAGTATAAGGTAGTTCATAAGTAGTTTGTAATTTTAGGGACTGATGACCCCTTAAGCTCTAAGAACATTTGATCATCTTTTGAAAAATCACAAAGGGAACGGAAGTCGAAATTTCCACGAGTGGGCGCTAAGATCACTGACTCCTTTGGAGAATGTTTAACTCTTCCGTACATTCTCCCAGATCCATGTGATGGTAATTCGTACCTCTTTTCTTTGCGAGAGGTTCTGCTGAATGATGTTCCCATGTCTATTCGTCGCCGCATTCGGTTTGAGCATGACATAACTCTCACTCATTCTAGCAGACAATCGAAGGCTCATCTGTAGGCAGCCGTTCCCGGTCGCCGCACGATTCGTCGTGTCGTGCCAGACGCATGACCCCGCAATCAGCCGATCCATCCACAATCTCTTTTTTCCTTGTGGTGGAATCTGAACGCCCTTGTGTATGACACACCTGTAACATCGCCAGAGGACCAAGTGGACAGGTTCAACATGTTTAACTGTTTGTATATCTGTGGGACTTAACTACTGAGTTTATCAGCCCATAGTCTGAAAAACTATTTAAATTAACCTAAGGACAATACACACACACACACACACACACACACACACACACACACACACATGCTTGAGAGGACTCGAACATCCGACAGGAATCAACCGCGCGCACTGCCTTAGAGCGCTCGACCATCCTACAGTGACTATTGGACACGTTTCGTTGGATGTGGAGGAATATCGTCAAATCTCTTTCCTTTGAATGCGAGTTTCACTCGAGGGAATAGGAAGAAGGATGGAGCAGTGAGATCCACCCAGTGTGGTGTATGTTCAAGTTGCATGCGCTCGCCCAGACATAGTCAATATCCTCAGTTTCTGGCAAATATTGCTGAAACGGAAAGTGCGATTGATGTGTGGTTTTCACAGAATGGATTGGTAGTCAAGGACTAGTAATGTTAGCCAATAAACAGATTGTAAAAATACCTAGAAAGTGTATTTTTATGTAAACATACAATTTTTCAAATGGAACAATGGTTGTTTCTATCATGCACTGGAAGTTTTGTCACCAGCTGTGTACAAAGAATTTTGAATTACCTTTTTATCACGTTTAATTTAGCAGCCACAAGCATTGGGGGCGGAGGCTGACTGGCTGGTGGTCATGAGACAGTGGGCCGTGCCCCAGGGGCTAGTCACTCGGCCAGTCAGCTACGCTATCGCAGCCTCCGCCACCGGAACTTTGAACGATTTTAGCTACCAAACTAGACGTGATAACAATGTCATTGAAATTCTCTGGTGTCAAAAATTCCAGTGCATGATACAAACAACCATTCTTCCATTTAAAAAAATTGTATCTTTGCGTAAAAAATACACTTCCTAAGTAATATTACAATTTTAAACATATCTGCTATTGTCAGCGACCTTTAATAACGTCAATGAATAAAAAAGCAGCCCTCGGTCGCAAATTAAAAATTATTTAATTTGATTTCGGCAATGACTAAGATTGCCTTCATCAGAAATCATAAAATAAAACAAGTCACATAATAAAATAAACTACTCAGCTCTAAAGCTAACGTCAAAATGTATAAAAAGAAGTTTTTAGAAAATGCTAGCCACTATGGGCTGCACGCCTCCACGGAGGCATCAGAGTTTTTTGTTTATTGTCATACAACGAAACGTGATGAGGCTTTTGAACAGCATCCCAGAGGGAGAATTCGTGTAACGTTTCCAGGACATTTATCGCATAGCTCAGCGGTGAATGACTATGGAGGGGGGGAAGCGAGGAAGGGGGGACTTCTGATTGACAATAAGGTAACTGTAGTTCACAGTTCATCTGCGTTAATGTTACAGGACTTTTCACCAAACTTTATGTTTAGAGTTTGTAACTTTTTTCTTTGTTTATTTGTTTACTTATTTATTTTTGCCATCACACGAACACTTACTCGCAGCCACCTATGCATGCAACACACGTACATAGTACTGAAGCTGATGGCCGTTTCGCATTGTAGCGTGTTGCGTGTGCTTTGCCGCAGGTGTCAACACTGGCTGTGCTGGCTGTCACCGCGGCCGCGTACTCGCTGCCTCTGGAGGCGGCAAGTGCAGAGCCGGTCACTGCCCTCGCAATAGCCGCGACCACCACTGCTGTGACGCCGCCGTCGCGGCTGCAGCTGCTACTGGTGGCGGAGCGGCTGGACCTGGACACGGCCGCCTGCTGCGTGATCTTCCGGCCCTACTTCAAGGCGCGACACAGGAACCGCGGCCGCAGGGCCTTCTTCTTTTAAGAGAACCTCTGATTGTCTGCCTGCTTATATTTACACGAGTTCGTCTCAACTCGTGTCGAACTCATTAGAAAGTCGGGCATCTGTCATCAATCAATTGCTCTCATCACAAAATACACGTCACTTCTATGATTATTTATTTACTTTTTATGACATTCTTTTCTGTAATCGAAAGACTATTTTTTACTTTTGAAATAAAGACATTTTTGTAAATAAACGATTCTCCTTCATTACGTTAGTGAATATGCAGACAGTGTGTTAAACAACGTCACATTTCGAAAACCCATTATAATAAGCGAAGACGTTTTAAACACCGCCAAATGAGTATTAAAACTGTAAAATTTACACCTTGATGCATATTTCAAATTCTGTGGCTTCTGATTATTACATCTGATATATCTCAGTATGATTTCTTCAACAAAGGTTTTTTATACAACTGATTCCAACCAACTAATTGTTTCGTTTGACTTACATCTGCAGTGTGTCTCGGTAGCACAGTGGTAGAGTGCCAGAATCTCAGGGTGGTGGGTTCGATCGCCAATCGGCACACGCCGTCGTATCTGCCACTTTCCACATTTTCCATCTCTGGCAATGTTGCTGATGTGAAAGATATCGAGTAGCTCCTTGGGTAAGTCAGTTCAAACGTCCTCCAAACAAGACCATGCCTAGTCAAGCACTATGATGTTCAAAACAATCTTCGGATTGTTGACTGCTATATCCATTTTTTTAATATCACAGTACGACTCCTTCGACATAAGAAAGGATTTGTCTCTGCGCAACTCACCCCAGTGAACTAATTATTTGCCGGGCGGAAGTAGCCATGGGGTCTGGAGCGCCACATTACGGACGTGCGGCCTCCCGTGTCGGAGGTTCGAATCTTGATGTGTGTGTTGTCCTTAAGTTAGTTTAACTTAGTTTAAGTAGTTTGTAAGACCGGAACTGATGACCAACGTGCCGGACGCTGTGACCGAGGGGACTGTGGCGCGCCAGTCACGGTCTGCACGGCCACTACGGTCGGGGGTTCGAATACCCCCTCGGGCATAGATATTTGTGCCGTCCTTAGTGTTAGCTACACCATAAGTAGTTTGTAAGTTTAGGGACTAGTGACCCCGTAGTTAAGTCTCATAAGCTATACAAACATTTGATTTTTGATGACCAACGTAGTTTGGTCCCATAGGATTACAAACACTTGAATATTTTGAAGTAATTCATTGCTTTCATTTACTATCAAATATCCTTATTAGAAACAGAGAATTGGATAAACACTGTCACAAATAAAAATTACTTCAAATTGTTGTTCAAATAGACAAAATGGAGTACATGAAATCATTACATTGACAGATCAATAGCTCAAGCGTTGCTTAGGTACTAAGTGTCGATCCATGCTCTAACACTCCAGGCAAATGCCTTGATGGGTCCTTTCAAAGGGTGCTATTTCTTTCCCCATCCCTGACGAAAGCTATCCGAGTGACTGCTCCACCAGTACGATGTTGGTAGGACGCTCTTGGGACTCGCTTCACTGCAACTGTTATGAGGTGGTCTACAAGTTTAAATATTGCATTTTATTGTAAATGAAGATAAATGACCATCGTTTGTATTTTTTAAACTCGAAAAATACTGATAATAGGTCGTAACTGTCTGTCAACTTTGCACATTCGAAATACAGTTCACTTCTAAATGTATGTCCTGTTACAATCGAAGAGTTAATTTAGTTCATTAATTACCGCTACAAGTTAATTAATAATTATTATTTTTTGTGCATCTCATTACTTCACAGAAGATTCTACTTACCACCCCACGTCATAAATATAACCAGTGGATATTGTGTGATGCAAACTGGATTTAGCTGTAATTGTGTTAACACAAAAGAAAAAAAACTCTGTGTTCTTTATCGTGACTGAAAATGGACACTTTCGACTATGGTTTCGAAAGTAACTGCCTTTTGATCTTTGCTGTGGGTTTTGTTAAACAATGACAATTGCAATACACACACACACACACACACACAATATATATATATTAATTTTAGTAATGATATTTTGTTCAATATCTCTCGCAGTATCTTATGATTTGCTAACTGAATGATTACTACTTTGAAAATGTCTCTGTTTGAAAATTCTCTCCCTTTAAATTTAATCGGCACTGAATGATAGAACATCAACTGTCTTAGCCACTAGAAATTCACTTCTCAAGTTATTTTCTCATCTTTTAAATTATTGTTGCAATTTAGTATCAAAAGGTTAGTTAGGTTGATCAAGGATTTTCGTCAAAAATGTTTATAACTCTTGTTTAACTCATATTATTTAACACAAATGCTATATCAGTTCACAATACAAAACAGTTTAGTATTTATCTTTTGGTGAGAAATCTCCACGATATCTTCCAGTACAAAAATGATTTCACCAACAATCACAGACATCCATTCTGTTATTATGTTTTCTCTGCGAGGCAATACAAATTTATACAAATGTTCATCAAGCGTCCATTCCATTCGAGCGGGTCAATTCCGCGATACGCGAATTTGTGTCACGACGGAGACACGTTACGAATCCGCTTATATATACGTGCAGCGCGATCACATACGTAAGACGCGATAACCGAGTCTGACACTTGCAGACACTGTTATGATAAACGACACTCCCGCACTTTCAAAATAAACTTTTACAATCAATACTTCTTCTTCTTTCAACTTATTAATAAATGTTCCGCTCGGTTTTTTCGTACCGGCGATTGCACGCGACGTACCGTACGCACCGAAAGCCACCCTCGTACGAAGTCCGCGCACCAAGAGACCCACTCGCACACTTCGACTGCTTCTCAGTTAACAATACACTTAACGCAGTAGAGCACGCTACTGTCATTCTACTGTTTCTACATGAACAACATTTTTTCTCAATCACTTTACACATATACATAAGAAATATACAATTCAAAAACAAATAAATAAAGTAAAAAACATATCAGACAAAATACAGTAACGCGCGAAGTTAAAATTACAAAAAAAAAAAAAAAAAAAAAAAAAAAAAAAAAAAAAAAAAAGGAACATACATAAATTTACAAGGGTTTGCAGATTCACATAGTGCTTGTCTGCAGTAATCCTGCAGATGTAAGGTCATCAACTGTAACCTTACACTGTGGATTGTGCATCCGCCTATGTTATTTGCCTGTTTGAGGCATACATACGATTAAAGGTATAGTGAATTCGTCACTGATTTTAAGGAAACGCCCTGAAACTAATGAAAACTTGATAATTCGTAAATTTTTGGCTGTTAATGTTAAGCACAGGTTTCTGTGGGGCTATGGTCCAACTGGTGCATAATAAGGCAAAACTCTCTATCTCTTCGTGTTAAGGCGTGACAGACTGTAGCCTTGACAAAAGTCCGCTCTCAGCTTTATAAGTGGTTCGACATCGGACTATTGTCCCACCCAAAAGCTTCACAATCTTAAATTTTAAGATTCGTTAGACGAATAAATGATGATAACAGTGAGGCTCCTGCAAAACTGTCTGGTACTGCTAAACTCACACGAGTATCCATCAATTACGTATGATTCTCAGTGATCAGTCAATATTTTATGCTTTTGACGCCCCTTGTTTACCGCACGAGGCAAATAACAACAGCAAACACGAACAGCGCTAATGTACACTTAAACTGTTTACCTGTCACAAGGAATTGTAACTCTAATGATTTTAATTCAGTTCCACTGATTGCTGTCGTTTCATACAATCCCGCTACACTCCACGCAAAACTGTTGCTATTATAAACAGTTTACAGTACCTACCTACTCCGTTAATTTTTGCGTCGCATTTTCAAAATACTAACCCTGAACTCTTTCACTCTGATGTAGTGAAAGTGAGATTACTATCAGATTCACCAGAAGACAAAACAATAGAAGAGGAAGGAAATGATTCTTTAGCTGTGACAAAATGACAAAAAATGACATGCAAAACGTATCTGCAATACAAGTGTTAGACTTAGTGAAAATGCGTACTTAAAATATACTAAGAACTTGACCGTACAAGGTCATTCTAATAAATTCGGGGGCGAAGTTGAAGATTTGTGCAGTCTCTGGAGTGAGATTCGAATCCGGATTCCCGGCATCGGCATTGTAACCGCCTTTTATATATTTCTTATTTTTGTTCTTCTCAAGTTTCGATTATTTGTGCTAGGTTGGTCTAGGTTGCTCGTTGAGTTCTTAGGCCAGTTTTTATATTACAGAGGCCGCCGAGCCGTCTAACCGAGAGCGCTGATCAAATGTTTGTAAATCTATGGGACTTTTCCACTGTGATCATCAGTCCCTAAGTTTACAAACTAACTTAAACTAACCGAAGGGCAACACACACATACCTGATGGAGAACTCCAACCTCCAACAGGGAACAACCGGTTGCTCCACAGCAGGGCGCCACAGAGCGCTCGGCCATTCCACCGCAGCGACAGCGCTGAGCTACCACGCCGGCTGGGCTACTCGGACACCTTTCATGACACGTCGGAATGAACAGACACCTTATCAATAATTGTGTATATACCTCCAACTGGCAATTGAAACTTTCTATGAGAAAGCATAAATAAGTTCGATCCCTTGCGGGGATAGAATAGAGGCTGGGAGAATGAGGAAATGGTCCTAATGGGCAAGGTACACTACCATCATAGTGTGCTACAAGCTGAAATTTTGGAACCGAGGCTCGATATCCCAATTGATTAAGTCGACCGCTAGCCCAAAGTAAGAAATCCTCATTCGAATCCCGGTCCCGCTCGAATTTTCAACTTCGCCATAGAATCTACTTGAGTCCCCAGCAACTGTCGAAATGTTAACGCGTTTTGAATTAAAAATTTACCCGTTAATGTATCCTATGGTAGTGGAGACAGGGCACGTTGGCAATACGGGCAGGATGGCCCAATCGAATTAGTTCATTCAATAGACGCTAGATCGTCTTAGGAGTCCATCACAAAGTAGGTAGCACTGTTCCTCTCATTACACAGGGCCAATGTTGCCGGCGGATAAATTTTAGACAAGCTGTAGTCCTTAATTTTTTTGTTCGTTTGTTTTTTGTGCCTGTTTCAGTAAAATACTATTAACTTTCGCTTGCTCTAGGCACAAAAGCGTGAGTAGTATGATAAAAGGTCGGAGTTTAGGGATTATTTCTGAATGGTATACAGTCTTAGTTACTTCTGTGAGCTTTCTAAAGAACAAAATTTATTGTAGAGATGGCGATGGGGCAGGTTGCCCAGAGAGGACGGGACACGATGGCCAGCCGACACAATCTGTGACGTCCAATAGGAGCTACACTTCTTTAAACTCAGTTTCTTACTTTTAATGATAAGAATGTTTATAATTCTTCGAATTTATTAAATTATTAACATAATTTGTGGAAGTTAAACATATTTAGATACGGTTCAGAGGTCAAAAGATCTTCATATTTACGAGATAGAAAGTGTGGAATAAACACCAACCTTTAAATTTTATTTTAGCCTTAAAACAGTGATCAGTCAGAATTTTGTTCATTTCCAACATGGGTTACGGCTCTGGTTTAAACCTTTGTTTTATTTGTAGTATCATAAAAATGATTCGTCATTATAAAAGAATGAAAGGGGAATGATTTCTGAAGATACGATGCTAAGAGCAGTTTTAGAAGTAAAAGAAAACGAAAGATCGGTAAGGACTGTTAGCGAAGACTTTGGGATTCCAAGAAAATCGTACTGGAGGTACTGTGTGTTGTGTCGTCCTGGTCAGCCTCCGCGCCATGTGTTTAGTCGTTCTCAGGCCGTCTTTCAAGAAAGCTTCTGTTAAGGATGTGTGGACATCTATAACAGCTATACTGATTAGTAATAAAAGTTTTATTTACTGAACGTTTACACCAAATATTCAACTTCTATAAAGTATTTATTATTTTGGTGTGGTGTCTGTTCTTTCGGACATATCCGAAAGAACAGACACCACACCTGCTTCGCAGCCATATTGCATTTGCAAATGAATGATAAAGGAGAGGAAGGAAGAAGGATGAGGAAGGAAAGGATTGACAGTGGCTGCTTTAAGTGTTGAAATGAAACAATGGCGACAAGTGAAAATGTGAGCCGGACCGGGAATCGAACCCGGGTCTTCCGCTTTGGGCCTCGGTCGCCTTAAGCACCTATCGTTCATGCTCTCTTACACTCGCCATTGCGGATTCCCGTGCGAGGTCGAACGTATGACCGCATCCTCGGTGAAGTAATTGAAGCTAACGCCGTCTTCACGTCAAAATACTTATTATTTTGGTGCCATTTTCACTTGTCGCCATTGTTTCATGTCAGTGCCCTAAAGCAGCCTCTGTCAATCCCTAATCCTTCTTTCTTCCTCTCCTTTATCATTCATTTGCATCTATAATGTATGTCTCTTCTCGCGCATCGTGTTCTTCCTCGATGCTAGCAGGGCTGAAACCTAGTGACTGCCTGCTTCGGAGCCTAGTTCAGATGGGCTCGTCCAGACGCATGCCGGCCTAGATATAGCCGCTTGTAGAGTTCGCGCATCTAGGTTTCTGCCTCCAGGATGAGCGGCGCCGGCGTGTGATTGGCTGCCGGTCATCCGCTGCCTTCTTCACGATTGTACTCGTGCATCTGGCGTGTGGTGCTGAGTTTACACAACAACACTGTGGTAAGTACAGACAGAACTCATGTCAGTTTGCGATGGGGCGATAGGGCAGGAAACAGAAACTGGATTTAAACCCTTTCCATTGGACCATAGCAGAGGCTAGAAAACAGTAGAATGAAATGAACCAAATCAACTGCAGGAGACATAAAACGCAAAAAAGCAAGATGGTGACAATCATAACGATGTGAAAGATTCACAGAGCCTTTTTGACACGGTGAACTGGAAAAGAAGGAATTCAGTGTACAAACTGTAAGCATTGGTCTCATCAGAGAAATCCGTGGTCCATTTTATGAGTGTTAAAACTGTGCTGATAGTTAAGAACTGGACATTGCGTAAAGTTGACTGTATTAAGAGACTATAAAACGTAATCAGTTTAACCTGTCCTGTTATCATAGGCCTCAATATTGAGCATTTAACTCAATATTCAACCTGATATTATGTACATTAAAGTATAGTAGGTACGCTATGGGGTTTCTCGAACAAAAACTGGGGGCTTCTCAACCAGCCTGGGAGGTTCAGTAGGGAATGTGGACCTCTGAACCGTCTGTTTGCCTACCTTGCAGGGGCCATTCAACAAGATGGTGGACACAAAAAAACGAGATGGCGACCATAAACAATATGGCGGACACAAACAAGTACGCGAAAAAAAAATGTCGGCCATAAACTACAACATGGCAGACATAAATAATAAGATGCCAGACATAAACAAGAAGATGGAGACGAAAACAAGATGGCGGAAATAAACAATATGGCGGACACAAATAATAAGTTGATGGACATAAACAAGATGGCGGACATAACTATATGGTGGCAGCAGCACACATAAACAATATGGTGGACATAAAGAGATAGCAGGCATAAACAATATGGCGGACATAAACAATATGATGGACATAAACAAGATGTGATTCCGTAGGCTTCCACGGCCAGAGTCAAATGACAAAAGTTTTCTGGGTGTTGTACCGCATCATGGTGTAAGAAAGCTATTACTTAAATAACCGACGTTTCGGCCAAGGTACAGTGATCTTCATCTGAAGGCCACTGTAACATTGGCCGAAATGTCGGTTATTTAAGTAATAGCCTTCTTACATCATGAAGCGGTAGAAAACTCAGAAAACGTTTATGTCATAAACACGATGATTAACAAAAGCAAGATGGCAGTCATAAATAATATGGTGGACATAAACAACAAGACGGCTGACATAAACAACAGGATGGTGGACACAAACAACAATATGGCGGTGGCAGACATATGCAGGAAGATCATGACAGCTTCCAAGCTGGTAAGATGGCATTACATTCCCTCACCTAGTAGGCTACTTTCGAGTACAACCTCTGTTTACAAGAAATAATCGAAGCCGCTCGAAGTTCTTCTTCAGTAACAATTATTTCATTGTTGTGAGCTGTATTTCCAGCTCCCTTGGACGCTAGAAACAGAAGCTATCGTTCCACAAGTCAATTCGGATCACTCCAATGCACGTAACTCACATGTTTAGTATTAGTTTTCCAATCCTTATCTTTGAGAACATTTTCGTTCTCACCATATATGTCCAGCTCTATTCCTTCTTTATCCAACACACCTTCTTTTTCTAACAAGGGGCGAATTATGTTAGTATATAACCCTCGTTGACATTTATTGGTATGCAGGAATTATTACTTTGTCTATATGCATTGGTGGCAAATGGTATTTTAATATAACTGCAAAGATCCATAGCTCTATTACTGTTTTTACTGGGTTTGTTTGTAAACAAGAGATTTTACAATCCTTTCATTCCAAAATATTTTAAGAATTATTAAATCATCTCCAGCAACTCGTACTGCCACCCATATGCCGCCTCCATGGGGGGGGGGGGGGGGGGGGAGGGGGGCGGGACGTTCAGAAGAGAATGCGAACCTCAGCCGCATAAGTGCATTGCAACATTGTGATCAAACTGATGACATCACGAAGGTTTCAAATTACATAAATGGTACGAGACCAGACTGCTGAGTCATAAAAACAAATTAATTAGCATCGATACGAATTCAAACTGAGGCCGTGCCCATACCCCGCCTCCATGGGGTATCAGAAGATATACTAACGCTGCAAGCATGTCGTGAGACGTTCAATGTACTAGAGGACCATCCTGCAACTTACGGCCTTCATCCTGAGGTAGCAATCTACGAATTGTGACTGCTGTCAAATCCAAGCATTTCACTAATGCTCTTTTTTTTCTAATGATTTTTTTGACTAAGTATAACGTAGGATATTTCGTCTTTTGTACTTCTTCGCAGTACAAACCTCATGCAATGGGTCATGACAGGTAATCGTCGAGAAAGTATGTTTGTGGATTAGCCTCCCGCACATCTATAATTTTAAATATTTCCGTAGACCAATTTGGTGTAAATCCTTTATCGAAAACAGATTTGTGTTTGCTAATTCTAACAAAATCACCGACTGTCAACTTGGGTTTTCATGGAACCACCATCTATATTTAGCTGTTCACTGTAGATAACAGGCTATTGTCCTTTGCATCAACTGGTATCATTTTTATGGTTCTATGTTTCGTGTTGTATTGACTTACGCTCCATCAATCCACTTGTAGGAACCCATTGCAGTGAAACATTTAAACAGCATGCCTTTAAGAGTTCTGTTGAATAGTTTGACCGCACAAGCTTTCATTACAAAATACGTTGAGTAATGGTTAATCTTATATTTCTGTATCAACTTCGTGAAATTACTATTGTAAAACTCTTCACCCAACTCAGTTTGCACTTCTGAATGCATTAGTGACCTCGTCGGAGGATTTGGCCTTCAGAGGAGCAACCCAAGCGTCTTTAGAATGGACATCAATCACTGCTTGTAAATATTTTTATGCTCAATTGCTTGGTGTAAATCATTAATTGCTTTCACAGTGATTGTTCTTCTGGGATAAATTTTGCGTGTTGGACGGCCTGAGGCGCTCCAGACACGGTCTGCACGGCCACTACGGTCGGGGGTTCGAATCCCCTCTCGGGCATGGATATTTGTGCCGTCGTAGTTCGTAAGTAGTTCATAAGTAGTTTGTAAGTTTGGTATCTACAATATTGAAATCGAGAAATGGAGTTATGAGCGTGAATATTCTCTCTCACACTCAGTAAATACATAGTAGCAATTTTGAATGAGATTTCGCGGAGAGTGACATTGGTATTTATCGATCACTATAGACAACTCTTGATAGTAGTTCTCCGTTGTATGGAGTCAACATCACTCCTCTTCTTCTTTCTAAGAGTATTTCATAACTGTTTCCCTAAGAAATTAGTTAAATTTAATTGTAAGAAACCATGGCATACTAAAGGAATAAAAATATCTTGTAACCGAAAAAGGAAACTATATCTTTCCTCAAGAAAGAGTAATAACCTGGAAACAATAAAACATTATAAAACCTACTGTCCATTTAAGAAAAGTTATTAAAAAAAATCAAGAAGCATGTTTGAGATTACCTTCTCTGATAATAAATTTTAAATAGTGTTGAATATTATTAAAATGGAGACAGGGCAACCAAGAGCAGAGGAAGAGAGTATTGCCATCAAAACAAATGAAAACTTTATCAATAAAAAGTCAGAAGTGAAAACATTTTTGATGATTACTTTTTAAATGTTATAGAGACAATAGCATCTAAATGTTCATTAGAAGGAGCAAGCAAGGCAATTAATGAAAGAGGCCATACCCACACAATTTGATACAACTGATATTCCACACCTCTGCTCCAGAAATTAGGAAAATACTAAACTCTCTCAAGAGTAAACTGTAATATGGAATTTATAGCGTTTCCAGCAGGATATTAAAAACTTTTCCCAGGAGATAAGCAGGCTTCTCAGTCATATTTGTAATACTCTTTAAGGCAGGGTATTTTCCCGGATCGTTAAACATTTGCATAAAAATGGGGATGCGTCCAATGTCAACAACTACCACCCCACTCACTTCTGACTGCACTGACCAAAATTTTTGAAAAAGTTATGTATTATAGAGTTGCTTCACATATTAGTAAAAATAAAGTTCTAACATAATGTCCGTTTGCTTTTCAAAAAAGCTTTTGAACTGAAAATGCTATATATACCTGCACTGGTGAAATATTAAATGCTTTGAATAACCGGACATCACCAGTTGGAATTTTTTGTGATCTCTCAAAGCCTTTTGATTGTGTAAATAATGGGATTCTTCTAGATAAGCTTAAGTATTGTGGTATGAGTCGGACAGTGTACAAATGGTTTAAATCATACTTAACTGGAAGAGGCAGAAAGTTGAGATAAGCAATTCACATGATATAGATGATACAATTAATTCCTCTAACTGGAGAGTTATCAAAAATGGGGTCCCACAAGGTTCGGTCTTGGGTCCTTTCTGTTCTTAATATATATTAATGAATATATATTAATGACTTAATGACTTGCCATTCTACATTCACGAAGATGCTAAGCTAGTATTTTTGCTGATGATACAAGTATAGCTATCACACCTGACAAACAGAAATTGTCAATGATGTCTTTGAGAAAGTTATTAAGTGGTTCTCTACAAATGGCCTCTCTTTACACTTTAATAAAACCCAGCATATACAGTTTCATACAGTAAATAGCGTGACACCATTAATAAATTTAGACTTTTAACATAAATCTGTAGCTAAGATAGAATATTCAAAAATTTTAGGTGTTTCCATTGACGAGGGACTGAATTGGAAGAAACATATTGAAGATCTCCCGAAACATTTGAGTTGAGCTATTTATGCTATCAGAGTCATTGCAAAATTTGGTGACATACATCTCAGTAAATTAGCTTAGTACGCCTATTTTCATCTATTGCTTTCATAAGAGATCATATTGTGGGGCAATTCAACAATGAGTAAAAAAGTATTCATTGCACAAAAGCGTGTAATCAGAATAATTGCTGGAGCCCACCCAAGAGAATCCTGCAGACATTTATTTAGGGATCTAGGGATCTTCACTGTAGCTTCAATTTCACTATTCAAGGTTAAACCTAACTTTGGCTCAGAAAGGGGTGAATTATGCTGGCACAAAAGTCTTTGGTCACTTACCAAGTAGCATAAAAGTCTGAAAGATAGTCAACTAGTATTTAAAAAGAAATTAAAGGAATGTCTGAATGGCAACTCCTTCTACAATGTAGATGAATTTTCAGATGAAACTTAAAGAAAAAATAAAAGAAAGAAATAAAAAATAAGAAAAAACTACAAAAAATGTAATAAAAAACCCTTAAAATAGTGATTGTGAAGTGTAAACAACATTTAATAAATTGACACGTTCCACATCATTACGAAATATCGTATGTACGATCTATGGAATTAGTATTAATCTAATCTAATCTAAGCTTTAACCTGCTGCACTTGTCTCTTTTTATATATAGCCTCTTTCTTCATTTGACTCTTTTTGTTATTATATTTTCTCATCATGTGTAAGTTTTTGACTGTAGAGGTTTACCATCTCGCTTTTTTCCTTGAGTGTAATCTTACAGTTATTTCCTCCCCATCGAAATCAACTAGATTCCCGTACTGATCTCTAATTATACTTAACTCTTTAAAGTGTTGTACAACTAGCATGTAAATGGGTGATTTTGATGATCTTATATCCAGGTGGGTCTGCAGACCACAACTGATGTAATGTGTGCATAAGGGTGATATTGTGGAAGGACTCAGCCGATATGTTGCAGCCTATGCATAGCACATTAACGTCCTGAATATTTACACCATGCACAGCTAGCTTTGAAGTTTCCTTGTCAATATACATATTCTCAAATCCTAGGCCTGAGCCAATATTATTATCCAGTGTAAAACCAACAGCTACATTACAACAGATTTTACATCGTTTGTATGGTTTATGGCAAGAGATTCTCAGTTCTACTTTGAATTTCCGTTTATCATCCACAGGCACAATTCAGTCTCCATTAGTAAAGATGAAAATATATCTTTGAGTTCGTACATTCCAGGTTTTATAGTAATTTTGTCAAGAATTTCGTTATTACCAATGTAGTTATAGAAGTAAAAATTATTGTTCTTTGACGTAATTTTCGGTATAGAATTGTATGAAAGTAAGTTGTGTAATGCAATTTCGTAGGAATGATCGTGAGACAAATTAATTGTGGAATTAAATGTGGTGGTTATTATAGAGTTTTTACCCGACAGGCTAAGCGTAATGCCATCCTCGCCAACATCCATTATGTATTGGAATTTACAATAGTTTATCTGGAATCTATAAACTTTAAACTAAGATGAGCGCACCTATGGCTCTTAAGTGAATGAAACGTATTGTAGTACTTAAAAGTACAATTTTTGAAATACCTGACTATTTCTAGAGGAGGCAGTAAATTGTCGAAACTATCAAAATTGTAGACATCATTTCCCCTTTTCGTAAAAGAAATCCAGTGGACACTAGTCCCACTATCTGTCTGTAAGTTGACAATTGCACTCTCATATCTGTTAGGTTTATTTGGTTCAGTGTCTCTCGTGAAGACACCTCGAAAGTGTGGTATTTCAAGTTTTCTAGCTTAGCATTCTAAGCCGATTTTTGTAAGCGCGCTCTTGGGAAGACTGTTTAATGAGACTTTTTTTTCTTCCCCACATATAGCCAAAAAAGCATTCTTCTAATAAGGCACTAAGTACAGCTCCTTGCCTTTGCGAAACGCTATGGCCTCCATAGTTTGGTTATGTTGTTGCAACGCGGACAGCTCATTCTGAGCATTTTTTGCATCTACAACTGCCTTGCCAATGCCTGCTGCACCTCCTGCCAGTCCACCAAGTGCTGATAAAGCTGCAAAAATTGTAATGGGGGACAAAAAGCCAGCTCTCTAGGAAAGTGGTAATATGCGTTCCTTAATAGTAGATTATTTTGCTTTTGGAGCTGCATCCGAAGCATTTTTATGAGCCGTTTTCACTTTTCCGCAGAAATTAGTGCTAGGTTTCATTGACTTAAGACCAGAGCGATTTTTTTAAAATTAATCCTTTCAGCTCATTACCTCTACTCCTTTAATTCCTCTTCATATTCTTCTTATTCATATTCTCCTTTTTATTAATACCCATACCGAGTCTGACTTTGGCCTACATTGCACCAGCCACCACTGAGCTTAGCATCTGAGGCTTTATTCTTTGTACTGCTTTATCTGCTAGAATGAAGACCGCTCTGTGCCTATCAGACAAACTGTTTGGGTGTTTTGCATACACAATATCGTGTTCTTTGGGAGCAGAGTCTAGTTTATTGATTCCAACGTCACCTCTTTGCAGTAGTTTTGCTAACTTTGTGCATGGTCCGCAAGAAGAGTAACCAGGTATATGTAGTTCGATGAATAGGCGATTGATTGCCCTATTAAGAAGTGATCCACAGCGCTTTCTTCTTTCAACTTTGAACATATGAATACCATTACTCTTCTTATATAAAACTCACTAGTTAACTTCAAGATGCACTTCAAGAAGCACGCACGCCAACTTCTCATTGCTCCTATTACCGAAAATAATGGTAAGACATCAGACGCAGGGAATCGCTAACATGGAGATCTATTTCCAGATACAATTAGATGTATTATATTCGCCATTTCAAATTGTGGAAAAACGAATGTGATAATTAATCTTCTTGTGCATGAGAATGGTCTGTCATTCAAGAACGTTTACGTATTCTCCAAATCTTTGCAGCAATATAAATAAAATTTTCTAGTTCCAGTGACTGACGGCATTGGAGGTTTGGATATTTCCCATTCAGGAGTAATGATGAAGTAATACCGCTAGATAAAGCACTTCCTCACTCCATTTTCATTTTTTATGATATTGTTTGCGATAAATAGGATTATATGAGAGCATACTTTTCAATGGGTCGCCATTATGGTGGAGCTGTTTTTACTGATGTCAGACTTACAGCAAAACTCTGAAACAGTTAATTAGAAATAATGCTAATACTATTGTACTCTTCAAACAAGATGAATGTAATATGTGACACGTTTTCAGTGATCATGTTAATCCTGATATGACTTTTAATGAATTCATTGATTTGTGTAAGGAGATATTGATTGCTAACGCGCATTATTTCCTAGTTATAAGAAAATATGATGATTTATATAATGTCCATTATCGCTGTAATTTTGATAAGTACATTTGTTTTAATGTAAAGGAGTTGCATTGTGCGGTGTTTGTGTGTGTGCGCTACTAGCCAAGCATGTTGTAGAGGACGTGCTACAGACAGCTCGGGTAACCTCTTAGCGGATGGTCCTCCAGCATAAATGATAGTGACATGTACAAATATGCGTTTATAATCCAGGTGCATTATGTTGCAGGAAAATTGCATTCATGAAAAGATAAATCATAAAAAAAGGCGCGTACCGAAAGCTCGACGTGCTAAACGCAAGAAATTGGATATACTACAAAGATGTGAGGCAGAAAAATAACGTGAGACCACGACACTGCACGCTCGCTTAAATGACAAGATGAAACTTCAGAAGCGAGTACTGGAATCTTGACACGCTATACGCAAGAAATTTGCTTTACTGCAAAGATGTGAAGCAGAAGCTGAGAATGTACTGAACAAAATAATGAAACCAGTAACTCAACCGCTACAGAGATTGATTCAAAAGACCCACCAGATCAAGCTTGGAGTTGTGGATAAAAAAAAATGAACCTAAAGACATTAATGAGAATGGTGCGTTCATAAAACGGGATGACACAGCTGCAGTTGCAAATGAAGAAGAAGAAAAAGAAGAAGAAGGAGGAAGGGATAATGATGATAGTGCTGACGAGAATGAAGGAAGCTTAGCGAAATTTATTTTCATATGCCCCAAGACAGAAAAACGGCTGATCCTATTTATGGCATTAAGTTTTATGATGAATTAAAGGCGTGGGCGAATGGAAATTCCTCAGTACGAGTTGATGGAGATGATTCAATAATCCACAAAGTAAAATATTCTGGAACGAAAGGACTGTACGTTTTCTTGTTAAAAAAGAAAAAGAAAAGAAAGAAACAGTAAAAACAGCTATGGATCTTCGCAATTATGCTAAAATACTATTTGCCACCAATGCATACTGAGAAATAATTCATACAGACCATTAAATGTCAATGAGGGCTACAAATATACCAACATAATTCGCCCCTTGTTAGAAAAAGGTGTGTTGGCTAAAGAAGGAACAGGTCTGGATGGATATGGTGAGAACGAAACTGATCTCAAAGTTAAATATAGGAAAACTAATACTGAACATGTGAATTATGTGCTTTGGAATGATCCGAATTAAATGCCGGAAAAAAAAATATTTTTATGATCTTCCCGCACATGCCTGCTGCCTCCATATTGCTGTTTGTGTCCTCCACCTTGTTGTTTATGTCAGCCATCTTGTTGTTTGTCTCCGCCATCTTGTTGTTTATGTCCGACATCTTGTTGTTTTTATTCGCCATCTTCTTGTTTAAGCCCACCATCTTTTTGTGTCCGCCATTTTGTTTGTGTCTACCATCATGTTTTTGTGTCCACCATCTTGTGTATGTCCGCCATCTTGTTTTTGTGCCCGCCATCTTGTTTTTGTGTGCACCATCTTGCCCCTGCGAGGTAGGCAACCAGATGGTCAGGAAGTTCAAATTCACTTCTGAAGCCCCTTGGCTGGCTCAAAACTCTCATAGTGTACCTACTAAATATATCTCTTGATAATGGTTAGTTTTATTTTGGTTTCCTAGTTATTCTTACCGAAATACTACATGGATCACCAGAGGTAGAGGCAGATTGGGCAACTTCACATATGTGCAATAATTAATTTTTTTTCTTAACAACTGATATTTTCAAGCTTAATAACTGCTATCCATATTCAGTACGGACCTAATACTTAACAATAATTTTATAAATTTAAATATGTCAAATAAATTAATATTAACAAAAACAGAAAAATATGGTCGATGTGCCCTAGTCTCTCCCGTCTATCCTTTCTCACGTAGTCTTTATATTCAGGCATCTTGGTAAATCCAGTAATACACTTCTGGCCATTGAAACTGCTACATCAAGAAGAAATGCAGATAATAAACGGATATTCATTGGATAAATATATTATACTAGAACTGACATGTGATTAAATTTTCCGCAATTTGGGTGCATAGATCCTGAAAAATCAGTACCCAGAACTACCACCACTGGCCGTAATTACGGCTTTGATACGTCTGGTCATTGAATCAAACAGAGCTTGGATGGCATGTACAAGTACAGATGCCCATGCAGCTTCACACAATACCACAGTTCATCAAGAGTAGTGACTGGCATATTGTGATGAGTCAGTTGCTCGGCCACTATTGACTAGACGTTTCCAGTTGGTGAGAGATCTAGAGAATGTGCTGTCAAGGGCAGCATTCGAATATTTTCCGTATCCAGAAAGGCCCGTACTGGACGTGCAACATGCGGTCGTGCATTATCCCGCTGAAATGTAGCGTTTCACAAGGATCGCATGGAGGGAAGAGCCACGGGTCGTAACACATCTGAAATGTAACGGCAACTGTTCCAGTGTGCCGTCGATGTGAACAAGAGGTGACCGAGACGTGTAACCAATAGCACCCAATAACATCACGCCGGGTGATATGCCAGTATGGCGATGACGAATAGACGCTCCCAATGTGCGTTCACAGAGATGTCGCTAAACACGAATGCGACCATCATGATGCTGTAAACAGAACCTGAATTCATCCGAAAACATTACGTTTTGCTCCTGTCTGTGATGCAGCGTCAAGGGTGACCATAGCCATGGTCTCCGAGCTGATTGTCCATGCCCTTGCGAACATCGTCGAACTGTTCGTGCAGATAGTTATTGTCTTGCATACGTCCCCATCTGTTGACTCAGCGATCGAGATGTGGTTGCACGATCCGTTACGGCCATGTGGATAACATGTCTGTCCTTTCGACTGCTAGTGATACGAGGCCATTGGGATCCAGCGCGGCGTTCCGTATTGCCCTCCTGAACCCATCGATTCCATATTCTGCTAACAGTCATTGGATCATGACCAACGCGAGCAGCAATGTCGAGATGCGATAACCGCAATCGCGATAGGCTACAATCCGACATTTATGAAAGTCGGATACGTGATGGTACGCATTTCTCCTCCTTACACGAGGCATCACAACAACGTTTCACCAGGCAACGCCGGTCAACTGGTGTTTATGAGAAATCGGTCGCAAACTTTCCTGATGTCAGAACATTGTAGGTGTCACCACCGACGCCAACCTTGTGGAATGCTCTCAAAAGCTAATCATTTGCATATCACAGCATCTTCTTCCTGTCGGTCAAATGTTGGCGTCTGTAACACGTCATCTTCGTGGTGAAGCAATTTTAATGGCCAGGAGTGTACTTATTGTTTGATTCACCATGACTATTACAAAGATAAATTCCGAAAGTAAAGATACCGCATCAATAAAATAACTGAAAAGACCTTGGTTATTATCGAAAGACACTGCTTCCAAGTTTCTTTCTCAAGCGTTTTAAATAACTTGATCTACGTGGCAAATCTGAGAAAAATCAATTATAACCTAGTGGTCTATGTTATAAACTGCTATAGGTACTGTGAATTTCTAATTAAACCGTAATCAGTTCCTTCTGTTACTTGTTTTTCAATGTGTTCATTCGAGGTTCTTGCGAAGAGAAGGAGGTATGTAGAGGGGGGTACATTTTCCGTGTTCATATACGTCAATGATTTTTTGTTACATCCCACATTCCATGTCATTCTGTAATTATTTCATGATGGTCATATAATGAGGCAGTGTCGGCTAAGGATCCTACTTTTCTTTTTAAGTAAATTCATGGACTTTGAACAGTCTATTTCTTAGTGATTCATAATGTAACTATTGTAACGTCTGGCACTGGCGTTTGCTGAGTAAGCAATTGGAAACTACTAGTCCTCATGATGCGGCTTCAAATTGTGCAGAAACTTTTAAATATTGCTGGATTTATCGTGACGGTTACAAAAATAATAATAAGACTTTTTATATCAATATAGTTGGCACTGTGTGCCTGGTTAATGAATTCGATTTCAATAGACACTCCTACGAAGGCATGCAATTTAATTATTTATGCAGCAACTGTGTAACAAATAAAAACTATGTAAGAGACAGATTATCAGGTGCTACAAGTGGAGGCAATTTCCTTAATATCTATCACCCAAATCCCTACATAGTGGAGCAAATCTATATATTGCAAGATCTAGCAGAATACTGCAGCAACATTTTCACCTGACTTCAAAGCTAGGAAAACCATCCTGGGCAAGCAGAAGCATGAGTAGACATCAGTGTAAAACCGTATTGCAGGATACATTGAGAAAATTGTAATAGATATCTACGAAATTCGAGTTGTGTTCCCCGCATCAGTGCTAGAATCCTGAAGTTCAATTGACTTAACGTTTTCAAGCGCTTATTTTCGGTATTTTGTGTCACTGAGACACTCAACACTCAGTGAAATAACTGCATCGGACTGGAGGCGTTGTAACACATATGGCTCAAACATCACGTCACCGTCTGTTATACGAGTTGGGATTCAGCCGCTAACGAGGAGCAGATCTGAACGAGTCACGGTGACGAGACGTGACGTGTCGGCATTCAGCCTTATAAAGGGGGGTACCGTGCAGTGTGGGCCAGATCGTCTCTGGACACACATCCTTTGATTGTCTGGTTTAGCTGTACTTCCATCCTGATGGTTCGTTCGTCCTTGGTGAGTGGTTTGAAGGACTTATAATTATTTCGCGTGAAGTCTACAACACGGACATTGTATGAGGTTGTAACATTTCTCTTACATGAGGGACAATGAAAAGAAAACGATACGCTAAATTATTTATTATTTCAAAAGTAATTGCTAGAATATAAATATACTTGTAAAAGACGGCAAGTACCTTAATGGAGAAATATTATGTCTTCGTAAGCAACGGCAAATATCCAGAATGAAACTTTCTGCAGCGGAGTATGCGCTGATATGAAACTTCCTTCCGGATTAAAATTATGTGCCGGAACCTGAGTCCCAGGTTCGTGACCCGGTTCCGGCACACAATTTTAATGTGCCAGAAAGTTGAAACGGCAAACGTGTATCACAGTGGGATGCAAGTATTACTAGATGTAGTGAATACTTTGGGAAAAATAAACAGTTTATTTGCTTATATTGCAGCTATCTTATTTTCACTTGTTTGCCTCTAATATACAATTTTTGATTATAGCCGCGCGGGAGAAACCGAGCGATCTGGAGCGCCACGTTACGGATAGCGAGACCTCCCGTGTCGGAGGATCGAATCCTCCCTCGGGCATGTTCAAATGATTGTTAAGCTGAAGGGACGTAACTGCAGGGTCATCAGTCCCTAAGGTTACAAACTGCTTATGAACATCCATGCCCGAGGGAGGGTTCGAACCCCCCACCGCAGCGGTCGTGCAGACTGTGACTGACGCGCCGCAGACAGCTCGGCCACTGCCGCCGGCTCTCGGGCATGATGTGTATGTTGTCCTTAGGTTAGTTTAAGTAGTTTTTAAGATAGGGACTAATAACCAAGCAGTTATGTCCCATAGATTTACAAACATGTGAACATTTTTTGTAGGATTATAGATGCATAAAACAAATAGCGAACATGACAGCATGTCTTATTACTATATTAAACTTACTCTTATTATTACTATTATTATAGAAACAGCATTTAATCTAATATGGGCTAACCAAACTTAGAACCCTTTCAGGAGCATCGACTCTTACAGGGTACTTGAATTTAGATACTTAACGATGTGATTGCCTAACTTCATGGTAATTAAATTACAATCGTCGCGACGTATCACGTATCGAATTTCTTCGTTACCAATTATTTCTCTAGCCAACCTAGTTGGCAACACCATTCAAAGATGTCAGACTGTTTACCAGTGAGGTGATTTTATATTACTAGTTTCGTGTGGCCGGCCTCTCAGATCAACACAATAAACAACTGAATAAAAACAGTAGATATGCAATGAATACTCGATTAGGAGCAGTGTGCACCACGACCATAAAATGATAGATATCCAAAGAAAATTCAAGCTTGGTCGTAGATTTGTTCTCACCGATGTACACGTAGAAGTGGATAACGTGTGTACTGGTTCTAACAGCTACTAAACTACTTCATGTAAGATCTATAATGCACAGTACGAGTTACCAATTGAGGTGCCGGATTTATTCAGCATTTTTCACCGCCATGGTAAAAGACAGTCCAAATTCTTAGCAACAAATTTAATCTTTATAGACTGACTGCCGTGAAGCTTTTAAATGTTGTAACTAGGAGTCTAATTCTTATCCATCCATTATTTAGGGTTTGGAAATGACTGAAAAATCGAAACTAGTTACCATTCTATATGATTTTAAGTTCTTCTGCAGTCTAGACCTTTTTTTAAGTAAAGTTTTTAAATTTTTTAACGATCTATGAAAATATCAAATAATAAATAATTGGCCAGAGACAAATTTTTGCCTCAGTATATATCAATATCAAACTGAAGGAGAAGCACTGAAGTAATATTTGTGCCATGGCCAGTATTCGCACCTGGGACCTCCTGCTTACTAGGCAGTCGCTATACCACTAAGCCACCATGATTTAATGATTACGGCCACTGGGCAGACTGTGTTATGCCACGTCTCCCTCCGTAACACAAACTTCAGTTCTATCTCAAGTTCCCGTATTTAATACGCTTAAAAGTTGCGAAGGCCTTACAATGCGCAAATCCACCCCCACAATGGCTTCGTGATATATTGTCTGCCTGTTGAGCAGGAGGTCATGGGCTCGAATCCCAGCTAGGGCACAAATTTTAATTCAGTGCCTCTCCTTCAGTTTGATATGTCAGACATGAATTGAGACAAAATATGTATCTGGCAAATGATTTATTATTTGCCTGAGGTACAAGGCAGAATCGCCCCCATTAACGTTCATTGCTTGGGTGCTTTACCGCTATTGGAGAAACTCAGGCCGCGGTGGAGTAGCCGAGAGTACATTCGCGGCCGCACCACCTCAGCGGTCGGACTTGCGGCTAGAGCGCGCTAGCCGGTGCCGCCGGCTTTGTTTACTTTTACGCACGTGTGATTGCCGATTGTGTAGCAATGGAATCTCAAATAAGAAAATGTACGTTAAAATTTACTTTCAATTTTGAAATAGACCGTCCGAAAATCTACGAGTTTGATGACTAGTTCTTCGGAACGTTTAATGTACCGTATACACCGTGAAGCTGAAAGACGATGACTGCTGCCGGAAGATCATGGAGAAGACCAATGGGACAGCTGAGTACAAGACAACCAAAGGCCAGGTGAGCAAAGTGACAATTACATGTGCGGGACTGGGACTTAGAACCGTGAAAGTGCACTTGCTACCTGGGCCATGTAAAAGATGCTCTTTCCACTTACGGTATCGTATACGCAGTCACAGCCGACCGGTGGAGCGGAAATTTGCATTATAAGGTAGATAATGGTGTGAGATCCGTCAAAATTGACATAGAAAAACATGTACCGTCCTTCATGAATGTTTGTGGCTTCCGAGCGCTCGTTGTGTATGAGGAGCAACCTCGCACCTGTTCTTCCTGTGACTTAGCTGGCCATTACAGAGCACAATGTCCGCTCAGGCGTCCCGTGCAATTACCTGTAGAGGTGGACGCGGAAGGCAGACAGCGAGCCCAGTACGCAACAGTCGCGAGCCGCTTGTTTACACGTCCTGACGCCGTCACAGCCCCGCCGGATGACGTAGTGCTCGCCCTGGCGGCGGCAGCGTCTGGGGTGCCGCAAGCGAGCGCCAAGCCCGTCAGCTCTGACGTCGAGATGTCTGACGCTCCCTCAGTTAAAGAACCGAACCCCACATCGAATGTCGGTTGTGAAACAATTTCTGCTCCTAGTACACCAGAAACACTTACTAACATGACAGAAGTTACTAGACCACAAGAAAGTACACACGGTGTACCGTCGAAAGCTACTAGCACCAATTCCGAAGTACCTATACCTGCTTCCTTACCACAAGCTCAAAGTACCGAAGACAGTAGTCCGCAAATAAAGCAAAACACAACGGAAAATGCAAATGTGGCGGACCCTTCGGGGGCGACTGAAGTACAGTCGATTGCCCCTGAGCGAACAGTTCCCGCCTCAAAAAAATCCAAAAAGTCTCCGTCTGGGTCCAACAAACAAGATAAAGGACAAACCTCGACGGACAAAAAGAAATTACGCGTAGCTCGTGAAGGTGCTTCAGAAACTGCCGAACACCTCCGACCGGTAGCAGAAAAGGTTGCCGCAAAACTAAAAACCAGACCACCTGACGAAACCGATATACCCAGCGACCACGGACCCTGACGGCAGTACACGACCTACTCTAGTCGATCCATGGTGGCAGGATGTGGAAATGGAATCGAACGAGGGCCAAATAAGTCTCAAATAATGCGTGCTGCGTGTGTGCGTGTGTTTGATATAGTAGTTATACGTTTGTGACTACCACCCCCCCCCTTCACCTACAATATAACAACAGTCAACATTAATAAGATTCAGAGTGAGATAAAATTCAGAGCGCTCACAGACTTCCTATATAGCAGTAACGTAGACATCGGGCTACTACAGGAGGTCAACGAAGAACCAAATGTGGCGGGATTTGTCACGATAGCGAATATCAGTGTCGAACATCATACTGGAACGGCAATCCTGCTACGTGACGGCATTCCTTATACCAAAATCGTGCGGCTCACGAACGGCCGAGGCATATCGTGTGAGATTAATGGCGTTCAAATAATAAACCTGTATGCGCCGTCAGGCAACAACCGCCGGCAAGAACGCGCCTCCTTTTATAAAAATGCTGTGCCATTCTTAATTAATGACAATGCCGCGAACTGTGTTGTAGAGATTTTAATTGCGTCGTCTTAGCCAAGGATCAGACGCCACACTTCAATAACTGTCTAGAACTGGACCACCTAATCCAAGGGATGAAACTGATAGATACATGGGAAAAAATACACGGCGACCGCATTGCGTACACCTATATCGCCAACGATTCAGCCAGTCGAATCGACCGCATTTATGTCTCTGAAGACCTAGGGCGACAAGTAGTTAATAGTGACATCTCTCCCGTAGACTTTTCGGACCACAGTGTCCACCAATGCTTCATGAACCTCCACCGCTCCCAGGTATTTCGTGGGAGAGGATACTGGAAGCTGAAAACCAGCCTATTAAAAGACAAACAACTGGAAGAAGAACTCCGGCGGGTATTTACACAAGCGAAACGATCCCAAACTCATTATCGATCAGTCATAGACTGGTGGATACAAAAAGCGAAACCTAAACTTAGATCAACAGTTAAAAGTTACGCATACCAGAAATCCTATTGGTATAAAGAGACAATAGAATTTTATTTCTCATGCTTTCGACAGCTATATCACGCCACCGATTTGCCTAACAAATGATACTTATAGGCGCATCAAAAACTACAAGGCGAAGATTACGAACTTGTATCGCAAACGAATGGAGGGAGCCATAAAACGTTCACAGCCGAAGGATACCGCATCAGAGGAATCAGCGTCTTGTTCCACTCATTACGTACACTGCGGCGGCAAAAATCTAAACTCATTGAAGCGGTTGAAGACGGCGCAGGGACCATAATCACAAGACAGCGGGATATTATGTCACGGATACGTAGCTACTATATAGACCTCTATGACGGACAAGACATTAACGTCGGACACTGTAATGACGTTATTGCTGGCATAGCACCTGTCATTTCACCAGATGATTATGAAGCGCTTGAATCTCCATTTAGTGAGGACGACATCAAAGATGCAGTCTTTAGTGCCGCGAACAGAAAGTCACCAGGACCCGACGGCCTAAGCGCAGAATTCTGTCAACAGTACTGGCACATCTTGGGCTCTACATTGACTCAACTCGCCAACGAAATGTGGCAGCGGGCCTCTATACCAGACGAACTGAAGGAAGGACTTATTGTCCCTTTACCAAAACAAGGCAACAGCAGAAAAGTTAGTGAACTACGGCCTATAACATTATTAAATGCGGATTTCAAAGTCATAACGAGAGCAATTAAGCAACGAGTACAACCCTTACTGAGCAAAATACTCGGGAAACACCAATTTTGTGGGGTACCAGGACGCAGCGTCATAACGGCCGCCTGCGAACTTCGGGACGTCATATGCACGTTTGCACACAACAATGAACCCGGCGCTCTGCTCTTCCTCGATTTTGAAAAGGCGTATGACCGCATAAGCCACGACTACCTGTTCCAGGTAATGGAAAAGATGGGGTTTGGACGACGTTTCCTCTGCCTACTGAGACACTGTATTTACAACGCCTCATCTCGCGTGCTCATTAATGGCCACCTGACTGACGCAATACCGATCAGACGATCAATTCGGCAAGGTTGTCCATTATCAATGACGTTATACGCCATAGCAGTTGAACCTTTGCTCGTGACCATAAAACGCACATCAACTGGAGTCACCATAGGAACTGAGAAGGTCACTGGCGTTGCGTACGCTGACGACGTTTGTTCAGCGGTGACATCTCTGGAAGATCTTTCGAATGTAAGGAATCTCATCAGCAACTTCACTATGGCCACTGGCGCTAAGTTGAACACGAAGAAGACTACGCTGCTTCACATAGGAAGAGGCATTGGCGACACGACCCATCTCGGCTGGTGTGCAACTAGAATGCACCACAAAACACTCGGCGTCCGCTGGTGTGCAAAACCAAACGACATGGCAACCAAAAACTGAACGGACATATTGCATAAAATTAGACCAACAATATGCATCTACTCTGATAGAGACTTGGACATTTTGCAAAAGGTGCACACCGTAAGGATATCTATAGCAAGTAGAATGTACTACATGGCTTAAATTTTACCTGTCTCTCATCAACTTGCGGACTCCACACAGAAAGCATTCAGTTGGTACGTCCTACGAGGCCAACTTTTCAAAGTGAGCTTCGACACATTGACATTGCCGACTAGCCGAGGGAGACTTGGGCTAATCAGTGACAAGCATAAATGTCGAACATTATTAATTAACCGGATCACTAAAACCGTCACCAAAGAGCCATCAAGTTTAATTAAATTTTTAACGTTATATTGGATGCCACGCAGTATGATGCCACCTATCCATGAAGCCGCGATACCAGTATCATTTCGTCACATCAGGATTTATTGCAGTGAAATTAGCTACCTAAGACATTCCGACAAAATCCAGCCGCCTTACACAAACAAGAAAATTTATGAATTCCTCACAACAGACAATAGAGACAATAGAGTCACTCAAAAATACCCGCATGCAAAGTGGAATACCATTTGGCGAAACATCCACAGTCCCTTTTTGCCATCACGCATTAGATCCATGTGGTATTTAATCACTAATGACAAGGTACCCACTAACGACAAGCTCAACAACATTCACCTGAGCCCAACACCTGCTTGTGCAATATGTGGTCTCGTGGACACGTTAATACACAGATTTACCTGCGGTAATGCGAGACTTATAGTGGCACATATGCGGGAAAGATTGGCCATTATAGACCGTACAGTGCCGCACACCATCGATATTACGGAACTCATACGACCAGAGAAATTACGGTATCCCCGAAAGAAGAACAACGCGGCTCTTTAAAGTAAGAACACGGATCTTTCAGTGTATGACGCTACCAGAGTTATGAGAAGAAATACTCAAAAAAGGGGGGAAAACCCCTCGGGAAACGGACGTACCACAAGAGAAAGTAACGGACAAAATTAACAACAAACTTCGAGAAGACGAACTCTGAGGGGGCGAGTACACTGAAATTGAACTGCAGAGAAAGGAGACTTGTGCATTTTATTTCTATTTTTTATTCTAATTACTTTCTTTTTCCGCTTATGCGCAAGAACGTACATTTAATTTAGTCTGAACAATATTTATGCTAACAGAAGCTACATTTCTTTATATACATATATATGGCAGCAAAGGGAAATAGCTGCAATAATCTTCATTCAAGAAACAGAACATATAAGAAAATTTTGAGTTTCATTATTGCTTGAAGAAGTGTTTTTTTTACTTTACCAAATTTCCATGAAAGGGAAAACAAGAAAGAAAAAAAAGGGGGGGACTGAGGCAACAAATAAAAAAATATTAAATAAAGAAAAAAGTGGTGTGGGGGTCAGCGCAACTGCCTAGAAAGCAGGAGACCCAGGTTCGGATCCCGGCTGGGTACACATTAAAAAAAAGAAAAAGAAAAAAAAAAAAGAAACAAAAAGCGGTCTAAAGCGTCTCGCTGCGAAGCGCGCGGTTGCTCTCCGTGGAGGTTCGAGTCCTCCCTTGTGCATGGGTGTGTGTGTTTGTCCTTAGGTTAGTTTACCTAGGTTTAAGTAGTTTGTAAGCTACGGACTGATGACCACGAAGTTTGGTCCGATAGATTTAAAAACGTTTGAACAATTTTTTGAGAAACTCAGACACATTGATACTTATGACATAGGGGAACATGAATCAGAATTGAATTTCATAAAATGCATTTTTAAAGCCATCGGCTGTTTATTAAAAACCTTATATATCAACCAGTTTCGGTCAATAGACCATCTTCATGGACAAACTATACCAAAAATACAAAATAATCTTAATTGATGTGGACAAACAAGAGAGGAAGTAACCAGCAAAATTACACATAATGAGATTGAAAACGGAGATAAAAAGGTAAAGCAGTGAACAATCCGAAGATTGGTTTGAACACCACAGTGCCTTACTAGGCATGGTCTGTTTGGAGGTGGTATGCTGTTGCCTTCCTCCGACCTTGGAACTGACTTACCCAACCAGTTATAGGGGGACCTACAGTTTAACGTGGTTTCCGAACCACGCTGCTACTCGGTATTTTTCACATCAGCAACACTGCCAGAGGTGAAAGAAGTGGTAAGTGACAGATAAAAATCCTAGGACCTAACGGGGATCTAACCTGGGACCTTTTTCTTAATTTAACATATAGCTAAAATACTTAGTAGTATTTTAACTACATGTTAAATTAACGTGATTCTCAGTTTTCAATCTCATTATATGTAAATTGCTAGTTATTTCCTCTGTTTGTCCACATTAAATACGTTTATTTTTTTATTTTTTGTATAGTTTATCGATGAAGATGGTCTATTGACCGAAACCGGTTGATATATGATGTTTTTAACAAACAGCCAACGGTTTTTAAAATGCGTTTTATGAAATGTATCACCAAAGCATTCAGAACTGAATGTGTTATGGAGGGAGATGCGCCGTAAGATCGTGCAGGCGTCTTTTTCAATAAGTGGTAAAGCGCCTGCCTAGTAAGTGGGAGGCAATGGATTCGATTCCGGGCCATTGAAAAAAAATGTAATTGAATGGCTCTCCTCCAGTTTGATATCTCTGATATTTTAACAACATATATGGAGACCGGCTGTCCTCTGATAATGTCAGAATTTGTATGAATCCAGTATGGGTGAGAACACGGTGTGCTGTGTCTGTAATAAATTGTACTGAACGCATTTTCCGAAAATTATCGTGGGCGTTTAGTTCATTAACCCATTAAAATAGAAAATCGTTGTGAAAATATACTTGACTTACATAGGGAGACATGATAATCGGAATAAAATAAGAGAAATGAAATGGAAAACGGAAAGATTTAGATACTTCTTTTTCTCCCGCGTTATTAGAGAATAAAACTGTAGAAGAATATCATAAAAGCGGTAAGATGAACCTTATGCCATGCATTTCAGTGTACATTTAAAGAATCGGCAATCAAAATGAACTTAAGAAGGAACCTAATTTGAAGGCTGTACGTTGCTCGTTGAATCTACGAAGAAAAATCACAGTACTAGATTAGATTTTCGGATGGATCTATCTTTATCGGGAAATGACTTCAAACCTAAGAAGAAGTAACAAAAGTTTCCTACGACTACTGTTACTAAAATTAATGTTGAAAAACTAGTTTGGCAAGAATTACACTGGATAAGAGCAACGGTAAGATTTAATGAACTTTGTCGTTATTCACCTCGGATGAAACATAACATCCAACTTCATTCTTTCACAAAACCAGTTAAATGCGATAATCACCACGCCATATCACTTTCTCAGTGGTTCTGCAGGTGGTGTTGTCGCAGTGGCGGCTTGGCTTTTACTTTGCCTTTTAGTCTTTTTGTGAATCTTCCCTACCGCAAAGTTTGGAAATTGATCTTTACCAAAACTTGATTTGATTCCAAATAATTGGAGAATACCTTTGTTATCACTTAAGCGTTGACAGAAAGTGATAAATAGAGATTCTATAGCTGCATAAACCGATAAGCCACATGCACAGTAGTTTCTGTTCTGTGAGATCAACTATGATACGAAAGTTAATCACGTAAGATCAGTATCCTTTACACATTCATGGTATGCAAATCACCCTAACGGGGATCGAACCCGGGACCTTTTTGTTAATTTAACATATAGTTAAAATACTTAGAAGTATTTTACAAGTATTTTAACTATATGTTAAATTAACGTGATTCTCAGTTTTCAATCTCATTATATGTAAATTTTGTAGTTATTTCCTCTCCTTGTTTGTCCACATTAAATACGTTTATTTTGTATTTTTGTACAGTTTATCCATGAAGATGGTCTATTGACCCAAAGTGGTTTATATATAAGGTTTTTAATAAACAGCTGATGGTTTTAAAAATTCATTTTATGAAATATATTACGGCTGTTGACACTCGCCTCACCAAAGCATTCAGAATTGAATGTGTTGTGGAGGGAGATGTGCCGTAAGATCGTGCAGGCGTCTTTTCAATAAGTCATGATGGCTTAGTGGTTAGAGCCTGCCTAGTAAGTGGGAGGTAATGGGTTCGATTGCCGGCCATTGAAAAAGGATGTAATTCAATGCCTCTCCTTCAGTTTGATATCTCTGATACTTGAACAACATATAAGGAGACCGGCTGTCCTCTGATAATGTCAGAGTTGTGTTAAGCCAGTAGGTGTGCTGTGCCAGTAATGGAGCGTCGCCTGCCCGCAGGTGCTGGCCGTGTGTTTGCTGACTGCCGCTGCCACAGCAGCACCCTCGCAGCCTCTGGAGGCCGCTGCCACGGAGGCGTCGCCGGCTCCTCAGGAGGGGCAGGAGGCTGCGCTGGCGCTGGCGGACGCGCCCGATGCGCTGGTGGGCGTCTTCTGGCTGGAGGAGCCCCAGGACCTGGACGCCGCCGCAGACTCCATCATCTTCCGGCCGCTGTTCGCCTACCGCCACGAGCAGCACAGGAGGAGGCTCTACTTCTTCTAGGCGACGCGACGGCGCGTGCTCTGCTGTCTACTGACCGAGGCACTGTCGAGCTGCCGCGGTGCGCAACCTGCGCGTGTAAAATTCTTTGTTTGTCCAAAAGTACAAACAACCGTACAAAGTCTTATTTATTAGCTCGCTGTTGTATTACGATACGAATTTCTCACGTCTTACAATAAAATGTCACTTTTAGAGGAAAAAAAACTCTTTAACTATTATGCATTTATTCCTTCCTAGGTAAAAATAATTGTGTTTTCCTCTACGAATAAATCATGCATGTCGCGCTAGAGTAGCCGAGCGGTCTAAGGCGCCTCGCTGCGGAGCGCCCAATCGCTGTCGGAGGTTCCAGTCCTCCCTGGGGCATGGGTGTGTGTGTGTGTTTGTCCTTAGGTTAGTTTACCTTAGTTTAAGTAGTTTGTAAGCTACACACTGATGACCATGCTGTTTGGTGTGATAGATTTACAAACATTTTTTTATCATGCATTCTACTTTGAAATGGACATTATTCAAATCTATTACACATCCGCAGCGCTGGCATACTAAACAACAAAGATCCTTTGTAATCGTAACCTAATGTGAAAAGTACGAGTAATTCAATGTTGTATAACACTGAGAAGTTTATGTACTTATTTATTTATAATGTGGAATACACATTTAGTCACACGAATACATAAAATATACAAAGAAATATACAACCCACGGTTGCCCGGGTATTTATTTATTCCATACTCCTGTAGTCCATCTTCCCTCCTCTCCATTCTCTTCGTCTCTCTCTTGCCTCTCCCTCTTCATCTCCTCCTTCCCCTCTCTCGCTCCATTTCTTCCACTCCCCTCTATCCACCTGTCTCCTTGGTTGATCTCCGCTTCTGCCCATCTAGAAAAACCCAACTTTTATGGTGGTCAGTGAAACAACGTTTAGTGCAAAGTACCCTTTGATATACACCGTACATTGTCTTCTTAGAGGTAGCCCATGCGTTAATTCAGGGTATAAGCTATCTGCACTCCAAATTTTCTTCAAATCGGCCCAGCTGTTTCACCGTGAAGAAAATCCCATTGTAAGGTACCCGCCGCCACGCTCCATACGATGGCTGATGAAAGGTAGCACATGTATTAATCATGGTATAAGCTACCTCTGTTTCAAATTTCATTCTACATCTACATACATACTCCGCAATTTACCGTAAGGTGCGTGGCGGAGGGTACACTGTATCACTACTAGGAATTTCCTTTCCTATTCCACTCCCAAATGGAACGAGGAAAAAAAGAATGCCTATATGCCTCCGTACGAGCCCTAATTTCTCTTATCTTGTCTTTGTGATCTTTACGCGAAATTTAAGTAGGCGGCAGCAAGATCGTACTACACTCAGCTTCATATTTCGGCCCTCTGAATTTACTTAACAGAAATTCACGAGAAGAACGTCGTCTTTCTTCCAGCGATCGCCCTTTGAGTTGCCGGAGCATTTCCGTGACATTCGCGCATTGGTTGAACCTACCGGTAACAAATCTAGCTGCTCGCCTCTGAACCGCCTCTATGTCTTCCTTTAAACTGATCTGCTGCGGGTCCCAAACACTCGAACAAAACTCAAGACGTGGTCGTACAAGCATTTTATACGCGGTCTCCTTTACAGGTGAAGTACATCTTCCCAAATTCTCCCAATAAACCGAAGTCGGCTTTCCGACTTACTCACAACTGTCCTTACATGTTCGTTCCATTTCGTATCGCTTTGCCATGTTACGCCTATATATTTGAACGACGCGACAGCATCAAGAAGCTCACTACCAATGCTGTAATCGAACATTGTGGGACTGTTTTTCCTATTCAAGCGCATCACCTTACCTTTTTCTACATTAAGAGCTAGCTGCCGTTTTTCGCACCAACTAGAAATTTTGTTTAAGTCATCCTGTATGCTATTACAGTCAGTTAAAGACGACACCCTCCCATACACCACAGCATCATCAGCACACAGCCGCAAATTACAACTTACTCTGTCCATCAGATCGTTTATATAGATATAATAATAGCGGTCCTATTACACTCCCCTGGGGCACGCCTGACGATACACTCGTCTCTGATGAACACTCGCCGTCGAGAACAACGTACTGCGTTCTATTACTTAGGAAGTTTTCCAGCCAGTCACAAATCTGTGAACCTATTCCATAAGCTCGTATCTTCGTTAACAGTCTGCAGTGTGGCACGGCGTCGAACGCCTTTTTGAAGTCGAGAAATACACAATCCGCCTGTTGCCCTTCATCCAAGGCTCGCAAGATGTCATGTGAGAAAAGGGCAGGCTGAGTTTCACATGAACCAGTGCTGATTCATAGAAAGAAGCTTTTCCGAATTTACTATATTCGAATTGAGAATATGCTCCAAAATTCTGCATGAAATTGATGTCAACGATATTGGCCGTGTAATTGTGTTCGTCAGTTCTCATTCCTTTCTTATAAACGGAAGTCACCTGCGCTTTTTTCCAATCACTAGGTACTTTGCGCTGAATTAAAGATTCGCGATAAATGCAAGCTAAGTAGGGGGCCAATACCGCAGAATACTCTTTGTAAAACCGAACTGGTATTCCAGCAGACTTTTTCGTATTTAGCTCTATCAGCTGCTTCTCTACACCGTAAATACCCATTACTATGTCCTCCATTTCGGAATAAGAACGTCGATCAAATGATGGTATATTTGTGCGCTCCTCCTGCGTGAAATATTTCTTAAAGGTTAAATTTAGAACTTTCCTTTTGCTTTCTTTTGCAACGGAATGATCAACGAGTGACTGGACAGTGGGCTTTGACCCGCTTATCGATTTTACATAGGACCAGAATATTTTCGGGTTCTCGGAAAGATCTTTTGGTAAGGTATGGCTGTGGTAATTATTGCATGCTTCGCGCATCGATCTTTTTATAGAAGCACGAATCTCTACTAACTTTTGCCTGTCATCATTTGAGTGTTCTTTTTTGAATCGAGAGTGCAACAGGCTTTGCTTTCTCAGCAGCTTTCTAACATTATTACTATACCACGGTGGATCTTTTCCATCCTTAATCGTCTTTGCTGGCACATATTTCTCTAACCCTATATTTACAATGCACTTAAATTTAGTCCACAATTCCTCTACATCCATAGTTCCGGAATTAAACGATGTCCATTCATTTTTAAGTGCGATCCTAACATTTGCTTATTGGCACTTCCCAACAAAAACACGCTCCTAGCCTTCTTGATTGGTTTATGAACTTTGGTCACCGTCGACGATATGACGATAACATGATCACTAACTCCTGTCTCTACAAAGACATCGTTAATAAGGTCAGGCCTCTTCTTGGCTATAAGATCTAAAATATTTCCATTGCGCGTGCGTTGCCGGTTTAACTGCTCAAGACAGTTTTCGGAGAATGTGTCCAAAAGTAGAAGACTGCTTGTCTGCACCGCCTGAAATGTAACTAGCGAGGTCCCAATCTGTACTCTTAAGGTTGAAGTCTCCCCCGACTAATATTACATGGCCCGGATACCTATGCACTATCTACTGTAGACTTTCTTTGAATGATTCTAAAATTGCTACAGGAGCACTGGTGGCCGGTAAAAACACCCAACTATTAACTTTACTTCTTTTAGACCTGTGCCCAGATAACTTCACAGTTACTTTCAACCTCGATCTCAGTAGAAACAATATCTTTGTCCATAGCGATGAACACTCCTCTTCCAGTTGTATCCGATCTATCTTTCCGATATACATTCCACGCCACGCTAAATATTTCTGAACTTGCCACATCATGATTTAGCTAGGTTTCGGTGTCTGAAACTATCTGAGCACAATAATTTCCATGCAGGGCGGCAAATTCGGGAACTTTGTATCTAGTACTTCGTAAGTTCGCGGCTAATATTTTGATATTCGAATTTTTGAGCCGAACGTGGCCTATTTGAATGCTGACAGGCGAGTGCTCATCAGACTTAGCACCTAGCCTAAAAACCCCGATGTGCACTCCACAAGTACTCTGCTACCCCAGTAGCCGCTTCCTTAGTGTAGTGCACTCCTGATCTATCTAGGGGGATCCTACAGTTCCCTACGCGATAACGCAGATCCAGAAATCTGCAGCCATGACTGTCACAGAGTCGGCGAAGCCTCTGGTTAAACCCTCCACTCGGCTCCAAACCAAAGGACTCCGACCAAGCCTGGGAACAATGCTATAAATCGACAGCTCTGCTTGCCCCCCGCGTGCGAGGGCAGCAGCCTTCACCAATTCCATCAGCCGTCCGTAGGACCTGAGGATGTCCTCAGAACCCAAGCGACAAGCGTCATTGGTGCCGATGTTAGCCGCGACTGCACCCCGTACCCTCGATAGCCGCCGGCAAGGCCGCCTCCACATCTCGGATGAGGCCCCCCGGCAGACACACAGAGTGCACGCTGGACGTCTTTCCGGATCTCGACGCTATCTGCCTAAGGGGCTCCATCACGCGCCTAACATTGGAGCTCCCAGTAACTAATAATCCCCTCCCCCCGTGCACCTGCTCGGACCCTGCTGAAGGAGTGGCCACACGTTCACTCACAGCACGAACGGGCGCGGACGGATGTCCAGCCTCCACATTGGCCTTCCGCCTCGAGCGACGCGAACGCCGCACAACCCGCCGCTCCCCTTGCGGAGAGGGCTGCTCGACCACGTCCGGTACACCTGAAGGTGCCTCGGTAGCAGGGACAGAGAGCGTAGCGTGAGACACCTGGTGTCCCACTCGACGCACCAGACTCCCCACCATCGCTGCACCCCGAGACAGCAGCCTGAAGACGGCTGACCGTAGACAGCAGCACGCTCAGCTGTTCGCGAACTGCGGCCAACTCCTGCGTCCGCACACAGCAGGCACACATCCTATCCACCCTACCGATACAATTAACTGTCGAAAGTAGAAAACTTTTAAGTAGCCTAGTACTTTAATAAAGGCGGCTGGCAGCTGACTGAACTGTGGTCAGTGGTAACTACACTGTTAAATCAACGAAACTGAGTCCCGTAGTTTTCAAAATAAACAAACGCGTACCGTTATCAAACGCTCGGGAATATAAGCTTTCTCGAAGCAGAACACGAAATAAGGAAGTGACAATATGACACGTAGCTTGCTGCAGACGAAGACTATACACACGGTATTTACCAAAATACGCGAGAATAAACTCTTAAAGCAGTAGCACAAACGAAATCTGTCGAAGTAGGTGAGAAGAAACCTCTTAGAAACAGAAACTCTAATGAAATTTAGCCGGCCGCGGTGGCCGAGGAGACTGAGGCGCTCCAGTCACGGTCTTCACGGCCACTACGGTCGGGGGTTCGAATCCCCCCTCGGGCATGGATATTTGTGCCGTCTTTAGCATAAGGTAGTTGATAAGTAGTTTTTACGTTTATGGACTGATGACCCCGTAGTTGAGTCCCATAAGCTTAACAAACATTTGAACATTTTTAATGAAATTTAAGAAAATAACTGGCAACAAAATTTCACTCAATTAAATTATGATACTTAGCGCTCTGGGTGACGGGGCAGCGACAACAGATGGCACTGAACTGACTGCTAAGTGAGTGAATGCTAATCTGCCAAGTACGCGGGAATAAACCTCTAAAACAGAAGTACTAACGAAAATGAGGAACTAGACTGGCAAATTAAATTTGACACGAATTAAGATATTTAGCGCTGTTTACGATGTGACACTGGCAGCAGCTGACACTTCATTCATATCGGTCCAGCCATTTCAGCGCGAAGGCGTAAGAAACGAGTTAAATAATTGTAATGCATCCTTCGCCATGCACAATACTAATTTTAGTATGCCTATAACCTACGCACGAGTGCAAGAAATGATATGACAAAGTTTTATCGTAATCGGATGTCCGGTACGGCCGTGCATAAAATATGAACGAAAAGACACAAACATTAATTTTTATATATTACATTTGTGTATCTATTTCCCAATTCGCATTAAAACCACACTAAAAGGGAATAGCAGCGCACGAGGCTGCTGGAGTGGAAGGACTGAACCCACACGACGATACTCAAACAAAGGGAGGCCGCCAATTGTGAAATTCAGATTCGATTCATTCTGCACATAATAAAAGTCATGGCAAGAGGTGTAATTTGGCAAAGCACCAAGATGCACTTCTCAGCCGTAGTCGAGAAAATCGACAATTAAAAAAAGCCGTTGCGGTGAAATACTCTCTACGATTAGTATTATTGTACAGAGGCGTGGCGTAGCGGTAAGCGTTCGGGTTCGTAATCTGAAGGTCGCCGGATCGAAATCTCGCGGCATGCAATTTTTTATTATTATTATCTTTTTTGTGTAATTGAAATACACACCGGTCGGGGGTTCGAATCCCCCCTCGGGCATGGATATTTCTGCCGTCTTTAGTCTTAGCTAGTTCATAAGTAGTTTGTAAGCTTAGGGACTGATGACCCCGTAGTTAAGTCCCATAAGTTGTACAAACATTTGAACATTTCAAATACACACACACACAGACACATGTATGTGTGTGTGTGTGTGTGTGTGTACATTTGAATTACAAAAAACAAATAATAAGAAAATTGCATGCCGCGAGATTTCGATCCAGCGACCTTCAGATTACGAACCCGAGCGCTTACCGCTACGCCACGCCTCTGTACAATAATACTAATCGTAGAGAGTATTTCACCGCAACGGCTTTTTTTAATTGTCGATTTTCTCGACAACGGCTGAGAAGTGCATCTTGGTGCTTTGCCAAGTTACACCTCTGGGCATGAGTGTGGTGTCGCACAGGTATGAAGTGCGCGCCACCTACTTTCGCCGCGCGCCGCCATGCACGCACGGCGCGGCGTTATTACAACGTCAGCCACGAGCGCCCTCTGCTGCTACTCCGCTCGTGGCCACGACTGCTGCATCTGCCACTTGGGAATCAGATAGGCACCAGTTAAGACTTGGCTATCGGATAGGCACTAGGAATCATCAGTAGGCAGGCCTCTATCTAATCTATGTATCAGCATTCTGCAGTCAAGAACTATGTAAAAGTTAAGTATTAATAAGTCTCTATGAAATATATATCTCGTTCTAATTTACTCTAGTGTTTCTAGTTTCTGCTGTCCCACTGGCTGGTCACCTCCGTACCTGCACACGCGTGCATCCTTTATTCCTGTGTCGGTCTCTTTCTAATCGGCCACCGACACCTACGACGGAAACGAGACATTAAAGCGGCGACGAGGCTGGGAGACAAAAATGAGCTTTCATTATGCGCAGTATGAATCGAATCTGAATTTCACAATTGGCAGCCTCCCCTTGTAAGAAAAATTTATTTTATTATTACTTTTCATTCACACAACTGCATGGAGGCAACAGCATAGGCAATTTACTATAATCATACAAGTGTATAGAAATGCTATTCAGCTCTTAATTACAACTCTGTAGCCTCAAAACAGTTTTAAATAAAGGCTACGCCAAATACAATCTTCTACATCAAACATTACAGATTAAACAATACGTTAATATGAAAATCAAATCAATTACAACTCCACTGATATTTACAACTGGATTGAATTTTAACGAGTTTTGAAAATAGCTGACATTACAGAGAAAGAAATCAAATGTAAACATTAGAAACACAAGGTACGTCAGCAACTGTCTGCAAGCCTTCACCTCGCTGACAAATTTCCCAAAACAGAAGGCAGCAGTCTTCTTGCGCTCCCAAACCGGCGAGACTGCCAGACTAACTCTGATTAAAGAATGTTCCCCTCAAAACGCTCCATCGAGATACACTAGTGACAGTACACTCTAAAACACAAGAAGAACAAAATTACTGCCAACGTCACTCGCAAAATTGTCTTTCCGTTTCAGTCCCCCAGCTTGCACATATTCGTAACAGCTATAACCGGAGCGCGGCTGTAGCTGCTCACGTGACCTGGCCCCTTCGACTGCGTTTTTTCTTAGTCTTGAGTAGTAATAGATGGTCACAATGTTATGGCGGTTGTGGCTTATCAGTATATAGCACTGAAAGCACCAGAAAAATTATATCTTTACAGAAATATTTACAGAAATTTGACGTCATAACAATGTGATGCGTTAAATACGTGTTTTTAGTTAAGGTGATGCACAAATTACCAACTGTTGAATACACAGTGTTCTTTAAAGTGCAGAAAGCGCCCATAGTGCCGAACCGCAGTGTACAGCAAGCCAGCACTAAATTGTAAAAGAAAATTACTATCGAGACCACAGAATAGCTCTATACTAACTAAGAACGCACCAAAGCATTCCCAGTGGCAACGACAAAGTCCTCCAAGGGCGTAATGCAGAGAAATACCAACCTGAATTTACATAAGCGGTTATTCGGAACTGTGGCTGTTTGGGATTCGTGGTAGCACGCGTTAAATTATGGGCTAGCTGTATGAGTCTCGTCGTTAGATGTGGTAGGAAACAGAGGTAGCTAGAATTCATGAATGTGTAAAGGATACTGCTCTTACGAGATTAACTTTCGTATCACAGTTTAGCTCAGAGAATACATACTACTGCGCATGTGGCTATTCGGTTTATGCACCTACAGACTCTCTATTTATTACTTTATTTCGAAGGTAAAATAATAACAAAGGTGTTCTCCAATTTCTTGGCATCAAATCAAGTGTTGACAAAGATCAGTTTCCAAACTTTACGGTAGGAAAGGTTAACAAAAACACTAAAAGGCAGAGTAAAAGCCAAGCCGCCACTGGGATAACACCACCTGCAGAATCACTGAGAAAGTGATATGGCGTGGGTGGTGCTTAACGCAGTTCACTAGTTTTGTGAAGGGGTGAAGTTGGATGTTATGTTTTATCCGAGGTGAATAACGGCAAAGCTCGTTTAATCATACCGCTGCTCTTATCCAGTTGAATTCTTGTCAAACTAGTTTTTCAACATTAATTTTAGTAAGAGTAGTGGTAGGAAACTTTCGTTACTTCTTAGGTTTGAAGTCATTTCCCGATAAAGATAAATCCATCCGAAAATCTAATCTAGTACTGTGATTTTTCTTCGTAGATTAAACAAGCAATGTACAGCCTTCAAATTAGGTTCCTCGTTGAGTTCATTTTGATTGCAGATCCTTTACATCTACATCTACTACATAAATAATTTGCAATTCACATTGAAGTGCATGGCGTAAGGTTCATCTCATCGCTTTTATGATATTTTTCTACAGTTTTATTCTGTAATAACGCGGTAGAAAAAGAAGTAGCGAAATCTTTCCGTTTTCCATCTGATTTCTCTTATTTTATTCCGATGATCATGTCTCCCTATGTAAGTCAAGTATATTTTCACAACAATTTTCTATTTTAATGGGTTCATGAAATAATTGTCCACGATAATTTTCGGAGAATGCATTCAGTGCAATTTCAATAGATGTTTTATGGTTGCCAATAACTGGATGGTAAGTTAAGGTCGTGACTAATTAAAATTGTATGCATTGGGTACGTTTTTTATATTTGTTCCAAGTTTTATTTGAACGTTTCTGGAATCAAATCATCAGAGTCCAGGGATCCGTAAAAGAATCAAATATTAATTTATTCCGATTGTGAGGTATAATATCTACCCTTAACAACTCGCAGGAAATATCTACTTTAATTTTGCTACAAGATAAACCGCTTTTGACAGCAATAAACACGCCACCCACCTATCTTATTCAAGCTATCCTTCCGGAAGACGGTTTGTCCCTTCGTAAAAATTTCAGCTAAGCTTCTCATCGGCTTTAGCCACCTTTCGCTACCTGTAATGATTTATGATTTAGTAGTTTCTATTAGCGCTTGGATCTCTGGTACTTCCCCCACACAGCTACAAAGTTTTACAACTGTTAGACCAATATTTTTAGTTCTCTGTTCGTCCTATCTTTGACCTGTACCTTTTGAGATTGAAACCCGTTTGTGTGATCCCGAGGCTATCTAAGATCCCCCACGTCCACTGAAAAGAAAAACCCACATCATCCACTTTACACCACACAGCCCCTGTTAGCCATGTAGACGCTTCCAAATTTCTAATTTTGTAACAGCAAATCTAATGACTCACCTACAGCTACACTTTGCACAGGCTCTGTTACACGTTATCGCAGTGACGTCATCTCCTAAGCCCATAAGCCCAGGGAGCCGGTCTGTAAAAAGACTTCACACATACAGAAAAGTATTCTAGTAGAACATTGGTGTAGAGCTAAACTTAAAGTACAACGTGTTCAAATATCCGGGAACAGTTTAAGAATTTATTGTAGCATGAAAAAGTAACGATGTTCATAGTTTGAAAGAATGAACTAGTACTTTTTTATTATATGAAACAACATCCAAGATCGCCAATTATTTTTACTGAGAAAACAGGTTTTGGTAGGTAGTATTGCCGTAATCGGATCTGTCCTTCACATCACCACACCACATAGGCAACTCAGGAATAATAAAGTTTCTCTTAAATACTATCGTAGGCATGCCAATATTGAATATTTCTTACCAGAATCTTATATCTTTATTTGTTTATTCTGGCTGGCAGTGTTACCTGCCGAAACCTGTTATCTAAACATAAAAAACAGAAATTTTTGCTGTTGTTTTATACAATAAATGTACTGATCACATTGCCATCAAAGTGATAAATTAGTAATATGTTTTTCATATCATAGCTGGTGTGACGTACGTGGCCACTATGTTGTCTCGCAATCAAGATGGCGCTTTATGCTCGTTAGAATTTGTCAAAGAGTACAACGGATGACTACCAAATATTTAATGGAACTGAAAAGAAGAATTGCAAAATCCACACGTTGATCCACGTGTGACCATGAGAGTCGCATTAGAGTGTGTAATATCACACCTTCTTCCTTCATGATGCATGTAAATTGAATGATGTTGAAAAAATTTGCAGTTTCACCCTTTTTTGAAATTACGTATATTTTTACTTTGTAATGTTACTATTTTGGCTAAGAAGAATTTATATAAATTTCTTTGACTTTCGAGATACGGTTTATTACTTCTTTTTGAAATGGGGAGCATGATCATACATACAGAATCTCTTTTGGTCTTTCTGCATAAGTGTTGTTTTGACCTGAAACGAAAACGTATGTTTTTTGGTTTGACTGACATGTTTGCTTCTTCATTATGTTTTACATTAACAAATAAACCTACGGAAGTGTCACTCTCCGATTTTTCTGAGAGCTGGATGTGTTATAATACAGGAAAAACTAAAGGAAACTTTTTTTTTTTGCGGTAAAACTTATTTAAATAGTGAAATGGTCCTTCCAAAATGGGGGGTAAAATGGAAAAAATTGCGATAACTTAGACAAGAACACGAAATCGCCCATGGTGAGCAAATGAGTGTAACCAACTGAGAAACAGGCATTGCAAAATTAGTAGCGCAATAAAAAACAAAAACTACCTGGAAGAACTCAAAGGCACCAAGAAAACAGACGCAAAACCTTATAATTTCGAACATAGTTAGTCTAAAACAGCGATCGTAGCAGTTTAACTTACTGTACAAGGAAAAATACAGTCCCACAAGTTACAACTTGTGAGTTTGCGTGTTTCCTTTTATAGTAAATTAGACACAAAATCAATAAGAACCCCCCCCCCCCCCCTTGAATAGCTTGAAGCCAAAAACAGGCTTTGGCATATACATACCATACAACTAAAAATTAATCAAACACTCTCCAAATATCCAATTCAGAAATGAACATGGAGAAATAGCCCATACCAATGCAGAAAACTGTAGCGAAATACTTTTCTAAATATCTAAATTGTGGAAAGCATTACGTTGAGCTCCATCATAACGAAAACCAAGTTTAAAACCATCAAGTCTATAGGATATTAAGTAATTATTTCAGTCGTTAAAAATCAATAGGGGATGTCAAAATCATCGGAGACTATGGAAAAATGCAAGAGAAACTCTTATCATCAATCTCAAAACATCTGCACAGAATGGAAGACTGTAATCACGTACATCCACTGCACAAAACAGAAAGTAAGACTGAGCCAAACAACTATTGTAAAACCTCTTTACAGTCAGTAACGTACTAAATTCTGTGTAAAGCTCCAATGAATAAATAGAGCAGAACCTCAAGTTGATGCTATGTGTCGAATACCAAGATTGATTCACGGTAGGTCGATCATTCGTGGAACAAGTATTTCGCAAGAAAAACTGAATAGAATATCATCTTGATAAATTACGTAATGGTATAGACAGAAAATCCGTTTTGAATTGTTATTAGAATGGGCACTAGATCAAAAAGCTACAAACGTCAAGAAAGAATTACTCATGGACACCAAATACAAGGTAAGTTTTACGAGAAAATTGAAAACACTACTTGAAACAGACACAGATGCCAAAGGGGTAGATGATCCTGGCTACTCGTAAATGAAACGTTTGAAAAAGTCGTCAGAGAATGAAGAAGACCAGGTGCACTAACATACAGACTGAGGTCAAAACGTAAGGGAATAGAACCTGCAGAAGATATGAGAGTGATTCTCCAAGACGTCACCGTTGCACCAAACCAACTGGAACTGTTACGAGCACACGAAGCAAAAAATCAGATTTTTTAATCGAAAAAATTGAGAGTGGTCAAGGCTGTTTTTTCTGATCTCAAAATTGGCAATAAATATATCTATAGAGTATAAGTATTTAAATATTTAGATGAATTCATTACACGAAATTATTATCAAAATATATCTGTAAATTCTAGAAAATGGAGACGGCTTTTTAAATACGAAAAATATTCTTACTGGAACAACAAAATCCGACAGTACACATTAGTAATTAATTCTGAAACTCTCTTCTCATCTGAGACACTGAAACGTTTAGATGGAATACTGCTGGTACTCACTAAAAATATATAATTCTCCATATGTGTCCGTATAAACCATAATAGCTACCGTAACGTCCAGATGATGGTTCAAATTGTCCCGAGTCTGCAGCAGCCTCGGTAAGTCCAGGTAATTCCAGAAAGTCTTTATTTTTTTCTCAGATTCACTGTCTTTTGGTAATCACACATTCACGTTAGCGATGCTCGATCTTACTTTCAAATAAAACGTGACATCACCTGAATATTTCTGTGATAAGAAAGATTCAATAGCCTTATCATTTATTATACAATGTTGAAGGCATTGTCTGTCAAACAATTTTGTTACGAGGAAGGCTATTTTCAGAAAATTCCAGTAATTTATGAATCACCACACCCTACCTAATTGTCAATAACTTTCTTTCACAGAAGATCCGTTGTAAATCAACCAACCTTTGAACGTCATATTTCGACGGGCTTCGGAGAACTGTAATTTAGAGCACCGGTTACTCGTCCAACGTACGACAACGTCTCAAAACTTATTATGTCGGGCATTTGCCGGAAATTCCAGAGCCTTCTGCCGAGCGGGAGCACAGAAGATGATGCAGGAAGGAGTATTTAATGAATTATGGAAGAGGCAGTCGCCTCTGCAGCCAGGAACGCAATAGAAAGAAATCGCTGGAATCTAATTAGTTTAGAAGAAAGAAAGGTTCCTGCTCTCCTTTCGTTTGGAAGAGACGAACGTTTTCCTTTAATGCCTCAGCATTCCGTCAAGTGACATATTTCTCCCAATGGTACACAATGGACCTTATATGTTTGGTGTTAAAATATGAAATACGTGTTTAATGGCTCTAAAACGATCGGCTTGAGACCAATTTAAGATTACTTCAAATCATACGCAATGAGGAGGGTTACAAGTAATGTCTTAACTCTCGAAAGATATCTCTCAGCCGTTTTGTAAGCAGCTAGGAATTCAGACGAAATTTTCATTACATTAAAAACACAACGAAGCCCACATCAAGGCGTCTGAAGACAATACGTTCCATTGATTGTATCACGCATTTTAATAACATAACGAATAGAGCGCCTGTAATAAATCAGACACAACTGAAATTTGTGTATCTTTGTTCCATGGTGAAGGGCGAGGTGATCGCCCTAAATATTGATCTACGTAAAGAAAATTTCAGGTCCCAAACGTGTACTGTAAAAATTCTCAAGCAATTACGACCAGCGGTACTTAAACCGTGAAATGACATACGCTAAACCAAGAAGAATACAGCAGTGTATATTACTTATTAGGCAGTGAACTTGGGGTAGCAGCTTAAAGGCCACTTGATTTCAGTTTAAGTCAGGCGAGATAGAGACTACATAAATATGCCTTATAGAGTAGGTACTATATAACTGCAATGTTATTAAAAATTGAACCTCATAGCTCTGATGCCATGTAATACATCTCTCCATTTCTTGTTTTTGGAGTCTGTATGAAATCATTTGTTTTGAATAATGTAATTACACTGTCTGTTTCAGGACGAATGATAAAACCGCGCGGAAGTAGACGAGCCGTCTGGAGCGCCACGTTACGCATCGCGCGGCCTCCCGCGTCGGACGTTCGAATCCTCCCTCGGGCACAGATGTGTGTGTTGTCATTAGGTTAGTTTAACTTAGTGTAAAACGTTTGTAAGTCTTGGGACTGATGACCAACGTAGTTTGATCCCAAAGAATTACAAACATTTGAACGAATCAATAAAATACAGTTTACAAAATGGCGATGCGGTGTCATACCCGGATGAATTTTATTGATAGTGACAACTGACGCGGGAGCCTACGTTTGTATTTGAACGAATGATAAATTAAGTGGTGTTACTGTAGAATAATTCGAATGAAATTTTTTCATCTTAAACATATTACAGAGGTAATTGACTAGCACCCTAGCAGCAAAACCATTTTTATTTGTTGTAAATTCTTTGCACAAGGTTAACAATGAAATACACAACAGCGAGGAAAAAAATTGGGAATCTATCTACACAGCGGTCAAAATTATTTGGACATAAGGAGAAGGAAATGAAATGGCTATTTATGGAGCGTAGTTCTCGAGAGTGACAGAGTTACATGTCCAGCATGAATGGCCGCATTACGCGAATTTCGCAGAGAAAAGGAAGCTGTGGTAGGTGTGTGGTTGCGGTTGGTGTGTCGCAAGACCCTCAGACGTGCAGCAGTTCCTGTCTCACGGTCATTCACTGGAAGTCATAAGACCGAAGTTGCACAACGTTGGCACGTAACTCTGTCGTCCCGGTGCAATGGTCGTCAAATTCGCTACCGGCCAAACTTATGGTCTGCAAAGTTCTATTACGTATTTCTAGACGATGTCCGATAATACAAACTCTGACAATAAAGTTAGGTGAATAATCCTGTGACATTACCGTAAATGAACTTTGAACTACAGTTACCTTACTGTCCATTGAAATAGTCACCTCCCATAACTGTGCACCGCTGGCTTTGCAATAAATATCCTGGAAACTTTTGGATGGTGTTCAAACGCTTCATCACGTTTCGTCAAATCTCTTTCCTCTTAAAGCGAGTTTGAGGCCAGGGAATAGGAAGAAGTGTGGAGATTCAGATTCGACGAGTACGGTGGATGTTCAAGTTGCATCATCTCCTTTCTGTGCCAGGAAGTGTTTGACGATATTGGCCGAATGTGGACGAGCGATGTCGTGAACATAAATCCAGAATGCATATTACGCATTTCTTTAGTTGACTTGCCAATCTTAAAACACATCTTTAAGACGTTTCTCTGCTCGTTCATTGTCCTGTTTGAGTTAAATAAAAAAAATAATGTTCAAATGTCTGTAAATCTATAGGACCAAACTGAGTGGTCATCAGTCCGTAGCTTACAAATTACTTAAACCTAGGTAAACTAACCTAAGGACAACACACACACACACACACCCAGGGAGGACTCGAACCTCCGCAGCGAGACGCTTTAGACCACTCTGCTACTCCACCTCGGCGGTTAAATACCAACGCAGTAAACAAGCACTTCGTCTAACACGCCTAACACGAAACGCACACGATAAAGTGTTGACAGTTTGTCAACACCATCCGTTACAACTTTGTGATTCGTCTGTGTTATCCGATCAACCTTTCAGACTTCTTTAACCGACCTACATTGTCAGAGGTTGTAATTGAAATGCGTACTCATGACGTATCCAGCTATTGTCACATCGACCCTCCCCAATCCCTCCCTCCTTTACTTGATTATTCAGAGACAACTATCTACAATTCTTCAGATGACGTCGGACTATGGCTTAATCGGTGACGCTGTTGAAAATGCAGTTGTAGATCTCGATGTTAGTGTGAAGAAAATGGAATGTGTGGAGCGACATGAATGCCTGTTTCATAGTTTTGTGGTGCTCTTCTAAAAAAAGATTTTATTAACATGAAAACAAATCGTCAATCAATATGTAAAATTTCGACATTTCAGTCACTGTTGCAAGTGGACTGTGCCAAGGTGTTTGACTGACTGCTGAATGCAAGGAATTGCTGGTACTTAGTGGGAGAAATGTGATTGGATATTGCATATTGGTGGCAGGGGAGGCTTGCCTTATTGATATTTATATTATAGCCCGTGATTAGAGGGAATAGAGGTACTTCATTGGTGGAAACTGGCGAATGAGAGGCTCTGTTTACTTGTTTCCTGGAGTTGGTTGCGGCGCGCTAGTACTCTGAGTACATACGGTCGCTCGCGTGAGTTGGTTCGCGCGCTGTCGTCCCGAAGCGTAGTCACTGCTGGCAGCCAGGACGCCGGTAGCCTGTACCCATCCTCTCTGTTCAGGTTAGTGGGTCGCTTTGCAATTTCAATGGCCTCTCTGATCTTCCTCCTCCTGGTGTTCTTCCACCGATGACTTTGTGTATCGTCCCAGACGAATGTATCTTTGGTGTTCTGATATTCGCGCCTTGATCAGCCACACCGTTTCGCCTATATATACTCGTCCACACTCACAGCCGACTTCGTAAACTCCGGCAGTATTCAGCTTGTCATCCTTTATTGTCATCCTTTATTGTTGTTGGTTTTGAAGATAAGCTTGATGTACGCTCTGTGTAGAATTTTTTCACACGCGTACTCCTTGCAAGTATGGTAATAAGGCAGTATTTTGTGTTTCCTTGCAACGGTGGCTGATAATAAGGCCAAACACCCAGAAGAATTTTATTGACAGTAACAACGACAGAGGAAGCCTTCGTTTACAAGAAAACAAGAAAACACGTGTTACAGCTCGGGTATCGTGAATAGCATAACAAAAGTATTTCAAAAGACGAATACGCATATGGTTACAGCTAAAAGCTCCTTCCAAGAAGGCCTGATATTAGGCTATCGCTGTAGTAAATAAAATTAACCACCTAAGTAAGGATTAGACCTTGAACCATCATAGAACTTGCAGTGTTTGCTGAAATACCTTTTCGAGGGTACATGCTGGGTTTGGGACATATTGAAACAGTTATACATTTACACGACGAGTTAGGCCAAAAATTAAAATCTGTAAATAGATATATTCCACGAAAGACAGCCCAGAATGGAACGGGAGGAGAACTGCTGAACGTTGAAACGTGAAACGTTATTCGGCCCTTTAGATGGACCCTTTCTTAGGCACCAACGGACTTCTGTGAAATGCCGTGTAAATGAGTCTTAAAAGACCTTTGACGGTGCTGACATGAAATCGTTTGCAGGGCGGAAATCAATTCTGGTTTTTTCGTGGGTCCACGAGTTTGCGTTCCATGACATTCCGGACCTGGTCGATGGGGTTCAAATCTAGGCTACAGGGGGTGGCCATCTCAGTCTTTGGAAATCCCTGGTGTTCCTCCAAATATTCCCTGTAGGCGTCGAAGGGATGTTACTGCGTTTTTATTCTTCGATCAACAGTGCAGAGGCGTAAGAAAGCCCAAAAACGGGTAAACATATTCCCCGAGCACGCCAACATACCACTGACAAAAGTACCTGCCAGAACAATCTTCCCAAAAAAATCCACTGCATTCTCCGAGGTTTGTAACTGAAATAATGGTAACACTGCTGTGGAGATACTATGCAATGGAATCTATTATTGTCACTGACAGCACATGTTGTTGAGAAACATACCTTACATCCGAGCAAATGGACTCGCCTGTCCCACGTCACCGGCGTGCGCACAATTGAGGGAAACGCAGTCACTTGTGAGCGAGCGGTGCAATGTAAGGGTGTCAGTATGTCTTCAAAACAGGAACAACGGAGTTCGTTCATGATTGAAGGTGCCTGGGCATGCGAAAAATTGCACACGACCGGTTCTGCATGAATTGACGGAAATGCAGAAATGGATGCATTACGACGCTGCTCAGTCGCACATGGAGCGCCAAAGAGCGCGAATTAGAGGCTTTCTTACGACGTATCGTTACACAGGATGAGACATGGGTCCACATCGTACGTGTCAAAACTGAAAAGCCAGTTTAACGAATGGGTAGCGGCGAAAGTCAAAAGTGCGTTAGAAAACCCAGTATGGTGTAAGTTATGGTGATTCCCGTGTACACCTGTCATGGTATTATGCTAACCGGTGCGCCCGGCCGTTCGCCGTCGGGGGTTCGAGTTCCCCCTCGGGCATGGGTGTTTGTGTTGTCCTTAGGTTAGTTTACCTTAGTTTAGGTAGTTTGTAAGCTACGGACTAATGACCACGCAGCTGAGTCGATAGATTTACAAACATTTGAACATTTTGTTATCCTAACGTTCCTGTGTGGCAGACCGTCAGCGCCCAGTATTACTGTTCGTTTTTGGAGCATCACCTGCGACCAGCTTTGCTAAATAATCGGCAACACTTGCTGCACAACCCACTCATCATTTTGCGCGACAGTGCGCGGGCGAATGCTGCGCAGGCTATGACTGCTCTGTTCGGTCGACGTCAGTGGGAAGTACTGTACCATCCACAATACTCCCCGACTTTGATTTGATTCCGAAAATGAAGGAACCACTTTGTGGCATTCGCTTCAGAAATGTTTCAGAGATTCGACAGGCAGTACACCGCTCCATTCACACCATTAAAAGAACAGGCCCAGCTAACGGTATACTACTCCTTCCAAATCGCTGACTACTTATTCCATACAAAGCAGGTGACTGCTTTGAAAGACAGTAACAGGTGCAAATATGTAACGCTTTTGTGTAGATTTTGAATAAATAGTTGCCACTATTTGAGTTACAAATCCCTCGTATAATAGGCACCACCGGCTCGGACCACGCCTTCTCGGCAGGTGGGATCCATAGATTCATGTGATGTCTGCCACATACGGTGCCTCCCGTCGGCATGGTGCAGCTGAAATCGTGATTCGTCCGACCATATTGAGATCCGCCATTGTATCAGTGGCCATCACTCGTGAATAGCGACAAAAGCAAGCAGTTGCGCCCAATGTACGATGCCTGCTTCCATCCCCAATGAACCATTTTTCCTACGGATTGTCCACTAAGAGGCATGTCTAGCAAGTCATATGTTGACCTGTCTCGTGATTTGTTGCACAGTTGCCCTTCTATTGACGATTCGTCCCAGATATCGACGGTCAACGTCGTCGAGGGTGTTTGGGCTACCGTAAGTCTGTTGTGGACTATGGCACAACGTCACAATACGCCCTGGACAGAGGTGAAAAGTCTGAGCCGAATTTGAGGACCACTGCCGATAATGAAAGTACCTTTCGTTAAGCATCGACCTCCATACCCAGTTCTAGAGGTGCCAGCACAAGACGACGTGTAGTTACGAAAATCATATGCAAAAACTGTGATCAGTGTGAACGAAATTTCAGATCTGCGATGGATGAGAGCATCTAATGAGCCCAGGTTTATTCTCGTTTTTGCATGGCCTTGGAATTTTTGTGTGGTATAGTGTCACATAGGCGTACTGACCTGACTGTGTACCCACTGATAATTGTCATTGGAATATTTTTTTCATTTCACAAGTGCCTATATTATTGGTACGTCATTGATTGGGATTGCTGGATCACACCAAACAACGAAAGAGGAGGATCTCTTGGAACGGCAGGATATTCGGAGAATGACTTGGATTGTCCGTTCTCATAACGACCACTTCCCCACTGAGGAGACGTTCACAGACTATCTACAGCAGCAACGAATACCCAGCTGTTGCTGCCATAGTTTTTAATGGCATGAATAATTCTGTCATACCACACGAACCTCTTAATGTCTTGTGGTCAGCATGGTGTAACTACTCTCTCTCATTTCGTTGAGTATATGACAATTCACAGAAATTCATCAATTGAACCTTTTCCAATTTCGATTGATTTAACACTAGAAATATATCATTTTAGAATCATAGGAATGTTAAGAACGACTTAACCCTCTTCACATTCATCGTAGGACCAAATACTCTCACGAATGTCAATTATTTACGAATTTTATAAAGTTTGATTCCCTATTGTTTTCAGCGCCTTAATGATGAGCAGTGATCTATCGACAATGTATTTGTTATTGCATATCTAGATTTCTGTCGCTGTGCGATCTTAGTGCCTTAAAAACCTGATTTAAAACATATTTGGTCAAGCTTAGTGTGAACGTGTTCTTCAACATGAACATCGAAATTTTTATATGTTTTAAACCATACTTTTAAAGCGTCGAGAATAGTCGTACAGCGACCGAGATCTAAGAGATATGCAATAACAAATAAATATTTGCGACTTATTGCCGTATATATTTAACATACTTATGGAGTTGAGACCAACTACAAGTATGAAAAATGTATGTTGTACCAGTCGTACTTGATCCATACGCATTTTAATATAATTTGAAATCAGTAACATCAGTTTATAGACACGAAATAATTTCTGGGTGTGCCTCGACGTTATTCGCGGGATGTTGCCGTGTATTACGACACTTTAAGCCTGAAAGAACATTAAATATTCGCAAGTCGGGTGACGCATTATATCAGCGCGCCTTTCATTTTTCTGTGGACTGCAGACCTATAAAGTGACAGTCGAAAGCCATACAATAATCACACCTCTGTCTGAGGCACCGCTTATAGTTGTATGGCACAACAGTAGGTGTCAGATGCTTTGTCTTTCCAAGTGGCTGAAGCATTCCTGGTGGTAAAGACGTGACCTTGCGGTTTATTTTCACGACTTCATGTCATTGAAGCTACGATGGCATAGACGACGCTGTCTCACGGATTCCGGGATTCTCTAATATCTGGGAAACGTTCCACCGACGCAATCGAGAGACGAATCCGGTAGTGTGACGAGTGCAGAGTCGGATAGGATTTTTTTTCTCCAGTGGAAACAGCTGAGTCAAGTAGTTCAGGGGTATCATATGAACGGCAAACATAATCCGAAACATTTGTTTATAATTGTACAGCAAGAGGTCCTTTTTTTCTGAAAGTAGCAGATGATAAACATCATCGCCTGTAAACTTGTCCTTGCAAGAACTTGCCACGGGCGATGCGAATATAGATATTGAAGGCTTTGACAAATTCAAGTTTCCTGCAAAGAACAAAAGGGAAATAAAAAATAAACGTATGTTTAATTGCAACAAATACATGGGCAAAAGCTGTCAAGCCTTACCTTTATACAGGGTAAGTCAGGACGAAAAGTGTCTGCTTTGAGGGGTGATACTACTGGTGATTCTAAACAAAAACTTCTAATAAACATACGACCCTTTCTAAACCGTTTCCGGGTAACCCAATGAAAGTAACTAGCAACGGGAAAAGTGCTGGGGATAGTACATTAAGTAGATGTTATGTTATGCTTTGTTTATTCGGGTAAGATGCCGCACAGAAGATGTTCCAATAGTGAACGTCAATACATTTTGCTCGCTCGTATTTCACATTTTTATGCTCAAGTAAAGGAATACAGAACTGATTTCCGATCGGCAACAAAACACCTGTTTACAAGAGCAGCAAAATGCATTGAAGTTGATGGTGTGAAGAAATTTTCACAATTATACAAACCTTAGCATAACAGTATTTTAATTTACTGTAAACTGCATTTTTCCAGTTCCTAGTTGTTTTCATTTGTTTACCCGTAAACGCTTAAGAAAAGGGGGCATAGTTATGTTTATGACAACTTTTATATTTAGAATCAAATCATGTACCTTTCCTCCTGACTCACCATGTATGCCCGTATCTTATAAACATTGCAAAATTGTTTTACTTACCTGTTCTAATGATGATTGATGGAAGACTGTGGAATTACTGCTCTAAAATTTCAAATATGAATAAAATCTATTCTTGAAAATTTATTTTTGATTGTACACTATTCATTCTTGAAGGTACTATCAACATGACAAAACGCAAAACACCATCCAACTAGCAATAAAACGGTAGTTGACTCATGTGAGCCAAAAATGACTCACACTGGGGTACGGTAAAGTCCGGCGCTTCAACTGATGTGTATAGAAAATACTACGAAATTTTGTAACATTTTAGATACAAAGAAAAGATACACTACAGCACGCCAAAGGACAAAGAAACTAAATTATGACACTGTAGTTCGTTACAGAATCTACGTAAGGTGTGAAAATTCATCTCTCTCTCTCTCTCTCTCTCTCTCTCTCTCTCTTTCTTTCTTTCTTTCTCTCTCTCTCTCTCTCTCTCTCTCTCAGTTGTTCAATTTTGAGATAGATAGGTTTGCTCATTCACTGTCCCTATGTATTCTGATTTACGTGTAATTTGTGTTTAATGTGAAAACAGAAGAGAAAGAAATATATAAAAATAGATTTTATGGCAGCTTATATGCCAGTTATTATAAAACATATCCTGTCGTCCAGACGCTGAACGTCTCAGACCATATAATTGCAATGAAAGGCAGTATTTAAATAAACGCCTCTGAAATGACTAGGTCAAAATAGTAAGTAAATTTTTTTGTGAATTTGTTTTTATAGAAAGGACGCATTAGGTAGCATTTTGATAGTTCTTGTCCATAAAATAGAAGTTTATGAATAAAAAAAGAAGAACTTAACTGATATTCAGTTGTCTAGGAAGCTGATTTTATTTCCAACTTTAAACTAAAGACTGTGGTGTAATTTTCCATTAGCTAGCCGGAAAGCTAATTATAAATGGGACTGAATTAAATAAAGACTATTACGAACAATTATACTCAGTTAGGCCACGTTTCGTGGGAACTCGCCGTTCGGTCTTCAGTTTACGTGTCATTAACTATCATGAATGCGTTCTAACCAAGGAGGTTGGTTCTAACTATGAAGCTGAGACTTACTAGAAAGGCACTATAAGTATCCGGAAAAGTTCTCTCCCAAGTAAAATTAAGAGCAGAGTAATATTACGACTGTCAGAAACAAATTTCTCTATGCCTGCTATCAAAGTCCACTACAGGCAACTGAAACACACTACAAATGAGAGAACATGGTTCAGTGGGACCATAGTGCTGAGAAGTCCTGTGTGGTAACCAGGCATACTATTTACAACCACGTACCGGTTTTTGTATTATCAAAAAGAGCAACATACATCGCCGGGAGCGTAACTTGTGTTTGAAAAACGAAGTAATTTCATTTCGTCTCACTGCTTATTTCATTTTGTTACCTTCTGAGCAGTACTGTTTCGTTTCTTATTGTGGTGTGGTCCAAATATCTTTAGTTGAGGTGTATAAACGTTTATTATTCGTGCCATACGCGTTTCGCTTCTTTATTTGTGAACCATGATCAGTCGCCTGTAATAATTTTTTCTGATAATATTGCAGTACACTTAGAAATATTAGTTTTTTTCAGTATGACAATTATCAATCTTTGCTATGTTACAATTTCTTAAATTTTGATCTCCTATGTTAGGAGCAACTCTGTAGTACAACCTTTGCGAAGTTAATTTAATTTTTCATTATTACTTATGGTTTTTTGTTCTGTCCAGGTAGAGTTATATTTTGGTTGTTGATGAACGCTTTTTTATCATCAGTGTGTAGCGTACTCTCGTGTAGTGAGGATTTGTTTACCATGTATAATGTTGCCTTTCGTCTGTCCTTCGTTTGTGTTCGTTGTATGTGTAGTATATCTGAGTGTATTAGCTATTTTTTGTTTGTGTCGGTTTTTTTCCTTGCTGTTTGACTTAAGTTTTTTCTCAGTATGAGAATGAGTCGAAGGAGGAGAGGAAAGAAAGAAAGAGGGAGGGCATTTCATGGTTGAATATTGTTTTTGTGGCGAGCTGATCAGTGAGTTGTTGCTTATGTTATCTGATCATTGACCACTTTCTTACCCATTGCCAGGGCTCGCTGTATATGGAAGTTTTCCTGTACTGTCAGGACTTTTCTGTCTCGATTATTCACTCTGATAATTTCCATACCTTGTTCCATGTTGGAAGGTTCATGTTCGTGTTCTGTCAGATGTTCTGCAGACGTGGAATGGCTGTTTTCATACTTCGAGCTTCTTGTTTTTTATATCTGGTTTTGAAGTTTCTGCCTGTCATTCCCAGAATAATGATTTACATCCTTGGTATTATAACTGGTATATGCCTGCGCCGCCGCATATTTTTATTGGTTTCTATGTTATATCTAACATGACTCAACACTATTAATACCATGGTTATACAATTCTCAGTGTGTTTCATCCATATTTCATATCACAGTATAAATTATACGTAAAGGTTTACAACTGGCCCATGGAACTACAGTAGCACCCTATACTCAAAAAGTGCCAATCTTAGCGGCACTATCAAACACTATCTAACATGAACAGTCATTGAAGTGACGCTAACACTCCAGGTGGTAGCACTGTAATAACAAAAGAAGAGCACGTTATAAGGGGAGAATTTGCTATTTTCTACGCTCAATATTTCCTAGTCACTAAATGAAGTTGTGAATTTTCCAATGTAAATGGGAAAAACTAATTATTGTTCAATTTCCTGTTAATAATAGTATTTAGTTATAAATGTCTTTGATAATGCAAGATATACGGTTCAAAAGAGAAGATGTACTGATTCTGAGCATACCGATGATTTCCAACCATTTACAAATTCTGAGTCCCTTCTGTAGAGAATTGTACGTAGATAATTACACTGAACCAACAGAAATAACTACCTGCATAGTGAAGAGGTCTGAGTTATGTAGCCGGCCGCGGTGGCCGAGGGGACTGAGGCGCTCCAGTCACGGTCTGCACGGCCACTACGGTCGGGGGTTCGAATCCCCCCTCGGGCATGGATATTTGTGCCGTCCTAGTTCGTAAGTAGTTCATAAGTAGTTTGTAAGTTTAGGGACTGATGACCCCGTAGTTAAGTCCCATAGACTATGCAAACATTTTTTTGTGTTATGTACACCACAACAAATACCTATTAGAAGGTAATGAAAGCCAATAAGCCATGTATGTACAGGACATGATATGCTAGTTGCCAGGTCTTCTATCGAATCCCTGTGCTTGTTACACATACTTAGTCTGCTCAAATAATACCGGGTGTAACTAAGTAATTAGTCTGGTCAAATAAGACCGGGTGTAACTAAGTAATTAGTGTGATCAAATAATACCGGGTGTAACTAACAGGACTGCAGAGGACCAGTGTACTGCACATAATGTGACATACGTTTACAAGTGCCTAGCAAAACAGCTGTTGGTGAAGATTGACTTGACAGAGGTCACCGCGTGGAATACAGCAACACGAAAATTTCGCTACGCACTTCCTGATCGGAATTGTGTTACTATGGAATCAGTTTAAAACTAGAAAATAACGTTGTAAACAGAGATGAAGTTTTTGCTCAAGTTCTGCTTCAATCTGCTCCTTCTCTCGAATGGTGGAATTAATACCACCTTATCCGTCGATGTTCACCATCGGCATTTCTGGTGTTTGTTGTATTTGATCATGTGGTGGCACTGGTGTTTACGTAGTTTGTGTATGTCTCATGTTTCCTGTTTCCGTCTGCATAGTGAGGTATTAAATTCTCGTGAACATGCTCCCCCTTTGCAGCTGAGCCTTGAAGATGGCTGGTACACCTCCTTCCGAAATTCGGGCTGTCGTGGCTGTATGCCCCCAAGTTGTTCCGAAATTCAGTACTCTGGACGAAGCTCAGGATTCACTTTATTGTGCTTTTTTAAAATTTTCGTTTATTTTATTTATTATTATTATTATTATTTTGAAATTTATGCCTTGCTTTTGTGTTGTGCACAAATTTTTCAGCTTATCCAATAAACCATCATTTTGAGATAAAAAAAGAAAAAGTTGTATCTAAAGCTGTTATTCTGTTTTCTTATGGGCGTCCAGTGTTTTCAGGCAATTACTTTTAATATTGTAAAATTTTTATTGGCTCAGTTCAACAGAGCTTGGGCGAGTTCCATATTTTGTATGTATATGAGGCTAAGAATTTATCATTTTTTATTATTTAAGAAATGCTCTAATTTATTGAATAGCTTTTTGTCTATCGAGAATGTTACTTTTCTTAAAGTGACACAAATAGGGCAGAATTATTATTATTATTATTTTAATATATTTTCTGTTTTTATTATAATTTTTAATTATTTTTATTATTATTTTTATTTATTTATTTATTTTATTTGTTTTTTTAATTTTTTAATTAATTAATTTATTTATTTATTTACTTTTTTGAGAAGTGTTGCCTGCTTAGCGTATAAGAGCCATAAATTTCTCTCCGTTAGTGGTCGCTTCAAGAGAATCAGGAATTTCTTTTTTCCTGTTTGGTTTGTCGATAATTATACTGGGGTTGTCAACAGTCACTTTGCCTAATCATGTAAAATTCCTCAGAGGGATTGTAAAAATTGATTTTACCTTTGTATTGTACTCTTATTTAACGCAGTTTTCTTTACTCTTTGTAATATACTTTAAAGAGAGGTTTCTTGTGTACATCTGATGATGTGATGTAACACAGCCATATCAATGAAGTCGTGATTTACACTGTTACAAGATTTCCAAAAAGTCAATAACGAACAACGAAAACTTTCTTCTTAGATCATTTGTAAAAAAGGCTTCAGGCTCATTTTGAACTCTGCTCGGAGTTTTGATACAAATAATAGAAAATAAATGTGCTAAATTATTAACAATTTATAAAACAATCTAAGATTTTAATGTGGTCAGACACCTGAGTAATTGTGGTAAACTATTAATTCTGCCTCACAAGATAAGTAGGGTAAACCTGTAAAATTCATGAAAGTGGTAACATAGGGACAGGAGACGGATGTGGGAAACCGCCTAAGATATCATCGACGTAGTCCCCTCTTTCTGCGTAACCACATTTCAGCAGTTTATCGCGCGGTAGAGGTCCTACGTGAGATATCGTTAGGCTTTCCAGGAAGAAGAACGGACGATATACTCTTGGACTATGGTCTTAGATTGAAATACCTATCTCCAGGGAAGAAGCTGCTGTACATAATTTTAAGGACGTAGAGCGGTACAAATTTCGGAGTATTTTCCTTCACTCCGTCCAAAGGTTACACTATAATAGATTTTTTTTTTCATAACAGTATATATTCTTTGTGTAGTTTGCCCCCTGAATTAGCAAATGATAGTGAAAGCATCGTATGTGGCCAGTATTGATATCACTTACTAAAGTAGTAGACATATACGACGCATGCATCATGATGAAGTAGAATACAAATTTAAAGCAACAACCTTTGGAAAGGTACAGAGCAGAGATGCATGCAGACAATGTGAACGAAACATGCATGAAATCTCATTCATTCCGTGCTTTGTAAGTTTAGTGTCCCTTTCTTTTCCCCTTATGTGATATTTCTTTTTGCTTACGATGAATAATCCAGAAAATGTTAGCCATCATTCCAATACCCCAACTTCCCTAGTGTTATAACCCCTTGTGCTTGATATCTTAATGAAATCACCCTTTTCCTTCAATAATACCATCCGTGTTTGGGAGAAAAAAATCAAGGTGCGAAAAGGTTGGGGTCTTGTTACATTGGTATTTGAAACAGTTTCTCCACTTACGCAATGTCTTAACAAATTGTCGAATTGCACCAGTTTCAGGTACATAGGTCACACTATATGTTTTTGTACGCTATGACTTATTTCGACCTTCAGGGCCACTGTTTAAGCTACCAATATTTGTCACGAGCCCTACGCCGGCATTATTACGCGAAACAAGGAAATCTGAGCTTGTATAGTGTTGTGTAAAAACTGTGGCGATGCGATGTTTTTATCTTTTCGAAATACATAAAGAACGAACAAACTTTCGAAAAGCGTTTTTGTGACCTTACAATTTGTAGCACAGTTTTCTCTACCAATAAGACTCTCCTTTACAAGATACTGCACTGTCTGTCAGTGATAATGCAGCATTCACCCCAAACCTTCAGAGACAGATTTAAAAACCTGTAAACATAGAAGCGAAGATCATGCTGATAGAGGTGGCTGCTCTAGCTATGGTCTACCGGTGCCTGCGTCCTCTACAGCTGTCAACAAATGTGAGAGTGCTGATGTAATATCTCGATTGTGTCGTGTAAGTGACCATTTGAGTTCATATTTGACTATATAGGTAGTCAAACGATACACTTGAATTGTACATATGGTTTTTCTAACCAATCACGAACAACTTTCCCTTGTGACATGGCACAATGTCAGCATTAAAAATTCCAGATGCGTTTGGAAACCTGAAGACCATGAATGATTGCAATGTCTCCAAGTGACCGAAAACGTCGAGTCAATGATCGGTTCAGGTAAATGAGAGAATCCCGTCTATACTACGTAAAACATCCCCAGCAGCTTCCAATAGGGTCTTGCTGACGAATCCATGGCTTCGTAGAGTATGCGCCATGTTACGTCCCTACCATCAGTTTCTTATCAACTGCAGTCTGACCGGGACATAAAGTGATTAGTGCTATCGATAACGGATCTCAAATCGATTCCGTATTTCTCGATTTCCTGAAGGCTCTTGTCACTGTATCTCACAAGGGTCTTCCAATCAAACTGCGTTCTTACGGAATATCGACACGGTATTGTGACTGGAATCACGATTTCCTGTCAGAAAGGACACAGCACATTGTAACTAACGGAAAATCGTAGAATAAATCAGACGCTACATCTGGATTTCCCCAGGCAAGTATTATAGGGCCCCATCTGTTCCTTATCTGATAAACGATTTATGAGAGAATCTCAGCACGTCTCAGACTGATTGCGGATGATGCTGTCATTTACCGGCTAGTAAAGTCATCAGAAGACCAAAAGCAGCTACAAAATGATTTAGATATCTGCATGGTGCAAAAGAGGCAAATTGACCCTGAACAATGAAAAATGTGAAGTTATCCATATGGGTACTTGATACAAATACGTCATTCTTACCTCTACATGGATACTCTGCAAGTCACATTGAAGTGCATGGCAGAGCGTTCATCGAACCACTTTTATGATGTTTCTCTATAGTTCCATTGTCTAATAGCTCGCGGGAAAAAGGAACACCTAGAACTTTCTGTTTTCGATCTGATTTATTTTATTATGATGATCATGTCTCCCTATGTAGGAGAGTGCTAACATTATATGTTCGCATTCAGGAAAGAAATTTGGTGTATATGAAATTTCGCAAAAAGATCTCGCCGTAACAACTAACGCCTGTCTTTTAATGATTACCTCTCCAAATCGTGCATCATTTCCATGACACTCTCTCTGCTGTATCGCGACAGTACAAAACGAGCTGCCTTTCTCTAAATCGTCCATCACACCTGGTGTGGATCTCACATTGCACAGCAATACTCCATTCATCGCGGATAGATTTATTTGCAGAATTCCTGTCACCAACTTTCTTTTCCGAATGCGGACATATTTATTAGCACTCATCTACATATGGGGGCATTGTGCGTAGGACACTCCCATACAGTGAAAGATGATGGCTGCTGGCAGGTACAGGTCAGTGTGGGTTGCTTTCCTGTGAACGCTGTGTCCGTCCGTTTTGCGCTTAACCAGTAGGTCCGTTTTGTGCCACCTCCATGGTGAATTTGATGCTGGTGCTCTGAGAATTCAGATGTTTGAGATACTCTTGAAGTGCTTCATGTGGTCATACCAAAAACGTGTCATCGAAGTATGTGTAAAAGCAAGTAGGCTTCAGAGCAGCAGTATTTTCTCTTCGAAGTCACCCAAGCAATTATTACGACGTTCACAAAAAACATTACATAATGGAAATCACTGGCTACATGTATATTGTGAATGCATTTCCGCATCTACTTGTAACTCAACTTACGTAATCACATCAGAATATTCGACAAAAACGTGGGTCACACCATAGTCTGATGACTGTTATCTAAGAAATATAGCGTTTGAAAAAGGCCTAAGGCCGAAATCTAAAGCGATAAATATAGAACACTAAATCAGTCAAATGGCGAAGAACTCTTTTAAGGATTTTTTTAAAAAAATAGTAAGTAAATTTAATTCCTTACAAATAATGTTTTCGAAACTAATCATGAATTTAATAAATTAAAGAAGCATTTTATATACAATAACATACAACAATAATGCAACAGATAATAGTACATAACACATCGAAAGTACCACAATTGCACAAAACACTGTGTACATCATAGTGCATTAAACAACTGTCCAGTGGAAAGAAGCAGAATTCGGACACCCCGTCGTGTCGGTACGTTTACTCAGTACTTTAATTAATGCACACGCGTGCAACACTTTATCATATTGGTCGTCACTGCTTTTAATTAATGCAGTCCATCGGCATGATGTAATGTTGCCGTTTTATTTCTTTAGTATAAAACATTTTCTAGGAAATAAACATTAAAACTAATTGAAAATATGAGTTCATTAACAGATTAAGCAAAATGTTACTGAAATATGTTTTTCCGAAAGATAATCTATCATTTCATTACTCAGTAACACGCGAAACAGGTTACACGAATACATGGTTTTGTTTTTAATTTTACAGTCAGTTATAGTGATCAGATTCAAGTAAAAAGATTTTAGAGAAAAGAGCACACAATGCATAGGTAAGCACCATCTGGGAAACAGTATGATTCCGACTTCTTATCGGAACATTGCAGTAGTGCAATTTCCACCCAGGTACTAATCCAATTCCAAACCTCTGGTCATTTCCATGTGTATTAACCGGCTGAATGTCTTCCTCGCAGAAATTGGGAATTTGAGACACCTATTGCAGAATACTCTCCTCACCAGAGTATATGATATGTACTGTTAATCGATACCACCCTCTTTTTCCAAGACCGCGGCACTATGCTGCACTGTACTCCACGTTCTCATACCAACAGCCGCGGCGGAGTGGCCGAGCGCGTTGAGGCGCTATGCTACGATGCACGAGACCGTTTACCGTCGGGGGTTGGAATCCCCCCCCCCCACCCTCGGACATGGCTGTTTGTGTCAGCCTTACTGTAAAGCAGTTTGTAAGTTTAGAGACTGATGACCCCGCAGTTAAGTCCCTCAAGCTTGACAAACATTTGAACATTTTTTCTTACCAACACCTAGTAACGGCTGGGAAAACATTCCAACTCCACTGCTTGACAAATTCTACGGCTATAATAAAAGTAAACGTAATCATTATGCATTTCCGCACTTGTGCATGGTAGTGGTTCAGCTTCTCAAATAACTGTTCATTACAACTCAAAGACACCTTCATTGAAAAATACAAAGTACGGGAAATACGAAACACAAATATGAGAGCATTAGAGGACTAGAAATAATAGAACATTGAAAATAAAATATTCAACTATCTTTGTCACTATTATTTTACACTGAAACTGCGTAAATTTCGTTGATTATGTATCTTAGTCCACATATATATTCAGCTCGTGTTTCAGAATCAGATCCGTTTTATTACCTAGTATTTACACAGACGAATGTCACTGATTTTTAGACAATGTATGCTTTCTTGATCTCATCATTACTACCCGTTGCCCCTTTCCTATATGACATCAGACTAGAAGTGTGGGTTTCATAATCTTGCACATCTACCTACGTGTTCCTGCAAAATAAATAAAATACGTGATAGCTCATTCAATAATCACGACTCAAAATAAACCAACATCACAACACACAGCAAACACGGGAAGCAAAGGGCCAAAAGAAGTAAAATAGTAGGTAACAAAATAAGTAGCGCGTTTTCCGATCCAAAGTATGATAACAACAAATACAAGCCATTTCTATTGTTTTGCAGGTGAGAAGCTATGTTAAAACAGGTAATCACGAATAAGTGTACATTATATACAATCCATTTAAAATAATGTAAGATGTGAACAGAAATGTAAAAACGCATACCGTCTCCCAACTTGTATTTTAGGTTTAATTTTCGCCCCAGAAAACATACAATTTAGTGACAATTACAGTGTAACTAACATGTAAACCAACGAATAAATTATATCATCCATTACTTCTTTACTTGCATTCGTTTAAATTTAAGTGTAATGACAATGTGAAACATAATGGAATAAAATCATGCCACTGATCATAGCAGAAAAAGTGCTGAAACATGCCTGGGAGGAGTGCTTTGCATAAGTTGGAATTTCCTCATCAGTAATCCGTAGCACGGCGTATGTGTCGGAGGGAAGTTTGTGTACCATTGTCGCTTCCTTCTCTTCCTGTTCTAGTCCAGTATGGTACGCGGGGAAAGCGAATGCCGTAACGCCTTCATGCTGGGTCTAATCTCTCTGTCCTCATTGGCAATGTGCGAGATATATGTAGGAGGAAGCAATGTATCTTGGAACTTCGGTAGAAGCGCTTGCTGTGATGCAGAACGCCTCTCTTGCTGAGTCTGCTAATGGAGTTGGCCGAACACCTCCGCGACACTTTCGCTCTCAATAAATTTTTCCTGTAGCGAAGCGAGCTTCCCTCCTTTCCATCTTCTCCTTTCGTCAGTCCTAGCTGATACTGATCCTACACTGCACAGTAATAATTAAGTGTATGTCGAACGAGTGTTGAGATAATTCCGTTGTTGAGAGACTATACTTTCTGTGGCTTCTTCCTATTATTGGCATCAGTTAATCCCACTAGTCGTTGCACTGTACTAACTGGTCTCAGATATTTTCCGGCTTTGAATAGTCTTACATTAAATAATCTTTCTTTGTAAAGACTCTCGATAAGTTATATTTATTTATATTGAAGGTCAATGGTCACTCCCACCACATAGTATCGATAGGCTACATATTCTTCTGCAATTTTCCAACATTTGAATTCGTTAGGTCTACATCATCACCTGTGATAAGGATAGTTGATGGTCCTATAATACTCACTTAGCACACTTCATTTCGCGTCAGAAGACTTTTTGGGTTTTGCTTGCTGGAAACTCGTCAATTCAATAAATCAGTTAGTCTGACGTACAATAGTGTATTGTTTATTAGGTGACACTTCGGAATCCTATCGAATGCCTGTATGTCAAGAAATATGGCATACAGGTGGGAACCTGTAGCTGCTGCTTTCTGGTTTCTTACACGAAGCCGGCCACGATGGCCGAGGGGACTGCGGCGCTCCAGTCACGGTCTGCACGGCCACTACGGTCGGGGGGTTCGAATTCCCCCTCGGGCATGCATATTTATGCCGTCCTTAGTATTAGTTAGTTCGTAAGTAGTTTGTAAGTTTAGGGACTGATTACCCCTTAGTTAAGTCCCATAAGCTATACAAACATTTTTATAAAACATTCTTACACGAATACAGCGATTTGGGTTTTATACGATGGTTGCTTCAGGAATCCAGGTTCGAGGATATCGTGCTTGCAATTTGGTCGAGCTGATTTCTGAGAGTTTACATGAGTGACTCGGGCGTCCAATTTGTGGTCATCATTAGTGCATTTTTGGTATTCTAATGAATAGCAGAAGAATATTAAATTGTTCCCAATCTCCCGGTTCCGACCAAGGTTTCCGGAAGGTTTTCCTTGGTTGTAAAGCGTATGTCGGAACTGGTGAGCCCCTCACACTTAATTGGGATCCCCCGTTGCTCCACAATCAGCTTGTCTGATAATTGGTTTCATAGAACCGTTACTCTTTACGGGCCGGATCTCAAACAGCCCGTTCCACTCCTCAGAGTGGAGAATGAAAGGAATAAAACATGTAAAGAATCCATGTTGCTTCGTACGTAGATTATTCTGATAACATACGAACATGGAACGTAATCCAAAATTATGTATGAGGGCAATAGTAGTGCACATCTTTTGTCAATCATTGGCAACATTTCAGTCCTCTACAGACTACCACTATCCACTAGTGCTACATGAAGGGGCGGCGAGGGGATCGGAGCAGTGTGTATAATACAGCCGGTATTTCTTCAGGACTACTGTCCTCTTGATATACATTATAAATTTTTGGTTTCTTTTCACATTTATTCATTTTAAATCCTGCCAGGTTAGCTTGAGAGGACGTAGGAGCTACGAATTGTGCACTTTACAGTGACGACAGGAACTACCAAATGTGAATTCATTATTAATTTATACGTTTTTCATATTTGTATTTCTTGTAGTATTAATAATCTTCGCATTCAAAATGATTTCAGATTTGAATTGGGCTTTGAATACTTATAGCAGACACTGTGAGTCAGTCCTGAGTGGCTTTTACAGGAGATAGCATTTCACGGCAACACATGTCTGGAAGAAGAATATGTTCAAATGTTTGTAGAGCTTATGGGACTTAACTACGGGGTCATCAGTCCCTAAACTTACAAACTACTTATGAACTAGCTAAGACTACAGACGCCACAAATATCCATGCCCGAGGGGGCATTCGAACCCCCGACCGTAGTGACCATACAGACCGTGATTTTGATGATTTGATTTGATTCTTTCAGGGAAGCCAAAACAGTCTTGGTCTAACCCGCCACTGCCCGCACCGAAACTAAGTTTATTGTGCGGTATCGCTCCCTGTATGTCTAGTAAAGCCAACCAATGCCCTTGAACAGTGCAAGGAGTCCCTTTACCAGGTCTTTATTAGGCACAATTTCTTCGGGTCTGGTTGTCCCAAATATTCTGTGCCTTTTATTCTCCAATGCAGTACATTCGAAGATTAGATGTGATGCAGTTTCATCACCGTCATCACAGATCCTACATTTAGGGTCCTCGTCTGTTATTCAAATTGTACGTAGGTGTTTTTTGAAATTCTCATGGCCTGTCAGCAATCCAACCATGAGTCTAATCTCTCTCCTGTTCAGACCCAGGATTGCAGAGCTTCTTTTAAAACAAGGCTTTGGCATCATTACCTTGCCATGTTTTTGTTGATGGACTTTGGTCCAATATTCTACGTGCTGTATTCTGAGCCAGTTACGTAGCTCCAATTTAATCATTGCCTTGGTGATTGCCAGGACAGGTTCCGGTCCAATAAATGGAGCCTCTGCCCCCATCCTGGCTAATCTGTCGGCATGTTCGTTGCCACTGATCCCCGAGTGGCCAGGGACCCACAATAGGTTTACTCTATTGCTTTCCCCTAGCTCCACCAGTACCCTGTGACATTCTGCAACAATTTTAGACCTTGTTGTAGGAGCTGCCAGTGATCTCAGGGCTGCCTGGCTGTCTGAATAGATATAGATGCTACGATCTTTGTAGCACCTACGGAAATTCGCCTCCACACATGCCCTGATGGCAGTGATTTCGGCCTGGAATACTGAGGCCAGTTTCCCTAGAGAGATGACACCCTCCAGTCTTGGCTGCACCCCGTATACCCCGGCCCCAACGCCTTGGTCTGATTTCGACCCGTCAGTGAAGCAGACAATATCCCCCGAACGGTGTCGAACTATTTTCTCCCTCTGCTCCCTACTTCCAATTGTTATACTGAAAGGCTTGTTGAAGCAGTATGGAGTTATAATATAGTCGGTTGGCATTTCCCCAACCTTTCCTATATTTACCTCACTCACTATTTTAGTGTGTGATTCTGGATATCCCAAAGAGTTCCAGTTGTTGACAGATTTGAGTCTGTAGGCACCAGCTGCCGCCTCCATCTTGACCCAAAGGTGTAATGGGGGCATATCCAGCATGATTTCCATCCCAGCAGTTGGTGTGCTGCTAATTCCGCCTGTTATGGCTAAGCAGGCTAGTCTCTGCACCTTACCAAGCTCCTTAGCAGCAACCTGCTGATGCAGACCGTGACTGAAGCGCCTCAGTCCCCTCGGCCACCGCGGCCGACCTGGAAGAAGAGGCGCCGTTTACATCAGTGATCAATTTACTGCCGGCCGCGGTGGCCGGGGTGACTGAGGCGCTCCAGTCACTGTCAGCACGGCCACTACGGTCGGGGGTTCGAATCCCCCCTCGGGCATGGATATTTGTGCCGTCCTAGGTCCTAGTTCGTAAGTAGTTCATAAGTAGTTTGTAAGTTTAGGGACTGATGACCCCGTAGTTAAGTCCCATAAGCTTTACAAACATTTGAATTTTTTGAATCAATTTACTTCCTTCCTGTAGCCGAAATCCCAATTGCTAGCAATTTGCTGACGCAAGAGGCTGGATCCCAGAAAAACACAGGTTGGTCTTTGGTTTAACAACAGCAGCCCGACATAGAAAGGGACAGATACGATCTGAAAGGAAACGACACGAAGAGGAGAAATATTATTACATCTTGGTGGATGGTTGCCGTGTTCTCACACGCTTGACGTGGGAAGCAGACACTGAAAAAAAAAAAGAAGAAAAAAATCATTTTGACGTTATGTTTGCTTCCTTTTATGCCCACGTCATCAGCGGGTCGAATTTTGCTTCTAAAAGTAGTACGAGAGCATGTCGAGACTGCAGCTTCATAGGGAGGCAAGGTGTCATCTTTCCGGACGACGTTCTTCATTTCCCTTACTACTTCACTGTCAGACAACGTAACATGCGGACTTCTTGCTCTTCCGTCGCTATGAGGCTGGACACTTGGCCACAGTGCTATCAGATACAACAGTCTGTATTTACTGTGCCTGACTGCAAGAAAATATCTGTGCTTGCCTACAGTCATGAATGACGTCGCCTTTGGATTGTGTGATTTCGGAATGAATTTATGGTTTTCCATATTGACTCATTTCCACATAGCTTCATACGCGGTCAGATTTATTTCTATTGGTTGGTGTGAGATTTGTCAGGTCTCTTTAAGATTCTTTTTAACAACACGGCTAGGCGCTAGCTTAGGATAATATAATCTCAGTTTTGCTAGTTGTGATTTCTGGTTTTCATTTATCTGGAATAAAAAGTTTCTTTGCTATGGTCACGTCCGTCATCTTTATGGACGTAAAATATTAGAGTAGGACTATTTGTTGACTTCAGAACAGGGCAGAATTAATCACTTCCAGGCAGCACCAGACGCATCAACACACAGAGAAGTGTCCTACGGCACCTGACACCCACCACCTCCAGACACCGGGTCCTGACGCAGTGTCAGTGCTTGGCTCAGCTTTGTCTAGCAGTCAATTCACCACCAATGCGCATGCCGAACTTAGATTTATCCAGATTGCACACTCATCGTGGAAGGGAAAACGGAATTTCTTTCGTATCTGAACGACAGTCAGGCTGTTTCTACGGTCATTTCTTCTTCTATATGAAATTAGTGTCATACATCTAATCAATATGATTTTAATAAGGATTCGAAAAAGTATACGTTGCAAAATCAGGTTGAAAACTAATGTCAATGATGAGTGTAATTTTTTTATTTTTATTTTAACCATATATAGTGGCCACTCCACAGTCACCAAAAATGAAGAAAAAATCCTTTTGTTCAACTTAACGTAACTTTCAATGCACTATAACATCGTTATCAAACGTATGAATAGGAAAAAACTTCCAAATTGGAATACAATAAGTATCGACTGAGATTGTCATTTAATTTAAATAAGTTATGAAAAATACGATTGATTAAGAAACTGGTGCAAAGCTACTTAAAGAAATCCAGTTTCTGAATCACCTGTACTTTTGAAAATGTATTTAAAAGACTATCTCAGTCAGTACTTATTACATATTAATTTCTAACTTTTTCTATTTATACGTTTCATAATGGTGCCATAGTGTATTGAAACTACTTACGTTAATTCGAATAACAGATTTTTTCCATTTTTTGTGGCTGTGGCTTGAAAACTGCATATGGTTAAAATGAAAAAAATATATATATTCTGTCAGTCACACTCCTTGACAGTAATGTCGAATCAAAAAAATCTATGATATGGGCCTGTAATTTTGCGGATCACTCCTATCGATTTTCTTAAATATTGGAGTGAGTTGTGCAACTTTCTACCCTCTGCGTATGGATCTTTCACACAGAGAGTGGTTATATATGATTTGTATGAAGCTACAGCGTCGGCATACTCTGAAAGTAAAGTAATTGGTAGACAATCTCGACCATAAGAGCTTTTGTTTGTAATTTGCATTGAAGTAGAGGTACTGAATTAACATTTTTGCCGCGTTCAGGAGACGAACCAGAGATCTCCTTCTTATTGGGAAAGCATGGCACAATTTTTAATTCAATGCCTCCCCTTTAAATGAATATCTTTGATATATATCTCAAAATAGGAGGGTGAGTCAGTAAAAGTCGCAAACTGTGGTAGAGACGCCAGTACTGCATGCCGTGTAGGGGTATTTCTCTACCTCTACGACACACCCGTTTTGTGGGCTGCAGCAGTTTAGGGGAACCAAATGAAGTTACAGCTCTAGAGCGTCACTTACAAGATGTAAACGCTGCCACAAAAAATTCGAAGCTCAAGGCTTTTAAAGTCTTCTCGATGGTACCTGTTTTTAGATTTTCAGGTTGATTCAGCTAGAATGTAAAGCAATTTTCAGGCTTGTAAACGCAGTACTGGCGTGTCTACCTCAGTTTGCGATTTATTTACTGATTCACCCTCTTGTTTTACTGGTCATTGATTTATTATTTGATATTGATGTACATTCCCTTACTACTTCTACTTCTAAATTGCGCTTGTTATCAGCAGTTCTTTATTTGAATTATGAGTATCTGCTTCGTCTTCTTTGGTGAAGGAATTTCGGAAGACTGTGTTCAATAATTCTGTTTCAGCAGCACTGTCAGCAGTAGTAACACCAGTACTATCGCGTAGTCAAGGTTTTTTCAAATGTTCAAATGTTTGTAGAACTTATGGGACTTAACTATGGGGTCATCAGTCCTTAAGCTTACAAACTACTTATGAACTAGCTAAGACTAAGGACGGCACAAATATCCATGCCCGAGGGGGGGGGGATTCGAACCCCCGACCGTAATGGCCGTGCACACCGTGACTGGAGCACCTCAGTCCCCACGGGCACCGCGGCCGGCGCGTAGTCAAGGTGCTGATTGTGTTTTGTCGCTAGTGCACTTTACATAACACCAGAATTTTTTTTAAATTTTCTACTAAATCAAGAAAGAGTTTCCTTGTAGAAGCTACTGAAATCATGTCGTCATGAATTTCGTGCTAAATTTACAGTTTCTGTAAATCATTGCCAGATTTTGTGTCTGTATTTTTTATTCTGCTTAGCATTATGCCTTACATCGACTACTTTAATATCATCACCATGCCTTGTACAAAAATAACGTCTTGCAAAAACGAGGCATTCTGACGTTATGAAGCGTGTGTTTCGGAAAACAATCGGAACAGGGACGCGACGAACTTTAAACCGGAAATGTGGAAGCAGCGACCGGAAGAGGTGGCCGCAGCCAATTGTTTCGCCACGGCCTCCGCGTGACACTTGAGTTCTGTGAAGCGGCGACGCGTCAGTGCTCGACAGTGAGTGTTCGCGACCGTCTTCGAGTCGGCCATCGGTCGTTAAGAGTTCGGGAATTACCGTCAGCTGTGCTGTCCCGCGGCACGGCTTAAATACCGCTAATCGCTCGTTTCGCTACTCAGTCCACTTCGAAACGGCAACAAGATGGCATCAATGGCGGTAATACTCGTAGTAAGTATAGTTGCGTGCTGAATTTTCATCCTCACACCCATTCTTTCTATCCGTCTCTCATAACTAACAACTACAGTCAATCCAGTTATTGAATCCACGAAATTATAATGGTCTAAATGTTCAAAATGTTCAAATGTTTGTGAAGCTTATGGGACTTAACTACGGGGTCATCAGTCCCTAAACTTACAAACTACTAATGAACTACTTACGAACTAGGACGGCACAAATATCCATGCCCGAGGGGGGATTCGAACCCCCGACCGTAGTGGCCGTGCAGACCGTGACTGGAGCGCCTCAGTCTCCTCGGCCACCGCGGCCGGCTATAATGGTCTAATTTCACATTTACTGTCGTATGAAATCTTCCACATGCTTGATGGATTTCACTGTTAATGAGTTTTGCGAAACCCCAAGATTGAATGAATGGATGGTTTTCTTCTAGGTAAGCTGTTTCTTTAGCAGCTATGAAATTAATTCAGATCTTCAAATGTTTGTAAACCTATGCGATCAAGCTATTGTGGTCATCGGTCCCTAGACTTAAAAACTAGTTAAAGGACAGCTAAGGACAGAGGGAGGACTCGAACCTCTGGCTGGAGCGGCCTTGCAATCCCTCACATCCATTTCCCCGCGGACATACGGAGTTGTTAAAGGAATTTTAACATTGGTCAGCAGTGTTCTTTCCTGTTTATTTTTCTTATCAGAAAAGTTTAACCGGCTTTACGGAAATGATGAATATATCATCCGTTTGATCAGCTAGGTTATAGACTGTAATCTACAATGTAGTCCTTATAATTTGAAGATTCATTGCCCTATCTATGTACAGAGCATTTTATTCCAGATTAGGATCCATTTATTTTACTCAAGAATGGTTGAAATTTTTCGTCACATCCACGAAAATGAGTAGGGACAATAAATTTGTAATAAATTATGACTGTAAGTATCACTTTGTAGCGGATTGTGTGTTCGTATGAAAATTTATGACAAATTAAAATCTTGCTTCTGACTGAGGGTTTAACTTGTGTCCTTTTAATTTTTTTTCATGGTCTTGTGTAGTTTATCACACAGTTTCATTTCCTTTATACTTCGACCTTATTCAGTTACTTAGCTGCCAAAAAAATTGATTTTAATAAGGATACGAAAAAAGTATACGTTCCAAAATCACGTTGAAGACTAATGTCAATGATAGGTGTAATTTTTTATTTTTATTTTAACCACATATAGTGGCCACCCCACAGTCATAAAAATTGAGAAAAAAAACAACTTTTGTTCAACTTAACGTAACTTTCAATGCACTATAACATCATTATCAAACGTATGAATAGGAAAAAAAACGTCCAAATTGGAATACAATAAGTATCGACTGAGATTGTTGTTTAAATAAGATATAAAAAATACGATTGATTAAGAAACTGGAGCAAAGCCACTTAAAGAATCTATTGATTAGATTCAAATGCATTCCATTACATTTGTTTCTTTTGAAATTACATGTCTTTCCTTGTTTGTTTTGTTGTGATGGACCTTGTACGCAAGAAAGAAAAAAATAAATAAATAAAAGAGAGAGAAGATAGAAAGAAAAACCACTGAATCTCGACTTTCCTGTTTGCCAGATGTTGACAACGGCTCTCAGCAACGGTGCTGCCACTCGTGTCCAGAATACGCCTGCCACGAGCAACCCGACAAGTGATCTGGGTGTGTCATCGAATACAGAGCAGCCACAGCCACCATGGCGTGAAGTGGGTGTTGTAGACGGAGACGAAGACGGCGCCTACTACTTTGTCTACAGCGAGGAAGAGCCAGTCGCAGAGGTAGCGAGCGGCTCTGCAGACGAGTACGTGGCCGACGGCGACGACCTGGAGGCGGCGGCGTCTCTAGCGGTGCGGCCGCTGTTCCGGTACCGCGCGCAGCAGCGACACCGCCAGAGGCTGCGGGAAGAGCGACGTAGCCGCAGCCGGCAACGCCACAGCCACCGCTACCGCAGCGGCCCTGCTGGCTGGTGGTGAACCGCCGACAACGCGCAACTCGCCCGTTCAGCAGTGCATCCCACAACCGGTGCACGAGCACTCGCTGAACTATACCTTCACCTTCCCTCACTTTGTCTGTGTCTTTTCATTTATTACCTTTCTTGCCTTCACAGCGATTTCGTAGAAGAATATTTCCTATTTTATACCTCCTTATTGATAGGTACTGTAGTGTCCGTGTGTATATGCTGTGCGTGTGTGTGGATTTTTATCTGTTGCTTGTGTTAGTGCTTAAGAATAAAACTGTTGTACTGGTGTAAAAGTTTCTTTTTTAATTCGTATCAGAAGCATCGTGTGTACAGAAGTTTATAAAGGTATAATATACAGAGATTACTTACATACATGTAAACTACGAACTATAAACAAACAGACAAAAATATTACATACATTTGACCCAAAAGCGCGCTACGTCGACAGCATTTGGGGTTGCCAACATCAGGTCCTCTAAGGTGCAGTGTGAAGGACATTCAGGGCAGTTATACATGTGCTGGGTCGTCTGCACGTCTCCACAGTCACAGAGGTTAGATACAGTAGAATATCCCCACTGCATAAGATTACCTCTTGACCGTGCAGTGTTGGTGCGTACCCTGTTTAGTGACTTCCAAACTGTCCAGTCCTGATTGTGACCTGGTGCCAATTCTTCCTTTGGTTCCATCCAGTGCCTTTGTGTCCATCTCTTCCAACTGTCCACTCTCGATCCGGGTTAGTCACTGTGGTTGTCGGTTGCTCTGAGAAAGCTCCGTCTGTGTTACTGTATTACCTCCTCAAACATAAATTCATAAAGGTCTACAGTATTTCATTAAACTATTTTGACTTAAAAGCAGTTCATAGAATGATTACTCATAGTTAACTGTGACATGTAACTAAAAATTAACCACCAAAATCTAATTTAAACACTCTTAATGGAAAATGGAGACTAAATTCACACAATAAATATCTGGATTATTTCTTTTCAATGTCTAGCTGTGAAATGATCTGGGCTCTGTGCTTCTTTAGTAATTGTACAGTCTTCGACCTACACACAACTAGTGCGAACACCACAGAAAGTTTCAAGAATACGTCTGTCATAAATGTGAGAAGCGATTTCTTTTGAAATTCCGACGCTTTCTGTCATATAGACAATTTCGCTACTCATTGGAGATCTTATCAACACACCAATACTTACGCAACTGATCAATGCAGTAATAATTTGAAATTGCTATAGAAAATAATTTTAATATCAGTTTTTGCAGTTTTTGTTTCTCATTTCTTCTCTTTAGTGTAATTATAATCAGAACAGTTTAGTTTTGTCCACCGTTGGTTCGAATAATAATGACGGCAACCTCCCGCCAACAATGGATTTTAAACAGCGGCACCATATATACTGAAAATGCTCAAAATCTGGGATTAATTCTAAATACTTAAATACATTGTATTTTTATGTCACTGTATTTTCAAATAATAAAACAAAATGAATCTTCGTTACAGACCTGAACTTAATGGCTGCTGAATAACAAACTTTTCTATCTGTTCCACATATATTACGTGTTAACAGTTCAACGACTTATTACAAAGATACCAAATCAAAAGTTACGTATGGATTACAATCTATACTGCTGTATGTCCATCATGCATATCTAATATCCACTATGGTAAAAGAATAATTATGTGATTTGACATTCCGTGAAACAACTTAGTGGTAACGTGTAAACCTCCGTATACACACAACTGTAGTAGCGTCTGTGGTAGATGTTTTTTTAACAGTTCAGGTGGGACTTCATAGTACCTCGGTGGTTCCAGGTTACGACTTCCCGATATGTGCTGGACATACATGAAAGTAACATATATCACATATTCTTAAAGTTAATTTTCGTATAACGTGCTGCAGTGTACTAGCAGGGTGCATCACAAGGGGCTGTAAAACAAATATCAAAAGACATAATCCATTTTCTCGCCAGTATTACATAAAATAATAGTAAATATTCGGTTGGACAGAGCCGTACATATAAATTAGTGGTACGTAAATCAAAGGATAAAAATGCAGCCCTCCGTCCCAAAATTAAAAATTATTTAACCTGTTTTCGGTAATAACTATAGTTGTCTTCATCATAAATTATAAAATAAAAAAGTCACGTAATAAAATATACAACTCAGCTGTAAATCTTACGTCACAAAATGGGCTACACGCCTGCAGGGAGACATCAGACTCCCAGCCGAAAGCCGAAGAAAATCTGTGTTCTACAAAAACGGATACTCTTCACGAGGTTTTCAAAAGGAACTACGTCCTGTTTCTCCGCTAGAGACTCGTGAAGAGGTACAAGGAGGAGTCAAGAAGGTTGCTTATTTGCCATATGCTGCGCCTATTTCTGCCAAAACCAGCAGAATTCTCCACAAACACAATATAAAGAGGGTGTGCATCCGCCAAGATTAAGGCTCTGTTAGGAAGTGTAAAGGATGACTTGGGCCTAAAGAAACCTGGCGTTTACAACATACCTTGTCATTGTATGACGTATATCGTCCAGAAAACTAGGACCGTTGACGTCAGGTGCAAAGAAGGCACACCCGACTTAGACAGGCAACAAGGTTAGCTATTGCCGAACACTGTTTGGAACTCTGTCACTCTATGGAGTATAATGATACCAAGATCATTACACAAACTCAGAGATACCAGGATAGTGTTAGAAGCCAATGAGATTAATATCACGGAGAATCTCATGAACCGTGACGCTGGATACCAGTTGAGCTGGACCAGGAACCCGGCACTCGAGCTTCTGAAAACACAACGAAGGCCACATCAAGACCACAAGGACCATGATTTTGAAAAAGGACTTGCATCCAACAAAGCATACACCTGACATTGCACCGTGCGTAAGAAACGCGGAACCCGACGACGTTCTATAGTGTCCAGCGGCAATCTGAACGCCAGCGGCCTGAAAAAAAAAAGCACTGCAGCGACTCCTTGCACACGAGGACCCCCGGAAGGAACGCATAATACGGAGCGCCGCGGGAACTCACGTCTAGACCACAAGAAGAGTTAAATGATAGCAACAAGAAGGAAAAGTGACTATCAAAACCTGGAGGACATTCGGAACTTTATACAGGAAGTTTAACCTTAGCTAATTGGCATACAGTACGCACACATCAGTCTGAACAGCCGCTGCTAGAAGGAAACACTTCCGCCGCTGCTGTTGGTCGGCGCATAGCACGGGCGCGCCACGGTAGCAGCACGCCTAGACGACAACTGAAGATGCATGATCTACATCTACATGGGATACTCTGCAAATTACATTTAAGTGCCTGGCAGAGGGTTCACCGAGCCACCGTTAAACTATTTATCTCCCATTCCATATTCGAACAGCGCGCGGGAAGAAAGAACACCTGAATCTCTCCGTTCGAGCTCTGATTAATCGTATTTTATTTTGATGATCATTTCTACCTACGTACGTGAGAGTCAACAATATATTTTCGCATTCGGAGGAGAATGTTTGCGATTGCAGTTTCGTAAGGAGCCCCCGTCGCACCGATAAGCGCCGTTGTTGTAATGATTCCCATCCCAGATCCTGTATCATTTCCGTAACGCTGTCTACCCTGTATCTTGACATTACGAAACGAGGTGCCCTCCTTTGGACTCTTTCGATGTCCTCCGTCAAACCCACATGATAAATATCCCACACTGGGCAGCAATACTCCAAAAATGGACGGACAAGCGTAGTGTATGCAGTTTCTTTAGCTTTTCTGTCGCATCTTTTAAAGGGTTCTGCCAATAAAACGCAGTCTCTGGTTCGCCTTTCGCACGACATTATCTACGTGTTCTTTCCAGTTTTAGTCTGAAGTAATTGTAATTCCTAGATATTTTGTGGATTTTACGGCCTTCACGTTTGATTGATTTATCTTGTGAACGAAGTTTAACGGATTTCTTTTCGTACTCATGTGGACGACTTCACACTTCGCATTATTTAGAGTCAATTGCCAATTTTTATACCATAGTGATACCTTATTCAGATCGTTCGGCAGTTGGTTTTGATCTTCAGATGATTTTACTACGCGGTAAATGACGGCGAAACCTGCAAACAACCTAAGAGAGCTACTTAGATTTTCCCCTAAATCGTTTATGTAAATAAGTAACAGCAGAGGACCAATAACAATACCCTGTGCAACTCCCGATATCATCTCGTTTTAGTTGATGCCTTACTATCGATTACTACGAATGGTGTCCTCTCTGACAGGAAATCCCCTATCCAGTCACAAATTTGGGAAGATGTACCATACCCACGCAATTTGATTAAAAGCCATTTGTGAGGTACGGTGTCAAAAGCCTTCTGGAAATCAAGAAATACGGAATCGATTTGCGAACCCTTGTCTATAGCACCCATCACTTGGTGAGAGTAAAGAGCTAATGAAGCAATATGAAGGAGGAAGAATGCCTAGAAAGACGTGTAGGACATTTGGGGCTTCATACTAGCAGTTTAACATCAGGTAACTGCCATACAGTACATGCTAAGCAGCCGGGACAGCCGCATGTAGAGGGAAACAGTACGGCCGCTAGCGGTCGACGCATAGCACGGGCGGTGCACTTGACACGGCGCGGACGGAAAACAGAGCGCCTTGTATCGCAAGGGCATAAATACCGGACACGTTCAACTATGGGATCAGTTTCAGGAAGCACCTCATGTAGACTGCGAGACACGCAGGCCAAATATATCGTGCAAGTACGACGCGAATGACCGGCAGAATATCCGATTGTTTCAGCATGACAACGCCTCGCCGGGAAAGCCAGAAAGTTTGCAACGAACCGTGTTAGTTTAACTGGTATATGAGAAAAATTGTTACTTTTCATTGAGATGACACATATACCTCGTGTATCCTTGCTTCTCACATAACTGAAAATTATGTACATCTTTTTGCATATGAATCGTCAGTCGAAGGTAAGTGAAATCCTATTACGATTACTATATCTATGTGGTGCAGGGAAATTAGTTTGTCGTGCGTGTTAATATTCACCCACATACATGAGATTTATGTTTTTCTTTATTCGTACCAAGACTGTATTTTACTACACGCCTGGTATTGGTACACAGCCAGATAGTTGCCACAAAGACAAAGAGACATCTTTCATACGCTGCAAGATACCTGTGATTCGTTTATAGAAGTCTGATAATTTTTACACGTGGGATTTCAAAATGCTCTAAGGCTGAAAACATGATCGATTAATAGTTATTTTTCAAAACTTATATTAGTAAATTTTTGTATTAAATTACTTCATAAGTAGAACTTAACTGGTATTGAAGAATACATTGCTTTCGGTAGAAGCATCATTGTCGGAATGAAATCTTTGAATAGAAACTGTGACATATCTTTTTAGATTAACGTCACGTCCATATCTGTCCAATTGAAGGCAATTGGAGCGTCTTGTTATGCTGAAAAACAGTGACAGACGGATAACTTCCCCTCTTCTCTGTTAATCATAAGTAGACAATGTGCATTGCTGATAAACGTTAAGAAAACAGGAAATGTTATAAGGCTCAGTCAAATGACACCTTAGCTCACTGTTCAATAATAACAAAGTGACGCACCAATCGATACAACACTTATTGATAAACACCCTACAGGTTCAAATGTTAGTATAGGGGGGATTCGAACCCCCGACCGTAGTGGCCATGCAGACCGTAACTGGAGCGCCTCAGTCCCCGCGGCCACCGCGGCCGGCCCTCTACAGGTACTCAATAAAATACAACCAAGTCAAGAAGGTATTTCCCAACTTCAGTAATTACAGTTACCAAATGCAATTAAAGGTAAGCCACCACTGGCGTAAAATATGCCTTATTTTAGAAGGAAACAAACATCTGAACAGCTTATTATAAAAGAAACAGGGCGTTTTACGGCTTCATAATGTAAGATGTCCAACATTTTAATAACCAATTTCTATCAACGTTACTGTGGTCTTCTTCTGCGCAGAAGAAAGTCACTGTAAATTGGCCGAAACGTTGATAATTTACGACACCCAGAAAACTCTTATGTCAACTGACTGTGGCCGCGGAGCCTATGCAATTATAAATGTTCGTTGCCTTACTCCGTGTCTACAATTACGCCGTTAGAATCGCCTTGTCACGCAACGGATCTGACTAAAACGACCAAGAGGGAAAGTCGTGACGTCACGCAGAGCAGCCCAACGATCATGAAGCTCACTGGCTGACTGTATGGACATAGCTCCCCGTAGCAGACATCCCGTTAGTTTGAGACCTGCTCTATATGACGTCACACTAGAGCGCTGTGGCCTTCTCTCTCAGTACTGTTGATCTGACGCCCTGTCGAATACAGCTGCGATCGATTATTACGGCTTGTTTGAACTGCAGCTGCCACATGTTCACGTCGGCCTACCGGCGTGTTATACCTTAAGCCGCCTGGCCTCCCCATCGCTCGGATGTGCAACAGATGAGGATCAGCCTGTAACATTAAAGTGCAGCAGCAGCCGAACAACAGAACGTCCAAATCCCTGTATAATCCGTAAAAATATGCGATGAAATTCCGTAATACACTTCACAAGGTATCAAGCGGAAAGGGAGCGACCAGCAGAAAAACCCTTCGTAAAAATAAAATATTCTATCCGCATGAAGTACCTGTTATATAGCAATGTATCGTCCAGATTTCAGCTTATGCAGTCAGTTGTCTGGTAACCGGTAAACAATTTTTCTCAAAATACGAAATTCCATAACTGGAGCCGTGATCTACTACAATGATGAAGAGCAGACCAATGAGAGCATCTTTGAAGCGTGACTCCGGTAATTCTGAAATATGTCGTATTAGTAGCGACTTATGTATTAATCTGGACACATTAAACAGAATCTCGTTGCCATGATTCTGGCAGTATTCGAAATATAGAAAACAAAATTATGTTGCTAAGAATACGCAGCACAAAATGTCCAAATGTTTGTAAAGGCTATGGGACCATATCGCAGTAGTCACCAGTCCCTAAACTTACAAACTACTTGAACTATCTTCCGCTAAGGCCAACATACACACATACACAAACGTACACACACACACATGCCCGTGCCAGGACTCGAGCCTCCGACTCGGAGCAGCCGCGCACTCCGCAGCGAGGTACTTTAGAACAAACAGCGACTCCTACGCGGTAAGACGCAGCCTCTTCACATATTAATAAGGCACATATGAGGCAATTGGTATATGCACGGTAGACGTTCAACCCTTTCTCGTGCCTCAATCAGCAAAGCATAGGAGTGAAATACTTAAAATGCAACTTGTGGGCCCTATTTCAAGTAGCGTCGCAATGCTAAATGTGACGACCGATCGCCAAGGTGACCTCAGTATACACTTGAACTTTTGCTAAACAAAGCACAGTCGACGCTTCAAGCGTGGACTATCGGAACTTATCGTTTGAATGTAAATACAAATAAACAATTCGTGCCGGCCGCGGTGGCCGAGGAGACTGAGGCACTCCAGTCACGGTCTGCACGGCCACTACGGTCGGGGGTTCGAATCCCCCCTCGGGCATGGATATTTGTGCCGTCCTAGTTCGTAAGTAGTTCATAAGTAGTTTGTAAGTTTAGGCACTGATGATCCCGTAGTTAAGTCCAATAAGCTGTACAAACATTTGAACAATCCGTGAGACGGATTTTCGTCTTGAATATGTCAACGACATTAATGATAAATCTGAAGCATCGAATTAAAATTTGTGATGCGACCGGGAATCGAACCCGGACCTCCATGCTTATTAGGCAGACGTGTTATCGCTAGACCACAACAGTGAAAGTTTCATTCTGGAAACATCCCTTAGGATGTGGGTAAGCCATGTCTCCACCACATTCTTTCTTACAGGAGTGCTAGTCTTGCATGTTTCGTAGGAGAGCTTCTGTGAAGTTTGGAATGTAGGAGGCGAGGTACTGGCGGAAATGAAGTTGTGGGGCGGCATCGAGAGTCGTGTCGGGATAGCTCAGTCGGTAGAGCGCTTGCACGCGAAAGGCAAAGGACCCAGGTTCGAGTCCCGGTTCTGACACAAAATTTTAATCTGTCAGGAAGTGTCAATGATACTTCTGTTCTATGTTGTTGTTATGGTCTTCAGTCCGGAGACTGGTTTGATGCAGCTCTCCACCCTACTCTATCCTGAGCAAGTCTTTTCATCTCCTCATAATAACGGCAACACACATCCACTTGAATCTGCTTACTATACGCGTCTCTTGGTCTCCCTCTGCGATTTTTACCCCACACACTTCCCTCCAATGCTAAATTTACGATTCCCAGGTGTCTAAGAATGTGTCCTACCAAGCGATCCCTTCTTTTAGTCAGAGTATGCCAAAAATTCCTTTTCTCACCAGTTCTGTTCAGTACCTCTTCATTAGTTATGCGATCTACCCATCTAATCTTCAGCATTCTTCTGTAACACCACATTTCAAAAGCCTTTATTCTCTTCCTGTCCGCACTGCTTATCGTCCATGTTTCACTCCCGTACAAGGCAACAATCCACACACATGCCTTCAGAAAAGACTTCCTTACCCTTAAATTCATATTCGATGTTAGCAAATTTCTCTTTTTCAAAAATGCTTTTCTACCCATTGCCATTCTGCATTTTATATCCCCTGTACTGCGACCATTGCATGTTATTTTACTACCCAAGTAACAAAATTCATCTACCACCTTCATTGTTTCGTTACCTAATCTAATTCCTTCAGCATCGCCTGATTTTCTAAGACCGCATTCAATTATTTTTGTTTTGCTCTTGTTAATGTTCATTTTATACGCTCACTTCAACACACTGTCCATTCCATTCAACTGCTCTTCCAGGTCCTTTGCTGTCTCTGACAGAATTACAATGTCATCAGCAAAACGCAATTTTTTTTATTTCTTCGCCCTGAACTTTAATCCCTATTCCAAATTTTTCCTTGCTTTCCTTCACCGCCTGCTCGATGTACAAATTGAACTTCTGTTCTAAAGGAACAGAACTGCCGATGGTCCGCAGCTATAAATGTTACTTATACAAATATTAATTCGCAATTTGCGAGAATTTCTGCCTTTAACTGTTATTCTTTAGTTGGTGTAAGTATGTCTCTCCCCGTCGTGGGAATCACGCTAAATGCCTGCGAGCACCAGGGGAAGTAGGCAAGTGCAACGTATGGAAGTCTGGGTCTGGCCGGGGAGTGTGTTCGGGTGGCCAAGTGATTAAGGCGACCGCTCGCGGTAAGCGGGAGACCCGGGTTCGAGTCTCGTGTTGCAAAAGCATTGACCAATTAACGAATAACAGCTAAAGTCGAAAATTCTCGCAAATTGCGAATAAATATTTGTATACTACAAGAACGCTTATTAGTGCTACGGCCCCATTTGGGCGATTGAGACCGTAGCTAGAGTCAGGATGACCAGCATGTAACACATTCAGAGGCACAGGAGACGGGTAGGTTCACGTGCTTCCATGCAATTATACACTGATAGCGTGGTAACAGCTTTATTTCCTTCAGATACACCGCCGCTTCCCGGTGGTTGCTCGCCGAAAGCGGGTGCGAGGTTGACGCGACTGTGACACGGCCGCTGACAGCCACTAACGGGCCGCGTGGTGTAAACACCTTCTGAAGAGAAGCAACACCACCTAGAAGACAAGGCCTTACAACAGGCCGTGTCTACGTCACACTTAGAGGCCGCGGCCGCCACCTCACTGGCTGGCCGCTGGGTCACGCCTACCGCCGCGCAGCGGCCGGCCAGTCAGATGGCGGCCGCAGCCTCAAAGTGTGACGTAGACACGGCCTGTTGTAAGGCCTCGTCTTCTAGGTGGTGTTGAGAGAAGGCCCTCGCGGTGGCGTGCCACGTCACGCAGAGTAGGTCGCGAGCGCGTAGGTCACTGGCTGGCCGGTGTGAGGTGGTGGGCCATGCCCCATAGGCCAGCCAGTGAGCTACGCGCTCGCGACCTACTCTGCGTGATGTGGCACGCCAGCGCGAGGGCCTTCTCTCAACACCTTCTCTATATGACACTTAGAGGCCGCGGCCGCCACCTCACTGGCTGGCCGCTGGGTCACACCTACCACTGCGCAGAGGCCGGCCAGTCAGTTGGTGGCCGGGGCCTCTAAGTGTGACGTAGGCACGGCCTGTTGTAAGGCCTTGTCTTCTCTTGTGTTCTCTCAACACCACCTAGAAGACAAGGTCTTACAACAGGCCATGTCTACATCACACTCAGAGGCCGCAGCCGCCACCTCACTGGTTGGCCTCTGGGTCACGCCTACCGCCGCGCAGCGGCCGGCCAGTCAGATGGCGGCCGGGGCCTATAAGTGTGACGTAGACACGGCCTGTTGTAAGGCCTCGTCTTCTAGGTGGTGTTGAGAGAAGGCCCTCGCGGTGGCGTGCCACGTCACGCAGAGTAGGTCGCGAGCGCGTAGGTCACTGGCTGGCCGGTGTGAGGTGGTGGGCCATGCCCCATAGGCCAGCCAGTGAGCTACGCGCTCGCGACCTACTCTGCGTGATGTGGCACGCCAGCGCGAGGGCCTTCTCTCAACACCTTCTCTATATGACACTTAGAGGCCGCGGCCGCCACCTCACTGGCTGGCCGCTGGGTCACACCTACCACTGCGCAGAGGCCGGCCAGTCAGTTGGTGGCCGGGGCCTCTAAGTGTGACGTAGGCACGGCCTGTTGTAAGGCCTTATCTTCTCTTGTGTTCTTTCAACACCACCTAGAAGACAAGGTCTTACAACAGGCCGTGTCTACATCACACTCAGAGGCCGCAGCCGCCACCTCACTGGTTGGCCTCTGGGTCACGCCTACCGCCGCGCAGCGGCCGGCCAGTCAGATGGCGGCCGGGGCCTATAAGTGTGACGTAGACACGGCCTGTTGTAAGGCCTCGTCTTCTAGGTGGTGTTGAGAGAAGGCCCTCGCGGTGGCGTGCCACGTCACGCAGAGTAGGTCGCGAGCGCGTAGGTCACTGGCTGGCCGGTGTGAGGTGGTGGGCCATGCCCCATAGGCCAGCCAGTGAGCTACGCGCTCGCGACCTACTCTGCGTGATGTGGCACGCCAGCGCGAGGGCCTTCTCTCAACACCTTCTCTATATGACACTTAGAGGCCGCGGCCGCCACCTCACTGGCTGGCCGCTGGGTCACACCTACCACTGCGCAGAGGCCGGCCAGTCAGTTGGTGGCCGGGGCCTCTAAGTGTGACGTAGGCACGGCCTGTTGTAAGGCCTTATCTTCTCTTGTGTTCTTTCAACACCACCTAGAAGACAAGGTCTTACAACAGGCCGTGTCTACATCACACTCAGAGGCCGCAGCCGCCACCTCACTGGTTGGCCTCTGGGTCACAACTACCGCCGCGCATCCGCCGGCCAGTCAGATGGCGGCCGGGGCCTATAAGTGTGACGTAGACACGGCCTGTTGTAAGGCCTCGTCTTCTAGGTGGTGTTGAGAGAAGGCCCTCGCGGTGGCGTGCCACGTCACGCAGAGTAGGTCGCGAGCGCGTAGGTCACTGGCTGGCCGGTGTGAGGTGGTGGGCCATGCCCCATAGGCCAGCCAGTGAGCTACGCGCTCGCGACCTACTCTGCGTGATGTGGCACGCCAGCGCGAGGGCCTTCTCTCAACACCTTCTCTATATGACACTTAGAGGCCGCGGCCGCCACCTCACTGGCTGGCCGCTGGGTCACACCTACCACTGCGCAGAGGCCGGCCAGTCAGTTGGTGGCCGGGGCCTCTAAGTGTGACGTAGGCACGGCCTGTTGTAAGGCCTTATCTTCTCTTGTGTTCTTTCAACACCACCTAGAAGACAAGGTCTTACAACAGGCCGTGTCTACATCACACTCAGAGGCCGCAGCCGCCACCTCACTGGTTGGCCTCTGGGTCACAACTACCGCCGCGCAGCCGCCGGCCAGTCAGATGGCGGCCGGGGCCTATAAGTGTGACGTAGACACGGCCTGTTGTAAGGCCTCGTCTTCTAGGTGGTGTTGAGAGAAGGCCCTCGCGGTGGCGTGCCACGTCACGCAGAGTAGGTCGCGAGCGCGTAGGTCACTGGCTGGCCGGTGTGAGGTGGTGGGCCATGCCCCATAGGCCAGCCAGTGAGCTACGCGCTCGCGACCTACTCTGCGTGATGTGGCACGCCAGCGCGAGGGCCTTCTCTCAACACCTTCTCTATATGACACTTAGAGGCCGCGGCCGCCACCTCACTGGCTGGCCGCTGGGTCACACCTACCACTGCGCAGAGGCCGGCCAGTCAGTTGGTGGCCGGGGCCTCTAAGTGTGACGTAGGCACGGCCTGTTGTAAGGCCTTATCTTCTCTTGTGTTCTTTCAACACCACCTAGAAGACAAGGTCTTACAACAGGCCGTGTCTACATCACACTCAGAGGCCGCAGCCGCCACCTCACTGGTTGGCCTCTGGGTCACAACTACTGCCGCGCAGCCGCCGGCCAGTCAGATGGCGGCTGGGGCCTATAAGTGTGACGTAGACACGGCCTGTTGTAAGGCCTCGTCTTCTAGGTGGTGTTGAGAGAAGGCCCTCGCGGTGGCGTGCCACGTCACGCAGAGTAGGTCGCGAGCGCGTAGGTCACTGGCTGGCCGGTGTGAGGTGGTGGGCCATGCCCCATAGGCCAGCCAGTGAGCTACGCGCTCGCGACCTACTCTGCGTGATGTGGCACGCCAGCGCGAGGGCCTTCTCTCAACACCTTCTCTATATGACACTTAGAGGCCGCGGCCGCCACCTCACTGGCTGGCCGCTGGGTCACACCTACCACTGCGCAGAGGCCGGCCAGTCAGTTGGTGGCCGGGGCCTCTAAGTGTGACGTAGGCACGGCCTGTTGTAAGGCCTTATCTTCTCTTGTGTTCTTTCAACACCACCTAGAAGACAAGGTCTTACAACAGGCCATGTCTACATCACACTCAGAGGCCGCAGCCGCCACCTCACTGGTTGGCCTCTGGGTCACAACTACCGCCGCGCAGCCGCCGGCCAGTCAGATGGCGGCCGGGGCCTATAAGTGTGACGTAGACACGGCCTGTTGTAAGGCCTCGTCTTCTAGGTGGTGTTGAGAGAAGGCCCTCGCGGTGGCGTGCCACGTCACGCAGAGTAGGTCGCGAGCGCGTAGGTCACTGGCTGGCCGGTGTGAGGTGGTGGGCCGTGCCCCATAGGCCAGCCAGTGAGCTACGCGCTCGCGACCTACTCTGCGTGATGTGGCACGCAAGCGCGAGGGCCTTCTCTCAACACCTTCTCTATATGACACTTAGAGGCCGCGGCCGCCACCTCACTGGCTGGCCGCTGGGTCACACCTACCACTGCGCAGAGGCCGGCCAGTCAGTTGGTGGCCGGGGCCTCTAAGTGTGACGTAGGCACGGCCTGTTGTAAGGCCTTATCTTCTCTTGTGTTCTTTCAACACCACCTAGAAGACAAGGTCTTACAACAGGCCGTGTCTACATCACACTCAGAGGCCGCGGCCGCCACCTCACTGGTTGGCCTCTGGGTCACAACTACCGCCGCGCATCCGCCGGCCAGTCAGATGGCGGCCGGGGCCTATAAGTGTGACGTAGACACGGCCTGTTGTAAGGCCTCGTCTTCTAGGTGGTGTTGAGAGAAGGCCCTCGCGGTGGCGTGCCACGTCACGCAGAGTAGGTCGCGAGCGCGTAGGTCACTGGCTGGCCGGTGTGAGGTGGTGGGCCGTGCCCCATAGGCCAGCCAGTGAGCTACGCGCTCGCGACCTACTCTGCGTGATGTGGCACGCAAGCGCGAGGGCCTTCTCTCAACACCTTCTCTATATGACACTTAGAGGCCGCGGCCGCCACCTCACTGGCTGGCCGCTGGGTCACACCTACCACTGCGCAGAGGCCGGCCAGTCAGTTGGTGGCCGGGGCCTCTAAGTGTGACGTAGGCACGGCCTGTTGTAAGGCCTTATCTTCTCTTGTGTTCTTTCAACACCACCTAGAAGACAAGGTCTTACAACAGGCCGTGTCTACATCACACTCAGAGGCCGCAGCCGCCACCTCACTGGTTGGCCTCTGGGTCACAACTACCGCCGCGCAGCCGCCGGCCAGTCAGATGGCGGCCGGGGCCTATAAGTGTGACGTAGACACGGCCTGTTGTAAGGCCTCGTCTTCTAGGTGGTGTTGAGAGAAGGCCCTCGCGGTGGCGTGCCACGTCACGCAGAGTAGGTCGCGAGCGCGTAGGTCACTGGCTGGCCGGTGTGAGGTGGTGGGCCATGCCCCATAGGCCAGCCAGTGAGCTACGCGCTCGCGACCTACTCTGCGTGATGTGGCACGCCAGCGCGAGGGCCTTCTCTCAACACCTTCTCTATATGACACTTAGAGGCCGCGGCCGCCACCTCACTGGCTGGCCGCTGGGTCACACCTACCACTGCGCAGAGGCCGGCCAGTCAGTTGGTGGCCGGGGCCTCTAAGTGTGACGTAGGCACGGCCTGTTGTAAGGCCTTATCTTCTCTTGTGTTCTTTCAACACCACCTAGAAGACAAGGTCTTACAACAGGCCGTGTCTACATCACACTCAGAGGCCGCAGCCGCCACCTCACTGGTTGGCCTCTGGGTCACAACTACCGCCGCGCAGCCGCCGGCCAGTCAGATGGCGGCCGGGGCCTATAAGTGTGACGTAGACACGGCCTGTTGTAAGGCCTCGTCTTCTAGGTGGTGTTGAGAGAAGGCCCTCGCGGTGGCGTGCCACGTCACGCAGAGTAGGTCGCGAGCGCGTAGGTCACTGGCTGGCCGGTGTGAGGTGGTGGGCCATGCCCCATAGGCCAGCCAGTGAGCTACGCGCTCGCGACCTACTCTGCGTGATGTGGCACGCCAGCGCGAGGGCCTTCTCTCAACACCTTCTCTATATGACACTTAGAGGCCGCGGCCGCCACCTCACTGGCTGGCCGCTGGGTCACACCTACCACTGCGCAGAGGCCGGCCAGTCAGTTGGTGGCCGGGGCCTCTAAGTGTGACGTAGGCACGGCCTGTTGTAAGGCCTTATCTTCTCTTGTGTTCTTTCAACACCACCTAGAAGACAAGGTCTTACAACAGGCCGTGTCTACATCACACTCAGAGGCCGCAGCCGCCACCTCACTGGTTGGCCTCTGGGTCACAACTACCGCCGCGCAGCCGCCGGCCAGTCAGATGGCGGCCGGGGCCTATAAGTGTGACGTAGACACGGCCTGTTGTAAGGCCTCGTCTTCTAGGTGGTGTTGAGAGAAGGCCCTCGCGGTGGCGTGCCACGTCACGCAGAGTAGGTCGCGAGCGCGTAGGTCACTGGCTGGCCGGTGTGAGGTGGTGGGCCATGCCCCATAGGCCAGCCAGTGAGCTACGCGCTCGCGACCTACTCTGCGTGATGTGGCACGCCAGCGCGAGGGCCTTCTCTCAACACCTTCTCTATATGACACTTAGAGGCCGCGGCCGCCACCTCACTGGCTGGCCGCTGGGTCACACCTACCACTGCGCAGAGGCCGGCCAGTCAGTTGGTGGCCGGGGCCTCTAAGTGTGACGTAGGCACGGCCTGTTGTAAGGCCTTATCTTCTCTTGTGTTCTTTCAACACCACCTAGAAGACAAGGTCTTACAACAGGCCGTGTCTACATCACACTCAGAGGCCGCAGCCGCCACCTCACTGGTTGGCCTCTGGGTCACAACTACCGCCGCGCAGCCGCCGGCCAGTCAGATGGCGGCCGGGGCCTATAAGTGTGACGTAGACACGGCCTGTTGTAAGGCCTCGTCTTCTAGGTGGTGTTGAGAGAAGGCCCTCGCGGTGGCGTGCCACGTCACGCAGAGTAGGTCGCGAGCGCGTAGGTCACTGGCTGGCCGGTGTGAGGTGGTGGGCCATGCCCCATAGGCCAGCCAGTGAGCTACGCGCTCGCGACCTACTCTGCGTGACGTGGCATGCCAGCGCGGAGGCCTTCTATTCAGACGGTGTTGGTGGTGCGCGTTGACTCAGCGGCCCTGGCGCCACGTGTATACGAGGCAGGAACACAGCACTCTCGCTGAGCAGCCGCGTGCTGTGCTTGTCGTTCCGCCTTGCGTATGAAGCAGCGCGCTACGGCGTCTACGGAACACAGCCTGGTGGCGGAAGGCGGTTGACGAAGACACTCTCACGTGTCGTGGTCGGAAGAACCCACGCGCATCTTAAAGAGTTCCCTTGTGACGGTTTTTACTCTTTAAGCATCATATTCGTCCAGCACTTCTAAAGTTGCTAACGTTCCTCCTTCTGGCAGAAGCACCTCATCTTCCCCAAAATTATCCGTAACCACCGGAATTCAATATTCACCATTAATGTCGATTTCGCGCGCGAGAGTCCTTACAAAACAAGGTGATTGCCCTAGCTGCTCATTGCACGATAACGGTTCCATTACATAAAATATCCCCAGAAGTAAGGTATTATCTACCGGAACCCAAACTAACTTCCCCGTACTCGGAGGTACTTTACCAAGCTGATTTATCTTTAGCGAAAACGAATGCAGTACAGGTGGCAACACTTTTGCGATCGGTGTGCCTTGCGTCTTAGCATCACTTGCGACCATGTCTCCCAAGTGAAAAAGTTCCACCGAGGTCCACGGTTTGCCGCGAAAGATCTGTCTTAGCCCGGTGTTTTTCCAGTAAGTCTAGTTCGAGGATCACTGAATCACATTCTCCTGTGCATGGTAGCACTTTCATGCGTGCTGTGAATTTCCTGTCTTCTACTGAGAAACTAATACTATTCCAAGCGACTCCAATATACTATCACCTAACCCCCGCAAATTATAACGCGGTTGGCCGAGCCTCCCCCTACTTACCAGGTACTAACAAAAATTTCGTCTATTTGCCATTCATAACACCCAAATGCAACATTCCGTCTTCCCATTAACTTTCGTAGTGCTACATTTTAACGGGATTGTTTCTGGAAGATTAGGAAATTATTTCGCTGCTTTTTAATCATATTACAAAATTTATTCAAATTTACAATCAACATATATCGACGAGATGGATTTTCTGTTCACAGTTGTCGCACATTCATAAGATCGCGAAAGTGGAAACTTCGAATGTTTGTTTCTGCAACTGATATTGCATGTGTAAATGCTTGGACGAGTACAAGAAAAACGCATAGGAATGATGTGTTACTAAAAGTAAGACCCTTGGTTCCTTTACTTTAGGAGAAATGTAGCCAGGTATTGAAAAAAGTAGAAAAGACAGCTGCCAGGAAAAGGGATCGCCTCACTAGTGACAGACAATGCCATCTCGAAACCAGTCAATATGGAAGTTCTCTTTGCTATCATAACATTTCGATCAGAATGGGATTTAGAGACAAGTTATAAATATGTCACTTATCTTTCCTTCTTATGCTTTCACCTACGAAAATGCAGCATTCACTCACAAGTAATTGTTTTTACCTAGACTCTAAACATATTAACCGACTGACCGGAAGTAGAAAAATTACTGAGAAGCGTCCAAATGACTGTACATATTAAGTTTGGTTTTGTTGTAGCACAGACTGACAAGAGATGTAGACTATGTTCTCAGATAAACTCTCTACTTGAGACAATATGAGGACAGCAATCACAAATGGTAAAATTTGAGGAATTGTAATATGACCTAAAGGGTTGACTGTGTACTGTAAAAAGTCGAATAACTTGGCGTTTGCCGATAACCTTGTTCTCATACAGATAAACCTTGGTTCTATAATCTGTTGCTGTGGGGCACATAGTTGCATGACTCTCCATATCCTTTCCTTCCTACAGCCCTAATCCTTCCTTGTATTTCTTACGCCTCCTCTCTGCCCCTCCTATCCTCCCTCGCTTAACTCACGTCACCCCTCCCCTCCCTCTGGACTCCGTATGCCCCAACCTTCCCCCCACCTCCCACTCCCATCCCCACCACCACCCTCTCCTCCCGCCCCTGGGCGCTTCCCATACCTCCCCTGTCCCCTGCGGGGTCTTCGTTCCGAATTGTAACTCGTGTTCCAGTTTTTATCGTGAAGTATCTTGTGGTGCATTGTTAAAACTTCAGCAACCGCCATATCGGCAGAACTAAGTGTTACCATGCATTTTTATCAGTACTTCCTTCTCGTCGTCTGTCAATAGTGTTTACGTCAGTGTGTTTTTAGCCACCCTAGCAATTTTAACTCTGCTTGTGTCCGTTACAATCTACTCTTAACGTCATTTAAGTCCCCATCAGTCACCTTTTCGTATTTTAAATTCTTCCTCGTCAAATTTAGCTCGCTAATGGTCAAAAATTGGTCATTTGGCTGAAAAGTGGGGCCAAGGGCATTGTCAGCTTGCCAAATCAGGGGTTTTAAAATCTTAATATATATTAATTGAGGTGTCTGTGCCTATATTTCACTCTGCCCTTTTCAGTAGTCTGGGAATTTTGACACTGGCGTCACAATACGGTTTTTCTTTAACCCTAGAACGGTCGGGCGAAAAAAGTTTCATGAACGGTCGGGATGGTCTGAGAGACCCAATATATAAAACACTTTTAACAAGTGACGAAATGTATATTTTCATAAAATGACTATTTTTTTTTTAATTTTATTCAGAAAGTACTAAATGATACAGTGACATTATTTTACCTGTCTGAATTGTACAATAATTATAATAAAATAAAACTGAAAAATGTACCTCTTGGTAGTACCAAAGGTTAGTAAACAGAATATACAAGAAAATTTCATTGAAATATGAATATAAATCAGAATAAGTACAATAACTAAGAAACAAAAATGTTGAATTATCACTACATAAATGGAAATTGTGAACATATGAATACTTTGTGAGGTATAGGCCTCTAAAGTTGTCACTTTTCAAAACATTCATCGCAAACTATTTCTTCATGTGCCAAGCATAACGACACCTTGCAAACTTCGCAAAAAATTTTGTTTTGCTGTCTTTGCATTCGTAGCATCTTCCCCTTCTCCCTGGTTGTGGATCTTCAACTATGCCTTGTTCTTGGGTGCCGGAGGGGTTAGAAGCAAGCCTGCGAATTTGGCGCGGAAGGTTTGCCCGGGTTGCGCGCATTTTCAAATATGGTATTACGAGAGACTTCCCTAGCGTTCTCAGGTACTCTCTCCTAACTGAAACATTTCCGTTGGCTTTGAACACAATGTAGCCATTCAGAGCTGCAATGTTCAACATATGAAAAAAAGAGAGTGAGGCCACCGTGTTGTTCCTCTGGCAACTGTGTATTCACCGCACATAGCATCAACAACGCCCTTGGTTTTGTTGAAGTACGTTATTATACTCGGCTTTTTCTTTCCGCCGCTGTCACTGTCAATTTCATCATCACTATGTATTGATGGCAAAAGCAATACTGATTTGTTCCTTTTTGGTACATATGAAAGCAATGTGATGTATTCCTGAAATCCACACAAACTTGGGTACAATTCTTTAGACTTTTTGGGTAAAAACTCAAACGGAATTTCAGGCTTATTTTCTTTTTAAACGTACCGACAGCAGTTATTTTCTTCTCATGTAAGAGCCTCTTGTCGATTGGGTAAGAAGTAAACTAATTGTCAACTGTCATATAAAATTTTGTGTATTTCACTGTACAAGAGACTTTCTCGTGCCATTTTATACTATAAAGTATTGACTGATAGCTTGTTGTTAGGAGATCACAAATAGTCCGCAAAGTAACTGGTAACTCAACGATACAACAAAATATAAGCGGGATCGCACTGGCAGAAATTAGTTACGTAGACGGTCGGGCTTTTTGAGACTGCCAAACAATGACTAAGCAATGAAAAACCTCATTCAAGCTGTCAACGCTTTCTCGCGGGTGTTTGAGGAAGCTAGCGGACCGCTCGAGTCAAACCATCAATTATAAGAATATAAAATCAGTGAAACAAAAACTACTGGGTCTCACAGACCTAGACCGACCGTTCTAGGGTTAATATCGTTTGTAGTTAATAATATCATCTTATTCCCACAAGTTAGTAGCTTTCACTCGGTGAATACTAGACAGAAGTCGTATCTACATTTGTATCACACCACCTTGACACTTGTGCAGAAAGGTGTACAGTATTCTGCATCATCCATTTTCAATAATCTGTCACAAGAACCAAAGATTTTAGCACTAATGCACATGCTTTCACATCTAAAATGACGAGCTACCTCATGGCTCACTCCTTTTATTCTGGCGGGGAACTCCTAAAAAGTAAAACAATTAAGCTAATTCATTTTTTTCTTTATTGATTCTTCTCACTTTGTCTTAAGATTGTCGTGTGCATAGTACTACTTAAAATTTTTCTATTGCCATTCTTGTGAAAAATGTGACTTGTTCCATGACCATGGAGTCTCACTCCTCAATTGGGTCCTATGGAACAGAAAACCATATTACTATTATTATTAGGCAGTTAAAACTACACTTCGCAAACGAATAGTGTTTGTATGTGGTAGTAGGTATGAGTCTCCCATTATGCACTATAGTGGTAGTGGCTTGATAATGATAAGGGGGTGGAAAATATGGAAGTTGAAGGTTACCAACTTATATAAAATCAATATTTTGCTGTTCAGCAAAAACTACACTATGGAGACCAACAATGTCGCTGTATTGTTGTAGTACAAAGTGACTCGTTATACACCGTAGGAGTTACGTGTCGATAGTTATAAGAGGGTCAGCTTATATAAAATTCGAATAGCGATGACCTTTGAATAGAATAGAGTTTGTTTTTCTGCAACAAGCGTACGAATAAAGAAAAAGAAGTGCATCTTGCAGTTTGAAAGGACAAACCACCAAGAAAGATGCCGAAGCATGAGAAAGAAATTTCGCGTTCTTGATCCATTTCTAAAAGACGGAAAACGGCGCCGAAAAGTGTATCTAGAGACGATAGAAACTTGAAATTTGCAGACGTTGTTTATCTTACACTGTAGGAATCAGCGATTTTTCGATATTCCCCTCCCCAAGGGGCTGAAATAGGGGACGAACTTTTATTTGGAAATATGTTGCTATTAAGGCAAGAAATACAAAACTTCGGATTTAGATTTTTGGTTGGAATTTTAAAAACACGTGTTTAGATATTTTTGGTAGTGCAACCATTAAGCGGGTGAAATAAGGGAAAAGCTTTTAAGGGTGCCACTAAGTGTATTTTGATAGTAGAAATGCGAAAATTTGGATTTGGAACCCTGGTTAGAATTTGAAACAAAAAATGTGTTTCGGGATGTTTTCAGTTCTGCCATCAGTGGTGGAATAGAGGGTGGCAAGTTGTATCAAAATACTTGATTGGGAAAGCATTTTTAAAGCTAAATCTATGAAAATTTATATTTAGAAGTAGAAACAACCAATGCAGACCATGCAATATAAGTATGCGAAGCAGCGGGAGTTAAGGTAGTTACTAATAAAGAGAAAAAGAGCTCCGTAATTGCAGCATACATTTTTAATAACTTTGGACCTTTTAATGAAGCGTACACTCCAATTTAAAGTGAAAAATTCGATGTGAGATGCTTTGTTAATTATCGCCTGGGGCAAGTGAAACAGACTTGCAGACGAAAGGCGACAACATCTACATCTACATACATACTCCGCAATTCACCGTAAGGTGCGTGGCGGAGGGTACACTGTACCACTACTAGGCATTTCCTTTCCTATTCCACTCCCAAATTGAACGAGGAAAAAAAAAGAATGATGTGATTCTTCAGTTTCTCCCGGCGTATTTGATGATCAAAATATCCACGGGTGTACTGCCGGTCTATAGTGTCCAACGGGCACAATATTTCGGCGATCATTCAATGGCGCCGCGGCCGCGCAGTGGAATCGATTGCGCCGGCGTCTGAGAAGACGTCGGTGTGAGGGCTCTGTCCGCCGTGGTCGTCACTTCGGTACGTTTGCTAGATTTACTCTTAATTAACCCAATCGCTGGTTCCCAAGCTTTGCTAAGATTATAGCCAGAGTCACGGTTTATGAGGTCGTCACTTGTGCGAATTTCAATGGCCTCTCTAACGACGCAGTCCCAGTATCTCGACGTCTGTACCAGAATCCTAGTGTGTTCATACTCCATGGCGTGATTCTCCGACAAACAATGTTCAGCGACCGCCGACTTGCTCGGATACATCAATCGTGTGTGCCTCTGGTGTTCAACGCATCGATCCTCGACGGTGCGCATCGTCTGTCCAATATATGACTTTCCACACTGACACGGAATCTGGTACACGCCCGCCTTCCTCAAACCGAGATCATCTTTAGCGCTCCCCACCAGTGCACGAAGTTTATTCGGCGGACAAAAAACATTTCCAACCTGGTGTTTTCTCCTAATGCGGGCGATCTTCCCTGAGAGTGCGCCGGTATATGGAACGAACGCAGTGCCTACATCCTCCCTTGCGTTTTCATCCGTTTCCACAGGTTGTGTTGTAGTGGTTGGGCGGAGAGCCCGCTGAATCTGCCACTCTGAGTACCCATTTTTTCGAAATACGGTTCTCAGGTGTTCCAATTCCTGGGGTAGACTCTCTGCGTCGGAGGTAGTGCGCGCCCTATGTACTAGAGTTTTAAGTACCCCATTCCTCTGTGAAGGGTGGTGACAGCTGTCTGCGTGTAAATACAGATCAGTGTGCGTTGTCTTCCGATATACACAATGACCCAGGGTGCCGTCAGCTCTTCTCTTGACCAAGACGTCAAGGAACGGCAATTTACCCTCCGTTTCAGTCTCCATAGTGAATTTGATGTTGGGGTGTATGGAGTTCAGATGTGTAAGGAAGTCAAGGAGTTTATCCATACCATGTGGCCAGATGACGAAAGTGTCGTCCACATAACGGAAAAAGCAAGTAGGTTTCCAGAAAGATGATGCAAGGGCTTCCTCCTCGAAATTCTCCATGTATAAATTTGCGACCACAGGGGAGAGTGGGCTACCCATGGCGACTCCCTCCGTTTGTTCGTAGTATTCGCCATTGAAAAGAAAATACGTGGAGGTCAAGACATGCCTAAAAAGTTCGGTGGTCTTCTCGTCAAATTTCTGACCAATCAAATCTAGTGACTCTCGAAGGGGCACCCTCGTAAACAACGAAACGACGTCAAAACTTACCATGATATCTGACTCATCCAGCCTGAAGTTGTTAAGGCGTTTCACAAAATCCACGGAATTACGGATGTGATGAGGGCATTTACCCACATAAGGACTTCATATTCCCGTCAAGTATTTGGCCAACAAATATGTAGGTGCCCTGATGTTACTGACAATGGGACGTAACGGCACCCCATCTTTGTGAACCTTAGGGAGTCCATAAAGTCTTGGCGGTACCGGACCTTGAGGTAAAAGTTTCTTGGCGACACCCTCCGGTAAATCCGCATCCTTGAGAAGCGCCCTCGTCTTGTTTTCCACCTTCTTTGTGGGGTCAACGCTGATCTTCCGGTAGGAATCGTCATTTAGCAGGCTCTGCATCTTTTCAGTGTAGTCCTTATGGGAGACAAGAACCGTAGCATTGCCTTTGTCAGCCGGTAAGACAACAATATCAGGGCGCTCCCTCAGGTCACGAATGGCAGCCCTCTCTTTACTAGTGATGTTTGACTTCGTGGGCTTGGATTTCGTCAATGCACGACAAGTTTCACGACGTATTTCCTCAGCTGAATCAGGCGGAAGTCGAGCTGCAACCTGTTCAACAGCACTAATAATTTCTGCGACAGGTGTGAACTTGGGGGTAGGAGCAAAGTTGAGTCCTTTCTCTAAAACTGAGACCGCATCATCACTCAACTCCATGCCACTCAGATTGAGGACGGTCTTGCACGGAACCTGCAGAGGTGGCTTGTCAAGGAGGCGTGAGAACTTAGCTGTTTGACGTCCCGTTGCCTTCTTATGGGCGGAATCGGCTGCAACCGAAGTAACACCATCAATCCAATCGCAGGAAAAAGACGTGAAGTGACTAGCCAGTTGCAAATGCAGATGGAATAGTTCCAGAGAGACGAACTCAAGACTACGGCGGGTGAAATGCACTCTCTCACGAAACAATGCGAAGCCGGCCCGTTTTTTAATTCTCTTGGCTGCTGCAGAATCGATGTGATGCGTAACCTTAGCAAAATTTTTGGAACAACATTCTCGGAACGACATCTCTTTAGAAAAGCAAGAGTACATAGCAAACGACATCTACGGTGGCGCAACTTTTCAAATTTCTTCATGCTGCGATACATCTCTGTCCGTCAGTTCACCTGATGATGGCGACATGTATGATCGCCGAAATATTGTGCCCGTTGGACACTATAGACCGGCAGTACACCCGTGGATATTTTGATCAAAAAAAAGAATGCCTATATGCCTCCGTACGAGCCCTAATTTCTCTTATCTTGCTTTGTGATCTTTACGCGAAATGTAAGTAGGCGGCAGCAAGATCGTACTACACTCAGCTTCAAATTACGGCCCTCTAAATTTACTTAACAGACATTCACGAAAAGAACGTCGTCTTTCTTCCAGCGATCCCCAATTGAGTTGTCGGTGCATTTCCGTGACACTCGAGCATTGGTCGAACATACCAGTAACAAACCTAGCTGCTCGCCTCTGAACCGTCTCTGTGTCTTCCTTTAAACTGATCTGCTGCGGGTCCCAAACACTTGAGCAATACTCAAGACGTGGTCGTACAAGCGTTTTATACGCGGTCTCCTTTACAGGTGAAGCACATCTTCCCAAAATTCTCCCAATAAACCGAAGTCGGCTGTCCGCCTTACTCACAACTGTCCTTACATGCTCGTTCCATTTCATATCGCTCTGCAATGTTACGCCTAGATATTTGAACGACGCGACAGCATCAAGAAGCTCACTACTAATGCTGTATTCGAACATTATGGGATTGTTATTTCTACTCATGCGCTTCACCTTACACTTTTCTACATTGAGAGCTAGCTGTCATTCTTCGCACCAACTAGAAATTTTGTCTAAGTCAACCTGTACGCTATTACAGTCAGTTACAGATGACACCCTCCCATACACCACAGCATCATCAGCAAACAGCCGCAAATTACAACAAACATGAAGAGACCTGACTTGAGGTGCAGCGCGCCGCGGCGCCAGCATCTGACGGCTGCAGTACTCGCTGTCAGCTTGAGGAGTCCTCCTCAAACAGGTGCATATGGCAGCGAGTGTGCCGACGCGATTAGCTGGGGAAGCATTGTGAGTGGCGAGTCAACAGCTCGTTAAGACAATGGCACTTGCCGGAGGCGGGCCCAGCCACCGCTGCCTGCTGTGTACACAGACGCAGCAGGCGCGGCCTCCGCCAGTTATCGAACTGCCGATGGCGCGAGTCACTCCGCCTCTTAGCACCCACACAGCCACTCCGTTAAGTCAGGCGCCCGGCTGCGACCAACCGTTCTGCAACGAATGCGTCATCTGAAACGATCTTATAAACAAATAATTCGTTTTAACCCTAGAACGGTCAGACGAAAAATGTTTCATGAACGGTCGGGCATTTTTATCAGTACTTCCGTCTCGTCGTCTGTCAATAGTGTTTACGTCAGTGTGTTTTTAGCCACCCTAGCAATTTTAACTCTGCTTGTGTCCGTTACAATCTACTCTTAACGTCATTTAAGTCCCCATCAGTCACCTTTTCGTATTTTAAATTCTTCCTCGTCAAATTTAGCTCGCTAATGGTCAAAAATTGGTCATTTGGCTGAAAAGTGGGGCCAAGGGCATTGTCAGCTTGCCAAATCAGGGGTTTTAAAATCTTAATATATATTAATTGAGGTGTCTGTGCCTATATTTCACTCTGCCCTTTTCAGTAGTCTGGGAATTTTGACACTGGCGTCACAATACGGTTTTTCTTTAACCCTAGAACGGTCGGGCGAAAAAAGTTTCATGAACGGTCGGGATGGTCTGAGAGACCCAATATATAAAACACTTTTAACAAGTGACGAAATGTATATTTTCATAAAATGACTATTTTTTTTTAAATTTTATTCAGAAAGTACTAAATGATACAGTGACATTATTTTACCTGTCTGAATTGTACAATAATTATAATAAAATAAAACTGAAAAATGTACCTCTTGGTAGTACCAAAGGTTAGTAAACAGAATATACAAGAAAATTTCATTGAAATATGAATATAAATCAGAATAAGTACAATAACTAAGAAACAAAAATGTTGAATTATCACTACATAAATGGAAATTGTGAACATATGAATACTTTGTGAGGTATAGGCCTCTAAAGTTGTCACTTTTCAAAACATTCATCGCAAGCTATTTCTGCATGCGCCAAGGATAACCACACCTTGCAAACTTTGCAAAAGTATTTTGTTTTGCTGTCTTTGCATTCGTACCATCTTCCCCTTCTCCCTCGTTGTGGATCTTCAACTATGCCTTGTTCTTGGGTGCCGGAGAGGTTAGAAGCAAGCCTGCGAATTTGGCGCGGAAGGTTTGCCTTGGTTGCGCGCATTTTCAAATATGGTGTTACGAGAGACTTCCCTAGCGTTCTCAGGTACTCTCTTCTAACAAACATTTCCGTTGGCTTTGAACACAATGTAGTCATTCAGAGAGTGAGGCCAGCGTCTTGTTCCTCTGACAACCGTGTATTCACCGCACACAGCATCAACAACGTCTACGCCGCCCTTGGTTTTGTTGAAGTACGTTATTATACTCGGCTTTTTCTTTCCGCCGCTGTCACTGTCAATTTCATCATCATTATGCATTGATGACAAAAGCAATATTGATTTGTTCCGTTTTGGTACACATGAAAGCAATGTGATGTATTCCTGAAATCCAAACATACTTGAGTATGACTTTTCATTAGACTTTTTGAGTAAAGCATCAAACGGAATTTCAGGCTTATTTTTTAACGTACCAACAACAATTATATTCTTCTCGTGTAACAGCCTCTTGACGGTTGGGTAAGAAGTAAACTAATTGTCAACAGTCATAAAATTTTGTATATTTCACTGTACGAGAAACTTTCTCGTGCCAATTTTATACTATAAACTATTGACTGATAGCTTGGTGTTAGGAGATCACAAATAGTCCGCAAAGTAACTGGTAACTCAACGATACAACGAAATATAAGCGGGATCGCACTGGCAGAAATTAGTTACGTAGACGGTCGGGCTGGGTCTGAGAGACCCGCGCGCTTTTTGAAAGACTGCCAAACAATGACTAAACAATGAAAAACCTCATTCAAGCTGTCAACGCTTTCTCTCGGGTGTTTTAGGAAGCTAGCGGACCGCTCGAGTCAAATCAGCAATTATAAGAATAAAATCAGTGAAACAAAAACTATTGGTTTGTAACGTGAATTTATTGAAGTTTCCTTTCATCATACATTTTACTACATTACTGGCCATTAAAATTACTACACCAAGAAGAAATGCAGATGATAATTGGGTATTCGTTGGACAAATATATTATACTAGAACTGACATGTGATTACATTTTCACGCAATTTGGGTGCATAGATCCCGAGAAATCAGTACCCATAACAACCACCTCTAGCCGTAATAACGGCTTTGATAGGCCTGGGCATTGAGTCAAACAGATCTTGGGTGACGTGTACAGGTACAGATGCCCATCCAGCTTCAATACGATACCACAGTTCATCAAGACTAGTTACGGGCGTATTGTGACGAGCCACTTGCTCGGCCACCATTGAAAAGACGTTTTCAATTGGTGAGAGATGTGGAGAATGTGCTGGCCACGGCAGCAGTCGAACATTTTCAGTATCCAGAAAGGTTCGTACAGGACCTGCAACATGCGATCGTGCATTATCCTGCTGAAATATAGGGATCGAATGAAGGAAAGAGCCACTGGTCGTAACACATCTGAAATGTAACGGCCACTGTTCAAAGTGCCGTCGATGCGAACGAGAGTTGACTGAGACGTGTAACCAATGGCGCCCCATACCATCACGCCGAGTGATGCGTCAGTATGGCGATAACGAACACACGCTTCCAATGTGCGTTCACCGCGATGTCGCCAAACATGGATGCGAACATCATGATGCTGTAAATACAACCTGGACTGAGGCGCTCTAGTCACGGTCTGCACGGCCACTACAACAACCATCTGCACGAACAGTTCGACGACGTTTGCAGTAGCATGGACTTATCAGCTCGGAGACCATGGCTGCGGTTACCCTTGACGCTGCACACAGGCAGGAGAGCCTGCGATGATGCACGCAACGACGAACCTGTTTGCACGATTGGGAAAAGGTCAAATTTAAATGTTTATAGAACTTATGGGACTTAACTACGGGGTCATCAGTCCCTAAGCTTACAAACTACTTATGAACTAGCTAAGACTACGTAAGGCACAAATATCCATGCCCGAGGGGGGATTCGAACCCCCGACCGTAGTGGCCGTGCAGACCGCGACTGTAGCGCCTCAGTCCCCTCGGCCGGCTAGATAGATTTAAGTGGACGTGAACAGCAGTCTGAGGATGAACTTAAACGTTCGAAACTGGTAACGGCGCTATTTAGCAAATAAATAGCATAATTAAAATTCGTTGGTTGCTGTCTTCTTTCATGTAATCATTACGCTGAATTTTAAATGTTTTGAAATATTTAGGAAGAAATAGTTGACAGTATTTTTTAACTGTGGTTGACTCACAGTTTAGAGATTGAACAAGCTTTTGCACCCCTGCTTGTTGGAGTTGAAACGGAAGTTTAATGTTTATTTCCCCTGTGTTGTTTATAGCAAACACGAGTCTGACAATGTCTTCTATTTCCATATTAGCCATCTCCTGTGCAAAATGCTTACAAGGAAAGATTGGCTCCTTGGTGCAATTTGCAGGGGGAGGAAGCTCATCTGCTACTCTGCGAAAAATTATCGCCGTGAAGTCTTCTTACATGAACGTAAATTAAAAATTGTGTGATCATTAATCATTACAAGGTTAAGAACGTTGTAAAAGACATGCGCCGGCCGTCGGTGAGTGCCAGTTTAGACACCGCAATATCTTGTCATTTGATCAACTATACCAATAGCACACTTGATTTAATTACAAAGCTACACAGATTCTCTAATTTTATTCTCAGTATTACATTGCCCTAACATCCAGCATGCCTCTTACTCAGAATGACGACTATAAACTCGACACCTAAAGAGTAGAACAAATATGTACAGTGCAGTCCGTGCTTACTAGTTCAAAAACTGAGGTACAATAGTATTAGTTACGTTGTGCAAGACGTAAATCACCTTAAGAAATTTCAGATTCTATTTGCCGGATCATTTGATACAGCTAAATCACTTTGAGTCAGCAATTTCCACTGGATCAAACACGTCGTCGTCTTCCTCTTGAGAGAACCTCTGCATTCGTGCTACCGCATCGCCCTGCGATCGCAGCTTCAGTGGCGCAGACGCCACAATAAACCACAAGCTCACGTCGCAGCCACCCGGAATGACTGAGCCCACGCGGCTTGACCAAAGGCAAAGATACACTTGCCGGACACTTTTACAAGGACGACGCGCCTGACATCTGCTGCCGTGTCACAGAATTATTAGTAGTCACCCAGACAGAGGTGTGGTTATTGTGTGACTTCCCATTGCCACTCCATATGTCTGTATAGCGCCAGTACACAGAAAATCGAAAGCCGCTCACTGATATATGGCTCCACCCGACCTTCTAGCTAGTGTAATAACATACTAAAACATCTCGTGATTAACGTCGAGACATGCCCAGAAATAATTTCACACCAAAAACTGGCGTTGCTGATATACGATTCTGTTAAATTGTGTACAGGTCAAAAACGACCCATCCAGTACTACTGGTATAACAGATAAATTTTTCATACTTCTAAATGGCCTAGAAGGATGAAAGTTTGGTGAGTTTTGCAACTATAAATGATTAAAAGTCACCAGAGGGTTTGATCCTAGGATGAATATGGTGGTGGATAGTGCTCTCGAATCACCCCTGTGGGTCAAAAATGACTTCTGTGGTACTTCCAGTGTTAAACATCATAAAACGAATGACATAAATTACATTATAGCTTAGCGTGTTTACAATTATTAGCTAACTGGAAATTACTAGTATCTTTAAGTTTATTAATAATAAATGAATCTTCGAGAATGGTGTCCAAGAAGAAGTGATCACAGCCATTCAGAATGAGCCTCATACGTATTGGCGCCAATTTCCCACAGGATGCCAATCTCTTGTTGCATCTGTTATGTTTCTCACCCATGCTACCTCTATTGAAACCTGATTTGAAATCATATTTACTATTAACATAATGGCTAGAAGCCAGTAGTACCACAACCTCAAGACCGTAATTAACAATTCAAGCGATGGATATGTATAAGTCTTTCTTGCTTTAGTTTTGTTGACTACGATGATGGATCGTTCTCCGAAAAAAAATTGGGACATTTAAGAGTGAACTTCAAAAGTTCGAACAATCTGAAAAAAAAATCGCAACTTTTCAAAAATGTTCAAATGTTGTATAGTCTATGGGACTTAACTACGGGGTCATCAGTCCCTAAACTTACAAACTACTTTGAACTACTTACGAACTAGGACGGCACAAATATCCATGCCCGAGGGGGGATTCGAACCCCCGACCGTAGTGGCCGTGATGACCGTGACTGGAGCGCCTCAGTCACCTCGGCCACCGCGGCCGGCTCGCAACTTTTAAAAGCATTCTCGGTCATAACTGTTGGCACAAATGACCTATTTGACAGATAGCAGTGATATGTGGGATAAATAAGTAGTTTCTCTTTTGTTGCTTGACATTGGGGACATTTCAATAAACTTCGACTTTGCTTGACAATCACCACGAAAGATGGCAGATATTTGTAATAAATTTGAGATGGGCAAAGAGAGGAAATTGACATACAGGGGGTTAGGCACATGTCATATCAAGACTGAAAAGTGAGATTGATAGACGAAGGGAAGGAGAAAATTGAGAGGGGAGGAGGAGATGGACAGGTGAGATGAAGACACGAAAAGACAGGGGCGAAAGAACAGATGGACAGCGGGATGGGCAGGAGGAAACAGAAATATAGAGGAAAGGACGATTTGAATAAATACATAATGTAGGGAATCTTACTGCACCATCGTTTCCATCAAGAGGAGGGAAGAAAGAGTACAACAGTGAGAAGACAGGAGCTGGACTGACAGAAGATTGGAACAAATAAACAACTTAAGGGCAAGACAAAAATGTGATTTATCACCAAACCTTGCAATGATTACATTAATTATGTGCGGAAGTTTTATTACATTTTTTCGATAAAGTCAAAGAAAAACAAATTCACATCATTATATGAAAGCAAATATTTTGGAAGATCTGTGCTCCAAAATATGCTTCTCTCCAAAACCTACTTCATTCAACTTCTTAAATAAGAGACTTTCCTCTGTTAATTTTTGAGCTTATTAAGGATACAGAATCAGTAAACAAAGGAACACTGAACTAATGTTATAGGATAGAATTCGTTTTAATTACAACCCTTCTGACGATACCTTCCGCTGATGTAGCAATTTCGGAACCCTAAAATGCTTAGGAGAATTTAAATTTCATAATAGAATTAGAAGTTTTACACTGTATGCAATAACAGAAACTTAGGAAGTAGTGGAAATCGTATCCGCGCCATAAAATCAGCGTAATTATAATACTGTTGCTCACTTTGTCTTACGCCTGTTTTGAAATTGTTTATTTAGACGTTTCCTTGTGTTATTTGCGGTGGCTATATGATTTTCTAGGATCCCTCCCATCATGAAATTGTACCGGGACATATGTGTTTACTGCATGACCGGCTACTCTTTTACACTTTAGAACAGTTCCTCTACAGCCTTGTTTCTACAGCTAAAAGTTCTTTACTTGAGCACATGAATCTTTTTATTTGTGTTATTTCCCTTTATTCTTCTGCAACCTTTGTTGCTACAACTTCCTGATAATGTGTAATGCAAATTTCGATGTGGATATCCTCAGAGAGGTCACACGCATTGGTTGTCATTAGAAGTTTAATTTCCTTGATGAAATTGTGTTATAATAATATGTTTCAGTCATATCATTCTTTGAAAATGTATTTTATTTCTTTTTATCCACCATACTCTAAAATAAGAGCTTCTCAGGCATTTTACGACACATCACAGTCCCTTTATTGAGTCTGCTATTAGCTCGGCAACTTTACCGTGAGTAACTTCCTGTGGAAGCGTCAACTTACAACAGAATGAGACATGATTGTAGCCTGTTTCTTAAGTTATTCAACACATTCGTGGGGCAAGTAGTAAAAGTTAATAAGTTAGAACTATGAACAGAAATTTAGGTTAAGGTATAAATAATAATTTAGGTTTTAGGGAGTCTTTCATGAAAGTGTTTGAGGTGTAGCCTCATACGGAAGAGTAACATGGATGCTAAACTGTGCAGACTAGGAGGAAGGGCATCTTTGGGCAAGTCGTTCTAATGAAGAATACTGAAAATTATATTGCTACATAATTAACGGCGACATACTGCATTGAATGCTGAAGGAATAAATGTTACAGCGCAATTTGACTAATGGATGATAATGGCTGGTAGGATACATTTTGAAACGTCGAGGAATAGATAGGTACTTTAGTAATGAGGGGAATAGTGATATGTTATAATCTTAAAGGAGACCCTGGATGAGCTGTCGTAAGCAGACATAAGTGGAAGTATGCAGTAATGAAAACGGTCGTGCATCAAATCAACCTTTAGAGTGAATAACACAGCAATAAAACACCCAAAAATCTGGATTGATTCAAGGAAACTGAATTGCTTAATAAATTCAAATATCTGTGTTCGTAGCAAATGCAAATCACCTCTGGTACTGGAGAAATCAGATTTTTCTGGGGGAAAGTTAATAGACGTTTACATAACAGGTGGCAATCGAAATAGTTGTTCATATTGTGTTAAGTTGAAATGCTGACTAATTTACATAACATATGGCACCAGTTGTAAGAAACGGAAAAGTTATTACGAACGACAGCCTACTTTTGCTGCTAGTAGTTCTTATATCATGTGAAACGGAGGGTTGCTTGACTGTTAGCATTGCGGTGGTAGTTTACACGGCAGATAGCTCTTCATAGGGCAGTAGATAAACGAGGGTCTGACGTGCAGAGTTCCTCGCGGTTCGTGAAATGACGTGTAATGCATCAGCTGTGCATGGTCGATCGATTGGACGTTTACCGGATGCCCGTGTACTCATTACAGTCGACAGGCGTTTGCGTGAAATTGATACTTCACGCACAAGCTCTCCACCGCGATGGAACATTAAACCCAATGGACTATGCACTGTGTTGGCACTAGCCCGCACGCCAGCTCCCATCCTATCGCTGGTACACTGCACGAAGCGTTTCACATAGCGTGATGTAGTTTAGCGGGGGCCACTTTGCTCATATTTCATCAGCCAGAGTAGGTGTTTCTACTCCCTGATCGGTCAGCTGTTTTAGAGGATGCGCTTCCAAAGTCTGGTTACGAGAACGTCATATTATTATTCATGGAAACATTCTCTTAAGAGACAAGGTAATTTCTGCGACATCAATGATCACTAGCTCGCATACCATTGTGAAACGTCACTTTGGAGTGTAACTGGGCAGAACACGAGAGCTGGAGGGGTTGGGGGGACGGGTAAATGACTGACTCAGCAACATACCCTTACTGTTCCGATGTCTAGAATTTCCTGCAAACTGTAACGGATTTACCCCAATAAAACACGTTGTCTTAGTTAACGGACCATTCGTTACCCTTTATCCCTATGTATGTAACAATAGAAGGATCACCAATATATAGTTATTTTTTTAAAATCCATAGCCTACTGATACTCAGACACAATAATGTTGTGTACAGAACAATTACTGAGACAATTTTTTACTGTCATTCGAAAATTACCGTAAATATAGATAACAAAATAGTAATTAACACGATTAATTTTCGCAATATTAATGAATTAAGCATTTCAAAAGAATTATTCACAACAGTCTTTTGACACCACATAATCATATTCAAATGGAAATAATGTTATAAAACACCTTGTCTTAACTTCAGATTTACAATTTTGACCATACTTTCGTTTAGTTGCAGATAAAATCTTGTATAATACTAACATTGTCTTGTAACATGATGCAATTACTCGTATTACTACAAGAATATAATTATTAACATTTGCAATGCATTTTAAACAGTTTGCTATAATCAGTTTGTAGCAAAACTATATAGCTGTTTCATTATTTAACAGTTTCAATGATGTAAACAAAACAACACTGTGAGACGATACTGTCGTACCGGCTAACTGCTCCACCCGATCGATTTCGCCAATGTATCATCCCATTCACATGTTTTTAACCTCTAACTTGATTCTTGTCATGCTCTCCTGTTTTGAAAGGGAAAAAGTATTTCACAATCATGAAAAGAGTAACACATGTTTTATTGGATCTTACCCTGTGCTCTAAAACTGTAGGTATCTCTTCCTGCGATGCCATGAGTTCAATCTAGATGCGTTATCCGTGCTAGCCGCTTTCATTTGTTAAATTTTATACTTTCGATCGAGTCGGTTCCTTCATCTGAAAATGAACGTAACGTAGTGGGGACTACTATAGATACATACTCAGGATAAAGCCTACATAAATACTTAGTTAGGTTTAGTCTCAGTGATTGTAATGCTAGGTTATAGTATCTGTTTCTTTTTATGGTTCTGTAGTCAAACATGCAGCAGTGTACTTCAGTTTACTACAAAGAACCCAGGCTGCCAAATATTTCTTGATGAATACCAGTGTGACCGATCATACTAGTAGCACTACATTTGCGAGCAGCGAGATTGTTGTACTGTATTATGTGACATTAACAATTAAGATAATACCGTCATGAGTGAAAATGCGTAGATGATAAATTTTGAGTACTTTTTACAAAACTTTTTTTATTGTAGACAAGATCACAAAAAATAATTAACCATTAAACCTAAGAGTTTACAAATAAAAAATATAATCAAACATCTGCTTGCGTTAAAAGAGGATGTCAGATAATCGAGGTTTAACCTGAAAATACCGTGCAAGAAGTATAATCCAAAATGTTTAAAAACAAAAACAATCATCTAAAATGTCTGTATAAATTACTCATCTCATAATAAATAGTATCACAGGATACATGCATTTTCCGTAGTGGTTTTCGTTACAGAGTTCGTATTGATACAGTAGATGCGAGTAACGAAATGTAACAATTCAGTACATCGTATCAGCCAAAGTATTCGTTCCTCAGTACCGAATACATACGGTTTGCTACAGCTCTAGTCATCCAAAATGTAGAGAAAACAATGTTTAATAAAACGGAGAATATCACGATCGAAGAAAAATTATACGTCCGGAGAATTATTTTAATGACTATACGTTACATACGGAACTTACTGATGATTTTATTGTAAGGTAATAGTTCTGTACCCGTAAATCGAAGTCTTGGAATAGAAAAGGCTGTAAGTAGCACTATCATATTTTTTAGGAAAAAGTTTGAACAACATGAAGGCAATAAAAAGGAGAAACGTTCGGTATACAGAGCGTTTCAAATGTTAAACTGTAGCTGCTGTTATACCGCCGGCCATCTGCTGAGTAGATTTGGTACCGTACGACATTTACACTCGACGCAGTTGGTGCTCTTCACATGTGTCAGTTTGCGCTTTTACACGTAATAGGATTTCGTATGTAGATCCATTTTCACACAAAACTTCAATATTTTTTGTTATCACACTGGAATCATTGTTTTATTTAAATATTTTTATTTATTTTTGCAATGTATGTACGTCCTTCCTTCATTTGTTCAAAAAGTGAAAATGGACGCTGCGTAAAAGCTAATTTACAGGTATTTTATAACTCAATTTAAGTGTAAGCCATATTGGCAGTATCTCACTATCTTTTGCAAATGTGAAAGTAAGAATAATAACAAACCGATCCCTAAACAGTATCCCATAATTATCTGCTTTAAGTCATGACGACTCTAGCCGCACAGTTACATCGAACAATCCAAATTCCGGCACACAATTTTAATCTGCCAGGAAGTTTCATATCAGCGCACACTCCGCAGCAGAGTGAAGTTTCATTCTGGAAACATCCCTTAGGCTGTGGCTAAGCCATGTCTCCACCATATCCTTTCTTCCAGGAGTGCTAGTCTTGAGTGTTTGCAGGAGAGCTTCTGTGAAGTTTGGAAAGTAGGAGGCGAGGTACTGGCGGAAGTAAAGTTGTGAGGCGGCATCGTGAGTCGTGTCGGGATAGCACAGTCGGTAGTGCGCTTGTCCGCGAAAGGCAAAGGTCCCAGGTTCGAGTCCCGGTTCCGGCACACAATTTTAATCTGCCAGGAAGTTTCATATCAGCGCACACTCCGCAGCAGAGTGAAGTTTCATTCTGGAAACATCCCTTAGGCTGTGGCTAAGCCATGTCTCCACCATATCCTTTCTTCCAGGAGTGCTAGTCTTGCGTGTTTGCAGGAGAGCTTCTGTGAAGTTTGGAAAGTAGGAGGCGAGGTACTGCCGGAAGTAAAGTTGCGAGGTGGCATCGTGAGTCGTGTCGGGATAGCACAGTCGGTAGTACGCTTGCCCGCGAAAGGCAAAGGTCCCAGGTTCGAGTCCCGGTTCCGGCACATAATTTTAATCTGCCAGGAAGTTTCATATCAACGCACACTCCGCTGCAGAGTGAAGTTTCATTCTGGAAACATCCCTTAGGCTGTGGCTAAGCCATGTCTCCACCATATCCTTTCTTCCAGGAGTGCTAGTCTTGCGTGTTTGCAGGAGAGCTTCTGTGAAGTTTGGAAAGTAGGAGGCGAGGTACTGGCGGAAGTAAAGTTGTGAGGCGGCATCGTGAGTCGTGTCGGAATAGCACAGTCGGTAGTGCGCTCTGCCCGCGAAAGGCAAAGGTCCCAGGTTCGAGTCCCGGTTCCGGCACATAATTTTAATCTGCCAGGAAGTTTCATATCAACGCACACTCCGCTGCAGAGTGAAGTTTCATTCTGGAAACATCCCTTAGGCTGTGGCTAAGCCATGTCTCCACCATATCCTTTCTTCCAGGAGTGCTAGTCTTGCGTGTTTGCAGGAGAGCTTCTGTGAAGTTTGGAAAGTAGGAGGCGAGGTACTGGCGGAAGTAAAGTTGCGAGGCGGCATCGTGAGTCGTGTCGGGATAGCACAGTCGGTAGTGCGCTTGCCCGCGAAAGGCAAAGGTCCCAGGTTCGAGTACCGGTTCCGGCACACAATTTTAATCTGCTAGGAAGTTTCAATCCAAATGGATTTTCTCTGCTCATGTATTAGATACTTCTTATGGCTGTTGCATATTTCTCTTCATATATAAATAAATAATTTGTAATATAATCTTTTAAAAGTAGCCGATTTCTTAATCCTTGAAATAAGCTTTCTCCACGTGAAATTTCATCCAGATCCGTGCTGCTGGTTTAGTGTGATGCGGTAACATATATAATTTCGTATTTATATATGAATACTATTTATTTATTTGTTTTGCCGCAGACACTTTATTAGAAAAAGGAAATGATCTGCGTTAAGAAACTGAACAATTAAGAAAGTTAGTGAACCAAATAATGTTTCTTACTCAGCACCTTCCTACCCCGAACTGTATTAAAATGTAGTAGTGTGGAAACTTGCAAGAGCCTACGAAGACTCAAAATTATAATAAAGTAGGCAGGATTACGAAATAAAGCATAATCAAGCTGTGCTGTTAAATCCCCCGCAGAATTGACGGAACGGTGAAAAACTGAACTATGCAGATAATTTTTTTCACTTTGCTGAAGCAACTGCTTAAACCTGCATCCGCTCCGTAGAGGTACTTCAACGGACAGCCGCACTATCATATATGATCAAACAGCGGCAGCACGAAGTCGGATCATAGATCGTCATTCACACCAGGCTCCGCCAACAGTTCTCTAATGACAGTCGTCCCCGCGTTCACAGTATCCGCTCAGCAGCTTGGAGAGTTACAAAAAGAACGCCGTAGAGCGAGACGCTGCACCTCACACTGTCTAACAATTCTACCTACAGCAAGAGACAGGCTTAATGCCTCATGTGTAACAGCAGCCGAGCTAGCTACCAAATCATACGATTTCGTTGTTCAGTATATTTACTCTTCCAGTGCAGTGTTTAGTAACCATTGTCTTGACTGCTCAGAAACTCGTATTCTCCAACACTTCAGAATGCGCAACCGTTACGGAACAGGTTATTGTAAAAATTGCTTGATATAAAACGTTCACAGTTTCAAGATTTTAATTTTATAAATAGCAAGGAAGGGGATTTATGTGATCCTTATTAGTAGAAAACACCAATTATATTTAGGCAGGCAAAAACCTGGTATTGCGCATATATAAAATAACCCAACATTAACTCACCCTGCATGACGCCGGTCTGCCGCAAGAGAATAATGGCTATAATGAATAGTATTCGAAACCATAAGACCACGTTTCAAAGCATCAGGTGATCTGTACTTGTTATCCGATACTGTGTGATCCCTAATGCGGCCACCCCCATGAACCATAGACATTGCCGAGGTGGGGTGGCTTGCTTACCTACTTCCCATACCGTAGGTGGAATCACAGTGGAGGATTATCTGTAGAGAGGTCACATAAACATATGGTTTCTCACGAGTCATTATCGGTACTTGCAGGGGCAACAGTCTGGATAACTGACTGAATTGGCCTTGTAGCATGGAATATCGTTGACATGCAGTTACTGTGAATTTCTGAAGACAAGGGGAAACTGCAGCCGCTATTTCTCCCGAGAATATGCAATTCTACTCGATATGATGACACCGTCTTCTTGTAAAAAAATTTCCCGTGGTGAAATACTATATTCGGATCTCTTGGAGGCTACTATTCAGGATACTATCGTTACTGTAGATTCTGCAAGCTGTGAAGGAACGAAAGTAATAATTTCAAGGATTTAAAGTTAAGCGAGAAAAAAAAAACTTTGAGGTTTGCCGATAGCAATGCAAATCTCTGAGGCAGCAGAGGATCAGGAAGAACAAATGAAACGAATTGACAGTATCTTCATAGGACGTTATAAGTTGAAAATTCGCAGCAGCAAAACAAGGAATATAGAACGTATTGTAAGAAAATCAGGCGATGCTGTAAAATTGAGATTAGGTAATGAGAAAATGAAAGTAGTAGATGAGTTTTGTTATTTGTGTAAGTAATAATTAGCCAGAAATTTTTGGCATATTTTGATTAACAGAAGGAACAGTATGTAGGAGTCATAAAATTAAAGAAAGGAAAGTTTAGTGTTGGAGGGATGTGTTTGGGGTAAACATTAAAGAGGGAGATCGAGGGAAGAATACAGGAATCAGGTTCCAAACGATTTTGAGGTGAAATGGCGTGTGCAAGTCAGGGAAGCATGAAGAGGTACATCTAACCACTGAAGCTGACAACAGCAAGAAATCTGTTAACCTCTACGATGAAAGTTGTTTTGGTTCTGAAACTGTAAGTCCAGCTTAAGCTTTTAGATTATTTTCAGTATAAACTATTTACAGAAATTCTTTTCTTTTAAGTTGAACGTCCAATAAACAATTTACACTTAATGGAAGTGAATCAATGAATTTTCATAAAAACGTTGTAAAAAACCTCAAAGAAGAGAAATTAAGTATGTAGCAAGATTTCGCTTGCGTGCCAAATTGCACATACATAGTAGTAAAATATGCAACACTGCATTTAACAGAGAAACGAATTACTAATAAACGACTTCATACGATATAAACTATGACATACGGGGTCAACAAAGACAAACTGTGACACTTGCAAAAGACACACTGTAATACCGAACGGTAAAATAAAAATAAACATACCTGGTTTTCATATTGATCGAGAGGCTCTCTTAATATTTTACCTGTGATTCTTCACAACGATGTTCGCTGGTTTCCACCTTCTTCTGCAACAAGCTAGGAGGAGCGCTGTGCTTGCTTAGTAAACACAAAGTGTAATGCCAGTCTCGTTTCGCTGTTGAGCACGAGGAGTACATTTACATGAATAAACCTTTACTTTTTTTTATTTCTTACAAAAAGAATGCTAACCCACTTATCGTATATACTTTAATACGTTTCTTCGAAAAACAAAATGGTTAAATGTTTGCAAAGCTACGGGACTTTTCTGGTTATTGGTCCCTTGGCTTAAAAAGTACTTAAACTAAGTTAAACTAACCTAAGGACAAAACTCACACAAACACACATACCCAAAGTAGGACTCGAACCTTCGACGACGAGCTACCGCGAGCTCCGCAGCAAGGCACCTTAGACCGTTCGGCCACATGATTGCAGCTGCAATTGTTCGTGGTAACGGTGATACCTTAAAGGCGCAAGGTGGACTTGAGAGTTTTAATAATAGAGATGTGATTGCTTATCGGACATTTCAAGTGTTTGAAGTGTATAATAAGGATATGGGTAAATCGTATTACTCGTGTAACATGCCATTTGTTGTTCGAACTCGTAATCATCGTAGATTTAACGAACAGGAAGGCGTCGCTATTTGGATTAAAGGGATGTTGAATTGTAGTAAGATTAGAGTTGTTGGAGATGTATTGTATTATTATCGTCATTGAAATAAAGAAGTATTTTTAGTTATAAGAACTCGTGATGTACAGTTTTATTTTTTGTTAAGTCTTAGCTACAAGCATGGACATATGAAAATTTGTGCCCGACCTTTGACTCAAACCTGTGACCTCCTGCTTAGTAGTCAGTCAACTGTAAACCGCTGCTCCAGCCCAGACACACCCACTTAACACACCTGCAAGGACTACCGAAGCTCGTACCCTATCCAGCCCAAACTTCCACATGTCCTCCCATTGCGACCACAGTACTCCATGACTCGCAGCCGGCCTTACATTCCCGACAGGAGTCAGGTCCTCGTGTGCATCCGTAATGAATTATGCATCAGTCCTCGACAAGGAGGTGCTCCTGTTCTGGTCTTCAGTCCACAGGCTGGTATGCTGCAGCTCTCCACGTTAGCCAGTGCTGTATAAGCCTCTTTATCTGAGAGTACACAAAGCAACCTACATCATTTTGAATCTGCTTACTTGTCTTCGTCCCTCGGTCCCCCTCTACCAATTTTACCCCACACACACCCTTCTGATGATACATTGGCGGTCCCTTGATGTCTCAGAATGTGTCCTACCAACCCTTCTCTTATTCATGATATGCCAGAAACTGTTTTCCTCCCAATTCTGTTGAGCACCTCCTCGTTATTTACGTAATCTAACCACCTAATCTTCATCATTCGTCTGTAGAACCACATTTCAAAAGCTTCTACGATCTTTCCTTATCATCCACGTTTAACTCCCATAAAATGCTACACTCCAGGCAAATGCTTTCAGAAAAGAGTTTCTAACATTTAAACTAACATTGAATGACAACAAATTTCGCTTCTTCAGAAACGATTTTCTTCCCATAGCTATTCTGCACTCTATATCTACTTTACTTCGGCCATCAGAAGTTGTCTTGCTACTAGTTTTATTGTCTCATTACCTAAACTAATTCCTTCAGCATCGCCTGATTCATCAAACCGCAAGGTTTCTATTCCCTCTTTCTGGACTTTTACTTTCCAAATTTCTCCTTGAATTCCTTCATTGCTTGCTTGATGTAAAGATCGAAAGGGAAAGGCTACAACTCTGTCTTACTCCCTTCCCACCAATCCGACCCTTACATGTCCTTCGACTCTAACAATTACTATTCGGTTCTTGTACAAGTTGAATATAGCTCTTTGATCTCTATATTTTGCCTCTGCTACGTTCAGAATTTGAGGGAGTGTATTCCAGTCAACACTGTCAAAACTTGTCTCCAGATCCACAAACGCTAAAAACGGCCGGCCGCGGTGGCCGAGGGGACTAAGGCGCTCCAGTCACGGTCTGCACGGTCACTACGGTCGGGGTTTCGAATCCCCCCTCGGGCATGGATATTTGTGACGTCCTAGTTCGTAAGTAGTTCATAAGTAGTTTGTAAGTTTAGGGACTGATGACCCCGTAGTTACGTCCCATAGACTATACAACCATTTTCGCTAAAAACGTAGGTTTCCATTTCTTTAATCTATCTTCTAAAATAAGTCGCAATGTGAGTATCGCCCCGCGTGTTCCTACATTTCTCCCAAATCCAAATTGATCTTTCCCAAGGTCGGATTCCACCAGTTTTTCCATTCGCCTGTAAATGATTCGTGTTAGTATTTTGCAACCATGACTTATAAAACTGATTGTAATTTTTACATTTGTCTGCACTTGCTTTCTTAGGAACTTGAATCTTCTTGCTCAGGGTATTTCCCCTGTCTCATGCATCTTGCACACAAGGTGGAACAATTTCTTCATGTGTGGCTCTCCTAACGATGATAGCAGTTAATATGGAACACCTTCTATTGAAGGGGCCTTATTTCTACTCAAATTCAAATTCTTCTCGCAGTGTAGTATCTCTTATGTCATCTTCCTCTAATTAGTCTTCCATTTCTAGAATACTCCCTTTAAGATTACTTACTTTATACAGGTCTTGTTTATATTTGTTCCACCTTTCAACTTTTCCTTCTTTGCTTAGTACTGTTTTTTCATCTGAGTCCTTGATATTCGTACCGTTGCTTTTCTGGTCCCCAAATGTCTCTTTTATTTTCCTGTAGGTGATATCTATCTTTCCCCTAGCATTTCTCCTCAAGCCACTCCTGCTTAGCCAGTCTGCACCTCCTGTTATCCTCATTTCTCAGACCTCTGTACTCCCTTTTGCCTGCTTCACAAGGAAATATAAATTAAAAATCAGGGCGTCTGTTTGTTCGGGCATGTCCGTAATTGTATGTCTCTTTTGCCGAGCACTAATTCACACCAGAACCGGACTGCTGACAGGAGTACAGAGCAAGCTGTGACCCAAGTCCGAAAGAAGAGAGACCGCAATTCTTAATACTGCATTTATCTTAGATACGGAGTCCGTTGTGGACGCCTGACGCCTAAAACATCGGCATCACGGTTGACTCCACCTCAACGCAGGATGCCTACACATCAGGCAGTGTTGCTGATGTGAAAAATACCGAGTAGCACAGTGGTTCGGATCCCATGTTAAACTGTAGGTGCCCCTATAATTGGCTGGGTAAGTCAGTTCGAAGTTCGGAGGAAGGCAATGGCATAACACCTCCAAACATGACCATGCCTCGTAAAGCACTGTGGTATTCAAACCAATCTTCGGATTGTTGACTGCTTTACTTTTTTTAACTACTTTGTTTGCAAGATAAATCAATCAAATGTAAAGGTCGTAAACTCCACTAAATAGTTAGAAATTACTATTACATCGGGATTAACCTTGTTAATTAGTTTGCTGCTTTATTGGTAGAACACTTAAAAGATGCAACAGATCTGCTAAAGAGCCTGCATACACCACGCTTGTCCGTCCTCATTTGGAGTATTGCTACCCAGTGTGGGATCCGTATCAAGTGAGTGTGCCATTGAAAGAGTCCAAAGTAGGGAGATCGTTTTATATTGTCACGGTACAGGGAAGACGGTGGCATGGAAATGATACAGGATCTGGGATGGGAATCATTGCAACAACGGCATTTATCGCTGCGGCGTGGGCTACTTACGCGGTCAAGCATCATCCAACCAATATCTCCATCAGGAAGCCCTATGAAGTGGTGTATAATAGCATGCCCATTGCTCAATGTGCATTCTGGAATCTTGTGTGCAAAATGGCCAGTTCCTATTCATGTCCAAGATACATGAAACAAAACATTTTACAAACCATTTTGTCACATGATATTTCAGTTTTGACTGAGAGAAAATGCATTAATTAATGCAGTTTTACACAAAGAGTTTACCCCAAGTTCAACATTGTTGCAAAATTGTTACAATACGAGTAAGGTCTTGAATCTGGATACCTCTGAATATTAACAGGTAATTTAGCCTTTATTTTAAAATATTTCTAAAGTTTATATGCCTTGCCATAGAGGCTCACGGCTTAAAAATAAATATCTACAGAAAATTACTGTCATCCAAGAGTATTTGTTACATTTTTATGCCCTGCCATAGAGGCACATGGGTACAAGCAAAATATGTACCTATTATCCCGCTTAAGTATTCCGTACATTTTTCCTTATTACAAGTACAATTAAGTATAATATCATAGTATACAAGTAACATTCAGGTTTGCGTGGTCAAACATATTTGCTATAAATTAGCGTTTACTGAGATAATGGGTATCAAACTAGTCAAGTCATGCAAAGTGACTTAATATTCACTGGTATCAAACTGGCATCAAGTCACACAAAATAACATCATATTTACTGTCATGACAGGAATCATTTAACATCAAGTCATACAAAACAAATTAATGTTCACTGTCATAATCAGAGTGAGGTTGATATCAAGTCATACCAACAAAATAAACATGTACTCCACAATACGGATCACATTGACATCAAGTCATATCAACTAAATTAACACATACTCTCATGTTATGCAAGATCATTTAATATGTGCTGCCGTGGCGAGACCATTTTATTTTGTTGAGGTACCTCCCTATTTCTTTACATTGCCTTCAAATATAGCTCATTGGCATAGATTGGTAATAACAGCAAGAGTATTCTAAGTCATCGAGTCATGTCTGTGTCTGAGTCAGAAGTAGGGTCAGACGAACCAATTAATATTACAATTTTTCAAAAGAAATTGTGGCTTAATGATAGCTGTGCATAGCTATAAATTTCCATATAATGTAAACACAATCATCACAAATTAATCGGCATAGCTGCTGATTTTCATAAGGCAAGGTTGTTAACAATTTTCAAAACATAGCAATAACTGTACATAAAGCATATCTGCGCATTATTTTTAAGTAAGGCTGCTAATTTACCTTACAAGCTTAGATAGGAGCAATTTATGGGCATAGCTGCATGTAACCGGTGAGCATAGCTGCAAGTTTTCATAAGATATTGCTGTGTGCAATGTAAAAGCATAATCGTAGATATTCATTAAGTTTAATTATGGAATTGATGAACATGGCTGCAAGTTTTCACAGAACAGAGTTGTGAGCAATTTGTAGGCATAACTAATGAATATTCCTTAAGCATAGCTGCAAGTAATTAATGTGCATGGCTGCAATTCACAAGTATCAGATACACATCAATCATACATATACATGAAGGAGAAATGCATCAACATACGAAGCAGTGCGCATAAGCACAAAAGAAAACATATGAGAAGTTCAAATGTTCAAATGTTTGTTAAGCTTATGGGACTTAACTACGGGGTCATCAGTCCCTAAACTTACAAACTACTTATGAACTACTTACGAACTAAGACGGCACAAATATCCATGCCCGAGGGGGGATTCGAACGCCCGACCGTAGTGGCCGTGCTGACCGTGACTGGAGCGCCTCAGTCACCTCGGCCACCGCGGCCGGCCATATGAGAAGTAGTGCGTCTAAGCACAAAAGAGAAAATATACGAGGCAGTTTGCATAAGCACAGCAAGGAACCCTCATCATGATAAGCATTATCATTTCATGCTCTTCACGACTTAAAAACACTTCCTTAGTAATCCCTGAGCATAATACACTCTTACCATTACCTTCATGAGCGAAAGTGTATATTTATTCCATCATGTCAACTTACATATTACCTTTCAGTTGATTATAAACCTCCGTGAACATTCTTCAGATCCTTTACTTGCATATTGCTTAGATAAAAGCAGTAGTTTCTTTGCTAGCTCATGATTTGTTATGAAATTAGCAACACAGAAGAAAAATGGAAAATTTCTGAAATATGGAAACTTAATTAATGTTGATTAAAAATTAAATAATATGGATTTACATTGTACAGCCATAAATGTTAGCTAAGGATGGGCGATAGGTTAATCACGTCATTTCATATCAAGGTAAATAAATTTAAGGTTGTGCAGTAAGCTCTCTGCTCTCCCGTTGGCTAGCGCTGTGACGTCACTGAAGGACTGCACGCTCGCAATTGGCCTGCACAGGCCTAATCCGCATTTGTAATAAGTTTTTGACGAAATATATTGTTTCTACCTTAAATACAAAGTGCTATTCTGCTGTAAAATATTGAAGTTAAGACAGCTGGATCATATTCTATCGTGGATTTACGCCTTACGTAGGAGTAACACATCAGATCACACATTGACAATGTCTATAATATGAACTAATGACATTAAAAGAACAGGAATCTTTGAAACACTTTATTCAGTGGCAAATTAAGCAATTCCTACTGTAAATCCCTTACATAATCGTCTCTGAGCGTATTCCAGAATGTGCAACGTGTACAGTGTCCTTCCTGTAGCATTCGGATAGTCACACTTTCTTTTTCGTTCCATCTCGAGGAGAAACATGAAACTTTATTTCAGTTCGCTTTGTGTTCCGGTTGTGGGAATTACAAGCCGTAATAGCACAGCCTGGCATTGTATAAATAATAACAGAAGTATTTATAAAAGAGTTATAGCAGAAACGATAGCACGAGCGACAAGCGCTCGGGAAATCAATAATTTTCCCTATTAACTTTTTACTTGCATATTATGAAGCGAAAAAAACTATTCAACCATTTCATTCCTAGTGTTGTTCCGCGACAACAACGTATTAAAAGCTGTTTGTCAGTCCTTAAAGTTGTATTTTTGTTAATGTTGGGTTGTTTGGTTGGGATAGGGGGACTAAACTACTGAGGTTATCAGTCCCCCGGTGGGGAGGGGAAGGTGTGAGGATAGGAAAGGAGGGGAGGAGGAAAGGAAATACAGTCTGGGAAGTAAAGAAGGAAGGAAGACTGCATTAGCTCGGGGCCCCCTGCTCGCCACGCACGTACTCACGAAAGAACCGTGAGCCCCCTGGGGGGTCTTGTTTATGAACAAAATGATTCTAGTACGACATTTTGCCGCTTAGTACGGCGTGTGGCCACTTCTGTGGCATTAATCTGTCCATCTTGGAGGTTATGTTGCATTGCCGTCTGTACGGAACTGAGAGTGTGAGCGTGAGTGTGGTTCATGTTATTATTTCAGGAGTGAACAGTCTTGTCTTTGGTGCTGTGGCAAAGATTATGCTAACATTATTGATGTGGAAGTGTTAACTGTCAACTAAATAACGCCAAAGTAATAAAATACGCCGATACAAACGTCTGTGTTGAACATGAAATTCATAACAAAAAAAATAAAAAAAATTAATACTTCGACCAAGAATTTTAAAACACGTATTTTGATGTTTAATATATACAGAAAACACCGAATTTTAATTTTTCCAAAGCTGAATTCATAATGTGCGAATGAAGGGGTTAAGCAAATACACCAGAAACGGTAACACACACGAGTTAGCAACCAACACTGCATATTGTTTTACTCCCTGGTGTCCCACAGCAGCCGCTGACATGTTTGGCCCACTTCCCAGGACAAACATTGGTTTTTCTTTTGTATTTGTACCACTTGAACTTAAATCAAATTTGTAACCTTTAAACCACTTCGCCGTGCTTTCGTTAAATATTTTTTCAAAGAAGTTGGCCATGTGGATAAAGTTATTTCCGATAATGGACCACAGTTTCGTTCTAAAGATTGGGTACGCATGTTGCAGCATAAAAATATTAAACCGGTATTTATATCTCTTTATCATGCTCCTTCTAACCCTTTTGAACGTATCATGAAAGAACTAGGAAAACATTGTAGGCTATATTGCCACCGTCGACACAAAACCTGGGATAAATATCTTCATTCCTTTCAAGATTTTATAAATGAGCTTCCTAACGATTCTACTTGCTTTCTGCTTGGTGTTAAAAAGCAAGCAACCACCAGATCTTATCAAAGAGTTGATACCTTTTCCCAAGCAAAGAGCTCTACGATTGTTGAATTGGCGCTTGCCAATGATAAGAAAGCTCCCGCGGAAGAAAACGCGCTTTAGCGTAAAAGTATGCGCACAGGCTTTGAAGATGCTTAGCACTGAGAATAAGTAGTCATAGGTGGACAAAAGTAACTGCGAGAGTGAGAGGTAAGAAGAATGCACTAGGAAAAGCGGAAGAATAGTGTCAGCCACCTAGGGAAAATGGGGCACCAGCCACCACGAGATTTGGCCAAAACAGATTATTGGACGCTCTACCCCAAAATTATGCTTTGAAAATTTTAACGTTGGAAATGTGGTGTATGGCTTTGGATTTGTGTGTTCTCAAAGTTTCCACTTCAAAGTCGTTGTCATGAATGATAGGCCTGATGCGATATGGACCGTTATAAAGTAAGAAGAATTTATGACTAAGAGATTTTCCTTTATGAGGCAAATAATGGGCTCTAATTAGTATTTTCTGACCTATGTGCAGTTGTTTAGAGATACTATTACGCTGAGCGCGTTTTCTTCTGCGGGAGCTTTCTTATTATTGGCAAGCGCCACTTCAACAATCTCATTATGACGTAGAGCTCTTTACTTGGGAAAAGGTATCAACTCTTCGATACGATCGGGTGGTTGCTTGTTTTTTAACACCAAGTAGAAAGCAAGTAGAATTGTTAGGAAGCTCATATATAAAATCTTGAATGGAATGAAGATATTAATCCCAGGTTTTATGTCGACGGTGGCAATATAGCCTACAACGTTTTCCTAGTTCTTTCATGATACGTTCACAAGGGTTAGAAGGAGCATGATAAAGAGATATAAATACCGGTTTAATATTTTTATGCTGCAACATGCGTACCCAATCTTTAGAACGGAACTGTGGCCCATTATCGGAAATAACTTTATCCACATGGCCAACTTCTTTGAAGAAATATTTAACGAAAGCATGGCGAAGTGGTGTAAAGGATACAAATTTTATTTAAGTTCAAGTGGTACAAATACAAAAAAAACATCAGTGTTTGTCCTGGGAAGTGGGCCAAACGGGTCTACGGCTGGCCGGCCGCGGTGGCCGAGGGAACTGAGGCGCTCCAGTCATGGTCTGCACGGCCACTACGGTCGGGGGTTCGACCCCCCCCCCCCCCCCACGGGCATGGATATTTGTGCCGTCCTCAGTAAAGGTAGTTGATAAGTAGTTTGTAAGTTTAGGGACTGATGACCTAGTTGAGTCCCATAAGCTTAACAAACATTTGATTTGATTTTTGTCAACGGCTGCTAATTGCTTTAATTTAAATGTTCAAATGTCTGTAAATCTATCGGACCAAACTCCGTGGTCATCAGTCCGTAGCTTACAAACTACTTAAAGCTAGGTAAACTAACCTAAGGACAAACACACACACCCATGCCCCAGGGAGGACTCGAACCTCCATGGCGAGCAACCGCGCGCTCCGCAGCGAGACGCTTTAGACCGCTCGGCTACTCCACCGCGGCTTTAATTTAAAAATGATAATTGGAAAGATTGAGACAGAATGAGATACAGTGGGTGGTTTTGCCTTTTGGTAAAGTTTACATCGGGACAAGACATTACGTATGCGTTTTTACATATTACTGAAGTAGCATGAGTCGCGTAATTTCGCGAAACATTTCTTAGCATCGCAGTGCCCGTAACTGAGATGAATGTACAAAATCAGTTTGTTTACAGACTCGTCCGGGACAAGCACTAACCAAACTTGACTATCTGGGATCTGCGTTTGAAAAGAATTTTGTTGTGAATAGTGTAAAATTGCCTAATAGAGACATTAAATTTATTGTACCATTTTTTTTTTTTTTTTAATTTCGCGCCCATTAGGATCCTTGTTCTTTGGAAATCTCAGAAAATGTGGCAGGTATTTAATTTTCAAAAGCAGTTTGCTGCCTTAAGGACACTAAAGTTGTCTTCTAAATAATCTTCTTCTGTTGCCTTAATGAGCCCAACAGGCGAGCGAGATGGAGTGTCCGCTACAACGTTCTGTTTGCCCGGGACATAAATGACAGTGAAATCAAACTCTTGAAGGAACAGAGCCCAATGTCTAAATCCATCATGGTTAAGTTTAGCTGTCATAAGAAAGTAACGGAACTTTTCTAATGGCCAAACTACTTCCAGAGCCTCAAGTTCAGTCACGGAATAATTCCGCTCTGACTTAGATAATATGCGGCTAGCAAACGCTATAGTTCTTTGCGTCACAACGCCGTTCTCTTCGCATTTCGGGAATACGTGGACTCCAAGTCCAGACTTTGAGCTCTGTCTACCACAATCCAACTCCCACGGAGCCATACTTGCAGGCCACAATCTGTCATCACCCTGCACAACGCGGTAGAGTCACGTTCTCTGGTATACAGGGCGCGTCTGGTCTCAGATACCGACAGTCTACCAGGTGAGCTGCAACATCTAAAGGAAGTAAAATGATTTCCAGTCCATCGTGTACACCAATCAGTGAGAATAAATATTCCTTCAGTAAAAAACCGTCTTGATTGCAAATTATTTTATTAATTAATGACGCGTTTCGCCATTTAGTAGGGCATCTTCAGATTATCTGCGTGACAGAATAGACACAAAATTACAAGGCGGAATTACAAACGGATATAATGGTACATGGACTTATTTGTGTTAAGAAGACAGTAGAAATGGTAAACAAAGCTTACAATGCGCTCTCCGTGATGTGATACCGCAAGTTGTTTTGCGATGTTTCTATTTTTCTGGATTTTTTTGATTTCTTTGTCGCCCTACAAATGATCGGGTAACAACGAATTACAATTGGAACATACTCGGTAAATATGTGAGAAACACAAAACCGATTTTTAAGATCACCTTAATAGAAGCGGTGGTCTCTGATGATACAAGATAAGCCCATGTTTACAATTGCGCTCACGGGCGGTGGGCGGGCGTGGTGTGCTGCTCCGCCGACTTGTACAGACTAAGGGAATGTGGGTAGGGAGTAACATAGGAAGCCGATGTATAAGACGGGGCGGGTGAAATGTAGCTATATGAATACAAATTTATCGAAAGGGAGGTCATTAAGCAGGACATAAGTTTATAATTTATGTTGGTACTTATAAATGAGAGGAATTTTATTTTATTTGAACAGAGACATCGTAATATCTAGGAATGTTTGATCTTTGCATGCCAACTGATCGTTTAGGAAGTGTTTGTGTCTAAAGTAAGCGCGCTTCGCTATCTCAAACTCTTCCAGTAAATTTAACTTCTGCCCCTTCTGAGCAATATGTAAAATTTGCTTGTTGACAGTGATAGTTTGTTGATGATCGGATGCTTTAGTGTGTTCCGCAAAAGGGGAATGCTTTTTGAGTTGGCCTTTTTTTGTAAGAAGCTGCTCAGTAAAACGTACTTTAAAGGTCCGGCCTGTCTGTCCTACATATTCAGCTGGACATTCGGGACATAGTAGGAACGGTATCTGTCCTTATTGGCTTGATCGTTGTTTGGATGAATTCGCTGGATGCTCTAAGGGCTACTAAATACGACTTGTACATTTGTGCCACGAAAGAGTTTAGCCAAGTCATAAGAAAAATATACCATGAAAGGAATGGGGATACGTTTAATTTCGTCACCAGGGACCACCGCTTCTATTAAAGTAATCTTAAAAATCGGTTTTTTGTTTCTCACATCTTTACCGAGTATGTTCAAACTGTAATTCGTTGTTACCCGATAATTTGTAGGGCGACAAGTAAATCCAAAAATTCCAGAAAAAAAGAAACACCACCGCACCGTAAGCTTTGTTTACCATTTCTACTGTCTTCTTAACACAAAATAAGCCCATGTACCATTATACCCGTTTGTAATTCCGACTTGTAATTTTGTGTTAATTCTGTCACGCAGATAATCTGAAGATTCGGTGGCATGTCTTTAAGAATTGAAAGAATCCTCAGGGGGCACTACATTAAGTGTGTTCTTCGTCCACCAGCAAAACTGAGGAATCTGTTGGGTTCAGCCAAAGACGATCTTGGCCTTAGAAAGCGTGGTGTATACAAGATCCCATGTCAGTGTGGCAAATCGTATATTGGACAGACATGCCGTACTGTTAAAGTACGTTGTGTTGAACACCAACGTCATACACGCTTGGGGCAACCTGAAAAGTCGGCAGTGGTAGAGCATTGTTTAGGTCCTGGGCATCGCATGATTTACGATAAAACTGAAGTTCTGTCCTCAGCATCATCTTTTTGGGACAGTGTTTTTAAGGAGGCCACATATATAGCCTACAGACAACAGATCATCTCATTAACAGGAACAGAGTCTTTCAACTAAGCATTGCCTGGAATCCAGCATTGGCTGCCATCAGATTAAAGGAGAAGAAAAGAGAAGATCACACAGATGACGGAGCGAAGCGTGCTGTGGATATGTAGTTCAACCTTTAGCCACAAGAGCGTCCGGCAGCACCGTCATTTCCCACGGCGCAAGCGCGGAAGTGTGGGGTATACACAGTATTAAACGGGCGGAAATCCGGAAAGAATAACTACAATACAATAATTTTTTGTCAAATCCGAATGTTGTAAAATGGTGCATTAAGGAGTGCGTCCTTTAAGCAAACAAATTCCCGTTAGGCAACTTCATCCCAACACCAAACGGTATTGTTTCCAGTGAGCTCATACAATCTGGTAGTGGTTAAGTCCTTTAAATTAATAAAACGGCGATAGAAATTAATTAGGCCTAAAAAACCTCTTCACTGGCGTTTTGTAGTGGGTACAGGCATTTTTACAGTAGCCTCTAACTTCTCTGGATGGGGTTGGATTCCTTCTCTGTAAATGATATGGCCTAAAAATTTGATATTTGAGCGGGCAAACTGTGATTTCTCTAAATTAACAGTGATTCCAGATTGGCCAAATACTTCCAGCAAAGACTTCAAAATGTCACTGTGTTTCTGCCAAGAAGTTTCAGCAATAAGAATGTCATCAACGTAGGTTGTAATCTGTTGTTTTAAATGATTAGGAAGTGTGGCATTCATTGCACGAATGAAAGTTGATGAAGATATATTAAGACCGAATTATTTCCGGAACTGATAACAGTTTCCAAAGCAAAGAAACGCTGCTTATTTCCTACAGTTCGGATGTAATTTTACTTGCCACAACCTGGATCTGAGATCTAACGTGGACAGGACTTTGACACCACGAATTTTCTGTAACAATTCCTCCAAAGTTTGTGGGCGGTCGATTTCGGGTAAGATGATGGTGTTAATCTGTCTGGAATCAAGCATCAAGCGGATAGTTTTCTCTCTTTTCTCAACAATATGAACTCACGGCCGGTTCTATCACACCTTGTTCAAGCATAGCCCGAATTTCAGCTTACACCCTCTTTCTGTATACCAAGCGGATAAGATATGGTGGGACAAAGAATTGCCGGCCTTGGTGGCCGAGTGGTATGCGGCGTGCCAGTCACGGTCTGCACAGCCGCTGCGGTCGGGGATTCGAATCAGCCCTCGGGTATGGATATTTGTGCCGTCTTTAGTATAAGCTAGTTCATAAGTAGTTTGTAAGTTTTTGGACTAATGACCCAGTAGTTAAGTCCCATAAGCTCTACAAACATTTGAACATTCTTGACCGAGAATTTATTATGTTCCTTATCCTTAAAATCGTAGAGGAAGTTCTTTATGGTACCGGGTTTGTTAGCAAATACTCAAGAATATTTGCGTAAAATAAGGACAGCTCTTCCTTCTCGCGTCCTGAGGCGCCTTCTACTTCTTCCAGTTTATTGTCAATGATACCGGAAATAAAGCCTATTTGTTCTATGTATAAATATTTGTCTCTTATATCATCAACAGGGTTGACATCTCCTGTTTGGTAATCCAGTCCTCGAATTTTATTCGTACAAAATTTTCCTGAACCAAGGCAGTGCCGTTTGCCAAATTTAAGACAACCTTGTATTTAGACAGGAAATCAACACCTAGTATTAATTGGGTAGTTAGCAGGGGGACAATCAATAGGGTAGCAGAAAAAAGATGATCTTAGCATTAAAATTCTACATGCGTTTGGCGCCGAACTTCGACAGCTTTATCAGAAATGACACCACGAATTTTTCTACAATGCAAAGATAAAGTAGGACTGTTAAACAAATTCTTGTACTTCTTGACAGTAACTTCACTAAATACTCAAACTGGGCTACTGGAATCCAACACAGCAGAAAGACTGATTCGACCAATTTGAACAGATACCACAGGGTGGATGGGAATATTAAGGCACTCTACTTTCTCATTTAACAAAGCATCTTTTACGTCATCAAACCGCACAAAATTTAACTCTTGCTCAGTGTAAAAATTATGAGGAGTCTCATTATTAACACAGGCATTGTCAAGATTAATGAGGCTTTCACAAGATGAATTCTTTTCATCTTTAGATTGTGTCTCAGTTTCGTCATCACTAGAAGGCATATATATAATTATCCACCTACTCGGTTACCGAAATCAGTTGTAAGTTTAAATGTTCGAAATTGTTTCCCTGTGTATCAGAGTTATTATTATTACAATTTTGTGGCTGTGTCGTGTTTTGCGTGTCAAGGTGCTGCGAGAGTGAAGGTCGGGGTGAGAGTTTAAAATAGGGAAAGATTAATTTTTAAAACTCAAAACCACCAACTGCGAACCAAATTCCTAAACATGCAAAAACACAGGAACTGCGATTGCTACTGCTTGACTCGTTTTCTAGGGGATGATATCACACGTTCGCAGCTTTCCTTCCCTGCATATGATTAACAAAAAAATTCATAATAAAGTCAAGTTCATGAGAAAAAAGAGTGTACTAACTACTATTTTTGAAAACACGTGAAAGTTCACTTTATGTTGTTTAATACACCATATTAAAACCCTGTGGCTGATACGTCTGTACGTCGACACATTTATCAAATAAAGTTATAGCTCGTGAGCCCCCAGACAAAATGAATATTTGTCACAAATTGTTTTCACACCATGTGGCTGTCTCAAACACCGTTTATGTTCGTGCCTATGCGACGACACGTGTTACATTAACAAATAACAGTCACTTTAATTCAATGCGATGCACACCTTGTTCCACCGGCTAAATATTCACCAACACACAGTAGCACTCGATTCAACTTGGTGCAGTCTACGACGAGCAACCACACGTGGCGATTGCCACACACAAATCTAAAGTCTCAACCTGGAGATACACATGCCGACTGCTGCAGAGAGACGCCGCCCGGCCAGCTACCCCACATGCTCCCGCCTTGTCACTTCCTGCCCACGCGCGCGCGCGTGCGACAAGAGCTCAACTGCCGGGGTTTTTTCCCTACATCATCAGCTTCCCCATGTGAGCTGTTCTAACCGATTTGCCAACGTACAGCGCTCAGCCAATACATTTCTAAAACTTTACTTAAAATCAAAATAATTACAGTATACATTAAACAAATATCTTCTTACGTTTTTATATTAGTATAAACATCCTTTGTACTATTTATTATAATCGCGCAATTTCTTATATCACAGATAAGTGATTTAACTGAATATTTCAAGGTAAAATACACAAGATTAATTGAAAATAAAATGAGAAATAGTTAATATATTATTTTTATAAACAAACATTGCCATGTTAGTTGTGTAACTGTCTTGTCTTCGTTGTCAATTTATTACTTTTCATTGTCAATTAAACATATTACGCCAGATGTGACTATATCAGCTAATGTATTGTTTATTTATCAACAGGCTATTTTGTAATGAGGGCCTTAAAGGTTCCTAACTGCATCGTATTACTTCAAATGCCAGTAGTATTAGAATATTTTATTTCACGCTGTGCACTGCACTGTGCCTGGCACTCGCCATTGTCCCTCTCTCCCCTCACCGGAAACGAACTGGAAAGTCCTAAGCTAGAACAAGCCACCGACGTCGGCCTGCTCGCTAGCCTCCCATCAGCTACAAGCACACAGCAAATCTCAACGTGGAGAATTTCTACCTATGGCCTAACTATAAATGTTGTCACCCAACTGTGTACATACATTGCTACCATAATTAATAAGATTAAAATTGTGTAACATTTAGTGCATTGGCATGGTCAATGTTTGCAGTGAACTTCATACTGTTTAATTATCAAATGCTATTAATCAATATTTCTATTGGGCGGTAATCTTACAGTGCATTAACGGCCTATGGTATACGACTGTAGATTCGTACTGTATGAATTTAATTTCGCAAGTAGAATCTTCATCAGAGACTGTGTCTAAGGCTTCAGCTCATAAAATTAAAATTTAAAATAAACCTTAACGGGTGTTGTTTCATAATATATTTTCTGTTTCAAGATATGTGAAACAGGAACGCGCCAGTGACATTTTAAAGAAAGGTAAAAATGGCCTGTCCACTGAAGCCAGAGTGTACTTCAGCTGCCGGTCTTCAAAGTGTTAACAAAAATAATGAGAATAATTTTTATTGGGCGGGGTCCGCTAAGCCACTGAACGTTTTACGTGCTGCCGCCATCCTGCCACAGACTGCGGGTGAGCCGCGGTCGAGTCGCCGAGCGTTCTTGGGCCGTGTTTGCAGGCCACCAGTAGCTCTGCGGCGGAGCAACCGCTGTGATTTTGCGGAAGCACCGCTCGTCACTCACACAGCAAGTGCTTCAGCCGCAGTGACCTACAGCACCCAGTTCCCACCTGGCGGCCAGACATTGCGAGGGTTCCCCGTAGTTTTTAATAAATTACCTTGTTTTCTTGTCAAATCTGGAACCCTCGTCGTTTCCACATATTCTTTCTTCTCCTGTGGAGAGTTTTAGGTACCAAATTGGAATATAATGTTCTTATTTTTTTATTGCATCTTCAAAATAAAATCGATGTTTTCCAAGTTCAGTCTCATTTATTTCGGTACTTTTTCCAAAATCAACACCAACAATAATCATAACATCAGAATACGAGGCGCGTCCAGAGTAAGTTACGTATGGTAATAAAATGAAACTGTACACAGATACAGAAGAAATTTTTATGGCACAAAATTCTACAACTCTTAAACGCATTTTCCACATAACTGCCGAAATTTTGCAGGCATTTGTCATAGCGTGGCACCAGGTTTTGTATACCTTCTTCATAAAAATCTGTCGCTTGTGTCTTCAACCAGTTGGAAACAGTTTCTTTCAGCTCGTCGTCATTGGTGAAGTGATGACCGCCAAGGAAAGACTTGAGATGTAAGACCAGATGAAAGTCGCTAGGAGCGAGGTCAGGGCTGTACGGAGGATGGTCAAACACGTCCAAACCAAATCCCTGTAGGAGGTTTTTCGTCACATTTGCAGTGTGTGGTCGTGCGTTGTCGTGAAGCAAAGCAACACCTTTTGACAGCAGTCCCCGGCGCTTATTCTGCATTACACGGCGCAATTTCCGAAGTGTCTAGCAGTAAGAATCTGCTTTGATTTTTTGACCACCCGGTAAGTAGTCAATGGATAGGATACCTTTCCAGTCCCAGAACACTGTGCACATCATTTTCCGAGGTGTCATGGTTTGACACCTTTGGTGGGGATGAAGTGTGCCTCCATTCCATTGATTGCCGCTTACTCTCAGGGGTGTCGTAAGACACCCACGTTTCAGAAATTCTTCGCCGCTTTCAGCATAACGGGTCAAAAACTCAAGTGCACTACCCAACCGTTGTGTTTTGTGTTGCTCAGTGAGAATCTTTGGTACCCAACGTGAGCAAAGTTTACGAAATTTCGGTTGTTTGGTAACAATTTCATGCATCATTGATCGTGAAATTTGGGGGACGTCTATAGCGAGAGCACTAATTGTAAACCTACGGTTTTCCTGGATCTTGTCATCAATCGCGTGAACCAGTTCTTCTGTAACAAAAGGTGGACACCCACTTCGTTCTTCATCGTGCCCATCACAACGCCCGCCATTGAACTGTCGGACCCATCTTCTCACCATCGAATCACTCATCGCATTTGGTTCGTAAACATCACAAATTTGCCGATAAATTTCACTTGGTTTCACTTTCCTCGCATTCAGAAACCGAATCACCGACCTGATTTCACAGGCGGCGGGATTTTCAATCAACGCCGACATTTCAAACAAGCACAACAAAGCGTACGTAACTGACAGCGATCTCCAAATGGCGCACGTTCTTCTCCTTGATACACATCGTATACAGCGCATGTGCGGAACTGCTATCGCAGCGCTACAGCGGAGATAAATTGAAACGGAACTTACTTTCTGGACGCGCCTCGTATATAGGCTATAATTCCTTGGCCATGGTATTTCGTGGTCCAGTGGCAAAATAACATCATTGTCGCCTACTTTGCTATGTAGAATACCATGACAAAATAAACAAATCAACTCTAGTATAAATGAATTACTTTACACTCTGATAACTATATGTAATTACTTTTACTAATAAATAGAAATCTTGTTCATTCATAATAAGTGATTGGGTACTCAGGTACCCTCACATCATATGGCTTACCGAGCAGCCCTATTAGCCGTCGTGTAAGCGGTTTGGAAGTGCAGCCGCTGGTATTTTGGTGCCGCAGCGTAAGAGCGGAGGGGTCGCCGCCGCAGCCGCGCCTATAAACTAGAGTTAGCTACTGAGTTGATGTTTCGAGTCAGTGAATCGAGTCAGCAAACTGTTCGACTGAGTCGAAACTTCAATCGGCACTGTTTCGAAACAACGGAACTTGTGATTCATGTATCGGACCCTAGATAGCGTTAAGATGCGTTTTGCTGTCCGTCTGCCTGGGTGAGTTCGACACAGCGTCAAGGCGTGCAACGTGTTTGAAATTTTAACTTTAACGCGCCATGCGAGATCTTGAATTATGCTACCGGTACCCTTCAACTGGGGATAACACCGAGAAAAGTTGTCAAGTCCTTCGGTGTCTTCAGGTAGTTTCGCTTAAACTAATTGTTGTTATGCATTGTTGCTATAGCTGTGCCAGGTGAACGCATCTTTTCGAAGCAAGGGTAATTAATTTCAGTGAGACGAAACCGCATTCTCAGTAAGATGTCAAAAATAACGTAAGAAACTGTAACTGATTCTCTTTTATTTGACTGACTGGAGATGAATCTGATTATTGGAATACCTATCTGGACATTGAAGAATTTTAGTTCAGTTTTGTGGTTTCGACACATAAATTGTGAAATGTGTTTCGTTGTGTTAATACTTGTAGTAATATCTGCTGATTGCATTAAATATGTCTCGGGAACAAATCTTAAATATTTTCTTTATATCGATTGGTAAGAAAAGTTATTCATTTCTGGATGCACATAGACATTTGAACCACGATCTTTCTTGTTTTAATTAAACTTAATTATGGAATTTTGAAGGTTGGAAAACGTTTCTTAACTTTGGAATTTGAATATTACTATTTTGTGCTTCCTTTGTTACAATATTTGTTTGTATGAAAATTCAAGTAACCTAAGAAACGTTTAGGTTTTAACACGATAGTAAATTCTTAGTAGCAAACGAATCCTGTGACGTTCAATTAAGTGTAGTGAAAAACGTATTAAAACCGTGTTGATATTCCATAGCTGTTTCGTATTTGCTGTATCGCCCTACTGCAGCTTTCTCGGCTCACGTGAATCAGCAGAGGTAACGGGACGCAGGGCTGCGGCACGCCAAGTTTTTCGAATGCCGAAGCAGCGAGTCGACTCACTGCGGCGCCCTGCAGCTGTCGCGGTCCACGTGAATCAGGGAAGGCAGCGCGGCGCACGACTCTGCGGCACGCCAGATGTTTCATTGCTTGAGTCGACTCACAAGACTCAGATGATCCGTATGTTTCGAAACAGTGAAATGATCCGAACTGCCAATCACTACTATAAACAGGGCCCATGATGCTTTATGAGAAACAGCGTACTGCCAACCCGCCGCGACTGCTACGCCGCGGAGCAACCGCGTGCTGTAAACACAGCCTAATCGCTGTGGAGTGCGCGGTTGCTCGCCGCCGGGGGTTCGAGTCCTCTCTCGAGCATGGGTGTTTGTGTTGCCCTTAGCATCGATTACTGTAAGTTAGTTTGTAAATCTAGGTACTGATGAGCAACATGGTTAAGTGGCTTAGATTTACAAACGAACGTTTTGAACTGTGGGTGTTGCAGGCAGCGGGCAGTGAGCAGTGTCGGCAGACAGCTGGGCCTCAGTCCAGCGGCGGCTGCAGCCCTGTGTGGCCGCCTGGTTTTCACGCCGCTGGCGCAGTGTTTGCGGCTCCAATTACCTGGCCAGCTCTCGCCGTGAGCGCTGCGATGCCGTTACGACCCCGCCTGGCCGCTCTGCTTTCTACAACTCTCAGCGCGTGCTGTGCGCTCGCTCCGCCTGTTTACCTGATACACCGCGAGCAGCAGGGAAACACAGCAACAGCTCCTCTTGACATTACCGTTGGAAACGTGATAATGCGTACTATCTATAACCGACCGGCTCATCTCGGAGACGTCCCAGGTGGACATGTACCCTTCAGGCTCATGTAGAGACGAACCTGAATGTCATCTTACGCAATAAGCACTTATTCATCAATGTTCAAATGTTTGTAAATCTATCGAACCAAACTGCGTGGTCATCAGTCCGTAGCTTACAAATTACTTAAACCTAGGTAAACGAACCTAAGGACAAACATACACACCCATGCCTCAGGGAGGACTCGAACCTCCACGGGGAGCAACCGCGCGCTCCGCAGCGAGACGCCTTAGACCTCACGGCTACACCACCGCGGCACTTATTCATCTTCGATACTAAGAACCATTTTCGGAGGATACCAAAAGAGAAAAAATTTACTGTAATCATTGGCTCCTAAATGCATTCTTTTCAGTGTAATTAGCAGTTCTTAAAAAAAATATTCAAATATTTGTAAAGTTTATGAACTAGTAAGACGAAAGACGGCACAAATATCCATAGTTGCTGGTAGAACTTCCGGGTTATAAGGCCGTGGACCATAAAACTTTTCAGTTTCACCTAACGTTTCGTCCAGAGCTGCGCCGGACATCTTCAGACGTCTTCTTACTTGCGTTGAGTCTTGACGACTGATGAGTCGGGTGTCTGAGAGCGCCATATATACTGTGAAAAGTGGGCGTGGTCAAGCTGTCACGTTATCAGCAGAGATAGTCCTTGTCAAAGATAAAACATTACTATCTATTGCAATAGGTCAGAGATAAAACCTGTCGATCTTTCAGAGCTACTGTCCATATGTCGCTAAGTTTCATAGCTTCTTCTTTCCTGTTAAAATTTTCTTTATGTTTATATATTTCAATAGCTTCCCTCTACTGTCGTAGATAATAATTCGTCATAGTAGATAAAACTGATGTTTCGGAAAACCTCACTATATGACTTCCAGATTGAAGAGCATGCTCTGCCACAGCCGATTTCTCTGTTTTTCGTAGTCGGCAAAGACTTTTGTGTTCCTTCAGCCTAGTTTCTGTAATGCTTGTTGTGGTTCCAGTATAAACATTACCACATGTACACGGAATTTTATAAACGCCACAAACAGAAAGAGTAGGTCGTTTATTCTTCACGGAACGGAGTACCTGACATATTTTCTTAGTTGTTCTGAAAACCGGTCTGATGTTGTGTTTGCGTAATATTTTTCCTATTTGCTCAATTACTTTTCCGATAAATGGCAGGGAAACTGTGTTCTTCCATCGTTTTGTTTGATCACGTGTTTTTAGACTATTGTTATTTGGTCGCAGAACCCTGTTTACTTCTTTATGTGAATAGCCATTTTTCTTGAAAGCTTGGTTCAGGTGTTTTAATTCAGCATCCAGGTGTTCCAGAGTGTAAATTTTCTTGGCTCTATCAACGAGAATTTTGACGACACCTCTCTTCTGCTGTGGGTGATGATTAGAGTTCTTATGTAAATATCTGTCTGTGTGTGTGTGTGTAGCTTTTCGAAAAACTTTATGTTTCAGTTTTCCATCTACCTCTCTCACAACTGCAACATCCAAGAAGGATATTGCGCTGTCTTTTTCCATTTCCATGCTTTGCATGAACAAATATCCATGCCAGACGGTGGACTCGAACTCCCGACCGTACTCGCCGTGCAGAACGTGACTGGCGCGTCGCAGACCGCTCGGCCACTGCGGCCGGCATCTTCATCTTTGAAACTGTGCAATACATTTATTTTACTAATCAAGTGCTCATAGTTCTTAAAGTACGTGGTTTAGATCCCACGTTGACTAGACGATTTTGGTCCATAGTACCTCCTTCCAAAATGTAGAAAGCAAGTAATGTGCAATAGAAGAAATATGATTTACGGTATCAAAGATGCATATGATAGTACGGTCATTGCATAACATTTGAGGACATTTGCTCCTATGTAATACTTCATCTCCTCTGGAACCTCTAGAAGTGTGTAACATCATTTTGGACATACATTATGGATGTTTCCATCGCACCGAAGGTTTCTCATGGGTGAAGGGGTCGGTAGAACCCAACTTGAGTGAAACGTTTCCTACAAATGATTGAACTATTGATTCGTTGTTGGAAATGAATATTCATACTAATGTGGGTTTTAAAATATTTTCATTGGTTACAAAAACTACCACTGTGTGATTTGAATCAGTCATGCAGTCACTTTGAAATAGCCAGAAAGTCAAACGACTATTGCTTCCAGCTTGCTCCCGCATTATGCACCTCCGCTATCTGCCTCATTACTGCTTAAATTGTCGCTATGCATATCTTTCAGTCCACACAATCAATGATGGAAAATCTTCAAAGAGATGATAAATTAGTTTTCAAAAGATATTGGCTGGTCAGTACTTGGCTTTGTGCTGTGCCGCCGACAGACAAAGAAAGAAATAGGACGAAGAAAGAACAAGCTTTAGGAACAGGGTTCCTCCTTTACGTAGGAAAGATAAGCAGAAAAATCGAATGGGAACGAAAGTGGAAGGTAATTCACAACCTAGGTCATGAGGCTGGACATTCCTTTTCTCTTTCAAAAATGTTCAAATGTTTGTAGAGCTTATGGGACTTAACTACGGGGCCATCAGTCCCTAAACTTATGAACTAGCTAATACTAAGGACGGCACAAATATCCATGCCCGAGGGGGGATTCGAACCCCCGACCGTAGTGACCGTGCAGACCATGACTGGAGCGCCTCAGTCCCCTCGGCCACCGCGGCCGGATTTTCTCTTTCCATCTGAAGAAGAAACCCTCTTGCGAAGGCTTGTTCTTTCTTCGTCATTTTTCTTTCTTTGTGTGACTATCGGCGGTACAGCACAAAGGTAAGTACTGGCCAGCCAATTTATGTCTTTTGTAAAAGGGCACACAATCACTTCGTTGGAAAAATCTCGTTTAAGTCCGTCGTGGAGTCTATTCCCTAACGATATTTTCATTTACTTTATTTGCTGCCATTTACGAATAGGTGGCACATAAACGCCAAAACAGTTTGTATTTTACATAATTAGCTTTATATATACAGAGTAATATGATCACGTAGTGGTGTCTTAGGACGTAGCTATATGGTTGAAATACATTGGTTTAATTTTAGCGATGATTTAAAAATTATTAAGACTATCCGGCCGGAGGTATATACACTACAATAAGAGATACTTCTCTAATATTATTCCTTCATCCATATATAAGGTAGTGAAATTAACAGTCAATTAAAATGTACGGAAATGAATTACTTTCCACTTTTTAATTTCTTTTGTTGTAGGGTAAAGTGGCACAAATTCGATATAAGTACAATTCTGATCAACATAAATATTCGCGCCATTTGTCAGTCTCGTAGTGTCTCGTTGTGTGGCATTGTAGCGTAGCAGGTTTCTACAGCTCCTCCTGTCTTTTCCAAGAATATACCACTTTGTGCTAAGGAGAAATAATTTTTTTCACGTTAGGAGGTAAGTGAAGCTACTTAGTCTAACGAGCTCTTATAAATTTTCTATGTAAGGCTGACTAGGTTCTCTACCCAAAATGCAATGTTTGGTACAACGAAGTATGCGTTGGTGCCTGACGGAAAAAGTGATTTTATTTGGAAGATGCCCTTAGTCAAAATTCTACTAGGAAGTAATCACAATTATACCTAGTGTGGTACATTTTCGATCGATTTTTCTCAATTCTGTAACTTTTTTGGTCTATACCGACATTTGTAATTGTCTAATATTTGTGTTACATATTAGGTAAACATCCAAGAACAAGTGCTATAATTAAAATTACATCTTTTCTCAATATATTTCCAATTACAATAACATTTGCCCTAAATTATCGAAATTGTACCACCTTACCCTATGGGTAGCCCCGCGAAAGAGACCAGGACACACTGGGAGATACCAGATTGACCTTATAATGGCAAGGCAAAGATTTAGAAACCAGGTCTTACACTGAAAGACATCTTCACAGGGAGATAAAGACTGATCTTAACATTTATGAGCTACAGATTAAAACTTAAGAGTCTGCAAAAAGGTAAAAAATTGGAATCTGGACAAATTGAAGAAACCAGACGTGACACAGAGTTTTAGAGAGAGCACAGGGCAAGAATTGTCTGAAACGGGGGAAAGTAACACAATAGAAGAAGAATGGACAGTTCTGAGAGATTACTAACAAAATATACAAACCGAAATATGCTTCATGGTCACATAATTGAAACTATCTGAACAGCATTACCAGAAATTACATTAATTTTTATTGCACTGGTATCATTACGACTACTATATTTAGATGACGATTCATCAGATGCTATAATTGAACGCCGCATAGAATCACATAGGCAGAAGGACAAAGACTAATAGAAATCTTTGGATAACACAGGAGAGACTGAACATAATTGATGAAAGGAGAAAATATAAAAATGCAGCAAGTGAATAAGGCAAAAGAGAATACAGACGTCTGAGAAATGAGGTTAACAGGAAGTGTGGAATGGCTAAGCAGGAGTGGCTAGAGGACAAATGCAAGACTACAGGAATTTGTAACTAACGGAAAGATAGATATCGCCTACAGCTAAATAAAAGAGACATCTGGTGGCAAGAAAAGCAGTGGTATTGTTTACAGAAGGATGGACGTAGGGGAAGATCAGTTCGGATTAAGGAGAAATGTAGGAACCACCTACATTTCTAGCTTTTGTAGATTTGGGGAAAGCTTTTGACAATGTTGATTGGAATACACTCTTTCAAATTCAGTATAGGGAACAAAAGCTTATTTACAACTTGTACTACATAAACCAAACTGTTATTAGAGTTGAAGGGCATGAAAGTGACGCTGTGGTTGGGAAGGGAGTAAGACAAGGTTATTCTATTTGTACATTGAGCAAGCTGTGAAGTAAAGTAAAGAGAAATTTATGAGACTGAATTAAATTTCACGGTGAAGCAATAAATAAGTTGAACGGAATGGACAATGTGTTGAAAGGAGAGTACACAATGAACATTAACAAGAGCAAAACAAGGGTAATCGAGTGCAGTCACAAAATTAGGCGATGCTGAATGAATGAAATTAAGTAACGAAATAATAAGAGTGGTAGATAAGTTTAGTTACTTTGCAGTAAAATAAAATCTAATGGTCGTAGTACAGAGGATAAAAAATGCAGAATGTCAATGGGTAGAAAAGCCTTTTCGAAAAAGAGAAATTTTCTAACATCGAATATTAATTTAAGTGTAAGGAATTCCTTTCTGGAGGCATTTGTGTGGAGTGTTGCCTTATACGGGAGTGAAACTTGAATGATAAATAGTTTAGATAGGAAGAGGATAGAGGCTTTTGAATTGTAGTGCTACAGAATAAAGATGAAGATTATGTGGGTAGATTGCGGAACTAATAAAGAGGCACTGAACAGAATTGGGGTAAAGTTTGCCACATCTTGATCGATTTGTAGGACACATCCTTAGACATCGAGGAATCGTAAATTTAGCATTGGAGGGAAGAGTTTGGGGGGGGGGGGGGAATCGCAGAGGGAGACCAGTAGACGAATACAGTAAGCAGATTCAGATGGATGTTGTTATGAGGAGATGAAGAGGCTTGCTCAGGACAGAGCAGGTTGGAGAGCTGCATCAAACACGTCCCAAACAACAACACGTGAATATCAAGAACTCAGATTGAATATCAGTAATAAGCAAAGAAGGGAAAGATGGAAGGAATATATAGAGGGCCTATGGCAGGGAAATAAACTGGAAGGCAGTGTTCTAGAAATGGAAGAACGAAAAAGAGGATGATATGACAGACGATACTGCGAGATGCATTTGACAGAGCACTAAAAGATCTGAGCTGGAACAACGACCTTAGAGTGGATGATATTTCGTCTGAACTACTGATAATGTTAGGAAAGGCAGTAGTGAAGAAATTGTTCCACCTAGCATGCAAGATGTATGAGACAGTGTCTTCAAGAAGAATATAGTAATTCCAATTCCTAAGAAAGCTAGTGCAGACAAGTGTGTGAATCACAGAACTATCAGTTTAATAAGTTGTGGTTGTAAAATGCTAGACCAAATTATTTACAGACGAATGGAAAAACTGGTGGAATCCGACTTTGTGGAAGGACAGTTTGCATTTAGGAGAAATGTAGGAGCACGCGAGGCATTACCTTACGACTTATCTTAGATGATAGGTCAAGGAAAGGTAAGCCTACGCTATTAACATTTGTAGATCTGAAAAAAGCTTTTCACAATGTTGACTTTCAAATTCTGGAGGTAGCAGGAGTTAAATTATAGGGAGAGGAGAGATATCTTCAACCTGCACAAAAACCAGACGGCAATTATTAGAGTCGAAGTTTTTGGGAAGGGAGGAATGCAGTTTTTTGCCTTTCACGAATGTTGTTCAATCAGTAAATTGAGCAAGCTGTGAAGGAAAGCAAGGAAAAATTTGGAGGAGCAATTTAAAGTTCAAGGAGAAGAGAAATACGCTGTGGTTTGCTGATGACATAGTAATTCTGTCAGACACAGCAAAGGACCTGGAAAAGCAATTATACGGAATGGACAGTGTCTTGAAAGGAGGGCATCAAATGAAACATGGGTAATTGCATGTAGCGTCAGAAAATCATGCGGTAATGAAGGAATTAGATTAGGTAATGAGACAATAAAAGTAGTAGATGAGTTTTGCTATTTAGGTAGCAAAATAATTTCTTATGGCCGAACTAAAGAAGATACAGAATGCAGAATGACTAGGAGTAGGAAAGCTTTTCTGAAGAAGTGATATGTATTGACATGAATATTAGTTTAAATGGTAGTAAGTCCTATCCGAAAGTATTTGTCTGGCGTATAGCATTGTATTGGAGTGAAACGTGGACGAAAAGGAGTTTAGACAAAAAGATGATAGAAGCTTTTGAAATGTGGTGCTGCAAAGAATAATGAAGATTAGATGGATAGATCACGTAACTGATGAGGAGATGCTCTACAGAACAAGGGAAAAAGGTGTTTCTGGCACACCCTGACCTAGAGAAGGGAAAGATTGGTGGGACACAATCTGAGACATCAAGGAATCGTCTATTTAGCATTAGAATGAAGTGTGTGGGCTTAAAAATCGGAGGGAGATCAAATTTTGAAATGTTTGTATATCTATGGGACTTAACTACTCTGGTCATCAATCCCTAGGCTTACAAACAAACAGACTGAGGACAACAAATACAGCCATTCCCGAGGGAGGACTCGGACCTCCAACGGCGAGCAGTGGCGCACTCCGCGGCTAGGCGCCTTAGAACGCTCGGTCATTCCATCGCTGCTCGGAGGGAGACCGAGGGACGAACACAGTAAACGGATTCAAAATGTTGTAGGTTGCCGTTTTTGTTTTCAGACGAAGAGGCTTGCACAGGACAGGGTAGCGTGTAGAGCTGCATCAAACCAGTCTGCGAACTGAAGACAACAACAATTCAGTAGCTAAGCGACCTTCAACTGACCAATTTTAGAAAGTTTCTATCCTCTGAGCTGCTTCTCGTCTGCCTTCCACTCCTGTAGAAGGCCTCACTCCAAATAAGTACTTGGCAACGAATTTCTCTTCTTCAAATGTTGAAATGTTTGTTAAGCTTAAGGGACTTAACTGCGGGGTCTGCAGTCCCTAAACTTACAAACTATTTTTGAATTACCTTGGGGGATTCTAACCCCTGACGGTGGGCGGCTCTCTTCTTCAGAAAGGTAACTGTCGACTGCATCTGTGGAGGGAAACTGGAAACGCTACACGAAAGAGGCATGCCGTCAGTCTTGTACAGCAATGTGGTGGGGCACGGACGTGCAGGGTACCATGTGGTGGTTTCGGAAGTCACTGGTGCCCATCAAGGGCAAACTCAAGACACCACAGGACAGGAATAAAATCATCCAACTCATTGACGAACCGTTTCATCAGCATTTCTGGGAGTAATTCTAAGTTTATGAACGGCATCACAAGTTATTTACTGCCGACGTAAGAAAACTCATCAACTTTCTTTATTATCGCCTTACCCTATCAAATTCGCTTATCATTCGCAAACTTTCATTATATCGCATTACCTATGTTCTGCTCTTGTCGTTGTTCATATTATTCCTTCCCTAACTACACTGTTCGTTCCTCACAATTCCTCTTACAGGATTAGAATATCATCGGCAAACGTTAAAAGTTTAGTTAATCTCTCACAACTTCATTTCTTTCAAAGTTCTCCTAGAGTCTAACATAAAGAGTCACGAAGCTCCCAGCAGTTTTCTGCAACTTGGCGACTGCAGCGCTGCCAAGCGGCCGGGTCGTAAGAGAGGCGAGAAACCGTTGTGGAATAGATATGGGGTCGAACGACACGTTTAAAATGCGACTGCATTTCGGAGCTTATTGCGGCGCGATAAATTGTAGTTAGAGGAAAACTAAGAAAATGTACATTTTCTCAAATATGAAAAGCTCTAACAATGTAGGATAGAATGAAGTGTGTTAAATTTTAAGGGTGTATGTAATCTGTAACAGAGAGAGATAACTAACTCAGTATTTTTCTTCAAAGATATTTTTGATAGTCTAATGATAGGGCTGTGGAAGTCAAAACAAATTTTGCTCGGTACTCTACTATTGGTGATGTGGCAAAGGTAGTCGAAAGTTAACAGGGATTTGTTTGTACAAAATGTAAAATAAAACGTAGCTAACTGTAGTTTAACGTTCACAGACAAACTGAGATTCTGTCAGGAAATGATTCTTAAAGATTTACAGTACCTTTACATTCCTGGGGAGTAGGTGCGATGAAAACATGACAGGAAAGGCACATGCAAGCCATCTGAGCAAGACTAAAGCGAAAAGGGTTTTTATAAGACTAACAATTAGTCTCTAAGAACGTAAAAATCGTGTCTAGTACCAGTATCAATGTATTAAGATGTTCAAAATTTGCAGAAGAAATACATGTGGAACGTGTAACTACGTACCAGTACAGTATATAACTATAAATCAGTTGCTTTTGAACTTAAACACACGAGGTTACAATTCTCTTCATGTCTTAAATCGTTTTTGGATGTTATGATCACGACCGTGCTAGTGTAAACCGTATGTATTACAATGAACTGGCATGTTATTATTACAAACTGACATAAACAGGAAACGGGATTTTCGTTTAATAATGTTTTCGTATTTGTGTCACGAAATACAGTACCACGTTTAATGCCTAAGAAATATATAAAGAACACCAATAATCTATATCTATAAATGTGAATGTCCACAAGACATAAAGAGCTAAACATTTCTGCAGTAACTAATGTCTACCCGGGGAAGGCTTTAGGCACGGTTTTATGTCGATCGGATAGCTATATATATATATATATATATATATATATATATATATATATATATATATATGAATGTCTGTTCGGTGTACGCTTATCACGTCCGAAAGACAAGACGCAGAGAGTTAAATATTTGTACAGTTACTAATATATATCTGAGGAAGATTTTAGGCACGGTTTTATAGCGATCTGATTGATACTTAGTAATTTGAAGAAGATAACGAGAAATGCGAAATAATAATTACTCTTTGAAAATTATATTTACTCTTTGAAAACGGTTTTATTTGTTGCATTGCTGCTTGAGGGTTGATAATGATAAAATGGTGGAATGTATTGGGATGGAAAGTTATCGGTGTATATAAATTTCTACGGTGTGTATGTGTGTTAATATTTCGCTCTGCATCGAAAACAACAGAACGCAAACGAATGATCTGTGTACAATTGTTGTCCGAAGTCCCCCGTTGTACACCATAGCAGTTCCTTGCCGATAGGTATAAGGGTGTGGAAGATATGGTGGTTGAAAGTCGTCAAATTATAAAAAAATTCGGACTGAAGGCCAGCGATGAAGTTTGCGATTCTATAGCAAGGAGGTTACATACAGCGAAGCGTGATGCCACAGACCATATCTTTGGTCTATACGTGCTATAAGATAATACAAGAATAAATAAATAAAGCAGTAAAAAAGAAATTTCTTTTAATACATCTCTTTAAAAAAAATCGATTTGACGTTGCGCGGATTACATCAAATGATCGATCTGTGATATTATTACAATCATGATTGTTGAATTTCGTGATTGGATTCTTCGAAACGAGTGCATTTTTACGTGTGATTTGATCTCATAGCACACTTCTGAAAGATAGTTTATCTATCATAATCAACCAACACGCGAGCGAAGCCGCGGGTTTAAGCTAGTGAATAATAAATTATTCGTTTCGGTAGTGCCATTTTCTGCCACTGAGCTTGCTACCCAGCCGCGTAGGGCGCTGGTATCGCTTCAGCTGTCAAATGGTTGCATTTTTTCCCTACTGAGTTTCGCGACTGTTTTAGACTGAGGTTCTCGTTCGTTTTTGTTTCAAATGTTTGTATAGTCTATGGGACTTAACTACGTGGTCATCAGTCCCTAAACTTACAAACTACTTATGAACTACTTACGAACTAGGACTGCACAAATATCCATGCGCGAGGGGGGATTCGAACCCCCGACCGTAGTGGCCGTGCAGACCCTGACTGGAGCGCCTCAGTCCCCTCGGCCACCGCGGCCGGCTCTCCTTCTTTCCTCCAGAATCTGCTAAATGTGCAGATGGATTAACGATGAGCCTAGAAAGTGCATCTTTGTGAGAATGACACACATCGCGCGCAGCTTCTGCAGCAGTGACCCAGTGTGGCGCTAAAAGTCCCAGACACGAACTGGCACGCCGGACCGCTACGGCGGCGCCTATATAGTCCGGGGGACCGACCCTGCGGCATTCGACTGTACTCGCTCGCTGTGCCCACCAAGACCAGCCGCTCTGCCGCCACGCCGCCATGCTCCTACTGCGGCGTTCGGTGAGTTACATTTGCTAGCTGCGTGCGTGTCTATACAACAGCCTGGCCTCACGTCAATTCAAGTCTTGTCATGACTGTACAGACGACGCCACCAGGAGCTACGTGCAGAGCGATCACATTAATAATGCAGGAAACAGCTTTGGTCGCATGACATCTTTAATTGACTATTGCATATCGATTTCGGGTACTCACTGGCCATCTTCAGTGGTGTAATCTGGTATTTTATTACATCACTTAAGATGACCACTCAGTGACCGATATCCGCAATAGTCAAAGTTATCATGCGACCAAAGCTTTTTCCTCTATTATTACTGTAGAATTTGTCTGACCTACAAGGGTATTACACCGTTTTCGTATAATAAGGCATCAAGGTGGAAGTGTTTTGGGATATGATCTCTCTGTGTTTCACAGAACAATACAGTAACATGCATACTGCCATAGCCGCGGTGGAGTAGCCGAGCGGTCTAAAGCGCCTCGCTGCGGAGCGCGCGGTTGCTCGCCGTCGGAGGTTCGAGTCCTCCCTAAGGGATGTGTGTGTGTGTGTGTGTGTGTGATGTGTGTGTGTGTGTGTGTTCTTACGTTAGTTTACCTTAGTTTAAGTAGTTTGTAAGCTACGGACTATGACCACGCAGTTTGGCCCTATAGATTCAAAAATGTTCAAATGTTTGTAGAACTTATGGGACTTAACTACGGGGTCATCAGTCCCTAAGCTTACAAACTACTTATGAACTAGCTAAGACTAAAGGCAACACAAATATCCATGCCCGAGGGGGGATTCGAACTCCCGACCGTAGTGGCCGTGCAGACCGTGACTGGAGCGCCTCAGTCCCCTCGGCCACCGCGGCCGGCCCCGATAGATTTACAAACATTTGGGCACACTGCGATACATTTGTAACTCTACTGAATTTAAGAAGTTTTATTTCCGGAGCATATGTCAAGTTAAAAATAGATAGTGTAATGCTACAGAAATAAAATGTGTCATGTAATATATAGTACAATGTAATAATTTGTAAAGGCACCTTTCATTAAACTGACACGTTCCACATTACGAATGTTGATTTCATGATCAATGGAACAAGTACTAATCTAATCTGAACTAATAGAACTTTGCGCAAGTCCCCGTAGTCCATTGTTGGTGACTTGGAGCCCACCTGTAACGTGTAGCCCGATGACTGCGCTAAACGCCCTGGCCTCTCCACCGCCGACTAGAATACAAAGTGTTCTACATCTACATAAATATCTAAGGCGGAGGGTTCAAGGAACTGCCTCTATATTTCACTACTGTTCCACTCTAACAGCGCAAAAAAAAAAAAAAAAAAAAAAAAAAAAAAAAAAAAAAATCACGTAAAACTTCCCGTTTTCGCCATGATTTCTATTATTTTATTACGAGGATCACGCCTCTATACGTACGTGGGTTCAAACAAAATATTTTTGCATTCGGAAGAGAAAGTTGGTGAAAGAAATTCCTCAAATAAAACTCACCACAAGCGCCTTACTTTTAATGATTTCTTCCCTAATCGTGCATCTTTTCCGTGACACTCTCCCCCTTATGTCGCGACAATACAAAACGATCTGCCCTTATCTGAACTGTCTCTACATCCTCCGTCAGTAACTCTTTTCCGGAATCCCACAACGCCCAGCAACATCCGCACTGGTGTTGGCAGTTTCTTTAAGAGAACTGTTGTGTTCTGTCAAGGAATCGTAGCCTTTGGTTCGCTTCCCTACAATATTTTCTGTGTGTACTTTCCAATTTTTGTTCCTAGGTATTGAATTAAATTTACGGCCTGTAAATTTCCTGTTAATGAACAGATTTCTTTAAGTATTCGTATGGATGTCTTCAAATTTTTCATTATTTAAGGTAATTTTTACACCACGTAGATATCTCACCTAAAGCATTTTGCAGTTGCTTTTGATCTTCTGGTGACATTACTAACCGATAAATGACGGCATCATCCGCGAACAATCTAAGAGAGCTGCTCACATTGTCACCTAAACCGTTTATAAAAATAGGGAACAGTAGTGATCCTATAACACTTCCCTGGGGAACTTTGAATATCACTTTTATTTTATTCGTTGACTTGCCGTCAAATACAACGTACTGTGTCCTTCGTGTCAGAAAATCACGAATCCAGTCACACAACTGTAGCGATATTCCATAAGTACAGAATTTAATTAGAAGACGCTTTGTGAGGTATAATGTCAAAAGGCTTCCGGAACTCTCGAAATATGGCATCTAATTGGCATCCCTTGTCGATTAAATCACTTTATGTTTCTAAAGAGCTGCTTTTCACAAGACTTTGGGTCAATAGGTCGTTCTTTCTGAGGTAGTTCATAAGTCTGAAGAAAGCATATGTCCTAAAGTCCTGCTGCTAGCCGACGCCAATGATGTAAGCCTGTAATTCTGCGGATCACTCGTATTGCCTTTTCTTGAATATTGGAGTGACCTGTCAAACTTTCCAGAATTTTGTGTACGGATCTGTCGCTGAGAGTGCGGTTGTATATGATAGCTAGGTACGGGGCTATTGCATCAGCATATTCGTAAGGAGCCTAACGGGGATACAGTCTGGACCGGGAAACTTACATTAATACTACAGGAATATCTACTTCTAAATTACCCATGCTGGCGCTTGTTTTTGATTAGAATTCTGGAGTACTTACTTCGTCCTCTTCCTTGAAAGAACTTCGGAAAGTGGTGTTTAGCAGTCCTGTTGTGAAGTATGTTTCCTACAGTCTGGTTTAAACTTGGTTTCCGCTGGATCTCATAATACAGTTTTTTGTCACGCTGTCACTCTGGTAGGGGGTTCCAGAACTCGGGCTTTATCCTCTAGGGTTCAGGGCGAGCCATGAACACTACCCTGTAGTTTGAAAAAAATTCAAGCTCCGTACAACATAACTCTGACTCACGACTAGTGTGTTAGTGTGTTTCGGAAACAGTACGTAAGGATTTTTAAATTTTTTTCTTTACTTAGAGTGTCTCTTCGCATGCCTTTTATTATTGACAAAGTACTGTAGAACAATTCAGTACTCATCCAGCCTGAGACTTTCCTCATCCATAGAGCAAGGCGAGGTACTGCACACTTGTGATTATTGTATTGCACCTTGTAGCTTCACTTTACCATTGGACACAACAGAATTGGTGTGAATAACTTACCAGTACCGGTCGTTACATGTGAGGGAAGGCATTAGGTAAGGCGGAAGTGATCTGAATGGGTTGGATTTTTTGGATGTTAATATAGTCATGTACACACCAAACTGAAAATAATTGTTATTTTACGAATTACTTTTTGAAAAAAAAAAAATTATAATCGTAATTGAGTACGTGTTTTTGTAAGTAATTGTAATTGAATCCAACTACTTCGTTTTAGTACTTTTCCCAACACTGTCTTACAAATACCCTATACGGTTCGTACACCGTCTATTGAATGAAAGTACAAAACGTACGTCTCGCTTACATCTAATGAAATTAGTAACTTTTCAACAGATGCGACTATAGGCAAGTGTGTTTACATTTTATGACTGCTCAAAGCTGTGCGGGAACAGCGCAGGGTTCTAGCACGCCTTGGCGAGCACTAAGCGACCGTTCTCCGTCGGAGATTCGAGTCCTCCGTTGGGCATATGTGTGTGTGTGTGTGTGTGTGTGTGTGTGTTGTGCTTAGCGTAAGGTAGATTAAGATTTTTGTACGTTTAGGGACCGAATATCACTGCAGTTAGATCCCGTAGCTTTACAAACATTTGGCAAAAAGACGTAGTTTTTCGAATTATGTCAACGTAGGCCCAGAAGGAAAGTGTTAATGGCATACACAGGTAACGCAGAACTTTCTGATGTACGTACAAACATTTGACATCGTGGCTACAACTGTCAAAGAACTGCATCTAAATTTAAACTCTTCCAACCATTTTTCTTTCGTAAAACACAGATGAATAAGGTGTCTTTTGCATGTCGAACCAACTAGAGGACGTTCACGTCACCTGAAAATGGCAATGTGATCGAAAACATATCTGTCGTGTAAAAATCACACAGTAGATAGCTAAATTAATAATAAAATTATCTCACATACTGACCTGTAGAACGCTACATGCCATATGGAACGAAAATAAGGAAATATTTTACTTGATCTTATGTTCTTCATGAAATACGTTCCGCGTAATTGATAAAATTTTGAACTGTGCTTATTTATAGTTTGTAGTCTACTTTTAACCAAATCGAGGAAAGTGTCAGATAATAGAATGTAACTTCTGTTAGACGTAGCAGAAGTGTTCGACATATTCTATTATAATCATCTCTACCGTTGCAGGGAATTGAAATAAATTCATTGGCGAAGTTGAAAATTTGTGCCGGAGCGGGATTTGAACCCGTACTTTCCTCTGTGGGCCAGCGGCTGTCTTGACGAAATAGACAATCCAGGCACGTCTCCTGTCCTGCCCAAATCTCAACTAAGAGCACACTACTTCCTCTTGCTCACATTCCAATTGTATTCCCGCAAGGATATGAATCTTTTATGCATCCGCATAGACACTGAAAATTACATGTTGAGGTAATATGTACAATTATTGGTATGTGTAGTGCATGTACATGTTAAGCTTTCAGGTATGTCCGTTGGTCCTGATCTGATCGTACTGCGCTTAGGATCCTTTGCGAAAAAAGGTTTACTTCCTGGTCATCTGTACTATCAGATCAGGACCAACGGACGTACCTGAAAGCTTAACATGTACATGCATATAACTGTGGCTGCTCAGAGATTGTTTTAATCATAGCAGTTTATCCATCCTATTTTCCAAGGAGACCACATGGGTATCGGATTTTAGAATTTCTCTATACTTATGGTACGTGAAATTCAGAACTTAAATAACAATCAGCCAAAACCATTCGTTGCAACTCTAAAAAATTATAGAGAAAAATCTACTTTCAAGTTTTGAAATTACGCGTAAGTATCAGTAATTAAAACGTTTGTACCACGAGTCGTTGTAGCGCAGGACGTAGCGTTTGGCCTTGCGATCTCAGGGTCAATGGTTCGAAACCTTCTCTGACCGTTTTTTATCTTTTTTCGTTGTGTTCGAACACTTATTTAATTTTAATATCTAATGGTAATTTTTATGAATATGCACGTTTTTTTATTCGTAATTTTCTATATTTTATAAAAGGTTGTTAATAAAGATCAATAAAAAAAAAGTTACATTTCTTTTTTTTTTCTAATATTGGCTCCACTATTAGTTAAAGTCGGTAGCTTTTAATTGTTCAGTTTGTGTAGAGCTACGACGCTATTTTTTGGAAAGTCGTTTCCGTAGCTACTAATGGCTTTCCAAACAGCTAACCTACTCAACCATCGTTTTAAGTGACAAGGAGTTCAGCTCGTCTACATAGACACAACACGTGGTATCAGAGATCCCAAAATATTTTATATAACTGATTCGAAAACAAACGAAAAAAATATTGGTCACTGCGGGATTCGACCCATAGTCTCCATAGTTGTGAAGCCAGAACGCTACCACCCGAGCTGCACCGCCAGATGTTTTAACAGTTTTAATTATTGGTACTTACGTGTACTTCCGAAAGTCGATTTTCACGAGAATTTTTGAGAGTTACGTCGAATGGCTTTGGCTGCTTGTTATTTGAGTTCTGAACTTCAAGTACCACAAATATCAAAAAATTATTTAAAAAAACGTGGTCTCCTTGTTAGTTCAGGTATCCATCCAGTACACGATACATGCCGAGAAGATTAATTACATCACATAAGCCTCTACAAAGTAAGTCACGCATTTTACATAGCAAACTATACTTCATTATATACATCTCTCGTGATGACAAAGAATTGAGACTACAGAATTTGGGTCTAACACAGATGTGTTCCGATTGACGTACTTCACGTATGATAGAAACGAGGTGGGGGAGGGAAACGAGAAACCAGTGAATCTCAGACCACTCTCAAGGAATTACGTAGGAAGAGATTTGTACGTCACTGGTTTTTCAGGATGAGTGACAGTTTTATGGTTTGGGATATGTAATTAAGAAAGTGAAAAGGTGGGGTTTATAACAACTTTTAAATATCGAAAGAATCTCATGTTGGCCACAGCTGAATTAAGCAACTGTGGTCATCGTGAAATTCTTCCAATACGTAATTAACCTGCAATTGCCCTAATCCGTACTTGATCAGGTTTCGCAGTGTACCCACTCTCTGAGGAATACATTCATGTCCAGAGCATTTCAATGTAAAGCAACGAAAATATTTTAATTTTGTGTATACTGAAAACCTAAACTCGAATGTGTCAAATGTGTCAAGCTGGGATCATTGTAAGTGCACTAACTATAATGTTTATGCGTTATATATATATATATATATATATATATATATATATATATCCGTGGTTCGGAACCCACGTTAAACTGTAGGTCCCCCTATAACTGGCTGGGTAAGAGTCAGTTCTGAAGGTCGAAGGAAGGCAACGGCATACCACCTCCAAACAGGACCATGCCTAGTAAAGCACTGTGGTGTTCAAACCAATCTTCGGATTGTTGACTGCTTTACCTTTTATATCTTCATATATATATATCAAGCTTGCCCCGAAGTTGCTTGAAAATAAAAATAAACAAATAAATAAAAATAAAAGATTTGCTTTTATCTATTCATGTTTCGACGCCTATGCATTTGGATTACTTTTTATAAAATGTCATACATTGTTTATGACTGTTCTTTTCAGATTTCCATGCCAAATTTTGAACATACCGTATTTGTTTTAGTAAGGAGATTCCTTTCTGAAGGTTATCTTCCTTATCTGCTTGAATCACTGCATAGGCAGCATATAGTAAATTATTTAAAAATTAATTTTATGATTGTCATACGAGAGCCCGACGCCATGACAAATGCAAATCTACGATTTTGTATGATATACAAAGAGTAAACAAGTTTTAATATCTCGGAATCTGGCTGCTTGAAGGCTGGCGAATACACATGGAAATAAAATGTCGCAAAAATAACGCCCGAAAAGCCTTCATTAAACTTATGAAAATTCTTACATGCACAGATCTAGACCTAATACTTCGATTTATGATATGCTACATCTGATCCGTGTTTCTATAAGGCTCTGAGGGATGGAGTCTGAAGTATACAACAACAATCAAAAAGTTTGAGGCCTCTGACATGTATATATATCAGAATGCTAAAACTACCGTGGGCTGCAAGAGTAACCAACAATATGTTCAAATGTTTGTAAATCTATCGGACCAAACTGCGTGGTCATCAGTCCGTAGCTTCCAAATTACCTAAACTAAGGTAAAATAACCTAAGGACAACACACACTCCCATGCTCCAGGGAGGACTCGAACCTCCGCAGCGAGGCGCTTTAGACCGCTCGTCTATTACACCGCGGCGAGTAACCAACAACAAAGTATTGGAAGGAATTAATAAACAGTGAGTAATTTTGACAGTGTTTAAAAGAAGATAAACTGCATGCATAGGACATATATTACGAAACAGCAAATACATGTTCCTTCACTTAATAATAGAATGGACAATTGATGGAAAAAGAAGGCAGGGGCGAAGAAGAATATCCTGGTTGGAAAATATAAGGCAGTCGACAGGAATACGAAGTGCAGATCAGCAGTTACATACTACGGTGCACAGAACAAAGATGCATCGTGTGGTCGGCAATATAAATTAAAGGATAAGCAGCAGAAGAAGTTGATTTTCAGAGCACTGCTGTGTAGGTAGGGCCTGGATACCTCTCTGAAAAAGTCTGTTTTCAATATAGGTATTATTTCATTAATGGAAATGCTGAGCAAATTGGAAAGAGGCAGGAGCCTTGTCGTACCCCTTTGTTAGTTAGTATCTCGAAAGTCGCTTTTCCATTCAGAGCTATATTTCTGTTTTGATAGCCATATTATGAAGCAAATTAATACCATGAATATTAGGGCTAGAGGGATTCAAGAAAACTTTGAAAACTACTTAGAGAAGAGTTAATGAAAGAGGAATAGTGCGAAAGAGTAGTACTCCGGTATCTGTCGTATGGTAGCATGCCTCATCAGCCCTGACTGGAAAATTAGAACGTTACCTGCAGTAAGTCATTACCCGCAATCCATCAACATCATTACACAGCTAGAGCCTGTTACTCTCAAGCACAGTAAATTCTTCTCTCGCAGGTATTTACACGTTTTCAGCCTATAAGAATACACGAAGCATGTGTACTATGTAAGTCAATTACTCAATGAAATTGAAGGACTTGTTGCTACTTGTGTCCCCCATGGCCGCCAATGTTGTACCCCTCATTGAACAGAGGAGCCATGACCTCTGGTTGAAATCACTTTGGCTCTGTGCCGAAAATAGTTGTGATCGCTCAGAATTGCTTAAGTCAACTGTAACAAAAGCAAAGTACCAATGAGTGCAAACACGTCATTATCATGCACATAAAAAATAAGATAAATGTGTACGTTTGCCTACAGCTTCCTGAAAAATAAGGCATTAGAAACGTGATCTAGTCATCATCAAAACGTCTTACTGATGTAATCTAGTTGGAAAGTGATTTACATTGATTTAGCTAGGCTCCGGAAGTATGGCTTTAATTCACGACCATATAGCCTTTTTCTGGCTTTTATTTTCCAACCGCAGGAAAATTTAAAATCTATATTAATTGGTGAATGAAGCAATATTTCTAAACACTCTGCACATCCAACCAAATGTGTTATAAAATTAAAAGGCAGGACAAAGCAAATCAAAGCGGCATTGGTATGTGTTCTGAGCTGACAACGAAGTATCAGAGGTTCACAATAATAAAGGAAGCTGTCCAAAACAAGCAGGATTTGATTTATGCAGAAATAATAAGAAGTCATACGCTACTTGACGTTAACCCATTAATGCAGTAATTATGTAGCAGGTTATAGTACGTAAAAATTCAGATCGGTGAATGTCTATAGAAACATAGGCTAGCTAGCTTCTGCAGACTAGTTTTGATATCTGTCATTTCTCATGAAGTACGAGTAGGGCTTCGACGTCACAGCAAGTGTTGTAAGGATTACATTCTCCCAACTTCAGTTGTGAGCAATATTGGAAAAATGCAATCTGATGTGGGCGAGTCAACCTCATTACAAAGGACAGGTGACGAAGAAATAATATATGTAGGTTTGATAGATTCATGTTTTAATTAACATGTGTAGCGATACTTAGTTTTGAATATTAAAAAAAAATGCTAGTCTGACGTTGGAGCATATTCTCAATGATATGTAATTCAAATAGTAACTATTATACATTTGTAGTTAAAGGTTTGTATTACTGTAATGCTCTGTACATTCTAAATAATAAAAATAAATGAAAATTCATGCTGTCTATGACGCCACACTATTATTACAGAGATAAAACTGCTCTATAATGCAACATTTATTTTAGCTTTTTTCTGGCTTTTTCTGTAGGCGAATTTAGCTTTTTTCTTTATCAAGAGTTGGCAAGATAATGTTCAAGCAATTGCTAGTGTGCTGCATTTACAGCAAGTAGTGTCAGGAAGACTCGAGTAAGACTCTCGCAAGCTAGTACTTGATGTCAGTGACAACAGTGCACCAGGAAAAATGGGGAAGAAATCTGTAACTATATCATGAGGGCCGCATACAGAACATAACGCAGTTATAGCCTGTTTCTCTCAAGCGCATTAATTTCTTCTCTCGCAGGTATTTAAACGTATTCAGCCTATAACAATACACGTAGCATGTCATACCGTGGGTACTCGATTATACAATTGTATTGCCGGACTTGTTCTTACTTGCATCCGCCATGGCTGCCATCGTTGTTCTCTACATTAAACAAAGGAATATGGCTTAATCAGGATGTCCTACTACCCCCACCGCCACATGAGTCCCAACTACGACACAATGATACCCCCAGTCTCAGCCAACGCCGGTTGCCGATATTGTCACTTGTTGCCCAATGAGATGTAATAACGATTTTGTAGTCTCAGCTAACGCCGGTTGCCGATATTGTCACTTGTTGCCCAATGAGATGTAATAACGATTTTGTGGTTGTATGTGTGATGGTATATGTGCTGTAACATTGGATGTAATAATAAATTTACATAGCGGCAGTGCCTCAACGCAAAAAAAAAAAAAAAAAAAAAAAAAAAAAAAAAAAAAAAAAAAGAGCGACAACAATTATTACAACCAGTGCTGCAGCACATATACCACCATACACTTCTGGCCATTAAAATTGCTACACCACCATGATGACGTGCTACAGACGCGAAATTTAAGCGACAGCAAGAAGATGCTGTGATATGCAAATGATTAGCTTTTCAGGGCATTCACACAAGTTTGGCGCCGGTGGCGACACCTACAACATGCTGACTTGAGGAAAGTTTCCAACCAATTTCTCATACACAAACTGCAGTTGATCGGCGTTGCCTGGTGAAACGTTGTTGTGATGCCTCGTGTAAGGAGGAGAAATGCGTACCATTACGTATCCGATTTTCATAAAGATCGGATTGTAGCCTATCGCGACATTGCTGCTCGCATTGGTGGTGATCCAATGACTGTTAGCAGAATATGGAATCGGTGGGTTTAGGATGGCAGAATATGGAATCGGTGGGTTGAGGAGCGCAATACGGAACGCCGTGCTGGATCCCAACGGTCTCGTATCACTAGCTGTCGAGATGACAGGCATCTTGTCCGCATGGCAGTAACGGATCGTGCAGCGACGTCTCGATCCTCGAGTCAACAGATGGGGACGTTTGCAAGACAACAACCATCTGCCGCAACCTTGCTCGCTTCACCACAAAGTTCTGTTTGACGTTACCCTGTTATCACGGGGTATAACGTAACTTTTGGTAACTCAGTATCTGGATTAACAATACTGCAGCAACATCTGGATTCCATTGAATACGAGCAGCTGAACTCTTTTATTGTGTGCGGTAATGGATTGTAATTGGGAAGAGCAACACCAGGTAAATTTCGATCACAACTTTGATCGCACTCTTTGAATAAGACTTGCAACTACAACAATCACTGCTAATAATTAAATATCATTGTGTTGACGGGCATAGTGACGGCCTTGTAAATCTGAATCAGAACTGCGCTCCTGCGGGCCACCCTTACACACCATTCCCAACAATGCACAGCAGTCTTGGAATGGTTGAAACATGCAAATATTAAATTTACAATCACTTATCTTAATCACAATAACATTTCATGTTCTGCAAATCAAGCTTAAATACGATACCTTCTTTTAATAACATTTAAAACTTCGTAACTATTTCTAATATCTGAAAATATACTTAAATATGAAAACTAACACTGATTGTCACATATGTCGTAATAATTTGGAAAATATTAATTGGAAACTTTTCCTAACATTTTCGTGTCTATTATTCACAAGATTTATTACATAACAATTTGACTGCAAAGTATAGTGTATCTGCCGAGTTTATCTACACAGTGGTTGCACCTGTTATGACTTATTTTTCTAATGTATCAAAAGCTAATCTAAAATTGATTATAAATAAAAGTTTACATCCTCACATATATTCGTTTTTTCTTTACATAACACAAAATTGATAATCAAGGTAAAACACATGACGCCTATTTAGTCAGACATGTGCTCATCTATATTTGAAGATTTACATCAAACTATTCCATAGTTTCTGTTCCTACCAATGGATAGGATATTTTATATTGGTATTTCACTTTTGATAATACTTAGATGATCTACTGTGAATTCTGATATTTTTGTTTACGATTTCCTCTAGTATAACAAAACATTACAGTATTCCTTCAAACCGTCTTGATTGCAAATTTTTTATTAGTTAATGACGCGTTTCGCCCTTTAGCAGGGCATCTACAGATTATCTGCGTGACAGAATGTACACAAAATTACAAGGCGGAATTACAAACGGTTATATGGTACATGGGCTTACATTACCGTTTGTAATTCCGCCTTGTAATTTTGTGTAAATTCTGTCACGCAGATAATCTGAAGATGACCTGCTAGAGGGTGAAACGCGTCATTAACTAATAAAAAAATTTGCAATCAAGACGGTTTGAAGGAATATTTATTCTAACTGATTGCTGTTGTACACCATGTATTGGAAATCATTTTATTTAAACATTACAGTTTTAATTTTGTCTGCTGAAATAAGAAAATGTGGTGGTAACTGTATTTAAATATTATTATTGGTGTTCCTGTTACGTAAAAAAGAACTTCAGCACAAGCTACGTATGGCGCCGCACGCAGCCAGCGGACTGGATTGATTATCCGCGAATAGCTCTGCACGTTGATTTAAATTTTGTCTCGCTTGTAGAAATAATTAAACAATTTTGTAACGATTGCAAAAGCCCACTTAAAGTAATATAAACGGTTCATATTTCGAAAAATTTTGTATGGCAATAAGTTTGTCAAATTTTCAGATTAATATGTCAGAATATAAACGGAAATTACTGTTTCTCGATCCTCTTAGTAAAGTTATTTATTCTGTTAGCTTAGTTTGCTAATCGATACAAGCGATTGTAACTAAAAATTTCAATACTCCATAGCACTGACGTAGGATGCCTGTAGTACCGGCATAAACATATTAAGTTGTGAAATTGTGCCATGTAAAATGTGTGCAAATGCGGAAGCTCCCTCGCCGATTGAGGACAAAATATGGACAAATGTGGGCAACACTTCACAACGCTTCACTGTATGTTTATTCTTAGATCATTTCATTAAACACACCTGAGACAATTTTCTCGTCAAATGCTAACAACTGCCGCGGCGGAGTACCCGAGCGGTCTAAGGCGCTTCGCTGCGGAGATCGCAGTTGCTCACCGTCGGAGGTTCGAGTCCTCCCTGGGGCATGGGTGTGTGTGTTTGTCATTAGGTTAGTTTACCTTAGTTTAAGTAGTTTGTAAGTTACGGACTAAAGTCCACGCAGCTGAGTCCCATAGATTTACAAACATTTGAACATTTGAGTAATTTATATCATGACCATATTTTGTACGTATGTTGCTATTCAATGGAGAAACGGTTTGGTGGAATGCTGCATCCGTCATGTCTGGTCTGATTAGTACAAACACCTATGTAAGACCATTGCTGCGGCCGCGGTGGCCGAGGGGACTGAGGCGCTTCAGTCACGATCTGCACGGCCACTACGGTCGGGGGTTCGAATCCCCCCTCGGGCATGGATATTTGTGCCGTTCTTAGGATAAGCTAGTTGATAAGTAGTTTGTAAGTTTAGGGACTGATAACTCCGTAGTTAAATCCCATAAGCTTAACAAACATTTGAACATTTGAACCATTGCTCTCACAAATATTTCATAAAAGAGTCCTAAGTGTTCTATGTACGTTCCATATAATCAAGAATAAAATCTTTCATTGCTGCTATACATAACCAGACAAGATCATCAGCAGGATCTATTTTAAATTTCTACTGCAACAGAGACGATTTAGTGTAAAATTGACCAAAATTAATATATATATATATATATATATATATATATATATATATATATATATATATATATATATATATGAATTCTAGGTGATGTTTGAATTACATTGATCAGATTTCTAGCTGCTGAAGTTGGAATACCTAAATAAAACAAAATAAACTCTTAATAACGTTTCGTAGTTGGTTCGACATATTTCCTAATAAGCCTAAACGTGAGTTATCAAAATTGCATTGACATAAAATGACCTAGATTTTTACTGCGAAGTCATTATACTACTGTTTGTGGATTGCAATGTTCTATATTTTCCGAAAATAGAGCTTCATTTATATAACAGACTTAAATTTATTCCACAAATTAGTATATTACAATGTACTTTCCTCGATAGTATACTACCACCCAGAGGCGTAGCTAGCGTGGGTGCCACAAAGGGGGCTTCTCGGTGGTGTCACGAATAAAAAGTTTAAAAATAAATACAAGTATGATTTTAAGTAACACAAAAGAAAGTAATTTATCATCAAACTGCATTTTATAATACATTAATATTCTTTTATTATGCATTATGCATAGTGATGTGTGCCGGGTATATTGCCACTGGAAAGGAACTTCTAAAGTGGGAATATTGCCGGGAATATTTCTTTGGCCCGGGAAGATTGCAGAAAATTGGATTTTTTTAAAGATTTTGATAGTTTTAACAGTTATTAACACTTAAAGAACTTTACAACTAAGTAAATTCACACATTTTAATACAAGAGTTACCATTCTCTGCGTTAATTTTCTTGCTAATTCCATGCAGAACATCATTTACCTTAAGTCTGGTGGAAAAAATAATTTAAAACATTAGCTAGGGCTAGAATTTTTCGGTAGTTGAAACCCCACATTTCTCTGAATGAAACATAAACTTACAAAATATTTCTCTGGAGACGTAAATTTACTACGTTTTTACTTGGTTGCATTCCAAGAAAAGAAACCGTCTTTCTTCAGAGCGAGCAGTAAAACTGAAATTTCTTTCGTTCAACTGGAAACATATGAATACTCCACCTCAAAGAGAGAACATGAAAGAAACAAGAAAGCAAGCAGAAGCTAAACCAGAGGAAGCAGGAGGACAGGAAGAAGACGAAGAAGTCCTTGAGACTAAAGAAGATAATGAGATCGATTGTAACGACTATGATGACTGTTTTGGAGTTAGAAATGTCGAAGATGAGGATTTTATGAACATTGAGAGTGATAGTGGTCTAAAAAAAAAAAAAAAAAAAAAAAAAAAAAAAAAAAAAAAAAAAAAAAAAATAAGACTGAACATGAAAATTTGCCTTTTAGTAGTTTTGATTGTAATAACATTTTGCATTCTGGCTATTTTTCTGCACTTTTTGTTCATTTATAATATTTTAACAGGTTAGTGATGGTTTCAGTAACACAATGTGACACTTACCTATTAATTTGAGAGATTTCGGTTTTAAAATTATAAATTCCCAAGAAATTTGTCTAATTTAATTTTTCTTAAAATATATTTCACTTTTTGTGTTTGAGTTAACTATGTAATTACTGTCTTAAACCTATTAATTAAGTTTTATTGACCTATCTGGCTAATTAATCATAAATTCCTGGGAAATTATGAATTATGGCAATATTGCCAGCAATATTCCACGGGAATATTTCCTCGATTTTAAATTCCTGGGAATTTTTCAACAGTAATTATGCATTATGAAACAGTATTATACACACTTCATTAGTATACATTCTTCGGAATATCAGAATACTAACTACTAAAGGAAGATACACTTGTATTTCTAGCTTTAACAGCTGGGAACTCAGAAATCACGTCTTCAAAATTAATGTTTTGTGATGCCTAATGTTCGATAGTTAACATGGTCGTTTCGTTCATTGTGCCTCGCAACTAGTTTTTAATTAATTTCATTTTACTAAAACTCCTCTCACACGAAGCAACTGTCACGCAAATCGTCGCAAATAATTTTAGAGAGAGCATAAGGTTTGGAAGAGAGACTGTAAAATCCCATTTCACAGTGAATTTTGAGAAGTCTAGACACACCCAATTGGAAATTGTAACACCTACAGCTTTCAAATGTATTCTCAATCTTGGAATATCGAAGAGGAGTTCGGCTTCTGATACTTCATCCTGAAAACCTGTAAGTTTTGACACAGCTAATTTCAGATCCTCGTTGCCAAAAGCAAGGAATTTGGCTGCACATCCTCCAATAAAGAGACAACATTCACCTTGATCTGTTCCCCAGCCATTAGTTTTTTTACGACGAATTCATCTTTCTTCTGGAATGTCGAAGCATTTTTTTTCAGCAAGACATATTGCTTCTTGTACAATACAACCTCGAGTTTGTTCCATATAAAGACGAAGTGACTATTTTTATAACTGACTGATCAAGACAAGCCTTTACTTTGAAAAGCAACCTGGGTACACTTGCAGTCGGGTATCATGCCCATACGGGTGACACCCGGGACGTGAGTTTGAATTTTGTAGTTTGCAGCTTCCACAGGACTAGAAAACAATATATCAATTTTATTAACAGAATCATTTTTCTTACAATTCATCAACAATATTTGTGAAATGTTTGTTTTTATACTAGCTGCTAAAACCAGTATTGCACGGGTACATATGCATTTTTTCAGTCTTAGAATCGAAAATATAAATTCGGAAAAGTTTTCATCGTCTTGTTTTCATGAAAACTGCTTAGAAATTATGAAACAGTAAAACAAACTAATATGCAATATGTAAAAAATTATAAGTACAGTATCAAAAGAGAGAAACGTAGAAATAAAATAAAATGTTCTATAGCATTAATTTCATTCAAAACTTGATGTAAACAATAGTTATTCCATCTCGTTCTTCCCTTTCTGTCTATCGGCTTCTACCTTACAATCTGTCCATTTCAGTTTCATTTTTATTCAGCTCAATACTTGTGACATATATATTCTTGACTATCTGTCCTACATAATCCCACGATTGTTGTCTGATAGTAAGCAATATAATTATGTACCAAGTTTAGTTAAAATCTATCCATTATTTTAGGAGAACATATGGAGAAATAGCGCATGGTGTAGCAGTTATTTGGAAATTTCATTGTTTTTGACGTCATATCTCCTGAAATATGTGTCGAAATATGATACAAATTTGAAGGTACACTCAGTGGTACATGAGCCTACTGCCTGCGAAATATGTCGTGAATGGTGTTAGTAGTAAAGTAATAAATCGAAAACTTACTTTTGATGATGTGGTTTCTCACGAGGAAAATTGTTTATGACTTCATATCTCATGATCTATATGACGAAATGTTATATAATATCGAAGGAACATTCAGTGGTATGTATTTGTACTGTCTGTGAAATGTCTTGCGAATACACAGTGTAGAATTAATAACTTGCAACGTCATGCCAGTAGTAAGCGATGAATTTTTTCTTCCTTTCATCATTTTGTTGAGGTTGACAGTGAGAAAATGTTTCGTAAATATATGAAAGTATGTTTTAAGTTTCTTGGAAGTCTGTAACATCTCTCATTCTCAAACAGTTAGCGAATAAAATAAAGCGGGGAAAATTTTCATTGTGTACGCCGCGATATCGTATTAAATATGAATCGCAGGTGGCTTTTGCTGCTATCTATAATGATTACTGACCTTTAAGAATATTTGTACCAAATTTGGTTGAAATTGGTCCATTAGTTTAGGACAGATGTAGAATATTATCGCATGTATGGCAGTTTGTCACGAATGTCATTGTTTATGACATCATATCTCCTGAAGTATGTATCGTAGGTGGTTCTTTCGTCGAGAAAGAATGTTGCATTTTAGTAAGGAACATGTTTACCAAGTTTGGTTGAAATCGGTCCAGTAGTTTACGAGGATATGTGGAAGATACATACACACTTAGAGCAAATTTTATAAGATGTACAGATAAACTGAAAATGGTTCATATTCACAATGTCCTATTTTTACACAATATAAGCATCCGTGTTTTAGGAATTTTCAACATAAAGTGATGCCAATATTTGAACCAAAAAATATTGACGACTTACATAAAAACAATGTGATGGGAAAAGATTAACTGTGGACTCGACAGGTAGAAGTGGTTTTGTGAGTATTCATCTTCAGCTACCTGTAACGCTAATTATAACCAGGTCTGTGGCAGAAATGACTTACTACTTAACATAAAAACACACCCAAGATCAGCTAGTATATTTCTCCTATCGAAAATCAAGTTAATAAGCAGAAATAAAAGGCTCATAGCGATACAGAATCACTGATCAGTAATTATGGTGCTTGTAAAAAGTACAGTCAATACGTTTCACCTGTCACACGCAAAAACGATAATCACTACATAAATATTTGTAATTCAGGAGAAATTATCTTTACAACTACACGTGTAATAGGAATAAAAAGGTCTTTTATTATTAAAATTAATTCTTCATTTCAGCTGTAAATGAGAAAATCTGTAGTTCGCAATCTCGGAAATAGTACTTAACTTGGGGCAGAAATGTTACACGTTTGTTTCAAAGCCCAATACTGCAGAAATAGGGACAAGTACGTATAATAGAGTGTATTGAGGCTTCAGATACTATGGTAATAAACATTAGATAAAAGTTATAATTACAATTAAAGTCCGACCAGATCGCAAAAATTGTTATTTATATTTCATAACCGGTTAACGGTCTATTGGTGTCTACCTGTTCTAACTTTGTTCCTCCTATTTGGCACTCAATCTGTTTGTATCTCTTTCCCACAGACATTACTTTCGTTTTGGAGATGCTGATCTTCATATCATAATCCTTGCACCTCTGATCGAGCTCTGAAATATTAGTTTGCAAAACTTTCAATCGAATCGACCATTACAACTACGTCATCCGCATATGCGAGACTGCTTATTTTGTTTTCACCTACTTTATTCCCACCCTGCCAGTCTACTGTTTTCAATATATGATCCATGAATAGTAGTGTCATCGTGAATATATAGAATTAAAAAAAAAAATAAAAATAAAAAAATAAAAAAAATGCGATTTTGTCATCTGTCTTTCCATTTATAAAATACGATCGCTCCCTAAGATGAAGTTTAATTTCTCTTTCTTGATTGCAGAGTATTTTCGGAACTGTCCTTCTTGCCGCTGTTCTGAGCTTGAGCTGTGCCGTAACTCAAGAAGAGGCCAAGTCTTCCCCATCACCGCACACGATCGAAGACGTTTCGACTGTAGACGCTTCCTCGGTAGACGGAGATGAGGGCAATGGCATCGAGGACTCGGGCGGACGCCTGGTTGTCATCCCCTTCACCCTCAGCGTCAACGGACAGCGCGGCGTGCCCAGAACGATGTGGTCGTCTTCGCCTCTTCTCCGCGCTCTAACGCCCGGTCGCACTGAGGACCAGGGCAGCCCTGTGGTCGAGGAGTCGCTGGCTTGGCCGTCGACGACAGCGGCGCTGTACAGAGGCCTCATGGAGCGGGCAGCGCGCGCCAGGGCGGTGGAGGGGGAGGGGGAGGCTGCGGTCGATGGGGCGTGGTCGCCGGACGGGCTGTGGCCAGACCCCCGAGACAGCGGAGCCGACGACGGCTACTACGACGATCAAGGCGACGACGAGACCTCCGCGGAAGAAGATGAGCCCGGTGTGACGGACTACGACGCAGCCGATGACCCGGCCGACGAAAGCATGCAGACGGCGGAGACCATCATCTTCCGGCCCATGTTCCGCTACAAGGCGCAGCAGGCCGCCAAGCGCCGCAGCTACAGGTCCAAGCCGTCTCGCAGGAGGTACCGGCCACGCCGCCGCCACTACTCCAAGCGGAAGTACCGGCCGTACTACCACTACAACTACTACTACCCGTACAACTACTACGGCCAGTACAGCTCGTAACAGGTGTGACGCGAGGCACACCACGAATAGGCGAAGGGAGATCGGATGCCACCATCTCCATTTGTTCTACACCGTTCGTTTAAAACTATGTTCGTAAGATAGTTGCCTTCACACCAGCCAAAAGGCAAGAATACGATACAACTTCGAAAAGAGTGCGCTAACAAGAGATTTTTAGACAGTGATGTTGTGAGAGACAGTAAATTATTTATTTATTTATTTATTTATGAAAATTAATCATATTTATTTGGAACACAGAAGCTGAATTAAAGTTTGTGACGTTGAGGGAAATCGTACTTTGACTATTCCGAGGCGCCTTAATCGTTGGTGGTGTGGTGGTCTAACGGTTAAGACGTCTGCCTAGTAAGCATGGAGGTCCGGGTTCGATTCCCGGCCACATCACACATTTTAATTCTATGCTTCAGATTTATCATTATTGTCTCTGACAAATTCGAGACGAAAATCCGTCTCAATGATTGTTTATTTGTATTCATTGATATCCTATTTATGCTCAACTACTAGATTAAATAAGAGTTAACTAAATAATATACTATAGTAAGTGATACTGTGATGTAATATTTATCGGCAAAGTCACAGAATTCACTTTCCACAATTTCCAGCAATACCTGTATACAATTCAACTCTATTTCGCAGCAAAACATACATCAAGCTGCATAGTTAACAATGAAATTTGTTTAACGAGTTACTCTAAATCATTGTTTATTTATTGTCATTTAATTTATTTTCCTGTTTATTGTGTCGATGTAAATTCAGTTTTAAATCGTATTTATTAATACTAATTTACTATTTGTTATAATTTTTACTCATTAAAATGTGTAGTTCAAATTTGAATTGTGTTTTACTACCCTAATTACGCGTCTTATTTTACAGCTAAGGGATATTATGGTCCAAAAATATAAATTCAATAAATGAAAATGTCCATATTTGCCATGAAATAGGAAAACGACCTGGTGATTTGTCGCAAACAGATTAATTGCGACTAACTCCAAACTCCATACGATCTACCTAGCACATTCACCCTCGTAAACAACGTGGGTAACAAATTTTAACGTATACAGATTAGAGAACAACAACAAAAGCATAGGAAATTTCTTGGAATACCTTGTACAAATAAGAAAAGAAACGCCGATACCTGATTAAAATTATATGCTGGTTATGCATCAACAAAAACAGATAACAACTAGGAGAGCTTTTTGGTATATATAACTGCTCAGCACCACATACGAATGTAAAATATACTTTAGTAATTATCCTACAAGGAAGTTTTTTTATTAACAGCTTAAATTACAAGGAATAAACAAGATCACTTTAATAATTCGGTGTGTTCATTTGAATGACTTCACAAGTATGATATTTAGAAGAGCAATAAGTATGACTGGCTACCACTTAGGTATGTACATATGAATGAAACTTTTATTTTCGTCATATCGTTGAAGTATAAGTCCCTAAGCACTCCTTGGAACTAGAATAAAAAACTGCTTAATTAATTATGTACTACGTTTAAAAATAAGGTATGACATGATTAAAATTCATAAAAGAGGAAGACAAAATAGTATACCCAATGTTTTCATTGGTATATAAATTTATCAGTGTTACACAAAAGGTTAAATAGAAATAAATGTTTTGCTTTAGTGAAGAGATAACTAGTGAACAAAGTAAAAATACCTTTCTTGTTTTTATTATTTATCAGTAGGCCTGATTTAATGAGATTTCTATGAATCATAATCTCATAGTCTTGATTATTTTAAAACCATACACAAGAAATTTTATCTTGTACAGCAAATTTACTTTACTCATTTAATCTTAAATTGTAATAAGAAAAATTAACATTTTACATAAAAATTGGATACATTTTCACTTCGTGTCAAAGTACGACGACAGGAATAGAAATATACACATAATACGTTCCTGAGACTTGGCGGCAAATTAGTAATGTACTATATTTAAATATAAGGTATGACTTGATTAAAATTCTTAAAAGAGGAAGTAAAAATAGTATACCCAATGTTTCCATTGGTATATAAACTTGTGTGTGCTACTCAAAGTATTAAATAGAAATACATATTTTGCTTTAGTGAAGAGATAACTAGTGAACAAAGTAAAAATATCTTTCTTGTTTTTACTTTTCTTCAGTATGCCTTATTAAATGAGATTTCTGTGAAACATAACCTCATAGTCTTGATTATTTTAAAAGTACACACAAGAAATTTTATGTTGTACAGCAACTTTAGTTTACTTATTTAATCTGAAATTGTAAGAAGAGAAATTTTATAAAAATGGAAATACATTATCGCTACGTTTCGTAATCGAAATATACACGTAATACGTTCCTGAGACTTGGAAGCAAATTTCATGTTTTGAAACCTCGCTGTAAGCAAGTGTTAAAAAGTAAACAATGAAAGAGCATTCACAAATATTATACATTATTTTAAATTAATGATTTTATGAGCGTTTATTACAGTAGTAAATCGATTTTTGTAATGATGACGTAAGGATTAGAAAAAAATTAAATGTTTATTTTTATTTTTATTTAGTTTCCGCACCTTCCCGAAAAAATTCGGACTTACAATACACCCATTAACTGAAAGTGTTGCATCATCACGATTCTAGCGGTTCATCGCTATTTACATAGAAATAGAATAGAAATATACAAAAGAAACGTTTCAGTTCTCCTAGTATGAAAACTTGACAACTTGTACAAAACAACCTAAACATATTGAAATTGTGTTCCAGATTGCAGCAAGCCACTGGTACTCCTAATACCAGATAACAAGTCCTGTTGGACTGAAGCGTTCTGTGCTCGTCTTAGCAAACTGTCCACCATATGATGAAGGGACTGTTACCCCACACTGCCTCACTCCTGAACGACGAATCGGCGCAGGGCTCACAGATTGGTTGGTGGGTCGTCTCTTCCAAAAACAACCCCTTTCAGTGTATTCCACGAATGTTCCAAAATGTTCATATCTGGAGAATATGCTGATCATTCTGATTTTGGGATGTTATCATGAAGGAACGCCTTCACAGGGCGTGCACGTTTATCGCGTAAATTGGCGACCATTAACACGAATTTCTCACCGAAATTGTGCTGGTATGTTCGCACTATCCGTCAGAGGACGTCATCCCTGTACCGTTCTATTGCCTTCTACGACCACCAGTGGCGTATGGTGGCCTGACATAACGCCACACGGAAACGTGAGTGAATCGCCACCTTGCTGGACTCTGTGCACGATCTGTCTACGACCAGGCTGACGAGGCTGCCTCCACAATCGTCCCTTGACGATTGTCTGGTTGCAGCATGCTATTGTGCCCACGTGACCACTCTAAACGGTGTCTAGGTATCAAAGCTGGACATCGGGAGTGAAGTTGCGTGGTTGTTAATATCTTTGTGTGGGTTGAGTGACATCTGCAGACATTCTAAGGAACTGGGTTCTTGATGCAGTACACAAATTCAACGTCAGTGAGCAAGATATCTTGGATTCAAGGTGATGCAACACGCTCTTCGATGTGTGTAGACAAAACGGGCATTTTATATTGCTAGTATGTTTTCTTGATCTTATTTACGCTACTGGCCATTAAAATTGCTACACTACGAAGATGACATGCTACAGACGCGAAATTTAACCGTCAGGAAGAAGGTGCTGTGATATGCAAATGATTAGCTTTTGAGAACATTCACATAAGCCCTACATTTCAGCAGGATAATGCACGACCGCGTGTTGCAGGTCCTGTACGGGCCTTTATGGATACGGAAAATGTTCGACTGCTGCCCTGGCGAGCGCATTCTTCAGATCTCTTACCAACTGGAAACGTCAGGTCAATGGTGGCCGAGCAACTAGGTCGTCACAATACGCCAGTCACTACTCTTGATGAACTGTGATATCGTGTTGAAGCTGCATGGGCATCTGTACCTGTACACGCCATCCAAGCCGTTATTACAGCCAGAGGTGATTGTTCTGGGTACTGATTTCTCAGGATCTATGCACCCAAATTGCGTGAAAATGTAATCACATGTCAGTTCTAGTATAATATAGTTGTCCAGTGAATAGCCGTGTATCATCTGCATTTATTCTTGGTGTAGCAATTTTAATGTTCTGTAGTGTATCTCACGGCTAGCTGGTTCCCGGCGCTTTGCTGTCCAAGAACAAATAATTGTACAAATAACGCTTTGAAATTTGAAAGTAACAGATTGTTCAATTACGAATGTGAGAAATAATTATTCATTTTATCTAATATATAAAATTTAATGTTTGTTTGTGTTACATTTAAACATCTCACTACAAATACATTTGCCCTTACGACACGCGCGCCAGCTACTGTAACTGCTCTATGTCAACTACAAGAAATAAGTTGACGAAGTTTCATCACAACCTCATGGACGTTAACGCAGTGCATAAGAAACGAACAAATATATATAACATTATTAAAAAGTACACCTTCTTCAGGTTGTTAAGCTAAGATCGCCAATAAAATATATTTATTTCTCTTAACCGGTATCAATGATTTACATCTTAATCTTCAGAAGGGTTTCATCATCTTCACTGCAAAATTATACAATTTTGGTTACAATCCTGAAGTGAAGAATTTAATCTCTTCTGAAAATGATGATATAATCCTTGAAACCGGTTAAGAGAAATAAATACACTTTATTTGCGATCTTGGCTTAACAACCTGGTTTACTTTTATTAATATTACAAACAGATCACTCTTCGCAGGCGTAACATGCCAGGAACCTACAATATATATATGAGGTTTCCAGTCTTACATTAGTCCATCTCCTCCTTTCCCTTCTCTCTGTTCACCTGCTCCTCCCCCACGTCTGTTTCTGTCCCTTTATCTCTCCATTTCCTCCTCTCCATCCCTCTGTTCATTTCCTTTCACCTGTCACCATCTCCCCTCCCTCATTATCCTTCTCTCCCCTCTCTCTTTCCGTCTCCTCCTGCACCCTCTGCCTTTCCGTGTCCTCCCCTTTCTGTATGTCCCCTTCCCCACCTACTCCTACCCCTCATATATGTAAACACACATATATACCCTAAGTTTCGTGGTGACTGGTCGACCAATGTCAAAGTGGCAAGGACCCTCCGCCATGCTAAATTCAGTGTCTTGCAGGTTATAAAAATCATCTCCAACAAAACATACATATATGTACTGACTTTCATGCTAAACAGTCAAACAATTTAGATGTTTGTTGTAACGTATGGAGGCGTATGAATATTAATTCGGAGTATAAGCTATTTTCATTTCATATTTCATTCAATTCCATTAAGCCGTTTCAGCATGAACAAACGTGTTAACCCACTGCGAGGTACCCACTGCCACGCACCATACGGTGGCTTACGAAAGGTAGCCAATACATTACTCAGGAAATAACTTCCTCTGCGCATAATATTATTCATATTGGTCCGGTCATGTCAGCATGAAGGCATAAGAAAATAATTAAATAATTGTAAAGCACCCTCCGCTAAGCACTATACAAAGTTTTATCGCAATCTGATGTATGGCATGGCCGTGCAAAAGATACAAATAAAAATGGCAAACAAAATGTAATTTTTATATGCTAGATTATGAGTCAACTTTTGTAATGGTCGTCACTTCGGCCTTCAGCCATACTTTTGTTAATACTCAGTTTTCTTCTATACATATCCTCACGTATACTTCATTTGCTTATTCTAAATTAATTTTTGTTTGTAAATGCTATGAAATATGGCGTGTTCACACACCATGTGGTACTTAAGAACAGTGGAATAGTGAGCTGCTGACTCCCCACACATGAGTTTGTCTAGTGCACCCGCCATCTTGTCAAGACACTGCTGACGGTTCGTTTCGCCACTTTTATCGAGTGTTCACACAGAGTAATGTACCACCAAGCATTATGCATGTATCTGTGAATGAATGAATGTGCTTTCAGCTACCCATTGTGTATTTGAAAATTTCCTCCCACATTACCTCCATATTCATAAATGGCAGAAACAATTTTAATATGGGCAGTAATTATATGATTTAATTTACTTTTGTACAAGGTGTGTGCCTAACTTGGTCTCCCTACATTTAGTTGCTTGTTCATTTTCATGCATAGATTATGATTTTAAAGTATCAAACCTCTATGATTTCATGCTGCCCATCCCACATTTAATTATCTATTCATTTATTTTTTTAAATTGATTTTGTGTTTGTTAAAACGTTGGCTGCTCCCTTAAGGAGTGAGCAGTTAGATAAATTTTCGTTGCACATATACTGTGGCCCCTCATAAAGTAATTTACAGCAGCAGTGGGCGTTTTAACTTACATTCGCAGATCTGACTTCCCCAAGATTTTTCTTTCAGAACATAACAGGCTACTTTCAATTGTACGATACTTCTTGTCCATCATGGTTTTGTGCATGGGCTTCACTGGATCTAGGTATGCCCACGGGAATATGCCGCAGAGCGTAAGTGAGCCACCACCAGATTCTTTATAATCCCCAGTATGGATGTCAATGAACTGTTCCCCCTTATAAGATGAAGGTTTCGCAACTTCCCATCGGCATATTGTCAAAGGTATCGGATTTCATCAGCCCATGCCACTGCGCCAGCGCCCAGCGACTATGGTCAGTTGAAGTTTTTGTCGTCGTGTCCAATGTCGTGGTGTTCATATTGGCACACGAATAGTCGTCGGCTGGGGGGGGGGGGCATTCTTAGTAGTGATCGCATCACTGTGTTGTTGAAATGTTTGTATAGTCTATGGGACTTAACTACGGGGTCATCAGTCCCTAAACTTACAAACTACTTATGAACTACTTACGAACTAGGACGGCACAAATATCCATGCCCGAGGGGGGAGGGGGATTCGAACCCCCGACCGTAGTGGCCGTGCAGACCGTGACTGGAGCGCCTCAGTCTCCTCGGCCACCGCGGCCGGCCATCACTGTGTATTAGGAAACAAATGTGCTCTGTCTCGCGTTGGTTTCGCCGCGGTTCTTCGAATGTCCAGTGCATCGTGTCTACAAGTCTAAGACGTCCGATTGAGTTATTACCGCCCGACACCTCGACGTTTGGACGCGTTTTCGCCTTCGTTTTGTCACTTATTGAAGACATGTAACACAACACATTTCCAACATCCGACAAGGCTGGGCCATTACAATCTATCCTCTACTCTTCCTTATTCTAGACATGTACAGTACGCTCACAGACACAATGTGTGTGTGACTATAGTCGACGGCATGTAGAAAGCCAGCCCAGTTTTCACTATGTGCAATCCCCTCCGGTGACACAATAAAATTCATTCTCTAGGCGTGTTGCTGGCCGCGAGTTACACAAAGCTTCTCCCTCAACTAGAGCAGTCATTCCCAATTAGGTGACCTTGCTGTCGCTTAACGTTCATATCGATAGTAGGTAGGTAGTCGTTATACTCTGGCTACTACGTGTAAGTAAGGAAAAAAAGTAGGATGGGTCATTTGAAGTGCAATGCCCCTGTTCAATCAAATTGATCTACATGTACAAAGGACAATCTGCCAATCACATTTAAGAGCCTGGCAGCGGGTTCATCAAATCACCTTTATACTATTTATCTTCCATTCCATTATCGAATAGAGAGCAGGAAGAAGAACACCTGAATCTCTCCGTTCGAGCTCTGATTCTCGTATTTTATTCTGAAGATCTTTTCTACCTATCTAAGTGGCAGTCAATAATATATTTTGGCATTCGGGGGAGAATGTTGGCGATTGGAGTTTCGTATGTAGCCCATGCCGCAGCTATAAACGCCGTTGTTGTAATGATTCGCATCCCACATCCTGTATCATTCCCGTAACGCTGTCTCCCCTGTATCGTGACAATATAAAACGAGCTGACCTTCTTTGGACTCTTTCGATGCCCTCCGTCAAACCCACCTGATAAGGATCCCACACTGGGTAGCAATACTCCAAAAAAGGATGGTTAAGCATAGTGCATGCAGTTTCTTTAGCAGTTCTGTTGCATCTTTTAACGGTCCTGCCAATAAAACGCACTCTCTGGTTCGCCTTTCTCACGACATTATCTACGAGTTGTTTTCAGTTTAAGTCTGAAGTAATAGTAATTCCTAGGTATTTTGTGGAGTTTACGGCGTCCACTTTTGATTTATTTATTTTCTAAACAAACATTAACCGATTTCTTTTTGTACTCATGAGGACGACTTTACACTTCTCATTATTGAGTTAATTGCCAATTTTTACACCATTGTGATATCTTACTTAGATCGTTCTGCAGTTGGTTTTGATCTTCAGATGACTTTACTAGACGATAAATGACGGTGTCATGTGCAAACAACCAAATCGTTTATGTAAATAAGAAACAGCAGAGGTCCAATAACACTACCCTGTGGAACGCCCGATATCATCTCTGTTTCAGTCGATGCCTTACCATCGATTACTACAAACTGTGTCCTCTCTGACAGGAAATCCCCTATCCACTCGCAAATTTGGGGCGATAGACCGTAACCACGCAATTTGATTAAAAGCCTTTTGTGAGGCACAGTGTCAAAAGCCTTCTGGAAATCAATTTGAGAATTTGTCGATAGCACTCATCACTTCGTGTGAGTAAAGAGCTAGTTGTGTTTCGCATGAACGATATTTTCTAAATCCGTGTTTACCTTGGGACAATAGATCATTCCCTTCGAGATAATTCATATTATTTGAATACAGAGTATGTTCCAAAACCCTGCTGCGAAATGACGTCAATGAAATAGGCCTTTCTTGAATATAGGTGTGACCTGTGCAACTTTCCAATCTTTTGGTACAGATCCTTCTTTGAGAGAGCGGTTGTATATTGCTGTTAAGTAAGGAGCCATCGCTTCAGCATAATCAGATAGAAATCTAATGGGTATACAATACGGACCAGAAGACTTATTCTTCTGAAGTGATTTAAGTCGCTTCGCTACTCTGAGGATATCTACTTCAACCTTACTCATTCTGGTCTCTGTTTGTAATTCGAAATCTGGAATATTCGTTTCGTCATTTTTGGTGAATGAGTTTCCAAAAGGTATATTTAGTAACTCTGGTTTAGTAGTGCTATCATCGGCAGGATCGCCATTAATATCACGTAGGGTGTTGTTTGTGTTTTGCCCCTTGTATATTTAACATATGACCAAAATCATCAACCACCTAAAAAGCTGAAGATTTAGCTAGCAGTCACTTAACTAGGATTGCCCAGCGATCAACCAACAAAACAACGTTCGACCCAATTAACTATCGGAACTAAATATTCAAGTATAATGTGTGTTACCAATTACTTTCGTAAGCTAGCGCACCCAGTAGATTGCATATTTTCTTTAATTTTTTATTTCAGTTCAAAAATAGTGAAAGAGCAATTAGCATTTCACCCACCCTTCAAATACTTTTAAGTCGGAAAGATTTGCTCAAAGGGCTACATACAGGGCGTAGAAAAAATGTCAGGAAACTTTAACCCTGGATAGCTGATGCCAGTAGGAACCAAAATCAAATGTTCAAATGTTTGTATAGTCTATGGGACTTAACTACGGGATCATCAGTCCCTAAACTTACAAACTACTTATGAACTACTTACGAACTAAGACGGCACAAATATCCATGCCCGAGGGGGGATTCGAACCCCCGACCGTAGTGGCCGTGTAGACCGTGACTGGAGCGCCTTAGTCCCCTCGGCCACCGCGGCCGGCGAACCAAAATCACGAATGTTGTGTAGACCGAAAATGTACCTTTTTCAAACGACATAAACTTGGCTCCACGCATTCCAATTGGTCGCGACATTACCCTGTTGCCGGATGCCCAGAACAACGCATGACCGCGAATGATTTATCGGCCGGAGATCGCCATCTATACGCATGGGCGTTTCACGTTGCGGAAGTGACTGGGAGAGGGACGTTTAACTGTGTGAACCGACAACCATAGCGCTGCCGGTGAACCGACGAACAGAAAAAGAGTAATCTAGCGGCCAATATGAGCGGGTGGTGTAAAAATGGTGGGTTTTCGATCTACACGCAGTTAGTATCTAGGATTAAAATTTCGTGACGCCATTTTCTCCACATATTCCTTCCAAAACACCGTCATTACTTAATAACGATTGTGAGTATAAAATACGTGACATAAATAGTTGGTCTTGAAACACATTGTTTTCAAGCAGGGCTAAATAGACATTCTAAATCTTAAAGGTGAAAGGTAAAGCAGTCAACAATCCGAAGATTGGTTTGAACACCACAGTGCTTTACTAGGCATGGTCCTGTTTGGAGGTGGTATGCCGTTGCCTTCCTCCGAACTGACTTACCCAGCCAGTTATAGGGGGACCTACAGTTTAACGTGGGTTCCGAACCACGGTGCTACTCGACATTTTTCACATCAGCAACACTGCCAGAGGTGAAAGAAGTGGAACGTAACAGATAAAAATCCTAGGACCTGGCGGGGACCGAACCCGAGACCTTCGGATTTGTGGTCGGACACACTACCACTGTTACGATTGTCATATTACTAGTTATTAGCCGCGGTGGAGTAGCCGAACGGTCTAAAGCGTCTCGCTGCAGAGAGCGCGGTTGCTCGCCGTGGAGGTTCGAGTCCTCCCTGGGGCATGGGTGTGTGTGTTTGTCCTTAGATTAGTTTACCTAGGTTTATGAAGTTTGTAAGCTACGGACTGATGACCACGCAGTTTGGTCCGATAGATTTACAAACATTTGAACAGTTTTGATTTTTGAACTGGTTGTTAATAACCACGAGAATGTACAGTATTCGTATTCACACGTTCAGTATATCAATGAAAGAAGATTTTCCGTCTCGTTTCGGCTATCTACGTATGCCACATTAAATAATAATTTTCAAGACGAAGGTACGAACTGCTAAATCATTGGGGATAAGCTTAGGTAAACTGCAATAGCCAGCCAATTGAGAGGGCTATATGTACTTCTGTTATTTTCATGAAGCGTAGCCAACGTAACGATAGAAGAGTCCACTCTTTAGTAATCAAATAAACAATGAACTTTCTGTACAGTGAAGCAGAAGGCCAGCGCAGGGCCACTAGGTTGGGTGTATGTCAATGTTTAGGCTTTACTGACAGAATTTCGCGACAGTTTCTGAAATAAATGCAACCATAGCAATTTGGACGATATTTCTTTATCATGAAGGAAACTTTTGGTTTATTATGTCTAGACCTCGAATTTTAGGTAAAAACCTATTATGTTATTAAATAAAGGCAATAAAAGTTGTTCAAACACGTATTATGCAAATTTATGAACAAAAAGGCTATTTTTAATAGCATCTAAAAATACCTAATTTTAGGTTAGTAGCTGATTGTACCTAAATTTAAAAATCGAATTAAATAAAACTTTTATGCCAAAAATTCTCTCATGGTTTTCCCAGCTAAGAATTAAGCAAATATTTTATGAAAAATTGTAATTTTATAGTACCTAGTTTCATATTAGAACCTGACTGTATCTAATTTTTAAAAATCCAATCAAATAAAATTCGTATGACTAGAAATACTCTTCTGTTCTTCCCAGCTTATTTGTTTGCATGAGTGAACAATCGTGAGTCAGAGGTAGTGAGTATTACTTCAGTTAAAGATGTTCAAAAAGACCCAAGAATTTCCAACGACCCAACGACATTGCATACATGAAACCTCATTATACATTCTTGGTTTCTATTACTTAACTCTAGAATGTTAAGGGAAACAAGTTTATAGGCAATTACGATTAATAGAAGAGGTGACAGAAAAAATCGACTTGGTCTTAGTTTCCGCAAAAAAAGAAAAAAAAATATGTTGACGTGGAATGCTCATTCGCAGCATAAAAAATACTACTAACAGACAAAAGATGCTGTTTCTCAACGGGAAATCTGGAGAAAGTGTTAGTTACTTACTGTGACTGCAATTATGGACATGGACAATAAAATAGTATGGATTTTTGTCACCCTGTTTATCTTTCTAGACAAAATTTCAGATTTTGGTCATCTGTTTTCTGATTTTTATAACCTACTAGCTGATAACCCGGCGTTGCCCGGGTATTTATTTATTTCTGCCATTTTTCAGGTATATATTCGTTTGTACAAGGGCTGTATGTCTGTAAAATCTTTTGGGAATACAGTTAGTAGTAAAGAAGTAATAGATTAAAACTTGGTGCGGGAAGGAGCGGTTTTCCATGAACGTTACTTGTCATGTGCTGATATCTCATTAACTACGTGTCGTACTGTGATACAATTTAGAAGGTAAACTCAACTATACACGTTATACTGTCTGTAAAATTTCCTGCGGCTATAGTTTGTAGTGTTCAAATTATAAATTGTAACGTCATACTCCATTAACAGCGGAAAAGTAGTAAGCGAGAAATGTTTTCCTTTCATCATTTTACTGTGGTTGTCAACGAGAAAGAGTTTAATAAAGGTTTCAAATTATGTTTAAAGTTGGCTGCAAGTCGCTAAGTACTGTCATTCTCATACAGTGTATTTCGAAAGTCTCGCCGCATTATATAGCATTTTTTTGCGATTTCTATTGGTTATGACGTAATATATTTTGACTCATATGCCGTATGTGATTCTTAACCATGCAGCAATTGCTACCTCACGGTAAGGAATGTGTGTACCAAATTTGGTTGAAATCGGTCCAATGGTTTAGGAGAAAATGAGCAGCATTGTCGCAAAATGCAGCAGTTTTTCGAACATCTCATTGTTTATGATGCCATATCTCGTGAACTATATATCGTATGTGATTCTTTCACTTACGGCGACCGTCCTCATGGATTGAAGCATACGTGTACAAAATTTCATAAAGTTTGGAAAAAACTGTAGATTTGTATGCAACACATACAAAATTACGGACACACTGTTTTATATATTAGATTTTTGTGATAGAATCTATTTTAGGTACCTTATTCAAGATTTTGAGAACCTAAAAGTCCGAGATCTAATTATGTCATCAGTTATGATGGAAATTCCATTGACTCTGTACGAATTTTGCAGTTTGTTTATAAGTGTCCTGAACTTTTCCCGGAAAACTATTCCAGGACAATAAAACAACAGACGATGAACAAAACTATCCCTCTCCATCGTTGCAATGATGAAGTAGGTGAACTATGGTTTTAAGTTCATACAAAACGGTCTAGTCTTTTCTCGGCACGCGGAAATGTCCGTTTAGTCTGGGACGCCATGTTGCGGATTGCGCGGCCGCTGCCGTTGGAGTTCCGACTACTCCCTCGGGCGTGGGTGTGTGTTATGTGTTGTGCTTAGCATATTTTAGGTGAAGGTAGTCTATAAGTATAGGAACCGATTACCTAAGCAGTTGGGTCTATTAGGTTTACAAACAATTATTCTTTAGTTTTTCCAAATTTACCCTGAGAATTACGAACTCACAATGAATAAAAAAGCAGCCTTTGCCAAGTGACGAGCTGTTAAATATGGGGCAACTGAATTATACAAATGCGCATGCTGCACGAAAGTACATAGAATAGACAGTCACACGCAAGGAACTTAGGTTATTAACGACAGAACAGGAACTACATTAAATGGTTGTTTATGTCAATTATATATATATATATATATATATATATATATATATATATATATATATATATATATATATATATATATATATATAATAACGATTCATTCAAAATATTCAGTCTGATAAGAATCTCCTTCAAATTACCACTGCGTTCCAGAAAACAACATTCCCGAGTAACAATCGGAAACCAGATGTTTTTTAATAATGTTTGCAATTGAAGTAGCCGGACCTCTAACGATATATATCGAATATGCAATTCTAAATACCAGTCGACAAAAAATGGACGTTTACCATCGTAGAATTTCTTGGAAATGAAGCTTACGGCAGCTGCGGCATTTGGTACTAATGTAATATTTCATTGTAAACCCGGAAGATTATTAGCCTCATTGCATGTAACTGAGTTTTCAAAGAGCAGTTAAGAGATTTTGGCAACATTAGCCGCTGCCGCATGTGAAATTTTACCGAAATCGTTATACATCAACATGAGAAATGACATATTGATTTTCGATTATAATTTTACAAGGATGCCAATGAAACTTACACAATTCAAAAGGCGGTTTGCAATAGATGCGTGCCAAACGAAAATCATGTGTATACGTAGCCATTAAGAGAAGCAAAAGGAAGCAGATATTTTCATATCTGTAGCTCTGATCAGGCTTAAATTCTCCAGCTGCCAAATAAGTGAGCTCCGAAAATTGAAATGGTACCAATTACTGCTTTGGGTACCGGTCAGATGCCATGGTAAAAATGCGACACTAACGTAACAACTTTTCGTGTATACGCATTTTAGATACATTCATGCTTAATGGTTAATTTTCGGTAAGATCGATCGTGATATTAGCAGTGGAAATCAAAACACCTTAGAAACCCGAACAAAAAGTTGTTTATAGGCATCGTTATTTCATTTAATTTTATGTAATAGTAACTTTGTGATAGTTTCCAGCAGATAACACACAATTTGAAACAATTCCCTACTTTTAATTTTTTCATTTGTATAGGTACTAAGAACGAAATACGATACTTGCATAGAGATAGATGAAGGAGAAGATTAAAGATGGATAGAAGGAAAGGGAATGATGAACAGAGGCCGCGGATTAGATAGAGGGATAATGAAAAGGTGGATAATGAGGAAGCAGGAGATAGATATAGCGGATGGGAAATAGATGGAAAGAATGTAGAAAACAATAGCTTTTTATAAAGGAGAATACGTCACATGGTCCAGTGTCGGTAAACTGATCTGTCTATTTATGGAGAAAATGATTGACAAAAAATGTAATATATCTTATGGGTTGAAAATACACTAGTTTGTGGCGATTGTCGACAGCAATAAACTTAAGGAAATGCATTTTATACTTAGCTGTCAAATAAGATTTATTTATTATGCAACTAGTTTCGGGAATACCCCATCATCACGGCATTTACAATTATATAAACAGTTCCGTTTCATACATATCCTGAATCAATTAAAGAAGTCGTCTTATCCATAAAAGACTCTTTATTATGGATAAGACATCTTTAATTGATTCAGGAAATTATGAAACGGAACTGTTTATGTAATTTTAAATGCAGTGATGATGGGATGTTTCCGAAACTACTTGCATAATAAGTAAATCTTACATGACAGCTAAGTGTAAAATGCATTTTCTCTGGTTGAAAATAACTTTCGTTTCAGATAGCCACAGTAGCCCAACGAACGATATTGATATGATTGGAGCATTCTCTCAGTGATTCTATGTTCACATGTGTTACAGTATTTCCTTTTCTATTTATTTCATATGAGAGTGAGCAACAGCGAAGCGTGGCCGGGTTTAGGTATTAAATAAATAAATAAAAAATAAAGAAAGGAAATGCCCGTAGAGCGTATATCCCAGTTGTTACATAGGCAAAACAGGCAGATGATTTGCCGTATGATATAATGAACACATGACAGTCAACATTTAAAGGTGCATCACAAATCTGTAGTAGCGACTCACCTTCATGATAGCAAACACAGCCTCCAACAACATCAATAAAGATCTGACAGTCTGCCATAGACAACCATCAGACACCATACTCATTATATTACAGGCTTTAGAAATACACAGACAACAAATCATTCACTCTACTGACATGCTGAATGAACAGACAGCGGATACAACAAGTTACTTTCTTTATTTAATAATGATAGCCTCTCAAGACAACAGCCACACAAGAATTAAATGAGATAGGTCTTTCTCCCTGATGCATGGACAAATACACTATCTCTCTCCCTCTCCTTTCCTCCCTTCCTTCCCTTCTCTCACAACCTTCCTCTTAACTCTCATCCCCTTTCTGAAGTCACTTTGATGTATGTTAATTTTTGTCTCGCTTGTAGAAATAGTTAAACAACTTTGCAACGATTGCAAAAGTTCACTTAAACAGTAATATTTCGAATAATCTTGTATGGTAATAAGTTTGTCAAATTTTCAGATTAATATATCATAATATAAGCGAAAATTACTGATTCTCGATCCTCTTACTTAAGTTATTTATTCCGTTAGCTTAATTTTTTAATCGATACAAACGATTGTAACTAAAAATTTCAATACTCCATAGCGCTGACGAAGGATGCCTGTATTACCGGCATAAACATACTAAGTTGTGAAAATGTGGTATGTAAAATGCGGAAGCTCCCTCGCCGATTGAGGAGATAATTTTATGTCGACAAATGCAGGTAACACTTCACAATGCTTCACTGTATGTTTATTCTTAGATCCTTTCATTAAACTCACCTGAGACAATTTTCTCGTCAAAAGCTAACAACTGTATCGTTTTCCTACCATTAGGTGAAAAACTGAAGCAGATGCAAACAAACTAGCTCCGAAATTCGTCGGAAAATTAAAGCATTATGAATGAAGACGACTTATTATTATCATAATACATCCCTAACCCACAACGTACAGCCGTGGATAGCCCACGGCTAAATGTCGATTAATTCTGTACATAAGGAAACTACAACGTTAACTTTTAAAATAACCAGTTACACCTGTTCTGTAATCAAACAATTGGTAGGAAATTCCTACAACGTTAGAGCAAGGCCACCGCCAGTGCATCTTTTTCAGTTTGATAATCATATTGCCTGTGTGGCAACTGGTCTCCATCCTGCTTGTGGTTGCATTATAGCAAAAGCATTCCCTACGCCACGTCAGTTCCACAGCTGGTGGGTGTTTCGTTTCAGCGGTGAGCCGTTCCATGCAAGTGTGCCCAGCGGGCGCTGCTCACTATCAGGGCAGACATTCATCTCTGATAGCGACAGTAATGGCGGCCTCTACTTTCCACTCGGTGTCGTTCGTCCGCCCCGCAATTGCGCCATTTATCGCCTCGCAGCACCTTTCCATCGCAGCAGCACGCGAACACTGCGTAAACACCGGTGTTTCAGGTGTTATGCGCCAGATAATGACTGCTGGCTGCGGTTAATGAACGCCGTTTCACAGTCGCTTGCGACCGGCCTCTCAGAAACCTCCCTCATACTCTAGTCGCGGCAGTTTGACACGTGACGTACTTAACGTAAACGACACATGATATCTTGTAATTCGTTGAGGCCACGCTTTACGGATAATTCATGTTGTAAGTAATAAGTTACCTTATGAAAGCGCTTAGTAAAACTGAAAATATACACGATTATGATTTAACTAATTTGCGGCTGTTTGCTGATGATGCTGTGGTGTATGGGAGGGTGTCGTCTGTAACTGACTGTAATAGCATACAGGGTGACTTGGACAAGATTTCTAGTTGGTGCGAAGAATGGCAGCTAGCTCTCAATGTAGAAAAATGTAAGGTGATGCGCATGAGTAGAAAAAACAATCCTATAATGTTCGAATACAGCATTAGTAGTGAGCTTCTTGATGCTGTCGCGTCATTCAAATATCTAGGCGTAACATTGCAGAGCGATATGAAATGGAACGAGCATGTAAGGACAGTTGTGAGTAAGGCGCACAGCCGACTTCGGTTTATTGGGAGAATTTTGGGAAGATGTACTTCACCTGTAAAGGAGACCGCGTATAAAACGCTGGTACGACGTCTTGAGTATTGCTCAAGTATTTGCGACCCGCAGCAGATCGGTTTGAAGGAAGACATAGAGGCGGTTCAGAGGGGAGCAGCTAGATTTGTTACCGGTAGGTTCGAACAATGCGCGAGTGTCACGGAAATGCTCCGGCAACTAAACTGGGGATCGCTGGAAGAAAGACGACGTTCTTTTCGTGAATTTCTGTTAAGTAAATTTAGAGTGCCGGAATTTTAAGCTGAGTGTAGTACGATCTTGTTGCCGTCTACTTACATTTCGCGTAAAGATCACAAAGACAAGATTAGGGCTCGTACGGAGGCATATAGGCATTTTTTCCTCGTTCAATTTGGGAGTGGAATAGGAAAGGAAATGCCTAGTAGTGGTACAGTGTACCCTTCGCCATGCACCTTACGGTGAATTGCGGAGTATGTATGTAGATGTAGATGTAGATGTAGATGTAACTAGTCTTGACCGAAGATGCCTATTATACCAGACCTTAACTGCGTTAAATCTGACAAAAAAAAAAAAAAAAAAAAAAAAAAAAAAAAAAAAAAAAAAAAAAAAAAAAACACTACCAGCTACTGAAAACTGGCGCAATTTTCTTTCGTGAGTAATTCTAGCTATCAAAACGAAGTGTTCGGCATATTGTAATAGCGGAGAATTTTATAATGCTACTTAAAAGTAACACTAAAATTTATGTCCAACAATATTTATTTTTAACAATAATCCTTTATTATGTCATTCGAATATATTTGACGACAAGACTACCACGATATCATGGTTTGCCAGTAGGAACTCTGAAACGTACTGCAGAGTATCCACGAAAAGTTACGAAAAAGATAACGCTCCACTACGGAAATAAAATGATGAAAGTCTGTAATATAAAAGATTTATCCAGTTGTGTAGAACCGTGTGTGTCTGAATCTGACATCTGGTTCTTGCGTGTCTATTACACCCCGTGTATAAGTGACCGAGGGGGGGGGGGAGTACATTTGAAATTTGTAGTGGGAACTTCTGTATTGCACATTACGATTCTTCGACAACTACATCTAAATGCGTATCCAGTCGTAATTCACAACACGGTACTATATGTCCCTTGAATATCCAATGCCAAGTACGATCCCACCTTTATGCTGCGAGGACAAGATACGAGAGTATCCGGAAACCCCATTCGCAACATTGTATTGTTTTGAGATGTCGGAAAAGGGGATTACTCGACGCTCCACTGTGGCGACGAAATAAATTACGACGTATTCTAACAGGTGACAAGATCTCATGTATCGTTCAGACGTACAACAAAATTATGCACTGTTTATTCCCTGCAAACCCATCTGTTTTGGAACAGATGTGCTAGTGGACGATTAATGTTACAACCACAGAATAAAAAACTAAAATGATTTTGATTTGCGGTGAATGTAAGAGGCTGCTGTTGCCTTGAATGCCCAGCGATTTCCGGAGACTGTTCGCTCTCGTTCGACAAAAGGAAACAGCAAAACTGGCAAACTAATGAACTACCTGTACTAGCAGCTATGCACCACAACCATGGGCAAACACATGTGTTTACGCTACTGTCATAATTTTGTATTACCATAATTCCATTCCACCTGACAGTGAATCAAGAACTTAATGCTGACGATTCCCGTAGCCACTTCATGTTTCGTGAAGGGGTAGTTCAACAAATGCAAACATTCCCATCTTTCTTAGCCGAGGACTGTTTTCCGATGAGTCTTCACAAAACTAAACACCTATTATGCATCGGAGGGGTAAGGGGGAATCTGAAAGCCAGTTTAACCTATTGTGCGTTTTATATAGATAATATGATGAATATCTATTGTATTTTATACAACCTTATAGTTTGTCGTGGACAGGAACATAGTAAACACAATCACTCTTAGATAACCTTGGGTCACAGCCTTTGTCAGACTCACCCATACAGTCAAAGACGTAAACCATGTACATTAAGGCCATCGTCTTTGGCTCCCGTGTCCCGTTTTGAGATGACACACTGACGAAATCTATTAATGGGTAACCCTATCCACACATACGGGAAACATCACAGTTCCCGCTCCAGTGACTCCTACATTAGAAATACTAACACAGGCAGAGGTGACAGTAGACCTGTTGAGTCGTCACCAAGCTGGTGCTAGCGTGGGGGCGGGGGGCTCAACTCCACTCCTAAACGTACATTCGTAATACGGTTGGACCATATTACACCGCCTCCAGAATTAGATCCGTGATAAGTGACTCTACATCTACATCCATACTCCGCAATCCACCGTAAGGTGCGTGGCGGAGGAAACATTGCACCACTACTAGGCATTTCATTTCCTATTCCATTCCCAAATAGAACGAGGAAAAAAGAATGCCTATATGCCTCCGTACGAGCCCTATTTTCTCGTATTTTGCCATTGTGATCACTACGCGAAATGTAAGTATGTGGCAGCAAGAACGTACTACACTCAGCTTCAAATTCCGGCCTTCTAAATTTCCTCAACAGAAATCCACGAAAACAACGTCGTCTTTCATCCAGCGATCACCAATTGAGTTGGCGGAGCATTTCCGTGACACTCGCGTATTGGTCGAACCTACCAGTAACAAACCTAGCTGCTCGCCTATGAACTGCTTCCTTTAAACTGATCTGCTGCGGGTCCTAAATACTTGAGAAATACTCAAGACGTGATCGTACAAGCGTTTTATACGCGGTCTCCTTTACAGATGAAGTACATGTTCCTACAGTTCTTCCAATAAACCGAAGTCGGCTGCCCGCCTTACTCACAACTGTCCTTACATGTTCGTTCCATTTCATATCGCTCAGCATCAAGAAGCTCACTACTTATGCTGTATTCGAATATAATGGGATTGTTTTTCCTACTCATGCGCATCACCTTCCATTTGTCTACGTTGAGGGCTATCTGCCATCCTTCGCACCAACTAGAAATTTTGTCTAAGTCATCCTGTATACTATTACAGTCAGTTAAAGACGACACCCTCCCATACACAACAGCATCATCAGCAAACAGCCACCAATTACAAGTTACTCTGTCCATCAGAACATTTATATAGATAGAAAGTAATAGCGGTCCTGTCACATTACCCTGGGGCTCGCCTGACGATACTCTCTCGTCTCTGAAGCTTGGAGTTTAACGTCCCGTCGACAGCGTGGTCATTGGAGCTTACGCTCGGATTTTTGGGAAAGGATTGAGGGAGGAAATCGGGCGTGCCCCTTTGAAAGGAACCATCCCGGCATTTGCCTGGAGTGATTTAGGGAAATCAAGTAAAACCTAAATCTGGATGGCCGGAGGTGGATTTGAACCACCATCCTTCCGAATACGAGTCCAGTGTGCTACCACTGCGCCACCTCGCTCGGTCCGTCTGTGATGAACAATCGCAGTCGAGAAGAACGTACTGCGTTCTATTACTTAGGAAGTCTTCCATCCAGTCACAAATCTGTGAACTCTACCAGTTGGGAAAAACCGACCGGTTAAAACCGATACCGGTATTTTAGTTTTGGATAACCGGTTTTTTCGGTATTTATTTGGTTTCGGTTGTAACCGGTTTCTTTTAGTTATTGCCAAGAACCGGGTAAAAAAACCGGTACGACTACTTCCTGTAGTAGTGGTTCAAAATGTGTTTTTTGTAAATAATTTAAAAAAATTAAAACTAATAGACCCTAATATTTAGGGCTATTCCTAAAATTTCCACTGCTGTGAAATATTATGTCATCGCAGAAACTAAGAAAAGCGATCAGTGTTAATTTAAGAACAATCCCGGCAGTCAGAAACGCGCAACAAACGCGGGGCATAAGAACTTAAGAAATGGTGCAGCTATTGAGACATCGATGCACCTGTTGCCGTGTGGCGTGGCCTATTAGACGACGCGCGTGCACCGGCAGTGTACAAGACTTGCCTCCGACTGGTCATGCGGCAGTTCCTTGCTGTCGTCGCCAGACATCTGTTGTGTGTTAAATGTTAAGTCCCATAAGCTCTACAAACATTTGAACATTTGTCTTAAATAACACCATCCCGAGTATGGAACTACTTCAAGAAGTACGGGAGCAGTGAGATACAATGCTCCATTTGCTTTAAAAAGCTGAAAACGGGTGGAGGTACTACAAACATGCTATGTTATTTAAGGACAAAGCATCCAAAATGTTCTTTGGAAGAGAAGGTAAATTCGATTCATATACCTATTATGTAAGTGATGTACTCTAAGCTTGGAATACTAACTTTTAATGTATTATCATATTGTTATGCTAACAAGTTTTATTAATGTGATTCCTTGAAAGCGAGAGGCTTTTTTAATAACCAATATGGGTTTAGGTAACATTGATCATGTGGTGAGTCGCGTGGTAGCCGTGCGGTCTGAGGCTCCATATCATGGACTGCGCGGCTGCTCCAGTCGGAGGTTAGAGTCCTCCCTCCTCCCTCGGTCATGGGTGTATAAGTTGTCCTTAGCGTTAGTTTAAGTTAGATTAAGTAGTTTGTAAGTTTAGGGACCGATGACCTAAGCATTTAGGTCTCATAAGAACTCACACCCATTTGAACATTCTTTGATCATGTGGTACAGAGCTTTTCTAGTTCAGTTTGCGTAAATTTACACTGACAGCAATCATGCTGTTAGTCGGAACTGTGACTTTATTTTTCGAAATAGTTCTGCAGCACTGATTGAAGTTTATTTACTGACGAACTTATATATATTGTGTGTATAACGAGATATTCGTATGCGCTGGCTCACAAGTCCAACTTACGGAGTGGTTGGCTCAATATTCGCAACTGCCGGATGGAAATACTAGGCCTGTAAATCTGTATGCTTTGTATATCGTCTTCTACAGACTCCTGGCTAGGCTTACACACACTCAAGAAGGCGTAGTATTGGGAGGGGATCTGTCAAAATATGGAAAGACTAGTGATTTGTCGTATAACGTAAATTTACCTAAATTTTAACTAAATTTCGTAAGTTTCGGTTTCGGCCGACACTAGAAGAACCGACGATTACGGTTTCTGTTTCGTTCGAACTCTACTGGAAATGATAGCAATAAAAACCGAAAACCGGTTATTTAAAAAACCGGTTATCTTGAGCAATTTTTACGGTGCGGTTAAACTGGAGATGAAAAGAACCGGTATAACCGAAAACCGGTTGTTTCAGCGATAACCGCCATCCCTAGTATCCACTGAGATTTCTATAACTCTGCCCTAACGCGAGGAAAGACTGCGTTACTCAGAAGGAGTCGGGCGACAGCATTTGTAGAGGGAAGTGCATCTTAGCACATGCGGAAGCCTTTTTACATTTTTACAGTTTCAGGTACAAAGGTAAAGTAATAATTTTGTTTTATTTTAGTAGTATTTCTTCTTTTTTGCTTCATCTGGTGTTAATTTAGGACCATTTTAATCTCTGAAAGGAGAAAAATAATTTTTTAACATACAGTAAAGAAATTAACAGCCATTAATTTCAACTTCACGTTTCAGAACTACTGGGCGGCTTTTGCGACCATTTGAAATCTGTTTTCCCGTTGTGGTATGTACAGAAATCATTTTCAGAGTTTTCGTCATCTTAGACATGCATGTCAGATAATGATGTGCCTGTATATTGTGAATACCGTGTTCATTATCGCAAAAACTAACATGGGATGGTCTTCCTGCCTTCTTTCTTCTGCAGATTTATTTTCTATACAGTATTACGAAAATAGTCCATAACCACTTCTGCTGTCATACCAATAGGTTTACAACCCATTGTTACATCACACACCAATTCAGTAAACAGGATGAAAAATGTCACGACTTAACACGATTCCTTGAAGACAATTGACTTCTAAGAGAATACTTTGATCAAGGAGGCCGAGGGGCCCCTTGGTCTCGGGGGCCCCCGAGCACTGCCCCGCCTAGCCCTACGATAGCTACGCCACTGGTTGGGGTTGGTGTGCGCTGGCAGCTGAGTGGAGGGTTTCCCTCCGGACCGTCTGCAGCGCGCGCAGAGGCCACAGGGCGAGGCGGCGGGGCTGCTCAGCTTCAGCTGGGGTGATGTATGGGGCGCGGCCGCCTTAACGAGACGGAGAGGGATAGCCGCCGCGACACCGGGCTCCGCCTCATCCTTATTTATGCACTGCAGCCAGCAGCCAGCAGCCGGCTGCGCGGACCGCCCACCGCACTGCCGGACGGGCAGGCAGCTACTGGCCGCCACCGGTGCCTCGCTGTCTCCAGACTCCTGCTGCTGGTGCTGAGCAAGATGCCCAACACTCTGCACTTTGTTTCCGCACAGGGTAGTGTTATTGGTCCTCTGCTATTCCTTATTTACATAAACGATTTAGGCGAAAATCTAAGTAGCTCTCTTCGGTATTTCCGGTGTAGAGAAGCAGCTGAAAGAGCTAAATACGAAAAAGTCTGCTGGTCCGGATGGAATACCAGTTCGGTTTTACAAAGACTATTCTGCGGCATTGGCCCCCTACTTAGCTTGCATTTATAGCGAATCTTTCATTCAGCGCAAAGTTCCTAGTGATTGGAAAAAAGCGCAGGTGACTCCCATTTATAAGAAAGGAAAGAGAACTGACCCATACAATTACAGGCCAATATCGTTGACATCGGTTTCATGTAGAATTTTGGAGCATATTCTCAGTTCGAATATAGTAAATTTCCTTGAAATGGAAAAGCTTCTTTCCATGAATCAGCACGGGTTTAGGAAACATCGTTCATGTGAAACTCAGCTTGCCCTTTTCTCACATGACATCTTGCGAGCCATGGACGAAGGGCAACAGGCCTTCAAAAAGGCGTTCGACGCGGTGCCACACTGCAGACTGCTAACGAAGACACGAGCTTATGGAATAGGTTCACAGATTTGTGACTGGCTGGAAGACTTCCTAAGTAATAGAACGCAGTACGTTGTTCTCGACGGCGAGTGTTCATCAGAGACGAGTGTATCTTCAGGCGTGCCCCAGAGGAGTGTGATAAGACCCCTATTATTTTCTATCTATATAAAGATCTGATGGACAGAGTAAGTTGTAATTTGCTGCTGTTTGCTGATGATGCTGTGGTGTATGGGAGGGTGTCGTCTGTAACTGACTGTAATAGCATACTGGTTGACTTAGACAAAATTTCTAGTCGGTGCGAAGAATGGCAGCTAGCTCTCAATATAGAAAAATGTAAGGTGATGAGCATGAGTAGAAAAAACAATCCTATAATGATCGAATACAGCATTAGTAGTGAGCTTCTTGATACTGTCGCATCGTTCAAATATCTAGGCGTAACATTGCAGAGCGATATGAAATGGAACGACATTTAAGGACAGTTGTGAGTAAGGCAGACAGCCGACTTCGGTTTATGGGGAGAATTTTGGGAAGATGTACTTCACCTGTAAAGGAGACCGCGTATAAAACGCTTGTACGACCACGTCTTGAGTATTGCTCAAGTATTTGCGACCCGCAGCAGATCGGTTTGAAGGAAGACATAGAGGCGGTTCAGAGGCGAGCAGCTAGATTTGTTAACGGTAGGTTCGACCAATGCGCGAGTGTCACAGAAATGCTCCGGCAACTCAATTGGGGATCGCTGGAAGAAAGACGACGTTCTTTTCGTGAATTTCTGTTAAGTAAATTTAGAGTGCCGGAATTTTAAGCTGAGTGTAGTACGATCTTGTTGCCGCCTACTTACATTTCGCGTAAAGATCACAAAGACAAGATAAGAGAAATTAGGGCTCGTACGGAGGCATATAGGCATTCTTTTTTCCTCGTTCAATTTGGGAGTGGAATAGGAAAGGAAATGCCTAGTAGTGGTACAGTGTACCCTCCGCCACGCACCTTACGGTGAATTGCGGAGTATGTATGTAGATGTAGGTTGTTTGCAGATGACGCCGTCATTTACCGTCTACTAAAATCATCTGAAGATCAAAACCAACTGCAGAACGTTCTGAATAAGATAGCACTATCGTGTAAAAATTGGCAATTGACTCTAAATAATGCGAAGTGTGAAGTCGTCCACATGAGTACGAAAAGAAATCCGTTAAACTTCGTTCACAAGATAAATCAATCAAACGTGAAGGCCGTAAAATCCACAAAATATCTAGGAATTACAATTACTTCAGACTAAAACTGGAAAGAACACGTAGATAATGTCGTGGGAAAGGCGAATGAGAGATTGCATTTTATTGGCAGAACCCTTAAAAGATGCAACAGAACGGCAAAAGAAACTGCATACACTACGCTTGTCCGTCCATTTTTGGAGTATTGCAGCCCAGTGTGGGATCCTTATCAGGTGGATTTGACGGAAGACATCGAAAGAGTCCAAAGAAGGGCAGCTCGTTTCGTATTGTCACGATATAGGGGAGACAGCGTTACGGAAAATGATACAAGATCTGGGATGGGAATCACTACAACAACGGCGCTTATCGCTGCGGCGTGGGCTACTTGCGAAACTCCAATCACCAACATTCTCCTCCGAATGCGAAAATATATTGTTGACTCCCACTTACATAGGTAGAAATGATCATCAGAATAAAATACGAGAAATCAGAGCTAGAACAGAGATTCAGGTGTTCTTTCTTCCCGCGCGCTATTCGAGAATGGAATGGGAGATAATGAGTATAATTGTGGTTCGATGAACCCTCTGCCAGGCACTTAAATGTGATTTGCAGAGTATCCCATGTAAATGTAGATGTAGATGTAGGATTCCACTTATTTATTTACATGTGCATACGATCCGAAGTCGGTTTGTGACACAACAACACGGTGACCAACGGTGCTTTCCAGTCATGTGTGCGTACAGGGTGATATATAAAACGATGCTTTATGTATTTTTCCTCATTATTTGTATTTTTTGTAATTTATTATGTATTTGTATATTTTGTTTCTAAAATATATTTGCATTGTCCTGCTAATTTCCATATATGTCAAAAATATTGTAAATGTAGTAGACACGCTGGGTTAGCAAGGGCTTTGCTATTGTATAGAATCATCTTTGAATAGGGAGTTTTTTTATCGCTGGTAGCGCAGAGGCGCACAGCGAGGAGTCGTTGTTGAGAAGTAGCGGCGGACAGACGGTACACTCAGTGGTGTACGGCAAAAGTACGTGGATTGGCACTAGTGGAGAAGACGGCGAAGAGGCAATATTATTTATTCATACGGCCACAGCTCAGAAAATTAATAAATGCATCAAGAGGAATGCTGTGGGCCATAAATTGTAATTAACATTCGTCGCCAAGAAGAGCCTGTGTTTGTCAATTGTTAAGTGCCAACAGTCTCCAATCAGCAGCACCACGTCGCACACCAAATTCAGTAAGATCTGTCCAGTTTGTCTTAGCATGTACAGCTAACCAGCGTATTAGTGATGATTGTTCAATAGTGAACACTGTTATTTGTGAACCTGTGTTTAAAAATCATTACACATAGTCATTCTCCAGACAGGTTCCTTCCTCAACCATTGTTTTTCCGAGAATATTCACAAAGTGATAGAAAACTAAAAATCAAAGTCATTAAAGACAATGTGACAGTCGTTGAAAAAATATGTGTTCAGAAAAGTATTACTAAATGTAGCTTATGTCAGTGTTGGTGATCAATAGGTTTGCTAAGTTGAATGAAACTGCTAGATTAACTTTCAATTTCAAGAGATATTTCAATATCAGTGTAAAAGGTTAATTGTTTTCCACTGCATATTATTTTGAGGTAAAGTACTTGCAAGTACTGACTAGTGAGAATAGTAATTGTTCACAAGTATTTGAATGCTAATATTTCCTGGTTAAAGAAATAATAAAAGTTAATCGGAAGGTTAAATGGTTCTTTTCTAAATATTCAGTGTTATCACGACAAGTCATTAATTAATTTTTGAGCTTGCCATTAGTACAGTTAATAGTTCAGTTACAACTAGATTAATGCTAAAGCGCATGGTATATTCGCTGTAGAATAATTTCTGGTACTTATATAAACATTTAATTATTTAAAGCTGTAAACAGTAAGTATTAAGGTGAGAGTTTTGCATGATTTGCTGCATGTTGCATTTGCGCGGCTATGGCTTGCATTTCCCTGTCTTACATTGAACCCTGTGTTAGTGAACTATTTCTCAATGATTAGTATATTGTCAGTGTCTTTTGTAGCGAATTTGACGCGCATACTCTGATTTTCTGCCCACCCAAATTTTACGTAATTTTTCACGTTTTTAATTAACTTTGCTATTATTTAGATCCCACCAAATTATTTGCTCGTACAACGAGCTGGCGACCGTAAATCAATAAATTATTCACTTTTACAAATTAATCCCGGTGTCCCGTTTGTTCCGCATTTTTTTCATTTAAAAATTAATTATTTTATTCCAAATTTTACCTTCCACTTTCTTTATTTCTATCGATCGTTGTTGTCTACCAAAGAGGTGTGGCAACGTTCCGGTTATAGCCTCCGCTACATCATCGGCTTCATTACCGATAGCTTTTCTACCAAATTAAGATAATTAGGCACACGGGTCATTTTTCTAATTATCATATACTAAACGGTGGTGTAGGACGGGTAGGGTTATACGTTCATAGCCTCATCCCTTCGTTCCCCCATTGGCCATGTTCTCGTGGAATCTCAGGATCTCTGTATTGATTCAAGTCTTGTGCTTGATCTTAAAGCACTTATATACAAGGTGTTACAAAAAGGTGCCGGCCGCGGTGGCCGAGGGGACTGAGGCGCTCCAGTCACGGTCTGCACGGCCACTACGGTCGGGGGTTCGAATCCCCCCTCGGGCATGGATATTTGTGCCGTCCTTAGTCTTAGTTAGTTCATAAGTAGTTAAGTCCCATAAGCTATACAAACATTTGAACATTTTTTTGAACAAAAAGATACTACGAAACTTTTAGGAAACATTCCTCACACACAAAGAAAGAAAATATGTTATGTGGACATGTGTCCGAAAACGCTTAATTTCTATGTTAGAGCTCATTTTAGTATTTACGGATGAGGCTTCATTCCAACTTGATCAAACTGTAAATTTTCACAGTCAACATATGTGGGCTCACGAGAATCCGCACGCAATTGTGCAATCACGTCATCAACACAGATTTTCTGTGAATGTTTGGGCAGGAATTGTTGGTGATGTCTTGATGACGCCTGACGTTCTTCCACCCACACTCACTAGAGCTCGTTATGATTTCATACGGGATACTCTTCCTGTGCTGCTAGAACACGCGCCTTTACAAGTGGTTCATGCACGATGGAGCTCCTGCACATTTCAGTCGACGTGTCCGTATGCTTCTCAACAACGGATTCGGTGACCGATGGATTGGTAGAGGCGGACCAATTCCATGGCCTCCACCCTCTCCTGACCTCAACCCTCTTGTCTTTCATTTATGGGGACATTTGAAAGCTCTTGTCTACGCAACCCCGGTACCAAATGTAGAAACTCTTCATGCTCGTATTGTGGACGGCTGTCATACAATACGCCATTTTCCAATGCTGCATCAGCGCATCAGGGATTCTATGCGACGGAGTGTGGATGCATGTATCCTCGCTAACGGAGGACATTTTGAACATTTCCTGTAAAGTGTTTGAAGTCACGCTAGTACGTTCTGTTGCTGTGTGTTACCATTTCATGATTAATGTAATTTGAAGAGAAGTAATAAAATGAGTTCTAACATGGAAATTAAGTGTTTCCGGACACACGTCCACATAACATATTTTCTTTATGTGTGAGTAATGTTTCCTGAAAGTTTGGCCGTACCTTTTTGTAACACTTTATATAGTACCACATATATGGGGCTCAAGCCACAGTCACCAAGAATGGACAAAAAACTCATTCAAATTAACTAGTTTAAATGAACTGTGGCACCGTTATCAAACGTATTAATAGGAAAAATCACAAATTGCAAAATAATGACTATTGACTGCAATTTGCGATTTTTTCCTATTCATACGTTTGATAATCATGCCATAATGAATTCTAACTAGTTACATTAATTTCAAGAAAGGCTTTTTTTGTCCTTTATTGGTGACCACCATATTTGTTGTATTAAATAAAATATTACTTTGTCAGTGGCACTCCTTGATAGTAATCTTGGAACAAAAAGCCTTTGTATGTGTTTCACGTTCTTCAAGGCAAGGGGGCGATATAAATTGCTATATGTTGTGAAATATATATACCAAGATCTTTGTTAAATTATTCATGACTACCGCATTCGACAAAACTCTATCGTCATATTTCGATCTCAAACTTCCTTACCTCTACATTTTAAAACACAGCACCTTTTCATATATCATCAACAGTACAATTGCGGTAAATCAAGACACAGCATCACTGCACGGTGAAATTGTTAATGGGACCAAACTGCTATGGTCATCAGTCCCTAGACTTACAAACTGCTTCAACTAACTGAAACCGATGACAAAAAACAAACACACGACACGCACGCACGCACACACACACACACACACACACACACACACACACACACACACAACACACACACACGCAGACACACCTGCACGCACGCACACATATACAGACATGCCCATGGCAAGACTCGAACCTCCTGGCGCATGGTCAGCTGCTGACCGATCTTTCTTCGGCAGTTCTGCAACCCTGCAAGAGACAAAGATAAAAGTCGAGAAAGCTACCAGTCAATGGTGTGGATGTTGTACCATTGTAGTAAATCTTGGTGCTGATCACAGGCATACATTAATGGACTGACAAACATGCCTCTGTGACTGGACTGAAGCCTGTCGCCACCATCTAACTTCACATCCTGTCAAACAGTTAAACGTTTAAGTGTGTCACTTCTATGATCTTCTGACGTGAAATAACTTAAGTTTTACTAGTTGGTTTTATCATGCTTTGCATTTAAGCTAATACTTCGATATATTTCTTTTTTCCCTCGTTCTATTTCGGAGTGGAGTAGGAAAGGAAATGGCTACTAGTGGTACAGTGTGGAAGAATTTAAGAAGGTATTGAGGGAATTGGAGTTTATGTTTAAGGAGAAGGATTTGAGGGAAAACAGAGCAAGAAGGAGAGAGAAAGTGACAGATCAATGAACGATTATACTGGGAATAATAGAAATAGGAATAATAGTAGTAATGTTAGACAATATAGTGAAGACAATAATTTCCAAAGGAGAAATAATTACGGCAATTCAGGTAAATGGAATGATTCGAGACAATGGAAAAATGGGGGGAAATGGAACAATAATGGAAAATTTAATCAGGGGTATAGGAATAATCATAATAATGGTCACTCATACAGAGAAGGATATGGATTGAGAAATGGTAATAATAGTGAACAAGTTTATTATGAGAGAGGAAAGTAAAAACTCACTATTTGTCTCAAAAGAGTGAAACAAATATAGTAAATTTTTTCCTGTAAAGGACCAGTAATAATTTCACAATAATGCAGTAGAGCTGACCAATCCTAAAACAAGAAAAGTTTTAGGAATTTTCATACCAACCACCTAAAATCTTTTGAAGAATTAAAAAACATGTAACACATAACTTTATAGCAGAAGCAGTAAAGAAGAGGAAAAGTGTACACAAGAGGTAAATTTAAATTTTGTAACGAAATTTTCTAAATAAAAATATTTACTATACACAAAGAAAAACAAGATAAATAAAAGAAAGAATTTAAAGGAGAATAAAGTTACGTTTTGGGAAAGGAAAGAGTATTTTTGTGAATGAGGCATGCAAACAGTATACTACACAAAAAATACAAAAAGGATGGAGTGTGATAGAATATAAAAATATTATACTGAAAATATCTAATAACATTTTACACATTGTTTATTGATGTATCAAAGTATATTTTATGTAATATGTAGTAAAGTAATTTTTGTAACATTGTTTTTGTAAAAGGAACTTGATATAAAGGAATCATTGGAACTGGGTAATTCATTTTGAATTTTTTTTATATAACAATAAGATAGCTTAATGTAAAAATGAGGGACTTAGACATTTTGCATTGTGTAATGGTAGACTTGACAAAATGAAAAAAAAAAGAAAGAAAACACTAACATCTCAACGAACGCCAGTGCGTGGGAGGTGTCGGAGGCTATCTCCGCCACCTTCAACGATGAAAACTTCTAGATAGCGACGGAGACGGTACGGTCATGTTGCGTGATCACTGAGGGCAAAGACTGATGTAATGAATACCTTTTTGTCTCGGGAAATGCAAGTTGCATCCAGGTTGGGCTTCACAAAACAAAACAAGAGGAGAATTACGTACAGCACAGACTTTACTGTATGTATTGGCAGTGCTACATAATGACAGATCGAAGTGGAATGGATTGGATGTACATGTTGGATGAATTACAGCAAATCTTTAGAATTTCAAGATTGAGGGGTATCAACAAATCTATGTAAAGACTGTCAGATCCAATCCACTGCTATTTCACAATAAACTCACAATCCCTAGCCCAAGAAGAAAAGAAGAATTCATGAGAGAAGAAAGAAGCAAAGAAGATCACAAGAGGACAGAAGATGGGCAGAAGTTCAAGATCCCTTTCTTTCCCATCCTAAAATATTTTTAGAATCTTTCAAAAAGTTATTGCCATATGGTAATCAATAATGACCATCTCGCAATACCATCTCTTTAACAATCATCGGATTGCCGATGACATAGTAATCCTGTCAAAAACCGCAAAGGATCAGTAAAAGCAATTGAATGGAATGGAGAATGTCTTGAAAAGAGGTTATAAGATGAACATCAACATCAGTAAAACAAGGATAATGGAATGTAGCGTCAGAAAATCAGGCGATGCTGAAGGAATTAAATTAGCTAATGAGGCAATAAAAGTAGTAGACGAGTTTTGTTACTTGGGTAGCAAGGTAACTTCTGATGGCCGAAGTAAAGAAGATATAAAATTCAGAACGGCTATGGGAAGAAAAGCGTTTCTGAAGAAGCGAAACTTATTGACATCCAATATTAGCTTAAATGTTAGGAAGTCCCTTCTGAAGGCATTTGTCTGGAGTGTAACACTGTATGGAAGTGAAGCGTGGACAATCAGGAGTTCAGACAAAAAGATGATAGAAGCTTTTGAAATGTGGTGCTACAGACGAATGATGAAAATTAGATAGGTTGATCACTTAACTAATGAGGAGGTGCTCAAAAGAATTGGGGAGAATAGGAATTTCTGGCGTATTCTGACTAAGAGATGGGATAGGTTGGTGGGATACATCCTGAGACATCAAGGAATCGTCAACTTAGCATTAGAAGGAAGTGTGTGGGGTAAAAATCGTAGAGGGAGACCGAGGGACGAATATAGTAAGCAGATTCAAAAGGATGTAGGTTGCCGAACGTATTCTCAGATGAAGAGACTTGCGCAGGACAGGGTAGCGTGGAGAGCTGCATCAAACCAGTCTGGGGACTGAAGACCACAACAACATAAAAATACAACTTCAATTAATACTCTACATGAGTCTTGGACTCATAACCCCAATCAATGACAATCCGCAAAAAGAGTATATTCATATTACTCTTCCAGCAATATCTGCAGAGGTGTCATACTAATCCATGGTGTGAAAATAATGGAACAATAATTTAAAATTTGACAGTCTTCAATTTCTGTCAAAAGGAGGCAACATACTCAGATTGAGCCTCATCGACAACTTAAGTCCCAGCATTAGTTCTTCTCACTTGATTCGTAAAACCGATAAAATGAATCGACAAGATTCTGCAATCACAGGAGACTGTCAACCCATGGGTCATCATAATAAAAAGCAGCAAAGACAATAAAAATATGAAAAATATTCAAATGTTCAAATGTTTGTAAAGTCTATGGGATTTAACTACGGGGTCATCAGTCCCTAAACTTACAAACTACTTACGAACTAGGACGGCACAAATATTCATGCCCGAGGGGGGATTCGAACCCCCGACCGTAGTGGACGTTCAGACCGTGACTGGAGCGCCTCAGTCTCCTCGGCCACCGCGGCCGGCGAAAAATATTCAAAAGTACAAACTGTTTGCCACAATTTGTACAGCCAGTGAGGTATATTAAAAAGTGCAAACTGTTTGGCACAATTATTAAAGTCAGAGAGAATATTTTCAATACATATAGGTTGTAGAACTTTTTGTGAAACAGGTATTTCTGTAATATTGTAAAACTTTTTATTACTTATGTTTCATTAATATTTATATGTGTAAAGCTGAAAATTGAGTAAATTTTTTGTAATGTAAATTTAAGTATATGTTTGAAAAAACTGCTTAAAACACAAATATCATTTTTTTAAATTTTAACTGAGGATAATGTAAGAAGTGACACTTCTTCATTCTTCAGTTATACAGAAACACAAACAAATAAGAATTGAAGCTAAAAGTAAACACAAATATTCTCATTGAAGCTTTTGCAAGGATTTATGTAGAGTTTATCTAAATAATAAAATAATAAATAACCACATACACTATACTCTGTACATGAACGAATTTTAAGAATTATTATAATATTATAAATGGTTTTTCTTGCAACAAAACAGGAACAGATAATGACAATGGAAGAGATATATTGAAAATTTGTAAAAGTAAAATTTTTGTATCGAAACAAATCAAAAATGTGTGTCTTATAATTAGATGGAAATAAAGTTTAAGAGAGAATGATTTTTTGTGGAAAATGGCTGAACGTTCTTTTGATATCGTGAATTTTTTTCCTGAATTTGTCAATGTTTCCTCGACATACACAAATACCAGGTAAAAATTTTTTCCGCAAGAGGAGGTATATGTAAGGAGTCAAGTTACTCGGACATATTTTCCTACACATTCGGACCTTTAAAACAGTACTTATTGCTTACAAGTAACATCTGATGGATTAAATTATTTATTTATTGCTTCTTGCTTGAAGTTATTATTCAAAGTATGGCATTAGATCGCAAGTGCGATAATTAGGTTTTTTCGAGGCTGAAGCAAGTAACAGTTCAGACACACACACACACACACACACACACACACACACACTGATGGAATATTTTTGGTTACAATTTATCATTTAAAATACCATGGTAGACAGTACTTGGCAACAGTATTTCATGTGATTTTGAAGTATGGTGCAATACTACGTTATTCGCGGGTGCGAGTCTTTGCGTAGCAGCAGGTGACCTCGGAAGGGTGGGCGAGCCTAAACACGCCTAAAGCCGAACAAAAGCGCGGCTCGGATAGGCTAAGGGGTGCTGACGCGGGAACGTGACGTGGCAAAGAGAGAGGGAGAAAAGTGGGGAGGTATATACTGCCAGCGGAGCGTGCCAGCGGCACGACACGTCGTGTTGACGGAGAACGAACACTATGGGCGCGACTTGCGCATCTTCGAATGTGGACAAAGTGAGTGAGAAAGAAGACTCATTGTCAGTATTTTACTGATTTTACTGAAAAGAGCAGCTCTGTAGAAAGCAGATCTGACATTACGTCTTGTTTGAGAGTAATCAGATTGTGCGATATTCGCTGTGTTGGGCAGGCACTTCTTCACTTCTTGCCTCACTGGAGTAAGGACAGAGTGGACCAGTTAACGCCCGTGGGAGACTAGGATGTGTTAGGTATTCTCAACATCATTGCGACGTAGAAAGTATTTCGATCGACAGAAGTTGATCCATTCAGGCAAGTTAGTTGATTTTCAGCGAGGGCGCACCAGTCTGCTGCCATCACCAGGAACGGTACAGCCTTCATCGTATCTGTAGATCTGTCAATCTAGTCAAGTTAGGCGTGGTGTTTCAGCCATTTTGCTGAGTGCAGATTTCTTTATTATTTAAAATTCATTTAAAAATTCAGGATAAAGTTTTCATCATTTTTCGTTGTAATTTCTGTTCCTCCAGTTATCAGCTTCTGTCCTAGTAAACCTGAATTCTTGTGAATTTTAGTTCAATCAATACGTATTCTTTGTTTAAATAAATTAAATACAAAAAAAATCGGTTTACTTTCAGCAGCTAGTGCCGCCAAATTTGTACCTATTTTGACTAGAACTATAGACAGATATGTTTTTCTTACAGAACATGTAATCGGAGGTTGTTTAACTAACGTTATAGAAACATATCTTAATTAAAAAAAGAAGCATCTTGCAGAGTTCTACGCGACTAGATGTTATGGTCTTCCACACAAGAGACACGGGTACACTGTTGGACAGCTAGTGCGCAATAAAAATCAGTTGGAAGTTTATGCAAAATTAGACCATAGAAAGCATCAATTTTCGCGTTACAACCCGCGTTCGTTTCCCGGTTGGATAGACATTTTCAGTCTTGCCCATTCGCAGTTGATGTCATAAATTACGTGAAAATGAAATAATAACAACTACAGGATCAAAAGTGACGTCTATTATTTCGGGACAGACGCCATATGTATATGTATATGTACCATGTATATCGTGATACACAAGTTATTAAATTTGTTTCTTTGCAAGGACGCTCGTTTCCTACATGCATATAAAGCTCTTCAAAAAGGAAGTAATTCGAGAATAAAAGTAATCGGAGATACAACTAAAGCTTCGCTCTGCCAAACAAGTTCCAGTGCATAACAAACATAAAAACAAAATAAATAGAACATACAAGGATGGTATCAACCTTTTGTAATATAGGTTCAACATATTCGTTAGCAGTCTGTAGCGTAGTACCATGACAAACGCCTTTTAGAAGTCGATATATACAGGGTGGTCCTTTGAAAGTGACCAGGCCAAATATCTCACGAAATAAGCATCAAACAAGAAAACTACAAAGAACAAAACTTTTCTAACTTGAAGGGAAAGACAGATGGCGTTATGGTTGGCCCGCTAGATGGTGCTGCCATAGGTCAAAGGGATATCAACTGCATTTTTTAAAATAGGTACCCCCCATTTTTATTACACATTCGTCTAGAACGTAAATAAATATGAATTGTATGGAACAATTTTTTCGCTTTGTGATAGATGGCGCTGTAATAGTCACAGACGTTTAATTACGTGGTATCGCGTCACATTTCCTCAGTTAGGACGGTATTTGCTTCGTGATATATTACGCGTGTTAAAATGGACCGTTTACCAATTGGAGGAAAGGTCGCTACGGTATTTATGTTTGGCTATTGTGATCAAATTGCCCAACGGGCCTGTGCTATGTATGTTGATCGTTATCCTAGAAGACATCCAAGTGTCCGTTCCTTTCTTCGGATAGTTACGTTATTTGAAGAGACAGGAAGTGTTCAGCCAAGTGAAACGTCAACCATGACCTGCAACAAATGATGATGCCCAAGTAAGTGTTTTAGCCGCAGTTGCGGCTAATCTGCATATCAGTAGAAGACAAAGTGAACTAGATTCGGAAATCTCAAAAACTTCAGTGTTGAGAAGTATACATCAGCATAAATTTCACCTGTACAATATTTATATGCACCGGGAGTTGCATGATGAAGACTTTGAGAGTCATGTACGGTTTTGCCACTGGCGACAAAATAAATTACGCGACAATAACAGGTTTTTTTCACGCGTTCTGTTTAGTGACGACGCATCATTCACAATCAGAGGTAACGCAAACCGGCATATATGCACTATTGGGCATTAGGGGAGGAAGAAGAATTGGCCCCTATTTTGTCGATGGCAGTCTAAATGGTGCAATGTATGCTGATTTCTTACGTAATGTTCTACAGATTTTACTACAAAATGTTTCACTGCATGACATAATGGCGGTGTACTTTCAACATGATGGATGTCCGGCACATGGCTCGCGAGCAGTTGAAACGGTCTTAAATGGAATATTTAATGACAGGTGGATTGGTTGTAGAAGCACCATACCATGGCCCGCACATTCACCGGATCTTACATCCCCGGATTTCTTTCTGTCGGTAAAATTGAAGGGTATTTGTTATCGTGACTCACCGTCAACGCCCGAAAACATGCTCAGTGCATTATCAGTCCATGTGAGAACATCACTGAAGGCGAACTGCTCGCTGCTGAGAGGAATTTAGTTACACGTATTGCCAAATGCATTGGAGGACATCATTTTGAGCATTTATTGAAGTCATGAGGTAATTACAGCTACTCACGCAGTGACAGTATGCGTTCTGATAATGTATGATAATTTCACAAACCCACATGTGTCACATTGGAACAAAGGGAAAAAAGGACATACGTACCTACGTTCTGTGTTTTAATTTAAAAAACCTACCTGTTACCCATTGTTCGTCTAAAATAGTGAGCAATATGTTTGTGAATATAACAGCACCATCTATCACAAAGCGACAAAAGTGTTCCAGATAAAACATTCATATTTATTTACGTACTAGACGAATATGTAATAAACATTGGGGTACCTGTTTTAAAAAATACAGTTGATATCCGTTTGACCTATGGCAGTGCAATCTAGCGGGCCAACCATAGCGCCATCTATTTTCTCCCTTCAATTTAGAAGAGTTTTGTTCTTTGTAGTTTTTTCGTTTGATGCTTATTTCGTGAGATATTTGGCCCGGTCATTATCACCTTGTATTCAGACTCTCCTGTTGCCCTTCATCCATAGAACGCAAGATTTCATGAGAGAAAAGGGCAACCTTGTTGTCCCACGATCAATGCTTTCTAAGGTCGTGCTGATGCATGGGTAGATGCTTTTTCGTGACAAGGAAATTTACTATATCAGAATAGTGAATATGTTCAAGAATTATAAAGCAAAGGTTAATGATGATATACAGCACCATTGATTACAACATCCGATTGTAATTTAAATTAAAAAAGAACAAAAAAATATATGGCAGGAATAATTCAGTATCTTAAAAATAAATTAATTCTGTTCCGTTATGTGCCAAAAAATGGTGAAAAAATTCTCTAAATTCATTCATATTTATAATGTTGTTACTTCTGTGAAAATTAGAACCGTAATTTTCGCCATCCTATAGCCTTCTAGCTTGAAACATTTTATTTGTACTCTCCGTCAAGAGATGCCACATTCTAGTGAAGATCGTTCTGTACTGAAGGCAGGCTATCCCGACGTCTGAGACCAGCAGTTACTCTCTGCGGCAGTCAGCGCACAATTGTTTAACTGCTGACAGGGCGTGCAATTAGGCTTCCGAAGGAGTAACTCTTTGCCCGGGAATTTGTAGCGGCCAGCGATTTACGGGCAAACGGCGTCTGAGATGATATCACTGGGAAAACTTATTGTGCGCCATTATCAGTATATGGTATACTGTGTACTTAGGATAATGTTTGAGTTACTACAGGAAAACACGCAAGCCGTTACATTCGCCGTAATTATACAGCGGCGTGGAAAAGGCAAAACGCACGAAATCGTAGCAGCGTTTAGTAATCTAACGTAAAACCAGTGACTGTGACGAATAGAGAATTCCAGGAAAAACTGAAACCAGTCGCCTTTTATTTGAATTCCATTACCGGTTTCGAACTGTTTGGTAGTTCATTATCAGATGGTACAGTTCCAGTTTTTCTTAATAACGCTGCAGAACGCGTGAAGAGTTCATTGCCATCTATAAAGCAGCAGTGAGCAACAACACCTAACGAGTTCCCCTACGACATCACTAAAACCACGGCATAATGAAGTGCCAGCTACGTAGTTCGAAACGATAAAGTGTGTTAAAATGTTTGTAATTATATGGGAGCCGTGGTGGAGTAGCCGAGCGGTCTAAAGCGCCTCGCTGCGGAACGCGCGGTTGCTCGCCGTGGAGTTAAGAGTCCTCCGTGGGCATGGCTGTGTGTGTGTTTATCCATAGGTTAGTTTACCTAGGTTTAAGTAGTTTGTAAGCTTCGGACTGATGACCACGCAGTTTGGTCCGATTTACAGAGATTAATTATATGGGACCAAACTACGTTGGTCATCAGTCCCTATACTTACAAACTACTTAGGTAAACTAACCTAAGGGCAACACACACATCCATGCCCGACGGAGGATTCCAACGTCCGACGCAGGAGGCCGCGCGATCCGTAACATAAATCGGTAAAGAAATACAAATAAACAAAGGGGACAATCAATAAAATCCAACTGGTTGCAAATTTTCCTGGAGCCATAAATCTAACGTATATCGTAGATTCTTGAATGCCGTAACGTTACAACAATGCAACTAATAGTACGAATTGGACGACTTTTTGAAATGAGATGGCCCTACAGCTGCTTTTGCCAGTTTCATTTGAATATTATTACAAAACCACGGCGGGTAATTCAATCCTTAATCAAATTATTCAGCACATATTTCTTCATACGCCCTTAATATTCCTACATCCATCGTACTGGGACTATCTTCTAAGTTGGACGCTAAAAATTATCAGTTATTTTTAACATAAAAACTTTCTCAGCCTTCTTGATCGATTTATTAACTTCACGCTATGACACTATGATCACAAACGTCTTTTTATAGCCGCGGTGGAGTAGCTGAGCGGTCTAAAGCGCCTCGCTACGGAGCGCGCGGTTGCTCGCCGTGGAAGTTCGAGTCCTCCCTGGGGCATGGGTGTGTGTGTTGTCCTTAGGTTAGTTTACCTAGGTTTAAGTAGTTTGTAACCTACGGACTGATGACCACGCAGTTTCATCCAATAGATTTACAAACATGAGAACATGTGTGTCTTTTTCTAAACTGACTTCGTTGATAAGGGTGATCATCTTTGAAGCTGTTGTTGTTTGCCGGCCGCGGTGGCCGAGGGGACAGCGGCGCGCCAGTCACGGTCTGCACGGTCACTACGGTCGGGGGTTCGAATCCACCCTAGGGCATGGCTATTTGTGCCGTCCTTAGTATTAGCTAGTTCATAAGTAGTTTGTAAGTTTAAGGACTGATGACCGCGTAGTTAAGTCCCATACGCTCTACAAACATTTGAACATTTTTGTTGTTGTTTTCGTTGTTGTTCGTCGCTTGGTCTCACACTGCCATTATCACCATAACTTATTTCCAATGCTAAATTAACACGAGAAGTATAACAGGGGTGAATTTTGACTCATAGGGGTATTTCGAGAGTCCTACCCGCCAGCATATTCATCTTAGGACCAAACCCTCTCGTGATTTTTAATCATTTATAGAGTTGTGCGACTCACGAAAATTTCATACCTCTAGGCCATCTAGAAGTATGAAAAATTTATCTGTTATACCAGTAGTACCGGGTGGTTCATTTTTGACCCCTTACACATTTTAACAGAATCAGATATTAGCAACGCCAGTTTTTAGACGGGAAATTATTTTTTGCATGCCTCGACGATAATCACAAGATGTTTGAGTATGTTTGACAGTTTAGACCAAAAAGAACGACAAAAACGAAAAAAAGGTCGGTGGAGCCTTATATCAGTGCGCCTTTCGGTTTTCCCTGGACTGGCGCCATGCCATTGGCAGTAGGAATTAATAAAATAACCACACCTCTGCCTGAGGGACTGTTAATAGTTCTATGACACGACTGCAGATGTCAATCGCGTCGTCCGTTTTGGTCAAGCTGAGTGTGTTCACTAATTCCGGGTGGCAGCGACGTGAGCTTGTGGTTTATTGTGGCGAGTTTGCGTCACTGAAGCTACGATCGCAGGGCGATGCTCTCACGAATGCCGAGATTCTCTGCCATCGAATATTCACCGACCAAATGAAGTGGCGAATCCGGTAGTGAGAGGACGATTTTTTTCTAGTGGAAACTGCTGACTCGAGTGATTAAGATGTATCAGATGATCGACAAATAGAATCTGATTTACCTCTCGCGCAACGTAAACATATATAAAAATGTTTGTAAAGCTTAAGGGACTTAACTACGGGGTCATGAGTCCCTAAATTTACAAACTACTTATGAACACCTTTATACTAAAGACGACATAAACATCCATGCCCGAGGGGGGATTCGAACCCCCCACAGGGAGCGGCCGCGCACATAGGAGCATAACGCTACTGCACTGCGGCTAAACATTTGCCATTCTATATTATATTTTTGGAAACATTTTTGTTTCACTTTTATGGGCAACAGCACTCTTATTTAAATTTTTATATAGAGAACAGTATAGAGTGAAATAATTTATTTTATTCAACTAGTTTCGGTCTTCTTTTAGACCATCTTCAGGAATTTTAACTCCATCGATGTTGTGGAGCTGGCAGATAAATGGGAGCCTTCCAGTGCGTCACTGCAGTGACTACACCTTGCACCCCCGTGTGAGGCCCGTAGCCTTTACTAATTCCGCCAGCCGCCCATATCAAATGAGGAAAGAAGGGCAGATGTCGTTCGTGGTAGTAGTATCTTCCATTAACAAAAGAATAACCCAAACTAACAAAGAAGGTTTGGGCCTCGAAAAGGAAAATTGCAAGTCTTAGTAGTCACAATTTCTTTTTATTTATTTAGAACGACACGTTTCAAATGTTTGTATAGCTTATGGGACTTAACTACGGGGTCATCAGTCCGTAAACTTACAAACTACTTATTAACTAGCTAACACTAAGGACGGCAGAAATATCCATGCCCGAGGGGGGATTCCAACCCCCGACCGTAGTGGCCGTGCAGACCGTGACTGGCGCGCCTCAGTCCCCTCGGCCACCGCGGCCGGCGACACGTTTCGAAAATCAAATTTTCAAGTGCATCTTTTTGTGCTATGTTATTTGATTTGTGATGTATTAGGGTTTGTATTAGGTTCCTTCTGGTCCTTAGGATTGCCTGTGGTCCGTCTGTGGCGAATTTCACACGTATAAAACATACGACATTATTCACAATACACATCAGAGCTGCCACAAAAATGTAAATAATAATTATTTAACTATTAACAGGTCGCCGCTACGTACATATACATCTACGTACAAACTCCGTTAATCCACTTAAGGGTGCGTGGTGGAGGTTACGCAGTACCAATAGTAGTTAGTTGCTTTTATTTTCTACTGCCATACAGAACAAGGGAAAAATGAATACTTGTATGCATCCTTACGAGCCCTAATTTCTCAGATATTACAGTTGTGGTCTCTACGCGAAATGTAGGTTGGCGGCAGTAAACCTAAATTTGTTCAACAGTATTTCTCGAAACGAACGTCGCCTTCTCTACAGCGACTTCCGAAGCATTTCAGTAACACTCGAGCATTGATCGAATCTTCCAATTGCAAACCTACTCGTTTAATTTCATATCACTGTGCTGCGTTAGGCCTAGATACTTAACTGATTCGACTCTGTCGAGCAGCACGCTACTAATGCTGTATTTGAACATTACGGCATTGATTCTCCTGGTCCTCTGCATCACCTTATATTTTTCCACATTTAGCGCTAGTTGCCATTCTTCAAACCACCTACAAATTTTGTCCAAGTCATCCTGCTACCTACTACAATGATCACTTAGCTGTCGCAATAAGGCGAACCTTCCGCTTTTCCCGGAGACACTTTCAAGCTACCTACTCGCCTCAGCCTGAAGCGCCAACTGCCACAGCGGGGCGGTTGTGCTTCTGTCAACAGACCTGCGTGGAGTGTCCGTATACACGTGACCTCGAGACGCTACCACATGAATGGATCCAAGACTTCTTGTTCTTTATCGCCACGGATGACACCCTTGTGAGATGGCCCTCACGCGCTCTGGACAAAGATACAGCTAAGAGCATACGACACGAGGGCTCGGTTCGGTTGGTGCCAACATGATCCTGGACGACTGCACCTTGCGCGCTCAATTGCCGACCAAGGTCCCCTCCACATTTCGAATAAGGCTCCCCGGTATGCATACCGAATTCACATCATAATTCTTTTCGGTCCTGAACGTTACCCCCCTGGCTCTATAAGACCTAACGTTGAAGTTCCCAAAAAGCCCCTCCTGTGGCTGTTAGAACCTGTGGCTCAAGCAGCGGACGCTTGTACATTCGCAGTTTGAGCGTGTGAGGCCCGACAATGGGCCGTATGAATAAAACAATCACATGCTTCTGAGAAGATTCTCAAGTAAGTTCTCAATTTCGTATGAATAAAAACTTCGAAGCTCTTAACAGAAAGTTCATTCTCGCTACCTCCCCTCCGTAAGTTCTCCGTGTGTCCTGGCCAGCACAGAACATCTGTTCAATCGTGTATTTCTTTAAACTTGCCCAAGCTGGCAAATTATGAAGTGTTCAGATATGGAGTAGGCATTTCCGTTTTCAGGAAGAACTGTATTATGTTTAGATATTAGTTTGTTGTGAAGGAGTATATTATTAAGAAGAAATGGCCACTTTTCAAAATTCAAATGTCTGTAAATCTATCGGACCAAACTGCGTGGTCATCAGTCCGTAGCTTACAAACTACTTAAACCGAGGTAAACTAACCTAAGGACAACACACACACCCATGCCCCAGGGAGGACTCGAACCTCCACGGCGAGCAACCGCGCGCTCCGCAGCGAGACGCTTTAGACCGCTTGGCTACTCCACCGCGGCTTTAATTTAAAAACGATAATTGGAAAGAGTGAGGCAGAATGAGATACAGTAGTTGGTTTTGCCTTTTGGTAAAGTTTACATCGGGACAAGACATTACGTATGCGTTTTTACATATTACTGAAGTAGCATGAGTCGCGTAATTTCGCGAAACATTTCTTAGCATCGCAGTGCCCGTAACTGAGATGGATGTACCAAATCATTTTTTTTACACACTCGTCCGAGACACACACTAACCAAACTTGACTATCTGGGATCTGCGTTTGAAAAGAATTTTGTTGTGAATAGTGTAAAATTGCCTAATAGAGACATTAAATTTATTGTACCCCCTTTTTTTTTTTAATTTCGTGCCAAATAAGATCCTTGTTCCTTGGCAATCTCAGAAAATGTGGCAGGTATTTAATTTTCAAAAGCAATTTGCTGCCTTAAGGACACTAAAGTTGCTTTCTAAATAAGTTTCTTCTGTTGCCTTAATGAGCCCAACAGGCGAGCGAGATAGAGTGTCCGCTACAACGTTCTGTTTGCCCGGGACGTAAATTACAGTGAAATCAAACTCTTGAAGGAACAGAGCCCAACGTCTAAATCGATCATGGTTAAGTTTAGCTGTCATAAGAAAGTAACGGAACTTTTCTAATGCCCAAACTACTTCCAGAGCCTGAAGTTCAGTCACGGAATAATTCTGTTCTGACTTAGATAATATGCGGCTTGCAAACGCTATAGTTCTTTGCGTAACAACGCCGTTCTCTTCGCATTTCGGGAATACGTGGACTCCAAGTCCAGACTTTGAGCTCTGTCTACCACAAACCAACTCCCACGGAGCCATACTTGCAGGCCACAATCTGTCATCACCCTGCACAACGCGGTAGAGTCACGTTCTCTGGTATACAGGGCCCATGCCCCAGGGAGGACTCGAACCTCCATGCCCCAGGGAGGACTTGAACCTCCACGGCGAGCAACCGCGCGCTCCGCAGCGAGGCGCCTTAGACCGCTCGGCTACTCCACCCCGGCTGGCCACTTTTCACGAAACTGTATTCTTCTGACAATGTTACAAAATTTTCGTCACGCACGAAACTCTTTTGTTATTGAAGTTGGGTTAGCACAATTTGCGAACGAAATTTTAAGAATACATCGCATATTCATCTGTTTCAATGTGTATTGCTGTCAGAGCTTTCTAATGCGAGATTCTCGTTGTTACACATGACACCCAATGGTCTGCTCATTAGCGCTAGGCCATGCGATTTTGTTGCAAGATACAGGCTGCTAGGTATGTAATTAATCAGTTATTAATTTTCCTGCCGTGTCTACTTCTAACATAACAAAAATGTTCAAATGTTTGTACAACTTATGGGACTTAACTACGGGGTCATCAGTCCCTAAGCTTACAAACTACTTATGAACTAGCTAAGACTAAAGACGGCACAAATATCCATGCCCAAGGGGGCATTCGAACCCCCGACCGCAGTGGCCGTGCTGACCGTGACTGGAGCGCCTCAGTCACCTCGGCCACCGCGGCCGGCTAACATAACAAAAGTTACAATTACGGAGTCGGATAACGCATCTTAAGAAAGCCAACCATTGTGGATAGAAACAATACTTCAGCAGGCCTACCTGGTGTTGCAGAAATATTTATTTTGTGATAGAAACTGAGAAGTTCTGGGATGCACTTTATTTGGAACTAACGTCATAAGGCCTTACTAACAGACTATTTAGAAACACAATTTTATTTACATTTCATTCTATTCCATGATGGTGGTAGTGGCGGCTGGTGCAGCAACAGTGTTGAATAATTAAAAAATGCTCACTCTCTGTTGCAATATTTTATTCTCCAATAACGCGTTTCGCGCTGTTAGCGCATCGTCAGATTGGGCGGAGATGTAGCCACAGAACTATCTATAGCTGTAAACGTAAACGTGGACCTGCCGCGACAGCGACTCCTCTGCTGCTATTGGGCCCAATGACAACACAAATTGTTAAGATACCTCCTCGACAGCTATAGATAGTTCTGTGGCTACATCTCCGCCCAATCTGACGATGCGCTAACAGCGCGAAACGCGTTATTGTAGAATAAAATATTGCTACAGAGACGAACATTTTTTAACAATTTTATTTTGTTATGTAGCTGTTTACAACTGCAAATATACACTCCAAACAAATAGGTAAAACACGCAGCTGAATCTACTTGTGTTTCATTTCTATGTCGGTATTGAAAACATTCCTCTTACACCACTCTCGTCACAATATAAAATGCTTGAAGTGTCACACTCACGATTTTTCTGAAGGAAGCTACTCATCAACAAAATGTTTTTATTTACATTAACGTTTTAGATCCCTCGTATTTTTTTAAAGACTACGCATAAAGGAACTTGTTTTTTTCCTTCAAGTAACACAAATTTTGTCTTTTGATTATAAAGAAAAGTAAAACGTAACCTTAATAGAAATTACTCAGCGCGAAGTATGCTAGAGAGCTCACTTCAGAAATCGGAGAATGTTCTCCGATCGTGAGATACATTATTCATACAACATTGGATAATGTTCTCTGTTGTTAGCAACTTTCCCTACCCTGTTACTCACGCTGAAAACATACTCGGCTGAAGTATATCAAATGTTCAAATGTTTGTAAAGTTTATGGAACTTAACTGCAGGGTCATCAGTCCTTAAACTTACAAACTACATATGAACTACCTTATACTAAAGACAGCACAAACATCCATGCCCGTGGGGGGATTCGAACCCCCGACGTGGAACGGCTTCACGCATCTGAACAAAGCGCCTCAATGCGCTCGGCCGCTCTGCCGCTGCTGAAGTATATTCTCCGACACGCTATGCGAACCTGAGAATGTTCTCTGTGTATAAAGTAGATGCTCCGTTTTATTCACACGGCCCATTGACCCTCCACCTCGAGTGACGCGAACCCCCTTTCCTGCACCCCCCTCCTCACAGTAACCCAGCTCACGATATTCGTCCACGACGCCATAGACACGGGTTTCCAGGCAGATGTCGTGTTTCGTTACTTCCGCAAGGCGATTGAAGAGTTCCTAGATAATAGAACGCAGCATGTATTCTCAATAGAGAGGTCTTATTTTAGAAGAGTAGTCAGGTGTGGCACAGGGGAGTGTCGTGGGACCATTGCTATTCACAGTATATGTAAATAATATTGTGGGTAACATCGGAGGTTCACTGAGGCTTTTTCAGGATGATTCTGTAGTATATCTAGAGGATGTAACAAAGGAAAATTGCATTGAAATGTAGGAGGATCTGCAAGGAATTGACGCATACTGCAGGGAATGGCAACTGAAACTCAATTTAGACAAGTGTAATGTGCTACGAATACATAGAAAGACAGATCCTTTATCATTTAGCTACAATATGAACCACATACATTGCCGAGGTGGGGTGGCTTGCGTGCCTCAACGATAAAAACAACCATACAGTAGGTGCAACCATAGAGGAGGGGTATTTGTGGAGAGGCCAGACAAACGTAAGGTTCCTGAAGAGGGGCAGCATCCTTGTCAGTAGTTACAGGGGCAACAGTGTGGATGACTGACTGAGCTGGCCTTCCGACATCAGCTAATGTGCCTTATCCGCACAGTTACTGCGAACGACTGAAAACAATGGGAAAATACAAAAGAAAAAAGAAAAAAAGGTTCAAATGTTTGCAGGGCTTATGGGACTTAACTACAGGGTCATCAGTCCCTAAACTTACAAACTACGTATGACCTACCATATACTAAAGACGGCACAAACATCCATGCCCCAGGAGGGATTCCAACCCCCGACGAGGGAAATTACAGCCGTTACTTTTCCCGAGGACATGCAGCTCTATTGTATGAATATATGATGATGGCATCCTCTCGGGTAAAATATTCCGGAGGTAAAATAGTCCCCCATTCGGATCTCCGGGCGGGGACTACTCAGGAGGATGTGATCATCAAGAAAGACAACACTGGCATTCTGCGGATGGAACGTGGAATGTTAGATCCCTTAATCGGGTAGGGAAGTTAGAAAATTTAAAAAGAGAAATTGATAAATTGAAGTTAGATATAGTGGGGATTAGTGAAGTTCAATGAAAAGAGGAACAGGATTTCTGGTCAGGTGAGTACAGGATTGTAAATATAAAATCTGTAGGGGGTATTACAGGAGTGGGTCTGATAATGAATAAGAAAATAGAAATGCGGCTAAACTACTGTTAGCATCACAGTGATCTGATTATCGTAGTCAAGATAGATACGAAGCCAACACCGACCTCAATAGTACAGCTTTATATGCCAACAAGCTCTGCCGATGATCGAAGAAATGTATGAGGAGTTAAAGGAAATTATTCAGACAGTTAAGGGATCGGAAAACTTAATTGTGATGGGATACTGGAATTTAGTAGTAAGTAAATGTAGGGAAGGAAAAATAGTAGGTGAATATGGACTGGGCAAAAGGAATGAAAGAGGAAGCCGCCTGGTAGAATTTTGCACGGAACATAATTTAATCATAACAAACACCTGGTTTACGAATCACGAAAGAAGGTTGTATACGTGGAAGAGACCAGGAGACACCAGAAGGTACCACATAGATCTTATAATGGTAAGACATAGATTCCGGAACCAGGTTTTACGCTGTTTTGCGCTACATCCCTCCAATTTTTTGCCATCATCTGTAAGGGGATGGTTGTCAGAATAGTTCCAAGAGCTTTATGTTCCACGACGTTTTTAGCCCAGTCGAGCCTGATGTCTTGCAATCCTCGTATACTTAAAAGTTTACTTTTATTTTCGTTCATTTTTGCTCCTGATGCTAGACAATATTTATTTAGTTGTCTCTCTAGAGCCATCACGTCTTCTCTGTTCCTTACTATTATCCCTACATCATCAGGGTAGGCGCCAACCACTATTTTCCTTTCGTAGATTGTAAGACCTGTCAGTTTAGCTTGCAGTTGCCTTAATAATGGTTCCAGTGATATTACAAAAAGTAACATCGATAGAGGACTTCCCTGAGGTACTCCTCGTTTAATTTGTATCTGTTTCGTCAGTTGGCCATTAACAGAAACTTTAGCCGAAATCCCCAGTGCGGCATTTTTGACGATGTTTATAGTTCCTGGAAGAAATCCCATTCGTTTCATGGTTTCTAGAAGATACTTGTGTTCGACCTGGTCGAAAGCTTTATAAAAATCGACGAAGAGGAGACCGCAGTGAATATTGCTAACAGATGTTAAAGCAATAATGTCCCTATATTGCGCAGCAGTTTGGAGTATCGTCCTTCCATAGGCACAAGTCTGATAATGACAGATAATTTTCTCAGTTAGTGGTACGATACGTTTATTTACTGCCCTTGCAATAATTTATAGTCAGAATTCAGTAGGGAAATTGGTCGAAGATTGTTGATTTTCTTGCATCCTTTGTTTTTTGGGATCAGAACAATTTTGCATTCTTTCAATTCTGAGGGGACACATTTACCCTGAAACACTTCATTCACAATTTCTGTCATCTTATCTCCTATCAAATCCCAGTATCTTTTATAAAACTCGATGGGTAAACCATCGGGTCCTGGTGACTTCTTAGTGGGAGAACTGCGTATAATTTCCAGTACTTCTTGATTAGTAAAGGCTGAAGACAACAGTTCATTGTCTTCTCTAGTTAAAGTCACGTTTTCAAACGGTTCATCGTAATAGTCTTCATTAGAGTCACATGATTCATATATATCTCTGTAGTACCGATGTATTTCACGAATTATTGCATTTTGTTTGGTGAGGATAGTATCATCTACCAGCTTGAGCTCATCCATGAAAGTCCTTCGGCGGTTTTTGTTGTGTTTTATTAAGTGATACAAAGCCGCAGATTCGTCCTCACTGACTGATTTTGCTTTAGGCAGATATAAACTCTGACCATAACTTATTAGTCATGAACTGTGAGTTGAAAATGAAAGAAACTACAGAAAGGTAGGAAAATAAGGAGATGGGACTTGGGTAAATTGAGGAATTCTTAAGAACTTCAGGGAGAGCTTTAGGCAACAATTGACAGAAACGGGGGAAAGTAAAAGAGTAGAAGAGGAATGGGTAGCACGGAGTAGATGAAATAGTGATGGAAGCGGAGGACAAAATAGAAAGGCAAGACCTACAAAAAATCGTTATATATCACAGGAAATGCTAAATTTAATTGATGAAAGGAGAAAATATAAAAATGCAGTAAGTGAAAAAGGCAAAATCGAGTACAGATGACCAAGAACTGAGATTGACAGAAAATGCAAATTAGCTAAGAAAGAGTGGCTAGAAGGCAAATGGAAGTCTCTAGAAGAATGTATAAATAGTGTAAAAATAGATACCGCCTACAGGAAAATAAAATAGTCATTTGGAGACAAGAAAAGCAGCTATATGGATATCAATAACTTAGATGGAAAACCAGTTCTCAGCAAAGAAGGGAAAGCTAAAAGGTGGAAAGAGTATACAGAGGGGATCTACAAAGGGAATGAACTTAGAGACAATATTGTAGTAAGAGAAGAGGATGTAGATGAAGATGAAATTAGGGATACTATACTGAGAGAATTTGACAGAGCACTGAGAGACCTAAGTAGAAACAAGGCCCCTGGAGTGGACGACATTCCTTCAGAACTACTGAAGTCTAAGGGAGAACAAGCCATGACAAAACTACTTCACCTGGTGCGTAAGATGTACGAGACAAGAAATATACCCTCAGACATTAAGTAAAAATTTTAATAATCTCCATTCCAAAGAAAGAAGGTGCAGACAGGAGTGAAAATTACAGAAGCATTAGTTTAATAAGTCATGGTTGCAAAATTTTAACTCGAATTATTTACAGAAGGAGGGAAAAGCTGATAGAAACCGACCTCGCGGAAGATCCGTTTGGATTCAGGAGGAACGTAGGAACACGGGAGGCAATAGTCACTTTACGGCTTGTCTTAAAAGATAGATTAAGGAAAGGCAAACCCACATTTCTAGCTTTTGTAGGTTTCTGAAAGGCTTTCACAATGTTGATTGGAATACACTCTTTCAAATTCTGAAATCAGCAGGAGTCAAATATAGGGAACGGAGCCGGCCGCGGTGGCCGAGGTGACTGAGGCGCTCCAGTCACGGTCAGCACGGCCACTACGGTCGGGGGTTCGAATCCCCCCTCGGGCATGGATATTTGTGCCGTCCTAGTCCGTAAGTCGTTAATAAGTAGTTTGTAAGTTTAGGGACTGATGACCCCGTAGTTAAGTCCCATAAACTTTACAAACATTTGATAGGGAACGGAAGGTTATTTACAATTTGTACAAAAACCAGACAGCAGTTGTCAGAGTTGATGGGCATGAAAGGGATGCAGAGGTTGAGAAGGGAGTAAGACAGGTTTGTAGTCTTTCTCCAATGCTATTCAGTTTGTACATTAAGCAAGCTATAAAGGAAAGCAAGAAGAAATTTGGAGGAGGAATTAAAGTTCAGGGTGAAGAAATAAAAACATTGCGTTTTGCGGATGACATTGTAATTCTGTCAGAAACAGCAAAAGACCTGGAAGAGCACTTGAACGGAATGGGCAGTGTGTTGTGAGGCGTGTATAAAATGAATGATAACAAGGGTGAGGAAGTGCAATCTATGAAAATCTGGTGATGCTGATGGAATTACATTAGGTAACGAAACAGTAAAGGAGGTAGATGAGTTTTGTTACTTGGGCAGTAAAATAACAAATGATGGTCGCAGTACAGAGGATATAAAATGCAGACTGGTAGCCGCGACCGAGCGGCCGAGCGCTTTGAGGCGCTATACTGAGATGCGCGAGGCAGTTCCCCGTCGGATGTTGGAATTCCCCCTGGGACATGGATGTTTGCGCCATCTTTAGTGTAAGGTAGTTCATAAGTAGTTAGTGAGTTTAGCGACTGATGTACCCACAGTTAAGTCCCTTAAGCTTTAAAAACATTTGAAGAAAGACAACGGAAAGAAAAGCTTTTGAAAAAGAGAAATTTGTTAACATCGAATATTAATTTAAGTGTAACGAAGTCGTTTCTGAAGGCATGTGTGTAGAGTTTGCCTTGTATGGGCGTCAAACATGGACTATAAACAGTGCGGACAGGAAGAGTATAGGCGCTTTTGAAATGTGGTGCTACATGAGAATGCTGAAGATTACGCGGGTGGATCGCCTAACTAATGAAATGGTACTGAACAGAAATGGCGAGAAAAGGTATTTTTTGCATACCTTGACTAAAAGAAGGGATAGACAGATAGGACACATTTCATAGTCATTAAGGAATCGTGTATTTAGCTTGGGGGGAAGCGTGTGGGGTAAAAATCGCCGAGGGAGACCAAGAAATGAATACAGTAAGCAGATTCAAATGGATGTAGGTTGCTGGTCTTATGAGGAGATGAAGAGGCTTGCTCAGGTTAGAATAGTATGGAGAGTTGCATCCAACCAGTCTCCGGACTGCAACCGCAACAACAACATAGCAGGTCAGCAACAGGAAGCAGTTAATTCCATAAATTATCTGGGAGTAGGTATTAGGAGTGTTTTAAAATGGAACGACGATATAAAATTAATTGTCGGTAAAGCATATGCGAGACTGACATTCATTGGAAGAACCCTAAGGAAATACAATCCGAAAACAAAGGAAGTATGTTCAAATGTTTGTCAAGCTTATGGGACTTAACTACGGGGTCATCAGTCACTAAACTTACAAACTACATATCAACTACCTTACACTAAGGACGGCACAAATATCCATACCCGAGAGGGGATTCGAACCCCCGACCGTAGTGGCCGTGCGGACCGTGACTGGAGCCCCTCAATCCCCTCGGCCACCGCGGCCGGCAAAGAAGTATGTCTCAGTATACTTGTTAGCTCACTGCTTGAATACTGCTCACTGGTGTGGGATCCGTACCATGTGGGGTTTATAGAGGAGGTAGATCCAAAGGAGAGCGGTTATTATAAGAATTACACTACGCAGTCAAACAAGAATATACGACGAATTTAGGAATTAAGTTACGTAAACATATAAAACTGAACCCAATAATGCAATGAACACCGGCTACAGCTGACATATAAGGCAAAAGTTATGCACAGGGCGATCATCAGCATTGCAGGATAACTTTCAACGGGCTCGGAGAAAAGGTAATATCCGAGACCTGAGCTGAGTGAATTGAAATTGTATGCGCTATATTAGTTCCTCATACTGCCGGCGGCGGCGCTGCAGCTCTCCGCTGCCGCAGACGATGTCATCACCAGAGGCGTGCAGCGGGCCTGCGCTACCCGCCCGGGCCCGTAGCCGCGCCTCCCGGGCGGGCCTGGCCACGCGCTGCCCGGCCTGCCGGCTCGAGCCCCACCGGACGGCGGCGGGCAGCGCGGGTACCCGGACTACCCGCGCGAGCCCTGGTCCGCCCGGCCGCCCGTGGCGCTCTGCTGCTAGCCGGGACACGCGCCCACCAGCCGCTGCATTCTTAGCGGGAAATACACTGTTCCGATTTTCACACTGTAAAAACTGTTCACGTTACAAACGACCATCCCACATCGGCTTATTAACTTAGTTTTACCTTAAAATCTTTACTTTCCTTGGAAAAAATAACATGTCTGCTTTTCATTCCCCGTGAATTTTCAGTTTCATAATGCTTTTCACTCGATTATGAAGAAACTATGAGGTTAAATCTGATTTTTGGACATCTGATAATACAGCAACTTAGCTTTCTAACAAAGCATTCAACTTTTCATTAACAAACCATGTATTGAAAAAGTTAGATAGCGGGAAGCTTACTAACCGATGCATTTTAGAACACTCATTAACGTGAGTGTAATAGAGCGGTCTCAAATCGTGAGTAATTGCGAGTTAATGAGCAGCATTAGTGCTGCGATAGCAAGTATACGCATTCAGCACGTGTTCGAACAGCGTTTCTGTGGACATTTCGCTAAATTGCTTGATGTTTCCTTGCTGCTAAGAAAAAGTAAGTAAATAAATATAAATAAGAATAAAAGTTCAGTTGCAATCGAGGTCATTAGAAACGATTAACTGGTAGAATGTTAGGAGGTTCAGCTTACGCTTAATCACTCCAAGGGAAGTAAACTAATTACTGTTACTCGATACAGGCGTGTGGACCATTGTTGTGGTTTTCTATTATTTCATATTCCTCCTTTTCCCTTTGGCTGGTGGTAGCTGAAACCCCGAGGGAGTCACCACTATTCGAGAGGTGACATTCAAGGTCGCAGTCGCTGGACAGTCTTTCATGTATCTTGAAACACTTGTGATTTTTCCTCACTGACTGAATTGTCAGTGTAGTATCAGTTGCGAGGAAAAAAAAATTGACGTGTGCAGTAATGCACCTGGTAAAAGCAGATCGTGCAATTTTGTGGTGCAGAAGCAAAACGGTAGCCGAATCGGCTCGCGCCGGAAATTAAACATGTTGAAAGTCGTTGGCTTCGCGTTAGCCGGCTCCAGCAAATTTGTAGGTAGTTTTATACTTTTCTCAGTATTTACTTACACAGTGTTTCACTTTAACTTCATATTAAACTATGTGATGGCTCTAACATAAAGAACAAGATTATTCCTTAAATCTCTTCAGTTCCTTGTTGCTAGTAAATCTATGTATTTCATGTATGTGACAAAAAATTATATGCCCTACGATGATGTGATATTTAATTTTGTTCAAGGTTGTCCAACTAATTATCTAGCTAAAATTCTGCCAAGGTAAGCAGGAAATCTTTAAAAAGCCAGTTGTTTGCGAACAGGTATTCGTATGTTATTCTTTTTACGTTTCTAGAAACTGTTGAAGGATGAGGAAGAACGTCTTTGGCACTTGCAGTGGGGTACTGTGCTCCTATCTCCATCAAAGTCTGTGCGAGGTCTCGAAATCCTTCTGCCGCAACTGTGCTGAAGGGCCGCAAATCTATCGCACACATTCTTACACATTTCTCCAGCACAAAAGATTTTTCTGACCCTGGAATATTGCTACAACCGTTCAAATCAGTATTAAGATAAGCTTTGCAGCTATTCAGGTGCCATAACAGCGTAGTGGTACTGCCATCACAGAACGCCAATAATTTACGGCAGCCATTACACTCTGCAAATCCCACAGGTTTATTTTCATTACCTACAATCAGCATAAAACGCTCCCATACAATGCTGTCTCCAGATATCTTTAAACGCTTGTAGATTCTCTCCGCGAGTTTCCTGGAAACGTCTTTTTTCTCTTCCTCGGATCGTCTACTCCTTGCACGTTGGTACGATCTGTCCTGTTCGCTATTTATTTCAGACATAACGATCGATAACTTATAAATGGCAATGTAGGTAACATAAAAGGTGCGTGAAGCCTACGCTGTGAGTATTACAACGCCTTGCTCAGAACTGTATGCATTCCCCCGCTCGCAGCGCCTTGTGTAGCGCTGTTGCACGGGCCCGGCGGGTACCCGCTCGCCCGGCAAGTGTCGGGACTCGACGGCGCACCGCAGCTCGCTCGCTGTGTACAGCGGTGCATTGGGACTCGACTACCCGCGGTGCGGGCAGCAGAGCGCAGCGGCCGGACGCAGGCGAGCTCGGGCGGGTAAATGTGGCGCGCTGCACGGCTCTGGTCATCACATTTGCATAACATTTCTTGTTTGAGTTAGTTCCCAGCAGAACAAGGAACAATATTGGATGAGAAGCTTTCGCCGTAGCGAACGTACCGGAAACACGGTGACAAACAGCCGTTCGCCAGAATAGAATGACGAAGTAATAAATGTATAGGCCTACTGCTCTGCGAAATTCCTTGTTTTCCTTGTTGTCAGATATGATCACATATTACGGAAACATTTCACTGGAATCCCTTAACAGGCAGGATATAATACACGACACCTACATTCGAGGTCATTTCTGCTTAAATGTTATTCTGCTATATGCTTCCTGTATTATGACATCTGCCTTAATACCTCTGTGATTTTCTGCATCTGTTCACGAGACAACATTCATTTGCTGACATGCGTTACATTAACCTATTTTGGTCGAGAAGGATTTTACGCATGTCAGTTTTGTTGAGCTTGTAATGTAACGGCTAGAGTAAGCATTTGTTTTACTACTCGATACCAATCTCTATTTTATCACTCGTTACCCACCTTTATTTTTAAACCAGATACTCTGATTTTTTTACCATCTACCTGTCCATCGAAACTTACATATAGCGTTTCCTGCAAAACTTCATGTACCTTTCCATTCATAATTTTCCATTCGTAATTTTGGACATTCCTGGCAATTATATGCCTTCTATGAATTTAAGAAAGAAATATAATTACTGATTCAAGAAATCTGCACAGTTATTATTTTCAATGACAGACTATTCTAGAACGTTTTATATTAAAGCATTGTTATTAAAAATATTAGTTGCATGGAAGTTAATGAAAGTTAATCAAATATTAATTGTATTACAATAACTATGCAGTGTTATGAAAACCTAACCATATCATTAATGACGTTCAGGACTCAAAATATTATTAAACTAATTGAACAACATCTATACCGCAATAAGAATTAATCAAACCTACATATTCTAATTTTTAATATATTCAGATGATCTAATCCCAAACAATCACTTTCATCTTTCAGATATGTATCTAATGTTTCTGTAAACACTAAATGCATCACTTCCTTTGCATCAGTATTAATTTGAAAGTTTTAATTATTTGTGTGTAACCAACTGTGAATAAGTAAACGAACTTTATTGGCAAACTTATTTATAGTAGTGGCTGCGATCCAATTAGTCAGTCGGAATATGTAGCCTGAAGTCTGGAGCCTGTAATCAGTCCGGTCTGGAAACTGCAGTCTATAGCTGTCAGTTGCACATTCATTGTTAGTAAACTTAATGAAGGAAAAATTTGTTAGTGTCGCATTTCTACTGTTTCACGACCTGGGCGGCGGTGGAGTGGCCGAGTGTTCTAAGGCGCCTCGCTGCGGAGCGCGCGGTTGATCGCCGTCGGAGGTTCGAGTCCTCTCCCTGGCACGGGTGTGTGTGTGTTTGTCCTTAGGTTATTTTAATGAAAGTAGTTTGTAAGTCTAGGAACTGATAACCAAAGTCCAATAGATTTACCATTTATACACCACCTGGATTTTATAAAAGATGAGCAGAACTAAAAAGTAATCTAACACTTAATGACCTTATGAGAATCCCACACTATGCAAGGATGGTTAAAAGCTGTATCCACTCACAAAAAACGCGGAAGGTTTAACATTTACATCAGACAAAAGTCACCAAAAGACATTGTTTTACGAATGATCATCTGTCTCCTATCTAAAATCAGTTTCAATTAGGATCGATATTCTTTCTCAAAAACACATAACCGAAAGTCATGTTCAAGTTGTCGTAGGGAAATTGCCTCTTTCGTCAGAGCAGAGAAAATACTCCTGTAACATAGTGTAGCAAACCGGCCACTCACTCACTGAAAAAGTAAGTGGCATCAATAGCCAAATATTCGTAGAGTCGCAATAACTCAAAATGCGGTAACTCCCCGAATTGGAAGCTACGTTTTGTGCAATCTATAATAGAAGAAAACCGAGCATTGGCTAAAAATAAAAATTCTCTCAATGACGGACAAGTTTGTAACACGTAATTTTGCGCAGAGGAGACACTAAGATCGAAACAGTAACATTATTCAGGAGCAGGCCCCTCTAGTAGTAAAAACAATATTTAGACGGCAGCATTCTATGAGCGCTGTCCTGGAAGTTGGAACTAGACCGTGGATCTTTAGGTTAACACCTATGTTTTCCTAACTTCCAATTTGCATGAGTATCGCATGTGTGAGTACTAAACGCTATATTTGAAACTCTTTCGCTCATAGATAGGAAGACGTAACTGCAGCAATGGGGTTATTCAAAGAGTCTTCTCTAAAAACGGAACTGTCTTAAATTAGAGCCAACTACACATTTATGGCAAGAATAATTTCACTATTGGTTCATGGTGTGGGTTCCTGTAGTCATGTCCTAGTTCATGAACCACGGGCAACGTATGAGTGGCCAAGTAAGTGGTCCTGACAGTTGGGATACCAGTTACTTTGGAACAAGGTTGGGCATCTCGGAGATATTCTGAGTCGTGGCCACCTTTGTGCTCAGACGGCAAAGACTACCAAATCCACCGGTTAGTCCCTCAACCGTTAGGGGTAAAACCCAGTGGGCCCTGGGCAAGTAAGGCTAGCAACCTGCTTCCCAGGTACTTTAATATCATTCTGGCAACAATCAGAGCAAAATGCCTTGGACCTTTGGAGGTGATGGAGTCCCACCTCTAATTGACAGACCAGGGACTCCTCAGATACGACTTGGCAAACGAACTGGGATGAGATTGGGAGCTATTAATATCAATGGGCATTACAATGGAAAGAAGGTCGAACTGGCGGAGGCTTCAAGTAAGATAGGGTTAGCTGTTTTAGCTGTTAGCCGGCCGCGGTGGCCGAGGGGACTGAGGCGCTCCAGTCACAGTCTGCACGGCCACTACGGTCGGGGTTTCGAATCCCCCCTCAGGCATGGATATTTGTGCCGTCCTTAGTTGTAGGTAGTTCACAAGTAGTTTGTAAGTTTAGGGACTGATAACCCTGTAGTTAAGTCCCATGAGCTCTACAAACATTTGATTAGTTAAGTCCCATAAACTATACAAACATTTGAAACAAACATTTTTAGCTGTTAGTGGCGTTAGAGTAAGGGGAGAGAAAGGGGACGAAGTCGGAGAATACAAGGTCTACCTGTCAGGAGTCAAAGTAGGAAGAGCACAGTGGGGTGTAGGATTTTACATCAGGAAAGCAATCGAACCCAGCATAATTGCAATAAGGTATGTAAATGAACGACTGATGTGGATAGATTTGGCCATCTTCAGCAAGAAAATTAGGATGGTGGCAGTTTATTCACCCTGTGAAGGGACAGATCAAGATGAGATGGACAGATTTTACAACGCACTTGGTGATGTAGTTGTTAGAGTGAAGGATAAGGATAGTGTTTTACTCATGGGTGATTTCAACGCTAGGATAGGAAATCGAACAGAAGGATATGAAAAGGTTATGGGTAAGTTTGGAGAGGATATGGAGGCCAACAGGAACGGGAAACAGCTCTTGGATTTCTGTTCCAGTGTGGGCTTAATTATCACAAACTCCTTCTTTAAGCATAAGGACATTCACCGCTATACTTGGGAAGATCTATCATTGACTATGTAATAACAGACCAGGAATTCAGGAAGACAGTAAAGGACACACGTGATTTCAGGGGTTTCTTTGATGATACTGACCATTATTTAATCTGCAGTGAAATTGGTTTTGTGAGGCGAAAAGAGCAGAAAGTCAGGTCCATGTGTAGAAGGATAAGAGTGGAGAAGCTTCAAGACAAGGAAATTAGGCACAAATACATAACAATGACCTCGGAAAGGTACCAGTTAGTTGAATGTAACGGTTTACAGTCACTGGAAGAGGGATGGTCAAGGTACAGGGGCACACTGCTGGAAGCAGCTAGAGAATGTCTTGGAACTGTAGTGTGTAAAGGCAGAAAGAAGCAGACAGTTTGGTGGAATGACACAGTCAAGGCAGCCTGGAAAAACAAAAAGAAGGCATTTCAAAAATGGCCCCGTACTAGAAATCCGGCAGACAGAGGAAGTTATATTGAAGAACGAAATAAAGCCAAACGTATAATTGCAGACTCGAAGCAGAAATCATGGGAAGACTTTGGAGACAAGCTATAAACCCTGGTTCAAGCCGCGGGAAACCATTTTGGAGCGTAATTAGCAATCTTCGAAAGGGAAGGAAGAAGGAATTAACAAGTCTTTTGGACAGGTCAGCAAAGCTGCTAGTCAATCCTGTGGATGCTATGATCAGATGGAGGGAATATTTTGAAAAATTGCTCAACGTAGGTGAAACGTTCAATGATATGTCAAATTTTCAGGTAAAATTGGATAGGAACGACGATGGAAACAGGATCTCATTTGAGGAAGTGGAGAAAATGGTCAGTAGATTACAGTGCAATAAAGCGGCTGGGGTGGATGAAATTAAGCCGGAACTCGTCAAATACAGTGGAATATCAGGCCTCAAATGGTTACACAGGATAATTGAAAAGGCGTGGGAATCGTGACAGGTTCCGTCTGACTGGGCGAAAGCGGTAATCACGCCAATTTTCAAACCTGGAAACATGAAAGATAGCAACAACTATCGAGGTATTTCTTTAATTAGCGTTGTAGGCAAAATATTCTCAGGCATTGTTAAAAGGAGAGTGCGAGTATTAATTGAGGAGAAGTTAGATGAAAATCAGTGTGGGTTCAGGCCTCTTAGAGGCTGTCAGGACCAGATCTTTAGCCTACGGCAGGTAATGAAAAAGTGCTACGAGTGGAACAGGGAATTGTATCTATGTTTCATAGATCTGGAAAAGGCTTATGACCGTGTTCCTAGGAAGAAGCTACTGTCAGTTCTAGAAGATTATGGTATAGGAGGCAAACTTCTGCAGGCAATTAAAGGGCTTTACATAGACTGTAAGGCAGCAGTTAGAGTAGATGACAAATTAAGCTCATGGTTCAGGGTTGTTTCAGGGGTAAGACAAGGCTGTAACCTGTCAACACTGTTGTTCATACTATTCATGGATCATATGCTGAAAACAGTAGACTGGCAGGGCGGGATTAAAATAGGTGAAAACAAAATAAGCAGTCTCGCATATGCGGATGACTTAGTTGTAATGGCCGATTCGATTGAAGGGTTGCAAACTAATATTACAGAGCTCGATCAGAGGTGCAAGGATTATGATATGAAGATCAGCATCTCCAAAACGAAAGTAATGTCTGTGGGAAAGAGATTTAAACAGATTGAGAGCCAAATAGGAGGAACAAAGTTAAAACTGGTAGGCAGTTTCAAGTACCTAGGATGTATTTTCTCACAGGATGGCAACATAGCGAAAGAACTGGAATCGAGGTGCAGCAGAGCTAATGCAGTGAGTGATCAGCTAAGATCTACTCTCTTCTGCAAGAAGGAAGTAAGTACCAAGACTAAGTTAGCAATGCACCGCTCTATCTTTCGACCAACTTTGTTGTATGGGAGTGAAAGTTGGGTGGATACAGATTACCTTATTCATAAGGTAGAGGTTACAGATATGAAAGTAGCAAGAATGATTGCAGGTACTAATAGATGGGAAAAATGGCAGGAGTGTGTACATAATGAGGAAATCAAAGACAAACTGGGTATGAACACCATAGATGAAGCAGTTAGAGCGAACAGACTGAGATGGTGGGGTCATGTTACACGAATGGTAGAAGCAAGGTTACCTAAGAGGCTCATGAGCTCGGCAGCGGAGTGTAAGAGAAGTCGAGGTAAACCTAGAAGAAAGTACTTAGATTCGGTGCAGAATGATTTTAAAGTAAAAGGCATAACATCAGACGAGGCATCATGGGGGAATTTTATTAGAGGTACTATGCTTCAGACTGAACGCTGAAAGGCATAATCAGAGTCTAATGATGATGATGATGATTATAAGACTCAGGGAGACCTATCTACGGAAACATTTCTTTGCTTGAAGAAGTGAAAATGAAAATTAATGAAACGCCAGTTGAAGTAGGGGAAAAAATTCAGGCAAAATTGCAAATGGTTTTGCAGCAGAACAACGCTCTGAAGGAGTTGTGTGCTGTTGTGTATATACGCAGTGGAAAATGTAGCTCCATGACTGCAGCATTTCTGTCCAACATGTGCCGAAAATGAAGAACGCCCCTGCTATATCTTGCCTCAGGAGATAATAACTGAAAGACACTGTCTGATGTGGAAATTGTGTTTATTGCGTCGCTGGCAGGGACTCTTCCCCGGAGGTGTCGGTCGCGATTAAATAAATAATTTGTGTTATTATTATTAAGTGAATTTAATTTTATCCTAAATTAGTTAGTTGTTTCTTGCAATGATATGTTAGTTACATGATGGCTCTTAGTCATGTATATTAAATCCAGAATTGGCGCAACTACTGCTCCTGTTAAAGCGGTAATAAAACAGGAGACCCCAGGATGAGCAGCTACTCAGCACTTTTCTTAAATTGCGAGTTAATATCAAATTTCGTATGATTGTCTCGCTCTTTAAATATTCGTTTACAGCACGGGTGTGGCCGAGCGCTAACGTGCCCTGAGGTCGTGTGCGCCGTCGTTCCCCGTCGGAGGTTGCAGTTCTTCCTCGGGCGTGAGTTCTTAGGCTAATTCAAGTTTGTTTAAGCAGTTTATAACCTTAAGGACTGATGACCACTGTTGTGACCTCGTCGCCTTTTTTGTTGTTTACTCGTGCCGGCCGCGGTGGCCGAGGGGACTGAGGCGATCTAGTCAAGGTATGCACGGCCACTACGGTCGGGGGTTCGAATCCCCCCTCTGGCATGGATATTTGTGCCATCCTTAGTCTTAGGTAGTTCATAAGTAGTTTGTAAGTTTAGGGACTGATGACCCCGTAGATAAGTCCCATAAGCTTAACAAACATTTGAACATTTTGTTTACTCGTCGCGGTCTGGTTCTCAATGAAGGTATTGGTGCAGGATCCTTCCACATCTAAAACATTGATATAGTTAGTATTATAAGATATTTAATGACTGAAATTTACAATACTCATCTTTAGAACATATGTCTGTTTCTTCTCTATTCTTGCTTCTTGCGGCGGCGTCCGTATGATGCTAGCTGCGCTGTGACCTAGTTACTGCTAATTTCCTGGCCGCGTTTCTGTCTTCGTAGCTGCGTAGTAACTGCCCGAGTTCTAAATAGTAACAGACGAGGTCTCACTAGTAACATATTTCTAAATAGTAACTGCCGAGTGCTCGCTAGTAACTGATGGGCGTCAAGACGTGTCGCGGCCTTGATATAGCCCCTTGTAGATGGCACGCATCTTTGGTCACTCCCTCCAGGATGCGCGGCGCCTGATTGCGATTGGCTTTCCATCAAATGTTCAAATGTTTGTTAAGCTTATGGGACTTAACTTGCCGGCCTCGGTGGCCGAGGGGACTGAGGCGCTTCAGTCACGATCTGCACGGCCACTACGGTCGGGGGTTCGAATCCCCCCTCGGGCATGGATATTTGTGCCGTCTGTAGTCTTAGCTAGTTCATAAGTAGTTTGTAAGTTTAGGGACTGATGGCCCCGTAGTCAAGTCCCATAAGCTCTACAAACATTTGAACATTTGGACTTAACTACTGGGTCATCAGTACCTAAACTTACAAACTACTTATGAACTAACTAATACTAAGGACGGCACAAATACCCATGCCCGAGGGGGGATTCGAACCCCCAACCGTAGTGGCCGTGCAGACCGTGACTGGAGCGTCTCAGTCCTCTCGGCCACCGCGGCCGGCGGCTTTCGATCGATCTCTGCCTTCTCCACGAACATTTACGTCTGGCGTGTGGCGCTGACTTTACGTCACAACAACCACAATAGTTTGATCCCATAGAATTACAAACATTTGTACATTTTTTTTATATTCTGTGTAATTGAATCCAAGCAAATGTTCTATTATTAAATACGGAGGTTGGAACTTAGATCGTGGCAATGGAATCTACTATTGTCGCTGACAGCAAACGTTGTTCACATACCTACCTTACCTCCGAGAAATTGTGACTTTGATTTGTTTCCGAAGATGAAGGAACCAGTTCGTGGAATTTGCTTCAGAACTGTTCTAGAGATTCCACAGGCAGTAGACCGCTCCATTCACAGCATCAATAGAAGAGGCTCTTCTAACGGTACACTACGCCTTGCACACCGCAGGCAACAGATTCTACACAACGCTGGTGACTACTTTGAAGGACAGTAACAGGTGCAAACAAGGAACGCTTTTGTATCGGTTGTGTAAAAATAGTTGCCACAATTTAAGTTCCAACCATCGTATTTTAAATTACGCACAGTGTCGTGCTAGTTTGTTCCCAAATGCTTGTTCACATAATGAACCGCTTCCTCCATTTTTCTATCCCTCTGTTCTCAATTCGCAGTAGAACGTCATTCGCTGTTTCTGTTTCTTCTGCCGGCCGCGGTGGCCGAGGGGACTGACGCGCTTCAGTCACGGTCTGCACGGCCACTACGGTGGGGGGTTCGAATCCCCCCTCGAGCATGGCTATTTGTGCCGTTCTTAGTTGTAAGTAGTTAATAAGTAGTTTGTAAGTTTAGGGACTGATGACCCCGTAGTTAAGTCCCATAGACTCTACAAACATTTGAACATTTTTTTATTTGTGCCGTCCTAGTTCGTAAGTAGTTCATAAGTAGTTTGTAAGTTTAGGGACTGATGACCCCGTAGTTATGTCCCATAAGCTGTACAAACATTTGAACAGTTTCTGTTTCTTCTCTGTCCATATCGTAGGCGGTACTTCTGATATTCCTCTCGTCGCTTCCCGGTTCCCGAATTTTCGTACCCGCAGTTTGCGAGCGCACCGGTCGTTTTTTTTACATCGTTTATTACTAACTTTGGTCGAAAAATAAAATAATGATAATTAAAAAAACCATGAGCTGCTCCTTCGTACTTATCCTCTTGTTTTACATTTTCCCTTTGCGGGGTGTTTTCATAATTCAGGTGTCCCTCCATATATTACATATGTCACACGTGTTTTGCCCATTTTCTAGACAGTCATGTATTTAATATTTGACACATCACTAGCCTATACCTGTTCTGTTAAAATTATGTGAAGTGCATTTTGAAATTTCTTCTCGTGATAGTCATAATTACACAACTTGATGTACTCAGTTTCCATGTGTGTCATAAACTCTATAGTACTGTCACCGCCGATTTTATTTATGACGTAGCTGTTGTATTGTCCTACTTGCCACATAATGGCATTAGTTTTGCATTGTGGCTAGTAATGTTTGTCTGGTCTGTGCAATACTGTTGGTTCATCGCAGTCTTCTGAAGTTCTGTTAAGAAGCGCTATCTTTTCATAATGTTCAAATGTTTGTAAAGCTTATGGGACCTAACTACGGGGTCATCAATCCCTAAGTTTACAAACTACTTATGAACTAACTAATACTAAGGACGGCACAAATATCCATGCCCGATGGGGGATTCTAACCCCCGACCGTAGTGGCCGTGCAGACCGTGACTGGAGCGCCTCAGTCCCCTCGGCCACCGCGGCCGGCCGCTATCTTTTCCCTAATCCATTTCCAAAATTAAACTCGGTCACCACACGTGAATCAGTGTGGGACAGTGTCTACTAGGTTGCATCTTAGGCAAAGGTCGGTAACACCTTGTCCTGTTCTGTGTAATCTTTCATTTGTGCTTACAACGTTGCTGACTGTTTTATACTGCTCAGATTTAACTTTGGATGAAAGCACACTGCAGTTGATATTTTCCATAGTACATCCCACTCGACTCCATTTGAATTTGATTCCATTTTATTACTGCCTTCATATTGTTTGCTGTGTTTTAAATATCCTTTGTGGTTAAATTTCTTTTTTTTTCAGTTTCTCACTCAGAGACCACTGTTCGGTGCGCTGGCAGCGACTACCGGTCAGCAGGAGAGCCGGCGTGCAGCCCGCTCGCTGCTCGGTTTTCAAAGCGGCAGCCGCCTGCAGTTGTGGAACAAACTTCGAGTGCCGTTCGGCAGAGAAAGTGAGGCGCCTACCCCCGGCAAACTGTTTACGCTGCGAGGCAGCTGCGCACCAGCAAGTACACAGCGATAGCTCCGGCAGAGCTTCGGCAGATTTCAGAGGGCAGGCGAGGTATTGCCTTACCACCGAAGTTTCCCATTTTCCCATAGTCGCCCGTGCGAGAGATGTGTGAGCTGAAACTGTCACTTTGTTTTGATTAGGCGTAAACTGAAATGTTTCCATCATTTTTTCTCCCGGCACGCACCTTTTTAGTAACGTTAGCGAGTGAATCAACAACCCGCAGGGTTAGCCGTGTCGTCTAACGCACCGCTTTCCGAGACGGGGAGGCGTACCTGCCCCGTTCGAATCTGCCCGGCATATTAACGAAGAGGGACGGAGTGCCGGACAGCCTGGATGTGGTTTTTACGCGGTTTTCCACATCCCCCTAGGTGAATGACAGGCTGGTACCTACGTCCTGCGTCAGTTAGAGGATTCGCAAAAATTTCATAACAGTTTACACTATCACACACACACATATATATATATATATATATATATATATATATATATATATATATATATATATATATATATATATATATAGCACTATACGCAGATATTTGGGGTACAGGCGACAGGTAGGGAATCCGGCCACCCGTCAATATTAAGAAGCCAAATCCAAATAAACGCTGCATGTGCGAGAACAGAGCTAAAGAAAGTGAATGTTTCAACACACTCAATGCAGAGTCGAGATATCCAATTGGTAATCATTTCTACATCTACATACATACTCCGCAATACACCCAAAGGAATGTGGCTGAGGGTACTCAGTACCACTCCTGTTACATATAGAACAACGAATGATTATACGCATCTGTAGGAGCCCTAATCTCTCAGATCTTGTACGAGGCGCGTCCAGAAAGTAAGTTCCGTTTGGTTATATAAAACGAACGGGCACAGATACAGAAAAAATATCGATTGTACAAAAATCTACAACAGTTAAACTACTTTTCTACATACCTTCCGAAATTTTGTAGGCGATTGTCATAGCATGGCACAAGGGTCTGTGTGCCTTTTTCATAGAATGTTGCCGCCTGTGTATTCAACCATGTGGTAACATGTTCTTTCAGGTCGTCATTGTTGTCAGTGTTGTCCACCAAGGACAGATTTTAGGTGTAAGAAGAGGATTACTGTCAAAAGATTTTTTTTCACGATAATGCCTGACCTCACATACCGAATGTGACCAAACAATTCTTACGGAAATTTCAATGGGACCTGTTTTATCATCCTCCATACAGCTCGGACCTCTCTCCTAGAGACTTTCATCTCTTCTTACTCCTAAAATCTGTCATTGGTGGTCAACACTTCAACGACGATAAAGAGCTGTTACCACATGGTTGAATACACAGGTGGCAACCTTCTGTGAAGGATGCATGCAAAAACTTGTGGCACGCTATGACAAGTGCCTACAAAATTTCGGCAGTTATGTGGAAAAGTAGTTTAAGAGTTGTAGAATTTTGTGCAATAAAAATTTCTTCTGTATCTGTGTACAATTTCTTTTTATTGCCAAACGGAACTTACTTTCTGGACGCGTCTCGTATTTACGGTCTTTACGCGAAATGTCGGTTGGTGGCAGTAAAACCGCTCTGCAGTCGGCGTCAAATTCCGGCCCTCTAAATTTCTTCAACAGTGTTTCTCGAAGAGAACCTCGCCTTTCTTCTAGCATTTCAGTAACTCTCGCACACTGATCGAATCTACCAGTTACAAAACTAGTTGGCCGCCTTTGAACTATCTCTGTGTCCTCCTTTAAACCGATCTGGTGGGGTTCCAAACACTTGAGCAATAAACTTTTTATATGCTGTCTCCTTTACGGACGAATCACACCTTCCCAAAATTATCCCAATAAAACGAAGTCGACCACTCGCCTTCCCCATGACTGGCTTATATGGTCGTCCCATACCGCTGTGCAGCGCTATGGGTAGATATTTAATAGACGCGACACTGTCAAGCAGCACACTACTAATGCTGCATTAGAAAATTACGAGATTGTTTCTCCTACTCATTTGCGTCACATTACATTTTTCTACATTTAGCGCTAGTTGGCATTCCTCAACCCACTTAGAAATTTGGCCCAAGTTATCTTTCATCCTATTACAATGACGACACATGCCTGTAGACCACAGCATCATTAGAAAACAGCCGCAGATTGCAACTCACTCTGTCCAACAGATCATTTATATAGATAGAAAATGACAGCGGTGTCGTACCACACTTACTAGGGCATCCGTGTCGATACTCTAGTCCCTGATGAACACTCGCCATCGAGGAGAACTTACTGGTTTATGTTACTTAAGTAGTCTTCGAGCCAACCACGAATATGTGTACCTATTCCGTAAGGTCGTTCCCCGTTAGCAGGGTGTAGTGAGATACCGTGTCAAACGCTTTGCGAAAATCGTTAAATATGCAGTCTGCCTGTTGTCCTTCATCCATAGCATGCAAAATGTCATGAGAAAAAGGGCAACGTGTGTTTCGCACAATCGATAATTCCTAAAACAGTTTGAAGGAAATACCGAGAATGTGCTTTCAAAATGACAGTCGATTTTCTTCCTCATCCCCAAATATCCGAGTTTACACTTCGTCTCTAACGACTTCGTCATTAATACCTATTTTTGTTTAAAGTATACTGCATGAACTCAATGGAAACCAGCAACAGCGAGACACTATACCACTGTCGCCCGCTGCGGTCGACAGTCCATTATAGTTTCTCGCACCACTGCTTACTGTACTGAACTAAACACTTGTTCCACGGTTTGTTTCCTGATTGACCCTCCGAAGCTGATGTTTTTAGTATTGTATTAATCACAGCTACTATTTGCGACATCGTTGACCCTTTTCCACCACTTACTGCCCTTCTACAGACATATATTGGCACCATTATACGTTCAGTCATATATGGGTTTCAACATGTGTGTGAAAAACGGTAATAAGTGCTCGAAACCAAACAAAACTAATTTAACTGCATCTGGTTGGTACTATTTTAAAAACCAACAGTGGCTGCTATTAGAAGGAGTAGCCGCACGGTCTGGAGCGACACGTTGCGGATCGTGTGGCCTCCCGCGTCGGAGGTTCGAATTCTCCCTCGGGCATGGATGTTTGTGCTGTCTTTAGTATACGGTAGTTCATAAGTAATTTGTAAGTTTAGGTACTGATGACCCGGCAGTTAAGTCCCATAAGCTCTACAAACATTTGAACATTTTTTTGCGATTAAAGCATAGAGTGCGTAAACATGGAGGAATTGTTTTTGCGACATTTTCTGACTCAGTGAAACTGAGGCGGAACAGCTAAACCTGACCACATTTGTTAAGAAGTGTCGGAAAGAGTTTTAAAAACCAACTTAGGTCAGCCGCTCACCTACCTACGTCGTTTAACCATAAACGAATTACATCCGGGGCCGATACGTAACCCCGACAGAAAAGCAGCCGAAAAGTCCACGGTTAACCTGGAGGATGAGTCCGGAATTCCCTGTTAGTTCGTACCACTGCTAATCTGCACTGCTCAAAACAATTACAGGACCAAGTGAGATGTCATAACAATATACATACGGTAGCCATTTTATTCAGTGAGTACAATTATAATTTTGGTCTAATACAGTACGATATTTTCCTGTTTCAACTCTTTACTCGGGATTTACATTCAGTTTTCGTAGATAGAAGCACCATGGGGCTACCAAATTCTGAAAAAAAAATCATTCTCGTTGCCCTTTAATATGGTGTATGATCACCTGGGGCAGCCAGTATAGTGACATGACGTATAGTGGTATGACGTTACCTATCAGTGTTTGAGGAAAATTTGGCCTTTCTTCTGTGAATTCAGTATTCAGCTGTGCAAGCGTCCTGGGAGATCCTGGTCTGGCTGCAATGAGTCTTCCAAGTCATCCTTATCAGTCCGGTGAACAAGCTGGTCACTTCATTCATTTCCCTCACATTGAAGCCTGTTGTCCACCAGTTCAGTCTGTGGGGAGGAGTGTTATCACCCACCAGAAGGAACCCATCTCCTATGGCACCAGCGTAAGGCACATAAAGAGTCAAAGCGCTATTTTCTGAACGACATAGAAATCGGTACTTCTGCCAACAGTGATTCCTGCCCACACTATTCGTCCACCGCCATGATATGGTGATGTTTCCTGCACACAATTAGGATTGTTTCGAGTTCCACGTTCTCTCTAAATAAGAGAATAACGATTGCCCGGCTGAATACGATATCTTATCTGTGAACAGAAACCGAAGTCAGTTGTTAGGACTCCAATAATGATGTTCCTCCGCCCAGTTTCTGAGGGATAATCGGTGTCGTAGTTTTAATGGAACACACACACACACACACACACATAACACATGTCTTCGTATGTAGTGCCCACATACACGACAACGGTTTCGGAATCTTTGTGTTGTTAATGCTCGACCTGTTGCCGCCTGGATGGTGCGTTCCAACTGAGTTGCATTCAGCTTCCTGCTTCGACGTGTTGTTAAACAGAGATAACGGTAATTTCTTGCTGATGTTTTCCGTGAACGACCTTGCCTTGCCTTCCTTTAATGGCCCCTGATATCTGAAGTCGCGTTTTGGGATACTCCAATAATAGCAGCCACCTCCCTCTTTGTCTGTCCAGCTACCAACCTTCCTATGGGTCTCCATGTCATACCTTCGCGTAAGTAACGTTGTTGTTCCATAGCAGTACCTGCTCATTACACTATCTGATCCCAAGTGTTTGTGTAATTCGTTTGGTAGATTAAATACAATTCAACACCAACCCCCTCTGCTGCAATTTTTTGTATTTACCGCTATCTCGGTTGCTGTAATGTTGTTTTCTCCACTCTTTAGCGCCGACAGAATGACGTCGAACCATTTTAGTTCATTCTGCCGATGAACCTTGATATCTCGCCGCGGTGGAGTAGCCGAGCGGTCTAAAGCGTCTCGCTGCGGAGCGCGCGGTTGCTCGCCGTAGAGGTTCGAGTCCTCCCTGGGGCATGGGTGTGTGTTTGTTTGTCCTTAGGTTAGTTTACCTAGGTTTAAGTAGTTTGTAAGCTACGGATTGATGACCACGCAGTTTGGTCCGATAGATTTACAAACATTTGAAGATTTTTGATTTGATATCTCAACTGATCCCCTAATTGTTCTGACCAGTGTTTTTATGTGCCATACTTTATCCCTTACACACCGTTACCTCTATTGTTCTTCTACTTTTAACAAACCGCAATCAATTCCTGTATATTGTCTGATGTTCTTGTGTTCTTCAGAACAACACTGGTTTGATGCAGCTTTTCACGCTACCCCTTTATCTCTGAAGAACAACGAAACCTGCATCCCTTTGAACCTGCTTATTCATCTCTCGGTCTCCCTCTGCTTATTTTACTCGTCACACATCCCTCCATTGATAAATTGACGATTCCTTGGTGTCTTAGAATGTGTCTTCACAGCTGATCCCTTCTTTTAGACACAATACGCCAGAAATTATTCTACCCAAATATGTTCCTTATTTCCTCATTACATACGCGCTCTACCCTTAAAGAGCGTTCGTCTTTTTGTCTTAGCCGCTTAACGTCCCCATATCACTGCTGTAGAACGCGGCTAAGCCGTGCATCCTTCCTCTCCTGTTGCCTTTTTGCTTACGCTTGGGATCGCATTCTTTTGCGATTTGTTGTTCTTCTAGACTTCCTTTTGTAAATTCCTTCCTCCTAATTTCACCTCGGCGGATCCTTACATTCTCAATCCTATCGCTATTCACTTTCATGGATCACTGTCTACTTCACAGAGCATTCTTTCGTTGTTCGTAGTTTTGATTTGTTTATGCCGGCTATCACCGATGGCGCACTTGTTGTTATCGGTGTGCACTTGTTACTACTGCCAAGCCTCTTGCGCATGTACACCTACAAGCAGATCTGATAATTTGCCCTATATATTTTGTGGCTCCCTGTCACATGCATTATCACCATCATCTAAGTTTTATCTCGGCGTGGCGTTTGTAATGTTTTGCGGCATGTCGTAGAATCGCGATCGTCTTTTGTTTCTACTCATTGTTTTTCTTAAGTGTAAGCAGGGCATTTGTCTGCTTATGTAGGCGTGTCAGTTACCTGCCCTGCCCTGACCGCCGACGTATTTTGTGGCAGCATTTCTCCATCCATTTATTGATTACTGTCTTCGTGAGTGGGTGTATTTTGGCAGTTTTAATTTTTGGAATTTCGTGATAACCGTCACCTTTCAATCTGTGTCCTGGTCTATTATTCTGCTTAATCTATTTCAATCACACTTTCGCCCCTCCACCTTACGAAAAGGAAATTAGGTTACTATCTCGTGTTTGTGCGCTAAAATTTGATGCATGTCGGTGTTTAACGGTTGTTGCTGCTGAATACCTCCAGTGCTTTTTTGGTTTTGTATCTATGTGTAAGCCTCGGAGAAGGTGTTCTCAGAACATCGTCAGGCTTTAAATGCCGGTTTAGTGCAATATATATTTATGTAGATTGAGCAATTTTCGTTGCGTAATAAAATTTTTGTGGCAATTTTACTATATGGGTTTGTACTATATAGGTTTAAACAATTTTATCAATGGCATCCACTTAGTAATTTGAGTTCTATTTTATGTGCTCTCATTTTTTTGGAAGGTTAACATTTTATCTATGTTTGCAACAGTTTTAATCCTTTTTACAGTTGATTAAGTTTTAAAGTATGGGCTTCACCGTCTGAAGGATTCCTTGCATCGAACTGTAAAGTTTGTAGCATGAGCTTCACCCGCTGAAAGATTACTTGTGTAAAGTTTGTAGCAAGGGCTTCACCCGTTGAAGACTCCTTTTATCAGTTTGTGTAAGGTTTGTATCATGGGCTTCACACGCTTGAGACATTTCTTGTATACAATTGTAAAATGTTTGTAGCATGTGCTACACCCACCGATGATTTGGTTCCTCCCTGGTTTTCGTCGTCGATTTTATAACTAAAAATATTCTGAATTGTGAAAGGCCTAATCGGCCTTCAACAAAGAGTAATTGGAAATTTTCCACTGAAGGAAATAAATCTCTGAAAGTATCAAATGTCTGTTTTTGGTTACCCAGCCAGTGCTTCCACTTTGTATTTATATTATTTTGAAATCAAATTTGGTTTCTCAGCTAGACTCCAGACAAATACCTTCAAAACAGACCGACCAACACTTTAATATTCGATGACAAAAAAAAAATCTCTTTTTCAAAAATGTTTTTCTTCGCATTTTGCAATTTATATTTACACTTCGGCTATAATAATTTATTTTGCTACCCAAGTAAAAAACTTTCTACTATTATTGGTGTCTTGTTAGCTGTTGTTGTTGTCTCCAGTCCGGGGACTGGTTTGATGCATCTCTTCACCCTCCTCTACCTACATCTACATACATACTCCGCAATTCACCGTAAGGTGCGTGGCGGAGGGTACACCGTACCACTACTAGGCATTTCCTTTCCTATTCCACTCCCAAATTGAACGAGGAAAAAAAGAATGCCTATATGCCTCCGTACGAGCCCTAATTTCTCTTATCTTGTCTTTGTGATCTTTACGCGAAATGTAAGTAGGCGGCAGCAAGATCGTACTACACTCAGCTTCAAATTCCGGCCCTCTAAATTTACTTAACAGAAATTCACGAAAAGAACGTCGTCTTTCTTCCAGCGATCCCCAATTGAGTTGCCGGAGCATTTCCGAGACACTCGCGCATTGGTCGAACCTACCGGTAACAAATCTAGCTGCTCGCCTCTGAACCGCCTCTATGTCTTCCTTCAAACCGATCTGCTGCGGGTCCCAAATACTTGAGCAATACTCAAGACGTGGTCGTACAAGCGTTTTATACGCGGTCTCCTTTACAGGTGAAGTACATCTTCCCAAAATTCTCCCCATAAACCGAAGTCGGCTGTCTGCCTTACTCACAACTGTCCTTACATGCTCGTTCCATTTCATATCGCTCTGCAATGTTACGCCTAGATATTTGAACGACGCGACAGTATCAAGAAGCTCACTACTAATGCTGTATTCGATCATTATAGGATTGTTTTTTCTACTCATGCTCATCACCTTACATTTTTCTACATTGAGAGCTAGCTGCCATTCTTCGCACCAACTAGAAATTTTGTCTAAGTCAACCTGTATGCTATTACAGTCAGTTACAGACGACACCCTCCCATACACCACAGCATCATCAGCAAACAGCCGCAAATTACAACTTACTCTGTCCATCAGATCATTTATATAGATAGAAAATAATAGCGGTCCTATCACACTCCCCTGGGGCACGCCTGACGATACACTCGTCTCTGATGAGCACTCGCCGTCGAGAACAACGTTCTGCGTTCTATTACTTAGGAAGTCTTCCAGCCAGTCACAAATCTGTGAACCTATTCCATAAGCTCGTATCTTCGTTAGCAGTCTGCAGTGTGGCACCGTGTCGAACGCCTTTTTGAAGTCGAGAAAAACACAATCCGCCTGTTGCCCTTCGTCCATGGCTCGCAAGATGTCATGTGAGAAAAGGGCAAGCTGAGTTTCGCATGAACGATGTTTTCTAAACCCGTGCTGATTCATGGAAAGAAGCTTTTCCGTTTCAAGGAAATTTACTATATTCGAACTGAGAATATGCTCCAAAATTCTACATGAAACCGATGTCAACGATATTGGCCTGTAATTGTATGGGTCAGTTCTCTCTCCTTTCTTATACACTGGAGTCACCTGCGCTTTTTTCCAATCACTAGGAACTTTGCGCTGAATTAAAGATTCGCTATAAATGCAAGCTAAGTAGGGGGCCAATGCCGCAGAATAGTCTTTGTAAAACCGAACTGGTATTCCATCCGGACCAGCAGACTTTTTCGTATTTAGCTCTCTCAGCTGCTTCTCTACACCGGAAATACCTATTTCTATGTCCCCCATTTCGGATTTAGTACGTTGAGTTAGTATCCTGAGCAAGCCTCTTCATCTCTTGGCCAGCCGCGGTGGCCGAGGGGACTGAGGTGCTCCAGTCACGGTCTGCACGGCCCCTACGGTCGGGGGTTCGAATCCCCCCTCGGGCATGGATATTTGTGTCGTCCTTAGTCTTAGCTAGTTCATAAGTAGTTTGTACGCTTAGGGACTGATGACCCCGTAGTTAAGTCCCATAAGTTCTACAAACATTTGAACATTTTTTGATTTTTTCATCTCTTCATAAGACCTGCAACCTACATCCACTTGAATCTGCTTCCTGTATTCATCTCTTGCTCTCCCTCTGCGATTTTTACGGCACACACTTCCCTCCAGCACAAAATCTACGATTCCTTGATATCTAAGAATGTGTCCTAATCAGTCGAATCCTTCTTTTAGTCAAGGTATGCCAGAAATTCCTTTTCTCCCCATTTATGTTCAGCACTTCTTCATAAGTTACGCGATCCATCCACCTAATCGTTAGCATTCTTCTGCAGCACCACATTTCAAAAGCCTCTATTGGCCGCGGCGGATTAGCCGAGCACATCGAAGCGCCATGCTGCGATGCGCGAGGCAGTTCCCCATCGGGGCTTCGAACCCCACCTCGGGCATGGAAGTTTGTGCTGTCTTTACTATAAAGTAGTTCATAAGTAGTTTGTAAGTTTAGCGACCGCTGTTAAGTCCCATAAACTTCACAAACATTTGGACATTTTTTGAAGCCTCTATCCTCTTCCTTTCCACATTGTTTATCATCTATTTTCACTCCCATAAAAGGCAACTCCAGACGAATGCCTTCAGAAAGGACTTCCTTACACTTACATTAGTAGTCGATGTCAACAAATTTCTGTTTTTCAGAAACTCTTTTCTTCCCATTGCCATTCTGCATTCTGTATTGCCATTCTGTACTGCGACCATCGCATGTTATTTTACTCTCCAAGTAACAAAACTCATCTACCTCCTTTATTGTTTCATTACCTAATGTAATTCCTTGAGCATCACCTGATTTCTTAGAATGCACTCCATTACCCTTGTTTTGCTCTTGTTAATGTTCATCTTATATGCTCCTTTCAACACAGTGTCCATTCCGTTCAATTGCTCCACCAGGTCTTTTGTCGTCTCTGACAGAATAACAATGTCTTCGGCAAAACGCGATGTTTTTATTTCTTCACCCTGAACTTTAATAACCTCTCCAAATTTCACCTCGCTTTCCTTTATAGCTTGTTCATTGTACAAATTGAATAGCATCGGATAAAGGCTACAACCCTGTCTTACTCCCTTCCCAAGCTCTGCATCCCTTTCATGCCCTTTACCGCCGATAATTCAAATGTTCAAATGTTTGTATAGTTTATGGGACTTAACTACTGGATCATCAGTCCCTAAACTTACAAACTACTTATCAACTAGCTAACACTAAGAACGGCACAAATATCCATGCCTGAGGGGGGATTCGAACCCCCGACCGTAGTGGCCGTGCAGAGCGTGACTGACGCGCCGCAGTCCCCTCGGCCACCGCGGCCGGCCGCTGATAACTGCTGTCTAGTTTTTGTACAAGATTTAAATAACGTTCCGTTCCATATATTTTACTCCTGCTGATTTCAGAATTTGAAAGAGTGTATTCCAATCAACATTGTCCTTTTTCCAAATGTTCAAGAGCCAGAAATGTAGGTTTGCGTTTCCTTAATATACCTTCTAAGATAAGCTGCAAAGTGAGTGTTGCCTCCCGTGTTCCTACATTTCTCCTTAATCCAAACTGATCTTCCCCGAGATCAGCTTCTACCAGCTTATCATTCCCTCTGTAAATAATTAGTGATATAATTTTGCAACCATGACTTATTGAATTTTCACACCTGTCTGCACCTGCTTTCTTTTACATTTTTCTTAAAGTCGTCCAATCCGGGGGGCCTTGTTTCGACTTAGGTCTTTCAGGGCTCTGTCAAATTCCTCTCTCATCTTCATCTATTTCCTCTTTACTTACTACAATATTGTCTCTAAGTTCATTTCCTTTGTAGAGCCCCTCTATATACTCTTTCCACCTTTCAGCTTTCCCTTCTTTGCTGAGAACTGGTTTTCCATCTAAGTTATTTATATTCATACAGCTGCTTTTCTTGTCTCTTTTATCTTCCCGTAGGCGGTATCTATTATTCTACCATTTATACATTCTTCTAAAACCTTGCATTTGCCTGCTAGCCACTGTTACTTAGATATTTTGCACTTTCTGTGAAACTCATTTCTTAGTCGTTTGTACTTCATTTTGGCTGTTTCATTTTCTGCAGTTTCATATTTTCTTCTTTCATCAATTAAATTTAGTATTTCTTGGGTTTCCAAGGAGTTTTTGTATGTCTTCGATTTCTACCTGTTTTGTCCTCTGCTGCCTTCACTATTTCGTCTCTCAATGCTGTCAATTGTTGTCTAAGGCTCCGACTGAAATTCTTCTTCAGGTTTCTTCTATTTATCCAAGTCCAATCTCCTTTGTTTCCTACCTTTCTGCAGTTTTTTTTTCAGTTTCAGCCTACAGTTCATGACCAATAAGTTATGGTCAGAGTCTATATCTGCCCCTGGGTATGTCATAAAATTTAAAATCTGTTTCTGGAATGTATGTCTTACCAATATAAAATTTCTCTGGTACCTTCAGGTGTCTCCTGGTCTCTTCCATGCATATAACCTTCTTTTGTGATTCTCAAACCAGGTGTTTGCTATGATTAAATTATGTTCCGTGCAAAATTCTACCAGGTGGCTTCATCTTTCATTCCATTTACCCAGTCCATAGTCACCTACTATTTTTCTTTCCCTTCGTTTTCCGACTACCGAATCCCAGTCTCCCATGACAATTAAGTTTTCCGCTCCCTTAATTATTTGAATAATTTCCTTTACCTCCTTACACATTTCTTGGTTCTCTTTATCCTCGGCAGATCTAGTTGGCATATAAACATGTACTGTTGTGGTCGATTTTGGCTACGTATCTAACTTGACTACGATAATGCGATCACTGTGTTCTCATAATAGTTCGCCCGCATTCCTATTTTTTTAATCATTATCAGACCTACTCCTGTAATACTCCCAACTGATTTTGTATTTGTAATCCTGTACTCACCTGACCAGAAATCCTGTTCCTCTTTCCATTGAACTTCACTAATGCCCACTATATCTAACTTCAGCCTACCCATTTTTCTTTTTAAATTTTCTAACTTTCCTACCCGATTAAGGGATATAACATTCCACGCTCCGATCCGTAGAATGCCAGTGTTGTCTTTCCTGATGACGACATCGTAGTGAGTAGTCCCCGCCCGGATATCCAAATGGGGAATACTTTTCCTCTGGAATATTCTAGCCGAGAGGATGCCCGATGTTACAAGGCCAGCTCAGTCAATCATCCAGACTGTTGCCCCTTTAACTACTGAAAAGTCTGCTGTTCCTCTTCAGGAACCACGCGTTTGTCTGGCCTCTCCACAGATACCCCTCCGCTGTGGTTGCACCTACGGTACGGCTATTTGTATCGTTGAGGGACGCAAGCCACCCCACCTCGGCAATGTCTGTGGTACACAGGAATTTATTCAGCATTCCTGATTTTCTTGCACTACCGAGTACTTCTGATAAACTAATGAAAAGCAGTAGATTGCAACTACAGTGCTTTTCCTCCTCGAATCCTGTTTTTGTCTACACCACCACGATCGTCGAATTAACATTAAAATAGCTACACCAAGAAGATATGCAGATCATAAACGGGTATTCATTGGACAAATATATTATAGTGTAACTGACATGTGATTACATTTTCACGCAATTTGGGTTAATAGATTCTGAGAAATCAGTATCCAGAACAACCAGCTCTGGCCGTAATTACGCCCTTGATACGCCTGGGCATTGAGTCAAACAGGGTTTCGCAGCAATCGAATGAAATGTAACGGCCACTGTTCATAGTGCCGCCGATGCCAACAAGAGGTGACCGACACATGTAACCAATGACACCCCATAGGATCACGCCGGTTGATACGCCAGTATGGCGATGACGAATACACGCTTCCAATGTGCGTTCATTACGATGTCGCCATACATGGATGCGACATTCATGATGCTGTAAACAGAACCTGAGATAATCTGTAAAAAAAAATTTTTTTTCGCCTTTCGCGTACCCACGTTCTTCGTTCGTACACCATCGCAGGCGCTCCTGTCTGTGATGCAGCATCAAGGGTAACTGCAACCATGGTCTCCGAGCTGATAGTCCAAGCTGCTGCAAACGTCGTCGAACTGTTCGTGCAGATGGTTGTTGTCATGCAAAAGTCCCCATCTGTTGATTCAGGGATCGAGATGTGGCTGCATGATCCGTTACAGCCATGCGGATAAGATGCCTGTCATCTCGACTGCTAGTGATACAAGGCCGTTGGGATCCAGGAAGGTGTTCCGTAATGCCCTCCTGGACCCACCGATTCCATATTCTGCTAACAGTCATTGGATCGCGATCAACGCGAGCAGCGATGTTGCGATGCGTAAACCGCAATCGCGATAGGCTACAATCCGACCTTTATCAAAGTCGGAGACGTGATGGTACACATGTCCTCTCCTTAGACGAGGTATCACAAATATGTTTCACCAGGCAACGCCGCTCAACTGCTATTTTTGTATAATAAATCGGTTGGAAACTTTCCGTATGTCAGCATGTTGAAAGTGTCGCCATCGGCGCCAATCTTGTGTGTATTAGAAAAGCTAATCATTTGCATATTACAGCATCTTCTTCCTGTCGGTTAAATTTCGCGTCTGTAGCACGTCATCTTCGTGGTGTAGCAATTTTAATGGCCAGGAGTGTAGATTCTTTAAATTGTCGCCTTAAGCATCTCCACACCAATCTTGCATTATTTTTCATTCCACTTCCACACCTCATTACCCCCTCCTCCCCTCTAACCAGCGAAGTTACATCTCTATGATATTTGATGCTATTGTCGTCCCATAGCTCTGTACCTTCCCGGCTGCCACATTCCATTAAGCTTTGACACGCAATGTTCAAAGCTAGTTGGTCGCCCATCGTTGGCCTCCATGAGCTCCCGATCTCTCGTCTGGTCGTCGATTGCAGGGCGAATGGCCCAGAATTCAGCACTAACTGCTACACCAGAACTAATTTTGGAATACGTGGTGAAGAATGCAACCAGGTTCATTGTCGAGGACTACACAGCCAGGTTCATTGTCGAGGTATGCAGCAATGGTCACAGCCAGCAGTGCCGGCACAGTTGAAATAAGATTTCAAAAATTCCAATGTTTGTAATCCTATGGGATTCACCCATGCCCGAGGGAGCTCTCGAACCTGTGATGGGGAACGGCCGCGTGCACCGCATCAAGGTGCCTTGGTGCGCTTGGATTTTCCGCGGCTCCTCGGATTTCATCTCACGTTTAGCTGCAATTGAATCATGTGATCTTTGCATAACCTGTTGTCTCCCAAATAAATTTGACTGTAACATTTCCTGTACTTTTTTTGCTGAATGTTTTATATTCACTGTTGGGCCTACATCCGTGAAACTTCCTGGCAGATTAAAATGGCGTGCCGGAACCGGGATTCGGACCTGGGACTTTTGCCTTACGCGGGCACGCCTCTACCACTGACCTATCTCGACACGACTCACAGCCCGTCCTCACAACTTTACTTCTGACAGTACCTCGCCTCCTGGGAACATCCGTTAGATGCAGCTAAACCATGTCTCCACCATATCCTAGTCTTGCAAGTTTTGCGGGAGCACTTCTGTGAACATTCTGGAGTAGTCTGGTGTTCTGCCGGATGTTTGTGTCAAACTTGCACAATATTTCGACAGTGTGCCTCACTGTCTTCCTCAGGTGCTTCCTGGGACTTGTCCCTCTTTGGAACGCGTCCAGTTTTTATGCCTAGGCGTTAGGCGTTCCATATGCGGTCCGCGCCGAGTCAGGTGCTCTGTGATTGGTCCATTCCCGAAAGGGTGTGTCTCGTTCCTGCCTGGTGCTCCCTCCGCCGTCTGCGCCGCGCCAAGCGCTCCCTCCACCGTCTGCGCCGCACCAGGCGCTTACTCTGCCGTCCGCACCATGGTAGGCACTTTCTCTGCTGTCCACGCCGCTGCAGGTGCAGGTGCTGATTTTGGTAGATACTGGCCCTGCATATGGTAGGTATGCCACCCTCTTGGCCTCTTCCTGTTCCTCTTCCGGTTCCTTCACTGCACTTACTGAGTGAAACGCCCTCTGGATGTCTCTGGCAGAATATTCATTCCTGTTGAATACTTACCACAAGTGTGCCATCTCTGTCATCAGACTGTCAGCATCAGAGAGCGGTTGTGCCCGATGGATAAGAGTTTTGAGCACACCATTCTTTCGTGCTGGATGGTGACAACTGTTGGCTTGTAGATACAAATCCGTATGTGTGGGCTTGCGATAAACACTGTGCCCAAAGGTGCCATCTGCCTTCCTCTTAACCAGCACATCCAGGAAAGGGAGTAGTCCATCCTTCTCCAATTCTATGGTGAACTTTATATTGGGATGGCTGGAGTTCAGGTGCTCCAGGAAGTTGTCCAGCTCCTCCTTACCATGGGAAACAATTCGATGGTGCCATCTTGGATCTGTTCAAGCATGTACTGACCTCAACATACTTCCTTTAGGAGGTTAATTTCATGAGCAGACAGAAGGGGTGGCGATGGGTAGTCCCCTTTCACCAGTAGTAGCCAACCTATTTATGGAGGTATTCGAGGAAGAGGTACTAACATCAGCCACACATCAACCAAAATGTTTCTACAGATATGTCGATGAAACCTTTGTCATCTGGCACCCTGGTAAGGAGGAGCTGGACAACTTCCTGGAGCACCTGAACTCACGCCATCCCAATATAAAGTTCACCATGGAACTGGAGAAGGATGGACTACTCCCTTTCCTGGATGTGCTGGTTAAGAGGAAGGCAGATGGCACCTTTGGGCACAGTGTTTATCGCAAGCACACACATACGGATTTGTATCTACAAGCCAACAGTTGTCACCATCCAGCACGAAAGAATGGTGTGCTCAAAACTCTTATCCATCGGGCACAGGCGCTCTCTGATGCTGACAGTCTGATGACAGAGATGGACACTTGCGGTCAGTATTCAACAGGAATGGATATTCTGCCAGAGACATCCAGAGGGCGTTTCACCCAGTAAGTTCAGTGAAGGAACCGGAAGAGGAACAGGAAGAGGGCAAGAGGGTAGCATACCTACCATATGCAGGGCCAGTATCTGCCAAAATCAGCAGAATTTTGTCTAAACACAACATTAAGAGCATATTCTGCCCACCCACGAAGATCGGTGCACTATTGGGCAACACCAAGGACGACCTGGGACTACAGAGGCCAGGAATTTACAGCATACCGTACCAGTGTGGGTTGGCATACATAGGCCAGACCACCAGGACGGTTCAAATCAGGTGCAAGGAACACCAAAGGCACACCAGACTGGGACAAGCTACGAAATCAGCAGTGGCTGAACACTGCCTATAACGTGGCCACTCCATGTACTACAACAACACCAGAATAGTAACACAGACGCCAAGATTCTGGAACAGTGTCGTAAAAGAATCCATTGAGATTAAAATCAGTGAAAACCTTATCAAGCGTGACACTGGATATCAACTCCGTGCAGCATGGAACCCGGCACTGGAGCTTCTAAAATCGCAACGAAAAACGACTAGGAGAGCACCTGGAACGTCGCAGACGGCAGAGGGAGCCCCCAGCGCGGCGCAGACGGTGGAGGGAGCACCTGCAGCGACGCGGACGGCAGAGGAAGCGCCTACCACGGCGCGGACGGCGGAGGGAGCGCTTGGCGCGGCGCGGATGGCAGAGGGAGCGCCTGGCGCGGCGCGGACGGCGGAGGGAGCACCAGGCAGCAACCAGACACACCCTCTCGGGAATGGACCAATCACAGAGCACCTGACTCGGCGCGGACCGCATATGGAACGCCTAATGCCTAGGCATAAATACTGGACGCGTTCCAAAGACGTACAAGTCCCAGGAAGCACCTGAGGAAGACAGTGAGGCACACTGTCGAAATATTGTGCAAGTTTGACACAAACATCCGGCAGAACGCCCGACTACTCCTGAATGTCAGAATTTCGCCCAGAAAGTATGAAATCATACAACTTCTGTGAAGTTTGGAAAGTAGGAAACAAGGTACTGGCAGAAGTTCAGTTCTGAGGATGGGCAGTGAGTCGTGTCGGGATAGCTCAGTGCTAGAGGGCTTGCCCGCAAAAGGCAAAGGTTGCAGGTTCAAGTCCCGATTTCAGTACACAAAATTTAATTTGCCAGGAAGTTTCATATTGTCGCGTTGAAATGAAAGCAGGCTTGACTTCGAAGGCAACTAAACACAGCACTTATACTGAAAGCACGTTTATTATGAACTCAACATACACGCAGCACTGACTGCCTCTCAGGCAGAGTGCTCTGTTATTTATACACAGACAGAATTTACCAGAAATTAGAAGGACAGTTAAATAAGAAACAAGTAGAATTTACTAGTGAACATAAGAAAGATGTAGAGCCTTCTGGAATTGTAAATTACAAAGAAATAAATTTTTACTGGTGGGCGGGATTGAACCAGCGACCTTCTGCTCCGCAGTCCGTGACGCTATCCCCTGCGCCACGCCGGCAGTTGGTGTTCATGGTCTCTCGCGGCATTGCTCCCTCTCCTGTAGAAACAGCGACCCGCTGTTATGATCCCTGTGGAGCCAGCTGCAATATCCTGGATCTTGACCGTGTCATGGGTCCTCTGTATGACAGTTCAAGATAATCCTTCCCTTCTCCGTGATTATCGACGACAGCCGTTCCTGTCGTGGCTTAATCAGGAACATTACCGTCCTTAAAGTCCTTGAACAAGAAGCCATTGTCGTCTACCTGCTCTTCAGGATCGTAGTATTCATGCGCAGGACGTGAACAATGTCTCTTCGTTTTTGACGTTTCGACGACTGCTCATAATTCTCAACTTCGTATGTGACGTCTGACAGGCGGCGTATGACACAATACGGACCAAAGTATCGCTTCAATAACTTTTCTGAAAGTCCAACCTTCCGTACAGGTGTAAAAATCCATACCAGATCTCCTGGGACTGTACACAACAGGTCGGTGCTTGTCGTTATACCGCTGACGATCCTTCTCCTGGGCTTCCAGTGTCCGTATGCGAGCCAGCTGTCTTGCTTCTTCGACCCTGGTGATGAGCTGTTTAACATAGTCATCCTGAGTGTCGTCCGGTTGGAACGGGAACAGTGTATCCATTGTCGTCTCAGCTCCACGGCCATGGAGATGGAAAAACGGAGTGAAGCCTGTGGTGTCTTGTCTTGCGGTATTGTAAGCAAATGTCACGACTGGCAGAATTGTATCCCAATCCTTCTGCTCAACATCGACGTACATCGACAGCATGTCGGCTAACGTTTTGTTAAAACGTTTCATAAGACCATTTGTCTGAGGATGGTATGCAGTTGTCATTCTGTGGAGAATGTTACACCGTGACATTACCTCTGATACTAGTTTTGACTGGAATACTTTTCCACGATCAGATATCATGACACGTGGTGCTCCATGCTTCAAAATAATGTCTTCTACAAGGAATTTTGCGATCTCTGGAGCTTCTGCAGTCGGCACAGGTTTGGTGACAGCGTAGCATGTGAGGTAGTCAGTGCAGACTATTATCCAACGGTTACCGGTTGTCGACTTCGGGAACCTTCCTAAAAGGTCGATCCCAACTCGGTGGAATGGAGCTGCTGCCGGAGGAATCGGTACGAGATGTCCTGGAGGTAATTGCGGCACATGCTTCCGTCGCTGGCACGCTTTACAGTGACTCACATAGTGCTTGACCGATCGGTAGAGACTTTTCCAGTAATACCTGCGTCTGATTCTGTCTAGGGTCTTCACGAATCCCAGGTGACCGGATATTGGAGCATCATGGAAATATTTGAGAATAGCTGGCTGGAGATGAGCTGGAACAACAAGTAGCCATTTGGGGCCCAGTGGATCGTAGTTGCTCTTGTACAATGTTCCGTTTATAAGTTGGAACTCTCCATTGGTCGGTTCTCCTTTATCCAAGGCGTCTATCATTTTTAATAGTGTTGGATCGTCTCTCTGTTCAGCTGTAACGTCATCTAGTTCAGTGAGAGCCGAAATTTCATTAATGCTGTTGTGTTCCACTAATGGATTCCTCGAAAGGCAGTCGGCATCCTTGTGTTTGCGCCCGTTCTTGAATACCAATGTGACATCGTAAAAGCCCTCGCGTACACGGACTGGAACCGGAATACAAGGGATACACCGAGTACGTCCTTCCATGAGTCCGTATCATCAGACGATCTATGGAAACGAAACCAGCAGTAAGCCAGCTACACATCAAGCACCCGTCGGTGTTCTCTGGAGACGCTGGACAGGACCCAAACAAATGGCTAAAAGGGTTCGACCGAGTCGCCAAGTACAACAGGTGGGATCATACGATGTACTTGGCCAACGTTTACTTCTATCTGGATGGAACAGCCCAGCAATGGTTCGAGAACAACGAAGACAAGTTGAATGACTGGGAGACGTTCCAGGAGGAACTGAAGAAGACGTTTGGAGATCGCCAGCGTCAAATCCGCTCGGCGGAAGAACAATTGAAGAATCGGGCCCAACGACATCGTGAGCCGACACAATTGTACATACAGAATGTTTTGGCCCTGTATAACATAGTGAATCCGAACATGATTGAGGCGGACAAAATCACGCACCTGATGAAGGGAATTGAAGATATGTACCAAGCTCTTCTGATAATAGACGTCGCTACGACAGAAGAGTTCATCAAGTGGTGCCAGCGTATTGAAGAGATGCAACAAAGGAGGGTTGGACGCAAGAAGTATGACAGACTCCCAAATGTAGTTTCCATGGCCGTTGTGGAAGACCAGCAGGACTTGGTTTCTCTCATACGACAAATCGTGAGAGAAGAATTACAACAGTGCATGGCAGCCGGGACTATTAGACCGAGCGAGCATCAGATTATGGCCATGGATGTCAGCCCTGTAAGTCGCGAGGTAGCCGACGCCGCTGAGGACGAGTTATTTCAAACATTAGCTCCTGTCTGCCCCGTCAATCGCACCCGACCTGAAGAATGGCGTCGCCCTGCTATGACTTACGCTGCAGCCGCCAAACGGCAGCCCATGAACCGACCAACGCGACCATAGCCAACTCCTCCGGTAACTATGACGCCCCGCAGAAGAACAGACGCCTGGAGGACAGAAGACAACACACACTGTGTTTCCACTGTGGACGCCCTGGACATGTCCTACGCTACTGCAGAGAGAGGAGGCGAGTATTCGATGATTATTTTGCCGCAAGACGTCAGCCGTCGAAGCAATTCTATCCAAGGCAGTCACCTGCTGATGTGTTCAGTCGACATATGGGAAGAAGCCCATCGCCGTACCGTAGACGAGGTCGCTCCCCGACACGCCGCAGCCGTTCACCGTCGCCGTACAGAGGTACCAACCGCTCCCCTAGCCGCCGCGCCCAGGAAAACTAAGCGAGGCGACCATCTACGGAGGTGAGGCCGCCGCAGATGAAAATCCTCCATGGACGACAGTCGCCAAGATGTCGGGAAATCTCATCGACGTCATAATCGACGGCCAACCTGTCCGGGCACTTGTTGATTCAGGGGCCTCTTTTTCTGTATTATCGGATAATTACCGCCGCACACTAAAGAAGACGATGTTCTGTGATACGGGAGCAACTGTGCTGAAGGTCGCGAATGGAAAGTACGTCCATCCAGCAGGAACTTGTGTCGCTAGAATAACCATCAACAACAGGACGCAGCCGTTTGAATTTGTCGTGTTAACAGAATGTAGTGACAATGTCATCCTCGGATGGGACTTCCTTCAGGCATCCCAAGCTATCATTGACTGTGGAAGATCTGAGCTGCAAATTGAAGAAGTTGTTCCGCCGGATACACGTAATACAGAATTTTCTGGGAAGCTATTCGTCGTTGACAATGTGACGATACCGCCGTTGACAATGAGAAGAGTTGCAGTCACAAACACAGATGACCGGTTAAACTGTGAAGTTCTTGTTGATAGTAAAAAGTTTATGAGGCTCACAAAAGAAATTTACATACCAGCGGCTATCATAAGCATTACCGGTGGTCAAGGAGAGATTTGGATCACAAATTGTCACGAGCAGTCACAACTTATCCCCAAGGGAATGTGTATCGGGACAGCTGAACCAATCCAGGACGGTGAGCTCAATGTCATCAATGAAGACCCATGCCCTGCTGTTAGTACAGACAACACGCTGGAGGAAACGAACGTGGAACTGCCAATAGGGCCTGGACTGACCAAGGAACAACGCCAGCGGGTGTTAGGTATACTACGCCAATTTTCGGGTGTATTCACACCTCATCAGGGGAAAAGTCAGACGAAACGGCCCACGATAAAGCACCGTATCAATACTGGGGATAATCCGCCAATTAGCCAGCGTTCGTATAGAGTGTCGCCAGCTGAAAGACGGATAATTCGGGAGGAAGTGGAGAAGATGTTGCGAGATGACATTATTCAACCTTCGGAGAGTCCTTGGTCGTCTCCGGTGGTCCTCGTAAAGAAGAAGGATGGCACGTGGCGATTCTGTGTCGACTATCGGCGGCTGAACAGAATCACAAAGAAAGATGTCTACCCACTGCCGCGTATTGACGACACCTTAGACTGCTTGAAAGGAGCTACATACTTCTCAACTATGGACATGCAGACAGGTTACTGGCAAATCGAGGTTGACGAAGCTGACAGGGAGAAGACGGCTTTTATTACACCTGACGGCCTCTATGAATTTAAAGTAATGCCATTTGGATTATGTAATGCTCCAGCCATATTCGAACGCATGATGGACAACTTGCTTCGACATCTTAAGTGGACGACGTGTCTCTGCTATTTAGATGACATTGTCGTTTTCTCGAAAACATTTGAAGAACATCTGAGTCGCCTGTCAACTGTGTTGAAGTGTGTTCAGGCTGCAGGTCTCCGCCTCAATCCAAAGAAGTGCCTCTTCGTCGCCAAAGAGATAAAAACCCTGGGGCACCTAGTCAACGGAGTTGGTGTTCGTGGTCTCTCGCGGCAATATCAGCGCACACTCCGCTGTAGAGTGATAGTTTCATTCTGAGTACATTCTTTGTTGATAACTATTGTCTCTATTCTTGTGAATGTTCTGCAGTCCGCTTTAAACGAGTGGATATGTAACTTATACAGACAGTTATCATCACACGCTCCTACAAGTTCTGTTTTAAATTCACAACTATTAAAATTATCGATATGGTTTATATATGAATAACAGTCTTGAATGCAAGAAAATTCATTTTGTAGACTAGTTTCGGTATTTTTTATACCATCTTCAGGAAATTTATCTCTGAAATATATCATAGTTACATTTAGAGGACTTTCAGTAATATACATTAGTGACAAATTTAAACTAAATTAATAAAGAGAAATAAAACTATGTTACACCCATTGACGTTGTGGAGCTGGCAGGAAACTTAGAGCCCTCCAGTGCGTCACTGCTGGCTGTAGCAAGGTTTACAGCTCTTAAATAGCTGAGGCTCCACCCCTTTGCCAGCTCCACCCATCTTTGATAGCCAATGAAAAGACTACACAGTTGGATTTAGCCAAAAAATATAAAATTATAGTGAGCCACACATTTATTTGCCAATGTCTAAGATAAAGTAATTATAGTCATCTTTCTGATATTAAAATATTCAAACATTAAAATACTGAAAATTGTATCAGGTTCCCATTAATATTTTCAAAAATATTCTATGAGTGGTACTGCATCGCTGTATGTAATTTTACTGGTATTAAAAAATTTAACTATAAAATGTACACAAATTTCAACGATAAATGATCCAAATGGTTTTCTGCAAGGTATCATACCCTGAATTGTTTTTCCAAGTATCTTAAATAAATTTGATAGATTAAAATTGTGTGCCGGAACCGGGACTCGAACCTGGGACCTTTGTCTTTCGCGGGCAAGCGCTCTACCACTTTTTTTTTTTTTTTTTTTTTTTTTTTTTTTTTTTTTTTTTTTTTTGTGAAGCCAGAACGCTACCACCTTCTTTTTTGGGAAAAAAAAATCTAGGTAGTGCCGGATTCCAAACCACCGACCTTTTTTTTTTTTTTTTTTTTTTTTGGGGGGGGGGGGGGTAACTTGCCACCGCCACTTTTGCCCTTAGAAAAAAAAAAAACTTGTCCACTTCAGGCGTTGACTCCTACCTTATCCTAGTCCCAGTTCAACTAACCTAATTCTAATAAAGGGCAATGAAAGCTAATAGGCTACCGAAAGCAGAAAAATAATAATAAATAAAATAAAATAAAACTCATGAGATTTGGAAGAAAAAAAAAACTGGGAAAACTTCTTCTCTTTTGTATTCTTTACTTATTTATTTATTTTTTTAATTCTTTATGTATATATATATATATATATATATATATATATATATATATATATATATATATATATATATTGTAATATATGACAAGAGGTGCGCCGTAGTGATGCCGCCGGCATACTTAGAATCGTCCAAACGTGTCTTCTCGTTGATTATTGTGTTCCGTTGTGGGTTCTGTTCAGTTCAGGTTGGTTGCGTTAAGATTTATCTTCTCATCGCTTGGACGTTCCAGCTGCGAGGCGGGTCGTGAAAGGTACTCCGTAAAAAGTTGGAAAAGTATTTCTGGTACTTTGGGTTAGGACGCAGTGTCGTTCATTAAGAAAGTTCCAGTATCCAAGTACTGATTTCTCGCCAGGATCAAAGAGGTATCGGATCGTGTAGCCACGAATCCAATTTACTGAGTGTGTTTTGGTGGTGGGGTAGAAAGTCTCCTCCGGAAATAGGAGCATGTTGATGTCGATCTGGGCGGGTGTTTGGCAGTAAGGAACGCCAAAATTCGCCGAGCGAGCGTCCAGACATCGTTCGCCTGACCACAGTGGAACCTGTGGCCGTCTGTGTCGTCCATCCGCAGTGAATGCAGAGGGGCGAATCGGCGAGATGGATCCGATGCAGGCGATGTCGGTTTACTTGTTTTCCGTTCACAGTGAGATACCAGGCTGACTGGACGCCTGATTCGAGAAAACGTTCGTAAATAGCTTTCCATATATGCCGCCATACATACTGTGGATGCTTAATTTCGATCGGGTTGGATGGCCGACACTGTTGTAGCAGATCATATACTGTTTTAGTCTGAGACAAACGAGCAGGTGGTAAAGATTTGTATACATAACTAAGGTCCAAGAAGAATCGTCGGATATGATGGAAGGCAACTGGAATGGCTGCAATCATCACTGGGGCGACCAAAGAGTCCGGGGCAAAGGCATTGAATAGTATACCGGTGAGACTCTGTGGGCAACGTCGCCAGATTTTTAACTGAGAGCTGACGTAGAGCGCCGTGACTCTGGTCGGTACATGTGTTAGTCCCACCCCACCACGTTCCCGAGGGAGTGCAAGGGCGTCGTATTGCACTTTGAATATCAATCCGGAGCTGACGTAGGAGCCTAACGCAGCCAATATACGCCGTGCCAGGAGAGTTGGGATCGGTAGCACTTGAGCAACATGGGGTATGCGAGAGGCATGATAGATGTTCACATATTGTGTACGTTGAACTATGTCGAGGGATCGTAGCCGGTGATCTGCCAGACTTCCCCTGATTCTCTGAAGCAATCGCCGACCGTTGATCGCTGCTGAGCGGCGGAGATCGGCTGAAAAATCTATGCCAAGACATCTGACGTTGGTGGCTACACTTAGATGTTTCTCTCTGGTAGGCCCTCGCCGATGAGCAAGACCTTGGATTTTGAGACGTTGAGCAAGCTGCCTGATGCCTCGCCATAGATGGCCACCCACGTCAGGGCTGCCCGTACGTCGTTCTCAGTGCGTAGGTAAAGGACGATGTCATCGGCGTAAGTTGTACAACAGAAGCGGTTCCCATGTAAACTCATACCTTCCAAACGTTGACGTAGTCCCTGGAGCAATGGTTCTAAAGCAAAGGCGTATAATATAGTTGAAAGTGGGCAGCCTTGTCGGACGGATCGTGTTATAACCACGGGTGGGGTGAGGCGACCGTTGAACATGATTTTGGAGGTCGCGCCAGTCAGAAGGCGCATAACTACTGCAATAATGTCGCCAGGGAAACCCATTTGCTGGAGAACTGTCTGTAAGTAGGAGTGATCAACACGGTCGAAGGCCTGGCTAAAGTCAAGTGAAGCCAGGGCACCAGGAAGTCGTTGATATCGGGCAAGTGCTATCATGTCTCGATAGCGGCAAAGAGCCGTATGGATATTGTTGTCTCCTCCTAAGGACGTCTGGTCGCAGGATGTGACGTACCGTGCAACTTTCTTGAGTCGTGAGGCCAACAACCGTGTAAATATTTTCATATCGCTGTTAAGCAGAGTTATAGGCCGATAATCTTGTATTCTGGATGACCCGTTCGGTTTGTGTACAGGAATAATTATGCTTTCAAGGAAGGTTTTAGGGACCTCAGTCGCTAGGGACATTAGTTCTTGAGCGATCGTCGTCCATGTAGGTGCTAACAAATAGTCAAAACTTTTATAAAATTCAACGGGAATACCGTCGGGCCCAGGAGACCTATTGTTATGCCCCATTTTAATTGCTTCTAGTACTTCATCCGTGGTCACGCCTTCCTGGAGTTCACGTGCCACCTCCACTGGGAGAGTACTTGGAATAAGTTGTGCGACTTCTGAAATCAGTTCTGGCGAATGCGGAACAGCTTCATATAGTCTTGTGAAATGGGCATGAAACGCCTGACCGATGGCGTGTTGGGTATCGTGCCGGTGACCTTCCGCGTCAATCAGGGCGTGTATCAGAGCCCGGCGTCGTTTTTGTCTTTCCTGGATGAGATGGTACATCGACGGATGTTCTTCACCTATTCTATCATTTGTACGAGATCGGATTACAGTCCCTTCCAGGTGGCGGCGCATTATCAAAGAGATTTGGGCCTTTGTACGGTGAACCATCGTCTGCCTGGCTGGTGAGAAAGGCATCGTCACACATTCTCGAAGAATGGAATAATAAAAATTCAAAGTGTTGTTTCGCCATGTCTTGATGTCCCGGCCGTAATTCATCAGAGACTTGCGCAGTGTTGGCTTTGCACAGGAGAGCCACCAAGATAGAGTGGAGTTATAGGCGTAAACGCTGTGCCCACGCACTTTCGATCATATGTCGACAGTCTGGAGCGGTCAGGTGAGACACGTTTAGTTTCCACAGGCCACGACTATGCCACACACGCTGTCGGACGAGACTAACGTCGCAGACATATGCCTCATGATCCGAAAAGGCTAAGGGCCAGACTTCCGCGTGGCGGGTTCCACCTGCGAGAGAGTGGGTGAGGTATATGCGATCCAGGCGGCTCGAGGAATGGGCGGTGTAAAACGTAAAGCCAGGGCGAGTTCCGTAGAGCTTTGTCCAGGTGTCAACGAGTTGTAGTCTGTCGATGACCACACAGAGAGCCGCACAGGGTGAATGTTGTGGCAGTTGGTCGGTGGGCCCTTGTGTCGAGTTGAAATCCCCGCCAAATACCAAGTCATCCTGTGGACCCATAAATAGCGGCGTGATATCCTCGGCGAAGAATGTATTGCGGTCTCGACGGTGGCTGGAGCCGGATGGTGCATAGATGTTAATGATACGCACTCCAAATACAGTAAGAGCCATTCCCCGAGCAGTGTGGAGGTAAACGACGTCCTCTGCTGGAATGCCATCGCGTAGTAGGATGGCGACGCCGCTGCCGGTGTCGGAGGCGTGTGAAACATAGCCAGTGTAACCAGTAGGGATGAGAAAATCAGCGACAAACACCTCCTGTAGGAGCGCAATATCAACATCACTTGAGTAGATGGTGTCTCGAAACATCGCCAGTTTGTGTGGGGCGCGAATGGTGGCCATATTCATCGTGGCGATACGATATTGCTGCGGACGGACACTTGTAAGGTTTACAGCGGCTCCCGAAAGTCGCTGACTTGCCGTGTCTCCCACAGTTGCCGCAATTCTTAGTTGGGTACCAAATCTGTTGCCTCCATGGGATGCACCCGCTCGGCCACGTTAGCTGTCTGATCCGCTCCTTCGCCAACATCGTCGGCCCATGATGTGGATGTCGATGACGTGTGCTGGCGTTGGTCTGTAAAGGACGAGGCGCATGCTCCAAGCGGTGCTGTGAGGGTAAGGTCGTTCTTAGGTGCTGACATCAGGGATGGTATGTCCTGATTTGAGGTATGGTGCGTCACCGTAGGACTGTCCAGGGTGGCAGTATCATCCTGCTGCTGGTCGGAAAATGGTACGTCACTGTCAGACATTCGTTCGGTATCTGAAAAGGTCGTCTGATGGAGGCCGTCAGCGGAGGGTGTTCGACGGCGTTTCTTACGCCTCCGAGGTGACCGCTGTTTTCGGATGTGTTGTTCTGAATCAGAATGTGGTTGCTCCTCTTCTATCGCCGCACCCGTCTGTACGAAAGCGGACGTCGGCACCACACTTAGGTCGATGTCCATGGTACCAGCAGAGTCATTCGGAGTTGTCTCTATTGTTGTCGGTTCTGGTGAGGGCGCTGGAGGCGGTGCTGTGCTTGTGTCGTCGGTATTTTCTTCTTTGTTGGGTACAGGCAACGTAGGTTTAGGCATAGCCTGGAGTTGTATTACGTGGTTCTGTGCAACTGCAGCGTAGGTGACGGGTAGGGACGTGACCGTTGTTGCTGAGGCCACCTCACCTAGGGGTGTCTGTACCAAACGTCGGCGCATACATTCGGACCGGACATAGCCTTCCTGGCCACATCCTGAACATGTTCGTGGCTGGCCATCATACATAACGATGGCCCGCAAACCACCAATCATCAGGTACGACGGAACGTGTTTCTTCAGCTCAATCTGTATCTGACGCACACCATTTAATACCTGGTAGGTCGTAAATGTTTGCCACTTTTCTGCGAGGTGACCCACGACGTTACTATATGGTTGGAAGGCTGCAATGGCCGTTTCTTGAGGTACTTCAAATGGGGGATCAAACACCCGTGGAGTACGTAATCCGAATCCTACATGATCGACCGTTACGGCACCGATGTGTCCATCAGAGTGCTTGAACTTCAGTCCGGTGTTATGTCGTTGGACAACTTCAGTGCATAGCGCTTCTGTCGTCATCTTGATATAGACGATGCTTCCCGTGATTGAAAAGTGTATTCCGATCACGTCTTGTGGGTTCAAACGAAGATCTTCTCGTATGAACTGTTCGATTTCAAAAGCTCTTGGTCGTGGATGTTCAGCTTGAAACGTTACTTTGATCGTCGCACGGCGGTAAGCGTGCGCCATGAGGTTCGTGAATGCGGGACTCAATACACACAAATACCGCGACGCGGAAGTAAACAAAGCCCGGAGCGGAGCGTTAAGCGGCGCGCGGTGCAGGTGCGCACGCTAGCACGGCCCAAGGCCAACTATCCCACCACTGAGCTACCCCGATACGACTCACGATGCCGCCTCATTCTAGTTAAATATGTGGTTTACCTCTAAACTTAATTTCTTTTAAGAGTCTTAAGGGATCGGTTTAGAAACGACCTGAGATAATCATCGCTTCACTGAAACGTAAGGTTTCTATAACATTCTTTTCCCTATCACTTGTGAGGGTTCCATATGGAGGTATAATTGTTTATTTATTTTATTTAATTAATTATTAGACATTTTTTGTGCGCGGGCCGGCGACAAATACTTCTTTAGGCACGGCTAGCCAGCTCGCTGACAGTAAGAGCCGTTATAGTTTCCCACGGCCGAGACGCACCATATGACGTCAGCCGAGGAGGCGGGGTAACCAGAGCTCCAGATCTCTGCTGCCGTGAGATATTCCGTTGCGCCCGCCTCGCCTATAAGCCGGGGAAGTCCCAAAACTATGGGAGGAAGTTATCATTTTTAATTTTTTATTATTTATTATTTAACATTGTTTGATGGCATACAGGCTGTAGTAGCAGCCTAGGGGTCATCAAAAGTCGTTGCTGATAATGTTACTTTGTTTAATATTTTTCAGATAACTAAATAAATGAATAACTAGATCTTTAACGAACACTTCCGAACATGTACGACGAGACACGAAGTGTGGGCCGGTAAACCCGCACGCCCCCTACACCATCTTCTACGGACTCCTACGTACGCCTACAACTCCAGTATAGGTTTAGTACGAGGAGGGGTTCTTGCCCACTTCAGATACAGAGGATAGTCATACATTCACATCACACCATCTGACTTTAGTTTCCTTCCGACGCCAAAGTATTATACGGAAAAATTTCAGCTCGAACATTTTTCTGAATCGCAATGGATTAGTTTCTCATGAGATGCAACGATATTTCAAAAATAGGGTACAGACATTATTTTCTACTGCGTCGTCGGAGACATTGTAACTAATATAGATGATTTGTGTTTATCACAGACAGCTAAACAAGTGTTACCAGTATTATATAATCTTCTGACTGTACTTGTTTGGGAAAGGTAGATAATTACTCTTTTAAAAGAGTATCCAAAAATTAATACTCCTTGTTAGAAGTAACAAATCCCCAACCTCAGCGCGATTCAAAGACAGTATTTTTACAAACTTCCTACGTCTTGCACATGAATTAACCGAGCTATATGGAAAGTATTACCTGTCGATATCATTGCACCATACGTAGTGCGTGTAGTAAACGTTATCTGATACTTATCTTTACTTATGAATACTTATTTACGTGTAGACGATCGTTTCTATTTATCTAAGAGAAAAAATTTATAGAAAGTGTCCACCATACATCATCGACTGCCGACGTGTTCTTCTCAGGACGCTCAGATTTTGCTGTAAATAGTCCAGATTTTCAGCTGGCTAAATAAAAAGTTCGATCTGACACTGGGTCACAGAATGTAAAGGATACGTTTTAGTCTGGGAGCAGCGTGTTATGTTTCTCGAAACCGTCTATTTCAATGGTTAACAGACAATTCATTTATGTGTTTGTGCTTGAATAACAAATGTAATTAATTCCAGTATACGCCCTTCCAACTTCGTTACAGTCCACATACCAGAGATAAACGTACTGTAATATCTAACGTCAAATATTTGTCCTATCGAACTCTACATGAAAAGCCATGTTCAGTCATTCAGAAATTGTTAACAGAAGATAAATTTATAGTACTGTAATGTGTCTGATACACTAGTGGATATAGCAAACAAATGTCTACGTACTGCTCTGTATTTAATTTATCAGTATTGTGAACAGGCAAGAGGGAGGTAATTATGAGACATTCACAAAATGTAATAACTTTGAACGTACTCGATAGGCTATAAAATATTAAAGGCGAAATACACTCAAGCTACATACGCTTGGGCCAGTAAAAATGGCAACAAGACGGACGTATATCAACAACAGCAGAAAATGGTATAACGGCAGTAGGATTCATTATAATTCTGATCGTAGGATAAAAAATGTTCAAATGTTTGTTAAGTTTAAGGGACTTAACTGCGAGGTCATCAGTTCCTAAACTGACAAACTACTTATGAACTAACGTATACTAAAGACAGCACAAACATCCATACCCGAGGGGGGATTCGAACCCCCGACGGGGAACGGCCTCACGCATCGTAAGATAGCGCCTTAATGCGCTCGGCTCCTCCGCGGCGGCAACGTAGGACAGAGGGAGTAAAATAGAGTAAACGTTTCAGTCATAGTTCTCATTAGATTCGACAGCATACCACCATTGGGAACGATAGTCTAGGTATGCGTGCCGACGTCACAAGCAGAAGATGTAGTTAAAGTATATGAGAACATAAAAAGAGCAATTAGGTATGTCAAGGGCGATGAAAATCTAAGTGTAATGGTGGATTGGCATACGGTTGTAGGCGAAAGAACTGAAAGTGCTGTTGTAGAAGAATATGTGTTAGACGGTAGGAAGGAAAGAGAAGAAAAGCTTGTCACGAGGAATCAACTGCTTCCAGTTGAGAGAACCTGAAACAGACATTACACAAGATCCACTCGTGACTTTTATTACTCTCAAACGATGATACGTCGCCAGAGCAGAAAACAATATCCGTATTACCCGCTTCGAGAAACGCGCGTTCGATAGGTTATATTGGGTGCAATGAGCCCGCGAGTTTGATGCCCACCGTTCCTTGAAAATAACTTTCATCTGGTCCGCCTTCGTCCAAGATTCCCTTTCATACAACATGACACTCCATACAAAAGTCTTCAACAACTTCTTCTCAAGAGGATGTTCATGTTGTTGGATGTGAGAAGTTTGTTTCTTACTGAAACCAAATTTCGCTTGATATATTGAACTTTGAATGTCTCGTTTAGATTTAACATCTGAACTTATTTTTCTACCCAGGTATGTTAATTAATTGACATTCTCAAGGCGTGTACCATCGAACATCATTACTGCATGGGTTCGGTACTTATTTACAGTTAAAATTTTAATTTTGCTTTTAGTTTTCAAACTTGCTAAGCGTTTTTATTTATTTATTTATTTATCGTATGGTTTTTAGAAGTATCCAAAAATATACTTACATTTAAATGGAAATGTCCAAATTTAACAGCTAGTCCAGAGCACTTTCTGTCACTTGATGTAAACTCTCCAAGTCACCATTAAATGCTCGCAGTGGACACTGATTGACGATGTGCCCTACGGTTTGCTCCTCTGCCCCGCAGTCACAGTCAGAAGATGGAAGGAAACCCCACTTCTTCATGTTGTAAGCACACCTCCCTTGACCAGTCCTGATGCGGTTCAGTCTCGACCAGGTTTGGCGTGGTAGATGGAATCCCTCAAGCTTCTTGGATGGATCTTGCACGAGGTGGCCGTTGTACGGTGGATTTTCGTTCCAGCGGTCTTGCCACTTGGATGTCACGTCGAAGGAAGTGGTGCTTTCTGTGTCACACCAGGGAGGTTTTAGTTATTTCAGATGGCATACTGCGGGATCCCTTAGAGCATCATACAAGGGAGAATTCTTGTGCGCCTCGACATTCTTTATCAATTTTACCTTAGCAGCTTTCCTCATCAGATCTTGCGGAGCAATGTTAGCCAGGACAGGTAACCACTGAATGGGCGTAGATCTGACACTGCCAGTGGTAATCCTCATGGCTTCATTAAGTTGGACTTCAATCTTTGTTGTGTGAATGTTCAAATGTTTGTAGAACTTATGGGACTTAACTACGGGGTCATCAGTCCTTAAGCTTACAAACTACTTATGAACTAGCTAAGACTAAGGACGGCACAAATATCCATGCCCGAGGGGGGATTCGAACCCCCGACCGTAGTGACCGTGCAGGCCGTGACTGGAGCGCCTCAGTCACCTCGGCCACCGCGGCCGGCTTTGTTGTGTGAGCGCTGTTTTCCCACACTGGCGCGCAGTATTCCCCACCAGAATACACAAGAGCGAGCGCAGCAGAGCGTAGGGTATTGGCGTCCGCTCCCCAATTGCTGCCAGCAATCTTACGAAGCAAGTTCACTCTTGAGGCAAGTTTCTTTGAAAGCTTTAAGCACTGTTTTTTGAATGTCAAGGATCGATCTAGAGTGATACCTAGGTATACCGGATTGTAGTTATGTGGCACTTCAATTGCTAAGCGTTGATTTCATTTCACTGAGCATACATTCCTTCTTCTTTGTCCGCTACCAATGCAATGTTGTCGGCAAATTGAAGCATGTCAGTTCTTTCTCCTTTTATCATCACACCTCCTTCCCCATTCTACATCTTTTCACCAAATACGTTTAATCCTTTAAAAAAATCATCTCGGGTTACAGTCATGTGGTTTACTGCCCACGAGCTTTCTTCTCTGCCATTGCCAAGTGGATGACTATCATTCCGAGGCCGCTGCCGTGCTTATATAGCCGTGCAGCCGCCAGTGACGTCACTGGTGCCCAGTTCCTTGACCATGCTTTAGTGGCATGTACGCCGCGCCCGATTCAACTCTGCAATTTCAGGTTCCCATGCCTTACTGAGCTGCAAGCTGCAGTCTTTATTGAGAGTGTTTTCGGAAATTTTGATCTCTATTGCCTCGTTTATTACTCTGTCCCAGCAGCTGTTCGTCCGTTTAGTAATAGACGTCTCGTCGAAGGCAATTCGGTGTCCGTTTTCCAAGGCAAGTTCCACCACAGCTGATTTTTCTAGATACCGTGATCGAAAACACATGTTCTATGCGTCGCTGTTCAATAATACGACCAGTCTGTCCGACATAAAACTGTCTACACTCGCACGGAATTTTATATATGCCTGGTGTTGTGAGACCTATATCATCTTTCACAGTAATCAAAGTAGTCTGATCTTTGCTGGAGGCCTTAAGATTGTGTAGATTTGATGTCTTTTCATCAGGAGCAGGGTAATTTTCCCTGTTGTGGAGCCACAAAACGGTAAAATATCTGTCTTTTTGAAGTGTAATAAATTAGGCAATATAGATAGAAAACACTCTTAATAAGGACAGCGGCTTGTAGCTCAGTACGGCATGGGATTCTGTAATTGCGGAGTTGAAGCGGGCGCTGCATACGCACGACCAAAACATTGCCATATATACACTAACAAACTTCTAGGGGATGTGGGAGGTGTCTTGAGGAACAAAGTGAGCACAGAAATCCATGCCCGAAAATGTCTTCCAATGACGCTTCACAGCGTCGAAGTTGCTGGAGGGGAAGTCTAGGCCGCGGTGGAGTAGCCGAGCGGTCTAAAGCGTCTTGCTGCGGAGCGCGCGGTTGCTCGCCGTGGAGGTTCGAGTCCTCCCTGGGGCATGGGTGTGTGTGTGTTGTCCTTAGGTTAGTTTCCCTAGGTTTAAGTAGTTTGTAAGCTACGGACTGATGACCACGCAGTTTGGTCCGATAGATTTACAAACATTTGAACATTTGGAAGTCTAGTGGTAGGAGCTCGTGCCTCTAACTTGGACTCTCCGTAGCGTCGTTGAATGGCATTTCCGCGCATGGGTTTCTATGCTCACCTTGTTGCTCAAGACACCTCCTTCATACCTTATAAGTTTGTTGGTATAGTAGTGTAATTCTGAAACACACTGACGTATGGGACACACACCCATCTCAATCTTCGACGTCCATTTACTGCCGGAAATATGTGAAGAACGAAATTTTGTGAATTATGATAAATTCTAACATGTGAGGAATCACGCTGCGAAGCCCGAGTGCGCGAATTTAGATCCAGCCTGTATAAGCACGCTAACGGCCTCGGAATGACAGTCATGTACTTCAAAATGGCAGATTAGATATCTGCCGAAAGTTCGTGGGCAGTAAATCACATGACGCGGCTTGTAACCCGAGAAGATTTTATTAATGGATATCGCCGTGAAAACATGCACTCATACATTCATCTAATACTATTAGCATATATTATATTTTGAATAAACAGGAATATATATGCATGTGGCGTCTGTTCCGAAAGAACAGGCGTCACTTCTGATTCTGCAGTTTTCAAAGCTGTAATGGGCAAAGCTGTAAAAGTGTACCCAGCCTGGATTCGAACCCGGGTCTCCTGCTTTCTTGTAAGTTGCGCTGACCCCTACACCCCTAGGGACATAGTGGTCAGCGCACCTGCAAGGACTACCTAAGTACGCCTCTCGTCAGATACGTGTGTCAATGACGGGCAATGATCCTTTCGTTAGTGGGAAGGGGTGGACAAGTTTGTGGCCCTTACTCTTACGGTTCGAATCCCGGCTCGGTACACATTTTCAGCTTCGCCCATTCGCAATTGAAGTCATATATTCTGTGAATATAAAACAATAACAACTGCAGGATCAGAAGTGATGCCTGTTCTTTCGGAACTGACGCCACATGCATATACAGGGTGTTTCACTAAGTATGTTTGCCTCTGTAACTTATAAAATAATAGGTGACGGAAAATTTTAATGCGGTAGGTCAACACAAAAAATGTTATACTTTATGCGGAGCTATGAACATAGTTTATTGTATCATTTTCCAAAGAGTTAGCACAAAGATATAATTTTTGAAATGGAACAATAGTTTTTTATATCGTGCATTGGATTCGTTGAAACCAGATGCGTCCAAATCAATTTAAACTACATTCCTAGCACTGTTAGTTTGGGAACTACAACCCTTCAAAGTTTAGGGTGCGGAGGCTACGACAGCGTAGCTCACTAGCTGGTGGTCATGAGACAGTGGGCCGTGCCCCAGGGGCTAGCCACTCGGCCAGTCAGCTTCGCTATCGCAGCCTCCGCCCTTGGAAATTTGAACTAACAGTGACAGGAATGTAGTTTAAATTGATTTGGAAGCAGCTGGTTTAAACGAATCCAATACACGATAGAAAAACTATTGTTTCAATTAAAAATTATATCTTTGTGGTGTAACTCTTTGGAAAATTATACAATAAACTATGTTCATAGCTCCGCAGAAAGTGTAACATTTCTTGCGTTGATGTACCGCATTAAAATTTCCCGTCACCTATTATTTTATAAGTTACAGAGGCAAACACACTTAGTGAAACACCCTATATATAATATGCCGATGAATGCCAAATGGTCCTTTCGTTAGTGGGAAGGGGTGGGCAAGTTTGTAGCCCTTACTCTTACGAAAATTAGTTTCATAACTATGAGTGTGAGAACTGTGGGCAAGCTGAAGCTGGGAATTTGTATCTGACGGGAGGCGTGCTTAGGTAGTCCTTGCAGGTGCGGTGACCACCGTGTCCCCAGTGGTGTAGGGGTCAGTGCAACTGCCTAGAAAGCAGGAGACCCGAGTTCGAATCCCGGCTGGGTACACATTTTCAGCGTTGCCTATTCGGATTTGAAAAGAGGACTATATTTGTCTAAATTAATTTGCTCCACCAGGAGCATTTTTTGCTGGTTTAAATCCTGTGCTATGATTATGGGTTTGAATGGTAAGATCAAAACTTGTCACCATTCAATGTACATCTACATCTACATAGATACTCTGCGAATCACATTTAAGTGCCTGGCAGAGGGTTCATTAACCACTTTCATAACTTTTCTCTACCGTTCCATTCTCTAATAGCGCGCGGGAAGAAAGAACACCTAAATCGTTCCGTTTTCGATCTGATTTCTCTTATTTTATTGGGATGGTCATGTCTCCCTAAGTAGGTGGGTGCTAGCAAAATATTTTCACATTCATAAGTAAAAGTCGGTGATTGAAACTTCGCAAACAGATCACGCCGCAATGAATAACGTCTTTCTTTTAATGATTTCCACCCCAATTCGTGCAACATTTCCGTGACGACTTCCCCCCGTAACGTGATAAAACAAAACGAGCTGCCCTTCTCTGAACCTTCTCAATATCTTCCGCCAGTCCCACCTGCTGAGGGTCCCACAAGGGGCAACAGTACTCCAGGAGAGGACGCACAAGTGTGATGTAGGCAGTCTCTTTGGTGGAGCTGTTGCATCTTCGAAGCGTTCTGCCAATGAAACGTAACCTTTGATTCGCCATCCCCACAATATTTTCTATGTGTTCTCTCCAGTCAAAGTTGTTCGTAATTGTAACTCCTAGGTATTTGGTAGAATTTACGACCTTAAGGTTTGACTGATTTATCGCGTAATTGAAGTTCAGCGGATTTCTTTTAGTGGTCATGTGTATTATTTTTACACTTTTCTTTATTTCGTGTCAATTGCCAATTTTCGCACCAAGTAGAAATTTTGTCTAAATCGCTTTGCAGTTGCTTTTGATCCTCTGTCGACTTCACTAACCGATAAACGACAGCATCATCCGCGAAGAGTCTAAGGGAGCTATTCAGATTGTGTCCTAAATCGTTTATAGACACGAGGAAGAGTAGAGGACCTATAACGCTCAATAAATCGGAATTGGATTTGGGACGTTTTAAAATTAGTTTGTCGGTGTTTCTTGGGGGCTCGCATTACTCCCAATATTCGGGCTGTCTGGGAGCTCTGGCAGCAGTGATGGCAGGAGACTGTTCCTCTGGCCCTTGAGCCAGTGATCGCCTGGATCAGGCTGCCTGCAGCGGCCGGCGCTCGGTCCAGCTACTTTGTAGGCCGCTGTGGTGCGGGGACATCCGCCCCCGGGGATGAGGCGGCTGCCGGCTGCGCTCTGAAGAGCCCTGTTGGACAGCCCGCCCCCCTGGGCTGGGCCCTCTGGTCCGCCGCTGAATTATTTATGGCCGGGTGCTGGAGGCGGCGGCCGTCGCCGCCCCCGGCCAGTACATAATAATGCGCCTCTGCATCACGAGGGGCCCTTTTATGCTCCTCCCCTCAAGGGTTAACACTTTTTGCTCGACGTCTCCCGTCTTGGCGACATCCTGATGCTATCGGACCATCGCGGCGACATCCTTCACTTGTGATATTACGTCATCACGGAGACTTACGGTGGCTGTAGTGGATCCCTTCAATGGAAATAAATACTCGAGGGGAGACCGTAGAGTTCGCGACGACGTGGAGACGATTTCAGATCAGTCTCCCATTACCAATAATGCTGATTTCTGTCGTTCGTATGACCCATTACTTCTGAAACATAGGTTCGTCTATTTTTGGCCCACTTTAGGTTACGGTAGCAAATGTTCAAATGTTTGTAAAGTCTATGGGACTTAACTACGGGGTCATCAGTCCCTAAACTTACAAACTACTTATGAACTAACGAATTCTAAGGACGGCACAAATATCCATGCCCGAGGGGGGATCCGAACCCCCGACCGTATTGGCCGTGCAGACCGTGACTGGAGCGGCTCAGTCCCCTCGGCCACCGCGGTAGCAGAAAAATACTCTTCTACAAGAGATATGTCGATGACATCCTGATTATTTTCAATGGCACCCTAGCTGATGTAACAGTTCTAGTTTACGAATTCAACAACTTACACCCGAAACTAACCTTTACACATGAAATAATGAACTCCTCCAGTGTCTTAAATTTTTTGGACCTACAGTTACAGTTAGCTGAAAACAAAGTGGTATTCCATATCTATAGGAAACCGACCACAAGTGACTCAGTCATACGTGCATCTTCGTGCCATCCATGGCAATACAAAATGAGCTTTTTTAAATCTATGATTAAAAGAATTTTTTAGATTCCCCTTTCTGAAACTTACGTCAATAAAGAAATAAATAATCTGAAATACATCGCCGAAATGAATGGTTACAACTCGTCATTGGTTCGCAAAATGTATAATAAAGAACGTTCTAAAGATATACCACAGCTTCACTCGGTAACACCTGACGATGAAGTTAAACGCATTCCCATTCCTTTCATGGGATATTTTTCTTATGACCTGACTAAAATCTTTCGTGGCAGAAATGTACAAGTCGTATTTAGCAGTCCTTTGAGCATACAGAAAATTCTCCCACACAACGAACAAACCAATAAAGACAGATACCTTTCCTCAGGAGTCTACAAACTACAATGTCCAGAATGCCCAGCTGAATATATAGGAGAGACAGGCCGGACCTTTAAAGTACGTTTTACTGAGCACCTTCTTACAAAAAAGGCCAACTCAAAAAACGTTCCACTTTTGCGGAACACACTAAAGCATCCGATCATCAACAACCTACCATTGACAACATGCAAATCTTACATGTAGCTTAGAAGGGGCGTAAGCTAAATTTACTGCCTTTGCGATCGTCTTTTGACCGCTCTAAACTTAAATGAAAATAACGGCTAAACTATTCATCTTACATGAAAATTGAATAACCGAATTTGTAGAGCAGAAAATCCTCTACAACTTTGCTCTCTCATGTTTCTTTTTCATATCTCGTAGCGTTTCAAAGATATTTGCAAAAATAACGGCGATTTTGGGATGTATGTCTGTCTGTCTGTCCGTCCGTCTGTCCATAACGTGTTCCCTCTTTTTGAGACGAACCGTTCAACCGATCAGCACCAAATTCTACAGACATGATTTTAGGCCGCCAGAGACCGGAACCTCCCTTTTTCAAATTTTTCGGACAAAAAATACGACAGTAAAACAAAACAAAAAAGCGGTTTGTAATATAATTGTAATTGCAAACGAACCGTTCATCTGACACAAATTGAATAACCTAATAGGTAGAGGAGAAAATTCTCTACAAGTTATCTCCCTTATGTTTTTTTCACATCTCGTATCGTTTGAGACATATTCGCAAAAATAACGGAGATTTAACACCCTCCATTGAATAACGAAAACCAGCCGTTCGGAGATGTCACGTGACATTCCTCGCGTATTTGATGATTTTCTTATTGTAACTTACACGTTGTCATTTCAAAGCAATGGCATACTGAGGAATTAACAAAAACACGTCGTTCTTTGTACGATAAATGATAATCTAATGTCTACAAATGCCATGTTAATATCAGTTAACAACGGCCATCAATAGTATGAGATTAAAGAACTCCTGTTTTGATTTATAGCCGTAGCGTAGTGGGAAAAGGTCCTGGGCTGTGATGCTAAAGATCGGTGGTTCAAAACCCCAATTTTTTTTCCTCAAAGTGTTTCAGACACTCTTATTAATTAATTTATTATTATTTAGATTATTATTTTGGTCCAAAATGTTTGCAAAAACTTATAAAACTACAAATCTAAAGTGGGCCGTAAAACACGTCAGTGCGATTTTTTCTCTATGTTCTTTGCACGGTCTCGTGGTGATACAAATGAATGAAATCTTCTGGAGCCTCCACCTGCATAAGGAACTTATAATCACACGATCTTTCGGCCAAGCTCTATTCAGCCATTGTCAAGAGATCAGTGACTGCTGCATCGTATTTACCTTGCGTTATGTAGCCGCGTTGCTGGCTGTGACGTCACTATAGCTAGCTTCCTCTCCATACACGTATGGACGGAAGTATTCACATACAGTCTTGTTTACTGTATCTCCTGCCTTTATAATGAAGGTGATAAACTGTCGATTTTGTTATGTCCATTATGCATGTTCCCCAAATATCTGCGTATACAAAAATTTATTTAAACGCAAGGTACTGGTTGAAAGCCAGAGACTCTAACGCTGATGTGTGTTCTAGTCAACGAGGTTAGAATCTCTGGAGATGCTCTAACGTTGAATTAGTGAAGCCAGAAAACTACTCGCTCCAGCATTTGTTTGTGACCAAAACATTTGTCGTAGTGCGCAGGTATAATAGTTCTAATCGTTGAAATGTACCTCATATCTAAGTAATTACTTCAAAGTGACTGTCAATTTAGTGACTATACGTACAAAAGGGAATATTCACACAGGGTTTCAAGCTAGAAATCTTTGTTTTGGGCACAAAAGCATGGTCCCTCTGGCTTCGACCAAATGCCGTTCTCAGCATAATTAATGCTGCGTCCCTTTATTCTAACCTCCTTGGTTCTAGTTTACACAGAGAGAAGTATTGACACACCGGCGGTAGAGTGCAAACACATCACCAAAGTTCCAAGCTGAATGTCGCAGAGTGAAGACAGTAGCAAGGTCTGTGTGTCGAACACGTAAATACGCCACTGACAACAACATAGGTAGAAAATGTAGAGGATGATAATAGTAATGATGCATGAAGAGGTTAAATCATATGCCGAAATAGTAACGATAGTTAAGAGGACCCGTTATACACTGTGCAGTGTTGTTAACAGGTGCAAGAAAACCAAACCATTGATAAATGTGCATCGTGACCACGTCACGTTTCAGAAAATGAAGAGAAGCACATTGTAATGATTATTAAGGAACACCTATAATAATATCATCAGGAATTGAAGCACAAACACAGGAGCTTCATGGGAAACAAGTTCAAATCAAATGTTCAAATGTTTGTAGAACTTTTGGGACTTAACTACGGGGTCATCAGTCCCTAAACTTACAAACTACTTATGATCTAATTAAGACTAAGGACGGCACAAATATCCATGCCCGAGGGGGCATTCGAACCCCCGACCGTAGTGGACGTGCAGACCGTGACTGGAGCGCCGCAGTCCCCTCGGCCACCGCGGCCGGCGAAACAAGTTCACCCAAGGATGGTTTATCGTTCGAGTTCCAAGAAAGAGGTCCTACATAAACTAGGCAAATAGGAAGAAGAAGTTGCAATTTGCAATTAAATATGTGACGAAGGACACAGAGTTCTGGAACAGAGTTATTTTCTCTGACGATGCCCATATTCTGCGTGGAGAAGACGAAATATCCAGTAGGAACCTGATAATATGGCCATGGTCTAGGGGTGCATGGCTACGTCAGATGTGGGGAACCTGGTATTTATTGATGGAACTATGGATCAGTATGTGTGTATATTTTGAAGAGAAATTTGACAATCAGTGCTGAAAAACTAGGTTTGAATGCTGTCTACCATTTCCAACAGGACCATGATCTAAAACATACATCATACAATGTACGTTTATGGATTCTGTATAGTACTCCCCAAACCCTATAAACACCACCTCAGACATGAATCCTATTGAACATTTGTCGGATGAATTAGAAAGAAGATTCTGAAAACATCATATTTCCAGTGAAACACAACTGTAGGAAGTGACTGTTCTAGCTTGGTAAGAGTTGACGCAGCTGTAAAAAAAAAAAAAAAAAAAAAAAAAAAAAAAAAAAAAAAAAGGAAATAAATAAATAAAACTAATAATAAAAAAATAAAAGTCAATGCAGGACATGCTGAAGGCTGTTATTAGAATCAAGGGAATGAATACACTCTGTTAGATGTATGGAATTAATCGAAGAGCCCAACATAAGTGACTGTGTGAATACTTATGACCGTCTATTGTTATAGTATAGTTAATACTTTAATTATTTTTAGAAACACTACCAATGATTATTTATCTTCTAGTGTGATTAAAGGGATATACGAGGGCCATTCCAAAAGAAATGCTCACTATTTTTTTTTTTTAATACAGTTATCATTCTGCGTGTCTGAAAGTTTTACAGCGTGTACATTCATCCGTCTCGCATGTTTTCACACTTAGTTCAACCTGTTCCCGTGAGTGGCGCCATCATAGCGTGTCTTCAAGACGGCTGCTACACTTGAAGTTCGTCAGAAGCAACGCGCTGTCATTGATGTCCTGTGCTATGAAAACGAGACAGTGGGAAAAATCCACAAGAGATTGAAAAAGGTGTATGGAGATGCTGCTGTCGATCACAGTACAGTTAGTCGTTGGTCAAGCAGGTTACGTGATGAAAGCGGGCACGGCAATATTGAGGATTATACTCGCAGCAGCAGGCCTCGTACTCGTTCCAGGCAGTTGAGAGGGTTAGGGATCAAGTTGAGGAATGAGAATACTGTTCCTAAACTGTTAACCTTTCAAACATGTGGGATAAAAAATATATATATATATAAAAAATACAGCGTGGTTTTCTTTTGGAGTGAGGGTACAAGGAGAAAAGATATTCCAAGTTGGTCGCTTGTATGCACAAATGTTATAGCTAGTCTAAACATTAGATGTACGTATTACATAAGCTGATGTGTGATTACTTCTGTCCACCTGCCCCGCGGAATAGCCGTGCGCACTAAGGCGCCTTGGTAAGGTGCGCGCGGCTGTTCCACGTCGGAGGTTGGAGTCCTCCTCGGGCATGGTGTTTGTGTTGGTCTTAGGATAAGTTAGTTTTAGTAGTTTGTAACCATAGGTAACGATGACCACTGCAGTTAAGTCCCATAACTTCAGAAACATATGAACATCCTATATGTCCACCAGTGTATACGGAAATGTTTACGTACCGACTCCGCCGCGTCCAGTTCCTGGCCGCTGGTCGTGACGTCACTGAAGCTCGCGTCCTTCCCTGTGAGATGATGTTTACGTCCCGTCCACTTCAACTATGCTATGGACTTGGTGGCTGTGCTGAGCTGCAGGGCGAAGTCCATATTAATGGAGTTCTTAGATATTTTAACTTTAATGGCTCCGTTTATAACACTAATCGCAAAATAAAATTTTGAAATCCTTGAAATCTATGGGACGAAATTGCTGAGGTCATCGGTCCCTAGACTAACAAACAATTTAAAGTCACTAAACTAAGTTGTCGTATGCTAAGCCGGCCACGGTGGCCGAGGAGACTGAGGCGCTCCAGTCACGGTCTGCACGGCCACTACGGTCGGGGGTTCGAATCCCCCCTCGGGCATTGATATTTGTGCCGTCCTTAGTCTTAGTTAGTTCGTAAGTAGTTTGGGTTTGTAAGTTTAGGGACTGATGACCCCATAGTTAAGTCCCATAGACTATAAAAACATTTTTTGTTGTATGCTAAGAACAGCACACACGTCCATTCCAAAATCCCTTCGTTCTTGCAATGATATATGTTTCGTCGAAATGACTTCAGTGTATACTTTCTGCCACGGCTGATTTTTATGGGTAGTGAAGACGTAAGCATCTCTCGTGTTCCGTCCGAAGTTGTTCCACCGTGAACACAGTTTGTCCAGCATTTGGTGCGCCTCGGTTGCACAGTGGTAGAGTGCCAGACTACAAATCCAATCACCAGTATCTCCTCCGTACCATGCATGCGATGGGCTTTCCGCCTCGGTTCGTAACTATTTTGCAACATATGATAACGAACAATACATCCCAAATCATCATCAATGGACAGCCTACCAGGAAAATAGAAGTGGCCAGCTCTGTTAGACAGGGTTTTCCAGTTTCTATGGCGCTCTTTTCCATCGCAATTGAACCCCTGCTTGCCACGCTGATGCAGCGTCTACAAGGATTACAAATACATGGAAACAAAATAGTTTGCAAGGCCTATGCGGATGATGTAGGTTTCCTTGTCATCAACAGACCTGAAATAGAGACCGCTTTGCAGATCGTACAACAGTATGAACGTGCATCTGGCGCGCTGCTCAACAGAACAAAATCTGGAATTTTTAATATCGGCCGTGGTTTAGGGCCACATCCATCTGGACATCTACGTAAGCTGACGGTTTTCAAGTGCCTAGGTATTGACTTTCACAATACTATTCGTCGTACCATAGCAGCAAACTACAAGGCACTGTTAAATAAACTACGCGCCTGTGCACAGACATACAGTATCAGGAAACTCAATGAAATCCAGAAAGTAACAGTAGCCAACATCTGCCTAACTGCAAAACTTAATTATGTCGCTCAAGTCCTGCCCATACCTGCAACTATGACAAAACAATTCATGTCCGCACTTGGCCATTTTGTCAGTCGCGGTCACATTTTCAAAGTGCATTATGACACCCTAACGCTTCCGCCGATAAGTGGGGGTCTCAATCTCACGGACATTGGTAAGAAGGCACAGGCGTTATACATCGCTAAAACTACTGAACAATGGAAGAATTGTACCAACAGTCTTGTTGCACACTTGTTGGATGAAATAGCTGCGGCTGACCTCAGTCCACCCATCAGTGTACAACATGTCCCGAACGGACTTTATCACTTGAAATACTTTCTATTAGAGTATAGCTATTTACAAGCACGAATCCCCGATGTCACAAGGAAGAAAGTTAAAGACATATACTGCGAATTAATGAAAGATAAAAAGAAAAACAACATAGAAGACAAATACAGATCTCACAACTGGAAGATAATTTGGGAAAATATCCATTGTCGCAACTTACCTTCCACGATGAAGACTACGTGGTACTTAGTTGTAAATCGCAAAATTGCAACTAACACAAAACTTTACAACATCCACCTGGCAAACTCACCACTTTGTACCACGTGCGACGTATTGGATACCGAAGAACACCGATTCGGATGCGACAAAGTCAAAGAAATATGGATGTATATAAGACGGAAATTGGCATCCATCAGCAGAACGTCGCCAAACTACATAACAGCTTCCGATTTTCTTTTCCCAGAAGACGTACCGTTCCCCAAAACAAAAAGAAACGCCATCAGCTGGCTAAAGGGGGCATCGGTCCACTACATTTTTTCAAACACGGACATGAAATTGGAAGATTTCTCGGTATACCTTACCACGGAGCATCACAAGCTGATGAAAACAAGACATTACAAGAAACATTATGCTAATTTCTTACTAAACACATTACCATGACAAGGAAGGAAGGAAATTTTTATTTACACAACATTCCTTATATGTTTGTTTCGAAGCCAAATTTATATATCGCCATTGTTTTACCTTTCCTTCAGTTCAGGAGTCAAAGTATTATGTTTTAATATTGAGGACAGGATGGTCCCCACGTTTACCGAAAGATAGGACATGCTTTTAATTTCTGTTGGTTTATTTTGAACAGTTAAATGGCAACATTAACAAGAGAAAAGATTTTAGGTTTTAAACGGCAATGGAGCCATAAGACCTTTCAGGTCAACATAAACATGGAGGCAGAAATACTTATTTTTTCCTTGGAAGAAGACATTTAGTTATTTAAGAAGAAAAAAAAAAAAGAAAAAAAAGTGGTAGAGTGCCAGACTACAAATCCAAAGATCGCGGGTTCGAGCCCCGCCAGGTCCTAGGATTTTTATCTGTTACTTTCCACTTCTTTCACCTCTGGCAATATTGCCCATGTGAAAAATACCGAGTAGCACCGTGGTTCCGAACCCACGTTAAACTGTAGATCTCCCTATAATTGGCTGGGTAAGTCAGTTCGAAGGTCGGAGGAAGGCAACGGCATACCACCTCCAAACAGGACCATGCCTAGTAAAGCACTGTGGTGTTCAAACGAATCTCCGGATTGTTGACTGCTTTACCTTTTTAATAGCAGTCACATTAGCATGGCATCTTGTAAAGTAGTAGTGTTTTGAACCTTAGATGGTCTCTTATAGACCTCATCAGTTATCATTCATTTGCTGAGAGCCTGAACACAGGAGCCGGCATTGTAATCAATTCACTAATTGAGAATAAAGAAGTAATATACACATTTGTAACTTAATATATTTTAAATATAATATGCCTGATTTTTTAAAATGAAAGACTTATGTTTATGCAACATAACATAAAGCAGTCATCGATCCTAAGTTTGTTTCGAACACCACAGCACATTACTTTAGCAGGCATAGTCCTGTTGCAGGCAGCATGAACTTGTATTCCTCCGACTTTGTACTGAGCCTGTCAGTTACAGAAGGACCAACATTTTGACTAAAGACAGCCTTAGTAGGCTCTTTGGGCTGAACAACACTGTCAGAGTTTAAGGAAGTCGTACCTAACGGATAAAATACCAACGTTTGACAGTGCGGATCTAACCCTTGTGCCGCAAAACAAACGCATCGCTACTGCATCACTGAAATTAACGATACCAACATTTGGAGCTTGTACTTGGGAAAAATAACAACTGTAGTTTCCTAATGCTTTCAGCCGTTAGCAGTAACTACATGGCAAAGCAACGTTAGCATGTTACATGGCCAGCTTAGTGAATCATACCGGCTGTTTTCCCTATAACTTCTGAATAGGCTGCTGCCTCTCTTCAGAAACCACACATTTGTCTGGCCTCTCCACAGATACCCCTCCGCTGTAGTTGCACCTACGGTAAGGCTATCTACATCGTTGAGTGCCTCAACGACCCCCCCCCCCCCCCCACTTCAGCAATTGTGGTTAATTAGGGTGGATCATAAAAGTCAATAGTTGAGAAATGATGTTTCGATAAAGGTAACTTGCTTGGAAGGGATGCAGTTGTTAAGCAAGTAATAACGGAAGACAGTACTAAGCAGCGAAGGAAATGGTGTAATGAACATAAGAACTGGAGCCTCCCTGACTGGAAGAATGTGATATGGGCCGATGAATCATTTTTCACATCGCTGCCAATAAACAACCGGGTTTAGATATCCGAAAGAAAATGAAAAACCCTGTCAAATTGGACAGGGCTCCATAAAGATTTTCTCATCTGTAAGTGGTATATAACTTGTTAGTCATGAACTGTTGGCTGAAACTGAAAAAACTGTAGAAAGGTAGGAAAATAAGGAGATGGGACCTAGATAAATTGAAGGAACGTGAAGTTCTGGAGAATTTCAGAGGAAGATTTAGGAAACAATTGACAGAAACAGGGGAAAATAAAACAATAGAAGAGGAATGGGTAGCATTGAGAGATGAAATAGTGAAGGCAGCAGAGGACAAAATAAGTAGGATGGCAAGACCTACAAAAAATCCTTGGGTATCACAGGAAATACTAAATTTAATTAATGAAAGGAGAAAATATAAAAATGCAGTAAATGAAATAGGCAAAATGGAGTACAGACGACTAAGAAATGAGATTGACAGGAAGTGCAAAATGGCTAAGCAGGAGTGGCTAGAAGCCAAATGCAAATCTGTAGAAGAATGTATAAGAAGGGGAAAAGTAGATAACGACTACAGTAAAATAAAAGAGACATTTAGGGACAAGAAAAGCAAACTCTACGAATATCAAGAACGCAGATGGGAAACCAGTTCTCAGCAAAGAAGGGAAAGCAGAAAGGTGGAAAGAGTACATAGAGCAGCAAGGAAAGGCAAACTAACATTTTTAGCTTTTGTAGATTTGGAGAAAGCGTTTGACAATGTTGACTGGAATACACTCTTTCAAATTCTGAAGTCAGCAGGGGTAAAATACAGTTATTTATAACTTGTACAAAAGCCAGACCGCAGTTATTAGACTCGAAGGGCATGAAAGAGAAGCATCAGTTGGGAAGGGAGTAAGACAGGGTTGTAGCCTTTCTCTGATGTTATTCAATTTGTACATCGAGCAGGCGGTGAAGGAAAGCAAGGAAAAATTTGGAATAGGGATTAAAGTTCAGGGGGAAGAAATAAAAACATTGCGTTTTGCTGATGATATTGTAATTCTGTCAGAGACAGCAAAGGACCTGGAAGAGCAGTTGAATGGAATGGACAGTGTGTTGAAGAGAGCGTATAAAATGAACATTAACAAGAGCAAAACAAAAATAATGTAATGCGGTCTTAGAAAATTAGATTAGGTAACGAAACAATGAAGGTAGTAGATGAGTTTTGTTACTTGGGGAATAAAAATGACATGCGATGGTCGCAGTACTGAGGATATAAAATGCAGATTGGCAACGGGAAGAAAAGCATTTTTGAAAGATAGAAATTTGCTAACATGGAATATTAATTTAAGTGTAAGGAAGTCTTTTCTGAAGGCATTTGTGTGGAGTGTTGCCTTGTACGGGAGTGAAACATGGACGATAAGCAGTGCGCACAGGAAGAGAATAGAACCTTTTGAAATGTGGTGCTACAGAAGAACGTTGAAGATTAAGTGGGTAGATCGCATAACTAATGAAGAGGTACTGAACAGAATTGGTGACAAAAGGAATTTTTGGCATACCCTGACCAAAAGAAGGGATCGCATGGTAGGACACATTCTTAGACTAGACATCGAGGAAACGTCAATTTAGCATTGGAGGGAAGTGTATGGGGTGAAAATCGCAGAGGGAGACCAAGAGACAGGTATAGTAAGCAGATTCAAGTGGATGTGGGTTGCCGTTCTTATGAGGAGATGAAAAGGCTTGCTCAGGATAGAGTAGGATGGAGAGCTGCATCAACCAGTCTCCGGACTGAAGACCACAACATCAACAACAAGTGGTTTCTGTCATTACCCTGACATTACTCTGGTCGGATAACTGTGAATGAATGTCTCACTCTACTTGACAGCAGATATAATGAGGAAACTCCAGTGTGAGACGCTGGGAGAGAGACGTACCATATCGCCATACTGGCTTGTGTCAAAGTTCAGAGAACGAACGTTTAAGACTCAACCAAACTATTGCTTCCACCTACGTATTTTCCGCGAAGCGGTCACAAGTATAAGAGATATTCGGGCCCACGTGGAGTCACACAGGCAATCGCGAACAATAAGCGAAGTGGAAGAAGCAAGTAACAATTATACCATTGTACCCTCCCTCACACACCGTGACTTAGGTGGCGTAGTAGGGATGTGTATGCAGACCTTAGTCTATAGCAGGCAAGCGCTCTTTCGAATTAGCTACCTGTGCACGCCTCACTACCAGGCCTGATAACCTTAGTTCTTCCAATACCTCGTCTCATATCTTCCGAACTTCGCAGAAGTTCTGCAAATCATGCAGAACTAGCAATCCTACAAGAAAGGCTATTGTGTGGGAATGGCCTATCCACAGCTTAGACGATGTTTCCCGAATGAATCTCGAAGTTACGAGAAGAGATATTGTCGGAAATAAGGCTGTGAGAACGGAGTCTAGTGCGTGTCAGGGAAGCCCACTAGCTAGAACGCTTGCCTGAGAAAAGATACGTCGGGCCGTAAGATTTTTCCGAATTGAACAACAAGACGAAATAAATTGGGAAAGAATAATACATTGAATATACATGTCCATACGAGTTTCCTAAACTACATGAAATATCCAAATATCTCTCTTTCGGTGGATTAATTAATAATGATCTTCCGCTGCTAGTTGTAATGTAGGGTTAAATCATTAGCGTGTCCGTCGCCGTAGCTCAGTGGCAGCGTCGCTGACTACCACGCAGGGGGCCAGGGTTCGATTCCTGGCAGGGGACTGGGTTTGTGTGTTGTCCCAATTATCAGCATCTCATCATCACTGGCACGTAAGTCGCCCACGCGGCGTCAAATAGAAAGACTTACACTCAGGCGGCCGAACAATCCCGTAAGGGATCTCCCGGCCACGAATGCCGTGCGCTCATTTCATTAGAGTTTTTAGCGCATTTGGTACACTAACAGTTTAAAGTGTGTGAGATTGTTTCCCTCCTCCTTCCGATGCCTTATACCTCCCAGATCGTTTCGTGTTGTTTTATTCTTACTGGGCACGTTAATAGTAATATAGTTGTAGAACAGCTGAAACATTCGTACTACATTACATCTTAATATCGGTTTTCACCCAGTCAGTTCAACATAAATCGCCACGTAAGGGTTAAGAAACTATAGTTCATGCTTTATAGTGTTCATATTCTGAAAAATCTTTGAAACTATTAAATAATTCCAGATCAGATTATTCTTCACAAGCTGGTAGTTGAAGAAAAAAATATGCCTCTCCCACATGTCGCCAAGGAAAGTGTTGTGAAGCTGTATATATTAAACATTGGCTGAAACCCTATGACACAAAACACCATGACAGAGCAAAAAAAAAAAAAAAAAAAAAAAAAAAAAAAAAGGCCTCAGAGCAAATAATTCAGTTCCATATCCCTTCACTTTCAAGACAATTCTGCGACTTAATGTAGAGTGTAACAATTTTTTCTCTGCCGTTCCATTCTCTAGGGCAGGCGGGAAAAAGGAACAACATAAGCTCGCCGTTTTCCATGTGGTTACTTACTTTTTTCTTTCTTTTACCTATTTATTTATTTTTTATCATGCGTCCTAACCTAAGTGGATGCTAAGAAAATATTACGAAAGAAATTTCTCAGACAGACCTGGGCGCACTTGTCGAAACGAATAACGCCTTCTTTTAATGTTCAAATGTTTGTAAACCTATTGGATCAAACTGCTATGGTCATCAGTCCCAAGGCTTACAAACTACTTATACTCACTTAAGTAAGGACAACACACACACCCATGCCTGAGGGAGGACTCGAACCTCCAGTGCCAACGGCCGCCCAGTTCGGAGCAAAATGACCTAGACCACGCTACCATTTCGAGCGGCCCCTGTATTCCGATAATACAAATGAAGCTGCCCTTCTATGGACTTTTCTGTCCTCCGTGAGTTCCAGTTACTGAAGCTCCTACAATGCGTAGCAATACTTCAAAATATGTCGTAAAAATATAGTGTAGACAGTTTCCTTGATAGGACTATTGCATCTTCTAAGCTGCCTTTGGTTCGCCATCCTCACAATACATTCTGTTTTATTTCTAATTTAAGTTGTTCAAAATGGTAGTTCCCAGGCTTTAATTTGAATTTGAGGTCTTTAAATTCGTCTGACTTTTTGTGTATATCAAGTTTAACAGATTTATTTCATTGTTCATATGGATTACATCATGCTTTTCATTATTTATGGTTGATTTTGATCTTCATGTGACTTTACTAACCGATAAACTACAGCATCATCCGCGAACAGTCTAAGAGAGCTGTTCACATTGTCTCCTATGTCTTCTTCTTCTTTCTTTTTATATATAAAGCAGTGTCCGTGTGTTTGTGTGTACGTATTGCATGCAAATCTAATTTTTTGTTCCAATCTTTATGAAATTTTGCACACTAAGCTTCAATCTATTAGGACGGTCGCGGTAAGTGTAAGAATCACGTACAACACACATTTCACACGATGTGTCATAAAGAAAGAGATGCGCAAAAATATTGATGCATCTAGCGACTATGCTGCACATTTACTCCTAAACCCATGTACCGATTTCAACCAAATTTTGTACACATATTTCTTATCGTGAGGTAACAGTAATTATTGCTGTAGGGTAAGATACACATACGATCCACGGTTCAGGAGGTATAAAGTCATTAACAATAGGAGTTGCAAGAAACTGCCCCATAATGCGACGAGACATTATAAGTACACTATATGAGAATAACAGTTCTTAGTGACTTGCAACAAACTTTAAACGCAATTTCAAACCTTTATTAAACTTTTTCTCGCTGACAACCACATCCAAATAATGAAAAGAAAAAGTTTCTCGCTTACTACTTTTCCGCTATTCATAGAGGAAAACTACAGCTTTCGGTACAACGTTATAATTTATAATTTCTACACTACAAATTGTACTTGCAGGAAATATACACACATACATCTGAATATATATTCGAAATGGTAACAGTACGACACGTAGTACATGAGATATGAGGATATAAACAGTGACGTTCATGGAAAACAGCCCCATCAAGCATTACGTTTTAATCTATTACTTCTTTACTACAGATTTTACCGACATACAGCACTTATACAAATGCATATATATATATATCTGCAAAAGTATAGAGTTGTACAACATATAATTCAAAAAATAGGAGCTCATATATACTGCGATCGGTAAAAACCGATCGTATAATGTACTACGTTTTAAACATTTACTACTAAGACACTCCTGTATTCCAGACTGCTTAAGGAAATTCCTGAAAGCTGACAGTGCTGTTGACAACTTTGAACCATCTTTGTACTGTGTAGCGCACACAGCTGTAGGCGACATCAATATACTGATATAGAGCAACCATGAATGAGACAGTGTACATCCAAAGAATGCCAATTATTTCCGGCAGATCTACATTTTAACTACAAATACTGCAGTTTCCAGTGAGACTTGCATTTTCCATTACTTCTATTACGATTAATAAAGCACAGGACACTCTATTCAGTACTGTGGAGTGTATTTGACATCTCCGTGTTTCTGTTATGGACAACTTTATGTCGCTTGCTCAGGGGTGGACTCACCAAAGAAATTACTCGCATCCTGTACAAGTAACAAGACTTGAATAAATGAACGCCGGGTTTTCATCGAGTCGTTTATCAAGATTAGGCACAGTAGAGGCGCTATAACACTTCCCTGTGTAACGCCAGATATCACTTGCGTTTACCGTCTATTACTACATAATGTGTCCTTTCTCAAAGGAAATCACGAATCCAATCGCAATATTCCATAAGCATGCAACCTGATTAGAAGACGGTTGTGAGGAACAGCATCAAAAGCTCCCTGAAAATCTAGAAGTATGGAATCTATTTCAGATTCCTTGACGTCACTTCCTATGAGTAAAGAGCTATCTGTGTTTCACAAGAACGATACACTGTGAATTCATGTTGACTATGGATCTAAACTTACCCGATAAACTTACAGCTGAGAATGTGTATCGGAAGCGGCGATTAACATTATTTCAATAGCAGAAAACGAATTTAGGTCCAATATAACTCACATTTTCGATTTTCTCTCCATTTCTGTTATTGGAACATAAGCTGGTGCAATTGTTATGATGGTTTCAGTACTTTTTCATTAGTTGACAACCTAATACCTCACGGGATTCTGTTTTGTGGATTAGATTAAAAATAGTGACACAGCATGCTATTCACATCATGGAATTTACTGATGACAAACTGTTACTGTAAAAATGTAAAAAGCAATTGTTGAACCTTTTTACTGTATTTGACAACTCCACGGAACGTCGGAAAGACAGACCCACACATTTGGTATGATTAGATATACCACAGTTCCACAGGTATGTATATATCAAAAATAAAATGTGTAAGCTGTGGATTTTAGCGCTCATGGGTAGTTAGTGACAGGTACGTTGAGTGGTATTTTTCTGTTTATAGATCTGATGATGACTGCGAGGTCATTTCAAACAGGTCATGTGGTAAACAAATAAGCGATCTTGGAAAAACAGTAAAACAGGTTCCACAATTACGAAGATCGCACCCAGAAACATGTGAAAATTGTTTAAAAAAGTGATTTTTGTATGTGAAATATATTTATCTAAACGTAAAAAACATGTCGATCCCAACACTTCAAAATGTCAGGAATACAGATTTTTCCTTAAGAAAAAAAGAAGCTCCACTGAAGAATTGTGAGGTAGGGAACTTGGGATCAGTGAAGCCACGTTAAGGAGATAATACGCATTGAGCCCCATTACTGTACACTCTCTAATTTACATTACTTGAAGTTAACAGAAAGTGCCACCACTGAGACTATGAACGTACCATTTATAAAATGAACACTTGTTATTGCCTTGTTTCATAAAACTTTATTTTTACGACCTAGGTTTCGGGTTATGAGAACATTTTCAAGAACTGATTCCAAAGTTGTTCCACCATTGAAGACAAACCATTATGATACTACAGGTCTCTGTTTATCGATTTTAACATTGGAAGAAAATACTTTTTCCTTGCGTTTTAGGAACTATTACACTTGCAATACCTTATTAGAATAACCTTAATTATCTATTGTACTAATATTGTGTTTAATGATGTTATCTATTAGTGAAATTACTGATCATTGTTGTACCTCGAAGAAATGAACTGTTTATAGAACAAGACCTTCCTTCTTGCCTATTGTTAGTGATATTGTTGTTATGTACTATGCAGAAGTTACTCATAGCCTGAAAGAGGTGAATAATTGAATTCTGTCTGTTCATTCAGTATCAAATTTGGGGCTGTGCGCATCTGTTTTTTAATCTCCGAAATTTCTAGTTGGGTCAGTTTTGCACCTTTACCTTCTACATGTAAGACTTCTACATCTATGGCCTTTTGTGTTCTTGTTCTAAGCAGTGTTGGGCAAAGGCAGAATCTGGATTTTTTAATCTCCAGCTCCTGTGGTTTTTCCCTAAGCCTGGTACAAATTGACAGACCTTTCTGTCCTATATAACAGGACTGGGCACTCGTTACAACTGATTTTATATACACCACTGTTCATAATGGCTGTCTGTCATTTGAATTGAACAGACTTTTACCTAAGTTATGTGGGACATAGGAATATACTGAAAAGTCCTTTGCTTTCAAAATGTTACATAGCCTATGAAAGGTAACCTACACCATTTAGTTTTTGACTTTTCAGTAAACAAGACAATAACAAGTGTTCAGTTATTTAATTTGAAATGTTTCACCATGAACCGACAGTAGAATCAATCAATATGATTTATAAAATGAGCTGAAACTGACGGCCATCAAGTTCAGTGCAAGCAGTATGTGGGCAAAGAAGACCCTGTCGCTACATGGCAAATATTCATCGTGTGTCTCGTATCACATCACAAACAGCTACAGTTATGGCAACTAATACCATCTCTGTATCCCATGGGGCGCATACACAACTGACTTTAGACATACCCGTAGGGAATAATCAAGGGTTTCAGGTAATGCGAGCTCGCAGTGTATGGAATAGGACCTCTCATTCCTATCCAGCGACCAGTAAATACAGTACCGAGATGGTAGAGAACGTCCACTTTGAAGTGAGGTGGCGCACCCTCATGTTGTATCCGCTGCCTCTCCTCTTCAGATTTATTACGCGTCCTGTCGTGCGAAAATCCAAATACGGTATAACAGAGCCACTAAACTAAAGAAAACCAAGATCATGACTTCCTCAAATGTTCAAATGTTTGTAGAGCCTATGGGACTTAACTACGGGGTCATCAGTCAATAAACTTAAAAGTTGTGTACGTGTGTTGTTTGATGTTGAATCTATCGTTTAATCAGACAACAAAAATAGTTTAATTTAAAGTTACTCATTCAAAACCATATCTGGTATTAGTTGCAGTCCAAATGGTTGTCATATATTGATGTTGAACAGTCAAGATCACATTACTTCATCAAAATTTAACTTACCACGTACATTGTTCATTAACACAGTAATTTGGTTTAATTATGGCCCTGATATTGATGTGTGTACTGTTAAATAAGAAACAGTGCATTAAACTGATTATGTGCGCAATTGATCTTTTAACAAAACAACTGACACGTAACCTGCATGAAACACACACTGACCATACTCAAAACATTTGACTGCGAGAAAGATATTAAAAACACAAACCACTTTCTTAATACATTGTGTTCGACTGCGAGAATTTAATGCATATCAGTACCTGATTATCAAAATTCAGTATCATACTCAATTAACTGCAGTGTTGCATAACAATCATTTACTACGTTACCAATAAAGAAATCTGTTCAACAAGATTACCAAAATCAATACTGCACTTTAAATCCACAAATAATTATCAAATAAAGGAAGTAGGTTAATCTTCTAGCTACGTAAATGAAACAGGAAAGAAAGGTCAACTTTGTTACTTATTATTAAGAATAACCATTACATTACTTAAATAATTCAACCTTTTCACAATGACATGAAATCCAATTACCTTCATTCCAGCAGTGGTACAACGTTTTCACAATAAAAAGAAATACAATATATTCCAAATACAATCAAATCAACTTGCTGCTTTGCCAAAGATGAAACTTCACAGACTTAAGTACACATATCGATACACACAGTAGATGCAATATTATACATTTTCTTGCAAGCAAGTTACTCGACACAAAACAGGAGGCACAATATTAGACATTGTCTTACTAATTCATCAGTATACATTTTATGTGGACACGTTTCAAACTTACAAACTACTTATTAACTAGCTTATACTAAAGACGACACAAATATCCATGCCCTAGGGGGGATTCGAATCCCCGACCATAGTGGCCGTACAGAACATGACTGGTGCGCCGCAGACCGCTCGGCCACCGCGGCCGGCATGACTTCCTAGTAATCAGGCTCATTTCTTTGTTTCTTTGAAGGAAGTAAAGAATGTTCATGTAAATAAACAGCACAGAACTGTAATCTTATACGCATGTTAGTTGTAAATAAGCTAGAAAACAGTAAAGCGAGGGGAAGCGCTAGACTTGTTTACTTTCGTATACGTACCTTAAGCCGGCTTACTCGCTCCAGGTCCCCTACTTAAAATACTCTGTGAAACACTCTCTGTGTACTGTTAAATATTTACACGGTTTTACGGAAACATCGTGTATAAGAAAATTAGGTGGATTAATGAGATTCAAAAACGAGGTGCTCTCTTAATCGACGAGAAAAGGAAGATCTGGAAAACATTAAGTTGGCTAAGTGACTGAATAATTTGACATTTACATCTACATTTTCGTCTACGCGAAAATTTACATTTGCAACTACATTTGCTAATGTAGCTCGATAAGGAATGCAACAATTTTTCCTTCACCGATATAGCTTGAAAATATTTGTAATTTCGTTAGGGACATCGATTAAATATTACCACTGCATCTCGTATCAGTTCATTACTTTTCGTTAATGTTGCAGCGCTATACGTAGTCTTCAATCTAGCGACTTAATGCAAAAGCTTTCTAAATAGAGGGTATATTTAGTTTACTTTGGCTGAAAACAGGAGTATCACAAGTATTCATAGGCGGTTGCTCAATATCTACGGACACCCGGCAGTGAAGTAAAGCACTGTGTGCCGTATGGGCGAGGCAACGCTCACCATTACAAGAAGTTCGAATAAATCTGATATCCAGCACGTCACCGAGCGAGGTGACGCAGTGGTAACACACTGGACTCAAAATTTTGAGGACGGCGGTTCAAATCCGCCACCCAGAATTAAATGTTTTCTCTAAATTTCCTTATAGAAATGCCGAAATGTCCCTCTTTTGAATGGGCATAGTCGATTCCCTTCTCCCTCCTTACCCAAAAGTATCCGAGCGTCTCCCCCATCTGATATGACCACGATGTCGAGTGGACGCTAAAGCCGACCTCACACGGGACGTGTTGTCTGTCCACCGTGGCGCACACCACACGTGCCGTCTAGCTAGCTGTTGCACGCTGCATCTACAGCTACATCGATACTCTGCAAATCACATTTAACTGCCTGGCAGAGGGTTCATTAACCACTTTCACAACTTTTCTATACCGTTACATTCTCTAATAGCACGCGGGAAGAAAGAACACCTAAATCGTTATATTTTCGATCTGATTTCTCTTATTTTATTGGGGTGGTCATGTCTCCCTAAGTAGGTGGGTGCTAGGAAAATGTTTTCACATTCATAAGTAAAAGTCGGTGATTGAAACTTCAGATCAAGCCGCAATGAATGATTTCCACCCAATTCGTGCAACATTTCTGTGACGCTTTCCCCTCCGTAACGTGATAAAACAAAACGAGCTTTCCTTCTCTGAACCTTCTCAATGTCTTCCGTCAGTCCCACCTGTTGAGGGTCCCACAAGGGGCAACAGTACTCCAGGAGAGGACGCACAAGTGTGATGTATGCAGTCTCTTTGGTGGAGCTGGTGCATCTTCGTTGCGTTCTGCCAATGAAACGTAACCTTTGGTTCGCCAAACGCCATCCCGTGAAACGTGCTGGTCATGGCGATTTTCGTGTGCAGCGCTTTCCAGCGGCCGTTATGGTCTGGCGTACAGATAAATGTGTTTGCAAAGGAGGATGTTCGTAAAATTGCACTGTATCTCCCTTAGCTGTCGTCGAAAAAGAAACCTGGATATAACTTTATATGTCACAGGCAGAAACTTACGTTTTCTTGCATGTCCCGCCGGCCGCGGTGACCGATCGGTCTGCGAATCGATAGTCACGTTCTGCACGGCCACTACGGTCTGGGTCACCCTCGAGCATGGATATTTGTGCCGTCCTTAGTATTAGCAATTTCATAATTAGTTTGTAAGTTTAGGAACTGATGAACCCGTAGTTAAGTCATATAAGCTATACAGACATTTGAACCTTTTTCTTTTTTTCTTTTCTTTTTTTCATGTGCCATGCAGTACTATTCCATAAATTGCAATATTTTTCAAACTGAAAGCTGTTGGTAATGATAACAAAAGGTACGATAAATCAATTTTGGGAAAATAATTGTATTAAATTGAAAAAGTTCCGTAAACCGTAATTAAACCAAATCCTAAAGAAGTGTGTGTGTGAAAGTGTTGACGCATAGCTGTTAGTTACATCTCTTTACCTCTGCAGCTCGTGACGCTAACCCCCGCGCTAATCCGTGTCTTAAGAAGAGATGACAAGAATATCGCATATTATTCTTCAATTAACAAGAAAAATTAAAAAATGGAAGTAGGTCGACACTAACTCGCTACTGTACAGTTTAATTTTCTACTCCACAGCTGTGTGAGCTACCAACAACACTATGCATTTCGCCAGCCAGCGAGGTTACCTGCAGCTACAAACATAATACAACCAGCTGAAAAGTGCTCTTGACGGAGCACAGAAAAGGCGGATATGTTCTCTGACACAAAAGTGTGGAACCAGCTGCCTCAATCCTCCATTCCGACTTCCTCACCAAAAATTTTGGCATGCGAACATATTCGCGCACTTTTAGCGCATAACTTTGTAAATACTTTTGCCCAGTTAAGCCGTCATAGTTAGCAATGTCCTCTCACTGTCAGTGTCTATATATGTCTCTGTCCGTTTGTTTGCTGTCTCTCCCACTTCCGCTTTCTGTCTGTATCAAACTTTCAATTTCATCCCATTCCGTCGCGATTCCTCACCGCTGTCTGCTTCTGCCACTTTCATCGTCTCTCTGCCCCATTGACGTTGTCCCATTCACTTTCTGTCCTATTGCCAGTATCGATCACGATTGTCTCCTTTACACATATGTCCATGGGGAAAACTTTAGCACGCTGGTACTGGGGATGGGAAAAATTGGACAAATTGTTTCGTGCTATAGTATTGGAGAGACGCACGCTCATGCTTTATGTATGGTCTCCATTCGTCTCAGTTTCCCACTGTTTTCTCTTTCGCTCCAGTCGCTACTATCTGCATCTCTCTTAGTTTGTTGATGCCACTGTTCCTGACTTCCGACATCTCGTTTAGGTTGCCACTGCTGTTCTCATGCATATGCCTTTCTCCTGAACTGACACTTTCTCTGTTCCATCATATATGGCTCTCTCTGCCTGTTGCACTGTCTGTGTCCTACTCACTTTCAGCCTAAAAAAGCGCGAATATGTTCGCATGCCAAAATTTTGGGCGAGGATGTCGGAATGAGGATAGAGGCAGCTAGTTCCACACTTTTGTGTAAGAGAACATATTATCATTTTCTGTGCTCCGCCAGGAGCATTTTTCAGCTGGTTTCTGTCTTTTTCCTGTTACATCAGAGTGTACTGCTTATATAACATGAAATCAATGGTGAATAAAATTTGGATAGTATAATAGTAGAACGCAACGTAAATATTTCGACGACTTGCCTTGAATAGAAGTGTAGATCTGCCAATGCACCCAGTTGGATCTTTTGATACAAAAAATTATTATGTTTGTAGCATATCGCAATAACGAATACACATTTCCAAAAACGAGAAACGGATTTTCCAGATAAATACCTAAACAACATAGACATAAAATTTTAGTCATTTCCTATTCCTTAAGATACGTTACCTCACTGGCAGAAATATCGTTTTCGAACCTATTATTGTCGCGTGCTTTCACGGACCGATATCTCAAGGACCACATAAGATATAATTCTGCTCTAAACTTTAAATAAAATTTCGATATCTTATCTACATTTCATACGCAGCTATGTGTAGCCTAAAATCAATCATACGAGAAGTCTACGCAATGTTATTTTACCTCTGAAAACTCTTTAAAATATGTTGCAATAGTTCTATAAACCGGATGCTGCTTATTAACTGTACAGTAAACGAAAACAAAAATCACTCCTTCATCGACCGAAGATTTCAATCTTTAAGATATACAAAAATCAAATATTTTCGTCGAGTACCTTTTTTCAAATCGCATGATAAGTTTCAGAGCTCTCCGAACGCCGTCTTTCAGCACAATACGCACTTTTTTCCAGTAAAATATCGCGGTTTGTCGGCCGTATCTTCCTACAGACTAAGATTTACGAAAACTGAAAATTGCCGTTTATAGATAAATGTCTACAAGATCTATTGTAAATATTTGAAACTGGCTAAAAGTCGGCTTTTGTGAATCTGTGCAAAACTATGATAATTTCAATCTCTGTGTTTCGGTTACGGATAACAATATCGAAAGAATTTAAAAACGGCCTCGAGAATATCATCATAAGAACATATGGTAAAAGTTTCGAAAATTTGCAATGAATAAAGAGAATCGACGTGACCATCCCCACAATCCGTATTTTTTTTTATTTTTTTTTTTTTTGTACCCAAAAATCATGTTTTTTTTTAGATTTTCTCAGGACCCGCCCATGAGTGAATGGTGCTTTTGTAGGCCGTTTAAATCCCTCCATAGACTACACGTCATGTACAAAAGCCAACTGATTTGCCCAATTTTGATAGGTTCAAGGAAGTGTGTAACTTTGAAAATTTTGACGATGTACTGTACGATAGCTATAGTATACCCATTCTTCTAATATGGATACAAATGATTACTAGGCCAAGATATATCCAGAACACTTTACCCCTTCACTCTGAAATGAATAGCACCTGAGATATGGGCCCCTAAAGAATCGAAAATTCGCACGCGCCTTTTACGAACATATTAATACCGCGCACTGCGGTAACTGGTAATTTGTTTGTAACAAATAATATTTAAAATGATGCGTTTGGAAACGTTCCTCAAGTAATGTCCAATCTGAACTGCAAGCTTTTCTTCTCACAAGTTAATGAGTATATCTGCTGTCGTACCTGCAATACGTTGCTACTTCATCACCTTTTGTATAGATTTTATAATCAAATTCAAAATAATTTTAGATAAAGTTGGCTGAGGAAACCATGATTTCGTAGATTTCTGTGATTGAAAATTTCCTATACCTCGGTAATATTTTTATTATTTTAAATTCTATAAAATATCATATTTTGACCTCGTGTATGCTGCGGGCCCAGCAGATAAAAAAAAATGTAATCCTTCGTCACGAACCCCAAGTGGGCAGTGCGTAGGGCGACGTACCCTGGCATAGTTCAAGAATTTGCCACTTCCGTTTCTCCACCATCTATGTACACAGTCCCATAGGAGAAATAAAAATGTGACCATTCTTGCTGCCGGTTTCTGTACGCGTTCAGTATCTCGTTTTAGTCCTATTTGGTCAGGTTTGCAAATACGTGAGCAGGATTCTGGAAAGAAATGTGTAAGTAGGCTCCATTGTTACACTGATTGCATCTTCTCAGTGCTACACCAATAAATCGAAGTCTGTCATATGTTTCATACCAGTGAGGTTGTGTGATCAATCCATTTCATACTCCTATAAATTGGTACAACCAGGTATTTATAACATTTGACCAATTCCAGTTGAGTCTTTCTCTCATTAGCTGCCACATATTTCAGAGGCTCCATGCCCGCCCAGCAATGCAATTACCATGTACAAGTAATACCCACCTCTGTGAGTGCCCGGATCTTGCATGCTGAGGGTGACCTCACGACAAGTGACATCTTGCGGCTCAGAGGACAATTACGGCAGCAATCTATACCACACAGCTCTTCCTTAGGAAAACCACTGCGAATTTGAACATTCTTTACTTGCAGCGTGATCAGAAACTCATTCGTTATCATTTGGGCCCCGATTACCACGAGGACACAACAGCAACGTGGTAAAGACCTTTTCTTAGGTTCCACTTTCCAATTTTCATGAGTGAAGAAATTTCTCAACCTGTTTTCGAGCTACTAATAAATCTTGCGTTTTGCCGACGACATAGTAATTCTGTCAGAGACAGCAAAGGACCTGGAAGAGCAGCTGAATGGAATGGCCAGTGTGCTGAAAGGTGCATATAAGATGAACATTAACAAGAGAAAAACAAGAGTAACGGAGTGCAGTCTAAGAAAATCAGGCTACGCTGAAGGATATAGATTACGTAATGCGCGAGGCCATTCTCAGCGTGGGTTCGAATACCCCTCTGGAATGGATGTTTGTGTCGTCTTTAGTATATGGTAGTTCATAAGTAGTTTGAAAGTTTAGGGAATGATGACCCCGCAGTTAAGTCCCTTAAGCTTGACAAACATTTGAACATTTTAAACAAACTAATCTGAAAAGCACAGCGTAGCGGATGTGTCACACTAGTATCAGTTAACACACGATGACAGCAAACACATCTTTATAGCAACAGTTGGAAATAGCCTGTCTCTTGCAACTCTTTATTAACTAGGACATATGAAATGCCCTTGTGATTCAAACTGGAACTTTTCCTCCGAATGAAGATGTTTAGGTGTTTCATGATTTTATTTTTTTCGCATATTTGCACATAAATTGCTCAAATTGAGTAGCCTCTCCGTTGCGTTTTCAGCGACCATTGTTTTTCCGATCTATCACTTACTGTCCTACAGAAGGACACATAGGGAGCTGACAATCACCAAAGATCTGTACTCACTTCATCGTACCTTACTTTAGGAATAACTCCTTTTAGTGGATGGGCAAATATAAAGAGTATTCTTATAGGGAACCAGAAACGCCGAAGCGTATGTTTCTACACAGCGTGCTACACAAGTGAATGCCATAAGAAAATTTCACACAGGACGATGTCTACGAATCCATAAGTGATCCCACCAGATGGCAAGACATGAACAGAGTCCGTACAGACGAATTAGACAGACTCAAAACAAAAATGACCCATCGAAAGTATTTAAAACGCACACACACACAAACACACACACAAACCGAAGAAGAAACTTCTCCAAAAATGACAGTTTACAATTAATTATCGGTAATGAGAGTATAATGAGACATACTCTGAACGATTGGTGTCTAATAGCTTCCAGATCTGGAGACTCCAATATGTAACAGTTACAGCTATAACTGTGGCGGAATGTGTCTTAAACAGGCACGTTAAGACAGTACAAATTACAAGACAGTGGAAATCACTAACTGCATGCATAGAGCTACACAGCGACTTAAATGAGGAGTTTAGAATAATGGGATCGACTCGACTTTTGCATGGAGAGCCTTCCCTACAATCACCATGATTAGAAATCAGTGCCACGCACGTGCGGGTATTTCTAAATGCACTAACGGCGTACACCCTTTGGAATGATACTGGTGGTAATATCTCAATCATTCTTTCCTGGCCGGCCGCAGTGGCCGATGGGACTGAGGCGCTCCAGTCACGGTCTGCACGGCCATTACGGTCGGGAGTTCGAATCCCCCCTCGGGCATGGATATTTGTGCCGTCCTTAGGATTAGCTAGTTCATAAGTAGTATGTAAGTTTAGGGACTGATGACCCCGTAGTTAAGTCCCATAAGCTATACAAACATTTGAACATTTCTTGATTCTTTCCTGACATTTTCTTTCTTTCTGTACAAATAATATTGTTGCTTCGTAATTTCTCAATATTATGTTAAATGTAAATTTTCATTTAACTGTTAAAATTTTAAATATTTTCTAGGATAAAAGAAAATGATCTTTCTCACAACTTTTTGGAAAGTTAAAGCAAAGAAATGGTCTAGTCACAGTATCTCTCTAGGGGATGAATCCTTAGTAAAGCTAACACAAAAGCGGAAGAAAAAGGAAAAATATGACCCTCTTCCCTCAGTTTCATGGCTATACCTTTTTTCCACAATCCAACTGGCAGTGTGACTTCCACACAGTGACAATAGCTTACGAGGTGCCGCTATAAGTCTACGTCAACAGGGCAGTACTAAAAAATATCAGGTTGTTAAAGGACACACACACACACACACACACACACATATATATATATATATATATCAGCTGCAGACATAATCAAAAATGTCGAAGTCCATAACACTAACTTATTCAGTAACACGAAAGCTCCCCCTCGCCGATGATATCTTGCGGTATTGCTGGGCTGCTGATTACTTGTCGCACTCGTGGCGTGGCGTGGATGTTGATTTCTTTGGCAAACGGCTCGACGCTCCTCGGCAAAATGCTGCGGTATAACTGCAGAGCATAATGGAGCGTGAACTGCGCGTTAAGCTGCAGAACCAAGTGTGTAATGCAGTTTTCACAGTCGTATGAAATTGCGCGCTCCTTGTTTCACGTGCTCCTGCTGAGCTGCCACCGTCTACCGTGGACAAAACGCATTGCTAGGGACATCAGGGTTGGTCCGCCTAGCAGGTAGGCTGGCCAGTGTAACTAACGTTGCCGGAGGGAAGCCTTACCTACAGTGGCATAGCTATCAAGAGACTGCGGTCAAAAGCACAGTGAAACACAAAAAGTCGCGAAACTCTGTAGCAGAATAAATGCATCCTTGCATCCTTGAAATTTCTTCAACAATCAGTCGTAAAAATATATTTATTTATTCGCAGATATAGATTTCGACCACTGTGTGGTCATTATCAGTGCTAAAATAAATACAAAAGGACCAGTTAGAATAACATACATGTTTACATTATAAGCCAACTGTACAAGTTTCAGTTAAAGTCAATGATAAAAAAATACCTTAAAACATTTAAAATACTTAAAACATCTTGCCCTCCATGTTAGAGGTTGCGTTCGTACTGACGCAGCTGTTACAATTCTTACACAGTTGATGTCAGCATGCGTCACTTGCGACTAAGGCGCCCTCTTTAAAGTTTCATATATATATATATATATATATATATATATATATATATATATATATATATATATATGAGGTATGTTTATGGTAGAAACAGTTACGTTTTATTGTAATTTTAGTAGGCACTTTTACTTTAAACTGTTCTGTAGTAATGAGTCTCGTTTACTGCTTATACAGGGTGTCCCAGCTATCTTGTCCACCCAAAATATCTCTGGAACAACAACAGCTACTGGAAAACGACTTTCACCGGTATCAATGTACGGCAGGGGCCCATGAATATACATATTTGGAAACATTCTAAAACGAAAGCAAATTTGTTTTTTAACACAAACTTATGTTTTTTTTAATGGACACGCTGTATTTTTTCTTCATCTATCCATAGCATGACAAATCACATAAACAATGGCGTTGATTGCATCGCAATATTTCAATTATATCCCGAGATATTGCAGCATGGGGTTTTCGCCTGAGTCTTAGGACGTGCGCTAGCCGCTTGTTCCGCGTATTTCAAGCGTCAACTTCGCGTCGCACTATCTCGGGATGTAATTGGACTATTGCGGTGCAATCAACGCCAATGTTTATGTGATTTGTCAATGCTATGGATTGCCGAAGAAAAAATATAGCGTGTCCATTTAAAAAACATAAGTTTGAGTTAAAAACAAATTTGCTTTCGTTTTAGAATGTTTCCAAATATGTACTTTCATTGGCCCCAGCCGTACATTGATACCTATGGAAGTCATTTTCCAATAGCTGTTATTGTTCCAGAGATATTTTGGATGGACAAGATAGCTGGGACATCCTTTATATATCCTGTATATATAATTGGTGGTAAAATTATGTACTAATTGGTGTCTTATATACAATAACTGTCTTAATTTTTTTTAAAGTGATGACCTGTTAATAATTTTGTTCACAGTCAAAATCAAAAAATCAAATGATGTCAAATTTAAAAGTAGCTGTAGTAGTAAGTACAGTCGTCAGATGGTGCTAGCCAACGTCTATCCCAAAACTGGCTTAGAGCGTTTATATTATTAAACATGATTGTCTATTAAGGTATGCAGTTGCTGTAGTCTAGTGCTAACATTAATGTAGATTCGTATTGTATACATAAAAATACTTGATGTGTACGATATTTGTCACTGTATTTAAATAAATAAATATAGTTTTTCTGAAGATATTTCCACAAGTCAAATACAGTCGTGGAGCACAAATTCTACCATGGAATCAAGCCTGAGAAGAACTTGTTGTTTTAATACTACAACTTTAATATTCTCTAGTCAATAAAACTGGTCATGAATTTTCTAAAACAAAATTTAGTTAACTAGTAAAACGTCCACTGTTAACGTTAGTCTGTAATAATAAAACGTCAATCCGGTGTAAGACTTTCGTTTCACAATAGCAAACTCGTAATTGTATCGTTAAGAAACATTAGAAGACTAGAAATGAATTGCAACCTGATAAATTAAGAGGAAACTGATCGTGATTATAATCGGTTGCTTGGCGTGTTGTTTCACTTTCAACGGTATTTTTAATTATTTTACTAGAATTCGGACATTTTACATTTCAATATTTTAAAAGGTAGACACTTTTTATATACGAGCGTTGAAACTTAAATAGTGGCAACAGCGTTCCATGTTAGCACCTGTTACTGCCCTCCAAAGTAGTCAACAACGTTGTGTAGAACTCGTTGCCAGCGATGTGGAAAGCGTAGTATACTGTTAGCAGATCCTTTTTCTGTTGATGGTGCGAATGGAGCGGTCTACTGCCTGTCGAATCTCTGGAACAGTTCTGAAGCAAATGACACGCAGTGGTTACGTGGAGTATGGTGGATGGTGCAGTACTTCCCAGTCCCATCGACCGAACATAGAAGCCACAGCTTGCGCTGTATGCGCCCGCACACTGTTGAGCTAAATGATGGGTGGGTTGCACAGAACATGTTGCCGCTTCTTCCGCAAAGCTGGCTGCAGGTGGTGCTCCAAAACGAAGAGTATTACTCTGCATTGACGGTCTGCCGTGGAGAACGTAATGCTTTAGGATAACACCATCAAAGTCGTACACAAGAATCACCACATCTTTCAACATACTGGGGCTCTGACGCACTTTCAACTTTCTCGGAGAGCCGTAATGTTGCCATTCGTTGGATTGGCGTTTATGTTTTGGCCCGTACGATGTGGCCCATGTGTTGTTGTCATGGTCTTCAGTCCGAGACTGATTTGATGCAGCTCTCCACCCTACTCTATCCTGAGCAAACCTTTTTTTCTCCTTATAAGCACGGCAAACCCACATCCACTTGAATCTGCTTACTATACGTCTCTTGGTCTTCCTCTGCGATTTTTACCCCACAAACCTCCCTCCAATGCTAAATTTACGATTCCTCGATGTCTAAGAATGTGTCCTACCATGCGATCCCTTATTTTAGTCAGGGTATGCCAAAAACTCCTTTTCTCACCAATTCTGTTCAGAACCTGTTCATTAGTTATGCGATCTACCCACCTAATCTTCAGCATTCTTCTGTAGCACCACATTTCAAAAGCCTCTATTCTCTTCCTGTCCGCACTGCTTATCATCCATGTTTCACTCCCGTATAAGGCAACACTCCACACAAATGCTTTCAGAAAAGACTTTCTTACACTTAAATTAATATTCGATGTTAGCAAATTTCTCTTTTTCAAAAATGCTTTTCTGCCCATTGCCATTCTGCATTTTATATCCTCTGTACTGCGACCATCTAATGTTATTTTACTACCCAAGTAACAAAACTCATCTACCACCTTCATTGTTCGTTACCTAATCTAATTCCTTTAGCATCGCCTGATTTTCTAAGACCACATTCCATTATTTTTGTTTTGCTCTTGTGAATGTTCATTTTATACACTCTCTTCAACACACTGTCCATTCCATTCAACTGCTCTTCCAGGTCTTTTGCTCTGTCTGACAGAATTCCAATGTCATCAGCAAAACGCATTTTTTTTTCTGTTTCTTCCCTCTGAACTTTAATCCCTATTCCAAATTTTTCCTTGCTTTCCTTCACCGCCTGCTCGATGTACAAATAGAATAACATCGGAGAAAGGCTACAACCCTGTCTTACTCCCTTCCCAACTAATGCTTCCCTTTCATGCCCTTCGAGTCTAATAACTGCGGTCTGGCTTTTGTACAAGTTGTAAATAACTCTCCTTTCCCTGTATTTTACCCCTGCTGACTTCAGAATTTGAAAGAGTGTAATCCAGTCAACATTGTAAACGCTTTCTCCAAATCTACAAAAGCTAAAAATGTAGGTTTGCCTTTCCTTAATCTATCTTCTAAGATAAGTATTGTCTCCCGGGTTCCTACGTTGCTCCTGAATCCATACTGATCTTCCCCGAGGTCAGCTTCTACCAGCTTTTCCATTCTCCTGTGGATAATTCGTGTTAAAATTTTGCTACCATGACTTATCAAACTGATGGTTCTGTAATTTTCCCACATGTCTGTATTTCGCCTGTATTTCGATACGGCGATATGGCGAAAGAAAGCCTCTCCGCGCACATAGCGCTCAAAGTGTGTCTGAACACCGTCGTAACGCATCCATTTCTGCATCTCCATCAATTCACGCGGAACCGATCGTGATGCAATTTTTTAGCGTGGCCAAGCGTTCCTTCAGGATGCGAAGTACAGTCGTATGCGGTAATCCGGTTTCGTCATCGAGCTCACGAATCGTCTGGCTTTGATCACTGTCCACTAACCTGGCAACAGTACGCACTTTTTCAGAGACGCTAGGACGACTTGCCCGATGCACGTCCGCCACAGTTTTCCGACCTTTGCTTAAGTCTTTTACCTATTGTTCTGTACGGCACTGCCGATTCCTCGCACGCCTTTTAAAGACCTTGATGACACTGTGGTGTTGTATGATATCTGGCACATTCAATCTTGAACCAAGTCTGTTGTTTCTTCTTAGAAAACATAGTGACACCGTTACGTTAGACCGCTAGCTCACAAGTGACTGTGTTTCCCTCCATTGTGTGCAAGCCAGTGACGTGAGAAGGGCAAGTTCATTTGCTCCAGGGTAAGATAGGTATGTATTAACAATGAGTGCTATCAGCAGCAATAGTAGATTCATTGCAAAGTGTCTCCACGGCAGCATTGCCACTATTATTCAACCCTCCATTTCTTATATTCTTCGAGACTAGGTGTTGTATATACAAGCCCTTTTCACCTTGCCTTTCCTGCTGTAACTTGTGTTAACCTACAATGGTTTTCTTTTTCTTTAGGTATTTATTATATATTAAAAATAAAATACATATCATTAATAATGTGATTTGCTAATGTTAACAGTTTAATGGGAGTTTATTAATAGCCATATTTATTATTCCCGACTACGCGTTTAGTCAAACTACTAGGTAACCGCAAAATACATTATTTATTTTACTTTATTATTTTCAGTATTTTTACTAATATGATTTCTTAACTCCAGACGCATTTGTCCTGTTCTAGACATCATCTGACATTCTCCGCAGATCCGCTCCCTGGAAAAAATGCAGAGCCTGTATAGGAATGTATGACGATGCCTAGAAAAGGTGAAACGCGTCACATGTGGAGGAAAGAAATCATAAATGTGTAATATGGTAGGTTCCGCTTCAAAATTCAAAAGTACATCCAGTTCCTATGAGGGACGATATTCCTAGTATATATATATATATATATACTGTGTGTGTGTGTGTGTTGTTCGTACAAACGCATTCTATATTTACAGGTCGGGGCCAGAAAGAATGGATAAGATAGTGCATGAATCATAAGTGTACGCATGTAATCACACCTCGTGTATGCCTACCAAGTGGTCGACAAATAACCAGGGTAGTTATGTCCCACAGATTTATAAACAAACAAACCAAATTATTTATATTTGACGACATTACAGAATTCAATGAATGAAATAAATCAAAATTTGCAATCAGTTATGGCCTCATGTGCTACGTTTAGATGGAATACTAAAGTGCGGCAAGTGGAAATTTGTGCCCGACCGGGATTCGAACTCGGGATCTCCTGCTTACTAGACAAACGCGCTGACCACTCCGCCACCGAGGACACAGTGACCAGCCCGACTGCAGAGGACTCTTCCCTGCACGTCTCCCGCCACACCCAAATCTCTTTCCTATTACCAAGCCCATTTGTTCTGTAATGCTCGCAGCCACAATACTGTATTTTCGAATCAGGGAGAACAGACCATGAGGTATCGAGACACATAGACACGAAAATGGCGTCAGAACAAGTTATGAAATATTTCGAATAGTGCCTACACATCGTAAAACGTGGCTGCAGTTCACCTGAAAACCCTTCACAGTCCTACCAAATTAACCGGACTCCTGTCGTAAGAGGCCGGCATGTCAAGTAGATAATGAAGATGAATGCTCCACCTCGACCTCTACGACCTGTACGTGTGATCTTGCACATGAATTAAAACCAGCGATGACCTTCGGTACCATCAGTTCTATGAGTGACAGTTCGCTAACAATGAATGGGTCTGGTTTATAAAACTCTTCTGGGTGTTGGACCGCATCGTCAATATATCAAATACTTCACCGACGTTTCGGCCACTATTGCAAGCGGCCATCTTCTGGGTGTTACGTTTACTACTGGGTGACGGAAAGCAGGTGTCTTAAATATTAAATGTTGCTGGTTATTATTGGTGGTTTCAGCTCTCTTTGATTGGTGTTTACTTTATTTCTTCCTATTGGTGGAAAAGGACATCTTACGCAAAAGAAGTCCGTGCTCCACACTCTAACTAAGAGGGCCCATCGTATTAGCGATGAACAACACCTGAAAGCAGAATTAAAAAACATCAGGTCCACCTTCGAAGCAAACGGTTATGGGAAGAGGATGATTGATCAAACTATGACATCCAATGATAGAAATAAAAGGGAAGAGCCAAAGGAAGGACAAACCATCGCCCTATTGCCATATGTAAAAAGTGTCACTAAACGAGTAGGCAAAATTCTTCGTCGAGAGGGCATCAAACCTATATTTCGCAGCAACAATAAGATAAGAGATGCCCTAGGCTCAGTGAAGGACAAAACTGATAAGTTGCACACAGCTGGAGTCTACGAAATCGGCTGTGAATGCGGCCAGGTGTACATTGGAGAAACTGGGCGGCCGGTTAAAACAAGGTTAGCCGAGCACGAGAGGTACATTCGGCTGGGACAGCATACGAAGTCGGCAGTAGCTGAACACCAAGAAGAGTGCGGCAAACATATAGATTTTCAGAAAGTCACTGTACTGGCAAAACAACCCTACACTTTGAAGAGAAAAATCAGGGAAGCAATAGAAATAGCTAAGCGACCCGGAAATATGAACAGAGAGGACGGGTATAGGCTTCCGGCGTCTTGGCTGCCAGCAGTAGCAGCGCTTCGCGACGACACCGCACACAGTGCAGTCCATAGGGGCCCACATAGCCCGGAGACAACAGCGGCCGCACGTACACAGAGCAAACAGCACGCTCTAGCCGGCGCTAGGCATCACTGCTACGTCACTGCTACTACCGCTCCTCATTCGCCAGTTTCAACCAATGGCGAACATTAATATAAACAGCAATCCTGGCTTCCTTTTCCACCAACAGGAAGAAATAAAGTAAACACCAATCAAAGAGAGCTGAAACCACCAATAACAACTAGCAACATTTAATATTTAAGACACCTGCTTTCCGTCACCCAGCAGTAAACCTAACACCCAGAAGATGGCCGCTTGCAATACTTGCCGAAACGTCATTGAAGAATTTGATATATTGACGATGCGGTCCAACACCCAGAAGAGTTTTATAAACAATGACAACGGCCGCGGAAGCCTTCGTTTACAATCAATGGTTCTGTTAGAGACGTAGCGTCTCACATGGCTCCTATGCTGTGAGCCAGTGAGCCATGGCAGGCTCAAACGACAGATGGTCTGGCTGTGGCTTCAAGTGCAGACAGTTGCTACAGAGACCATCAGATGGTACCACCGTACAGACTTTCAGAATGCAATAAACTAAAACATTGGTTTAAGTTGAATTGGATATCATCTTTGTAAATGTTACGTGAATTATTATTTATTTAGGGCGAATAAGGTGTGAAGGAAAAGTTTAGAAGGAAATTGTACTGTTTAATGCATACGAAAGTTAGTCAGCAAGGATCTAGTTATTGTAATTGAGGAGAAATGTAGGAACACGTGAAACAATACTCACCTTACGGCTTATCTTAGAAAATATTAAGGAAAGGCAAATCTAAATGTCTAGCTTTTGTAGATTTGGAGAAAGCTTTTGACAATGTTGACTGGAATACACGCTTTCAAATTCTGAAGTCAACATGGGTAAAATATAGTGAACGGAAGATTATTTACAACTTGTAGATTAAACAGACAACTGTATTTGGGTTGAAGGGTGTGAAAGGAACGCGGTGGTTGGAACGGGAGAAGACAGGGTTGTAGCCTTTCTCTAATGTTAGTCAACTTGTACATTGAGCAAGCTGTGAAGAAAATCAAACAGAAATTTCGAGAAGGAAATTGCGTTTTGCTGATAACATTGTAATTCTGTCGGAGACAGAAAATGATATGGAAGAGCAGTTAACGAAATGGACAGTGAATCATGCGATGCTGAAGGAATTAGGTTAGGTAAATAAACAATAAAGGTGATACATCAGTTTTGTTACTGGGGCGGTAAAATAATTAATGATGGACGCAGTACAGAAGATATAAAATACAGAATGACTATGAGATAAAAAGTGTTTTTGAAAAAGAGAAGTTTGCTAACATAGAATATTAAGTATAAGGAAATCTTTTCTAAAGACATTTGTGTGGAGTGTTACCTTGTACGGGAGTGAAACGTGGACGACAAACAGTGCGGAAAGGAAGAGGATAGAGGAGAAGAATGCTGAAGATTATTTGGATAGATCGCATAAATAATGAAGACGTTCTGAACAGAATTGAGGAGCAAAGGAATTTTTGGCATACATTAACTAAAACAAGGGATGGATTAGTAGGGCACATTCCTGGACACCAAGGAATCGTGAATTTAGCGTTGGAGGGTAGTGTGTGGGGTAAAACCAGCAGAGGGAGACCAAGAGATGAATTCAGTACGCAGATTCAGATGAATGTGGGTTGCCGTTCTTATGAGGAGAAGAGGAGGTTTGCTCAGGATAGAGTGAAGAGCTGCATCAAATCAGTCACCGGACTGAAGTTCACACCAACAAGTATTCTAGGAAGAAGTCGTGCAAACATGACCCATGAAAAGTATTTATAATTTCGCGGTTTAGATTAGATTAGTACTTGTTCCATAGATAATGTATACGACACTTCGTAATGACGTGGAACGTGTCTTTACAAATTATTACTTTGTATTAAATATTACATGACACATTTTTTTTTAGATTTACTAACTTATATCTAAAAATTAATCTATAGTGTAGAAGGAGTTGTCATTCAGAAATTCTTTTAATTTATTTTTAAATGCTTGTTGGCTATCTGTCAGGCTTTTGATGCTGTTTGGTAGGTGACCAAAGACTTTTGTGGCAGCATAATTCACCCCTTTCTGTACCAAAGCTAGATTTAACCTGGAATAGTATAGATCATTCTTTCTCCTCGTGTTGTAGTTATGTACACTGCTATTGATTTTGAATTTGGTGTGACTGGTAACAAAAAATTTCGGAAGTGAATATATATACTGTGAAGCTACTGCGACGCTCCCTAGCTCTGATCTTGGATGGGCTCCAGCAATTATTCTGATTACAACTTTTGTGCTATGAATACTTTCTTACTGAATGATGAATTGCCCCATAAAATGATGCCATACGAAAGCAGAAAATGAAAACAGACATAGTAAGCTAATTTACTGAGATGTACCGGATGATCAAAAAGTCTGTATAATTTTGAAAACTTAATAAATGACGGAATAATGTACATAGAGAGGTTAAAATTGCACACATGCTTGAAATGACATAGAGTTTTATTATAACCAAAAAAAAGTATTGCTAGACGCGTTAAAGATCTCTTGCGCGCGTCTTTTGGTGATGATCGTGTGCCCAGCCGCCACTTTCGTCATGCTTGGCCTCCCATGACCCCAGACCTCAGTCCATGCGATCTTCCGGTAGATCCCTTTTTTGGTTACGACATATTTTTATTCCTTTAGTGAGCCATAGTTTTTTGCTTGGTTTCTTGGGGAAACAGTTTTCATATACCTGACAAATGTATCACGTAATAAGTTATATTGTAAATTGGCATCAGGTTCCTTATAAACTTCATCCCAGTCTCACTGTTGTAGGCTTTCTTTGAAATTTCTAGTTGTTAGATCATTAATCGAGCGCACAACTCCGGAGGACTGTTTCGAATTACTAAATGGAGCTATGTCATATACTGTTACTACCTGTGCACCATGATAAGAAAGACCATTCTCAACAGGACAAGCATTTACGTTGTCAAACGTATCTAATGTGTTGCTGTGCTTTTACTACCCGAGTAGGAAAATCAATAACCGATGTTATATTGTTCGAGCCAAGTAAGACTCCCAGGTCGTTCTTCCTATTACACTCTTTCAGTAAATCAACATTGAAATCAGCACAAATAATAATTTGCCTCCCCCTATCTGACAAACAGCACAACAAGGCATCAATTTTTCCAGAAATAACTGAAGTTGACTGAAGGGGATCTATATACTGTGATAATTGTAAGAGAGTCATCATTGAGTTTAGCTGACAGGCACATGCTTCAATATGTTGCTCTACACAAAACATTTTTGTTTTAAACTTTTTACACTGTGTTAGCTTTTGACATATATGGCAACTCCCCCTCTTTCCTTACCATCTCTTACTATCTCTACTTACATTTGTAGCTAATTTATATCCACTGACATTCATATTTTCCATACCAGTGACAATGTGACTCTCAGACAGGCATTATCTATTACATGATCGATTTCTGTATCATCTAAATAGACTAAAAGCTCATCTATTTTATTCTTTAGTGCCCCAATATTCTGGTGAAAAATGCTGACATTATTTGTTTCTTTATTTTTGTGGGAAACATTTGATTTTTCAACATCTTTAGCACCTGCATACCTGAGCTTCTCCCAGGACACTGGACAAGTGATTAAAGTTCTGGGTGAATACAATTTGGGTAATCTGTGCTCCATTTTAAGCAAAAGAGATATATGTTTTCTGAATAGAGCTTGTAGGAAAAAAGCAATAAATTAAATCACGTCTGATGAACTTTTACTGAATGACCAGGGTAAATGTAGTCAGCGATATTTTTCCTTTCATTATTTTCTGGGCAGAGATGACAAGAAATGGATGAACTGTCGTACCGGTCAGGTGTTTGCGCGCTGCCAAACATGCTGCCTCAACGTGAGCACCAATTTTAATGCCAGTCTTACTGTATTAAACTTTTAAGATTGTACAGCTTAATAATTTTAATAATTCAATGATGTTATAACTGGATATCTGGATGGGCACACAGTTGTGGCCCTGCAAAAATATCGGATAAAAAATGTTACTGAGATTTTGAAGTGCAATGTCATATATTCCACAACTATATAGAATTAAATAAGGGACTTCATTAGGTTAAAAGCTAATAAAAATCTTTATCATTAGGTGCGAAAATATGGGTATTCAATCTGAATCTGTTACGAGAGCGAGCAGATAGAAATAATATAGTCAAACAACGTGCTGTAGAGACAAAAATATATTTTTCTCTTAAGTCCACGAATCAATACATAATTTCATTAACAAGTTCCAGACACTGTTATTTGTATTAAAAGCAATCTCTGTGGTGTAAATGCTTCCATACACACGATGAAATGTATCTGCAAGCGAGAGGTGCGACAAAATTTCGTCAGAACCTTCTTAGTTAATATTACAGAGTGGTCCTTTTAATTTTAATTATAAAAACCGGTTACAGTGGTAATAAACATCGTTCCTCTCTGGTCTAGAATTTCTAACATCGGCTTCAGAAGGGGTACTCACATTCGCGTTTCACGATGTAGTCGAGAAAAGAACACAATGATCTGCGATTGGTATAGACTAGGGAACACAGAGAACATATGTGCATAAGTTGAACTGATTACTAAAGCCTCATAAGCTCTAGGAACGTTACCGAAGTTTTCTTTCAATTCATCCTAATGCTTACAAGTCACAATAAGTTGTTGATATAGAATAACTACAGTACCACTGAATTACAACCCTCTCAAGTCTCTATCTCACCTCAATATGTAATGTCTTTCTTTTTCTCTTGCTATTTCTGTTCACCTGTTAACTAACTAACGACGTTCAATTACATTAGCTTCGGTGTTTAAGTAGATCTGTTGACAAGCATTGTTAGTCCTCCATCAGTCGGCTAACTTCTGATAGTAGTTTAACTGTGATACAACAAAAACAGATGACTTCAACCAGCAAGACTACTGGTAACTGCTTTTCGTGTATTCGTCTAAAAGTTCGCCATTGATCTCAAGTGCGTTTTTGTTCGTACTAATTGCAATGTTTGAAACACACACACACACACACTGAATTTAACATTTTGTTATAAACGCTTACAATAATTTACTTGAGCTGGGAAAAAATCAACATTTTATTGTAAATATGTACGCAAGCTGAGGAATTTTAACGTTTTATTGAGCGATTAATTTAGCAGTTTGAATCTCAACACCCATCAATTAATTTTTAATGACCTAACAGTCTGGTGTGTAATATGGGTTATGTAATCAGTTTGATGCAGTACCGATATGAATTGACTTTTTAATGACTCATGATCTGGGTGCTTGCTCTCCCCTCCACATTTGTGTAATATGAGTTACATAATCAGTTGGCTTCCTACCACCATCAATTAACTTTTTTAATGATTCATGCTCTGATTGCTTGCCCTCTCCTCAACACTTGTGTAATATGGGTTATGTAATCATTTTGACTTCATACCCCTGTCAATTTATCATTCTTTTATGACTCAGCGTCCACACACTTCTCTAATATGATACCGTCGTGATGTCATAAGTCTGGCTTCATACACCTGTCAATTGATTATTTTATGACTCAGCAGTCTGGCGTGCTTTGACACTTCTGTAATTATCAGTTTGAATTCGTACCCCTATTTTTATCTTTATTGGTATTTTAAATCCACCCTGGAGGTGGCAGGCTGGCAGCAGGTTCATTGCTGTTCTTCAGCCGAGCGTATTTACAATTTTGACAAGTCGTTAAAAGCATAGAAAAGTGAAAAAAAAATTTAAACACTAGAATGTTGAGTAAAATGAGGAGAACAGACATTGAGCAAATAATCTGAAGTAAAACATATTTAGAATTAAAATTGCTACGATGGTTAAAATCATACAGAGACAGAAGTTAAAAATCCAGGGTGGTTAAAATCACATTGGTGGAGCACACTACACGATGACGAAGACACTGCTTAAAACACATGTCAACATTAATATTCCGCCTAATAGACGGCTGCTCAAGTATTAAAAACACAACTTGAACACGAAGCACAAACCCTGGCACTGGCACAACACTAAACGGCGCACTGTTACAATATGTCGAAATGAGGGCGTCGTAGTGGGAAAGGGAAGGAAGGGGAAGCGTGGTAGGAGAAGGGAGGGGAAGAAACAGGAGAGGGGAAGGAGCAAGGACTCAACGTAGGAAGAAGCTGGGAGAGGAGAGCCAAGAATGGGAGTGGACAGGGATGGGAGGGAGGAGGATGGCAGATGTACAAATACGGGGATGGACTAAGGTTGAAAGGAGGGGTAGATGTCGGGATGGAGGGCGTCATCCGGGAGAGGGAGTTGACGGAAGTTACCCTCGGAGAGGACGAGGAGTGTGTGGAGGTGAAGGGAGGGAGGGATAATAAGGTATCGGAGTGGCAGAGGCCCAGGACGGAGCAAGAGGTGAGAGATGACTGAATGGCAAGATTCTATTTTACAGGACACATAGCAGAGGCGGAGGTGTTCGAAGAACTTCATTAGGTGAGGAAAGGGAATCAAGTCGTAGAGGATCTGTGTGGAGAATGGGAGGCGGATACAGTAAGTGAGGCGCAGGGCGTGGCATTCTAGGATCTGGAGAGATTCTTAGTGGGCCGCGGGAGTGGAGACCTAAGCATGATGGAAGCAGCAGAGGCTAGGACACATGATGGATCGCTAGGTGAAGACAATGGTGGAGGGGTTAATGCCCCGCATCCTACCGGACAGTAGCTTGAGGAGGTTGAGGCGGTGGAGGGCATTTTCACGGATGGGGTGGAGGTGCGGTTTCCAGGAGAGGGATTGGTCCAAGGCGAGGCCAAGGTACTTGAGGGTTTTGATTTGCAGGATGGGATGGCCATGGAGTGTGAGGTAGAGGTTGTGGTGACGGAAGGAAGGGATGATGTGACCTATGGTGATTGCCTGGGATTTTGTAGGGTTATAAGTAAGAAGCCACTGGTTGCACCAGAAGGATAATTCGGAGAGATGGGATTGAAGGAGATGTTGTGAGCGAGCGAGGGACGGGGCGATGGCAGGGGAGAGGACGGGCACCGTGGCAGAGGGGAAAAACAAACGGGATTTGGAGTTATTGACAGTGACATAGGATGGGCGATGGGCAACAAAGGAAGGTATGAAGCGAACATAATTAATGGGAAGGGTATAGAGTTTGAAAAGGATACCGCAATGCCATACACGGTCGAAGGCCTTCTCAATTTTAAGGGAAATGAGGATAGCAGAACTACGGGAGTTCATCTGGACGGAAAGGCGCAGGAGTTGGTCATTGGCAGAGAAGGAAGGTTGGAAGCCACACTGGAGAGGGGCAGGAGCTGGTGTTGACGGAGATGCTGGTGGATACGGCGGCACAAGATAGTTTGCAGGACCTTGCTGAACACTGAGAGGGGGCTGATAGGACGATAGGATGAGGCATCAGACGGCGGCTTACAGGCTTTAAGAAACATGAGGATAAGGGAGGATTTACACAGGTCAGGGAAGAAGCCAGTGTAGAGGATGACGGTATAGAGGAAAGCAAGGGCTGTGTGGAAAGACCAGAGGCAGGCCCGAAGGTGCCTGTAGGACAAGCGGTCATGGTCGGGAGCTGTGTTGCATTTTGTGAGTAGTTTTGTTTTGTTGTTGCGGACAGTGACCAAAGTATTAAGTTCTGTGGAGTGATGCCGTCCAAGTACTGATATCCAGGGGCGAGCGGCGGGGAGGAGGTGTTGGTACGCTCATGGACGTCCGGGAAGAGAGAATAATCGAACCTGAGATTGTCGGGAATAGAAAAAGTATCTTCCACGTGGGTGGCAAAGTGATTCGCCTTACTGGCGTTGTCAGGAAGGATAAGGTCATTGACAAGAAGTGGGTAGTGAGGGACAGAATGACTGCCAGTAAGGAAATGGAAGGCTTTCCAGTATTTAGAGGAAGTGACGAGGAGTGAAACATTAAGACGGGTGCAAGTCTGCCGCCAGACCCGGCGTCTTTTCGCGGTCAAGAGGTTTCAGAGGTGGCGTTGGATTTGCCGGTGGCGTAGGAGTGTGTCCCAGTCAGGGGTCTGCAGGAAGGAACGAAAAAGTCGACCCTCTATAATTCCACTATTGAGGAGGAAATAGAGAAGCGGACAGAAGCCGGCGGGAAGAGCAGGTGAACAGAGAGAAGGGAAAGAAGGAAATGGACTAATGGAAGATTCTAAACATCATGTATATTAAACTTCCTGGCAAATTAAAATTGTCTGCCGGAAACGGGAGTCGAACCTGGGACCTTTGCCTTCGCGGGAAAGCGCTCTACAGACTGAGCTATCCCGACACGACTCACGATGCTGCCTCAAAACTTTACTTCCGCCAGTACCTCGCCTCCTACTTTCCAAACTTCACAGAAGCTCTCCTGCGAACCATGGAAGACTAGCACTTCTGGAAGAAAGGATATGGTGGAGACATGGCTTAGCCACAGCCTAAGGGATGTTTCCAGAATGAAACGTTTCACTCTGCAGCGGAGTGTGCGCTGATATGAAACTTCCTGGAAGATTACAACTGTGTGCCGGAAACGGGACTCGAACCTGAGACCTTTGCCTTTAGCGGGCAAGCGTACTATCGACTGAGCTATCCCGACACGACTCACGAACGTATGGTTCTAAGCCGCCACTGACATCATTGTAAACATCGTCATAGCTACTGTAAGGTGGGAAGCACCCTCACATTTATTTAATTGCGATGAATTCATACGGTAACATTAGTGGGGCTGCCTATGTGGGTCAGTTTTTCGCCTGGCCGAGAGAATGCACCTTCCCTCGCCCTCACGGGGCGCGGCTCGAGGGGTGTGAGGGAGGTGGACTCGCCTACAACGCGTTGGCTTTTTAGAGGGGAGGCCTCACAGTGGACTCGTCCACTTGGCGACAGGAGTGCTAGAGTTGCTGCACGCTGATGGAGCACAGCCAGCGTGGAATCCTCTCATTCGCGGAAGTGATTCTGAATTTCCTACAGCGTAGTAACATCTAGATATACCTCCAGCGACTGGTCGTGGAGGGCTCAATCTCTCTCTAGAGGTTCAGCGTCTGCACTGTATCTCCGCGGCCGAGTTTATGCTCGTCGTCGGAGAAACAGACCTTTTGTCTGCAGGCGTTGTAGCGCACTTCTTGCTACATTACATGCGGTATTTCCGTAACTACAGAACGACGCATAGCGATCGGCATAATAAGCGAGTCTTATGTGCGCTCTGAGGGTGAGCTGTAAGCCTAGCGGTATCAAGTGCTGGGTCTGACGCTTCTCGTCTGGCTGCGCTACATGCAGATCATGTCTGGGACTTTATACGTCCATTCTAGTAGTTAAAGCTTGCGAGCATATTTTGAGGGCTCAACGGTGGACTGGCGGAAGCCAGTGTACCACGCCAAATTACGAATAGAGTAATAGAGGAAAAGATAGGCCGGTAACGTACCGGCTGCTTGACGACAGCTTTGGCAATTTTTTTTCCTTCTCTCTCTGTCTTTTTTTTTTTTTTTTTAAAGGCTTGTAGCACCATCTGAAGCAGGTCGCAGGCTCGACGAGACCACACACGGTATAGTTGTGGGACCCCACTGATTAATTCGTGACAGGTTCACGAGATCAGACGTTTTCCAAAGTACATGTAACATTATCCTCTGCCTTATTCTGTTATTCTGCGCCTGTGAAATTCGTGTATATGTTCATAATCTTTACATTCATTCATTTTCTATTTTTTACATAAATAAGTGAATCGTAATTTTGTTTTATAAAAAATTCTGTATCACTTAGACCACTAACAAACCTACTCCTGATCCAGCAGGCCCATTTAGAATGGGGTTTTGGGGGCTAAGGTTGGACCCGTTCAGCATAAGAATTCAGCTAGCCACGATTTTGGGGGACTTCTCTACCCTCAGGGGCTACCACAAAAAGAAATACATTACAAGCGTTACTGTTGCGTCAAAAGGCGAGGTAAGTGATTAGACAGTACAAGACTGACAAAGCGTGAGAAACGCTAGTACACATTAATTTAAATATTAGACTTTACTATTAGGTCTTACATCGCATTAAGTTCATTACCTGTTAAAGAAGGTGTCTACAATGAGTTTCCAAATTTTCGAAAATCCCTGGATCATTTCGGAATTCTTGACAAGCGTCTACAGCGCTCCCGTACTTCAACCATGTTAACGGGTGTGCTGTACACTTCGCTTTTGAGGTGACAGCAGACACAAAAATCCAAAGGATTTAGATCGGGTGATCTTGGAGGCCAAGGTACAGGTCCACCTGGACCTATCAATCTCTGGCCGTATCTACGCGTTACATGCCGTCTCACAGCAGCAGTAGAATGTGCCGGAGGTCATCTAAGTAGGACGATATTTACAATAAAGTTAGTGAGATGTGAACTAAATGTTATGTAAATCTTAATAGTAAACTCTAAATTCCAAATTAGTGAATACAAACTAGGACTATGTTGACAATGACATCAGTGGAGGCTTGGTACCTCACATTCGTAACGTGGGATCCATGTTTATTGGGGCATTTCTGCTTTTATTATAGCGTACTTTCAAGCGTGCAAGTTTGCGAGATCGTTTTTGATACACCATGTATACAATAAAATGTAATGACTTACTTATAGACAACAAAGAAAAGTCTTTACAAGAAGTTACCGAAAGTAAAATCGCCGTTGGAAGAACATTAAAACACCTCTAAACATTCCCATATATTGAGAAAGATTTATGCTCATAATCATGGCAGTAGTTTTGATCTATTATGAATACGTTTGATCCAAAACTATTTCGTATTTTCAGATCAAGATAATTTTGTATTCATGGCATGGATGGCCGACTTTCATAAAATCCGTATGATCTTTCGTACTTCTTGTACTTTGTCTTTGTGAACAAAACTTACCTGAAAGTAACTTTTAGTAAACTCACATATAAAATTATATTTAGTTGGTCTCGCAGTACAGTTGATATTTGTGGAACTTCTCCACAAAATTAATCTGAAAGTCACACTGAAAATGTCAATTTCTATTGCACATTTAATTGAAAGAATAAAGCTTGTGTTATTATATCTGGACCTTTAGTACAGTTTATTCTTCAGCACTTCATACGTGATTAGATAGTTCTTTCTTCTGACCAATTTAAGGCCTTACATTCTGAGTGCCACTGTTAAAGGATTCATAAGCTATAAAGTTATATGACTGTTCTGTGAAGGTAATTCTCTATTCTCCACTTTATATGTTGATCTCATTCTAACTCGACGTGGAAGGCAGTAAAATAAAAATTGCTCTCATATGAGCTCTTTCAAAATTTAATCTGCTTTCAATTTAGTGCGCTATATCGTTGAAATGGGGGATAATCAAGATTATTATTAGGCAGAAAAGAAGCAGACCCTGTAAATATGTAGCACATTTTAGAAGCTAGGGCTGTTTGAATGATATCCGTGCGATATCCTTGGATAGTGTTACACAATTATTTGAAGCGTGCCGGTACGGATATGAAAAGATGATGAAATAAAAGTGATTGAATTATTAGAAAATCAGACTTTCTATCTCTTTGGCCCTTTCCCCGCACATGCAGGGTCAGCACTGCGTTAAACGCTGTTTTGACACGGGTAAATATTACAGGGTGGCCGAATGCCCTTCCTGCAGCCACCCCATGCCTCCCCCAGGAGGAAATAATTACCCCAAATGTTTGCGTTTAGTGTTATAAGTGTGCGAAAGTGCAAAGTGTTACTAAATGTTTGCAAATCGTGTAACTGACGCGGAACTTGGGGACCAGCCCGGTATTCACCTAGGTGGATGTGGAAAACCGCCTGAAAACCACATCCAGGCTGGTCGCCACTCCGACCCGTATCGTTAATGCACCGGGCGGATTCGAACCGGGCCCGGTACGTCTCCCCGTCTCGGAAATCGGTACGTTAGACCACGCGGCTAACAGAGCGGGTCAGAAAATCAGACTTTAAATAAATAAATAAAATCTCGTTATCTTGACGTATCAGGTTAAATATGAAATTTTATTCCTAAAGACGTGAAAGAATATTACTGAATGTAAGTAATAGCCCAGAAGCAGTTTAATTATTGATGTCAATACTGTATGTTTTTAAAACCAAATATTCGATCTAAATTTGAATCCAGCGAGGTATTCTAGCAGGACATTAGTTCCAGTCTTTAAGAATAACATCAAACTCCTAACTAAACTCGTTTATCTGCAAATACGAGTATGAAATGAGTTTTACATGCGTGACAGATTTTGTTTTGCAAGTGTGTGTCTGACTGATATCAAGATAAATGCCATATATAAATTACGATTATTAAACAGAAAACTTTCACTGCTTTTTGCTTCTGTGTTGAAGTATCGAATATAACCGATACGCCGAAAATCCGAGTCAACTGATTCACTGCGCCATAATGTAACATGAATCCTAAGAAGATGTTATTAACTCCGTTATAGCTACTTCACTAAATTATGCACCTTTTTGCACTTTCGGTGTTTCCAGTGGGCCTACCGAAAGGCACGTAAGCGATATAGAATGGAATGTAACTGACACACAACCATTCGGATCAACAATGATAGACGTACATGCTAATTATAAACACTACTGCGTAAGCTAGTTTATTTAACCCCGTGTGCTACTATTACACGATTTTATTTTGTTCAAACAATATTAAAGCGACTCTTTTACTGTTTATACATGTAAGTGCTATAACTGAGTTTATTTTATCCGGGATCTGGCTATAAATTCCGTTTTGTATCTCCACGATTTTGATGTTGGCAGTTTATGAGTACTGGACCTATATTTATATCCTTTACTGCACTGGAGCAACTAAGCATGGACATTTTGCTTATGCAAATGTGATAACGATAACAAATATAAGTTACTCATGGAATTAATATCAGGCTGGGTACACCGCTAGATATGAGAGAACATACAATTACACACTTACAGATTATCAAAGATTATCAGATTAGATGCAATTCCACACACATATAGGCTACGGCATGTAGCATCAGCAGGTCGATAAATTATTAGCGCTGCAGTAGTTTGTAATTGCTAGAATGGAAATCCGAGAGTATTACTGTTATCTTAATGAGACTATGCTATCGGACCTTCCGAGATCAGTCGTTGACGTGCAGTGTCAGTTACTGTTAAGCTACCAAACCACAACTACACCATTGATGATACGGTCACAGAAACACAATCAGTTGGTAGTATTACTTCCGTCATTCCGGCAAGAGGCCGCGCATTACGGACACTAGCACGTGTATCATATCTGATTCACCAAAGCGTAGTTAAACAGACGCTGCTTACGGCCTGTGAGACACAGTGTGCATCGCGTCATCGGTGAGCTTCCGAGCAGCAGACGGCGACCACGATCGACGGCAAAGTGGTACGCTGCGCAGAACTAAAGTACTTCAAGATTTATTCTCCAACTGAGACATAAATCGCGGTCAGTCAATGAAACGTGATATCTAGAGTTAAAAGCCTTATAAAGCACAGGGTGATCGTACTTCAACGCTCGAAAGTTGATATTCGCTTCTTTTTAATAGATGCTATACGTTGCTAACGATTTGGGAATTTTCTGTGAAAGTGTACCTGCGCCAACTACCCAATAACAGCTCACTACATGACGTTCGAGCATTTGACAGAGCGAGTCGCACTGTCACACGATACAAAGTTACCAACAGTTTGAAAGAGGCACGGTAGTAGCTCTATCTTCTGCCAGCAACATCATTGCAAGATGGGCGGTGCACAGACGTGAGCGTACGTAAGAGACCATAAAATAAATAAATAAAAACTGGTAGATCAAGAGTCATATTCCGAAACCCATTTTTATGACTGGCTAGGTTGTTGAATACTATCCAGTTTTCAATTTTATATCGAGGTTTCAAAGCCAACAAATGTTTCCAGAATTTGTTTAACGGTCAGTGTTAGCGCTGATCAACGGATTACATCGTTATTATCTCGGTAACTACGACCGCATTTTGACCTAAACATCCTCTATCACAGAGTAGGTAAAGCATCAGTACCTATATTATTACAATCCCTTATTACTGATTTCAACATTGTTTTGTAGGTAACAAATTAAATTTTTTTTGTGATATTGCCATGTAAAAATTGTAAGATGTGAATCATTTTTTCTTCTTTGTCAGAAATCTGAAGATGCTCTAACCGGGCGAATCGCGTCATTTCAATAAAAGTTTTTGCAACCAAGACATTCTTTTATTCAAGAGAATAAAACTATGAAACTTTCACTCTGCAGCGGAGTGTGCGCTGATATGAAACTTCCTGGCAGATTAAAATTTTGTGCCGGAACCGGGATTAGAACCTGGGATCTTTGCCTTTGGCGAGCAAGCGTTCTACCGTCTGGGCTATGCCGACACGCTTCGCAGTCCGTTCTCACAAGGTTCGTATGAGAACGTCTGTGATGTTCGGATAGTAGGAGGCGAGGTACTGTCAGAAGTAAAGCTATGAGGGCGGACCGTGAAGCGTGTCGGGATAGCTCAGTCGGTGCCGGGCGCCGTGGTACAGCGCGCTCTGTTAGAGGACTGAACGCCCTCTGTAACAAAACTAGCTGAGCTAAAACGTCGTCGAACAACAATGACCAACCACAATCAACGACCACAAGGAACAGAACTACCCATAGAGCATATAATAATAATAATAATAATAATAAAGACGGTAGAACGTTTGTGGCAAGGCCTTTCATAAGCAAGCATTCTACTGGAAAACTGACAGGCCCGTTGCCAAAGGCGCTTAAAATTTGGTGTCAAAGGATTGCACGAAGTTTACAGAAACTATGTCCTTAGAACTATATGAATATTGTGTTTAATTATGTATACCTTCGAATATTAATAATGTCCATATATAACTTCACTTGAGCTTTGTTTGAAATATGTGCTATTGCGGCACAATGAACCAAGTTCTCCCGGAGCACGACGAGCCTCGGTTCATTGTGCCCCAACTGATACACCAGAGAAAATTTTTTTACAAGCCACAAAAAATGTCCCATTAAAAAAGGCAAATCGGAATCTTCATGAACAGAAACCTGATGAAGAAAGTAGTGAGCTTCATTATCAAGAGAGCAATGACAACCTGGATGAGTCTGGTGAATCTGTATACAACTTTGAGAAATTGGATTAATTATTAGACACAGATGATTTCATTTTGACCAAATTTGAACTAAAAACAAAAATTGCCAGTTTACTATATGGTGCATATTTTGAAACCAAAGAACGACTCTGGAGACCATCAGGTATCATTTTCCAGCTATCAACATACTTTACTAGCTTCCAAAACCAGTTAATAGTGGTGTGAGAAAGAGGCAAAAGACATATTCCAGTACAAGGTTGTTCGGTAATTTGCCACAGGTTTATTGAAGTATAAGTGGAACATATGTAAACAATAATTTAGAAATACATTTCAAATGTACTTTTCATGCTAAATATGTTATTCTAACTAACACATATTGTGAAAGGTTAGTCCAAAACACTGTAATGTTGTTTTTAGTTCAAAATTTGATCAAAATGAAATCATCTGTATCTGATAATTTATCCAAGACATATTCCAGTCCAAGGTTGTTCGGTAATTTGCCACAGGTTTATTGACGTATAAGTGGAACATATGTAAACAATAATTTAGAAATACATTTCAAATGTACTTTTCATGCTAAATATGTTATTCTAACTAACACATATTGTGAAAGGTTAGTCCAAAACACTGTAATGTTGTTTTTAGTTCAAAATTTGATCAAAATGAAATCATCTGTATCTGATAATTTATCCAATTTCTCAAAGTTGTGTACAGATTCACCAGACTCATTCAGGTTATGGCTCTCTTCATAATGCAACTTTCACAATATGTCAATATACGACATTTCTAACAGTGTAAGGCCAAGATATAATAAGTTATTTACAGTGGTTCATCATACCCCGCATATGGGGCACCATTTACCATTTATCAATTTTCCTTCAAAGATATGTAACTAGAAACATATTACTCATAGATCAATCATATAACTTCATTTGATACTTGAATAATTACACTGTAAAAATCAGTGGCAGTGCGTCCTATATGTTCACTGGTTCAGCGGAGCACCATAAAAAAGCTCTTCGTGAAAAAGAAGTAAATAAACAAAAGTGTTTTTAAACTTGCATTCTTCGTTTTGTTCTTCTATCAGATCATTTTATTTGTACATTCAAAGTATTTATATCAAATGGGAATCGTTTTACGTCGCGGAGACAAAACGTATACGAATCGTAGCGCGGCAGCTTAATATATGGGGCGTTGCATTGCGCATGCGCGGCTGATGTTCAAATTCTTTTCTGAACCCCCTGGAGGCGGCATATGAGCGCTCCCGCGGCAGAGAGGGGCGAGGGGAAACGCCGCTTTTAACATTGACGTTGGAACTGGTAGAGACACCAGCTCCTGGAAGCTCGAGGACTGGCAGTTAAGCACGAATAGTCTCGAAGCAAGACAATGGAGCTACTCGCACCTCGCCTTGTGCATGCGTAAATCGTCCATGAAGTCAACATCCGCCCTTCATATTTGTTTTTGGCGCATTGAAGATTCATCAATAACACATCATATTTGGTAAAATATAACTGTAAATTAAAGACGCATCAACTGTCAGAGCGTTCAGTAGATCTGATTGTGAATAATTATAAACTCAGTACCGTCGAGTTAGCAAGAATAGCCGTATTAGCGGTATCGCGTCGCGGCATCGAAGGTAGTGGGTTCAAGACGGACTGCAAGCAGTTTTTTTAAACCAAATCTTCGTTTTAACAGATGAACAATGACTTTTCTATTGTTACTTGCCACATATATTTGGACGTTTTTGGATATGTGTCGCTATTTTGAGGGTAAATGACATTTATACTCTTCGTTGTAAGAAAATATTTAACTGTTTGAAAAGATGTGGGAAAGAGCTGCCTTTGGCATGCAAGGTTAGGAGGGGGTGCTGCTTACAGTGTCACGTGACCCGAAGGTAACTTGTCTCTTCATTGTAACAGATTCATTTTGTTACACATAAATAACAGTATAATCAGTTACAATGTTTTAGCGTTCAGGTACACATTTATATGTTCTTGGTGTTTGTTATCAAAGAAAAAAGAACAACGTTTTATAAAGCTCAGATTTAAACTTGGAGGAGAAGTGGGAAATACCGAAGCTTGGTACACTGGCGCCTCAGCTCGAGTTAATGCAAGTGCAAAGAATGCAAGGTAAGACATTCTGCAGATCTTGTAACGAAAATATATCTTTAGGGGGGTGGGGGGTGCCGAAACATCTACGCGCCAAGCGGGATGGGTGGTGGACGGCGCCACTATCAAGAAATGTTCAAATAATTGTTAAGTTTAAGGGACGTAACTGCGGGGTAATCAGTACCTAAACATACAAACTACTTATGAAATACTTTATACTAAATACGACACAAACATCCATGCCCGAGGGGGGATTCGAACCCCCGACCGTAGCGGCCGTGCAGACTGTAACTGGCGCGCCGCAGACCATTCGGCCACTGCGGCCGGCCCATTATCAAGATCCGGCACTGAAAGAAGTTGTGAGGGGTCTGATACGGAGCCATTTATTTTGCATATCAATATATTAGGTGTTAAAGAAGTTTTCTTGGTTGGAGTACTGTTACGCAATAGTAGAAAGGGTGTGAGAGAGAAACAGTAGATGAGCTTGTATCCCGTGGGAAAGCTCCGCCCCTATTGCATGTAGAGATCTGATTGGCTCCCGCCTATTCTAGTTGTCAGCCAAAACTTTAAGCTTCTTTTATTAATATTTAACTTTTCTATGTTTATTAAAAATTATATATATACTTTCTGTAATGCTTTTGTGCTAAGCTATATTTTAGTTAATTCAAAGATTTAATTGTTTGTATATTTTGTAGTAAGCTGAACAATGTTAGTCTAGAAGTTTCGGTTGGCGCCAAAACGGTGGCTTGTGGCGTGCAGCGAGAGGCGGCGGCAGTCAGTCGAGCGCCGACCGCGATACCTTGCACATTCATGTCAGTTCAGTGCGGGCCAGGGACAGTTTATAAGTTATGCAACGTTTATATTTGTATCATTACTCTGTCTGTATATTTGTGCTTGGATATACACTTCAATAACAAAACAAGCACTGGCATCCTTCAAAAGCAAAAGTTATTGGTAGTTTAGTACTTCCTAGCCACATCTCAACCTCTTTTAGCATCACTTTAAGTACAACGGACGTGCGACCTATGTGCTTCACCTGCGCAATGGGACATCAACTACGACAGAAGACACAAGGTTAGTAAAAGAGTGAATTCAGACATGCACTGAAGTTGCATGTCGACACGGCACCTCGCGTGCAGTGCTGCCCCGTTTACAAACCATGGCACTGGCACGTAGTGTGATGAAAACATCGCCGAGGAAAAGGCATGAAAGAGGGGAGGTGTTTAGGAACTTTGTCAACTAGGCACTGATCGTCCCTCCCTGTCTTTTCTAAAATAGAAGCCTCGCCGTAAAGTGAACCCCCAGTCATGTGAAGCACCAGCCGCCACTGGTAAAAACTTAAAATCACAACTTTGCGATGAAATTATTGGATGAGTAACACAGAGAAATAATTTATGTGGTTCAGTGTGCCCCACTATCCCCTACCTTGTAAGATACAGTGTTGTGTAAGGCAGCGGGGAGCCACCTGTACTCCTGCCACGTGACGGATCCGCGGCTGGGCGCGGGTCCGTACTTTTCCCGGCTAGCGCAGAGGGGCGGCCGGTGCCCGCGGCTGCCCCGCAGGTGCCTGCGCGCTGTTATTCCGGACAGCGCCGGCGCGGCGGCCTGATTAAAGGCAAACAGCCGCGGGCCGAGCCGGCAAACAGACCGCACGCCGCACCCCGCCACGCCACCCCGCGATAAATCTCACCTGGCCAGCAGCACGGCGACGCTCCATTGTTTGGCGCTGTTGTCCTGTCCAGCGGCGTCCCAAACACCGCCCGCAATTTGCACTCGTTCGCTCACTCACCGGGCGACGAGTGGGAGACTGATGGCCCTGATGAAGCACAGAGAGATTAGGACTCGTACAGATACATGCAAGCATTCGTTTCTCCCTCGTTGTATATGGGAGCAGTGTCGCAGCCAGGATTTGATTCTGGGGGGGGGGGGGGGGTGGAGCCTAATTAAAAAAAATTAAGGCTATTGAATTTATTAGACCTACTTTTATACTTTTTTATAATTTAACTAATTGTTGTTGTTGTGGTCTTCAGTCCGGAGACTGGTTTGATGCAGCTCTCCACCCTACTCTATCCTGAGCAAGCCTCTTCATCTCCACATAAGAACGGCAACCTACATCTGTCTGAATCTGATTACTGTATCCATCTCTTGGTCTTCCTCTGCGGTTTTTACCCCACACACTTCCCTCCAACGCTAAATTCACAATTCCTTGATATCTAAGAATGTGTCCTACCAATCTATCCCTTCTTTTAGTCAAGGTATGCCAGAAATTTCTTTTCTCCCCAATTCTATTCAGTACCTCCTCATTAGTTACGCGATCCACCCACCTAATCTTCAGCATTCTTCTGTAGCACCATATTTCAAAAGCCTCAATCCTCTTGAGAGAGTTTATTCCAATCAACATTGTCAAAAGCCTTCTCCAAATCTACAAAAGTTAGAAATGTAGGTTTGCCTTTTCTTCATCTATCTTCTAGGATAAGCCGTAAAGTGAGTATTACCTCCCGTGTTCCTACATTTCTCCTGAACCCAAACTGATCTTCCCCGAGGTCGGCTTCTACCACCTTTTCCATCCTTCTGTATATAATTCGCGTTAATATTTTGCATCCATGACTTATTAAACTGATGGTTCTGTAGTTTTCACACCTGTCTGCACCTGCTTTCTTTGGAATAGGGATTATAAGGTTTTTCTTAAAGTCTGAGGGTACTTCACCTGTCTCATACATCTTAAACAATTCTGTCATGGCTGGTTCTCCCAGAGACTTCAGTAGATCTGATGGAATATCATATACTCCAGGGGCCTTGTTTCGACTTAGGTCTTCCAGGGCTCTGTCAAATTCTTCTCTAATTATACTACTAAAACAATTGCACAAGTAATAAAATGAGTTAATTTGAAAGTGGAAGAGGATTAATGTGGTGGAAATCGAGTGTGTATAAGCAGCTTGTAAAATAATTAATCAGCTTCTATGTTACTATCCAAAGAGCAAGGTCCTTAGAGATTAACTGAAATGTGTAAAAATTGAACTGAAATAACACAATTGTTTTTCATAAGATTGTACTCGGTGGCGTCACTGACCTGCTAAGCAGCGGGTTGCCGCATATGAACAATCAGCATAGCACTAACAATAGCGGCAGCATCAGACCTGGTCCTGGTGGCATTAAAACCGCTCACTGTGGCGGCATCACGTTGGCGAAACAGTGTCACATTTACTTGTGCTTTCGAAATATTAGTTACGTTGTGGTTTATTACGTGTTCAAATATTCGGTACCAACCTGTTTAAAAAATAAATAAATAAATAAAAAGTCTTTGGGAGTTGCTGTGAGTGGCGAGGGGGGGGGCTTGAGCCAATTATCTACCCCCTCTCCCCCCTCCACTCCCCGTGGCTGCGCCACTGTATGAGTGGAACGGAAACGCAATCGAAATATTTTCTTTAAAAAGTTCATAATGTCAACTATCAGCTATATATTATATTTATAACTTTACCGGTTTCGGTTTTAATCTATCATCTGAAAAGTAAATTGAACAGACTGATTTCGTTGGTAAATTCTCATTCATGTAAATGAATAAAAGATTCGTAAAATGCCAATTGACATTAGGTCTTGATTATAAACAAAAAAATGTTAGTTGACATTTTACGAATCTTTTATTGATTGCCGGCCGCGGTGGCCGAGGGGACTGAGGCGCTTCAGTCACGGTCTGCACGGCCACTACGGTCGGGGGGTCGAATCCCCACTCGGGCATGGATATTTGTGCCGTCCTTAGTTGTAGGTAGTTCATAAGTAGCTTAACAAACATTTGAACATTTGAATTTTTATTGATTTACATAGATAATGTGGCAGTCAATGTACCAACGTAATCAGTCAGTTTAATTTACTTTTCTGATAATGGTTCAAAACCGAAACATGTAAAGTTATAATAAACATCTGATGGTTGGCATTATGCATTTTTAAGTATGTTATGTCTTTTATCACACATCTCAGTAAAACTTTTGGAATATTTTCTCTTTAGTTCCAGTGGCACGAATATGAGTGAGGTACAGGCGCACAAAAATCATCTACCGCATGTATGTTTGAATATTACTTGAGAACGGCTCGACCGATTTGGCCGACACTTTTTTTATTTCGTTTCCATTTTAATTTTATTTTTTTATTTATATTAGATTTTTTGTTGTCTTCTTAATTCTGAGAGCAAGGTTTGTAAGACATAAAATTTTGGAAAATCTACAGGACAAATGAAAACATTAAAAAAATGTGTGGGTGCAATTTTAACTATTCTACCTTTTGAGTAAACTAAACACTATTCCAATTCGGACGATGGAGAAGAGTAGTTCTTTTTTTCTATTTTTACTTTTTTTTTATATGGTATCTGTTCTTTCTGGCAAGTCCGAAGTAACAAGCACCATTTGTTTGACATTAGCGGTTGTAAATTTATGAATTCGAAATATTGAAACGTATCGAGCATGTCGGGACGTTGAAATAAATAAAACAGCGAGGTTTAAAATTCGTGCTGGACTGGGATCTGAATCCGTATTTCCCACTTCGGGCCATCGGCTACATTTCCCAAATTCTCAAATTCTAGCCTCCTGTCCACTGATCCCTCTCACTCGCACCAAGGGATAGAGCTTTTAAATGCGTCTGCATAATTGTAAAATAATAATAATAATAATAACCACCAACAGGCAACTGACAATTTCAATACGGACCATACACACGCTCGATTCCTAGCGATAATCCAGGATAGGCCTGCGAGCAAGAGAAATCATTGGGCTGGGGGCTAGAAGTAACGAATTTGGGTTGTAATGGAAGCGTGCCTACATATCCTAATTTGTTAAGGCGACCAGTGGCCCGAAGCCGGAAATCAGAGTTCCAATCCCGGACAACCACCAATTTTCAACTTCGTCGTTGAATTTATTTCAACTCCCCGAAACGGTCAAACTGATTCAATATTTCGAATTTGTAATTTCTTTTTCGATGTGGTCCTGGAAAAGTTTTAAAGGAAAAAATCTCGGAAAATTCGAATAAACTCATAATTTTTGTATGTACTGTGTATCACAGGCAATAATGATTGGCACGACATATTTGTTATGACGTCTCGGCTCTTCAGTTAGCCGGGTTGCGAGTTTCCTTACCTTTTTTTTGTGTATTGACTGGAGCATATTTATTATACAGCTGGTGAAGTTCATTTGGAATTGAGTAAACTATTTCGTTTACGTCCGGAAGGGAATCTGAAGCCTCTGAAGTCCCGGTATATATTTAAATCTTTGAATATTTGTCAAGCTTTCGACTGAAACTGCAATGTTCATCGGTCGATAGACATATAAACTACTCTAACTTATGCTAAGGACAACACACACACAGACTTACACACACTAACACAGATACACACTCACACACATACACACACATGCTCGAAGGAGGACTTGAACCTCACTCCGCAGCAAGGTGCCTTAAAGCGCGCGGCTATTCCCGCGAGACGGTATGTAGTTTGCTGCAATTTTTTCCTAGGTCATTCTAGCGAGAATCTCATGAAAATTATATCGTGGCCAGACATATTAGGTGCAGATGGTTGTGAGGTGTGAATTACTCTGTAAATCTCGTTGCAAATATCTACATTAAAGCGTGATTAACGGCTGTGTGGTGCGTGTGTGTAAGCTGAAGTAATGTCAGAGTCGTGAACCTAAACATGCTTATCATTTTCACTCTCGATGAACTGTTCATCAGAAAATTTATGTTAGTATCACTTGGTATAATTATGTGCTCATAGGCTGATTCGAGGCCTAAGAGGGCAGTTTGGAAATAGTCGAACGTACCTACCTTCTCAAATTCATAGAGGACGCACATTAGACTTACTTGAGGATTTTATCGTAATGAAGATATATTCCACTTAAGCTTTCATCAATTTATTTGCAGTAGCGAAGATATGCTACTGATCTACTGAACCATGATATTCAGCTTATGTGTAGTTTTGTTGTGAGCTTTCAGTGACTTCCACAAACTGTCTTAAAAGTACTTTGTTGTAATGTTCATCACTAGCACCGCCTTACATACACACGTCAAACGCACTAAGAATATATCTCAGGGTAAACCCTTTGTGTCACAATCGGTAGCACTAATTTCTATTAACACTTGGCTGTGATGATAAGGTTCAGTAGGCAACAGCAAGTAAAATGCTTCCTCCAATTGTACTGCTGCTTTCTTTGATGTGATGCCAACTATGTCACTTTGACAATAAAAAACAACCATGAAAAACAAAAACAACGGAAATAGCTGTAGAATGTCAATAGCATACCATCTTTTCACATCCCATCTTCCACTTATATTACGACAAATGACCGAGATATTTTTGGTTTGCTAAGAGAATAAGCTGAGGGGAGGAATAGCCACCCCTAGCCTCAAGCTAGCGCTGATCTGGTAGCCCTACGTTAATGTTACATGCCACCAAAGAAGCAGTGGCAAGATACCACCGTAATGGTTCGGGCAGGTGCTCTCTCCTTCCTGTGAAACAGTTCACCTTCCAGTCATCGAGACACTTCGTATCGCCTTGGCACCTTACCTGGATGTTTCCTCCATACACGTTTGCTGACTTCCTCAATGTCCCCCTTGATCTATGGCTATCAGAGGAAAATCTGACGCTGACGTCGACAGTATTTAATGTCAAGTACATTCAGTGTCATTTCATTTTACTTGCACCGCTCCATAAAGGGGATTTCGTTTCTGCTTGTCTCCTGGGTGGATATATGTTTCGTCCTTTGTTTTTCTTGTTACGTTTACCATTCCATGAATTGTGTTAATTTTCGGAATTTGGCATAGGGAATACTTGTTGCTATTAATTTATAGTCCCCTATAGTGCGGAGAGAGTTATCACTTTCCTTTAACAAGAGTATTATCTCTTTTCATTGAGCTGCTTCTCTAGTAGACATAGAACTGGCAAGGTTTTTAGAGGATTATTTTAGTTCATTTGTAGGAAGTGAGTATCTTCCTCTGTCTGTCCTCCAGTACTAGCTTTGTTTAGTTTCGTTCAATAAGAAAGGTGCTGCTGTAGCTTTAAGTTTCCTTATATACCTGCTAAGGAACATTCTATGATCAATTGTTACCAGGATATTCCTTTTTTGATTCACTTTTAATGCACAACAGAGTGCACTTTATTTTCTTTGTTTGCCACTGGAGTCATTATGTTACAGAGGCAAAGAAAAAACTCATATTACTTTTATTTGACAGGACGAGTTGCCACTTGCATGTGGTGTTTTTAACTGAGTAAAGGATCACGTCAATAGCGTGACGTTCGCTGGTCAATGTCACACACCGAGCAGTTCCTCCTGTTTCAGTGGTTTTCTAGGCCATTCTTTACAATGTAACGTGCTGGTTACATTAACGCTAAGCCAGACGTTCAAAAACATGTTTTTCCGCCTTACATGAATTCTGACAGGCGCAGACACAGCCTTCATACTCTGCTGTCGATGTTCGTTAAATGCTGCTTTGCTGCATAGGTTTGAATAATCATTTGTCAATAAAGACGTATGTCTACAAGGACTTTTGATTACTTAGTTCCATGCAAACGATTCCTTTAGGTCCTTTCTTCTACTTGGAAATGGATGTTCATGCAGTGAAAAGTGCGTGCCATTAATCAATTCCTTGTCTTTTTGACACACCCTTCAAGTAACACCAGCCTTGGTGCACCATAGGAATTTGATTGTAAATAGTCGTAGCGTGTAACCTTAGTTTACGTATTTACTGTGATCTCATCCACGAATTTTAATACATAATCATAGTTTATGAATGATTTTGCTTCTCTTTCACGTTTAACTATGCTGCAGATTACTTATCAAGTAGGTGTTTCAGGATTAAAGTGGGCATCTCTGTTCTGTAGTTAGAGTAATCTGTTGTCTAAAATTTTAAACCGATGTATCTGAATACATAGGGATCTTCATTTCTGATAGTCGTCACCGGATCAGGCATTAAGCTATCCTTAGATTGACGCTCATACTAAAATAGGAGATCATCGACTATTATGTATTTACCATGTCAGAAGAGACGTGAGAATCGACTTTCACATGTACATTGTACTATGCACAAAATAAGAATTGTATGGTAGACAAGGCAACTGAAAGAGATAGTAGTGAAGAAGGTTGATGAAAAAGAATAAGGAGACAACGACAGGATGAAGTGTCAATGGGAGAGAAAGAATCGGACAGATACAGAAAGAAAGAGAGATTGCGTATGAAGCGTTCTCTATAAAGATGAAGGATTTAGCATATCTTAAATAGTGGATCAATGTTTGTTCTAATAAAATGTCTGTTACACGCCAAGATTTATGCTTACGATTATTATGTGTCACTCTTACAGCAGAATGACGTCATGAGATTTCTCCCCCCCCCCCCCCCCCACACTAATCGCCCTCTCTGAAAAAGAGCCTCGGTTGGACAGATTTAGAGCGACCGGCAGAGCGACGTCACGACGTCACGACACACGCAGCTGCCGCATCCGCCGCCTCATGAGTCGCGCGTACATCACGCCCACGCACCACAAGTATCGGTTAAGGTCATAGGCCGACTGCCTGAAGCAGACGTACTGCGCAATGCTGCCGGTGCCCGCTCGTATCAGCTGATACGTATAACGATTTCTATCAGCACTCAGCTTCTTAGAAGATGTTTTCAAAGATATTTGTTTTCCTACACTTCTTAAAAATCAAATAATAAATCTAAGGTGAATTCTTAAATTCAAAGCTAGCTATTTAATCGCAACTTCACATGCGTTTCCTAATAATTTCAAAGAATGCTTGCAATCGAAATTATTGCGCCTGAACTGATACACATATCGAACGTGCAACTGTAAATCGATTTAGTGTTTCTGAACTGTAGATTCGGGCGATACGCGCCCTCGCATACGGAAAAAAAGCTTCTTGTTTAACGATAAACGTAGCCCACTGTACGTAATAAAAGCTTAATTCTGGGAGGAAGAATCCAGATAAGAGTTTACTTTTATAAAAAAGCTCAATTTTATCAGTAAAATTAGCAAAAGATCCGTGTGAGCTACCGGCTACTCCCTGCTGCAAAACCTTGTTCCCTGGCCCAAATTGAGAACTGACTGGGTTCAAATTACTCTAATAACAGGAAGTTAACGATACAGTGGCCAATATACGTAGCAGCTCACACGAAATTTCAGACAGGCATTAATAAACAAGCCACCACAATTAAAGTTGTTTCATAAAGGTGGCTAAGAAGAACATTTATGGCACAACGGAACTTAAACATAAAAAATTGCATCTGAGCTTCTTCTCAGCACTAGTGAAAAACAATATTAAATAAAAGGGGGAAGGTGCTCGAAAACTACAATTTATAGGCAAGTCAAAATTATACAGAACTTAACTTGTTTATTCAGGTCGAACACAAGCAATATGGGGAACCAATTTTGTTAATACCAAAAAATAAATAAATAAAATACATCCTATTTACATAAGCTAATACTGACGATGCCCAGCATTGAATTTAACTTAAATTACACAAGACTTAACGCTACTGGGGGGGGGGGGGAGGGGATTTACAAAAAACACTTGCTCACACACCCACAATGCAACAGCGAAATCCGACCGCGGTGGCCGAGGAGACTGAGGCGCTCCAGTCACGGTCTGCACGGCCACTACGGTCGGGGGTTCGAATCCCCCCTCGGGCATGGATATTTGTGCCGTCCTAGTTCGTAAGTAGTTCATAAGTAGTTTGTAAGTTTAGGAACTGATGACCCCGCAGTTAAGTCCCATAAACTATACAAACATTTAAACATTTGAACAACAGCGAAACTCGCCAAAATCAGCGCGCTGAAACGAGGCAGAAGCAGGCGCCGCTATCGTAGGCGAAATTCAGCAAACTCGGAGCTAGTACACAACACAATTTTGTACAATAAAACTGCGAAGATGGCTCTGGTCTGTCGTGCCTGATTTGAGATGGTGCGTGAATATAGCAAAGTTAAGTTGCATTTAGATTAGACCGCCAGCAAACACGCTAATGGCGACACACGGCTTCGTCCCATGATCGCATTCCACTGAAGGTGAAGTGGTTATATATCGTATTCATTACACAAAATCACGGCGAACTCTTATGTTGCAATCTGAGAGTAAACCATCAAGGCACTGGTTTTATGAGAAGTGGCGTGAATTCAGATGACTAGCTGCAAATCCTGAAGCTGGAGTTGGGACCCGTAGAACTGCATAGAAATGCATAAGGGAGCTACTGAAATGCAGCACCTTGCTATTGGGAGCGTTCACAGAGACGGAAGAGTCCAGTCTCAAAACCCGGAAAAGTGAAGTAATTACAAAGTCGGAAAAATAAAAATAAAAACTACGGCATGCAACCCATAGAAATGTTTAGAATTACAAAAGGAAGCTATTGAAGGAGGTTGTATAAGGCTCGGAGAGAATTACTGACAAAGACTGAGTCCATACTACAAATTCGGAGAAGAAACAGTAAAATTAAAATAGGCGGGGAGAGAAAATCGCGAAATGCTAGTGGAAATCAGAAGGATACACACACAGTTACTTGCCTGATGGGCATGGAACAAACAATAGTGGAATCTGAAGGCTTTGTTCTAAGAACCAACCACGTGGAAAACATATCACTCACAGAAGGAAACGATGAGAAAGATTTTACAGGCACTGAACAAAAATGAACATATCGTCTGTTAGAAATCGCGCCCCACAAAGCTAGAAAGAATTTACAGAGTTCGTACACTCCCACATAATCATAAAAGGTTTGAATATACCAGGCCATTATCTAACTGCAACTCGTAACACATACACTGCGTTTATCTGTTGGAAATCACTGAACTGAAAAACTAGAACACATCTTCACGCACAACCAGAAAAAATATTCAGCAAGAGTCTAAGTTAAACATGCCAGACAATGAATCGCTACCATCTCTGTGGACACAAGAGCATAACCAACATTACCTCACCACGATCCCAACACAAAGTGAAGATCGAGAGGCCAGGAGGCGCGAAAGCTACCGGAAGCTGGCAAAACACAAGAAACAACGATGGTGGGGAGAGAAGATCGTGAGACTCGTCCTGGAAAGAGCTCGTCGACTGGCTTGTAACCACAGGGTGTAGAAACCTCTTTGGTCGCATCAGCAGCAGGGGTTGGAAACGACTAACTATCGACTCTGACCAGAGAGAACCATGCAAAGCGAGATATTACTACCCACATTCAGACAGTCATTAGATTCTCGCACATTCACTTAAAAGTAAAACAAGTACACATTCTTACAAGAACAATAATAAATTATAAAAATAACTAAATCCTAGCAATATTAACTAACATTTCAGAAACTAACATTTTAAAACATGAAATAAAAATGCTATTCCTCATGCCTCGAAAAGAGTGGGGCTCTAGTTTTAACAAAATGCTAATTTAGCGACATCAAATAAATTACAATTTTATAAAAAATATTTCGAAGACGACAGACGGTCGTCTTTCACGTATAACTAATCTTCTTAAGGCTACGCTGCAGGTAATGTTTTTAGAGCGATAGTTAGATTAGGTATAGGTCAAACTAGATTTTTTTTATTATTTAGTACGTGAAGGCGCGTAGCACCCGAATCTCCGGTTCAGAAACACTCCTCTATCGATATACAGTTGTACGTTCGATATATAGGAATTATAACCTAATAGTAAACAAAAATCAACGAGAAACAATCAGACTTACAACATGTCTTACAAAAAGTGGGTCAAACCACCTCCCTTCAGTTTCCCCTATCACTTCAGGCTGAGCTACTTACTCGTTCCCTTGTTACTGCGACCTGTGCCTTTTGGACAATTCCGTTTGTGATAAGCCTGTCACTTATTAGGTACGTACAGTTCAGCACTGCGGTATAGTTAGTTACAGGACCTTTTTTTAGTCGCTTTTTGGCGTCTGTGCCATGCGAATTGTTCAACAATGTAGTAACGCACGACGTAACGCGGGTCGTTGCTTAGCACCATTGCTATTGCGTAATCGTTTCGTAGTTATCGTGTCGATTTGACGCTGTGCTTTGAGTGCGTAGAAAAGCTACTTTCAAGAAATCTTACGGAAGACTTTAGTTTCTTGAGAAACTACCTACGATCTAAAAAAATCAACACCATGCCTGAAGCAGAACGCTTGAGAAATCGTAAGTAACCAGTAGTAAAATTCTCTCCATCATAACTTGCCACACCTTTACAGTGTCTTAAATAAAAAGTATTAATGCATAGGCTTGTATTTTTACCTATCGGACTATGTTTTTATGGTTTTCTACATTCGAATAATGTTTCCGATATGTAGGTAACGTAGTGGCTATTTATGGCTTCAGCACTGCTTGTTATTTTGAAGCCGCTTCCCTTACATGTTAATTTGCATTCAACAAATCAGAATAGGTAGATTTAGCAATAGTGCTTATAAGTAATGGATTTTGGGGCACAGTACGTCTCGTGAAAACTGTGTCTTATTTAACTTGAAACGTGGTTTTGAACTATTACTAACGCCTTCCCAACATTCCCCATTCGTAACACATATCCTGGCTATAAACTTGGTCTGCAAAATTAGTACTTACTAGTTAATACGCTAATTAGGTAGATTGCTTGCAAGCGATATATATCGAATGTGCGACTGTCACTGAACGAGATATTGAACACGCGATCATCGAAGCTATACTCATAGGTTCCTGCCTAACCACAGCTTTTAAAATCGTAACATACTCGTAAAAAAGTAGTAATCTACTTTTGCCAATCGTAATAAGACATCTACGTGGTGTATCATCTAATACAGTGTAAGAAATTCCGTATGGTTATTTTTCAATTAGTGATAGAGAAACATTTTAAGTGGCAAAATGTATCACACACAAGCGTAACTTTCATTTATACCAAAGACACTATCAATATAACAGAACGCATATATGTCAGATAATACAAATATATAAATTCTCTGCAGGGTCAAAACAGATCGCGGAAGCACACAGTAGTCTGCATTCAACACCCAACATCCAGCGTAATAGCAGATATTCATAGGAAACCGTAAAGTACTTTTGAACAGCTAGACTGCAGATATCTATTGTGATTGATAAAAGTACATTAATAAATTTTACGAATATGTCGTAATTTTAAAGAATATGGTTAGGCAGGAACCTAAGAATACAGCTTGAATTGTTGCGAGTGTTCAAGCAAAGATGACAATGCGGTGCTCTCGTGCCCGAAATTTATCGATAGTACCGTAATTGGTATTACCTACACAACAATTAGGTGTTTCCGCCATTTTAGTTTCCCGTCACAGTTACTAGTTTTATGTGGTATGAAATTAAAATGAACAGATTACTTAGTATTTTATTTAAGTCACTCAACAGTTTTTTATTTATTTATTTATTTATTTATTTTTTTTTTTTTTTAATCTGAGTCAATTTCAGTAACTTGCAATGGTGTGTGCGCAGCAATCAAATTTGTAACATAACAAAGAAAACTTTGTATTGTACAGCACTTGGAACTGTATCTTTCACCAGAAATTCGGTTATTAGTTGAGCCACCCAAACACTCCTCGTGACAATTAGACACTGCTGTCTGACATTTCACTCTCCCTCATTCATATTTCGTTTTACAATTTATAGGGTCCATTTTTCTTTTTTATTTTTATTTTTGTCATATACTTTTCCTCATTGACCTTTTTGCTAAGTTCTGCATTCAGCTGGAAAGAGCGTTGTAGCCGATAGAGACATATTTAATACAGCAACGCAACATACGGTTATATCTATGTATCCTACTGTACGCTGCCTTATAGTGAATGGCAGAGGGTGTTTCCCAACAGCCTTGTTTCACTAAGGACCACGGGAAGAGAAGAATTATTGTCGTTAGGCTCGAACGTCTATGATTTCACGTTTTAGCCAGGATTTGGAGAAGCTTTTGACAATGTAGATGGGAATAAACTTTTTCAAGTTCTGAAGCAAGCAGGAGTAAAATATAGGGAGTTTAAGGTTATTTACAACTTGTACAAAAGCCAGACAGCAGTTGTCAGAGTTGAAGGGCATGAAAGGGATGTAGTGGTTGGGAAGGGAGTAAGACGGGTTGTAGATTTTCTCCAATGTTATTCAATTTGTACATTGAGCAAGCTATAAAGGCAAGCAAGGATAAATATGGAGAAGGAAGTTCAGGGTGAAGAATTAAAAACATTGCGTTTTGCTGACGATAAAGTAATTCTGTCAGTGACAAATCAAAAATCAAATGTTTGTTAAGCTTATGGGACTTAACTACGGTCATCAGTCCCTAAACTTACAAACTACTTATCAACTACCTTATACTAAGGACGTCACAAATATCCAAGCCCGAGGGGGGATTCGAACCCCCGACCGTAGTGGCCGTCAGACCGTGACTGGAGCACCTCAGTCCCCTCGGCCACCGCGGTCTGCTGTCAGTGACAGCAAAGCACCTGGAAGAGCAGTTGAACCGAATGGCCAGTGTGCTGAAAGGTGCATATAAAATGAACATTAACTAGACCAAAACTAGTGTAATGGACTGCAGTCTAAGAAAATCAGGTGATGCTGAAGGAATCAGATTAGGTAACGAAACAACGAAGGAGGTAGATGAGTTTTGTTACTTGGGCAGTAAAATAACAAATGATGGTCGTAATACAGGGGATATAAAATGCAGAGAGGTAATGGGTAGGAAAGCATTCTTCATAAAGAGAAATTTGCTAACATCGAACATGTTGTTGTTGTGGTCTTCAGTCCGGAGACTGGTTTGATGCAGCTCTCCACAATACCCTATCCTGAGCAAGCCTTTTCATCTCCACATAAGAACGGCAACCTACATCTGTCTGAATCTGCTTACTGTATCCATCTCTTGGTCTTCCTCTGCGGTTTTTACCCCACACACTTCCCTCCAACGCTAAATTCACAATTCCTTGATGTCTAAGAATGTGCCCTACCAATGTATCCCTTCTTTTGGTGAAGGTATGCCAGAAATATCTTTTCTCCCCAATTCTGTTCAGTACCTCCTCATTAGTTACGCGATCCACCCACCTAATCTTCAGCATTCTACTGTAACACCATATTTCAAAAGCCTCAATCCTCTTCCTGTCCGCACTGTTTATCGTCCATGTTTTACTCCCATACAAGGCTTCACTCCATACAAATGCCTTCAGAAAGGACTTCCTTAGGCTTAAATCAATATTCGGTGTTAACAAATTTCTCTTTTTCAAGAACGCTTTTCTACCCATTGCCATTCTGCATTTTATATCCTCTGTACTGCGACCATCATTTGTTATCTTACTGCCCAAGTAACAAAACTCATCTACTTCCTTTATTGCTTCGTTACCTAATCTAGTTCCTTCAGCATCGCCTGCTTTTCTTAGACTGCACTCCATTACCCTAGTTTTGCTCTTGTTAATGTTCATCTTATATGCACCTTTCAGCACACTGTCCATTCCGTACAATTGCTCTTCCAGGTCCTTTGCTGTATCTGACAGAATTACTATGTCGTTGGCAAAACGCAATGTTTTTAATTCTTCACCCTGAACTGTAATTCCTTCTCCAAATTTCTCCTTGCTTTCCTTTATAGCTTGCTCAATGTACAAACTTAATAACATTGGAGAAAGGCTACATACTTGTCTTACTCCCTTTCCAACCACTGCATCCCTTTCATGCCCTTCAACTCTGACAACCGCTGTCTGGTTTTTGTACAAGTTGTAAATAACCTTACGCTCCCTATATTTTACTCCTGCTTGCTTCAGAACTTGAAAGAGTTTATTCCAATCAACATTGTCAAATGCCTTCTCCAAATCTACAAAAGCTAGAAATGTAGGTTTGCCTTTTCTTAAGCTATCTTCCAGGATAAGCCGTAAAGTGAGTATTGCCTCCCGTGTTCCTACATTACTCCTGAACCCACACTGATCTTCCCCGAGGTCGGCTTCTACCAGCTTTTCCATCCTTCTGTATATAATTCGTGTTAATATTTTGCAACCATGACTCATCAAACTGATGGTTCTGTAGTATTCACACCTGTTTGCACCTGATTTCTTTGGAATGGGGATTATAACATTTTTCTTAAAGTCCGAGGGTACTTCACCTGTCTCACACATCTTACACACCAGGTGAAACAATTTTGTCATGGCTGGTTCTCCCAGAGACTTCAGTAGCTCTGAGGGAATATCATCTATTCCAGGGGCCTTGTTTCGACTTAGGTCTTTCAGTGCCCTGTCAAATTCATCTCTCAGTATAGTATCTCCTATTTCATTCTCATCTATTTCTTTTCCCCCTTCTACAATATTGCCGCTAAGTACATTTCCTTCACAGAGCCCCTCTATATACTCTTTCCACCTTTCAGCTTTCCCTTCTTTGCTTAGAACTGGTTTTCCATCAGAGTCCTTGATATTCATAGAGCTGTTTTTTTTTATCTCCAAATGTTTCTTTTATTTTTCCCCTATTTATAAATTCTTCTTTATCCTTGCATTTGCCTTCTAGCCACTCCTGCTTAGCCATTTTGCACTTCCTGTCAATCTCATTTTTTAGTCGTCTGTACTCCATTTTGCCTCTTTCATTTACTGCATTTTTATATTTTCTCCTTTCAACATCGAACATATGGGACTGAAATATGGACGATAAACAGTGCGGACAGGAAGAGGATAGAGGCTTTAGAAATGTGGTGCTACAGAAGATTATGTTGGTGGATCGCGCAACTAATGAGATATTGAACAGAAGAATTGGGGAGAAAAGGAATTTCTGGTATACCTTGACTAAAAGAAGGGATCGATTGGTAGGACACATTCTTAGACATCAAGGAATTATGAAATTAACGTTAGAGAGAAGTGTGCGGGGTAGAAACCGCAGAGGAAGAACAAGAGATGGATACAGTAAGCAGACTCAGACATATGTAGGTTGCCGTTCTTATGTGGACTTGAAGAGACTTCCTCAGGATAGGGTATTGTGGAGAGCTGCATCACACCGTCTCCGGGCTGAAGACCACAACAACAGAGCTGCACGTCATCGGGAAAAGTAACGGCTGTAGTTTCCCCTTGCTTTCAGACGTTCGCAGTAACTGTCAGGAAAAGCCACATTAGCTGATGTTACAAGGATAGCTCAGTCAATCATGCAGACTGTTGCCCCTGTAACTACTGAAAAGGCTGCTGCCCCTCTTCAGGAACCACACGTTTGTCTGGCTTCTCCACAGACACCCCTCCGCTGTGGTTGCACCTACGGTACGACTACCGATATCGTTGAGGCACGCAAGCCACCCCACCTCGGCAATCTCTGTGGTTAATTAGGGTTAAAATATTGAATTCAAAATTTTGAATTGCCATTGACTTGATTGTGTTTCGAGCACTTTATTTCAATGAAGCCTTGTATAATTGAAAGCATAAGTTACTCTTGTGATTCCCACAATCCTCAAGTGACGTATTCAGATTATAAAATCAGTGCTTACTCACTTCTATCTAATGCGAAACGTCTGTAGATTTATTCAATAACTAACACCATATAAATCCCACTGTATGACACAAAGATAATAAATTTTGTGCGGTGGCTTTTTTTGCAATACAACTTACAACCAACAACATCCACCACTTCTATTGAACTTAGTTCCAAAGAACAAAACTTACAAAGATGTCAGTATCAAAGATTTGTTCCAATTTTTAAAATCACATTAATTTTTTCGCCTAATTTTTTATATAATTAAGCAAAGTAATTTATAAGTGTCAGTTCTAATTTTAACTAAGAGTTTCTGAAATTTATAAGATTATTTAAAAATAACTGAAAACATTTTATTCTCTTCTATTTAAGTATGCTGCCTATAATGATGAAAACTAGATTTTGAACGTATCAGGAGAAATGTAGGAAGGCATGTGGAATAGTCACTCCAAAGTAAGAGTAGATGATACGTGGCAAATCTGTCTAACAGGCACTTTACGTCTGTTACTGATAGTATGGGATTGTCAGAGTCAGTAAATAATGTCCTTGAATATCTAAAACTAGCATTTACAAATTACTACTTCACCACAAGAAATAACTTCCATAATAAAATCTTTCAAGTCAAAGTATTCTAGTGGTTACGATGAAATATCAACAAAGTTAATTAACGCATGTTCTTGTGAGTTTAGCATACTTTTAAGTTATTTGTGTAACCAGCCTATTATAACTAGAACATTTCTTGATTGGCTAAAATATGCCTATATTAAACTTCTGTTCAAGAAAGGGGATAAGGAGATACCATCAAACTACAGACCGATTTCAATTTTTCTAGCATCCTCGAAAATTCTAGAAAAGGGTAATGTATAAGGAACTTCTCGACCACCAGACCACAAATAACATAGTGTCCAGAATTAGGTTTGGATTCTGTAAAGTTCCAATATCGAGAAGGCTATTTACACCTACAGTGAGAATGCACTTATTTTATATGGTAATAAATTACAAGCAGTCGGTATTTCCTGTGATTTCTTAAAGGCATCTGAAGGTGTGAACTAAAAGTAAATTAGAATTCTATGGTGTCATGGGCAATGCAGCAAAATTTTTCAAATCATACCTTGCTAACAGGAAAGAAAGGGTGTCAATGCAAGGGGCTAGTGAATTTAGCTATCAATCATCATAGGATTGAGAAGGAATTAAAGGTTGTGTCCCACAAGGATACATCTAAGGACCATTGCTTTTTCTTGTGTACATTAATTATCTCTCGTCATTTAAACTGCCAGAAACAGAGTTCGTTTTTATGCAAATGATGCAAGTATTGCAATAAATAGCAGGTCCAGCATAGTTCTAGAAAGTTACTAATGGTATTTTCATTAACATTGATAATTGGTTTAATGCCAACTTATTGGCATTAAACTTTGAAAAGAACGACTGCATGCAGTTCAGAATATGTAAGAGATTTCCATCCATCATATGCATAAAGTAAGAAGAACAGCAAATAAAAGAGATTGACAGTATTAAATTCGTGGGATTATAAGTTGATAATAAATTTAGTTGGGAGGAGCACACTGCAGAACTGCAGAAACGACTAAATAAATCTATATTTACAATTCAAGTGTTATCAGATGTAGGTGACATAAAAATAAAAAAAATGTGGCATACATTGTTTACTTTAATTCCATAATGTCATATTGTATAAAATTTTGGGGTAACTCTTCAAGTCAAGCAATACTATTCAGAGTCCAAAAGCGTGTAATACTTATTATTTGTGGAGCAAATTTACGGGCATCCTGTAGAAGCCTCTTCAAAGAACTGTGTATACTAACTGCTGCGTCTCATTATATTTATTCCTTAATGAAATTTGTCATAAATAATACATCGCTTTCTTCAACAAACAGCTCAATTCAAACATACAGTACTAGGATCAAAACAGATCTACATAACGGCTTCAAAGAAAATACGTTAGTTCAAAAAGGGGTCACTTCTGAGGAACAAACATGTTCAATAATTTACCAACACCCATAAAAAATGTAGCTACAAGTAAAGATCATTTTGAGAGGAGCCTTGCTAGTGACTAACTTCTTCTACTCCATTGACGAACTTTTGATTAGATATAAATGATTTATATGTCTGTGTTCGTACTATTAGTATTCGAGGGCCTCCTCAATATGGATCTGATCTAAAATGGGTACTGAGATGACCTTGTCAAACCAGTCTCTGGACAGAGTGCCACAACGACTCAAACTCGCTGAGCTGGTTGTAAGACGTCTGAGAGCGCGTCTGTGGTATGGAGTAACAGATTGATACGACCATGAACTCATTAAAGGGTAGAGTCAGATGGCGGAGTGCCAGCTGCGTCACTACCCTATCTGATGGCTGACAAAGTTGTAAGCATTATCAACCAGTACAACTACTATCCCCAGGTGGCATATGCCGTCATCAGATCAAAATGTATCTTTCCAGGTGCACCAGGTATTTTCTGTAATAGTGTAACTGCAATTTAGACAAAATAAATTCCAGTTGAATTTTTATGAAATGCGATTTAATCCTTCAAGCCGGTAGTTACTGCTCGCCTGCCGTGCCTAATGATGGTAGTTTAGGCTCCTGGCGCCGTTATACAGAGTTTAGTTGAAATTGCTCTAGCGCGGAAATTATTTGTTAAAAAGCAATGATATTTTCAGGAGTTGTTAACAATATATTTTTATTACGTTAAAAGCACACTCTTTCAACTCGCTCGTCCTACCTGCTGTTTCTTTTCTCTTTTTTACAGTGTTTCATCCAAAAGTCCGTGCCGTTGTCGTCATCAGTATCCAGATCACTCCCACTGTCATTTATACCACCTAATTTATCTATCGGTTCACTCAGAAACGAAAGAATTTGTTCCGACTAATAATGCGCAAATTGCTTGGCTTCATCGTTTCGCGTCGAGAGCAACCTTCAGACTGAAGATATAACTCGTAATTTCATCCGACTCACTCACTTTCTGACAAAAGACTCCCTCACATGTCAACACAGATATATCTAGAGTTGGTTGACAAAGTAATATTGCCCACCAACAACAGATGGCAGAGAAATACATTTTTATCTGCGACACTGTATCTCGTGAGTACGGGGTCGGGATGACGCCAGTGCGGACAACTCCTTCCATACTCCTCCTTGGAGTATCCCTCGCTTGCAGATTAGGTTGGACTTGTCCTGGAACACGAAAAATTCGGTCCTACCACAAGCTCTCCGTCGCCAGTTCCAAGCGCTGCTCGATTCATACCGTGATGCAGCAGTTGTCTACACGGACGGCTCCCTCGCGGATGCTCATGCTGGGTACGCATTTATTTGTGGCGACCGTACTGAACAGCGTTCATTGCCTCGTGGAAGCAGTATTTTCACTGCAGAGCTGGTCGCTATTTTACGAGCTCTTGAACACCTCAGAGCCCGCACCAGGGGGTCGTATGTTATCTGCAGCGACTCCCTGAGTGGCTTACAGGCCCTCGACCAGTTTCTCCCCAAGCACACTTTAGTGTGAGTAATCCAAGATGCTGTCTTCGCACTTGCCGAGTCAGGCCGTTCTGTCGCTTTCATCTGGACGCCAGGCCACATAGGCATCCCAGGCAATGAACGTGTTATCAGCTGGCCAAACAGGCCACCAGTTCACGGTCTCTGAATATTGGCCTACCAGAAAAAGACCTCCGATCCCAGTTACGTAGCAGGGTCCTTGGGGTTTGGAACTCTGAATGGGCGAGCTTGACCGAACTAAACAAGCTCCGCATTGTCAAGCCCTCCACCGCTGCATGGAAGTCCTCACTGTGGGCTTCTCGCAGGGAGTCGGTGCTCCTTTGCCGGCTGCGTATTGGCCATACCTGGCTGACGCATGGACACCTTCTGCGTCGTGAGGACCCCCCTCAGTGTCTCTGTGGTGCGACTTTGACAGTCGCTCACATATTAGTGGAATGCCCCAATTTAGCCGCAGAGCGACGGAATTTTTATATCCCTGACGCCTTGACGCTTGTTTTAGCTGACAATGCCTCCATGGTTGATAGTGGTTTAAATTTTATTCGCGAGTGTGGACTGTACCAATCCATTTAAAGTCTCGTGTGTGTCTGTCATTTAACTGTTCTCCGCTTGCCTAAGTCTACTTGGTAGGTGTTTTAATGTGTACAGAGTGCCCGGACGTGATACTTATATTTATGTGTTAACCCAGCAAAAACACTCTTGTACTGTCTCAGTACTTTTATCCCTTCTTCCTATTTCTTCGTTTCTACATGTTCCTTTTAAACTTTGACGTTTTAAAGTATATGCTTTGGAACACTTAACACAATGTTTTATCTCTAAGACTGGAAGAAGTGACTTATAGCCCTTGATGTTTTGTCCCTGTCAAAAAACAACCAACCAACCAACCAACCAACCAAAGAACCAGTGGTATCGGTAAGTTCGATTTATACTTATGTATCATAATTTTTTTCCGCCTTTAATGGTCACGCTGTCGACGGGGCGTTAAACACCAATCTTGTATAGTATCTTCGTTTTTACGTGTTCCTTTTAAACTTTGACGTGTTAAAGCATATGCTTTGAAACACTTGATACTTGTTTTATCTCTAAGACTGGAAGAAGGGACTTATAACCCTTGATGTTTTGTCCCTTTCAAAAACCACCAACCAACCAACCAAAGAACCAGTGGTATCGGTAAGTTCAATTTATACTTATGTATCATAATTTTTTTCCGCCTCTAATGGTCACGCTGTCGACGGGGCGTTAAACACTAATCTTGTAAAGTATCTTCGTTTTTACATGTTCCTTTTAAACTTTGACGTGTTAAAGCATATGCTTTGGAACACTTAACACATATTTTATCTCTAAGACTGGAAGAAGGGACTTATGACCCTTGATGTTTTGTCCCTTTCAAAAACCACCAACCAACCAACCAACCAAAGAACCAGTGGTATCGGTAAGTTCGATTTATACTTATGTATCATAATTTATTTCCGCCTTTAATGGTCCCGTTGTCGATGGGGCGTTAAACACTAATCTTGTATAGTATCTTCGTTTTTACATGTTCCTTTTAAACTTTGACCTGTTAAAGCATATGCTTTGAAACACTTAATACATGTTTATCTCTAAGACTGGAAGAAGGGACTTATAACCCTTGATGTTTTGTCCCTTTCAAAAACCACCAACCAACCAATCAACCAAAGAACCAGTGGTATCGGTAAGTTCAATTTATACTTATGTATCATAATTTTTTTCCGCCTTTAATGGTCACGCTGTCGACGGGGCGTTAAACACCAACCTTGTATAGTATCTTCGTTTGTACGTGTTCCTTTTAAACTTTGACGTGTTAAAGCATATGCTTTGGAACGCTTAACACGATGTTTTATCTCTAAGACTGGAAAAAGGGACTTATAACCCTTGATGTTTTGTCCCTTTCAAAAACCACCAACCAACCAACCAACCAACCAAAGAACCAGTGGTATCGGTAAGTTCAATTTATACTTATGTATCACAATTTTTCCCGCCTTTAATGGTCACGCTGTCGACGGGGCGTTAAACACCAACCTTGTATAGTATCTTCGTTTGTACGTGTTCCTTTTAAACTTTGACGTGTTAAAGCATATGCTTTGGAACGCTTAACACGATGTTTTATCTCTAAGACTGGAAAAAGGGACTTATAACCCTTGATGTTTTGTCCCTTTCAAAAACCACCAACCAACCAACCAACCAACCAAAGAACCAGTGGTATCGGTAAGTTCAATTTATACTTATGTATCACAATTTTTCCCGCCTTTAATGGTCACGCTGTCGACGGGGCGTTAAACACCAACCTTGTATAGTATCTTCGTTTGTACGTGTTCCTTTTAAACTTTGACGTGTTAAAGCATATGCTTTGGAACGCTTAACACGATGTTTTATCTCTAAGACTGGAAAAAGGGACTTATAACCCTTGATGTTTTGTCCCTTTCAAAAACCACCAACCAACCAACCAACCAACCAAAGAACCAGTGGTATCGGTAAGTTCAATTTATACTTATGTATCACAATTTTTCCCGCCTTTAATGGTCACGCTGTCGACGGGGCGTTAAACACCAACCTTGTATAGTATCTTCGTTTGTACGTGTTCCTTTTAAACTTTGACGTGTTAAAGCATATGCTTTGGAACGCTTAACACGATGTTTTATCTCTAAGACTGGAAAAAGGGACTTATAACCCTTGATGTTTTGTCCCTTTCAAAAACCACCAACCAACCAACCAACCAACCAAAGAACCAGTGGTATCGGTAAGTTCAATTTATACTTATGTATCACAATTTTTCCCGCCTTTAATGGTCACGCTGTCGACGGGGCGTTAAACACCAACCTTGTATAGTATCTTCGTTTGTACGTGTTCCTTTTAAACTTTGACGTGTTAAAGCATATGCTTTGGAACGCTTAACACGATGTTTTATCTCTAAGACTGGAAAAAGGGACTTATAACCCTTGATGTTTTGTCCCTTTCAAAAACCACCAACCAACCAACCAACCAACCAAAGAACCAGTGGTATCGGTAAGTTCAATTTATACTTATGTATCACAATTTTTCCCGCCTTTAATGGTCACGCTGTCGACGGGGCGTTAAACACCAACCTTGTATAGTATCTTCGTTTGTACGTGTTCCTTTTAAACTTTGACGTGTTAAAGCATATGCTTTGGAACGCTTAACACGATGTTTTATCTCTAAGACTGGAAAAAGGGACTTATAACCCTTGATGTTTTGTCCCTTTCAAAAACCACCAACCAACCAACCAACCAACCAAAGAACCAGTGGTATCGGTAAGTTCAATTTATACTTATGTATCACAATTTTTCCCGCCTTTAATGGTCACGCTGTCGACGGGGCGTTAAACACCAACCTTGTATAGTATCTTCGTTTGTACGTGTTCCTTTTAAACTTTGACGTGTTAAAGCATATGCTTTGAAACACTTAATACATGTTTATCTCTAAGACTGGAAGAAGGGACTTATAACCCTTGATGTTTTGTCCCTTTCAAAAACCACCAACCAACCAATCAACCAAAGAACCAGTGGTATCGGTAAGTTCAATTTATACTTATGTATCATAATTTTTTTCCGCCTTTAATGGTCACGCTGTCGACGGGGCGTTAAACACCAACCTTGTATAGTATCTTCGTTTGTACGTGTTCCTTTTAAACTTTGACGTGTTAAAGCATATGCTTTGGAACGCTTAACACGATGTTTTATCTCTAAGACTGGAAAAAGGGACTTATAACCCTTGATGTTTTGTCCCTTTCAAAAACCACCAACCAACCAACCAACCAACCAAAGAACCAGTGGTATCGGTAAGTTCAATTTATACTTATGTATCACAATTTTTCCCGCCTTTAATGGTCACGCTGTCGACGGGGCGTTAAACACCAACCTTGTATAGTATCTTCGTTTGTACGTGTTCCTTTTAAACTTTGACGTGTTAAAGCATATGCTTTGGAACGCTTAACACGATGTTTTATCTCTAAGACTGGAAAAAGGGACTTATAACCCTTGATGTTTTGTCCCTTTCAAAAACCACCAACCAACCAACCAACCAACCAAAGAACCAGTGGTATCGGTAAGTTCAATTTATACTTATGTATCACAATTTTTTCCGCCTTTAATGGTCACGCTGTCGACGGGGCGTTAAACACCAATCTTGTATAGTGCGCCTGTAGACCGCACACGCTTTGACGGTGGGACCGGTACTTGTGAGCTAACGCGTGCCGGGCTGTGGTTTCGGCGGCTCGGCGCTCCGTCTTCCTCAGCAGCGAGACGGCAGCTCCCGGAGCACGCGGCCAGTTAATTACCGACCAGATGGTATCGCGGCCGCGCTATCGCGCTAGCCGTGCCGGCGCCGCGCGACGTGACCTATCGGAAATCTATAGCGCGCGCGCGCCTAAGCACAGCGCGCCTGGGCACGCACCGCCTCGCACGCGCGCCCGCCGCCCAGCACAGTCCCATTGTGTCGTCACACACCGACGGCCGCCACGCTCCCGCTGCATCTGTTCCCCCAGTCTGCGATCGATGCGCCGATACGGAAACTCGATACCAGCACATAGGGGAACGTTACAGAACTGTGAAGTACCGCTCAATGGGCGGATGTAAGTCTTTTAATTGAATGCCACTTTGGCAAATCCTATGTCGATAATCTACCCTCTACTTATACCACCACTCAAATTAAACTACACTTAAGCCACATGAATATACACCCCTTCTCGAAGGGAATCCAATGTCCTTTCCCGTCTCCGCATCGGTCACTCCAGGCTGACCCATTTTTATTTTATTTATTTTTAACATGCCCCATTACGTAGTAATATTACATGTTTGATGGTTAGATTCAGGCGGTTACATCAAATATTTCTGCAAACACAAGTACAGTATATAAGTTGACAGGATTTATAAAGGCGCGGTGGAGTAGACGAGCGGTCTAAAGCGTCTCGCTGCGGAGCGCACGGTTGCTCGCCGTGGAGGTTCGAGTCCTCCCTGGGGCATGGGTGTGTGTGTTGTCCTTAGGTTAGTTTACCTAGGTTTAAGTAGTTTGTAAGCTACGGACTGATGACCACGCAGTTTGGTCCGATAGACTTACATACATTTTTAAAGCCGGCCGCGGTGGCCGAGGGGACTGAGGCGCTCCAGTTACGGTTTGCACCAACCAACCATGAATATACGCTACTGACCACCGATATTGCATCACCCTGAAGAAGCATTCATCATCGTCGTCGTCATCATCATCATCATCATCATCATCATCATCATCAGAGACTGACTGTCGCTTTCAGCGTTCAGTCTGGAGCGTATTCTTGTGGTCTTCGGTCCGCAGACTAGTTTGATGCACAGTTGACGTACGGTTCTGAGATTAGGATCGTGATTTCCTGTCATAAAGGGCACAGTACGATGTAATTTATGGAGAGTCATGGAGTACAACAGAAGTGATATCTGGCTTTTCCCGGGGAATTATTTAGGGCCCCTACTCTTCCTTATTTTTATAAACAATTTAGGAGACAATCTGACTAGCTCCCTTAGGCTGTTCGCAGATGATTCTGTCACTTATCGGTTAATAAATTCACAAGAAGACCGAAAGCAACTGTAAAATTAGTTTGATAAGATATCTGCATGTGGCAACAAATGGCAATTAACCCTTACTAATGAGATGTGTGAAGTCATGCATATGACCACTTAATAATGAGACGTCTGAAGTCATGCATATGGCCACTAAATGAAGCCCGTTAAACTTTATTTGCACGATAAATTAATCAAAACTACAGGCCGTAAATTCAACTATATACCGTGGAGTAACAGTTACAAAACCTTAAATTGGAAAGAACACATAGAAAATGTTGTACGAAAGGCGAACCAAAGACAACTAAGAAACTGCCTGAATTACGCGTGTGCCCGTCCTATTTTGCAGTATTGTTGCGCACAGTGGGATCCCCACCAAGTGGGACAGACAGACGATTGAGAGGAAGTTCACAGAAGGGCAGCTCGCGTTGTATTATCCCGGTGAGGGGAGAGAGTGTCACAGGAATGTGGCTGAAGCTCTCCCCACCCCATCCCCCCCCCCCAAGCACCTCGCAAATATTTTGTAATTTTAGTACTTTTTCAACATCTACATAGATATTCTGCAAATCACATTTAAGTGCCTGGTAGTGTGTTCATTGACCACTTTCAGAACCTTTCTCTACCGTTCCATTCTCTAATAGCGCGCGGTAAGAAAGAACACCTAAATCGTTCCGTTTTCGATTCGATTTCTCTTATTTCATTGGGATGGTCGTGTCTCCCTATGTAGGTATTTTCACATTCAGAAGTCTGAAATTTCGCAAATAGAACTCGACACAAAGGATAACGTCGTTCTCTTAATGATTTTCGCCTCAAATCGTGCAACATTTCCTTGATGCTTTACCCCTGTAATGTGATAAAAGAGAACGAGCTGCCCTTTCCTGAACCTTCTCAATGTCTACCGTCAGTCCCATCTGGTGAGGGTCCCACACTGGGCAACAGTACTCCAGGAGAGGACGAAGAAGTGTGATGTAGGCAGTCTCTTTGGAGCAGCCGTTGCATTTTCGAAGCGTCCTGCTAATGAAACGTAACCCTTGGTTCGCCTTACCCACAATATTTTCTGTGTGTTCTCTCCAGTCTAAGTTGTTCGTAATTGTAGCTCCTAGGTATTTGGTAGAATTTACGACCTTAAGGTTTGACTAACTTATCGTGTAATTAAAGTTCAGCGGATTTCTTGTAGTGGTCATGCGTATTACTTACACTTTTCATTATTTCGTATCAATTACCAATTTTCACACCGTGTGGAAATTTTGTCTAAATCGCTTTGCAGTTGGTTTTGATCCTCTGTTGACTTCACTAACCGATAAACGACAGCATCATAGGCGGACGGTCTAAGGGAGCTTTTCAGTTTGTCTCATAAATCGCTTATAAACACAAGGAAGAGTAGGGGAATGCCAGGTATCACTTCTGTTCTACTCGGTGACTTACCGTCAATTACTACGAACTGTGTCCTTTCTGATAGGAAATCGTGAATCCAATCGCACAATTGGGGCGATATTCCATAATCACGCAATAGTTTTAATTTTTCAACGGGTCGGCAGTGGAAATTTGAAATAGTACATATGTAATAAATCACAACGTAATCATAATTTGCCAAACCCAAGTGAACATGACAATGGGTCCTCAACGACATGCCGCCACTGAGATCGTGTGCTGCTGTTACGCTGAGCGGTTTTAATGCCGACGCGAGCAGCTTTGATGCTGCCGCTATTGTTACTGCTATGCTGAAGTTACGAGCCGATTGTTCATCTGCGGCGACCTGCTGCTTAGCAGGTCCGCAGCACCACACAGTAGAATCTTGGGAAAAATAGTAGTGTTATTTTAGCTCAATTTTAACACATATAGTCACATGTTAATTAAACTGTAAAGACCTTTCTCTTTGGGTGGTAACATAGAGGCTGCGTAATTATCTTACGAGCTGATTATATACACACCATTTCGACCACGTCGCTTCTCTCCCACTTTCAAAGGAATGCGAGCTTGCTCATTATATTTCTTGTGCAATTGTTTTCGTAGTATAATTAGTTAAATTGTAAAAAGGTGTGAAAATAAGTCATAGGTTAATAAATTTAAGAGGATTTATTTCAAAAAATCAGCCCCCACCCCAATTACGTTGTGATTTATTACATATGTACTATTTCAAATTTCCACTGCCGACCCGTTGAAAAATTAAAACTATTGCGTCACGTTGCTTACTTCACGTGTCGGTACTGGAGTGATGCAGAAACCTACGTTACCCGAAGGAGCTTAGTATTCCAGCCTCTTGTTCACTCGCGACAAGCGAACGTGGCACTTTGGAGACTGCCACGTCTTGGCGGATTACATGTAATTAATATTGCCTTCGTGAATATCCAAGTTCACAAGCTTCGAGTTCTCGCTCGGGCATGAGAGTGTGCGTTGCCGTTAGCATAAATTAGTTGAAATTAGTGTAGTAGTGTGTAAGCTAAGGGACCGAAGCCCTCAGCAGTTAGGTCCCGTAGTTATATATGTTTCGAAATTTCATCATAACGTTTCCTTCTATATATACAGGGTGTCTCACCTAACTCGCCTCCCTCCACCCCAAATATATCTGCTACAACAATACGTACCCAAAAATGGTTTTCACCAGCAAGAACGGACGGCAGGGCTTAGGAAACTCAATACTATGCGAAAATTTAAACCGTAAACAAATACTATTTTCAACATAAACTTGTATTTTGAAATAGACATCCCTTGTTATTTCGTATGACATCATTAGCATGAAAAATCACGAAAATTGTGGCGTTTGTTGCATCGTAATACGTCAATTACAACCCGAGAAAGTGCAAAGCGAAGTTGACTCTTGAAATAAATGATCCGCACAGCATTCTAACCCAAGCGTGAACCGCACGCTGCCGATAAACGTGATGTGATTGACGTACTACGTTAGTGGACGTGACAACACATTATTGGCCCATATTTGATTGATGACACTCTTAAACGAGCATATTTTAGCCTCTTCTTGATCTGTATCTTACTTGAACTGGTCCACCTGTTATAATGTGTCATACAATGCAATATTAGAATGGTGGATATCCTACGCATAATTTTTATTGTTGCGAAATGACAACTAGAGAAATAATTAGTGGTAACACACGTGCTTTCATGTTTCTAAACGTAATACGTTCTTAAATATGTGGCTTGTAAATGACAGCAACGGCGTCACACTTTGTACCGTAATGCATCGCATGTAGTACTGTGCTCAGTGCAGGGGTTGCCTGCACTGGCGCCTGTATCCTGCTGTAAACAAACCAGTATCACAACGGCACGCACTACCTTCAGTGAACAAGTGTCTCCTCATCTGGTCTGCTGAAATGCTCTCATTTTGTAACATTATTCACATACGTTGTCACATTAACCCTATGATGCATAGTGTATCTTATCAGCTACATACCTTATTTATCCCACTATCTCTCAAACTGATCAAAATTTTACCACAAATTGATTTGTAGCTGTTTGTATACATAGTGTTACATATGCTAGTAATTCGACCTAGAAATTATAACATGCAGAGCGCTACTGAATCATTCCGAGCCGGCCGCGGTGGCCGAGGAGACTGAGGCGCTTCAGTCACGGTCTGCACGGCCACTACGGTCGGGGGTTCGAATCCCCCCTCGGGCATGGATATTTATGCCGTCTTTAGTATAAGGTAGTTCATAAGTAGTTTGTAAGTTTAGGGACTGATGACCCCGTAGTTAAGTCCCATAAGCTTAGCAAACATTTGAACAATTTGAACAATCATTCCGAAAGATGGCTGCATTCAGTTACTCATAACACGTGCGTTTGTTTACATTAGTATTCCTCCTTTGCCATGTAAAATTACGTCAGTGGCATAATACTGTTGAATTATGAATTATTTCCTGGTAATATGAGAGGCACAATAGTGACATTTACTACATCGGGTACATCATGGAAGCACTGTATAGCTGACCAGCTAATAGTGCATAATAATTTGATGGAATATTTTTTCAATATTTTTCTCAGTAAATATGAATGAAGTACTTTTTATAACTTCAAATAAAAAGTCATGCATTAAAGGTTTGAAACCTGTTTTTGTGTGGCTTGTAACATTTGCCGCCATTAAATCGTAATGTCGTCCTTCAGAAATTAAGAAAAACGAGATATTATTGTAATTTATAGTGGATATCACAGAAATGCAACCACAGCTGTGACTCTGTATTCTGAACGCTACCCAGATCGGCGGTGTCCTTCACATTGAACCACCGGAAACATCTGCAAGACACTTACGGAAACAGGAAGCTGGGCTCCCACAAAATGTCGATGTACAACGCCAATGACTGGTAATGGAAACGAAATTGTTGTTTCGGCTGCTGTAGCGCACAATCCTCAGGACGACAAATTGGACGAAGTGTAGTAATAATCCATAGTAGTTTGTGCAGACTCTTGCATCGGCGTCGGTTACATCCGTTCCATATATCACTGACCCAAGAACTCTATGGAAATGACTCTAAATCACGCATTGCATTCTGTCGTTTTACACTCAAGCAGTTGCAAGGTAATCCAGTATTCCTAAGCAATACGTTAGTTACGGACGAGTTTTCATTTACAAACCCATGGTAATGTGAATCTGCAGAAAATGCAGTACTGGTCCGTTCAAAATCCCCACTGGATTCGCCACATTGTTCATCAACCAGAGTGGAGTGTCAATGTTTGGTGCAGTATCAAGGCTAACTCTATTGTGGGGCCTGACTTTTATCGTGGAACATTAAATGGACAGCGATATGTATCATTTCTTCAACACACACTAGCGCTTCTCATGGAGAATCTAGGATTGGAAACCCGTCTATGTGGTTCCAACATGATGGATGTTCCGCACACAGTGCAAAGGTTGCCAGAGACGTAGATGCAACATTTCCAAATAGGCGAGGTTCTGTGCTATGATCAGGAAGGTACCTAGCTTGACGCCATTACACTTCTTTCTCTGAGGCGCAGCGAGAGACTGCATCAAGAACCCCCAACGACAGTGGAGAATATGCAACATCGTATTACTGCGGCGGGTGCGGCATTATTTGTAGAAACTTTACAATCAGTGCGACACTCTCGCCGCCGCGTTGGAGCGGCCGAGCGCATTGAGGCACTATGCTACGATGCACGAGGCCGTTCTCCGTCGAGGGTCAGAATCACCCCTCGGGCATGGAGGTTTGTGATGTCTTTAGTACAAGTTAGTTCATAAGTAGTTTGTAAGTTCAGGGACTGATGACCCCGAACATAAGACCCATAAGCTTTGCAAGCATTTGAATTATTTATTTATTATTTGCAATTTTATCTCTAATTGTAGCTATAGTTCTCATTTCTACATCTACATCCATACTCCGCAAGCCACCCGACGGTGTGTGGCGGAGAGTACCTTGAGTACCACTATCAGTTCTCCCTCCTATTCCAGTCACGTGTTGTTCGCGGAAAGAAAGATTGTCGGTATGCCTCTGTGTGGGCTCTAATCTCTCTGATTTTATCTTCATGATATCTTCGCGAGATATAAGTAGGACGGAGCAATATACTGCTAGAATCCACGGCAAAGGTATGTTCTCGAAACTTCGACAAAAGCCCGTACCGAGCGACAGAGCGCCTTCCCTCAGAGTCTTCCATAGGAGTTTATCGGTCATCTCCATAACGCTTTCTCGTTTACCAAATGATCTTGTAACGAAGCGGGCTGCTCTCCGTTGGATCTTTTCTACTTCCTCTATCAACCCCACCTGGTACGGATCCCATACCGGTGAGCAGTATTCAAGTTGTGGGCGAACAAGTGTACTGTAACCTATTTCCTTTCTGACTGCATTTCCTCAGGATTCTTGCAATGAGTCTAAGTCTGGCATCTGCTTTAACGACGAATGGTCGTTCCTTTTTACATCAATCCTAATGCCTACTCCCAGATTTATGGAATTAGGCCTAACTGCTTCCAGTTGCTGACCTGCTATAGTGTAGCTAAATGATATAGGATCTTTCTTTCTATGTATTCGCCGCACATTACACTTGTCTACATTGAGATTCAATTGCCATTCCCTGCAGCATGCGTAAATTCGATGCAGATCCTCCTGCATTTCAGTACAATTTTCCATTGTTACAACCTCTCTGTATACTACAGCATCATCCGCAAAAAGCCTCAGTGAACTTTCTATGTTACCCGCAACGTCAGTTATATCGTGAACAGCAACGGACCCACGTCAGTCCCCTGTGGCACACCTGACATCACTCTTACTTCGGAAGACTTCTCTCAATTGAATACGACATGCTGCATTCTGTTATCTAGGAACTCATCAATCCAATCACACAATTGGTCTGATAGTCCATATGGTCTTAATTTGTTCATTAAACGTCTGTGGGGAACTATATCAAACTCCTTGCGGAAGTCAAGAAACACAGAATCTACGTGAGAACCCGTGTCTATGCTCCTCTGAGTCTCGTACACGAATAGCGCGAGCTGGGTTTCACACGATCGACTTTTTCGATACCCTTGCTGATTTCCTACAGAACAGATTTCTAGTCTACTTTATACTCGAACATAATACATGTTCCCAAAATTCTACAACTGACCGACGTTAGAGATATAGGACTATAGTTCTGCACTTCTGTTCGACGTCCCTTCTTAAAAACGGGGATGACCTACGCCATTTTCCAATCTTTCGGAACGCTACGCTCTTCTAGAGACCTACGGTACAGAAACTGCAAAAAACGGGGTGCAAGTTCCTTCGCGTACTCTCTGTAAAAACGAACTGGTATCCCATCTGGTCCTGCGTCCCTTCCTCTTTCGCTAGAATAAACATACATTTACAGTCTGAAAAAGCATCTTTGCGTTGGAAGTGTTCTAACGTGACCTGTACTGTTCTCATTTTAATTTGCTTACACTTCCAAATATTTTTCGTTGCGCAACAGAATTCTCTGACAGTGTAGCCTTGGCTCCTGTAAGGAAGAAATAACAGCAAGTTCAGTTGAGTCAGAAAGATGTTCCTCGTGTATCTACACTCTGTGAAACTTTATCACATATGTGTAAATAAACTCAGACGACATCTCCTGTAAGAAAAACATATTTATGTAACTAGTGAGCATTAGATCGGGTACAAAAGCCATGTCGCTAGCTACTGGCAGAAAACACTTACGTAAATTTTAGTATTTATTCTAGAAATTACGTTTTTGCATATGAAACTTAATTTTATCGATAAATATAATTGACAGATTTTTCAGTGAATATTTGGATAGTAACAGTTGAAATGACAGATATCGTTAAGATGCCCCAAAAAATTCTAAAAACTCAATTCACAATTACTTATGTAATTAACTTCGCTCAAGGAAATATATAATCGACAGAATGGCTGAAGTGCCACGGCTTCTTGACTTTAATTAACGTTGTGGCAGTCGTCTCATGATAAATGTTGTGATGTGTTGTAAATAAGGTCTGCATTTGCTGATTGAGGTGAAGGGTAGAATTGGGCACAGCGTTAACACACTGTACCGTGAGCTGTGACGGTAGCTGGCTGCGTCGTCTCCAATGGAACAAATAATTCCCTCTTTCTCGGCCTTGATCAACTTCTGTCAGTCGAACTCCCCCTACGTCTTGACTCTGTCAAGAATGCCCTGTCAGTCGCTAGTCCCTCTCTGTTGGCATGGTACGTTGGTCAGACAACCAACCCACGGCGATGCCACTCTAATACGCGTTGTCTAGCATTAATTAACCAATTACTCTCTGTAGATGCTCACCCCAGACGTTAAGTATTGCGGCCTAGACAGGCAACACCGCACAATCTATAGTGTTTTCCACTGCAGTATCACTTACAAGGGTAACATCAAGTATGGTACAAACGAATTTTGATGGGTCGCAGTTATATTGTGCGCCAACTCCTCTAGACCACCAAGCTATAAGGATTCGTTCCAATGCTCCTCGGTTTCCACGAAAATTAAGATCAAAGTCCAGCGCGTAACAGCTATACCTGTACTAAGTCACCGTCGGTGCGTGAGTCAACGTGGTGTAATTAGGAAGGTGTTCGACTGTCACACAGACGACCCAAGTTCAAATCCTGCTCGGAGTTTTACACTTCTCTGACGATTGATTGTGTATAATTGAATTCCTTTTCCCCACTTTATCAATTCTTATTGCAGGGATAAAATTATACCAGGTAATTACAGTTGCATGTGAACGATACGCTACGAATCACTAGCCGCCTGGTGGCCTGGCCGCAGCATAATAATCCGCTGGGACGCGTCAAGTGGGCACACACTGCATTCGACGGTATAACAGTACGGCCGGGGGCTGTAAACGCAGCTAGCAAATGCTGCACAAATGCTATAGGTGATAGCTACAGACGTTTTATTGATCCTTCAGTCGCCGTAAAAGTATGATTCGAAATAACGATTTAAATAAAATAATCGTCGGGCAATACATAACATATTAAGCAATTAACATAAGTTATTATCATGACCAATTAATCAAGCATTAACATAAGATTGGCTAAGAAAGCATACAATTATGCACAATCAGTAAGAGTAAAAAAGAAGTATGTTCTGACCAGGATTAGAATGCGGGTCGTCTGTGTGGTAGTTGCTAGTTATACCACGATGAGTGAAATATCGGTGGTGACTACGTACAGGTGTAACTGTTACGCGTTGGACTTTGATTTCGATTTTCATGAAACCAAGGTGCATTGTAACAAATTCTTTTAGCTTGGCGGTTGTAGTGTAACAGCTAATTTAGCTGTATACTACGGTACCGTTCCACCACGAGATGTGCGGATTCACTATATATATATATAAGAAGATGTAAAAGAATTTTTTTAAAAAAAGTAAATGAATCCTGGAAAAGAACGTGTTGAGCGGAAGTTCTATGATGCTTGCTGAAAGTAACGAAATTATGAACTCTGATTTGTAGAAGTAGTTCGTTGTTGTTCTATTTGAGACTTGATCCGGTAATGACCTGTTGTAACATTGGCCTACGGGGCATACTATATGATTTGTTGAAGTGTATTTCTGAGTTCTATTAATTTTATGGAAAAGTAGTTTTCTCGCTGAATATGCTTCCCCTACTGCAACAAGAAGAAGTCCAGCCCGAATCCTAGGCGTAGCTACAGACTTTATATTCCACCTGAGGGAAGATTACCATTTAAATAAATCAAATTAATCTGGTGAGAAATGAAGCGTGGGAAATCAAACCATGTATAATTTGGGTGCTGTGTCCCGAGAGAAGAGTTCTATTGTAGCAGCACGGTCATCGCAACTTAATCTCACCGGGAACACTGCATGGTCTGGAGGAGTTCCCGCACAACACAGCTGCTACCCTTAAAAATTCGTTTGAACCATACTTGGCGTTCCCCTTGTTAAATTCGCTTTGACAGAGTGCTCCCTCTCAGTGAAATACTATAATAGATTCTTTTACTGCGCACTCACTCTGAACATAGTACTGAGCACACTCGCTCAATACGTGTTCTCGCTCTCAAGAGCGCCACAGAAGACTCTTCAGAATCCACCTGTCTTGCCAAGAATATTTGCAGCGTTTCCTCTATCTCCCAGCAATTCCGCTACATCTGAGAATTTACCTGCATATCGACAGCTCGCTTTCAAACACGGTATGGCGCACACTTAAAACTGGCCAATAGCAATCCATATGTGTGTTCGGTTCATTATTTCTTTAGCAACGCTTTCGTTACGATCGTCGCTAGGTACCATGTCACGCCACATTGATAATGTATTTTCATGCAGGTGGATTGGGTGTCACCTAAAGATACCTTTTAGTGTGACAAGCATCTACGGGGTGCATCACCTAACACTTGCACCGCAAATATTGCGGAAACGGAAACTCCGATTGATGTGCGGTTTCAGAGAATGGATTGGTAGTTAGGGGCTCGTATGTTTAGCCAACAAACAGATCGTAATATTACTTAGAAAGTGTAATTTTTATGCAAACACACAGTTTTTCAAATGGAACAATGGTTGTTTCTATCATGCAGTGGAATTTGTGACACCAGCTGTGCACAAACAATTTTAAATGACATTTTTATCACGTTTAGTTTGGAAGCTACAACCGTTCAAAGTTACGTGGGCGGAGACTGAGATAGCGTTGCTCACTGGCCGAGTGGCTATCCCCTGGGGCACGGCCCACTGTCTCATGACCACCAGCCAGTTAGCTACGCAGTGCATGATAGAAACAGTCATTGTTCCAATTGAAAAATTTGCGTAAGTTTTTACTATCTGTTTTTTGCCTAACAATACGTGTCCTTGACTACGAATCCATTCTGTGAAAACCGCACATCAATCGCACTTTTCGTTTCCGCAATATTTGCGGTGCAAGTGTTAGGTGATTCACCCTGTATTGTTAGCTGCTGTGAAAGTATCCTCGGTAATTCCTCAGGTAGCCTGATTCATGGTGGAAGGGAGGTTTTATCCTGTGGGTCCCTGTGCCAGCCGACCACTTTGCTGCCTCAGATGGCTCACTCCCAAAAACTGTACCTTTATGTGTATGTCAAGAAGTAATTGCTCCAGCTTCAAGTTTAAGTATATTATCGCCTTTCTGACGTGATTCCGTGTTTTGTATATTAAATGTGCTTGCTATTTTCAAAACTGGTTGTAATCCGTCGAGTTTATACTCAAATGAATCTTCTCGACCATTAGAATATGAGATTAGGTAAGAATATATAGGAAATGAAAGAACACGACTCCTTACGGTGTTACTTGTTTGTGTGGATTGTGCATACCTTCTTATTGTGCGAGGCCGTGACATAGGCACTATGAGGTTCACGCTTGAGTCTCAGCACGTGCAGTAACTGTGCGCTTCATTTATTTCAAACACCAAATTGTCTTTCTAATTTCTCGGGGTGTACATTTCATTCCATTCCATGATGGTGGTGGTGGCGGCTGGTGCAGCAACAGTGTTGAATAATTAAAAAATGCTCAGTCTCTGTTGCAATATTTTATTCTCCAATAACGCGTTTCGAGCTGTTAGCGCATCGTCGGACTGGAAAAAGACAAATGTTTTGTTACAGTCCGCGTACCTGGCGGGCAAAGTACTTTAAACGTTTACCTCTTTGTAGGCGCCCAATAACAACACAAATTGTTAAGATACCTCCTACACAGCGATAGATAGTTCTGTGGCTCCATCTCCGCCAAAGTAAGTCTGAATTTTCAAATTCACTCACCTTACCCACATTACATTCGCTTCCCTCCAGGTACACGGACTGTAACAAAACATTTGTTTTTTTCCAGTCTGACGATGCGCTAACAGCGCGAAACGCGTTATTGGAGAATAAAATACTGCAACAGGGACTGAGCATTTTTTAATTCTCGGGATGTAATTAACATATTACGATGCAACAAACGCCATTATTTTTGTCATTTTTCGTGCTATAGATTCCATAGGAAATAATTGGAGGGGGGTCCATTTAAAAATACAAAATTGTGTATTGAGAATGGCAAAGGTTTACGTTTTGAAAAATCGAATAGTATTCATTTTCCTAACCCCCTGTGGTCCGTTCAAGCTGGTGAATACCGTTTTTGAATGTCTACTGTTATTTCAGGGATACTTGAAGTGAGATACCCTGTATATCCTGTGTTAAATATGATCTGATAAATATAAATAATTCGAAAACTAAGCATGGTAGCCTAAATATTACCCTGGCACAAGCTTAATATCTCCGAGGGGGACATGTACCTGTCCTGAAATCAGACCACTCCTGCCACCCCCTCTGTTGGGTGGGAAACTTTGGTGATCCGGATTCCTCGCCCAAAAAATATCTAGGGTTTACTCAGTATATTATTTTACATTCGTGGTAGGTGGTACCTTAATCGGTTAAATATTTATCATACGTTTCGAAACATTACCCGGTAAGGTCGACATAAAATCGTACTTTTCAGTAAGTAAGACAAGATACGCAACGGTAACCAATTTAAAATCCTTTTACCTACAAGGCGGTGGAGGAGTTGACAAAATAAAAATAGAAGAGGTTATTGTCTTACAATAGCTACAAAAATACACATTAAAGAAACATGCTAGATACCTGTTGAAAGACAAGCACTGGATACAGCATCCACTAATGTTGTTTCTCACTAAGTATTCCCGGTATTATGTGGTACATGGCAGTGTTATAGGGCAGCGCTGCTGCGGCCATAAGGTGAGTGCGGCCCGTGATAAAAGGCAGTGCAGTGTGGTTGTACTTCACTTTACGAACCCTCAACGGAGCCGGCCGCGGTGGCCGAGGGGACTAAGGCGCTTCAGTCGCGGTCTGCACGGCCACTACGGTCGGGGGTTCGAATCCCCCCTCGGGCATGGATATTTGTGCCGTCTTTAGTATAAGGTAGTTCATAAGTAGTTTGTAAGTTTAGGGACTGATGACCTCGTAGTTAAGTCCCATAGACTATACAAACATTTGAACATTTGAACCCTCAACGGAACGTGCTGTGTGGATTACACTGCTATCGTTAAGTATCCTCGTTTCTTAGGACTCATTGAACAAGTGTTTCTTTATTATTCAATGTAAAGCGTAATTGTTAGAGAATAACCCGCAACCACATTTTTTGCAAATACAGCGCCGTGTACCACGAAGGGAAAATGTGTCGAGCAGACCCAAGGTATTGTCTTTTGGAAAGAAACCCGAATCTGCCATAAAAATTGCTGCTTCTTTTTAAGACTTCGAGGTTGCCTCCCTTCCCACTCAGGGGCCTCCGGGTAGTTTAATTTCTATGAGGTCAGGTAGATGTCCCACTTTGAGATATTAATTTTGTGTCTTGCGCAATTTTGAATACCATCCTTAGCTTTCAAATTATTTCGATTTGTATGGTTAAATGGTACACCCACTAAATATTTTTCTCTGTCATTATTTTCCCATTGTAACATTTATATACATGTCTATATGACACACAAGGGTTAGAACTTAAATAGTGGCAGCACTGCTGTGGAGACACTATGCAATGGAATCTACTATTGTCGCTGATAGCACACATTGTTGATACACCTACCTTTCCTCCGAGCAAATGGACTCGCCTGTACCACGTCAACGGCGTGTTTGTAAATCTATTGGACCAAACTGCGTGGTCATCAGTCCGTAGCTTACGCACTACATAAAGTAAGGTAAACTAACCTGAGGACAACACACACACACCCATGCCCCTGGGAAGACTCGAACCTCCGAAGGCGAGAAACCGCGCGCTCCACAGCGAGGTGCTTTAGACCGCTCGGCTACACCACCGCGGCAAAGTCACTTATGATCGACCTGTCTAACGTAACGGCATCACTATGTTTTCGAAACAGGAACAACGGAGTTGGATCAAGATAGAATGTGTAATACCGGTATTAATGCTAAGACAACACCCGAAAGCACCACTACAAAAGAAAGTAGGCGGAAAGTTACCTTTCCATGCCGGATGAAGTCTTTATCATCTGTAGATATTGCTTTGTGCTGGAACAGCGATGGAAAAATTTAACCTTCCGCCGTAAATCAATGCTTGGTTATTTTATAATTCGCGTAACAAAGTTTCACTACTGCAGTAAGTTACTATCTGAATAGGTGAATAAAATTACAGAATATCTGACTTCGCAGGATAAAAACATTAATTGCAGGTTATGAAAATCAAATCAGTATAAACAGAATGTATGAAAACGTCGAGTTTCAACTAAACTTATGCAATCGCGAAGCAAATCGTAGTCATGTGCAGACATCTTTTTACGATCCATCGCAGCTTGCTGAAAACAATGAGTAAGAATTAATGGAAATAGGAAAGAACATTTTGAATTAAAAAAAATAATTAAAAGCCAACCGGGAGGTATATTAAAGTAAAAATAAGTGGAACTCACATTTCCATTCAGAGAATAATGAGAAGTGACATTCGTTCACTATCGCAGTTACAACATACGACTAACGCTTCCGTTCTCTCTGCAACCAGGTTAAAAAACTGAACATCGGAAACAAAAGTAGTCAGAGGTGTAAATTGAAGTGAGAATGGATACATAAGCGACAAACCCCACAGACATAATTTTCGTTAAAAATATTTAATGTAATGCTACATGTCCTTTCTTTCCACAGTTGCTCTTTTATATTGTAATGCTGGTATTTATTTACATATCCTGTCTATGCAACTGAAATAAGTCTTGTTATTTTTCCATACGGATTTCAATTTTATTTGAAAGGCATATTCAGTGGTTCTGAAATATACACAAGATTGTGTTGTTACAATATTTTGTTTTTTATTTTTTCAGTATTTTAGGTTATAAACAGCTCTGGTCCTTAAATGATATTTAAATGTTATTGTTTACAAATATTCTTTGATAACGCACCAGAACTGTTTACAACCTAAAATACTAAAAAGTTACCACAAACTAAATATTTTAACATAGTCTTTTCTTTATAATAAATATAAATCAGAATCATTGTATGTTTCTTTGTGTGTACGTGTTACATACAAATCTGCAATTTTTGTCCCAATCATTATGAAATTTTGATTCCAACCATGTGGACGGTCGCCGTAAGTGTAAGGATCAAACACCAAACATAGTACCACGAGATATGACATCATAAATAATCAGATGCTGTACATTTCCTCCTAAACTACTAAACCGATTTCAACCAAATTTAGTACACATATGAGGTTGACAGTACTTAGCGACATGCAACAATCCTTAAACATAATTGCAAACCTTTATTAAACTTTTTCTCACTGACAGTCACATCAAAACAATGAAACGAAAAAAAGTTTGTAGCTTACTACTTTTCCGCTGTTCATGGAGATAAACTACGGCATTGCATATGCCGTTAGTTAATGATTTCTAAACTGCGAATTGTAGTCGCAGGAAATTTTATAGATAGTATATACAAATACGGTGCAATGTATTTTAGAAATTATATCACAGGACGACAAGTAATTCATCAGATGTAAGGATATAAAGAGTAACGTTCATGGAAAACCACCACATGTCGCACAAGGTTTCAGTCTATTACTCCTTTACTACTAACTACATTTGCAACAGGTTTTACCGATATGCAGCACTTACACAAATCAATATATACGTACAACACTATACATCTGTACAACATATAAGTCAATAAATATGGGATCATATATACTGCGACTGTAAAAACCTGTCACGTCATGCATTGCATTTTAATATATTTCTTATTTAGTGCTAAGACACTCCTGTATGTCATTCTAATTAAGTAAATTTCTGAAAGCTGACCTTGCTGTTGTCAACTGTGAAGCGCACACGGCTGTAGGTGAAAGCAATAGGTTTCTGTTGAGCTATAAAGAGAGGAAGACATTAAAACAGTGTACATCTAACAAATAACTATTATTTTCGACAGATTTACCCTTTAACTTCAAGAGACTTCAGTCTCCCGAGAGACTTGCATTTTCTGTTACGATTAATAAATCATAGGACAATCTATTAAATACTGAGGAGTGCATGTGTCATCTCAATGCTTCTCACACAGTTAACTTAATGTTGTTTGCTCACAGGTGCGCTCAGCAAAGAATTTATTCATACTAAATCCTGAACAACTAACAAGAAATATTGCTTAGAGTCAACTTTTGAATTAAATGTAGGAATGTTACATTGTGGCCGAGTGGTCTGCGGCGCGCCAGTCACGGTTTGCACGGCCACTACGGTCGGAGGTTCGAGTCCTCCGTCGGGCATGGGTGTTTGTGTTGTACTTAGAGTAAGTTAGTTTAAGTTAGGCAAGTAATTAGTGTGTAACTCTAGCGACTGATAACCACGAAGTTTGGTCGCATAAGACCTCACACAGATTTGAACTTTATTTTTAATGTTACATATCACATGTATTTTGATTATTACATTTCTTTGTTTGGATACTGAACTTACGTTTTCGTACATTATGCAAGACAGCCTTATTTCTTATATGGTCTGTGAAAAAACGTAACATGATTTCAGGGAAAAAGGATATTGCCAGAGAGAGAGAGAGAAGAGATTGGAGAAGTACTTATTGAAGGCTTGAATAAATACATAAATACCCGAGTAACGCCGAGTTTTCAGTTACTCATGTATATATTCCAGGCCACAGAAAATGCCTTGCAAATAAAGGTGGAACGCATATGGTAAAAGTACAAGTATTATTTCAGTTGCATCGACGACTTATATGAATAAATATCTGCATTGTAATATAAAGAAGGGAACAGATAAATAAAAAGAGGGAGGAAAAGGATATGGACAGGAAGGCGGGAAGGGAGGAGTCCCAGAGAGGGGGGGGGGGGGTGAAAAGGAGATGGAGAATGAGAGGGGAAGAAAGAGGTAGGCAGGGAGAGGGGTAAATAGAGCTAAGAAGTGACGGGAGTGTATGATGTGGATCCAAATCGCATTTACAAAGTATTGCTAAACTGTAAATATTAGAAATGTGCACCTTCCCCTTTTCTTTCATTTTAATTTAACCAAAAACGAGACATTGCGAATAAACAGTATAACCACAGTCTAACATACTCAGCCACGATACTTCCATTGATTTTCGTTATACACTTCGACAGTAGCGCTCCAAGTGGCCGTCAAGCCACGAGTGGGAGTTGTCAAATAAGTACCCAGGTCGAATGTGGTTATAGTTGTTTATGAAAGGAAAAAATATTGAATGAGACATTAAGGATAAGACATATCTTCATTTTTCCACAGAATTTGCAAGTACATTGACACATTCGTCATTCCGCTTTTTAAGTTTCAAAAAGGCGTCCAAGGAGAAATTCACGGCGTTGCACACGAAAAACGCGTTGAACGGCTTGTTTGACGTCAGCATTGTTTCCAAAGCGCATTCCACCGAGATACTTCTCGGAAACAGAAGGAAGTCAGTTGGTGCGAGATCAGGACTCCATAGCGGATTGTACAGGCGCTCCCAACCAAGAGTTGCCAAATGATTTTGTGTTGCCTTCACAGAGTGTGGTCTCGCATTCTCATTCAACAGCAGAACGCCAGATCTGAGAAGGCCAGGCCGCAAGTTTCATCCCGCTTCACAATCCTAAACAGAAAGTCATTTGGCATATTCATGGTCGACCTCTACCCAATGGTGTACTGGTGTCTTGTACGTGCGCGTTTACTTGCTGTGTCGTCTTTCGTCCATAGTCGTTCAACGCTTCTTCCGTATGAAACGCCCAGATATTTTATTAGACGGCTTTTTGAAGATTATGAAGCGGTTTGACAAATGTCTCTATGTACTTGAAAAAAATGTAGAAAAATAAACTATCCCATAGCCTTAATGTTTCATTCTCTTTTATTCCTTTCATACACAACTCTGCCCACAGTCGACAGAAGGACCTTTTTTTTAACTCCCCCCTAATACTTTTCTGAGTACGATATCGGTAATAACATTTGTCTCTTAAATTTCCTAAAACACTAGGAAGGTATCTAACAGTACATTAAGCGACAGTTTATTTAGACTTCTCTTTTAACCTGTAGGTATTTACTAAAGAATTTCATTTTCCATTGGGAAGAAATAGTGGTTAGGAAACACCAGAAGAGCTGACTTCAGCAGAAAGACGTCGTTTTCCTATTCTGGAAAGCTAAGATTTCTTCACAACAATTCAAGTCAAATCGTTGAGTGTCGAACATAGGAAACTTCATAGCATGTAGTACCTACGTTACTTACCGTACCATTTCGGCCACCACACCCGTAGATGAGAGAAAAACATCACAGACGTGGCAATAAAACATCAAGAGTAATAAGACTGTTTTACAATAACGAATAAATCAATTTCACAATTGTTACTATATCTGACCCAGAAACGGTAAGAATTTTCACAGCAATCGCTTATTAACCAAAACTAATTACATTCGAAAGTATGTGCAAATATAAGAAAGACGAGTGAACAGTAAAAGTGTGCAAACCATTCGACTCCATGCCGAATTATTAAGTGTTAAAGAAAGTGCCTATCATAGTAAAAACAGACCATAAGAGATATTTATATTGCCCATATGTTTATATCGTCTTACTAGGGATTGCAATCCAGCAAAGTGGGATCCCACAATCGAGCAGGATCCAACATAATTTTCGGGTCCCGTAGCAGCCTGCGGATTTCAAATTGGCCACCTTAAATTCACTTCTCAGCACGTTGACTTAAATTCTCAATGTGTTCCGCGATGTGAGGTGATGTGATGTTGCCGTTTAGTCTTTTGTGTTATTTTGAATTGTACGCACGAGCATACAATGTGTTAAACTGAATTATGGCAGTTCCGAGGTGGGAGCAGGTAGCGAAGAAAGTAAGGCTGCTAGCGCTCTGTTCGCTGCCAGCGAAGATGAGTCAAACACACAAGAATCCTACCGGCCCATACAACCTGGCAACTGGCTGGCGTGATGTAGCAGCTGACGCCCAACGTGAGCTGCAACATATAACATATGATAATTTCAATAGCACTCTTTTGAAAAAAGAAATATTCTCGGTATTTTTGCTTCTGCTGGTACAGTAATACGTTACACAAACATTAGGCATGATTTCTAAAAGAACTGATAATCTCACTTGTTCGCACACGTACTATCTCCATTTACTTTAGAGAAGGTGGAGAAGCAAGACAAAGCTTCAAACAAAGAGCTATCCGAGGCACTGCGTGCACGAGTGAAAGGAAGGCGAAGTGAAGTTAGTGTTGATTTACTTGTAGCATCTCAAAAAATATGATCAAGAATTGAACACGCCCGATCCCACATTTTTAATGCGGATAAAGAATAAGTTACGACAAGAAATGAAAAACTTTTCAACGAGTCATTAAAGATAATGCTGAAAACTTACGACTTGGAGATGATACAGATTCAGATACTACTCAACAGTCTCCAGAAAAGAATGTAACTTTCCAAGAGGAATTAGAAATTAAGCGGAAACCAGACAATGAAGATTACACTAAACAAATCAGAACTGGAATGCAGACAGATCATGAAAAAGTATTTTTTTAAAAGCCAGCATTTGATACAGATGGATTAAAAGGGAAGTATTTTACTTTGTTGTATGACTATTTATTAACCATCAGACAAACAAGTGTGAAGGCAGAGTGAGCCTTTTCCGCCGCTGGCTACTATGTAGCTTTATAACAAGTAAATTTGGAGATAAAACTGTTGATGTTATTTATTTTAAGGTCATATTTCAAAAACAAGAAGTGACTTCTTATTTTATATTTATCAAATTGTAACATTTTTACTGTTTATTTTAGTAAGAAAAGTAAGACAATTTCTTAACTTAAGCCAAATTCATGTGATACTGTAACTCCCTGAATAAATAAGATTGATTACAATTACCTTAGATAACGATCAGAAATAATACTTTAGTTAATTAGAATACAAAGACCACAAAATTGCCAAATATTGACTTTGAACTTCTTGTTAATAAATACGTTGTCAAAGAGCAAAATAATTATTTACATTCAGTAAAATATCGTTGACGTTTGTGATTTTTAATGAATATTTTATTATATTATAACAAAGAATCTTCATTGACTTCAAAAAATATATAATAATAACCTCTGCTCCTGCAAAGGCAATCGAGTAAAACTCCCGCTGGATTGAAAACAGTGCTGGGTTGCAATCTCTACATCTTACTTTCGAGGGAGTGAGCTGCAGTATATAAACTTATTCGTATGTATTTATTCATGAAGAAGTTGTTACTTTTATCAGTTAATTAGTGACATTCGGCTGTTTTTGCATTTATTTCACGATTAATCATGTCCCTAATAGTTTGCTAATGCTTGGAACCCAAAAATTATAGTGACTATTTCGTTGTTTACGTAGAAAAGTAACATTGAACGAACACTACTCCTGCGGCACCTTGTCCAGCGCTAGGAGCGGTAGTGTCCATGCAACTGTCAGTTGATAAAAACATTCTCAGCAGTGAGTGTCGCGACTGTGTATGTTAGACTGTGGTATAACAGAAAGAGGTAGAATATACATAGAGGGGCGGTGACATGATCTTTAGCACTCCATGCGGTGCCACGCTGTACTACTAGTCGCCATATTATCGGAAGTCAGGCAGTGGCTTTCTGAAATCGAGATAGTACGCGTGCGAACAAGGGACATAAGCAGTTCTTTTAGAAGTCATGTCTAATGTTTGTGTAACGTATTCTGTACCAGCAGAAGCAAAAATACCGGGTCTATTTCTTTTTTAAAAAGAGTACTTTTAAATTATCATATGTTAATTGTTTTCCACATTTGAGTTATGTGTTTAACTTTGTCCATAATTATTTTTTAGCCAAGGTTTCCATTGAAACAACCTGCTGACGAAGAATTGGGTTGTAGCAATGAGAAGTGAGAATCGGTTTCCGACACGAAGCACTCGTATTTGTCCTTGAAATCTTGGAACTCAATTCATTTATGAAGTGGAGACAGTAAGGCTAAATATATTTAACGCACTTTTCATCATAAATGCTAGAGTGGCAAGGTAAATTCCGAATAAGGGCATTTGCTAACGACAATTTCCTTATATTTTGATTCAGAGTACCAAAATCTGATTCATGAAGAAGACAAGCGTAATATTGACTACTACTTCATTAAACCTAGGAAAACCTACAAACTTCATTGCATGTTCCACTGACAGGGTGGCTTATGCATAAAGCTCCAGTGTGGAATTGTATTTTCTTGGCTCATGCAATAGTTTCTGCTTCTAACATGAAATGGATGTAAATTAACGTAATCTTAATGTGAAAAGTTAGTCTCTGAAATGTCTACCATTCTTCGAAAATTTTTTTGTTGGAAACAGCGTACAAAAATAAACGTATATTGGTCTTAAACTCCCAGGCCTTATCGTTTAGTTGCAAATTCAGCTAATCGTCGGGGGTACTGTACTTAAAATAAAGCTGCTGACACTTTCGAGATACGATGTATACAAAACGTTTGTGCACTATACACGGCGGTAAAATTGTTCTGGCTCAAACTGAAAGGCGCAAACAGTTGTATTTTAACTAGCTGAAAACCCGTCGTTGCCCGGGTATTTATTTATTTTTTTCAAGCCTAGAGTTGGTACTTCTCCTGCCCCCTCCCCTCTCTCTCTCTCTCTCTCTCTCTGTCCAGCTCTTTTTATCTAAAAACATGTCAGATTTATAAGAGAGTGTATGAGAAATATGGCTGTCTAGCATAATGAACTAAGTTTCAAGAACAGTATCCAAACAACGATAGAAAAAAATACAAATTATATGAAGCATTCACACATTCATTTAATTTACAGCTTGACTGTAAACAACACCGAGCGAGGTGGCGCAGTGATAACACACTGGACTCTATAACGACACTGTTTCCTTTCCCCGATATTATCAGAGAGCATTTTGTATTTTTATATTATTTCGGCATGTTAAAATAATTATCTATGATAGTAAGAGAAAGAAAATTTAGGAACAACACTTTCAATTTTTTTGTACGAAAGAAGACACTCTTGCTTTGTACTTCGTACCGATAGCATCTTACAAACGGGAGCTGTACTTTATTATTTTATGTGGCCGCAGTCATGTACATTCAGGTATATATGTGTGCTGTGCACGTATCTTAAATTTACAAATAAACCCCATCTCTCACTTAAATTCGTACTAATGAATATTTATTAACAATTTTGCCCTATCCTTCCTCCGCCCATGACGTCTTTTTCAGCCTTGTTGAATCACCGCAACAATGTATGGCACAGTTTTTTTGGTTAATATTGAATGGTGATATTTCGTGTAGACTGCCACTCTAGTTTCAAAATTTATTCCCTAATATTATCATTTACTGGCAATAGAGACTGCAGTCGATTTTCTTGTGAATTTTTAGAAGTCCGATGTGTTTGACTTACGTAATATTCTAATCCGATTTATGTCATGTCACTTATCTTACTTTACGCTTTGCTACACGAGTCGTAGTTTGATATTGACGAACTGCCATCCACTGTTCGGCGAGTGGTTGTCATATTATTAAAATTTCATTTACAGCCAAATTTCAACCACCGATGGATCTATTGTTAAAGGTAACTGCTCGTCGATTCTTTTTGTAATGTTCTGCCTGCACAACACTCCACCGTTAATTAGCTTACCATGTCATTTAAATGCATGTAATAATTTTTCCAAAATTTTTCCCCGTAATTTACTGATTGGGATCTTTCATAGCTTCTAACTTCAAACCACTTCCTTCTGTAAATTTGTTAATCTCAAAAATTAATAGCCAGGCTGGAACATTATAACTCGCATTCGGAGGATGGTAGTTCAAATCCACCTCTGGCCTTCCAGATTTAGGTTTTCTTTAATTTCCCTAAATCTCTCCAGGCAAATTCCGAGGTGGTTCCTTTCAAAGGGCACGGCCCATTTCCTTCCCCATCCTTACCCAAACAACCAGAGTGTAAGCTCCGCCTCTAATGTCCACGCTGTCGACAGGGCGTTAAACCCTAATCTCCCTTCCTTCCTGACTATAAATAATATTTCTTGTGACTTATCCAGGATCTAATCTGAATATTTTCTGTGGTGAGCCCATTCGTGAGCAAGCGACATAAAGCTGTCCGTGTGAGAAACAAGCAGATTTCAAATACACTCCTCAGTATTTAGTAGATTGCGCTTTGACTTATTAATCATAACAGAAAATGCAAGTCTCACTACAAACTGCAGTCTCTTAAAGTTAAAAGCCAGATCTGTGGGAAATAATGGGTGTACGTCGGATGTACTCTGTTTCATTCTCTTCCTTTCCTTGTAGCTCTACAGTAGTCTATTGCTTCTTCCTAGAGCGGTAGGTGCTTCACAGTTCAAAGTTGCTTCAACTCTGTCTCAGCACTGTCACTTTTCAGGAATTTCCTTAATCTCACTGGAATACAGGAGTGTCTTAGCAGTAAATAAGAAATGTAATAAAACGTGGTGCGTGATGGGAAAAGTTTTCACTCATCGGAGTATATATGATCTCATATTTAATGAGTTATGTGTTGTACAATTGTATACTTTTCAGGTATATATTCATTTGTATAAGTGTTGCTTGCTTGTAAAATCTGTTGTGAATACAACTAGTAGTAAATTAAAATTTGGCACGTGATAGGGCGGTTTCCAATTAACGTTACTGTTTATGTGCTCATATCTATTTGTCGTACTGTGATATAATTTCGAAGGAACATTCAGCTGTCTGTGTTTATACTGTCTGTAAATTTTCCTCAGGGTATAATATGTAGTGTAGAAATTATAAATTCAACATTGTACCGAATGCTGTAGTTTTACTCCATGAACATCGGAAACGTAGTAAGCGATAAACTGTTTTCATATAATCATTTTCCTATGGTCGTCAGCGAGAAATATTTCATAAAGGTTTGAATTTGTTTTTAAAGTTTGCTGCAAGTGGCTAAGTGCTCTCCGTCTCAAATAGTGAACTCATTATCACACGCCGGAAGACGTCATATTTCCTGAACTATCGGCCCACAACGCTAAATCTTTTCTTAGCTGACGTCTTCTGCCTATAAACTACTTTGCTGTTAAATTTCAGCTTCATAAGTGAAGTAGTTTTCGAGATTTCGTGTTTAGTCAGTGAGGCAGTAGGAGTAACCCACTAAACTACAGACCTATTTCATTGACATCAATTTGCAGCAGGGTTTTGGAACATTTCCTGTATTCAAATATTATGAATTATCTCGAACAGATGATCTATTGACCCAAGATCAATACGGATTTAGAAAATTTTTGCGAAGCACGACTAGCTCTTTATTCACACGAAGTGATGGGTCCTATCGACAGGGGTTCGAAAATTCCAGAAGGCTTTTGACACCGCACCTCACAAACGGCTTTGAATCAAATTACGTGGTTATGGTATATCGCTCCAAATTTGCTATTGGATAGGGGTTTTCCTGTCAGATATGACACTGTTCGTAGTAATCGATGTTAAGGCATCGACTAAAACAGAGGAGGTATCGGGCGTTCCACAGGTTAGTGTTATTGGTCCTGCGCTGTTCCTTATTAACTTAAACGATTTAACGGAAAATCTAAGTAGCTCTCTTAGGTTGTTTGCAGATGACGCCGTCATTTACCGTCTAGTGAAATCATCTGAAGATCAAAACCAACTGCAGAACGATCTGAATAAGATATCATTATGGTGTAAAAATTGGCAATTGGCTCTAAATAATGAGAAGTGTGAAGTCGTCCACATGAGTACGAAAAGAAATCCGTTAAACTTTGTTTACAACATAAATCAATCAAATGTGAAGGCCGTAAACTCCACAAAATACCTAGGAATTACTATTACTTCAGACGTAAATTGGAAAGAACACGTAGATAATATCGTGGGAAAGGCGAACCAGAGACTTCGTTTTATTGGCAGAACCCTTAAAAGATGCAACAGAACTACAAAAGATACTGCATACACCTCGCTAGTCCATTCTTTTTTTTTTTTTTTTTTTTTTTTTTTTTTTTTGTAGTATTGGTGCTCATTGTATGATCCTTATCAGGTTGGTTTGACGGAGGACATCGAAAGAGTCCAAAGAAGGGCAGCTCGTTTCGTATTGTCACGATACAGGGGAACAGCGATAGGGAAATGATACAGGATCTGGGATGGGAATCATTACAACAACGGCGGTTATCGCTGCGGCGTGGGCTACTTGCGAAACTCCAATCGCCAACATTCTCCTCCGAATGCGAAACTATATTGTTGAGTCCCACCTACATAGGTAGAAATGATCATCAGAATAAAATACGAGAAATCAGAGCTCGAACAAAGAGATTCAGGTGTTCTTTCTTCCCGCGCGCTATTCGAGAATGGAATGGGAGGTAAATAGTATAACGGTGGTTCGATGAACCCTCTGCCAGGCACTTAAATGTGATTTGCGAAGTATCCCATGTAGATGTAGAAGTAGTGAGTGAGTGACTGAATGAGTGTCCTTTCGCTTTTATATAGATAATGAGTTAGTGTCGTGTAACACTCCCCTGGCGGACGTTTATTCAATTTGCTTCCTCTCTGGCCGCGGAGTTGCCGCTCTATGGGTAGTCTTCCTCTTTGGGTATAGCTGCACAGTTGTGTTTGCAAAGGGCCCCTGGAGCGCGCGTGCGGCTGCGCCCTCAGGTGGCTTGTGTCGCCGGTCCCCATAGAGTGTGCGGCGCACCCCGCGCCGCGGAGTGCCGCACGGCTCATTACCGTGATGGCCCCTAAAGAGGACAGCCCTGACGGCGGCTTTTTTTTTATATTAGCCTCTCAAATCGCGGTCGCGATCCCGCTCCTCTAAAAACGCCAAACGCCCTCCTATACCGGGACCCTACCCATGCATCAATTCTGTGCAGAAGAGCAAGTCAATGTCAACAGAAGTTACTACCCTCAACTAAGTAATATCGAGTACATGTTTTATTTTCCCAAATCTTTTCATTCAAAACGATCTCTCATTTTCAGTCATACCAAACAATCAATATTCCAGTTTTCTATAATTCGTCTCGTTCATTTCTATTTTTTTTATTTATTCTTATTTTTAATGAGGAATTCACTGGATATAATCAGCAATTTTCTCCTCAGTTATTGTCAATTATATTATTATCTAAAATCACTTATGGATACTGTAGGTAAGATGTCCCTAGTACACACCAGTGGAAGCTTATTTCCTTAATAGCAGAAAACAAAATGACTTTCTTGACATAATGCGAAAGGATGGTCCAAACAAGATATCTTTCGGCATTTAATGCCATCTTCAGGGGTTTCTGCAAAAACATTTTCTTATATGAGTATGTATCCAAATGCTACATAAATAAATTTACGTATATAACATCTTACAAATTTTGCTTAGAAGGTGTGCAGTACGTACCATATTTAGAGGCTGTAAGAGCTTCAACTGACTATGTATTAGGTGATGATTTACATTTGATTTATGAATTGTAGCCAGTTACAGCATCTGTCAATACCTCAGAATACTATACGTTTACAAATATTTACAAAATTTTCTTTCAGAGAGGAAATATAAAAGTTAACAGATATGGCATTATTTTCTTTATTATTTCTATTTATGCTGTTATTAGCAATTATGGTTAAAAATCTTATTAGAAATTTTGGAGGATATTATATATTATACATTTATATTTGACATGGTTGTCTTTATTTCGTCTTTGGTTGATTTTAACGTTATAGTACGATCTCTGATTTATGTAATCTCCGTTATCCTTTGTCCAGCATTAAATGATCAATAAAATTATCGATATAATTTTGTGTTTAAAATTGGTCTGATCGTTTAATAAATTATTTGCGTCGCTAGTTGCGTGGATACATACTTTAATTTCTTCTAGAATATTCATTTCACATCCCTTCTGTATTACATGTAATTTTGAGTGGGTTTTGTATAGTGCCTACTGAGTGATTATCCGATTGCAAGTGCTGGTAAAAAGTAGATTGGTTTTTCTCACTCTCCCTACTTTGTTCTTTATAACGAACGGTGAAATTACGTCCAGTTTGGCCTATATAATATTTATTACATGAGTTGCAAGAGATTTTGTATATACCAGTATTTAGAAATTTAGAAGTTATGTTAGTATTTCTAATTTTTTTTAATTTTTATTTTTTTATTTTTTTTATTTGTGATTTTTCCTAGATATGTTGTACTGATATATGTTTTTTTTTTGTTTGAGGTGTTTCTCTTTGTAATGCGATTCCTGTTCATTGTCAACAACTGCAAATGGGCAATTTAGTGGGGAGGGTGGGCCAGTTTCGAGCCCTTATTCTTACGGGAATTAGTACATAGTGACTACGAGTTTGAGTGCTGCGGACAGGGTAAAGCTGGAAATTTGTGTCTGACGGGAGGCGTGCAGGTGCGGTGATCACTGTGTCCCCAGCGGTTTAGTGGTCAGCGCAACTGCCTAGAAATCTGGAGACCCGGGTTCGAATCCCGGCTGGGTACACCATTTTCTGCTTTGCCCATTCGCAGTTGATGTCTTATAATATGTAAATATGAAAGAATAACAACTGCAGGATCAGAAGTGACGTCTGTTCTTTCGGAATAGACGCCAGATGTATATATATCAACACAAAAAGTTCTTTATATCCTTGAATTAATTCAGTAAAATCTTTTGTAAAATGTTAAGCTGTAGTCTTTATATTGAATATTCTCTCTCTCTTAAGTGTTAAATGTCAGGGTAAAGTGATACAAATTCGATTTAGGTACAACTCCGATCAACTTAAGTTTTTCTTTCATTTGTCAGTCTCGTAATAGTCTCGTTGTGTGACGTTAGAGCGTAGCAGATTTCTATAGCTCCTCCTGTCTTTTCTAAAAATACACTACTTTCTGCTAAGGAGATACAATTTTTTCGTGTAAAGAGGTAAGTGAAGCTACTTACTCTAACACGCTCTTATAAATTTTCTAGTTAATGGTGATGGATTCGCTGCCAAAAATGCAGCGTTTGGTAAAACGAAGTATGCGTTGGTGCCTGACTGAAAAAGTGCTTTTTATGTGAAAGATGCCAGTAATCAACATTGTACCAGGAAGTGATCACAATTGTACCTAGAATGGTACAGTTTCGATCGATTTCTCTCAATCCCTTAACCTTTCTTGTGTTTATACCAACATTTGTAATTGTCTAATATTGGTGTCACATATTCATTAAACACCCAAGAACAAGTTAAAATTATTTCTTTTCTCAATATATTTGCAGTTAGAATAACATTTGTCCGAAATTATCCAAAATGTACCACTTTCCACTACGTTTGAAATCGTTAATGACTCTTCTTATGTATATTGAATCTACTCAGTGAAAGCTTTACGAAACTGATCCTAGAAGTGGTGATTATTCTGAGAAGAAACGTCGGCTCCAATAAGCACTGGAGAGTCAGTAAACTGAAATTATTAATCTCGTACTTGTACAGAGTATTCATAGAGATCATTTTTCCATTTACAGAATAAGTGTTGTTTACTAGAAATCCTGGAAATGCCTATGTAACTGCATATATAGTTTCTGAATGAAATTAAGATCCAATTTCGAATAAGCAATGACCATGAGTTGCTGGTTCGATTTCCAGAAGTACCATTTCCTGTCTGTTATTTCAAATCCACTCACGTTAAGCCAAGGACGTTAAATAATGAAGACTTACTTATTAAATAATGGAACAATTTTTGTTGCCTTGTCTCACAAAACTTTATTTTTACGACCTAGTTTTCGGGTTATGAGCCCATTTTCAAGTACCTTACTGATTCCAAAGTTGTTACACCAGTGAAGACGAACCATTATATTAGTACAGGTCTGAGTTTATCGATTTTTACATTGGAAGAAAATCGATAAACAGAGACCTGTAGTAACATAATGCTTTGTCTTCACTGGTGTAACAACTTTGGAAAAAGTAAAGTACTTGAAAATGTGCTCATAACCCGAAAACTAGGTCGAAAAAACAAAGTTTTGTGAATCAAGACAATAACAAGTGTTCAGTTATTTAATTTGAAATGTTTCACTTATTTCTTAATTGCTGATTCTTATTCTCTTCACTTATATAATACATCGAATGTCTTTATACACATCGCTTAATCTCTTCAAATGCTACACATTCCAATATGGAGTACTCTAACAACTTCATGGCTGGTAAAAATTACATGTCATTTTCTCATCTCGACCATTTTTACATGGAGAATATTACTTGGCGTCTCTGGTATGATTTACTTGGACGTTCTATAACTCGGTTAACTAATATTACTGCGACACTTTGCCTTTTGATATGAACGTTTCATAAATATTGTTATTTACAGAATGATAGTTAGTTGAAATAATTTCAATTAAAAAAATTACATTAATTTCAGTATAAGTCATTTCGATTTGGTGGGTACGTTATATTGCGGGTACATCTATTGTCCTTCCTAGGAGCAAAATTACTAACACTTATTTTTCGAACTACGGCAACAAAATGTTAACATTTATCTAGCAAAACGAGAATCATGCTTTGCAAAATTGAAGGCGATTGAATAAATTACTGTGATAGAGAAGTTCAAGAAGAATGGCTTGGTTTAATTGTTCAAAATATACAAAAAAAGCTATTTTGCAGGCAGCAATTGTCTGAAGCTACCAGAGTATCCGGGTAGTGGCTTTTAGATGTGTGGAGGTATTCTCGCACCCCCCATACAAAACTGAAGAAGAAAAGTTATTGGAAGGGTCTACCCGTTTAGGAACTTCTGTCTGCTAGAAAACCGACAGAATATGGACCCCCAGCCTGAATACTCATAACAATAGTTTCGTAAGAATTATCAGTTGGAAGTAAAATTGAAACGTTTTTATTAGGAACAAAATTTCGGATTGTAACAATTTTAACGGTGTAGATAACATTTTGTAGTACTCTTCGTTTTAATTCAGCTTATCTATTGGTAAACACAGTTGTCGGGTATCTACGTAGTGCCAAAAAAGAAAAAAAATTAATAAAGTATTAAATGAAGATTCTGAAAATTGTCATCCATATACTTGCCAATCATATTGTACATGATACGCACTGGATAAGTATATGGAGCTTTGTAATTAATCATTGTCCTTTAGGTTCAAAATCGCTGATCCGAATATATTTTGAAGCTTTTTTTTCCATCATACAAATATAAGTGTCTCCTGACGTTCAACTACATCTATATGGGATACTCTGCAAATGACGTTTAAGTGCCTGGCAGAGGGTTCATCGAACCACCATTATACTATTTATCTCCCATTCCATTCTCGAATAGCGCGTGGGAAGAACACCTGAATGTATCCATTGGAGCTCTGATTTTTCGTATTTGATTCTGATGATCATTTCTACCAATGTAAGTGGGAGTCAACAAAATATTTTGGCATTCGGAGGAGAATGTTGGCGATTGAAATTTCGTAAGTAGCCCGCGCCGCAGCCATAAGCGCCGTTGTTGTAATGATTTCCATCCCAGATACTGTAACATTTCCGTAACTCTCTCTCCCCTCTATCGCGAGAATACGAAACGAGCTGCCCTTCTTTGGACTCTTTCGATATCCTCCGTCAAACCCACCTGGTAAGGATCCCACACTACTCCAAAAAAAGACGGACAAGCGTAGTGTATGCAGCTTCTTTAGTACGTCTGTTGCATCTTTTAAGGGTTTTGCCAATAAAACGCAGTCTCTAGTTCGCCTTTCCGACATTATCTACGTGTTCTTTCCAGTTTAAGTCTGAAATTATAGTATTTTCTAGATATTTTGTGGGGTTTACGGCCTTTAATTTTGATTGATTTATCTTGCAAACAAAGTTTTACGGATTTCTTTTCGTATTCTTGTGGACGACTTCACACTTCTCATTATTTAGAGTCAACTGCCAGTTTTTACACCACAGTGATGTCTTATTCAACTCGTTCTGCAGTTGGATTTGATAAAAAAAATGTTCAAATGTTTTTATAGCTTATGGGACCTAACTACCGGGTCAGCAGTCCCTAAACTTACAAACTACTTATGAACTAGCTAATCCTAAGGACAGCACAAATATCCATGCCCGAAGGGGGATTCGAACCCCCAACCGTAGTGGCCGTGCAGACCTGACTGGAGCGCCTTAGTCCCCTCGGTCACCGCGGCCGGCTGGATTTGATCTTCCGGTGATTTTACTAGACGGTAAATGACGGCGTCATCTGCAAATAACCTAAGATTTTTCCCTAAATCGTTTATGTAAATCAGGAACAGCAGAGGACCAATAACACTATTCTTTGTTTTACGACGAACTGTGTCCTCTCTGACAGGAAATCCCCTATCCAGTCGCAAATTTGGGGCAATGTACCATAACCACGCAATTTGATTAAAAGCCGTGAGTGATGTACGGTGTCAAAAGTCTTTTGGAAATTAAGAAATACGGAATCGTTTTCCGAACCCTTGTCGATAGCACCCATCACTTCGTGTGAGTAAAGAGCTAGTTGTGTTTCGCGTAAACTATATTTTCTAAATTCGTGTTGAGCTTGGGTCAATAGATCATACTGTTCGAGATATTTCATAATATTTGAATACAGGATATGTTCCAAAACCCTGCTGCAAATCGACGTCAGCGAAATGGGCCTGTACTTTAGTGGTCTACTCCTACTGTCTTTCTTGAATATAGGTGTGACCTGTGCAACTTTCCAATCTTTTGGTTCAGATACTTCTTTGGGAGAGCGGTTGTATATGGCTGTTAAGTAAGCAGTTATCGCTTCAGCATAAGCAGATAAAAATCTCATATGTATACAGTCCAACCCAGTAGTTAAGAATCAAATCCGACCTTTGTATTTACTTGTGAACCGGATAATATTTGTTCAAATAGTTAGGATGATTTGTAAGGTAGTTTAATATTGTTACTATTGTAAGCAGACTATGGAAGACTCAGAAATTTCAAATTCTTGCTTGCCAGACACCAAAAATTTAAAGGATACGTTTGTGGGACATTTTATGAGGCATCAAGGAATCGTCAACTTAGCATTAGAAGGAAGTCTGTGGGGTAAAACTCGTAGAGGGAGACGCAGAGCGAATACCGTATGTAGGTTGTAAAGGATGTAGCTGCCGTTCATATTCGGAGATGAAGAGGTAGTGGGGTAGAGTGGAAAACTGTATCAAACCAGTCTGCGGACTAAAGACCACAACTAAAATACTAATAAATTGACCTGGAAGGAGCACACTGCAAGAGAATACTAACGGCTTAATTATTAGCATTTGGAGTTTTCTTAGAGGTAGGAGACTTGAAAATAAAAATAAAAGCTGGCGTACTGTGCTTACTTTCTTTCCATGCTCTTTATATGCTTTAATATTTTGGGGTAGCTCTTGAAGTCAAACAAAAGTCTTCAGTGTCGAAAATCGTGTGATACGCAGTTAATTCACGGGCATAATGTAAAAATCTCTTCAAAGAACTGCTTCTCAGTATTTTTATTCCTCAGTGAAAGCGGTCGTAAATAATATATCCCTTTTCCAACAAACAGCGCAGTTCATACACACAATTCTAGGAACAAAAACGATCTACACAAGGACATAAAAGCAATCAGTCTTTGTTCTCCATGATGTATATATTCATACCATTTGTATTATTATTTATGGCAGTAATGATAAATATCGCGTTGCTCCACAGCTATGAGGATCTCCTCATTTCGGATCTATGGAACGAACAACTAATCAACTGCCACGCGGTCTAAGGTGCCTCTCTGTGGAGCGCGCGGTTGCTCGCTGTCGGAGGTTCAACTCCTCCCTTTGGCAGGTGTGTGTGTGTGTGTGTGTGTGTATTGACCTTAGGTTGGCATACCTTAGTTTAAGTAGTTTGTAATCCACGGACTGATGACCACGCAGTTTGGTCCGAAAGATTTACAAAGAATTGAACATTTTTCAACTGCCGCAACCATGTTTATACTGCAGCTTGTGCAATGCAGTTAATACTGAAGTATCAAAAATAAACAAGACAAAATAATACTTACCAATTAAGTTGCTTTTACCAGTTTACCTGATCCTAACTCCACCTTTCAAACTTTATCACCTGGGTGCAGATGTGGAAAAGTTGACAAAAATTTTCTTTTTGTAGACACCTCCTCCCCCACAAAATAAAAAGAAAAAAATTAAATATTAGAAAAATAAAAAAAAAATAAAAAGACTTGTGTATGGCCTCCAGCTCATCTACCGACTGAGCCACCCTGCCACGCGAAACGACGTGTCCTTACATTTTTACTTCCGCCAGTACTACGATTCCTGCATTCCAATTCTCTGGATGAAGTAAAGCTGTGAGGACTGGTCGTGAGGCGAGCTAGGGCAGCTCATCCGGTAAAGCGCTTGCCCGCAAAGGCAAAGCTACCCAGTTCGGCATACAGTTTTAATCTACCAGGAAGTTTCATATCTGCAAATACTCTGATGCAGAGTGAAAGTATCATTCGGAAAACATCCCCTGTGCTGTGGCGAAGGCATGTCTCCACAGTAGCCTTTTTTCCAGAATTGCTAGTCCTGCAAGAGTCGTAAGAGAACTTCCATGTAGTTTGGAAGAGGAACGGGCGGCAGTAAAGCTGTGTGGACGAACCGTACGGTGTTGTGCCAGGGCAGCTCAGTCAGTGGAGCGCTTTCCTACGAAAGGCAAAGGTCTCTGGTTCTAATCCCGGTACGACATACATTCTTATTCTGCCTGGAAGTTTATTTACAAATTTTGGGAAAGATCTAAAGTATTATGAAAACGGAAGTACAATTTGAAACACGAATATATCTTTTTTTCATAACTGTCCTCATTCAACAACACTGTTTCCATCATCTGGTCGTACGCCTGTATATCTCAACGTATAGAGGCATAGGTATACTTTTGTATTCATACCTCAAAGACAGTAGTTTCCTTTAATCTGAGAAGACATCTTTAGAATATACATGGCTCATTGGTGATGTCATTCATAACATTTAACATTTTTGAAAAGACCAAGACAGCATAAGAAGCTAAAATCTTACAAAATGGTGGCTAGTTTCGTCATTATCAAACCTGTAACAATCAAAGGAACTATCCTAAGAACGAAATAATAAAGCGTTTCAACAGTAATTACAATGTAATAAACTAACTTGAATAAACTTTATTCAAGTTGCTTTTGTACGTTGTAATTATTGTGGAAAGCAGTTGTTATTTGGTTATTAGGATGGTTCCTTTGTTTGTTACAGCTTTGATAATGACTGTAAAGTCGAAACTAGTCACCACTTTGTAAGATTTTATACTCTTAAGCGGTGTAGGCCATTTTAAAAGCAAAGGCCAGCGTTTCCAGGAGTAACGGCAGAGATAGAAGACAGTCACACCCACAAGACATGGGATAATTTTAACAAGACGCCTCTCCAGCTCCAATAATCTCAGAAGTTTTAATTAAAATTTAATTAAAAATGAATGAGTGCTCTGAAACTGAACTCGAACAGCAGCTTTGATAATATAATTTGGAGGAACCTAACAAAAAATATTTGACTCAACGATTGTCCCAATTTCGTTGGTAGTCGGACGCACCTCTGTGGTGGTGATGATCGTGTGCCATTTGTGCCAGTTTGACCCCAACTGGGGTACATTTGTGGTGACAGTGGAAGAATGAGGACCCTTAAGTGATGGGGACCTGATTCTCCACATAAAACCTGTTGACGAATATTCGCCGTGTGCGGATTTCCGAGCGGCCTTAGGGCACTATGTCACAGATGACTCGGTCGCTCCAGTTGGAAGGTCGAATCCTCCCTTGGGCATGGGTCTGTGTATTGTCCTTGCATCAACTAAGTAGTATATAAGTCTAGCGATGGATGACCCCAGCAATTTGTTCCCTTATTTACACATTTAATGTGCTTATTGTTAGTTCTGAAATAGTAGTCATAAATATTGCAGAAAAGGCAGGTCTGAACGGTCACACTGGAAGAGCCACACAAATTTTAATTTTTAAGATGGCAGTTATGACCTTTGCATTTCCGCTACTTTCAATTTTAGTAAGAGTGAAATTTTCTGCAGGCTTTGTACGTATTATAAGATAATGTGGCAGAAAGTATTTCGAAGTAGTTACCGTCAAGCCTATTTATTCTTGAATGGTTCACGGGACTACCGTCGGATGGTATTTTAATAAGCACACAATATTTCTGCGAGGCAGCTGCTCGCCATCTTCAGGTGTACTGCTACTGTTGCTTCTCTACTCGCGGCAGTACTCCTGAAGATAGCTAGCAGCTGCCTCGCAAAAGTATTGTGTGATTATTACAATGCCATCCGACGGTACTTCAGTGAACCATTCACGAATATATTACGTCGGGAAAGCCTGAAACAGCTTAGGACTATTTATATTTTCATGAAATAAACATTTTTATGTATAGTATATGTAATTAAAATATATATATGTAGCCTGACTTCTAATATTAAAGTTATCCTCAGGGTTCTAACCTACAACATTTTAAAATTCATAAGTAAAGGAAAATTTTAGAAAATGTACTTCGCGGAAGAAGTTAAGTTTCAAATTTACCCAACAATATCCTGGTCTAAGTATCAGTCTATGTCCCGATGAGAATAAATGAATATGCAAAAAATACCAAGTTATGTAGTAAAACCAGCAATGTAACTTTCATCTAACGAGGATTTGTTACTGTTTCCTAAAATTAGGTTTTAGTGTTTCGGGCAGGTACACTCACCTCCTAGATACAACAGCTGCCTTAGAGCCGGTCCGGCAAACAACCCGGCAGTTTGCAGGCACACGCCGTGGTACGCCAGAGGGCGTTGACGCAGCCTCCATTGTACGTCGGAAGCGATGGCGGAGCGGGAGCAGGCCCAGACACACATTGTCATGTACATACTAACTGTTGGTGTAACGTAGTCATTTCGGTATCGGAAGCATTCAGAAATCCAAACTGAGTTCTGGGCCATATATGCTTAGGTGGTTGAGAATCTGCCTGTACAGTACCTTTTCTAGAATTTTCAAGAATGTTGGCAAAAGTGGAATGGGTATGTAGTTTGATATTATCTGTTTATCCCCTTTCTTGAATAGAGGTTTAATATCCGCAATTTTTTGAGAATCGGGAAATGTTCCAGGTAGAATAGACTGAGTGCACAATTGTACTAAATTCACAAGAACACGCCTCAATTAACTTTACTTAATATTTCATTAGAAGCTATAGAACGTTTTGTTTTGGAAGATTTTAGTACGTACGTTTTATTTAGTTGTTGTTTATTTATTTATTGTGGTGAATTGAGCGTCATATTCCTGTACGTGAAGTTATTTGTAAATACTAGTTTCAGATATCAAGGGCATTATTTACTGACCCTGACAATTCCATACTATCAACAACAGCTAAGATCTGCTCTCTTCTGCAAGAAGGATGTCAGTAAGAAGACTAAGTTAGCAGTGCACCGTTCTATCTTTCGACTAACTTTGTTGTATGGGAGTGAAAGCTGTATGGTTACAGGTTATGTTATTAATAAGGTTGCGGTTACAGATATAAAAGTAGCAAGGATGATTCAGTTACTAACAGATGGGCAAGAGAGAAATGAGAAAATGAGAAATGAGAAAATCTGGGAAAGAACACCATATATGAAGCAGAGGGAACAGGCTAAGAAGGTGGGATAATGTGAGACGCATGGGCGAAGTAAGGTTACCTTAGCGACTCATGGGTTCGGCAGTAGAGGGAGGCCAAGGAGAAAGTACTTGGATTCGATAGAGAATTATATTGGCGTAATAGGCTTAACATCAGACGAAGCATCAACGTCAGCTTTTGAAGAGAGGATCATTGAGGAGTTTTATTAGGGGAACTATGCTCCAGACTAATCGCTGCTGATAATCAGTCCCTATTGATGATGATGACATATGGGTCGGCATATAATAGCTTTCTTTTATTTATTTATTTACCTACAAAATATAAGGATCGTGTTCCTACTTTATCCGTGCATTCAAATAGTTTCCATTGCGCTTTCAGGTGTACCATGACGTTACAGAAGAGTGTGGAACTTCTCACAGTTTCATTGTGTTAAAGCTTTCTTTATTTGCACTTACTGCCAAGTATGTGTGTGTGTGTGTGTGTGTGTGTGGTAGGATGATGGAAACACGGAGTGGTATGCGGCTGTTTCTCTTGTATGTAACAATGTCGTTTGCAGGACGGTTGTGCCACTCTAGTCACTGCCGCTGCTTGCCCGCAGCTATGGAAAGCCGCGCAGGTGTCGTCAGCTGAAGTCATCAGACACGTAAAGAGAAGTCAACGGCCATGCCGAGGTGCCGGCGTTGTAGCTCAGCGCGTTCTGTCAGAGGTCTAGGGGCCCTATGTAATAAAAAAAAACTGAGCAAAGAATTCCTCCAACAACAACACACAAATACGATCGGCAACCACAAGAAACCGAACAACGCAAGGAACTAGAAAAGAAAAAAAAAATGGTTACACCGGTTATCACCAGATCACCGAAATTAAGTACTGTTGGGGCTTAGGAAATACTTGGATGGGTGAGTGGGTGAGCATCTGGGTACGTCACTTACAGGTGAGAATTTTCCACTTGCCTTACAGTACGGTAGACGGTAGACAGGAGGGGTGGCGCTGTGAAATCACCAGTCTTTACGCCAATGTACTTCATTATATTCCAAACTTGTCCGTAGTTTATCTTATACTGGGACCTGTCACACTGTTAATGATGGTGATACGTCCGTCGGATGGGGACGTCAAGCTTGGAGGCTTTTCGAGAGGAGAAGGCTGTGTGCCGGTACAGGGTTTCGCCTTCTCCCATGTCCTATCATCTCCAACATGTGTTACAGTCAGCTGCACTTATGACAGGCACTTCAAGAAACAGTTCTCATACTTAGCGAAGGAAAGATGCCTGCGGGTGCAAAGGACGAGGGGAAACATTTTCACTTAGGTGACTAAACCTGTCCCTTGGGATCTCCCAGCCATTCATGCTATACAACTTTACTTACCTAATGAGAAGGCCTACGCACTGTCATGTCACGCTAGACAGAGTAGACAGCGATAGCACAGCTGACTGGCTGGCCATTAGGTCACAGCCTGTTATAATGGAGCCGGCCGCGGTGCCAAGGGGACTGAGGCGCTCCAGTCACGGTCCACACGGCCACTACGGTCGGGGTTCGAATCACCCCTAGGGCATGGGTATTTGTGCGGTCCTTAGTATTAGTTAGGTCATAAGTAGTTTGTAAGTTTAGGGACCGATGAACCCGTAGTTAAGTCCCATAAGCTATACAAACATTTGAACATTATATTGGATAGCCGATTAGTACCCAAATGCTGAAGGAACATGACAACGCGTAGGTGGTGTCACCTGTCCACGTTTGGCGAGGGGACGGCAACAAGACGAGTATTTTCAGCAACGTCACTGTAAGCCGGACATATTGTTGGCCACTCAGTTATCAACATTGTTGCCACACGAAGAGGGAAGTAGATTCATTCATTCGTTCTTTGTATGGCAGGGCGCTACTTGTTAATGCAGTCAATCTTATCACAATCACTCGCTCCCCTGCCCTAGCACATCGCTAGCACTGCTGCTGATTTACAAGGCATGTACATCCTCTGACAACAAAATTCAGAGAATGAAATCGGAAGACGTCAATCACAAGGATGAACTGCGTAGCGGCTGGTGTTGAGACCATGCATCCACCGTACTTCAGTTGAGCATCGTGTCTGTTCCGTGTAGACCTGTTGGGCGAAGTGCTTGTTAATTACGTTGGTTCTGAAATGAGAGCAGGACAATAAACGAGTAAAGGATCAATTGAAATCTCCGTTTTATGCTAGGCAAGACACCTAAAGAAACGCATACGATGCTCGTACGTGTTTATTGGGATCAAAAAATTATCAAATGTTTGTATAGCTTATGGGACTCAACTACGGGATCATCAATCCCTAAACTTACAAACTGCTTATGAACTACCTTATACTAAAGACGATAGAAAAATCCATACCCGAGGAGGAATTCGAACCCCCGACCGTAGAGGTCGTGTAGACTGTGACTGGCGTGCTGCAGACCTCTCGGCCACCACGGCCAGCTATTGTGATCAACAATTAAATTTGTGTACGAGTGGTTCGCGTATTTTCGAAGAGGCCCGGAAATTCCTTCTGACAACCCCCGTATCGGACGATCGACAGCCGCTGCCGTAACAAAAACATTGAGAAACTGAGAATTTTAATCACGGAATGTCCACTAAATGTACGCATGGTAGAGAGTGAACTCCAGATTAACCGTGAATCCCTGCGTTAACTCCACACCCACAAGTTAGCGAAGAGAGAAAGCAGCGATAGGTTGGCCGAGCGCTCTAAGGCGCCTTGCTGCGGAGGGCGTGGTTCCTTGCCGTCGGAGGTTCGACTCCTCCCACTGGCATGGATGTGTGTGTGTGTGAGTTTGTATGTGTTGTCCTTAGCATAAGTTAGTTTAAGTACTTTGAAAGAGTAGGGGCAGGAAACCGCAGAGTTAAGTCCTTCCGATTTCCAAAATTTGAATTTTTTGAAGCGAAAAACGTGTTGTCGTCTTCTGCCACATCACTTGACTGACGATCAGAAGCAAGCACGATTAGAGGCTTCACAAGATTTTGTCGAAATGGCAGATGCGACACCCCATTTCTTGAACCGTGTTGTCACTGAGGATGAACTGGTGTCTCTGGCACGACCCTGAAACGAAACGGCAAATTATCAAATATCGTTCTCCGACATTAATTCGTCCGATAACAGTCAGAGCCGAAAAATCAAGCATCAAAATTACGTTCATCAAGTCGAGGCATTACCGAGAAGGAATTTGAACCTAACGGAACGACGTTGGACGCTAAAGGTACATTGAAATTTTTACCCGTTTCGCGCAACGCCTACTCTGTGTACGACCCAGTACGGACAACAACGCTTCTTGTATTTTTCTTTTTTCACGGCAATGCTCGTCCAAATGCAGCCAATATCGTCAATATCGCCCCAGTTTCTGACATGGGATACATTCCTAGTCGAAATGAAATTCATCCGTCATTTAAAGGACCAGAAATAAGAGGCAAATTAGACATTATAAATTTTAAGTAGGCCATCACGTATTTTTACCTCATATATACTGAAAATTAATGCTCATGTTTTTATCGATGTAAACTTGTTATTCACCCGTTAATTAAGTCTGCGAACTTCATCACAAGATCTCTTTCAATGGAAAGCAAAGACAAAGACGACAATCTTTTTTGGGGTACAGATTAAGTAAGTATAATTTTATTGTTAAAAGTTGAAAAGCACCTTTCTGCTTAGACTGAAGTCATGGACATTGTGAAAACTAGTTTCAACAGTTTAGAGAAGTCTGTGAAGTTGTTCCCTAGGTTGTTGCTTAATATAGTCTCTGCTAGGGTAACCGCACCAGATAATTATCAAAATTTATAGGTAAATTGTGAATTAAAAAAATTATTGCGACTGCTGTTGGGTGGCACATTAACGTACTCGAGAAGAAAGATTGCTGGGAGAAGTACGGGTAGAAGTGTTAAAATTCAAATGTTTGTAAATGCATCGGACCAAACTGCGTCGCCATCAGCACGTAGCTTAGAAACTACTTAAACCTAGGTAAACTAACGTACGGACAAACGCACACACCCATGCCCCAGGGAGGACTGGAACCTCCACGGCGAGCAACCGCGCGCTCCACAGCGAGGTACCTCCCACCGCTCGGCTACTCCACCGCGGCGGAGGGAAGTGTCCTGCGTAGAGCGGCGCCACCTAGCCAGAGCCGGCGGTAGCTTGCGCGGGGCCTCCCGAATCTTCTCCTCCCCGCCACCATTCAGCGCACTTTAAACATCTTCATTACGTTTAGAAGAATTCTAAGTCTCGTCATTGCCATACTACCAATATATTAAAATACTTATTACAATAGACCTACTGAAATTGTAGGAAAATAGTTAACCGGAGAAGAAATCATAATAATTATGACAATTACTAAATGTTAATAATAAAAAGTAACTATCGGAATATTTCCAACTTACTGAAATTCAAAATCAGAAAACGTTCACATGTGTTGTTCAGGATATATACTTACACGATTTCAGTAGTTGGCATGCTCCGTATTTGTAAGAAATATTTGTCGTAGGTTATATACAGTGAGCGTCTTCGAGCGTCTTCTGATTTACACACTTAACGCATCTTTTCATTGCTCTTTCACAAGAAAATTCATCAATAATATCTTCAAAATACAACGTTGAAACCACGTCATACTCCACTGACAGCATGGCAAGAGAAGATAGGCGTTACTGCGAGATGCTGCGTCTGAATTAAGTCTTGATCAAATGTGGAAAGTTCCTTTCAGCGTAGACGACAGTCCCTGGCACGGTTAGCAGAATTCAGTAGGCAAAACAATAATTTGCAAATTAATTGGGTGCATTGTGTTTGTCCACTCGGTGATTTTCATTATCATCGACATGCGATTTGCAGTAAGTTGCCGAACCCCGATGGGGACATTCCGAAAAATAAAAGTCATACGATTACATATTTTCGAATTTCCTGAAGTATGCCGATGGAGTTTCCGAAATTTCCCCATAGCAGATAAAAAAATGACAATATTTCGGCAACTTTTCCACAAATATCTGAAAGATAACAAGACCATCAGATTATTATTTATCATCAGTGTTGACAGCTTACAGAGATGGAAGTACGTGTTCAGAGCCGTTAATATGTCACACATACATAAAACTATACTCAGTAATTATAACTTCATTTTGTAAATGAATAGCAGAACATGACCAGTGGCACCACATTTGCTTCCTTCGCAGTTCATCCAGTATTATATTGATTTGCGGTATGTGGTACAGTCAGTTCAGAAATTGACTGCTAAGGCTAGATATCAGTCAGTCTACTATGAGCTGTCACCAGTACTCATCGTTCAGAGCGCTAGGTAGCATAATTTAATTTGTGTGGATTTTCATTGTCACTTTCTTCATTTCTTTAATGAAGTATACTCAGTAGAATCAGTTTTTTAAGGTTTATTGAACACTGAATTGTCACTACTTGAACAATCAACTATACACAAGGAGATCCAGAGTCTATGGCGGTGTCCATTGTGAGTTGATGAGTTGATCCTTAGCTTGGCGAGGACTGGCTGTACCCGCTTTTTTTTTTTTTTTTTTTCATTATTGTCATTTCATTCCCCTGGAGGGGTGGGCTGGCAGCTCTTCAGTCTACAGTATATGATACATGAAAAGAAGACAAAAAACACAAAGAAGGACAAAACAGGGAATACAAAAACATAGACATGTCGAAAATTGAAGAAAACATGATGCGTAAATGGAGTAAGAAAAGTGAAGTTGTTATACACACAAAGACGACGAAAAATGGTGAAACACAACACTGTAGCACTGACGTCGGCTATGAGATGGCCATTCGCAGTTTGCTTAAACATTCACTGATGAATGTCCCTCCGACCGAACACAGACAGCTCACACGCATATGTAAAATGATCATAAGGAATGTGGATGGGGAAGGAGTAAGGAGAAGAGGGAGAGAGGGTTGGAGGGGGTGAGGAAGGGAGGAGGGGGAGGGTTGGGGTGGAGGCAGGCGGAGGGAGAGGGTCCATGGGGGAAATGAGTGGGAATAGGATTTTCCAGGATGCTGTAAGGAGTGGGGGGATACCGAAGGGGCCGGTAAATGTAAGTGGAGTGAGAAAGTAGGGACCTCTAGGAGGACCAAGGAGTGTGGAGGGGGAGGAGAAGGGGGAGGATCAGAGCTGGCACGAGGGGTAAATGTGTGAGCGGAAAGCATTGTCAGGGAGGGGGACAGTACCGAAATTACCACGGGAAAGGGTAAGGAGGCTGGAGGCGTACCCGCTGCTTCATTCGTCTTACAAAGCTGGCGGAGGCCAGCGAAGTGCTTCACTTATCTGTGTGAGGCACCCTCTGCAGAAGAAGGTTCCCATTAGTCTCTATTAAGTTTGTTTTTGAGGAAGTGTCTGTTTATCAGCTGCACTTGCAAGTGCTTGAGTATGTTATACTGCGCACAGGGGAGTAGTCTGCCTTGCAGGGGATATCTGTGGACAGACGTAACACATATCCGCTCCAGGAGAGTGTGCGAAAGATTGATAGCTGCGACATTTTGTAAGTCTGTGGCTGCCGCTCCCTGGAGGAGGCTGTGTAGGCTACCCCTTAGAGAGTATGGTGCTGTACGTCCTGCGATACGGGCTGACCTGCGTACTGACTGTGATGGCGGCATGGGTGGCACCAGTGGCATTGGTTCGCCTTCTTTGGTGGCAACCGGCTGCTGGGAAGGTGCTGATGAGGAGCCAGGCAGCTGGTCCATCGGCTGCGGCTGCAGTGTCGGTGGTGATGGCGACAGCGAGTGCACTGTAACGTCACCCATGCAACGATTACATGACATTAGTGAGGACGTCTGTGGGGCAGTCTGTTATGGGATGCAGAGGCGGTGGTGTTGTGACATAGGGGTTGTAGGGCTGGCAGGTTACCGCGAAAACAATTTATTGCGATGAGGCCAGACTACGTGGCCATCCAAGGTCAAATAAAAAAGTTGGTGGCCCCAGGAAAGATGGATGACTGAAGGCAGGCAACCTGCTTCAATGCCAAAACCTAGGATCCAGACTAAAGAGCCTGGGAAGAAACGGGACTGGCGAGGAATAGTCTGAATTTTGGCATTGGGTAAGAGAAGATGAAGTTGAGTCCTTAGTTGGCGGCCATGGAGTGCTTCTGCCGGGCTTTTTTCCTGTATTGGAGTGGCTCAATAGGAACTGAGGAATAGTGTCAGGGCATCTTAAAGTGAGTGGTGTTTGAGTCTTGTAAGTTCAGTTGTTTTGCTTTCCCATTGGATTGAGGCTGAAAGTACAGGGTGAGAAGATGCTTTATACCGTTTTTGGTGCAAAGCTAGAGGAATTCTTGGCTCCAAAATTGTGGACCATTGTCCGTGGCTATGATTTTCGTTAATCCTTCCATGCAAGATATTTTCACAAGGGCCAATAGGGTAAATTGCGTGGTGATTGCCGAGGACCGAAAGAGATATCGAAAATGGGAAAGTGCGTCCATGACTATGAGCCACTGATGACCCAGAAATGGTCCAGCTAAGTCAAGATGGATGTGGTCCCAGGAACCGTCCGGCGCAAACGTATTTTTTGGGGGTGACGTGGCAATTTTTGAGCACAGATAGTACAGCATTGCACCATCTCTATGATGTCTGACTTGAGGCTGATCCAAAAGACATGTCTTCTTGCGAGGAAATAATGTGGAATACCATTGGCTGCAGGGATCTCAGAACGATGACCCTGGGATTGTTGGCTGGATCCAAACGAAGGAGTACTCCATCCACCACCTAAAGCTGGTGTCGGATGGAATGGTGAAACTGGAGGTCATGTCGATCCTAAGGAGGTGACACAGATGGCCAACCACGCTTAACGTGGTGGTGGACAATGCGGATGAGGAGATCTGTGATGGCCTTGGTGACTTTTGCGACTGTAATAGGAAAAGATTTCAGAACCTCTTGGACGTCGTCATCAACCTGAAAAATAATGAGGTCCCGTTGATCAAATACAAGGTTCGGACGTTGTGGTAGACGCGGCATTCGCATTGTCATGTTGGGAGGTGTTATGGAAATGCATTGTGTATCGAAATTGGGAGAGGAATAACGCCCAACGCTGGTACGATGGGACGTTTTGGTTGGTAGTCGTGCTGAAGGTGCCAATAAAGGAATGAGACGTTTGTGGTCAGTAACAGTATGAAAGGACCTGTCGTAGAGAAGAGGACAGAACTTTGAGCAGGCAAAAATTATGGCAAGTGCTTCTTTCTCGATTTGAGAATACTTCATTTGTGCCGTGAAGAAAGCTTTTGACACGTATGCGATGGCGCGCTCTGTACCATCTGCCAATCTATGAGACAAGACTGCTCTTACAAGATAATCACAGACGTCCATATCAAGTACCAAAGGAAGGGTTGGATTGTAAGGCGTGAGACATGCTGCTGATTGGAGCTGTCGTTCGAGGTGCCTGTGGTCTCACAGGCTGGGGTCCAACAGAATGAAACATTTTTCTGGCAGAGGTGGTACAGCGGTGCTGCTACCTGCGCTGCAGAGGGAACGAATTTCCTGTAATAGGATATTTTGCCCATGAAGGATTGTAACTGATAAAGGTCCTGCTGAGGACGAGGCAGGTTGTCAACGGCGTCGACATAACAGAAAGATGGGTAAATGCCATCTGGAGATACGACAGGACCCAGATAGGAAGTGAATTGTTGGAAAATGAACATTTAGAACGTTTACATTTCAGACCTCCTACTCAAAGACGGAGAAAGACTAGATGGAGATTTGCTATGTGTTCTTCGGAGGAGAACCCCATCACGACTCTGCAGTCTAAGCGATTTATACAGCCCGGGATAGCATTGAGAAGTTTTCAGAATATCCTTGAAAGATCGCAGGAGTACTGGCTAAACCAAATATGAGTTGGTTTAGTTGGAAGGAGTCAAAGAGAGTACTGATGACAGTGTACTGTCGAGAGGAACAATCCAGGGGAATTTTTAGATATGCTACTGCTACGTCAATTTTGGTAAAGTAGGAGCACCATACTAATTTGGGGAATATATCATCTGGTTGCCGAAGGGGATAGTCATCAACGAGGAGCTTAACTGTGGATTTAAAGTCACCATAGAGGCGAAGGCGGTGGCCTGGCTTCTGCATGGTGATCAATTATGATGCCCACAGTCTGAACCGCATTGACTGGAGAACCCTTTCACCTTGAAGTCGTTGTAGTTGTTTGAACGGCTGGTACAGTGCCACTGGCACTTGGCGTGTCCGGAAGTAGCGGGAACGGGCGGCAGGTCGGAGGTGGAGAGAGGCCTCGAAGTGCTTGGCGCTGCCAATGCCCGGTGAAAACAGTTCCTGGAATTCAGTACAGAGTGCATCAACTTCAGGAAAAGGAGCTTGACGAAACGCCAGGTGAACATTGTCCACAATGGAAAAACCAAATATGCGGAAGGCGTCCAGTCCGAATAAGTCCACTGCGGAAGAAAATTTGACGACCAGACATATAACTGGATGATGAACAGATTTGTACTTGTCTTAGAAAGACTAGTTCTTGCTTATTATACGTCAGGAGGCGCTTGGCGGCTGGAGAGATAGGTGGCTAGCCGTTTTTTTGCATATTATGAGTACTTAATCAATGATACTGCTGCGCCTGTATTCACCTATAGACGCAAAGGTTTGTCGTTGATGGTTACGTCTGTGAAAAGTTTTGATATTAATGATTGATGTCTATTGGTCCGTTCTTCAAACCGTCTTGATACGCCTGAGCTGGCGGTTGATGGAGGTGGTGGCTTTTGTGCGATAAACGGACGCCAGATGGCCATCCTTGCCGCAGTGTGGACAATCTTCCCTATCGTGTGTCGAATAGCAGGAGGGGCGGGAGGAAAGGCGGAGACGACTCCCACGACGGCGTTGCTCGTGTTTCTATTGTTTTGGCGGGATTTGGCTCTGACCGGGACGGGTTGTTTCGACGTGTTTTTGTGGAGGCAGTCCCAGACACCGGCGGCGGAAGGAGCGCGGCGCTGAGCCCTGGACCACTGCCACGGCATCGGGGTCCTCCGTGGCGGCGCCACGGATTACTGCAACATCGGACCAGGACTCCAGTCGACGGTCGGCGGCCGTAGAAATTTCAAACGTGTATGCTAGTTCTATGATCTGGTCGAGGGACGGGTCTTCTAGCTTAGGAGCGTCTCATTGGAACGCAGAGTCTGGCGTTGCCTGTATCGAAAGGCCACGTACCATATCGTCCTTGGAAAGATGCGTGTGAAACTTACGTTTACTGCTGAGGCCTTGCAGTTAGGCGGCCACTGGTGATACGTCTCCTCGGGCTTCTTCCGGCACTGATAGAACTCGACACGGGCTGCGAGCTCATGATATCGGCGTTTGTAGCAGGCATATGAAATCGCGCAAATAGCTGTGAAGGTGAAAGAGTCTGGGTTCAGGGCTGTAGTTTCGTGGGCACGTCGTACGTCTTCGATTGATTCCATGACAAGAAAAAAGCGCGCTGTCTGTCTTCTTGGTTTACCTGGTTAATTGTGAAGTGCTGTGAGATACGTTTTTTGTACGTTTCACATTCTTTAACTTCGTCATTTAACGCGGGGAACGGCGGTGGCGTCGTTGGTTGGTGTAGTTGTCGGACGTCTGCGATGAGTTGTGTCTGAGATTTCACAGAGTGGTGAATTAATGTGGAAAACGGTTGCAAGAGTCTTGAAAGAATTGTAGCAATTCCGTAATGGCTTCTGGCTTACAAAGGGAAGGTCTCAGACACGGCCAAACGATTCGGCTTAAATTTGGTAGGTCGTTAGTGTACAACCTAAAACGAAGGAATCTAAGGTATTTTGGGTCAACAGCCCAGCGTATTTGAGAAAATCACCCCTAAATGTTATGGCGAGCAATCGACTCAAAACTGGAGGGATCAATAGATAATTGTGAATAGAGCAATTTTTCAAATGTTCAAATGTTTGTTAAGCTTAAGGGACTTAACTGCGAGGTCATCAGTCCCTAAATGTATACACTACTGATGAACTACCTTATACTAAAGATGACACAAATATCCATGCCGTAGGGGATAGTCGAACCCCCGACGGGGAACGGCCTCACGCATCGGAGCATAGCGCCTAAATGCGCTTGGCCACTCCGCCGCGGCTAGTTCATTTTTAATCTTCTGGTATGCGGTCCGCAAACGCATACTTTTCGAGAAATCGAAGAAAGAAACTTTTACATGTGCCGCCTCTGTACCCACGGGGCTTTTCGCCGACAGCGCATTTAGCACAACGGCCAAGGTAACTAGCTGTGAATCTGAGAACCTGGGTTCGAATCTCGAAGAAACATACGAGGTGTTATTCTTTTCGTTTGTATTTTTCCATATCTCACTTGATAGGAATAGGATGGTTAATAAGGTAAGTAAATCAATAAGGACGTCATGTCAATTTGCACAGGTAATTGAAACTCAGGAAACAGGAATTTAATTTCAACTCTTCCAATTTGACCATAGCATTTGAAAGAAATACTGAAGAAAAATTAGACCACAGGCTAGAAATGCCCTTTTTCAAAAAGGAAGTGCGAGGAATAGTAGAATGAAATAAACCAAATCAATTGCAGGACACATAAAACGCAAACAAAGGGCAAGATTATGATAATCATAACGATGAGGAAGATTCAGTGACCTTTTGAAACAAGGAACTCAGTGCACAAAATATAAGCGTTGGGCTTATCAGAGACGCGTGAAAAATGAAAACCGTGGGACTGTTTTATGAGTGTTAAAACTGTGTTGATCGTTTGGAACTGGACACTGATGAAAGTTGACTCGTTTGTATTAAGACACTATAAATTGTAGTCAGTTTAACCTGTCCTGTTGTCATAGTCCTCAATGTTAAGCATTTAACTGAATATTCAACTTCATATTATGTGCATTAAAGAATATTTATCGATAAACGTTACTTTTATTTTGATTTCCTAGTTACACTTACCGACAGACTACATGGGTCAAAGTGCCCCAGCCTCTGGGCCAACTTACCCCGAGGTAGGGGCAGTTTAGCCCACTTCACATTTGTCTAGTAATTAATTTTTTTTGTAATACTTTAACTGATATTTTGAACTTAATAACTGCCATCCAGATGCAGTAAAGACCTATCTAATATTTAACAATAATTCTATAAATTTAAATATGTAAAATAAATTAATATTGACAAAAATAGAAGAATATGGCCAACGTGCCCCAGTCTCGCCTACATGCCATTTTTATGTTCCCAGACGGAACCCTCTCGTTTTTATGAAGAATTTGATACCCTACGCATGGTAACTTTTTTGGTAATTTGCAAAAATCATTGCGTCTAATTATGCTGTATATATCATGAGGCAGCCACCAGACAGACATTTTAAACTTTGTGTCGTGCTATGGAAGCCCGGGGTTTGGTTTCGAAAGGGAGAGGTCACTCGCTGTGAAAATAGGGTAAGGTGGTACAAATTCGATATAGGTACAATTCCGATTAACGTACGTTTTCGCGCCATTTGTCAATTTCATGGTGTCTCGTTGTGTGGCGTTGTAGTGTAGCAGTTTTCTACAGCTCCTCCTGTCTTTTCCATGAATACACCGCTTTGTGTTACGGAGATATATTTTTTTTCCTTTTAAGAGGTAAGTGAAGCTACTTAGTCCAACGCGCTCTTAAACATTTTCTGGTTAAGGTTGATTGGATTCGCTGCTAAATATGCAATGTTTGCTACCACGAAGTGTGCATTGGTGCCTTAAGGAAAAAGTACTTTCTATGTGGAAGATGCCCATTATCAAAATTGTACGAGGAAGTGATCATAATTGTACCTAGTGTGGTACATTTTTCTCAATTCTGTTACCTTTTCTAGTGTTTATACCAACAATTGTGTCTAATATTTGTGTGATATATTCATTAAACATCCGGGAAAAAGTGAAATAGTTAAAATTATTTATTTTCTCAATATATTTCCAGTTACAATGACATTTGTCCGAAATGATCGAAATTGCACCACATTACCCTATCGCGGTTGCGGCCGCACAGCAGGTGGCAAAGTGAAAGGAAGATTTTGAGCAGACTATGGAGACAATGAACACAGTGGTCGGCCACTGTGTGTGTGTGTGTGTGTGTGTGTGTGTGTGTGTGTGTGTGGTCACATGGGGCCACAACCCCTCCCCAACCACCATTCCCCAAAGTAAACATCATCATGACAGTCAGACACCAGGTGTATCAGTTTTCAAAATATACGTAACAAGTTTGTAATATTAACTCGAATCGGAGGGAGGTGACTGGCGTTTCGCTATGGCTCTCCTGATTGGCGGCCTAGAGCAGGTGTGCTTCCCCACAGACTAGGGAGGAATGTCGATAAATATACACAAGTGAGAGTGCTACAAAAAAGACGCCTTTCTCTGGTGGCCACTGAAACTGACGGGACGCTACCTGCCGGTGTGCCGATCTGGGTAGCCAGCCGGTGCACGTCTCTGAATATTTAGCGATCCGCTGTGGTTTTGCTTAGTCGTATAAACAGCAGCATGCAGTGCCAAGTGTTGAGTTGCAGCCTTCACCTGTAATTAAGGTACTTTCACAGAGTGACAAGTGGACGTTTTTGTCCATACACAATGCTTAGTTGACATCTGCAGACGAAAGCGAGAAGGCACAAGAAAGTTCAAATGTTTGTTAACTTTAAGGGACTTAAGTGCGGGGTCACCAGTCCCTTAACTTACAAACCACTTATGATCTACCTTATACTAAAGACGACACAAACATCCATGCCCCGACCGTAGTGGCCGTGCAGACTATGACTAGTGCGCCGCAGACCACCCGACCACCGCGACTGGCGAGAAGGCACAAGGGTGAACTGTTTTGATGAATCAGCGTACCCTGTCATATTAGATTTTGACTTAGTGCGCTTTGAATTCATCACGATTAATTGTTTTGCCTGATTCATTTCAGATACAGATTTAATGAGATAGTTTCTTGATAGGACTTGAGAGTTGCAGCCAACGTGCAATGGAACAAATGGTAAATGCACGCTAATACAAAGCAAATTTTGGTTTCTGCAAAGTCTCATATTTGCAGCGGCACCAACAGCAGCACTACATTACACTTCAGCCTCTGTTTGTCAATATTTTCAGCTGTAGACCCCCTCTAATACCTATTTTTCAGCGGATAACTGATTTCTTTATATTTTCGTTTTGCGTTATCGAAATTATACCATTGACAGTCAGATTTTCTCCTTTTTTCCTTTATTATTACATTTTATTATTTAATTTATTCCAACTTTATTTAACTAAATTTTTACCTCTCAGTAGAACAGCAATTTCATTTTACTGAGACATTACCTAATACCAAACTTCCGTATCCGTAAGGTCATTTGGAAGTAATTATTTATTTTTCTACTTACAGGAGTGGTCGGTCAGTTCATTTTGAGTACAGTTAAGGACCTCTTACCTTGCTTGGATTGAAACATGTGCTTTTTATGATGTCTGAGCCTTCGTGAGCTGTTTACTTTGATCCATCTACAGAACCACCGCTTTAGGGTACATTACATTTCAGATAAACGTTTGTGTCCAATACAAGGTGGAAGAAATCGTCTATCCATTTTATACGACAGGCTGGCAGCACGTAAAACGGAATGGCTTAAAATGTCCAGAAATGGATGGTTTTCATGTTAGAGATATTTTCTCCTATCATACTTTGTTACAGTGATTGCAGTCCAACACGCGCTGATCGTGCACGCACTGTTACAGTATGCAAGATTTCTTCCTAGAGGGCGTACTGTTTCTCATATGTCATGCCGTAGGCCCTCTCCTGACATAGTAAGTGGGAATGGTGTGTCTGATTCACTTCTCATCCTGACTCACCTTGTAGTGTCTGTGATATAGCGTTGTACACAATGGTTCAGTATTCGAATCGAGAGTCTGCTGACATGCTCATTAAAAGACAGATGGCAATGGGTGGCGGACAGGAAGGTTGTATCGGGAGTCCTGTCCCTGCTGACAACAACCACATCATTCAATGTTTGAAACAGTGTTTAGCTATTTGTCTAAGATAGGGTCAGTAAAGGAAGTAGAAAATGAAGACGGGCGTACCTTAAAGGTAACTGATAACCAGCAGTTTAGTTCCTTTCAAAATTCCTACAACAGCAACAATGTCCCCAAAATGTTCGGACCTAGGCTTGGACGAAAAGTAAAACTGTGGAAGGCGACTGCCATGTTAGTTACCTAATAGTCTGGTTCCGAGAACAGTACAAGCCAGACCACCAACATTCTCCTTTACAATTGTTACTGTCCTTATCACTTACAGTGTGTGTGTAGGGTATACTGGTGAAAGACTTTTCACATCGGGAGCAGATTTGACGGTGGTTTATTCGCCAGGACACCACGATTGCTAGGTTCGTGTTGTCCACCCTAGTCTCAGATGAGGCCACTTTTGCATGGTGTGGTATCTTTTCAACTTTCATAACACCCAATTCTAAAATACTTAGCAGAATCCCAACAGTATGGTAAGAGCAAAGCATCAGCATTGGTTCAGCCGGAATGTGTAGGACAGGATAATTGGTGACCTTGTATTGGGACCAGTCCTCCTTCCACGTCACCCAACCAATCGGCCTTAGCCTCCCATGCTGGAAAGAAGTGGCATTTGATTATTCGAAGGGTTACGTGACTTCTGCTTGATGGTCAATGAGTCGGACAAGGAGATACTGTTGTATGGTCTCCTCGTTCACCACGTCTCAAGCCTTTGACAGTGTTCGGTTGCAGGCTGACATTGTGAACGTATGAGACAGAACATACTACGTCACGTACACGTTTGTGTCGAGGCACATGAAAATAATTTTCAACACGTGGCTGGATTGTACAGCACGAATTAGATCGCAGTCTCTGCACGGAGTATTATTCTCAATGAACAGTTACAACTCCGTAATAGAAGTTTTTTTAATGGTTGTACTTCGTGCAGTGTCCGAAATATTTCTTCCGACTGGATCCGAAGCATTTATATTCCATAAGCTAAATCTTTTTAACAAATATCCTTATTAAAATTTTGTTACTCGTGTAATTTCTCTACTACTATTGTATTGCCAAAATGACGCCTCAGCCATCATTCATGTTAAACATAGCAAATTGTATCAATTGTTTTTCAATTATATTTTTCTCTGTACAGTATCGTAGCCGGCCGCGGTGGCCGAGGGGACTGAGGCGCTCCAGTCATGGTCTGCACGGCCACTACGGTCGGTGGTTCGAATCCCCCCTCGGGCACAGATATTTCTGCCGTCTTTAGTATTAGCTAGTTCATAAGTAGTTTGTAAGTTTAGGGACTGTAAGTCCCATAAACTACACAAAGATTTGAACATTTGAACAGTAGCCTAGTTGTAATTACGGCTACTAGATGGCACTACTGAGGTTACCTCTTCCTGGTCACAACTTCACTTGGCACACGCCAGTCTGGTGCCTCCGTACAGGCGTGCAGCCTATAGGGCTGCCTTTACCAAAACAATTATTTTTAAACTTTGTGACGTAAGCTATACAGCTGACTAGTATACTTTATTATGTGACTTGTTTTGTTTTATATTTTATGATGAAGGTAATCTTAGCTCAAATAATTTTTAATTTGTGACCGACGGCTGCTTGTTTATCCATTTATGATTAATTAAATGGTCTCTAGATCACAGACTACAAATTTTCTGACATAATTTCGTTAGATATTTTTTGTACGCTATCCTTCATCAATCCATCCCTTGAGTTTATACACGTTAGAAAAAAAATCGCCCTGTACATACTTAGCGGTGTTACATCGACAGCCTACCATCGATTCTGAGCACTTTACTCTTTCTGTCCAGCAGAGGTTTCAAGACAGGTGCTCTGATATCACGGTAGTCCAACTTTCGGTCGCTAGCATCGATTTTAATCACACTGCAGAAGACAGCCCACAAGCAGGCGTGCCTGTTTGCATGCGTTAACAAGGAAACGGCCCTCCGTCGGTGTTACTGGAAGTGGAGCCTCGGGATTAGGATGGTGACAGCGGCTGGTGAGCTGGCGGTGAGTTTGTTGTCCAGGGAGGGAGGCCCCGGCGGTGTCAGGAGTGGTGGGGGAGGCGGTGCTAGGCGCTACGGTGGCCGCCGCCGCCGCCTGCTGTCCCCGGCGTAAGTCTGGGCGGCCGCGGGCGGCCATGAATATACGATCAGGCGGCCGGCGAGGCCTCGGGCGGTGCCCTAGCCGTGTCCCACAGCAACTCCACTGCTGCGCCTCCTGCCTGCACCTCTACTGTGTTTCATTGGCTGTCGCACTTCACAGCTGCAAACTTTCTCAAATTTGCTGCCGTCCACAAACTCTTTTAGGCCGTGTCCCACGTGAGCGAACGACAGCGCGCGACACTCGACTACGCGACACTGCAGCTGCGAGCGGCGACATTCGGCGACACGGCCGTGTGTCCCACGTGAGCGCGACAGATGGCCGCTAGAACCGATCAGCTATTTCTAAAATCTGGTACCCGTAACTCGTAGAATGATGATAGCTGCAGAGTAAGGCATTAAAGTTTTATTTGCTCTAGGAAATAAGGCGTAAGAATGCTCCTCGTTAAATTTACAAAACGAGGAATGTTCGTGGACTATTTCATTAATAATTTCAAATACAAAAATGAACATCCCCAGCAAAATTCTTCCAAAATAGTACGAGTACAGATACATTTGTGCCGTCAATGAGGTTTTTTTATTTTTATTTTTTTCAAATGCTCAAATGTTTCTAGAGCTTATGGGACTTAACTACGGGGTCATCAGTCCTTAAACTTACAAACTACTTATGAACTATCTAATAGGCCTACTAAGTACGGCACAAATATCCATGCCCGAGGGGGGATTCGAACCCCCAACCGTAGTGACCGTGCAGACCGTTTTTTTTTTTTTTTTTTTTTTTTTTTTTTTTTTTTTTTAGTACATCGCTAGCACAGCGGTATAGTGCTAGACTACAAATCCATAGGTTGCGGTTTCGATCCGCGCCAGGTTTTAGGATTTTTATCTGTCACTTTCCACTTCTTTCCCCTCTGGCAGTGTTGCTGATCTGAAAAATACCGAGTAGCACCGTGATTCAGAACCCACGTTAAACTGTGGATCCCCCTAGAACTGGCTGGGTAAGTCAGTCCGAAGATCGGAGGAAGGCAACGGCAAACCAGCTCAAAATAGGGCCGTGCCTACTAAAGCACTGTTGTGTTCAAACCAATCTTAGGGAAAAAAATGTTCAAATGTTTGTTAAGCTTAAGGGATTTAACTACGGGGTCATCAGTCCCTAAACTTACAAACTACTTATGAACTACTTACAACTAAGGACGGCGCAAATATCCATGCCCGAGGGGGGATTCGAACCCCCGACCGTAGTGGCCGTGCAGACCGTGACTGAAGTGCCTCAGTCCCCTCGGCCACCGCGGCCGGCCAATCTTAGGATTGTAGACTGCTTTTTCTACCATCAACAAATCATTAACTACGAAGAGAGTCATCAAAAGAAATAATTTAAAACTGTGCTAATACTGTTACAGTAGTCGTAGTACAAGGGTACCATTCTGGGTTCATAAATTGTAAGATTTGCGGTTGTTGATTCGATTTTATTCTGTCTTATATTTCAGTTCCTCCAACTAGGACTTTTACACCTGTTATCTGCGCAAAGTTTTATGTATTCTCTTTACACAGCACCCCAAATTATTTTTATGTGCTTCCCAATGTAGTTTATCTTTAATTGCAAACACACATATCCCAATGTACCAAACACAATAAATTCGTATGAAACATAAATTCAACATGTTTTACTCAGAACAGTTATTTTACATGCATTTCGTTTGACACGCCAGTGTTCTCTCTCTCGGGGATATATTACTGTCAAAGATTTGCAAATGCATAAGGCACACAAATGCGAGTAATTGTTCAAAACACGTTCATCATAATTTAAATCAGACTGACACTGAGAATAAACACACAGAAGACTAACAGAAACAATAAAAAATTTAACTTAAGTCGTCTATAAAGTCCAAAAGAAAATTTACGAGCTACACTTCTTTTTATCGAAATCAAAATTCTTCATTATGTACACAATTTTATATTCTATTATTTCAGTAACAGTTGCAGTTTCATATTGTTCAGGAATTATTAGATCGCAGAAATGTCTTTATAACCTCTACAAGCAGACGATTCTCAACGACCTCGACACTTTGACGCGCGTGCGAATCCAACAAGATTGAAGCAAGTTTGAATCTCAAGCGTCGCTCGTTGTCGCGTGTGTCTCGCAGAGCAGCAGATGTCGCTCACGTAGGACTGACCCGTAACTATCCATGCGGTGGAGATTTATCGCTTGAAGGTTTCGCGCCCTGTCACTCTCTTTGTCGCTCACGTAGTACTAGGACACGGCCTTAGTTGTGTTCCACTGCTGTCGTTTGACAAGGCGGCAGTACCGCTTTCCCTGATAAACAATAGAATTTCTTTTATAGAACAGCTTCAACATGTGGTTTCCTCGCAGACGAGTTAATTTGCTGAGTATCTGACTTAAAGCGTGTAAACGTATACAAGATGAGAAATTTTTATTTAGATTTGTGGTTATATGTGGTGTTACAGCCGTCAAATAATTGTTAAACTCCAGTGCGGTTGACCGTCATCACCTATTTCTTGTATTACCATTCCGTAAAACACCTATATGTAATCAAGTGGTGTTGGAAGAAATCTGCTATTGCGAATAAAATTTCCATTTACAGTCGTAACAGCATGGTTCTGCTTTGATTACGCTTGACAATGATCTCCGATAGAAAACGGTAGTACTGAACATAAAGTAAACACCTCGTGGTCAACTACAACTACAATTTATAAATTGTGCTTAAAGGTTGTTCGATATCACTAAGTCTTTTGTCAAACACAGAATAAATTTGTGAATATTTTTGCTTCCGTTTCGGCTAAAGCTAGTATTACACACATCTCAGAGCTTATGGAGTCAAATATTTTGACGTATAATTACAGCATACAACTTTTCAGGTAGTTTCAGCTGCACATACCTTGATAATATATGGAGAATATAAAGAATTAATTTAAGGATTAAAATATAAGGAAATAATTCCTGATGCTGGAATTTTACTGCACACTGATGTCAGCAGAAGGTAATTCTTAACTTGTCTAAGTGCCTGTCTTTAAACTGAACTGTGTGGCAGACAGTGGTATTATTTGAAAAGTGCATTCAGAGATACATTTAAACACTCACTGTAGAATGTATTCAAGTCGGCCATCGATAAGCAAAACCCAGAAATGATCGAATGGGCGACGAAGAACTCGTAAACACTGTGTGTCCCGCCTGGTCGTGATTTGTCTTGTTGTGGTGTAGGTGTAGGCAAGGTCGTAAGGTATGGAGGGAAATCCGGCTCCAACACTTTAGAGATGTGACGCTGGCTGCTTAGTGTACCGGCAGTTCATGCTCGGGAGAAGCGGAAATTCAGTCAATACTGCGCCAACCGACAGTACTGGGTGTAAAACTACTATAGCGATACAGGACGCAAGAGTTCATCTCTCACAATGGTGTCCTCATAATTAGACGGCCGCAGTGGTCGAGCTGTCTACGGCGCATCAGTGACAGTCTGCACGGCTGCTACGATGAGGGGTTCGAATCCTCCCTCGGGCATGGATGTTTCTGTCGTTTTTAGTATAAGGTAGTTTGTAAGTTTAGGGACTGATGACCCCGCAGTTCAGTCCCTTAAGCTCAACAAACATTTGAACATTTGTCCTCATAATTAATCAGACCGTCGCGGAGATGCAGTCAGAATCTTGATTGATCTATTTGTTTATTTTGTTATTTCATTCCCCAGATGGGGCGGGCTGGCAGCACCTGAGGCGCTCTTCAGCCTACAGAAAGTATACAAATTTAGTACAAAAAAGAAACAATACAATAACACGGTGACATAATGGAAGAGCAAGATCGTTTAAATGGAGTGACAGCTGTGCAGTGTTACATAAAATCACAAGGCGACGAAAATGGAGAAGCAAGACACTGAAGCACTGAGTCACACATGCATCAGCTGCTGGATGGCCCTTTACAGTTGCATTAAAAAAACACTGATGATTTACAGTCCGACAGTGAGACAGACCATGCACACGCAGATGATGATGATAAATGTGACGAGTATAGATGGGGAGGGAGAAAAAAGGGTGAGGGAGGGGGGAGGGGCCACAGGTGGGGACAGGGTGAGGAGGGGCCACAGGGCCGTGGAAAAGAAAGGGGGTTGTATGTCCCTAGAAGCTGTAAGGAGAAGGAGGTGGGATTTCTGAGGGTCTGTCAGGAGGAGGGGGGAGGAAAGGGGGAGTGGGGCCGTCTTGGTGGGATCAAGGACCGAGGGAGGGAGGAGGAGAAGGGGGAGGAACAGAGGTGATATGAGGGATAGATGTCTGGGTGGAGAGCGTTGTCAGGTAGGGGGAGGGTGCAGAAATTGCCACAGGATAGAGTAAGGTGGGTGGACAAGTGAAGAGCAGGGGGGATACAGTGATGGCGCGGCAACGAACCGAGATTGGTCAGGAGAGAATGGACAATAGGGTGAGGGAGATCCAGTTTACAGTAGAGGAAACGAAGACGAAGGTGCTCAATGAAGCAGACAGGGCGGGGGAAGGGGATTAGGTCATAGAGGAGCCGCGTGGGGGATGGGGGGTAGGAAGGGATACGGAAGGCGAGGTGGAGATCGTGGCATTCCAGGATTGCTTGGGACTTGTTGACGTATGGGGGGAGGGGAGGGGGACGGTAGAGATCCAGGCAGACTGGGAGATGCAGAAGATGGGGCGGATGGGGGATTTGTAGTTATCGAGGATGGTGGAAGGCTTCAGGCCCCAGGTACTGCCTCCAGGGAGTTTGAGGAGGCGGAGGCGGCAGCGGGCTTTTTCTTAGATGGTGCGTAAGTGTGGCGTCCAGGAAAGGGTGCGGTACATGGTGAGTCTCAGGTACTTTAGGGTGGGAGTGAGGCGGACGGGACGGTTATGAAGGATGAGGTAGAAATCACAATCGTGATTGCAACGCCATTGCTTTTATTGACATACACTGCTCTCTATAAGTTTGAAAACACCATGCTGTGTATTACAACAGAGCAAGATAGAAGTGATCTATGTGAGTTATTGGCTACAATGCGGAATACCAAGCTAATGACGTTACTAATGACACAATATTGTAAACTTAATTATTGTACTTATACATATATGTGGCAAAATGCTAGTATTGCTTCGTTTTATGTAAACCGACGTTACCTGTCCAAGCAGTTTTACTAAACAAGCCAGGTGGCGCGAGTAGACCGCATGTCTATTTAGAGCTACGTTGTTTACAGTGCTGTTCACTTGTAGTGGCGCTCGAATAAAGGTACACAAATTTCCAGATTCCTTATGAATCATGGGTAATGATAATCACTTTACACCAAGAATGAAATAGTGGCAGACAAATAATAAAGAAACTGAAGATTTATATCCGCAAAGTTGCTATTACCATCGAGAAACAGGCTCCTATGAAGATCGTCCTCGCACCCAGGAAAATATCAGAACGCCAGGGAAAGTATTTGGTAGTGACCACTAATCGTAACAGACTAAAATCGGTGACTGCTGAACTAAACACAATGAGGGATACACCGGGAGGTAGTCAACAGTGAGACACTGTTGCGCTTTGTTAACAAGAAGAAAAGGGTTCAGTGGGCTAAGACACACCAACATTGAACAGGGGGGGGGGGGGTTGGAAGGAGTGTTATTCACTGATGAATCCAACTTCGAAATCTTTGAAAGTAAAAGCCGTCAATTTGTACGACGTTTACCCTATGAAAGCTTGAATCCTCAGTGAGTAATTCGAACTGTAAAGCATGGAGGGGTTTCTGTGATACTATGGGGATCCTTTGGAGGGAATAAGGCCGGAGATTTGGTTGAACCAAAAGGATTATCGTATCCTTCTCCAGTGACATGCCAAGCCATCTGGTTTGCGTCTAATTGGGAAAGGTTTTATCTTTCGGCAAGACAATGACCCGAAACATACGTCTCGCTTGTGTCAGAACTATGTGAAGTCTCTGGAGGTTCGTAAAATATTGAAAAATGTGGAGTGGCCTCCGCAATCCCCTGATTGTAAGCCAACCGATCTGATATGGGATGAATTGGACAGGAGGACCCGAAAACGGGATATCGTGGGTGGGATACAATTGTGGGAGGTTCTGCAGCAAGAATGGAGATTAATTCCAACTGAAGCCCTGGCAAAACTGACGCAGCGCATGCTGAGAGTGTGCAATGCAGTGATGCAAGTAAACCGTGGCTATTTTGAGGAATCGAAAATTTAATTGGTGCATCTTCCTGCGTATTACTTGAGCTTAATAAGCGTTTGGGAAACAACAGAATGCAATTTTATACTGTAACTATAACTTAAACCCGCGGCTCCGCTCGCCTGTTGGTTGATAATGGTAGATAATGCGCGAAACGTCAAATCGATTTTTTAAAGAGATGTATTAAAATAAATTTCTTTTTTACTGCTTTATTTATTTATTCTTATATTTGCTTATTCGTATGCTTATCCTTACGGGGAAAGAGCTGAAGTCATTGTAGCACGTATAGACCAAAGATATGGTCTGTGGCATCACGTTTTGCTATTTGTAACGCCCTTGCTATAGAGTCGAAAACGTCATCGGTGGCCTTCAGTCCGAATTTTTTTTATAATTTGACGACTTTCAACCACCATATCTTCCATTCCCTTATATCTATCGGCATGGAACTGCTATGGTGTACAACGGGAGACTTTGAACAACAATTACAGACCATTAGTTTGCGTTCTGTAGTTTTCGCTGCAGAGCGAAATATTAACACACACACACACACGTAGAATTTTATATACACCGATAACTTTCCATCCCAATATACTCCACACTACCTCAAGCAACAATGCAACCAATAAAATCATTTTCGAAGAGAAAATATAATTTTCAAAGAGTAATTATTGTTCCGCATTTCGCGTTATATTCTTCAAATTACTAAATATCTATTAGATCGCTATAAAACCGTGCCTAAAACCTACCTCAGGTATGAATTAGTAACTGTACAAATATTTAAGTCTCTGCGTCTTGTCCTTCGGAAGTGATAAGCGTACACCGAACAGACATTCCCACTAATATATATAGATAAATAGCTACGCGATCGCCATAAAACCGTGCCTAAGGCCTTCCCCAAGTAGACATTAGTAACTGTACAAATTTTTAGCTCTGTATGTCTTGTGGTTCAGATGTGATAAACGTACACCGAACAGACATTCACATTTATAGATATAGATTTCCTTTCCATTGCCTATAATTACTTGGTTTTTCCAATCTAATGGAAGGTAGTGTATCCCGATTCTGTTTGCATCATCCCGATGTTCAAAGTTTGCATATCTAAGGGACTAAACTGCTAGGGTCATCAGTCTTTATACTTAACACACTACTTTTAAATAACTCAAACTGACTTATACTAAGAACAATACACACACAGCCATGGCCTAGGGATGGCCGAGGAGACTGAGGCGCTCCAGTCACGGTCTGCACGGCCGCTACTGTCGGGGGTTCGAAACCCCCCTCGGGCATGGATATTTGTGCCGTCCTAGTTCGTAAGTAGTTCATAAGTAGTTTGTAAGTTTAGGGACTGATGACCCTGTAGTCAAGTCCCATAAGCTTTACAAACATTTGAACATTTTTTTGGCCTAGGGAGGATTGGAAGTTCCGAGGGGAGTGGCCGCGGAATCCTTTACATGGCAGCCATCGTCGTGCGACCCACCACTACGGTCGGCTGTGTTACCCCAAAACTAAATTTTGTTGCTTTATCTCCCATACTTTTTCGTGTGCCATTTTGTATGGCTGACACTAGATTCGGATAACACATACACACATAAACACATACATACAAACCCCACTCGCTTTGCAGAGAGAAATGCGTGTTTATTGATAGACCTCTACAGTATAATATATTACTCCCTAACTCAGATGTTATAGAACATTCGCTGAGTAAGAAGCGTAAATGCGAAAACATGGTCGGATTTACTTTACTGTTTAACAAACTGTAAACTAGACATACGTTTTTTTTCCTTCTTAAAAGCAGCGGGGGATTTAATTAATCCCAGAGTGTAAGGGAACTTGTTCCAGAGGCAGGGAGAGGAAAAAAGTGTTTGCGAAAGAATTTTTCTTTGTGAATGGAAACAAGCAGAGTTCCTGTCACGTGAGACCTTATGTTCCGCTTGTCACAAGCAGTGAGCCTCTGATGTAAGATCTTTGAGTGCATTTACAGTGATGGTATGCAGTTAGCTACAAAGCGGGCGAGTTCCGTGATTAGCACACGCTGTATTTAGATTACCTAACTTACTACTCCGTGCACATGCTTTTCACTAATTAGCGTCAGATGTTCATAGGGTCACAAGAAGCAACTAAACACAGTGAGTGTTGATCACGCTACTATTCCACCTGTGTGGCAGCAGTTTCACAGTGTATGACCGTTAGATAGAGGAGTCAGGTTCATTCCCGGAATTTCCAGCCTTTTCCTCGGTGGAAGGCCTGCAGCTTACAACCGGGTTAATTCAACCACGCAGCGCTACTTGAAGACCTATTTTAACCCTCTGCTAGACGGGCGATTGTTTTACTTACAGAACACGTGTGCGGACCAGTGTTGCCAGATGGCAGAGAGAGAAAATGCCTAGTCTCACAAAAATGTACCTACGTTTTCCCTACATTCTCCCTACCACCTCATTAATGCCCCTACATCAGGGTCGTATCCTTGATTTGGGTCTGGGAGGGGCTGATTAGATTAGATTAGATTAATACTTGTTCCATAGATCATATACATGACATTTCGTAATGATGTGGAACGTGGCTGTTTAGTAAATGTCTATACTTGACAATATCTTAAGGATTTTTTTTAAAGTTTTATCCAATATTTCATCTACGTTGTAGAAGGAGTTGCCATTCAGAAATTCCTTTAATTTCGTTTTAAATACTAGGTGGTTATCTGTCAGACTTTTGATGCTACTTGGTAAGTGACGAAAGACTTTTGTGGCAGTATAATTCACCCCTTTCTGAGCCAAAGTTAGATTTAACCTTGAATAGTGAATATCATCCTTTCTCCTAGTGTTGTAGCTATGCACACTGCTATTACTTTTGAATTGGGTCGGATTGTTAATAACAACAAATTTCATGAGTGAATATATATATATATATATATATATATATATATATATATATATATATATATATATATTGTGAAGCTACAAAGAGTATCCCTAGATCCCTAAATAAATGTCTGCAGGATGCTCTTGGGTGGGCTCCAGCAATTATTCTGATTACACGCTTTTGTGCAATGAATACTTTTTTACTCAATGTTGAATTGCTCCAGAATATGAGCTCATATGAAAGCAGTGAATGAAAATAGGCGTAGTGAGCTAATTTACTGAGATGTATATCACCTAATTTTTTCAATGACTCTGATAACTTAAGAAGCTGAACTCAGACGTTTCAGGAGATCTTCAATATGTTTCTTCCAATTCACTCCCTCGTCAATGCAAACACCTAAAAATTTTGAATATTCAATCTTAGCTACAGATTTACGTTCAAAGTCTAAATTTATTAATGATGTCATGCCATTTACTGTATGAAACTGTATATACTGGGTTTTATCAAAGTTTAATGAGAGTCCATTTGTAGAGATCCACTTAATAACTTTCTGGAAGATATCATTTACAATTTCATCAATTAATTCCTGTTTGTCAGGTGTGATAGCTATACTTGTATCATCAGCAAAAAGTACTAGCTTAGCATCTTCGTGAATGTAGAATGGCAAGTCATCAATATATATTAAGAACAGCAAAGGACCCAAGACCCAACCTTGTGGGACCCCTAGTTTGATAACTCCCCAGTTACAAGAATTAATTGTTTCATCTATATAATGTGAACTGCTTATTTCAACTTTCTGCACTCTTCCAGTTAAGTATGATTTAAAACATTTGTGCTCTATCCCACACATACCACGAGTCCAGCCAGCAGAGGTTAACCAATTCACTAATATGACATGTTACAATTTTGAAAAACTTTAAAATAAATATTTGGGATCATGCTTCACTTGCTAGATATGTTTTTCCGTTTACTGGTCGTTACTGATTGATGGAGTCAAGTGTATATTAAGCCTCGAATTCCAAGTACTCTGTTACCAGAGGAGTACTGATTTATCGATCGGACTAGGGTACATCAAGAACCGGTCAACCATAGAGAGGAACAACATTAGTTAGTTTCCCCAATTATGCCGCTAAATCCTAGTGCACTTTTACACGAGGATAACTGATTTATTGACCGCATAGGGATACATCGAGACACTGTCAACCATAGAGCAGGAACAGCAGTAATTATTTAGTTCACAGTCAGCACAAAAAGGAAGTTCGTCACTCTGCATGATTCGATTTTCAAAGAGTAATGCTACTAGCGCCTTGTTCATTTATAACGTCGGCTGTCGGAAATATTTTAGCGTTTACTTGTCAGCAGCTTCTCATTTACAAGTACTAACTAGTATATCGTCCCAACGTAAATAAATAACAGTCTAGTCGAGGTAATAAAACGTCTTTCGTTCATGGAAACAATGAATTTTCCTTGTGCTGACATTTTCTAACACTATGTCCAAACCGACCCTCCATTACACTGATATAGGGTAAGGTGGTACAAATTCGGTATAGGTACAATTCCGATCAACATAATTTTTCGCGTCATTTTTCACTCGTAGCACTTGCCTTTGTGTGGCGTTGTAGTGTAACAGGTTTCTACAGCTGCTCCTATCTTTTCCAAGAATACACCACTTTATGCTACGGAGATATGAATTTCTTCCTGTTGAGATGGACGTGGAGCTACTTCGACGAACGCGCTCTTATAAAGTTTCTAGTTTCCACGGGCTTGTAAATTCATTATTGTGCTACGTTTGGTACCGCGAAGTATGAGCTGGTGTCCAAAGGAAAAAGTGCTTTTTATGTGGAAAAAGTCAGTGATCAAAATTGAACGAGGAAGTGATCATAATTGTACCTAGTGTGGTACATTTCCTATCCATTTTTCTCAATTCTGTAACCTTTTCTTGTGTTCATACCAACATTTGTAATTGTCTAATATTTGTGTTACATATTCATTAAACATTCAAGAACAAGTGCCATAGTTAAAATTATTTCTTTTCTCAATACATTTGCAGTTACAATTACATTTGTCCGAAATGATCGAAATTGTACCACCTTACCCTACATTGAAATCATCATATTTCGCATCAACTTTAATGTGTCCGAAACTAAGTTTCCAAATTAATATTGTTTACCATGAACAGAAAACAACTATGCCGTCTAAAATATCATTGGCTATTTCAAACTTTGCCACAATTGGTCGGCTTCATTCCCGCGCACTGACAACTGTTCTGTTGCCAACATTACCCGATAGGCATGTGTCAAATGTGCAAATGTTTGTTAAGCTTATGGGACTTAACGACGGGGTCATCAGTCCCTAAACTTAAAAACTACTTATCAACTACCTTATACTAAGGACAGCACAAATATCCATGCCCGAGGGGGGATTCGAGCCCCCGACCGTAGTGGCCGTGCAGACCGTGACTGGAGCGCCTCAGTCCCCTCGGCCACCGCGGCCGGCTAGGTATGTGTCGGCGATTGTAAAGTTTTACCAAAGTACCTACGCGATGGGGGACTTTTGGATTAAAATTCCCTACATGATTTTAATGCTTAAAAGTACCTACGTGTAACGAAAATTCCCTACGTCTGGCAACACTGGTGCGGACTGAGAGTGCACACTGCGTTTTATACCACGTTCATGAACAATTCTGACATTATAGTTTGTAACTGGAATATATTCGAGTCTGAATAACATAAATAAGATACTGAATTCGTAAACATAAAGTATGTGAGCATCGAATGTAGTGCCGTAACGTTGGCGCCACGCATCCAGAAGTGGGAACAAAAGACCAGGAAGGCGATGGAGAGCTGCGAGCCAATCACACAGCGGCAACACTTCCCCCACCACCTATGAAGAGGACAGGAAAAAGCGCCGCTCTCTTCTGGAGAGCCCACTTCCCCACTTCTCCTTTTCTGCACTTCACTTCTTGACGACTTCAACACCGGGACGAGAGGACGCGCACATCAACGACGGGACAGGAAAGAAGGCGACGCAGCAGTCGACAAGTTGTAAGACGCAAGACGGTATACTCTGTCTTAAGGCTAGTTTACTCGACGACAGTACGTTTCATGAAACTGCGCTACTGGCCAATGCGCATGCGCGGCAGGCGTTCGCGCAACTCGTTGACGAAACTAAATAGTTTCGGCACCTTCCAACCTTGGCGAAACTGATTGCGCGTGTTTTTAGGTTAGGTTATGACCAATACAGAACAAAATACAACATAAAGGGGGGAACGGGAGAAATAATTCGGTTTTTGAACATATATGCGTTGCGTATGTGTTTGTGAGATTTTAACGGCGTGTTAGTGCTCTTCTGCCAATTATTTGTGAAATTAAATATTGATGGGTTGACGATTAGTGAATTGCAGACTAAAATACATTCAATTGTAACTACCTATACAAACGAAGTATAACAATTGTGGATTTCGGAACACGGTACAAGTACTGCAGAGACGAATATCTACTTGACAAGAAACGTAATGCAATTTGTAATTTCAGTTCTGGTATCAACGTTTCACGCATAATGGTAACTTGTTTCTTTATTGAATTACTAACTCTGTTCAAAAGTAACGTTAACTGCTCTGGTGACATTGTAAGTTTATTAAAATACCTTATAGGGTTTTCAATCATAATTTCTTACAGCAAGGTCGCTGAGCAATAGAGCTGACGTCCTTTTTTAATCCATTCACGAACCCAAATAAGTTTCTTATTCTTTTTTATGTTTAGTCTTATGCAGCGACTTCACACAGACAAGCAATAGATTCGCCACAACTGTTACAGCTACCAGAACTTTCATTTGACAGCGACTATGGCACTCAGAAAACAAAGAAAATGAAGTGTATGGTATTGGCGCCGTGTCTACAGACATACACGAAACCAGTTGCGCGCAACTCATTTCATGAAACGAGTGTCGCAACCTAGTGTCGTCGTGTAGACTAGCCTTTAGGCCCAATTCACACAGAGTTGGCGTGGCGCGGACGCCCGGCGGTGGAGAGGCAGCTGTCTGGAGGCGCGCGACGGCCGTCCTACCAGTCTCTCAATATATGTCGTCGTCGTCAGACGAAGATAGCGACGCGCTGGATCTTTTGCAGTTACTGAATATTCAGCAGCGCACAAGATATTGGGTACTTCCATTATTGTTGCAAAAATGGAGGAAATACGGCATATTCGATGTGATGTACCGCCCTCTTATATTTATCCATCTCTTTACAGTCGTTCACTAGAAAAAAATCCAAATTACTATCGTGTGATTGGTCTGTTTTAAAATGAAAGAAGAATATTCTGAATAATTGAACCAGTCGCCCGAATACAACCATAATTAACTTTTTTTTCTTTTTTTTTTTTCCAAGTGAGTTTAAGAGTTGGAAAGGCGTTTTATCTGACGTCCTGAATCTACTGGTTAAAATGTTTCACACTCTCGTTATTTTAGCACCATTGTCGCTCCAAAAACATTCTTTGTGGAGACGAACAATGAGCGAAGCGGAAATGCATTATTATACAACAGGGCTCTGATATGCTCAAGAATTCTCGTACGCATGCGATAATTCTCGTACGCATGCGAGAATTTCATCGTTTGTACGAGTTAAGAGGCAAAAGCGAATATTGTATGCAAACATACGAGAATTTTGCCTATAGTCTTAAGTTTATAACAAACATGCGGTATATACATTGCAGTTACCGAATTTTCAGCAGCGCATAAGATATTGGGTACATCCATTATTGTTGAAAAAAGGGAGGAAATACGGCATATTCGATGTGATGTACCGCCCTCTTATATTTTTCCATCTCTCTTTACATTCGTTCAATAGAAAAAAAGATCCAAATTACTATCGTGTGATTGGTCTGTTTCAAAATGTAAGAAGAATGTTCTGAATAATTGAACCAGTCGCCCGAAAACAACCATAATTAACTTTTTTTTTTTCAAGGTGTGTTTAAGAGTTGGAAAGGCGTTGTATCTGACGTCTTGAATCTACTTGTTAAAATGCTTCACACTCTCGTTATTTTAGCACCATTGTCGCTCCAAAAACATTCGTTATGGAGGCGAACAATGAGCGAAGCGGAAATGCATTATTATAAAACAGGGGTCTGATATGCTCAAGAATTCTCGTACGCATGCGATAATTCTCGTACGCATGCGAGAATTTCATTGTTTGTACGAGTTAAGAGGCAAAAGCGAATATTGTATGCAAACATACGAGAATTTTGTCTAAAGTCTTAAGTTTATAACCAACATGCGGTATACACATTTGCTGGAGATATAATTCACATGGTGTAGCCTATATGTATTTCAGTAACGCAAATTGTTGATCTACGAAAAAAGAGTATTTTCTCACAAAGATAATGACGTTTTAACTTGTATATGGTGTTTGCACCAAGAAACCCTAAACAGATAAATAGAAAACATTTTTTTTCGCCTTAAAAACTTGCTCTCATTGATTACAGCGTTTTTCGGGCGAACGACTCAGTTATGCATCATCAGTACAATAATATTAATAATCAGATGCAGTGAATAACCTGTTTCCTTTACCTCTCTAGCGATGATCTGCACACTACGATTGCAGTAGTCTGAACGATTATGATCGTACAGTTGCGGATATCACAGAACGTGACGTTAAACTGGAAATCGCCTCGCATTTTGAAACTTGAATGACAGAAACTGCAGCGCGCCCCCTGTATTCTACGCGCCCGCCTCGCGCCCTCTCGCTGCGCCACTGGTGGCGGCCAACGGTCGCGGCGCGGACTACGAAGCTGCGCGTCCCGCCACGCCACCTCTGTGAACTGCTGCGTTTGTTAACGTGCAGGTGGCGCGCGACAGTGCCACGTCCTAGCCAGGCGTCCGCGCCGCGCCACTTCTGTGTGAATTGGGCCTTAAGGCTAGTTTACACGACGACACTACGTTTCACGTAACTGCGCCACAGGTCAGTGCGCATGCGCGGCAGGCGTTCGCGCAATTCGTTGGCGAAACTAAACAGTGTTTTAGGTTAAGTTATAACCCAAACAGAAAAAAATACAACATAAGGAGGGAACGGAAGAAGGATCGGTTTTTGGATGTATATACGATGCATAGATGTCAAAGCTAGTCTACACGACGACACCAGGTTCCGACACTCGTTGTGTGAAATGAATTGCACGCAACTGGTTTCGAGAATGTCTGTAGACACAGCTCAAATACTATACACTACAGTTTCGTTGTTTTGTGAGTGAGAATGAAAGTTGTGATGGCTGTAAGAGTTGAGGCGGAGCAATTGCTTCTCTGTGTGAAGTCGCTGCATAAGACTAAACAACAAAAGAACAAGAAACGTGCTTGCATTCCAGCGACCTTGCTGAAAGAAATTGTGCTTGAACACCCTAGAAGTTATTTTAATCAACTTAAGAGTGTCACCAGACCAGTTCACGTTTCTTTTAAACAGAGTTAGTAATGCAATAAAGAAACAAGATACTGTTATGCGTGAAGCATTGTTACCAGAATGAAATTACAAATTACGTTTATTGTCAAGTGGAGATTCATATTGTTTCTACAGTATCTGTACCGTGTTCCGAAATCCACAATTGCCGTTATTCGTTTGTATAGGTATTTCGAATTTAATGTATTTTAGTCTGCAATGAACTAATCGTTAAAATCCCAAACAGAAAAGTCTTACTTAACATGAGACTGTATATGTAAAAACTGAACTAAAGTAACACTACTGTTGTGATTTATTACATATGTACTTTTTCAAATTTCCGGTGTCGACCTGTTTAAAAAATTAAAAATGAAAACAATAAAAAAATAATACAATTAAAAAATCTTTGGGAGCTGCTGAAGGGAGGTTTAGCCCCATAAGCCCCAACGTCCCACTTACCCCCTCCTCGTCGTAGCTCCGCCACTTGTGCTCCAACAACCTTGTCTCTCTTAGCTTTACATGAAACTAGCTGAAAACCCGGCTTTGCCCGGGTATTTATTTATTTATTCCTGCTTTGAGTTAGTACCTCTATCCTCTCTTTCTCTCTCTCTCTCTCTCTCTCGCTGTCCATCACCTTTTTATTAAAAACATGCTCTATTTATCGGAGAATAAATAAGAAATAAGACTGTCTCGCATAATGTACAAAACTATAATTATCCAAACAAAGAAAGATAGTAATCAAAACACATACAAAATGCGTACAAAATGCGTACGATCTCATATTTATTGAGTTATATGTTGTACAATTGCATAATTTTGCAGGTATTTATACATCTGTATAAGTGCTGTATGTCAGTATTAAAAGAAATTTCTTTGTGGCGCTTTATTTATTTATTCTTATATTTCCTTATTCGTATGCTTATCCTTACAGAGAAAGAGCTGAAGACACTGTAGCACGCATAGACCAATGATATGGTCTGTGGCATCACGTTTCGCTGTATTTAACCTAATTGCTATAGAGTCGCAAACGTCATCACTGGCATTCAGTCAGAATTTTTTAAATAATTTGACGACTATCAACCACCATAATTTCCACCCCCTTATAGATATTGGCATGGACCTGCTATGGTGTAAAACGGGAGACTTCGGACAACAGTTACATACAGACCAATCGTTTGAGTTCTGTAGTTTTCGCTGCAGAACGAAGTATTAACACACACACACACAGAATTTTATATACACCAATAACTTTCCATCCAACTATGCTCCACCCTTAAATCATTATCAAACCTGAAGCAACACTGCAAACAATAAAACCATGTTCAAAGAGTGAATATAATTTTCAAAAAGTAATTATTGTTCCGAATTTCGCGTTATATTCTTCAAATTACTAAATATCTAACAGATCGCTATAAAACCGTGCCTAAAGCCTTCCTCAGGTATAAATTAGTAACTGTACAAATATTTAAGTCTTTGCGTCTTGTCGTTCGGACATTATAAGCGTACACCGAACAGAAATTCACATTAATATATATAGATAAATAGCTATCCGATCGCCATAAAACCGTGCCTGTAACTTTCCACGGGTAGACATTAGTAACTGTACAAAATCTTAGCTCTTTGTGTCTTATGGTTCAGACGTGATAAACGTACACCGAACCGACGTTCACATTTATAGATATAGACAAGTGTCATATTCTTCCTAAATGCAAAAGTTATTGATTCCACAAGACGATTTGTTGCTACTGTCATAAATGGATGAATTTCACGAATATTTTATCCGGAGAGAACTGATGGTAGAACAGCACCATAATAATGCACGCACGTGGACTATCACTCCATACCTCACGAGTTCGCATTTCAGCCATTAATGACCAACAACAATTGTTGCCAGTAATTCGTTGCAGACGGAGGGGAAAGTGCAAAATGCCACAAATGGAAATCTGCAATTTATAATTTATTGTTGACGGAAAAATTAAACTACGTACTCCCAGTCCACAGTGCGTATAACAGAGGATTAATGAGAAATGTCGGCTTCAAGACAATGGAAAGCCAACAACGACCAGGAGAGCGATGTGCTTACTCCATGCCCGACAAACCATCTACATCTACACAGATACTCTGCAAATCACATTCAAGTGCCTGGCAGAGGGTTCATTAACCACTTTCATAACTTTTCTCTACCGTTCCATTCTCTAATAGCGCGTGGGAAGAAAGAACACCTAAATCGTTCCGTTTTCGATCTCTTACTTTATTGGGATGATCATGTCTCCCTAAGTAGGTGGGTGCTAGCAAAATATTTTCACATTCAGAACCTAAAGTCGGTGATTGAAACTTCGCAAACAGATCACGCCGCAATGAATAACGTCTTTCTTGTAATGATTTCCACCCCAATTCGTGCAACATTTCGTGACGTTTTCCCTCCCGTAACGTGATAAAACAAAACGAGCTGCCCTTCTCTGAATCTTCTCCATGTCTTCCGTCAGTCCCACCTGGTGATGGTCCCACTAGGGGCAACAGTACTCCAGGAGAGGACGCACAAGTGTGATGTAGGCAGTGTCTTTGGTGGAGCTGGTGCATCTTCGAAGCGTTCTGCCGATGAAACGTAACCTTTGGTTCGCCTTCCCCACAATATTTTCTATGTGTTCTCTCCAGTCAAAGTTGTTCGTAATTGTAACTCCTAGGTATTTGGTAGAATATACGACCTTAAGGTTTGACTGATTTATCGCGTAATTAAAGTTCAGCGGATTCCTTTTAGTGGTCATGTGTATTACTTCACACTTTTCTTTATTTTGTGTCAATTGCCAATTTTTGGACCAAGCAGAAATTTTGTCTAAATTGTTTTGCAGTTGCTTTTGATCCTCTTTTGACTTCACTAACTGATAAACGACAGCATCATCCGCGAACAGTCTAAGGGAGCTATTCAGATTGTCTCCTAAATCGTTTATAAACACGAGGAAGAGTAGGGGACCTATAACGCTTCCCTGTGGAACCCCAGATATCACTTCTGTTTTACTGGATCACTAACCGTCAATTACAACAATGATACCACTGCCACTCAATGATACCGCGACCAGTCGATATTAATGACCGAGCATGGTCCCCTCCTCCCACCCCCTCCACCTTTAAGATATATTTTCGTTAATTTTCGTTAAAAGATCCGCAGAAAGTTCTTCCTCGGCTTGTTTGCACTTGCTTCAACTCGAGCTGCGGCGTCGGCGTGCAAGCTTCTGTATTTCACACTTTTGTTCGAAGCTTAGAGCCGAGTATATTGTTTCTAAAAGATAATAAACGCCAATAACATATGAATATGCACATAAATACTAAAACACGACAAGTAACTCATTACACTGTTAAGTGACTGTAACAAAATGAATCTGTTACGATGAAGACCAACTCGTAACCTTATTCATGCGCAAAGGCTGATTCCCTCCCCCTCCCCCCCCCCCCCACACACACACACACATTTAACTGTTTCCAGAATGAATCTTTCACTCTGCAGCGGAGTGTGCGCTGATATGAAACTTCCTGGTTGATTAAAAGTGTGTGTCGGAATCGGGAGTCGAACCTGGGACCTTTGCCTTTCGCGGGTAAGCGCACTACCGACTGTGCTATCCCGACACGACTCACGATGCCGCCTTGGTTCGCAGGAGAGCTTCTGTGAAGTTTGGAAAGTAGGAGGCGAGGTACTGGCGGAAGTAAAGTTGTGAGGCGGCATCGTGAGTCGTATCGGGATAGCACAGTCGGTAGTGCGCTTGCCCGCGAAAGGCAAAGGTCCCAGGTTAGAGTCCCGGTTCTGACAAAAATTTTAATCTACCAGGAAGTTTCAGTTAAATGTTTGTTACAACGAAGAGTATAAATGTCAATTACCCTCAGAATCTCGAGACTTTAACTAAAACGTCGATAGATACGTGTAAAATAACAATAAAAGAAGTCATTCTTGTTCCCGTATCGGTTAAATGAAAAAGGTAGGGTTTAAAAAATGGCTTGCAGTCTCTAGCCTCCTACCATCGACAGCACAATGCGATGCCCCTAACAACACGGCTATACTTTCTTGGTGGAGAATAGTGACATCATTATTGTTCATGATCGGATTTCTGAAGGCTTTTACAGTTGACGCGTCTTTAATTTATAGTTATAAGATATTTCAACCAATATGATGTGTTTTTGATGAATCTTCAATGTACCACAAACAATGGCAGATATTGCCTTCTTGGAGGATTTGCACATACGCAAATCGAGGTGCTCTGTAGCTCCACTGCCTTGCTTTGGGACCATTTTGCGTAACCGCCAGAGCTCCAGTAACCAGGAGCTGGTATCTCTAACAACCTCAACGCTAGTGTTAAATCTGCGTTTCCCCTCGCCCCTTCCTGCCGCGGGAGCGCCCATATTCTGCCTCCAGGGGTTTCAGAAGAGAATTAGAACCGCGCATGCGCACTGCAACTCTGCAGCCACTGCCGACTATATTAGGCGGCCGCGCTACGTCTCGTATGCGTGCTGTCTCCGCGGCGTGAAACGTTTCCCATGTGGAAAAAATACTTTGAATGTGCATATAAAATGATCCGATAGAAGAACGAAACGAAGAATGATAGTTTAAAAACCCGTTTTGTTTTATTTATTTATTTACTTTTTTCACGACGAACCTCTTTCCCGGGGTTTACTGAACTAGTGAACTGAACACATTGGACGCGCCGCCACTGGTCTGTACATCGTTCTTGAGTCTCTTATGCTGCGTTCAAACTACCGGCCGGTCAGAGCTGGGCCGGAATGTGCCGAGCCGACTCTCGCCTAGTCAACGCAAGTCGCCGTCCTGGGTGTTCACACGGCACTGACGAAAAAAAAGAAAAAAAACTGGTTGAAACCTGCTTTTCCCACATATTACATATATACTGTAAAAAATAAAAAATGTTGGCGCTATACACGGTGAAACTAAATTCGCGCTTAGGGCCTACGCAACCGCGATTCCTCACATGCTATCAATAAAAAATAAAAAAAAATGACTGCACAAAATTTCGTCCTGCGCATATTTCCGGCAGTAAATAGACGTCGAGGATTGAGATGGTTGTGTGTCCCATATGTCAGTGTGTTTCAGGATTACACTACTACACCAACAAACTTCTAGAGGATGTGGGAGGTGTCTTGAGGAACAAAATGAGCATGGAAACCCATGCCCGGAAACGCCATTCAATGACGCTACGGAGAGTCCAAGTTGCAAGCACCAGCTCCTGCCGCTAGACATCCCCTCCAGCAACGTCGACGCTCTGTAGCGTCATTGGATGACGTTTCCGGGCACGGGTTTCTATGCTCACTTGAAGAAAAAACTGACTTTAATGCAGTTACTGTTGATCATTGTTTTCGCATTGCCTAGGGGAACTGAAACCCTGAGGAAATCACCACCATTCGAGATGTGACATTCAAGGTCGTAGTCAGCAGTTTATTTATTTATTTTTTTTTTTTTTTTATTTTTTTTTATTTTTTTTTTTTTACTGATGGGCACTTTAGTATATATCTTGAAAACACTTGTAATTTTCCCATCAAAAAAATCTTTATATGTTTGTTAAGCTTATGGAACTTAACTACGGGGTTATCAGTTCCTAAACTTACAAACTACTTAACAACTAGCTTATCCTAAGGACGGCACAAATATCCATGCCCGAGGGGGGATTCGAACCCCAGACCGTAGTGGCCGTGCGGACCGTGACTGAAGCGCCTCAGTCCCCTCGGCCACCGCGACCGGCTAATTTTCCCTCACTGAATTTGAATTATAAGGGAACTACTACTTGGCAATAAAAACCCCGTAAAGACGTACACCTCGCTGCGGAGCGCGCAATTGCTCGCCGTAGGAGGGTCGAGTCCTCCCTGGGGCATGGGTGTGTGTGTTGTCCTTAGGTTAGTTTACCTAGGTTTAAGTAGTTTGTAAGCTACGGACCGATAACTACGCTGTTTGGTCCGATAGATTTACAAACATTATTATCTATATCTATGAATGTGAATGTCTGTTCGGTGTACGTTTATCACGTCTGAACCACAAGACATAAAGAGCTAAAAATGTACTAATGTCTATCTGGGGAAGGCTTTAGGCACGGTTTTATGGCGATCGGATAGCTATATATATATATATATATATATATATATATATATATATATATATATATATATATATATATTAATGTGAATGTCTGTTTGGTGTACGCTTATCACGTCCGAACGACAAAACGCAGAGACTTAGATATTTGTACAGTTACTAATTTATACCTGAAGAAGGTTTTAGGCATGGTTCTATAGCGATCTGATAGATATTTAGTAATTTGAATAATATAACGCGAAATGCGGAACGATAATTACTCTTTGAACATTATATTTACTCTTTGAAAATGTTTTTATTGGTTGCATTGTTGCTTGATGGTTGATAATGATAAAAGCGTGGAGTATATTGGGATGGAAAGTAATCGCTGTGAATAGAATTCTACGTGTGTGTGTGGTTAATATTTCGCTCTCCACCGAAAACTATACAACGCAAACGAATGGTCTGTGTGTAATTATTTTCCGAAGTCTCCCCTTATACACCATAGCAGTTCCATGCCGATAACTATAATGGGGTGAAAGATAATGGTGGTTGAAAGTCGTCAAATTATAAGAAAAATTCGGACTGAAGGCCAGCGATGACGTTTGGGACTCTATAGTAAGGAGGTAACATACTGCGAAACGTGAATCCAAATACAAAACCTTTGGTTGATGCGTGCTACGATGTCTAAGCTCTTTCTCTGTAACGATAAGCACACGAATAAGGAAATATAAGAATAAATAAATAAAGCAGTAAAAAAGAAATTTCTTTTAATATATCTCTTTAAAAAATCGATTTGACGTTTCGTGCATTATCTATCATAATCAACCAACACGCGAGCGGAGCCGCGGGTTTATGCTAGTTATTATTATAAACGTACATAGGGAACATGTGAGACTTGTGCTGCAGAAGCAAAACTGTAGCCCAATAGGCTCACGGCGGTGCCGGCTCAAGCCGTGAATATTCAACATACCGAAAGTCACTGACATGTGAGTCGCTCAAGCCGAGTCGTCTCCGCCCGGCCAGCAGTGTGAACTCTGTATTCGTATAGTCAATTCCGACTCTTCGTGACCCCATGGACGAAAGCACGCCAATTCTCTATCCTGCACTTTCTCCCGCAGACTTTACATCGATCCATCTCCTCCTCTGACGTTCTCTTCTTCTAGTGCCTTCGATCTTCCCCGGCATTTATGTATTTTCCAGTGATGCATGCTTTCACATTATGTGTCATAAATACGTCAGCTTTTGTTGTAACATTAGACCTTTGAGAGAGCAATCTGGTTTTATTTGCTCCAATATTGATCTGTTCGTTCTCTTTGCCGTCCACTGTCTACTAGCAAATGCACGACACATTTTGCCCCAGTGGCCAGCACTCTGCTACACGATCACGACCTACTCTACGTGACGTCACGCGAGAATGCCGAAACCGTCTCTTTCAGTGGTCCTGCACTGATACGGTTAAAAAGTCGTATGCTGTCAATGTAAAACACTGAAGCATTCATGCTTGGTTCTCTGTACAAGGTTTTTATTCCCAAGTAGTAATTCCCTGACAATTCACATTCAGTGTGGGAAAATTACAAGTGTTTTCAAAATATATACTAAAGTGCCCATCAGTAAAAACAACTGAAACATACTTTGAGCACTTCAGGTAGATGGTAAGCAGCTTGTACTCTTCTTTTGCCCTTTTTAGGGGTCGCAATGCTATAAGCTTGGTTAAATCATTGTGGTAATTGAGTATAGACTTGTACCTACCGACAATGTTATGTCGCAAATTTATCCGAGCTACCTGATAACTTGACTTACATTCTGGGTATTAGACAAAGTAATCTTAACAGCTTTGCATGCTGCAGCCTGGTTGAAAAAAATGTTCAAATGTTTGTTAAGGAAGGAAGGAAGGAAGGAAGCTTAGGTTTTAACGTCCCGTGGACAGCGTGGTCATTAGAGACGGACCTTCAGCTCAGAGTTTTGGGGAAGGATATGGGAGGAAATCGGCCTTGCCCTTTGAAAGGAACCATCCCAGCATTTGCCTGGAATGATTTAGGGAAATCACGGAAAGCATAAATCTGGATGGTCGGTGGTAGATTTGAACCACCATCCTCCCGAATGGGGAGTCCAGTTTATTAAGCTTATGGGACTTAACTGCGGGGCCGTCAGTCCCTAAACTTACAAACTACTTAGAAACTAACTTATACTAAAGACAGCACCAACACCCATGCCCGAAAGGGTATTCGAACCACCGACGTGGAATGACCTCGCGCATCGGATCATAGCGCCTCAATGCGCTCGGCCACTTCGCCGCGGCTGCATCCTGGTAGTTGAACAATAACTCTTCTATGGTTGTAGCACCATATTTTCAACATTATGTTTGCTTTTTTAGACTTGTTTAAGTCCTCTGTAAGATAGCAGTATGAATCTCTGGTGAGTATTGCGATGATATTTCCTTTTTCTTACAGAAGAGTATTCAAAGTGTCCGAGAAACTCCTTTTCATATCGAATGCCGCTGCTGCATTTGCCTCTATATCAGCTTCGTCCTGCTGACTAAAGAACAGCTCAAATAATTGAAATCGACGTACCTTTCCACGGGAGAGGCCGACAAGCCAAATAATTATGCGCGGTTGCGAATTTACGAGATGTAATGAAAAATATAAGGAAGCATATAAATATCAGAAATAAAAAGTAATATAGTACAGTCCCTGTCAAAGGACATTATTTAATCCGACGCTCTATTTCATTTGTCGTCAGGGGAAAAATACTTTGTAAAACATAAAAGTAATGTATTTTACTAGTTTTAAACGTCGTATTTTCCGCGGTGGAGTAGCCGAGTGGTCTAATAAAGCGTCTCGCTGCGGAGCGCGCGGTTGCTCGCCGTGGAGGTTCGAGTCCTCCCTGTGGCATGTGTGTGTGTGTGTGTGTGTGTGTGTGTGTGTGTGTGTGTGTGTGTGTGTGTGTGTGTTGTCCTTAGGTTAGTTCACCTAGGTTTAAGTAGTTTGTAAGCTACGGACTGATTAGCATGCAGTTTGGTCCGATAGATTTACAAACATTTGAACATTTTTGAACGTCGTATTTGTCACTTTCTGTTTTTTCCAACCTTCCTCCTCATCTGAGCAAGCCGCAGCCATTTCAGATCGGATAAACGAGGCTTTACTGTGGAGTATAGTATACTATAAATATAAGGATCCAACGCACAGCGGCGCCAACTATTCAAAACCAGTGTCGGTGCTCATGGCTTCATTTTGTATTATCCTCTTCCGTGAAAGATGCTCAAAGAATGGGCCAAGCTATGAACCTCCAGAACTCGTGGCTTAATTACTCTGATTTCTGTTTGCAACCTAGGTAAAGTTCCAGTCATATTTGTCACTCTATAGCAATAACTCTGCATGACTTTATATCTAGAGAATAACGAGAAGTAACATAACACCCTTTGAAATTGTTTACAGTACTTCAGTTATAGTAAAATTCAATATTATAGAAACAAATAAAATATAATTCAATAATTGGAAAATTATTGCACTTTTAAAGAAGTCAGGCGACTAAAGAATGTTAAAATTCCCTTCATCATTTGCCTCTCATATAGACGTAACTTTTCCATGAACGATTTGATTTGGTAGTGCGTATCTACTATTAGATGTTCTTTGCCATGCAATGATAAATTTAGCTTGTTAAAGTGCATAGTTATGTCAGTTAGAAACATTCGATTTCATATGCAATTTCAATCATTTCGACTGTTTACTATCATTTCTAGAAAGAGATGAATTTCTTCACGAATGCCAAAGAAAATTACAATAACTTTTTCACTGCTAATCCAAAATCTGTCCTGTTGTTAGTTACCTACCAATGCTCTTTGTTCTTCTTCATTTTCTTCTTTTTTGCTCTATGCGTTGTTCTGTTACTTGCAGTTGTACATCAAGGTGCAGCGAATGTGCAGTAGACTTTCGGAAATTTTTATACGACAAAATACATCTTTCTGAACTGCAAACAAGGGATCAGCTCCCCCCTCAGTAGGAGAACTTATTATATCTGCAGCTAAAATAATAAGTAAATCTTTGCATGATGAGAAACGTACAGTCGTCAATAGATGAATGTACATTAAAAAAAAGAAAAAAAAAACAAGGCGTCATTACTGTTTTGAAACAAAGTTAAAATTTTTCGCTGCACCTTGATGTACAACTGCAAGTAACAGAACAACGCATAGAGCAAAAAAAAAAAAAAAAAAAAAAAAAAAAAAAAAAAAAAAAAAAAATGAAGAAGAACAAAGAGCATTGGTAGGTAACTAACAACAGGACAGATTTTGGATTAGCAGTGAATAAGTTTTTGTAGTTTTCTTTGGCAATCATTTTGGTAATATACTTTTCAAGTGTGCTCTCAGCACTTTTCGAACGTAGCACTTCTCGGAGATCGCACACTTCGTTCAGTATTCTAAGCTATACCAACTATTGTTTTGCTACTGGCTGTCAGCTACTCCGAAAAAAAAGTTCAAATGTTTATTAAGCTGGCATCGCTATTGCAGTTTTGACGTACTGTTTGAAAACATGACCGCGTAATTCGCATTGCGTGTCGTCGCAACAACTTAAAAATCTTCAAATGTTTGTATATCTTATGGGACTTTACTACGGCGTCATCAGTACCTAAACTTACAAAGTACTTATGAACTACTTACGAACTAGGACGGCACAAATATCCATGCCCGAGGGGGGATTCGAACCCCCGACCGTAGTGGCCTTGCAGACCGTGACTGGAGCGCCTCAGTCCCCTCAGCCACCGCGGCCGGCAGCTACTCCGAGAAACATTTTCAAATTACACAATTAATTCGAACTTCCGATTCCTTCAAATGCGTTGCGAAAAGGGGACTTTGTGTATTCTTTTAATGCATCAAAACTCGCGAGGAGCAGAAGACTATTATTATTATTTTGATAAAACAGATCTGATAGTCCCTGCTCACCTCGGTAAGAGCTATACACTCTCTCCAGCTACGAAAATTTGATTCTGATGAAATATTAAGCAACAATTGCCTCCTCGATGGACTTAATGATCCTATTTGTCTATAAGACAAGAAAAGAGTGGAATGTTAAATGTATTCAGTATTTTTCTACAGTCCTCTCTTGCACTCACTCTGATCACAAGTCGGATGAACCCAGTTGCTTTAAGTAGGTCACCCATACGACAAATGTTTGCATAATTCGAGTTCCTTGCAGTATTCCACTGGATGATAAAGCAACTCATGAATGTCGGCGGATACTATATGCAGCACCTCTTCTTTTGTGGTAACTTCTTTTATTCTGTAGGTGACGGTCCACAGCTATTTACATCTCGAGTACCTAGAACTTACCCTTGTCCTCGTCTGCTTTCCACCCTTAACAATGTCAAAGGATGTGTATCTAGCGTGAGGGACAGAGAAAGAGTCTGCTTTTTTGTGAATCAGGCTCTGTGCCAAGAAGGGCGAGCAATATTCTGCCACGTGATGAACGATCTTATCTTACCGCTGTGTCTTCATTTGTCGTACGAGATCTTCACCACAAACGGCTCCAGCGCTTAACGTGTAAGGGTGCTATATTTACAGCAAACGCTTGTGTATCTTGTGTTTCTACATCTACATCTACATAGATACTCTGCAAATCACATTCAAGTGCCTGGCAGAGGGTTCATTAACCACTTTCATAACTTTTCTCTACCGTTCCATTCTCTAATAGCGCGTGGGAAGAAAGAACACCTAAATCGTTCCGTTTTCGATCTCTTACTTTATTGGGATGATCATGTCTCCCTAAGTAGGTGGGTGCTAGCAAAATATTTTCACATTCAGAACCTAAAGTCGGTGATTGAAACTTCGCAAACAGATCACGCCGCAATGAATAACGTCTTTCTTGTAATGATTTCCACCCCAATTCGTGCAACATTTCGTGACGTTTTCCCTCCCGTAACGTGATAAAACAAAACGAGCTGCCCTTCTCTGAATCTTCTCAATGTCTTCCGTCAGTCCCACCTGGTGAGGGTCCCACAATGAGCAACAGTACTCCAGGAGACGACGCACAAGTGTGATGTAGGCAGTCTCTTTGGTGGAGCTGGTGCATCTTCGAAGCGTTCTGCCGATGAAACGTAACCTTTGGTTCGCCATCCCCACAATATTTTCTGTGTGTTCTCTCCAGTCAAAGTTGTTCGTAATTGTAACTCCTAGGTATTTGGTAGAATATACGACCTTAAGGTTTGACTGATTTATCGCGTAATTAAAGTTCAGTGGATTTCTTTTAGTGGTCATGTGTATTACTTCACACTCTTCTTTATTTAGTGTCAATTGCCAATTTTCGCACCATGCAGAAATTTTGTCTAAATCGCTTTGCAGTTGCTTTTGATCCTCAATTGACTTCACTAACCGATAAACGACAGCATCATCCGCGAACAGAGTAAGGAAGCTATTCAGATTGTCTCCTAAATCGTTTATAAACACGAGGAAGAGTAGGGGACCTTCCCTGTGGAACGCCAGATATCACTTCTGTTTTACTCGATGACTTACTGTCAATTACAACGAACTGTGTTTAAACTACATCGAATTGTGTCCGCGTATTTTTTTAGCATATTTTCAAATGAGAAGAGATATTAGAATAAGCACCTAACGGGTGTTATTGGAACATTGAGGACAAGAGTGAATGTTTACGAAATGAAATTACAATACTACCCTTTCGTAACAAACGCAGATCATGAATTAAAAAACATATATTATGAGTAATATTATCATCAATAAGAAGATTGTTTTGAGCACCATAGTACTTCACTACGCATGGCCTTGTTGTAGATGATATGCCTGGCCTTGGAATGATGGTATGCCTTTGAACTGATTGAACCAGTTAGCTACAGAAAGCCGCGGTGGAGTAGCCGAGCGGTCTAAAGCACCTCGCTGCAGGGCGCACGGTTGCTCGCCGTGGAGGTTCGAGTCCTCCCTGGGGCATGGGTGTGTGTGTTTGTCCGTAGATTAGTTTACCTAGGTTTAAGTAGTTTGTAAGCTACGGACTGATGACCACGCAGTTTGGTCCGATAGATTTACAGACATTTGAACATTTTGAGCTACAGAAGAACGTGCGGTTTAATGGGTATCTTGAAAACTATAGTGGAAAATTAACCATAGTTTTATCATACATATCGAATGTTTCATATATTATAGTCATGAATATTTTGTAACACTACTTGTGCTTAGCCACGGTGGAATGGCCGAGCGCTCTAAGGTGCCTTACTGTGGAGCGCGCGGTTGCTTCCCGTCCGAGGTTTGAGTCCTCTCTCGGGCATGGGTGTGTGTGTGTTGTCCGTAGATTAGTTTAGTTTTAGTAGTTTGTAAGCCTAGGGACTGATAACCACAGAAGTAAAGTCCTACATATGTGCATACATTTGAACTTTTGATTAGTGGAAACATATCCTATGTGTTATCTCTCAATGACACAAATTAGTAACTATACGCCCTTGCTTCTCAACGGAGGTTAAGGATGAGCATATGCGTGCACTCGATTTTCAGTAGCTAACAAAAACAACCCTTGTAGGAGCACTTTGCTAATTAATTCGTCACATATTCATAGATAATACACTCCGGAAAAAGGAAAGAAATTTTCTTAATTTATTTCGTACCCAAAGAGAAAGCAGTAAATCTTTGTATCTCAGCCAAGTAAATTCATTATTGTCTGGCATTCATCTCAATAAGATTGAGCTTCTTAATGCTGTGGATGAATTAAACTTTGGAAAATAGGTTTGTAACTTGCCACAGAGCTAACACTCTTTTTATTTTCTTCATCTGTGTGTGTGTGTGTGTGTGTGTCACGATGAGGCTAATATTGACTTTGAAACAGCTGCACGAAATGTACATTTGTTCCACAAGTTGAAGCAGTCATCTTCCCAAGGTCACCATCTACGTCGTGCTCCCCATCCCTATCGAGAATTTTGCCAGCTTAACCGACCAGTATCACCTGAGCCTAATGTGAAAATTTTTCTGCAGAACTCCCTGATATTAACAGTTATCTGAGCCACCCCGGCACTAGCCTTCACAATGCTGGTGACTTGGTACTCACTCCCCAACACTTCCTGTAACCGCTGGACTTCACCTCCGTCGTGCGATCAACCTAAAAAATGTTCAAATGTTTATAATCCTAAGGAAACGAACTTCTGTAGTCATCGGTCCCTAGACGTACAAAATACCTAAACTAATATTAATGACGACACACGCAATCATGACCGAGGGAGGACTTGAACGACCACTCGATCCCGTAACTGTTATGACCAGTGTACACTTATTAGCGAATAGCGGTTCACACTGGAAAGGTTCAAACTGGAATACTGGAATCAGTTATTTCCATAAAATGTCTGGGAGTAGGAAGAATGAGCGATATGAGATAGAACAAGGATATAATATTAATTATGGTTAAGAGATATGACAGACTGAGATTCATTGGAAGAATCCTCAGCAAAGGAAGTACGTTACAGAACACTCGTTTTACATAGGATACTCTGCAAATCACATTCAAGTGCCTAGCAGAGGGTTCATCAAACAACCTTTATACTATTTATCTCCCATTCCATTGTCGAAGAGCGCGCGGGTAGAAAGAATACCTGAATATCTCCGTTCAAGCTCTGAATTCTCGTATCTTATTCTGATGATCATTTGTACCTATGTGAGTGGGAGTCAACAATATATTTTCGCATTCGAAGGACAGTTTCGTAAGTAGCCCACGCCGCAGCGATAAACGGCCTTGTTGTAATGATTACCATCCCAGATCCTGTCTCCCCTGCATCTCGACAATGCAAAACGAGCTGTCGTTCTATGAACACTTTCGATGTCCTGCGTCAAACCTATCTGATAAGGACCCCACACTGGGCAGCAATACTCCAAAAATGGACGGACCAGCGTAGTGTATGCAGTTTCTTTAGTAATTCTGTTGCATGTTTTAAGGGTTCTGCCTATAAAACACAGTCTCTGGTTGCCCTTTCCCACATTATCTATGTGTTCTTTACCGTTTAAGGCTGAAGTAATAGTAATTCGTAGATATTTTGTGGACTTTACGGCCTTCACTGCTGATTGATTTGTCTTGTAAACGAAGATTAAGGGATTTCTTTTCGAACTGATGTGGGCGACTTCACACTTCTCATTTTTTGAGTCAATTGTCAATTTTTATACCATAGTGATATCTTATTTAGATCGTTCTGCAGTTGGTTTTGATCTTCAGATGAGTTTGATAGACGGTAAATGACGGCGTCAAATGTTCAAATGTCTGTAAATCTATCGGACCAAACTGCATGGTCATCAGTCCGTAGCTTACAAACTACTTAAACCTAGGTAAACTAACCTAAGGACAAACACACACACCCATGCCCCAGGGAGGACTCGAACCTCCACGGCGAGCAACCGCGCACTCCGCAGCGAGACGCTTTAGACCGCTCGGCTACTCCACCGCGGCAATGACGGCGTCATCTGCAAACTACCTAAGAGAGCTGCTCAGATTTTTTCCCAAATCTTTTATGTAGATAAGGAACAGCAGAGGTCCAATAACACTACCCTGTGGAACGCCCGTATCATCTCTGTATTAGTCGATGCCTTACCATCGATTACTACAAACTGTGTCCTCCCTGACAGGAAATCCCGAATCCAGTCGCAAATTTGATTAAGAGCCGGTTGTAAGGTACTGTTTAAAAATCCTACATTTCAGTACTGATAATCAGTTTGCGATACGTACCAGGTAGGGTTGATAGTAGATATAATCGAAACTCCAGTAGCAGACGCTGAAAGAGAGGTGGTCTGTATCAGTACGATCTTCCGTCAACATTGCGAGAACATTCGTTGCTTGAATGGTTAACCAATATACCGTATTTTATCGCGTTATTCCCCCCTTTTTTTCTCGAAAATTTTTCTTGAAAACACTCGGGAGAGAATTATGCAAGTAGCTATTCAGAAAAGAAGAAAAACTATGATTAGGCAGTAAAAGATACCGGTATACGGGAAATTGTGAAAAAATGGTACCTACAGTGCGTTCAAAATTAGTTGCGAGTTTTGACATGTCGGTGCGGAGCGACTGGAGGGTTCTCATAGTTTCCGGCGTATGCTGAACGCGCCGGCAACATCTAACGCCAACCTGGCGCCTGGAAACATTCTTTGTCGGTAGGACACAACAGTGCAGGATAGAGAACGCAAAGGGCCACCGCGCGACACCACGTGCTACTGTTTACACACGCTTTGGCAACAGTGATGGCGGCGGGAATGGAAAAAGCCGGCTCATTATTGCTGTTACCTGGGCAGCGGCGTCTCCTTCACCCCGACAAGCCAAACGTCAGAAGTCGCAACTAAAGTTGTTAAACTTACTGTAGCGGTATTTATTTTCCTAACACAAGGCCCACGGAAAGATCTGGAGCTTGCCTTTGCAGCCACGAGTTTATCTTTTTGCCTCCGCCAATACCGTATTGAATTAGAATCGACGGAGAAATGCCTTCCTGCAGCTTTTACTCCGTTTCTATCGGCGTAAGATAACACATTTAGTTTAAATTTTGCCGTGTAGTTTGAATATTTCGCCATTATGACGACTTGTAGCAAACTGACCTAGAAATATGTCTGCGGCTTAACGTTTCAAATTTACGGTATGTTGTGACGATGGAAATATTCGTTCGTGGCAGTACCGCTGCGGTCCATTGTCAAGTTATTTGAAGGCCGCTCCTGTTAGAACGAACCAGGAAACGGAATTATGCGCGATATTAATAAAATATATATATTTTTTTAATTATGAACAATCGTAGGGGAGGGGAATATGCGAGGGGGGAGCTTATGCGATAAAATACGGTATTGCTTCCCCTTACGTATATCTTACGAAAAGACCGCAGAAATATTAGAAAGCCGTCAGGGAGGCATACCAGCAATCGTTCTTTTTTTTTATTAGGCTTAACTGCCTCTTAACTTAGAAACTGTCGTAAGAACAACACATATACACCACGCCCGAGGGAGGACTCGAACCTCCGACGACGAACGGCAGCGCGCACCGCAGCCATGCGTCTTACTGTGCACGGTTATTCCACTGCAGCAGTCGTTCTTAACGCCTTGAGGTTGCTTGTGGAGTATGGATGTAGATGTTTGGGGAGCGCGTGGCTCCCGTGCCGCCGCCACCGGATCTATCCCACCCCCCAGGCTGGGCGGCTCGTGATTAAGTAGCGGCTGATGCTTATCGCGCTGGTTCTGTGGCGTGACCTGGCGCCGCGCGGCCGCGATACAGCTGTAATCGCCGCCATAAAACACGCCGGTTAATTTAATAGCGGCCAAGGCCTGGCCTGCTATCTTTCCCGTAACGGGCCGCCATTACCGCCTAATAGCGGCAGTAGCGGCGCCGATCGCCAGTGTCAACAGAACGCCAGGCAGCGTGTCGGCGATACAGCCGGCTTACGACGGCGCGTCCGCGGAGGCAGCTGCTGACTTTTGTACTACATGCTGTGAGGTCGCCACGCGCGGATGATCGCGCTGTGTGAAGAACAGATTGTGCGGACGTTCACGCCGGAAGGTCGAGTCCCCCCTTCGAGATGCGTATGTGTGTAAGTCTATTGACCGATGACCTCAGCAGTGTGGTTCTACATCTACATAAATACTTTGCTAATAACATTAAAGGGAACACCGAATCGCTATTATGATATATCCCAACCTATCCATTCAAAAATGTTGAAATGTTTGTGGAACTTATGGGACTTGACTACGGGGTCATCAGTCCCTAAGCTTACAAACTACTTATGACTAGACTAAGACTAAGAACGACACAAATATCCATGCTCCAGGGGGGATTCGAACCCCCGACCGCAGTGTCCGTGCAGACCGTAACTGGAGGGCCTCAGCCCCCCCCCCCCAATCCATTCCCTAATAGCGCGCAGTAAAGAAACATCTGAATCTTTCCGCTTCGATCTGATTTCTATTATTTCATTACAATGACAATTTCTCCATACGTGCCGGCCGCGGTGGCCGAGGGGACTGAGGCTCTTCAGTCACGGTCTGCACGGCCACTACGGTCGGGGGTTCGAATCCCCCCTCGGGCATGGATATTTGTACCGTCCTTAGTCTTAGCTTGTTCATAAGTAGTTTGTAAGTTTAGGGACTGACGACCCCGTAGTTAAGTCCCATAAACTATACAAACATTTGAACATTTTTCTCCATATGTACGTGCGTGTTAACAAACCATGTACAGATTTGAAAGAGAACGTTTGTGACAGGTATTTCGCAAATACATCTTGTCGCAACGAATAACGGCATTCTTTTAATGGTTTCGACCCCAATCGTGCATCATTGTCATGACACTCTCTTCCTTACATCGTGATAATACAAAACGAGCCCCACTTCTCTTATCTTTCCCTATATCATCCGTCAGTACCACCACAATGGACAGCAATATATCGCCGCGGCGGATTACCCGTGCGCACTGGGGCTCCGTGCTGCGGTGCGCGCGGCTGTTCGCCGTCGAGGGTACGAATCCTCCCTCGGGCATGAGTACTCGTGTTGTCTTTAGGTTAGTTTAACTCAGTTTAAATACTTTGTAAGCTACGAAATAATAACCCATCCATAGCCATACACTTACAATCATTTGAACATTTAGCAACACTCTAAAATAGAACGCACAAATGTAGTGTAGGCAGTTTCTTTAGTAGAACTATTGAATGTTACAAGTGTTCTGCCAATGAACGTAGCCTTCGGTTCGACTTCCCCACGATATTTTCTACCTGAATTTTCCAGTTAAAGTTGTTCGTATTTTTAATTGGTAGCTATGTAGTTGAAGTTGTGACCTGTACATTTATCTGATTTATCGTATAAATTAAGTTTAACGGATTTTTTTATTGCTCATACGGATGACTTTACACCTCTCATTATTTACGGTCAATTGCCAGTTTTTACTCTATGAAGATAAATAATTTTGCTGTTGGTTTCGATCTTCTGGTGCTTCACTAACCAATACATGACAGCATTATCCGTGAGCAGTCTATAGGAGTTCTCACATTGTCTCCTAAAATCGTTGATAAAGATAAGTAACAGTAATGGCCCTATAACACTTCCCTGTGGTACGCCACATATCACTTCTCTTTTATTATGAAAATTAAGACATAAAATTTTGTGTTTGTTCAAACATGTTTCTTTATTATGTGAATCGATTTTCGGCTTCTTAGTGCATCACTAGAGATTTGCTGAAGTTTAGTCAAAAACTTGTGTTGTCAACAAACGGGAAAATCAAATGTTTGTTAAACTTAAGGGACTTCACTGCCGGGTCATCAGTCCCTAAACTTACAAACTACTTATGAACTACCTTATACTAAAGACGACACAAACATCCATGCCCGAGGGGGGGATTCGAACCCCCGACCGTAGCGGCCGTGTAGACTGTGACTGGCACGCCGCAGTACCCTCGGCCACCGCGGCCGGCAGGAAACGGGAAGAGATGTTATATGCAGAGATATAAATTATCATCTTTGTTGGTGCAGGGTGAGTTCAGAAGTGATGATGTATTGAGGACTGTTTGATCATTTAATATTAAGTCTTGTCTGTAAGCCAGATGTTTGTTTATTTATGAGGCCTCTAATAGATTGAGTTCTGGCCTTTGTTAGCGAAGTTGCAGTTTATTCCTCCAGTTCCTATGTCTTCTTATTTGCTTATGCGTCGTCACCTCCCAATTAAAACATTCCAGGCTGTGGCCTCGGCTGGCAAGGTGATGCTCGCCGATACTTATCGAATTCCTGTTCTGTTCGATCTGCTAAAATAACATTTCAAAGCAAACCGCTTCAACTCGGACGACGAATTGAAGGACACGTTCCACCCTTATTTTCCTCCCCCCCCTCTCCCCCTGCTGAAGAATGGCAACAATGTCACGTAGCGACATAAAATAGTATCTCGTGATTGTTCAACAAAATCACTCTAAAAATTAACACGGGCAGTACGCAAAGCGAGATTACTATTGCGGCTACAGGAGTAGTTCAGATTTGATTAGTAGTTGTGCCACATATCATTATTACGACATTTCGCTTTGATGACACTCAATAGTTTAAGGATATTTTTACATTTTCATTTCTATAGTTTTTAATTTTTTGCGAAGTTATTAAGTTTTATTTAAAAATTCATCTTAGTTGTAGGACGAGCTTCCATTCAGAAATTCTTTAAATTTCTATTCAAAAACTAGTTAGCTATCTGTCAGACTTTTGATGCTACTTGATATGTGTTCAAAAGACTTTGGTGGCAGCAGAATTCACCCCTTTCTGTGCCAAAGTTAGAGTTAACCTTGAATGGTGAAGATTCCCTTCCTCCTAGTGTTGTAGCCTTGCACATTGCTTTTAGTTTTGAATTGGGTCGGATTGTTAATAACAAATTTAATAAGTGAATAGATATATTGCAAAGCTACTGTGAAGATCTCTGGATCCTTACATAAATGTCTTCAGCACGCTCTTGACTGGGCCCCAGAAATTATTCTGATTACACGATTTTGTGCTACGAATTTTTTTTTTTTTTAAATTCAATATTGAATTGTCCCGGAATAGGATCCCATACAAAAGCTGTGAATGAGAACAGACATAGTAAGCTAATTTACTAAGATGTGCGTCACCACACTTTGCAATGACTCTGATAGCTCAAGTAGTTGAACTCAAACGTTTCAGAAGATCTTCAGTGTGTTTCTTCCAATTCAATCACTCAACGATGCAAACATCTAAAAAGTTTGAAAGTCTACCTTAACTACAGATTTCTGTTAATATTCTGTATTTAGTAATAGTTTCATGCCGTTTAATATATGAAACTGTATATACTGGATTTTATAAAAGTTTAATTAGAGTCCATTTGTAGAGAACCAGTTTACAATTTTCTGAACGACATCGTTCACAATTTCATCTGTTAATTCCTGTTTGTTAGGCGTGATAGCTATAATGGTACCGTCAGCAAAATGAACTAGCTTAGCATCTTCTTGAATATAGAATGGCAAGTCATTAATATATATTAAGAACAGCAATACCGAACCTAGTGGGATACCATTTCCATAGCTCCCCAGTTAGAGGAATTAGCTGTTTCTTGGATGTTATGTGAAATACTTGTTTCACCTTTCTGCACTCGTCCAGTTAATTAACCAATTGTGCACTGTCCATCTCATACCGCCATACGTAAGCCTATCTAGAAGAAGTGCATGATTAACACTATCAAAAGCTGTTGAGAGATCACAAAAAATTCCAACGGGTGATGTCAGATTATTCAGAGAATTTAATATTTCATCGCTGAAAGTATTTATAGCATTTCCTGTTGATAAGCTTTACTGAAAACCAAACTGACATTTTGTTCTTTATTTTTACTAATATGTGAAGTTACTCAAGAATACATTACTGTTCCGAAAATGTTCGATAAAGCTGTAAGAAGTGGACTGCGCAGTAGCTGTTGACATCAGACGTATCCCCTTTTTTATGCAATGGTTTAACGATATCGTATTTCAATCTACCTGGGAAAATACCCAGCTTTAGAGGACTATTACATATGTGGCTAAGAATATGTGGGTCAGAACTTAACCGTCAACGCCTCTAGCTGACTTCAGATTCTTCTCTTTTGTCGTTGCGCTTAGGAAACTTATTTGATAAAAAGTCGAAAAACAAATCAGCACTAAGTAATAATTCAATACTGTGACAAACGAAAGAATTAGAGACAGGTGAGGACTGACCCGGACGCGGTTCTTGTGTTTACTCACCGCATGACGCGTTCTGCCCCCTTTCCCTTTTCCTCATCTTCCCGTACCTTTCGACACTTCACACCTCTCGCTCTCAACCACCCTCTCGCCGTCAGAAATCCACCTCTCCCAGCCACATAGACGCAAGGTGGAAGACACTCGAGGTCTTCTATGCATGCGAAACGTGCGGCCCTGCCGTCCCACTTATTTCGCACCCAGCGGATTCAGAATTAACCTGCCCAAGTGTACCTTTCAAAAATATTCCGATTCGCCATGTTTCATTCATCAGACCACGCGGTCACTACGCACCTTGCCACTCGGCAATGTTCATGTTTATTTGATAGAATTAACTTTGCCCTTCGCCTTTCTCGACATGCATTATGGATGTGCCGAACTGGAAACCTCTCCCTGGATCTGCAGCAAATTCCGGACGAGAACTCTCCTCTATCAGAGACAGAAAATTTTGTGTCGTGCAGCTCACAACAAACAGTGATTTCCTAAGCAGGTGTTACTTATACCTTATTACGTGTCTACACTCCGATCTTCTTTCCTGGGAATAAAAACGAGATTTACAAAATCTAAAAAGCGAAACTGAAACGCGAAAACACGTCAGTTTAAAATCCGATTAGTTCACAACTTCTCCATGTCTTCAAATTCTGAGCCTTACATATGAAATCAAATTCGCAAAGCAAAATTTACAGTAAAAGATTCATTAATATACAAAATTTTATCAAATCTTCAAATGTTTGTAAATTTATTGGACCAAACTGCGTGGTCATCAGTCCGTAGCTTACAAACTACTTAAACCTAGGTAAACTAACCTAAGGACAACACACACACCATGCCCCAGGGAGGACTCGAACCTCCACGGCGAGCAACCACGCGCTCCGCAGCGAGACGCTTTAGACCGCGCGGCTACTCCACCGCGGCACAAAATTTTATCCTGAATTCGGCGAGTCTAGAGTATAGCGGTGCGGTAAGCTTCAGTTTTTTTTTAATGAAGACTGTAGCGGCGCTGCACATGCGCTGCGTCAGTCAGTGAAATGCCGACGGACAGCGTAGATGACGTGTTGTATCTGTCTAGTGCACCTTAAGTGCTGTCGGTCTTAGGGAAGAGTAATTATGCTGTAATCCTGTAAGGCATCAACGTAAACGATTCGGCGAATATTACCATCTATTCCACCTGCTAAAGAAATTTGCTGATCGTATTTTCCAATATACGTGTAAGGATGGATTACAGCACATTACAGTGCCACATTTGCGTTCCATTTCGGTTAACTTCGTAAAGCAGGCAACTGTGGCTGAAAAGCTAGTCATTACTTAAATGTATGTTTTCTCCAACGTATTATTACACCAAGAAAAGTGCGAACAACTACGTAACATCATATTCAGGTTCAAGCTCCCGTGATCTGTGTTTGCTTTGACTAAAGTTCTTTTGGGTGGGTCAGCTTAATATTGCAGATCCAGTATAGACAGTGTCGGCCGGTAAATCCGCACTCCCCCTATACCATATTCTATGGACACCTAACTACGCCTATAGTTTCAAGATAGGTTTAGTTAGTAGCGGAGATTCTTGCAAACTTTGAAAAATTTGCGTATCGCTACACCACGGACTGGGCGGCCGTTTCCGCCGGAGGTTGGAGTTCTTCCTGGCGTATGGTTCTGTGTGTGTTGTACTTAGTGTAAGTTAGTTTGATAGTCTAGGGATTATTTGATCCAATAGATTTAAAAACATTAGTAATCCTGTTTTCTGAGTTTTCTTTGGGAGGTTTTTCGGGGCACTTTCATCCAATACATTTACAAACATTAGTATTGCTGTTTCCTGAGTTTTCTTTGGGACGCCCTCCAAGGCAAAATAAATAGAAAAACAGGACTACCTGTACATGTCATAACAAGAAATAAGTAAAAGCCAACTAAAGATGCTGCAACAGAAATCAAAAACGTATGGGTAATAAAATGAAGAAAGACAGTGTTTTCCTCAGGACAAAAGGTTTCAAATGTTTGTATAGTCTATGGGACTTAACTACGGGGTCATCAGTCCCTAAACTTACAAACTACTTACGAACTACTTACGAACTATGACGGCACAAATAGCCATGCCCGAGGGTGGATTCGAACCCCCGACCGTAGTGGCCGTGAAGACCGTGACTGGAGCGCCTTAGTCCCCTCGGCCACCGCGGCCGGCTCCTCAGGACAGACATATCCAATTACAATACAACTTTTAATTAATATTAGTTGCAGTAATAAAGGTAATAAATAAACGATCAGCGAAGTTAAAATTATGACTGAAACTTCATTGTATTCATTATAAATTTATTTATAGGAAGATTTTATCTGCAATTATGAGAAATTTGGTGAAATACTTCACATTGTCAAATAAGAGTGCATAATTACACATTTACTTTTAAGTAACAACGCCCTTTTTTTAAATAAATGTAACGCGAGGAGTGCAGGTGCAATCTGAAACCGTACCGACTAACGTGTGTTGACGCGAGCAGCTCTGCAAAGAAATCGGGGCTGAATTCTCGAGCTGCGAGTGAAGCGTCTCGCCGCTGCAAGCAGCGATGCTTGCCGCTCCACTATGTGTTACCCCATTGGATTGCGTGCATTTTGAGAAGCAGCGCAGCTTGACACGCCGCTTGACTCTTGACTCGCAGCTCCACTATGTTTTCACCCTGAATGGACTCGCCCGCCCCGCGTCACATGGCATGCGCACAATAGAGGGAAACACGGTAACTTGTGAGCAAACGGTCTAATGTAACGGTGTCACTATGTTTTCGAAACAGAAACAACAGCAGTCAGTGCACAGTATTGCTGTTAGCTTTTGCAGCATTACCTGCGACCATCTTTGCGAAAGAAACGACAACACTTTCTGTACAACCCATCCATCATTTTGCACGATAATGTGCTGGCGCATACAGCGCAAGCTGTGGCTGCTCTGTTCGGTCGATGGGTTTGTGAAGTACCGTACCATCCATCATACTCCCCGGACTAACATTCTTGTGCCTTTGATTTGATTACGGGAATGAAGGAACCACTTCGTGGAATTCGCTTCAGAACCGTTCCAGAGATTCGACGGGCAGTAGGCCACTCAATTCGCGCCGTTAACAGAACAGGCTCTGCTAACGTTATACTACGCCTTCCACATCGCTGGTAACGGGTTCTAGCAACACTACCTAGAGAGAAGGCCGCGGCGCTCCCGTGTGACGTCAGGAAAAGTAGGTTGCGCGCGCATACCTGAAAGTGTTGCCGATGGGGCACGGCCCACTATGCCGAAGCAGCGAGCCAGTCAGCTATGAGCACGCAATCTATTCTGCCTGACGTCACACGAGAGCACCGCGGCCTTCTCTCTAGGTGGTGGTGGTTCTACACAACGCTTTCACGAACTTGATAAATAAGATTGTTGACCACGCTTTCACGACCAATAATTTCAAATCCATCCATCCGGAAATAACTTCATTTTTAATTCTCATAATTTACAACTGCAGTTATATGTGATGAGGCTTGAAGACAGCATGCTAAGAGGGTTTAACGTCCTGTCGACAGCGTGTTCATTAGAGACGGAACTCACAATTGGATTTCTGGTAAGAATGGGGAAGGAAATCGGCCGTGCCCTTTGAAAGGAAATATTCCGGCATTTGCCAGGAGTGATTAAGGAAAATCACAGAAAACCTAAATTTGGATGACCGGAGGTGGTTCTGAACCACCATCCTCCGGAATACAAGTCCAGTATGTTACCACTGCGCCACCACGCCCGGTAGTACGTGTTGTGGGGCCAATAACTGTAGACTTTATCATTTGTTTAACAGACTTTATATAACTGACAAACCCGCGATACCCAGTGCAGACACAAATAATGTCTGTTCATAATAGTTGGACAATGACGTTTCCACAGTTCTTATTATGGCGGAGAGCTCTGCCGAAACCGATACAAACAAAAATTTTCAATGTATTGTCAATAGCATACCAATTTTACGTTAATTTAGTTGAAAACGTTCCAGTGGTCCACTATTTGTTGATGCAGCGGTTTCTCGCGGATTACAGCGTTCATGATGTCATGTCTCCTGAAATATTTGTTGTACAAGGCGTGTCTTAAAAGCTCGATGAATGGTCTCAGGAAATATATGAAACAAGAGTTACTGGTCTTCAAAGTAACAGCCGTTGGCTACAGAACACTTGCGTCTGCAAACGCTTCTTATGGAATCGTTCGAAGCACTGAGGTCGTGCGTTCTTAGATCTCCACAGCCGTTGCGAAGCGTAATTCCTTCAGGGCAAATTTAAGGCGGGGAAACTGATCATCTGCAAGTATCCGTCGCACTCGTTCGATGTTTGGGATTGTGAGTTTGGACGGTCGCCCAGATGTGGCTTACCCTCGAATCCTTCCTTCCCGCCTCTAAGGCGTTTAAACCACTCAAAAACACACTTTTTACTCACTGCTTCAACACCATACACATTCAGTAACATCCCATGGGTTTCCGTCGCCGTTTTGCCTAAGTTCAAACAAAAATTGATGTTAATGTCTTTCTCCATTGCTCTATTTTTTGCCGCGGTGGAGTAGCCGAGCGGTCTAAAGCGTCTCGCTGCGGAGCGCGCGGTTGCTCGCCGTGGAGGTTAGAGTCCTCCCTGGGGCATGGGTGTGTGTGTGTTGTCCTTAGGTTAGTTTACTAGGTTCAAGTAGTTTGTAAGCTACGGACTGATGACCACGCAGTTTGGTCCGATAGAATTACAAACAAACAGCTCTATTTTGCGCTCCATGTTGCAGTGACACGAGTTCTCACACTGACCCTGTTGTTTGGGTCGCAGCGGGTATCACAGCTTCACTGCAGTGCTTTGCACGACAGGTGGCACTTGTTGACATGTCCTTCAATGTGTTATGTGCGGGCACGTAAAATATGGGACTATTCGCCGAACATTTCAGACGCACCTTATAGGTGATCCTTATACCCACAGCGAGCTTCCTCTTGGCTTGAAGGTCATGTGTGTAAAAATTCCATCAAGACTGGAACAAAACTGTAGATTTTTTATTCAATACAGATGCTCCAACACACGTCCACTCTGTATGTAACTTCAAATGTTTGTTAAGCTTAAGGGACTTAACTGCGGGATTATCAGTCCCTAAAGTTACAGGCTAATTATGAAGTACCTTATAATAAAGACAGCACAAACATCCATGCCGGAGAGGGGGGGGGGATTCGACCCCCTGACGGGGAGCGGCCTCGCGCATCATAGCATAGCGCCTCAATGCACTTGACCACTCCGCCGCGGCTATACGTAACGAAAACCCAGCGGTGGCTGCGTGTTTGTTTATTCCATAATCTCCTTAGTGCATCTGTCCTCTTCCTCCTCTTTCTGTCCATGTGATACTCCCCCTTTCTCTCTCTTACCATCTTCTCTTTCCATCTGCCGCGGTGGAGTAGCCGAGCGGTCTAAAGCGTCTCGCCGTGGAGATTCGAGTTCTCCCTGGGGCATGGGTGTGTGTGTTTGTCCGTAGGTTAGTTTACCTAGGTTTAAGTAGTTTGTAAGCTACGGACTGATGACCACGCAGTTTGGTCCGATAGAATTACAAACATTTGAACATTTGAACATTCTTTCCATCTAGCGGCCCAACTTTCTCCCCGTCCGTTCTGCCCGTGTCAAACAAATGTTCACGTGTTCTTAAACCTAATAGACCACACTGCTACTGTCATGAGACCATAGACTAACTAGTTAAACTAACACTAAGGAAAACACACACCCATGCGCCGTGATACAGCCCAGTCTGTATCACGGCGCCTTAGACCACGCTGTCATTCTTCGTCCTTTCTGTTCAACTCCGCATCCTAGTTCATTGCCTCCTCCCCTCTTATTTTCTTCTTTTTCTTGCGCCTTTTCCGGCTTGCGCAAGGCCGGCGTGGTGGACTTGGCATAGTTTACTGTAAGGGGTGACAGGATGCACTTCCTGTGTCTTTTCTTCCTCCACCACTCTATGAAAAATGAAATGTTTATATCAAATATTGTGGTGAACACTGAAACAGTATAAAATGTATTGCAATGTACGCTCTGCCATGCACTATCCGGTAGCTTGCTGAATGTCAAGCATATAAATTTTTATGAACATCAGAATAAAAAAGTAGAATTTGGCAAAGTCCATAAGTAAAGAACCCTCTGCCATACACCACATGCAATATTTTATAGACGGGCAAGGGCGGATTTAGGGATGGGGGTGTAGAGGGGGGAGCAGCACAGGGGCAACAGGAAGAGAGAGAGAGAGAGAGAAAGAAGGGGGTTAGAGAGGGCGGGGGAAGAGGGCGTCATTCTCAAGAACCTTATGATCACAAAAATATTACAATGATTCAACCACATCAAACAGTGATAAGTTTACAAATTTACCACAACAACCGTTCCTAGATGCATACTGGAACAATACAACCCAGCAAGCTATCAAAAAAAAAAAAAAATTGTGAATTTGCCCAAATTTTCTGAATTCACAATTTCAGACACTTACTTAGTGTTTTGATTATCTCGAACAACAAAACCAACATCTTACTGACCATATAATCACTATGCTCTGATTCAGTTATGTATTTCAAAACTTCCCAAATCACTTCGTATTCCGTTACTGACAGGTCATCAAACTGAAAACATTAACGCATTAGGTGAAGATCTACACGTGCTAGAGCTTGGCTAACAAAATTCTTCAAGTACCATATTCTAAACACAGTCGCAATGATTGGCAGCAAAATCAATTTTCCAGTAGTAGACAACGAGAGATATAAAAAATAAATTCACATAGCCACGTAGCCCAGCGAACAATATTGATTTGACTGAAGCATTCTCTCGGCGATTCAACGTTCACATGTAATACAGTATTTCCTTTTGTATTTATTTCATATGAGAGTGAGCCACAGCGAAGTGCGGCCGGGTTTAGCTAGTACAGTACTAATCTAGTGGGGAAATAACGATTATTTCGCCTGTATGAAGAAATTTGAGCAGTCCAGTGGAACTGCGACGACAATGGAGACGTCGTGCGACGTATTACTAAAGATAACATTGTTGTTCACTTGACTGAATACCAATAATTTACTCAGCTATCGGCAACAATCGGCCGCGCGGGAGTAGCCGAGCGGTCTGGACTGCCACATTGCGGATCGCGAGGTCTCTCGCGTCGGAAGTTCGAATCCTCGCTCGGACATGAATGTTTGTGTTGTCTTTTATTAGTTAGTTCATAATTAGTTTGTAAGTTTAGGAACTGATGACCCCACAATTAAGTCAAGTCCCATAAGCTTTCCAAACATTTGAACATTTTTTGCCTACAATCTGTCGGTAATTGTTGAGCGAAACTACCTACTGCGTGTAAAGCAAGTGAACAGTGAAAACTTGAGTTGAAGAACTTCACAGGCCGTACAAAAAGATTAAGTTAATATCAACTGTTCGTCAGTGAGAGGTGCATTATATTAACGTTTACATACAACGCTAAGTTAATCTATTGTGCAGTTTGCCGCGGTGGAGTAGCCGAGCGGACTAAGGCGCCTCGCTGCGAAGCGCGCGGTTGCTTGCCGTCGGATGTTCGAGTCCTCTCTGGGGCATGGGTATGTGTGTTTCTCCTTAGGTTAGTTTACCTTAGTTTAAGTAGTTTGTAAGCTACGACTGATAACCACGCAGTTTGGTCCCATAGATTTACAAACATTTTTATTGTGCAGTTATGGGGATTTACATGGAAAGGTGTCTTTTTGTATGGTAATTCCGATCATGGTGACCGAGCAAAATGCTATAAAGGCCGTGCGTCAGTGGAAAATGAGCATCGGGAGAGAGTCAGAAAAAGCTCCTGTACCATACACAACCCTTAACATTAAGCAATAAATATAAACACAGGCTGCGTGATCCGACAGCGTTAAACAAGGCAGAGGAGAAAATCCTTCTTGAGGGTTTATTGGTATGTGCCAAATGGGATTTTCCACTGAGAAACACGAATGTACGCAACATCGTACAGGGCTACCTTAGCCACGTAGGAAAAGCGGAAACGCGATTTAAAAAGAATCACCCAGGATTAGAGTGGGTTCATCCATTTATAGGAAGGAACTCTGTACTGACTGTGAAAATTGGAGACAACAGGAAAAGTTAAGGCAGCTGTTTCAAAGGAGATCGTAACGGAATATTTCGATAATCATAGGGAAACATTAATTTTTCTTGTTCATATATTTAAATGTGTAAGACTATTTTTTGTAAATACAGTAATGTTTGTACATTTTTAAAAACGTAAAAGTTGGTCTTTGTAACCTCTGGAAAAGTGCGACAACGATGATAAGGCAAAATAAATCCCTCACTGGAATTACGATATACCGTGGGGTAACAATTTCTTTCTCATACTCCCTATTTATTCGCTCGTTTTAATTTTTTAATACTATCAAACTGACGAGAAAGGGTCACTTCTATTAAACACAAAATTTAAAAAAAGGTAAAGCAGTTAACAATCCGATGATTGGTTCGAACACCACAGTGATTTACTAGGCATGGTCCTGTTTGGAGGTGATATGCCGTTGCCTTCCTCTGACCTTAGAACTGATTTACCCAGACAATTATAGGGGGACCTAAAGTTTAACGTGGGCTTCGAACCACGGTGCTAGTCGGTATTTTTCACATGAGCAATACTGCCAGAAATGAAAGAAGCGGAAAGTGAAAGACAAAAATCCTAGGAACTGTGACGGATCGAACCGGCGACCTTTGGATTTGTAGTCTGGCAATCTACCACTGTGCAACCGAGGCTCACAACATAAAATTACGAACATAAATTTTAATTCTCTGGGAAATATCAGTAGAAAACAGCCAAAACTGATCGGTATTACCGGGTTTTGCGGTATATGAGAGCCAGAAGATGGATAAGATACTGTATTGTAGTTTTTAAAAGGAAGACACCTCCTGCGTGAGCAGGGAACGGGAACAGTCGGCCGTTCGATACGCGTTTGTAACGATGCGGTCCGATAACCAGTGGAACAGGTACTGAACGTAAAAGTAATACATTCATACAAACGCGCGATCGCCGCACTGCAAACATAACATTTTTGAAATATGATTTCTGATCGAAGCCTGAAAATAAAAAAAAATAAAAATGAAAATAGCCACCAAAAAAGAAAAAAAGAAGAGAGAGGTAGGTGTACGTAGGTGGCGCCGCACAGCTCAGCCGATTATGCGTGCAGGGTGGCGGCAGTTTGTATCGGATACAGCGGCGGCCCCAAGGCTTAGCGCGCCACGTGCCTCACACCCCCTCCCCCTTCCCCCATCCCCCTACCATTGCCAGCCCATCGTCCCCCACTCCAACCCATGGCAACCCACCCCACGGCCGTTCACACAACGCGCCCAACTGCCCGCTGAATATTCATGGCAGCTCGCTGGCACACACACACACACTGGCCGCCTCCACTCGACCACATATGTTCTAATCCTCGCTGTCCACCGCGCGCGGGCAAATTGCAGACTGCAGTCCATTGAGACAATACGGGCGGGGCGAGCTTATCTCTGAAGGAAACCCCGGGCAAGGCGGAGCGCCGTGGGCTGACTCCCGCCCGTGCCGGAATACCGCCGGCGCCGAAACATTTCCGCCCGGATTTGATTTGCGTAAAACAACGAATCGCGAAAAACGAGACTGGGGAGAGCCCCGTGTGGCCTGTTTTGCTTGTATCACGCACGTCAACGGACGGAATTCCTTTATTAAACCTCGCGAATTGAAACTCCCGTGAAAATCCTTAAAATTCTCTCGAACTGAACGATCTATTGACTCAAGGTCACCACGTATTTAGAAAATATGGTTCATACGTAACACAACTAGCTCATTCACACGAAGTGATGGGTGCTATCGACAAGGAATCGCAAATCGATTCTGTATTTCTTGATTTCCAGAAGGCTTTTGACACCGTACCTCACAAACGGCTTTTAATCAAACTGCGTGGTTATCATATATCGCCCGAAATTTGCGATTGGATAGGGCATTTTCTGTCAGATAGGACACAGTTCGTAATAAGCGTTGGTAAAGACATCGACTGAAACCGAGGTGATATCGGGCGTTCCACAGGGTAGTGTTATTGGTCCTCTGGTGTTCCTTATTTACATAAAGGATGTAGGGGAAATGTAAGGAGTTTGTGACACTTGCGGGGAGTGACACTTGCGTGGAAAGGGAATATGTAGACACTTGCGCGGAGACGCGGACGCTGCAGGTAGTGAATAGGGTGTTCCAGAAGTAGGGATACACCACCCCTACTCCTCGCCCTCCAGCCGCTACCTGTGCCGTATTCAGGGAAAGGCCCACCGAGCGAGGTGGAGCTGTAGTAACGGACCGGAGATATCACAGCCTCATTCAACAGGGAGGTAACACGTCATACAAATATCACTCGATTTACAATACAGCACCATGTGAAGAGGAATGTGATGAAATCGGAATTGAGCGCAACCGTTGCTAACTACAATTTCGGATTTACTGCATTTTGAGTCAGAATTCGCATCTATATTCGCATTTATCGCAAATGCAAATTTTTCTTGTCCCTAGTAATACCTCTAAAAATAAACAGCTGATCAAGGCACTAAAGCAAGGGCAGATCTTTGGGTGTATTACTACAAATAACTTAAACACAATTTGATCGTGGAATTATATACAATCTCATTATAAAGGTTTTTTGTAGGTGGTTTTGAGCAGCTTTTAAATATGTTAGGAATAGCATTATGAAATATAGACAGCTACACCTTATGTTTATTATGAGATATCGATTTCGGCTAATTTCAGGTCATCTTCAAGTCTCAAACAACAGGTGTTACTTATGCATTTTTTCCAGTGGCACTCATAACCTGTAAGTGTTTACACACGCCGGCCGCGGTGGCCGAGGAGACTAAGGCGCTCCAGTCACCGTCTGCACGGCCACTACGGTCGGGGATTCGAATCCCCCCTCGGGCATGGATATTTGTGCCGTCCTTAGTATAAGGTAGTTCGTAAGTAGTTTGTAAGTGTAGGGACTGATGACCCCGTAGTTAAGTCTCATAAGCTTAACAAACATTTGAACATTTTTTTGCAATTTCACTGATTTTCGTGTTATGTTGACAGTGTAGAAACTTGACAACAGCAGTGCTAGACTTCTTGGTGTGCAATTTCACTGATTTTCGTGTTATGTTGACAGTGTAGAAACTTGACAACAGCAGTGCTAGACTTCTTGGTGTGCTTGTACCCAGGAAAAGCCATTAGCCGCCCCAAGGGCCCCCGGTTCCGCGCAAGTGTCACTCCGCGCAAGTGTCACTCCGCGCAAGTGTTCCAACCCCAAATGTAAGTAGCTCTCTTAGGTTGTTTGCAGATAACGCCGTCATTAACCGTCTAGTAAAAATCATCTAAAGATCAAAACCAACTGCAGAACGATCTAAATAAGATATCACTATGGTGTAAACATTGGCAGTTGACTCTAAATAAAGAAAAGTGTGAAGTCGTCCACATGAGTACGAAAAAAAATCGTTAACTTTGTTTACCCAATCATCAAAAGTGAAAACCGTAAACTCCACAAAATACCTAGGAATTACCATTACTTCAGACTTAAATTGGAAAGAGCGCCCAGATAATGTCGTGGGAAAGGGGAACAAGAGACTGCGTTTTATTGGCAGAACCCTTAAAATATGCAACAGAACTACTAAAGATACTGCATACACTACGCTTATCCGCCCTTGTTTGGAGTATTGCTGCCCAGTGTGGGATCCTTGTCAGGTGGGTTTGACGGAGGACATCGAAAGAGTCCAAAGAACGGCAGCTCGTTTCGTATTGTCAAGATACAGGGGAGACAGCGTTACGGAAATGATACAGGATCTGGGATGGAAATCATTACAACAACGGCACTTATCGCTGCGGTGAAAGTATATACCTATATAGGTAGAAACGATCATCAGAATAAAATACGAGAAATCAGAGTTCGGACGGAGAGATTCAGGTGTTCTTTCTTCCCGCGCGCTATTCGAGAATGGAATGGGAGATAAATAGTATAATGGTGATTCGATGAACCCTCTGCCAGGCACTTAAATGTGATTTGCAGAGTATCCAATGTAGATGTAGATATAGAATGATTAGACTAGAAATATTTTCGAAAATAGGTAAGTAAACATCAGATACAGAAAATTTTTAAATTAATAATTTACTTTTAGTTATTAGTTTAGCTATTAGGATCTCTATAGGAAAATAATAGCCACGGGTGGTGATACAGCTGTTCATTTATAGACGCGTTTAGAAATGATTATCTTCAGCATGTGCAATATTGTAGCTGTTTTCATTTACTCGCGTGCTCTGCAGTTCCTATTCGTAAGTCCTTTGCTTATTTTTGTACTTAGTTGACCCATTCTCTCAGTTTTGAAGACCGTGTAGTTTGATATTTGTTTGTTTTGCCGCCTATACCGCGACAGACGTTTTAGTTACTGTTACTTGTGTAATTTCATATTGTAGTTTATTACTTCTGCGTGACAGTGTTACATCTTGGCGCCGTTCTCAAGTTTACTTCACTTACCTTCTGAAGAGTCCTAGAGCGCGTCTTTATAGTCTTTCGTTTTTCTGGATGTTTTGGTTATAGATAGGGAATGTGACTGCTGTGTACGGATGTGAGCTGAGTTGGTGACACTTCGCTCCCATCTTCAGGTGCTGTTAACTTTATGGGCTGCTGTCGAAACGCATCACTGTTGTAGGCCGTGCCACAGGTCCGACGTGTTCACGAATAGTCCCGTGGCTGTGATCGGCCCTGTTACTTCTCGCAATGAGACAGACACCCGACCCATGGTTGGGTGAGAGGACGCCTCAGGCATGACAGGCAACGAAAGACTTCCTGGAGGCTATCATAGAGTATTGGATTGTTTGTAGTTGCGAGCTCCACAGTTAGGCAGGTAAAGGAGCTCCTTATGGACACGGGTGCCAAGGAAGGGCAGAAATTCAGTGTGCATCCTGGGTGGACTCATTCCAGCTGTGGAACGAGTCCATCCCGAGGCCATTAAGAGCACAGGGTTCAGCCAGTTGCAGGTGATGACTCGTGTCGGTATCAACGATTTGTGCTGCTTTGCAATGGAAGAAATCTTTTCCGTATTTGGGCAGTTGTGTGAAGTGTCAAAGACTGGCAGTCTTTTTTGCAAGATGAAAGCAGAGCGTAGCTGACAGGACCGACTACAGACCTCTGGTACAGATTCGAGTGGAGGGTCTGAATCACTCAGACGGTTCTGCGGCCGTGTAGGAGCAGACTCCTCGACTTGCGTCACAGGATCGTGGCATTCCGGGTTCCGCTGGCGACCACTACAAGCAGGAGGCGGCTAAACGGACAACGATGACTGTGCGGCGGTTACTCTCTGGTATTTTAGGATATTGGTCCTTGGAAACACACGAAATTTATGTTGAACTATGAAAAACATATCAGCAAAATATAAAAATTGAGCAGTCCATGTGAAAAATAAGCAACGTGGAGTAAGTTGTGAGCATAGAAGCACCATGGTACCGTGGCTAGCGTGAGGCTCTGCGGAGCGGAAAGGTTCTTGATTCGAGCCTTCTCATAGGCGGAAACTTTAATTTTTTCCATTTTCAGATAATTATTATCTGTCCGAGGTAACTGTGCCGTAGTATGGGGACGCTACGCCTAAACAAAGATCTAAACACACGTCAGTCGACTACAGTGCACGGCGGAAAGAGCATGCTTGCTGACGAGGCTTCCTGGTTGTCAGTTGACTGTTCGTTACTTTGGACCAGAGTGTTTTAAATACGTGAGTTGTATTCCGTGGGCAATATGAATCCAGCAAATATAGCTCGCTACTTCAATAACAAGGTCAATGAATATTTCCGAACTTTAAGGAATCTAACAGTTCCTTAAGGGATCGAACGATTGTTGAACATTTGTATGATTATTTGCTACATTTGTTGATAAATAATAAAAGTGGTGATAAAGATACCGTGCTGATAGCTGCGGGAGTGTATGTACCACATGATGAGATTGTTGACGATCCACGATGAGGAGATACTGCGACGTCAATCTGATGGTATTTCTTTGGGTCACATGAAGGAAATCCTCCAATACAGATTACTGTCTAAACCAATTAAAAGACGCAAATATAGACTATGGAGTGAAGTGACAAATAAATGTAAGAAATTTAAAGGGATGGAGGAAAAGAGCACAGTTAAATATTGCATAGAAGTCATAGAACGAGATGGAGCCCGAAGACAGAAGTTCACTGCAATAGAAAAACACGTATATCAACGATTTATTAAAGCCAGAAATGAATTAAGAGCAGTGCATGATACAGACTTACAGATTTGTGGATTGTATTACGCTAAAAAAATCGGCGTGGACTTCAAGGTTTCATCTCAGTGGCTTGTCAAGTTCAAAAGAAAATTCTAAATTATTAGCAGAAAGATTACGAAATATGTAACCAAGTACTATGCGAATAACCTGAGTTGAGTGTTTCCAGACGTTTGTTACAGAACTGACGTCAGATTTCAACAGTATGAAGACACATATATCATCAACACAGATCAGTCCGATTTTAACTATGAAATGAAGTCAACCCGCACGTTATCATTAGTTGGAGACGACGACACGAAATGAACAGTACACTAGCTGCATGCCACTTCACATAGTTATACCACACAATATGCTCTGAACAAAGCAGGATTTCTTTTACCTACAATGTATTTATGTTTGGAGAAAATAATTGTGTATGTGGTCCGCAAGTTCAGCAATAGTTGAATACGGTACTTGCGAAAACCTTTAATGTCATTGTGAGGTGCAGTGCATCAGGAAAAATGGAGATAAGAGTAGTGAAAGACTTTTAATGAACGCATGATTGCGCTTACGAGGACAAAGATGTTGCCACATTCCTTGACAGCTACATAGGACAGAAGTATCAGGCATTGCACAATCTTAATGTGCGAGTAGGCGTGATTACCATTCATCCAGGTTGTACACCTCTTGTGCAGCCATTAGATATATTTGGTTTCGGCAAGTGAAATACTTTGTGAGAAGATTCTATGATATTGCAAAGTTGCACAGGTACATAAAGCAATATTGTTTATGTGATCTTGTGTCCATTATCAACGTTCAGGCTCTCACACATAATCAACTTCGCTCTCCTGAATTCCAGGACGTGTGCAGATTTGCTTGGACATATGCAGGATTTGACAGTCTACACTCGGAAAAATTTGAAAACGTTAGAAACATATGTTTTGACAGAGCACAGGGAAAACTGTGCGACTGTGAAACTGTTGTATTCGTTTGTTGCAGTTTATGTGACAAACTATAATGTTTTCATCACATTTTAGAATGTGATTATCATATCTACGAGAAAACCTATTGTAAGGAAACCCTTAAGGTAAGCCTTACATTATAACGAGGAATGAGCTTCATTTTGAAACATATTATTCGTTTGAACCTGTTTATAGTGAATATGTAGTAATTAACTTCTTATGTGACTTAATTAATTATCGTGATCCACAATGTCTGTAGGTAACTTAGCTGTGAACATTTTCTGTCATTTATTTATTACCTGTATTGTAATTTTTATGTATATATTACTTTTATTTTGTTTGTACTTTGTATTTTTCTTTAGGACTGTAATTACTTGGTATGTTTAATTTGTCAATGTAAAATATTTCTCTGTAAACGAGATCAAATATCGATCTGAACAGTTATTGATATCGCTCCTCAGGTCAGAGACTTTATCGTACAGCAGCGCTCGTCTGTGGGAGAGCAGGCAAGCAGCAGTATCTGCCGCCCCGTGACGTAGATCAGACGTTCGTACGCGGTCCGCGGAGTGCTCAAACAATATAAGTAATAAAGTTAAAACAAAGTGAAACTTATAATTTGTTATAAGTGCAACGATATGAAAGTTTATGTGAAACCAGTGAACATAAGTGAAGTAAGAATTGATCTTAATGAAACATTTATTCGTTCGTTCTGCTGAGGCAGAAATTCGTTACGTGTTCGGTAACCGCCCCAGACGTCCGAAACGCGGTAGCGTCATCGCGGACGCTAACGGTCGCGATTAATTACGCGATTCGCGAAGCATCACAGCGAACTGCTAGCAAGCTGCCAAAGGAGGAGCCAACATCAAAATGATTTCTGTATGAATTTATGTATCATTTATATGACTGCAGAGTACCAGGTCGCTGGACTGATAAATCAGTTAAATGCTGTTGGTTGTAATTTACTGTGAATGCATGTTTAAGTTTTGTTTAAATACAAGAACATTAGACAGTACTTTTGCTATCTTATTTGAACAACTAATTAACCACTCCTGATTAGTATGACAATCCTCAATAATGCATGAATAATATTTCTACACTATTTTACAATCAAGTGAGTGTCATTAATTTTAGAGACTGTGATAATCATTCAGTTGAGACAATTTTGCTAAAATTGATGATAGAAGATAACAGACAGTTGCATGCCAGTGTTACGTTACCAAACCTAACAATTAGCAGATTAGGGCAAAAAATTGAGAACAGTAATTGATTATCATCTTATTAATTATTGCAGATTAATGAATAATTTTTCTATTTCGTTTTGCACTGAGTTCAACAATAATAGCCAACGCCACATCTATCCTATAAAGGACCAAACTCGTACAATTTCCGTATGCATAGCATCAATTAAGACTGATTTGCTGATGTTTCCTATCTGCTTGACAGAATTAATTTAATCAGGTACTGACTTTAGTTGTTGGACTGCACCCACTTGCCAACCACTTGGTGTTAAAATCCTACTATTCATAATTTTATAAATTATCATTACCATTAGCGTACTAATTGAGCCGTACGCATTGCACAGACGAAGTAGTTTAATTTCTGCTATCTGTGTGTGCTCTGTCTACGTAGGAGATTTTATAAGGAAAGGTGAGTGATCTTTTGAAACGTTTGTCAGATAGGGCCATAGTATTTGATAATTACACAAATTGTCTTGCTAATTATTTTCAAAATTTAAATTACACCACTTGCATTAATCACGAGTTTAACGTAACTAACCACGATATTAAGGTCAGGTTTGTTATGTTGCTCAAGCATTTCAACAACAGCCACCGCAGTTAATAACACGTAAATCAAAATTCAGTTCTTTCTTCCACTCACACCTTTCATTCTTCAATAAAATAAACACCTTTCACCCAATATCCCCAACAAATATTATCTTTCCTTACACTATATCAGGCAAGGTAGAATCTCTTTACCCATTCACCAAGTGTACCAGTTAGGTAGGTCGACAAGAGATTCCTGTCATATGACGCACATATCGACAGCAGTGTCGTATATAATAAATCAAATGTGTTTATCTGTAGAGGAATCTGTTGACATATCACCTTGATATCAAATGTTTTAGGTTCCCATTGGAGAGGCACTTCCTTTAGTCTGCTAATCGCACGGTTTTGCGGTGCGGTCACAAAACACAGACACTAAAATGGTTACAGCGAACAGAGACGTCAATGAACGGAGGGGTAGTTCACAATTTTGTGAAACTAAAAATATAATAAGCCGCGGCGGAGCGGCCGAACGCATTGAAGCGCTATGCTACGATGCGCGAGGCCGTTCCACGTCGGGGGTTCGAATCCCCCTAAAAATGTTCAAATGTTTGTAAAGTCTATGGGATTTAACTACGGGGCTATCAGTCCCTAAACTACTTATGAACTAACTAAGACTAAGGACGGCACAAATATCCATGACCGAGGGGGGAATCCCCCTCGGGCATGGATGTTTGTGCCGTCTTTGGTATAAGCTAGTTCATAAGTAGTTTGTAAGTTTAGGGACTGATGACCCCGCAGTTAAGTCCCATAAGCTTTACAAGCATTTGCACATTTGAATCCCTTTAAAACGCGTTTGGTTCCAGCAGGATGGGGCAACATCGCACACCTCAAACACTGTAATGACAGATGCATGTTTCCTGGCCGGATTATCTCACGTTTCGTCCATGTTCCTTGGCCTCCCAGGTCTCCCGACTTGTCAGTATGTGACTTTTTTCTTTGTGCGCAGCTTATGAACTGTGTCTATAACTACAAAGTACGAAATTTGGACGAGTTGAAGAATGTAATCATTCAAGAAATTGCTGCCATCTCTGCAAAGATTTTAGTCCATGTGATGGAGGATTTTGAGAAGAGACTAGAGTTCTGCATTCTAAATGATGGACGTCACCTTGATGACATTATTTTTCACAAATAACTTGGTTAACTAAAATGGTAAATTCAAACAACTTACGGGTATGCTGCCGGGTGACGTCGTCGACAACCGCCAATATTTCGGCAGGAGAACACCCTGCCATTCTCAAGGCACAACTGCACTTACGGAAGCAATGTGCAAGCGTATTTAATACCTCGGTTTGCAAAGTGTAAACAAGGAAGATAACACACACAGTACAAGTCACAGCAGAGTCAACACAACCAAAGGTGACCAAACATCAAAAATATCGATAGTGACTTAATCAACAGGTGAGGCAGCATTAATTTTATCCCTCTGTTTTTTGACGAGAGACAGTGCCGGATTCCAAGCAGAATTTAAACAAAAACCACCATCTCTGTTTATAAGGTCGGTTGCTAGTTTGATTTCAACAGCTTCCTTAATAACACTATCCCAATAGGTGGAGGTGCATGCCAGGATCTCCGTGTTGTTGTATTCCATAGGATGGCCGGTGTCAAGACAGTGTTCTGCAACAGCGGATTTGTTTGGCTGTTGTAAGCGCGTGTAACGTTTGTGTTCAATACACCGGTTTTCCACAGTCCTGATTGTCTCACCAATATATGACATGCCACAACTGCAAGGAATACGATATACACCTGCCTTACGCAAACCAAGATCATCCTTTACGGACCCCAACAGGGACTTTATCTTAGAAGGTGGTCGAAAAACACATTTCACATCATATTTCCGTAAAATACGACCAATCTTGTTGGAAATACTTCCTGCGTAAGGCAAAAAGGCCATAGATTTAGGTGCCACTTCATTACTATCGTCACTCACCCGTTGCACAGAAGGCTGATAGCGCAATGCACGTTTTATCTGTCTCTCACTATAACCATTCTGACGAAAGGTCACCTCGAGATGGGACAACTCAGCTGACAAACTTTCAGGGTCTGAAATGACATACGCTTGCACATTGCTTCCGTAAGTGCAGTTGTGCCTTGAGAATGGCAGGGTGTTCTCCTGACGAAATATCGGCGGTTGTGGACGACGTCACCAGGCAGCATACCCGTAAGTCGTTTGAACACTCATTACGCCGGGAAAAGTTAAAGTCTCAAAATGGTAAATATTGAACTTTGATTTTTTGTAAGTAAACATGCATTAATCTTAAAGTTGGATGAGTATTATTTCATTAAAAACCATCCGTCTCCCGAAGAGCTCTTGGGGGCACAGTTTTTAACAGATTTCGATACAGTCGCTATGCCCGTCTGCACATTGACATTTCATTGTTATAAGTGATTTTTGTACAGACTTCGAATCCAGATGCTGAGTTACAATAAGTTGCACCAAACGCCGAGATACCAAGGTAGCACTTTATAATGCACATTAAAAGCTGTACGTGTGTTGTGGAATGTTGAACCTATCGTTAAATCAGACAATAAATTGTTCATTAACACAGCTATTTGGTTTAATTATGGCCCTGATATTGATGTATAAGAAACAGTGCATTAAACTGATTATGTGCGCAACGGATATTTTAACAAAACAACTGTGACATGTAACCTTTTGAAACAGACACTGACTATACTCAAAAATTTTGACTGCGAGAAAGATATAAGAAAAACCACAAATCACTTTCTTAATGCTTGACTGTGAGAATTTATGTAGATCAGTTTCTAATCATTGAAATTTAAATTAACTATCATTTTACTATGGCACCAATAATGAAATATGTTCAATAATATTATTCAAATCAACACTCCACTAAATCAACTAATTATCAAATGAAGGAAGTAGGTTAATTTTCTAACTACGTAAATGAAATATGAAACAGGGTTAAGTTACTTATTATTGATAATCAGCATTACATTACCTACATAATACAACTTCTGACTTGCTGGCAAAGCAGCCTCTGCTCTACATCGGAGCCATACACACAACCCAACCGCTCTCTAAGCGAGCTGAACCACTAGTACTACTCTCTCTCAGTGCGAGCTACAATGCTATGCAATACATGATCTTTGCCAGAGATGAAACTTTACACATATCGATACATACAGTAGAAGCGATATTATACATTTTCTTGCAAGCAAGTTACTTGATACAAAACAGGAGGCACAATATTAGACATTTTCTTATAAAAATAATTTTTTATGGACACGTTTCATCACCCCCCTCCTACCTATTAAAATTTTGTAGGGTGGGTGATGCCAATGGCATTGCCTAGCCAGCAAAATTACTGAATTTCAAGTCCAAAAATTCATTAATGACATCCAAAATATAACATGAAAAATATGAAAACCTAATAAACATTTTTATACAAGATATTCAAGATCAAAACAACAGATGGAGTACATAGAAAATTTAAAAAAATGTGACAGTCATAAATACATGCCATTTTACAGAACAGTACCATCAAAAGTCACGCATGGAGTGGTACAGGGTGTGACAGGCATAAGCAAATGTCAAAATTTACAGAACATCAGCAATAAGTGGAATATATGACAATTATACATAATGGTAAACATAAGTATATATAGAATTTCAGAAAACATAGTTTGACAAATGATATAGTGGAGAAAATGAGATAGCTAGAAGTAATACACAAATGGAAAAAATATATACAATAATAAACATGAACATATACAAAGTTTTACAAAAGATAGTTTAACTAATGTCATCATTTTTTTAAACATAAAATAAACATTCGTATCTTGTGCACAATGTAGTCTATGTAAATTTTTAGTGCACTTAGTATAACATAAAGTGTCAGTTTTGTATTCTGTGATGCATTTAAAATGCCATACTTTCATGGATGCTAGAACATACATGTAAAATTTTTGACTACATAGGCTTCTGATCATGTACAAAATAATGTTACTGCTTCAGCACAATAGGATTTCAATATAACGTTTGTCAATCGAATAGTCACAATGACATTTCGGACTAAGTATATGTATCTATCAAGAGCACAATTTTATTTTGGTCACTGAATGTAAAAGAACCATGAAATGCACCTAAACACTGGTAATGAACCTGTGGACAACGTTTGCAATGGGAGGCACTGAATAGTATATGCACACGAATAGCACATTAGCTCCTAACATTCATTTTAGGTCTGCACACGAACACAAAACACTGTAAGATTACACCACACTGTAGGCGGGCTGGCTGGTTGCATTGAAGTGGAAGTCATGGGGAAAAGGTTCTGATGTATTCCTCCATGCAATTCGACAACCAAGTGTGCTCCAACCAACGGAGCTATTAGCAGACTGCATCAGCATAGCCAAAATTAGAGCAAAATGGTGGTGGTTGGCCAAGGCTGCAATGGACAGTACTGTGTGGCCAAACATCATCCAACAAACATCTTCATTAAAAGGCCCAAAATCAGTGGTGTATAGTAACTCGTCCATTGTTCTGTGTGCATTCTGGAATCTCGTGTGCGAAATCGCCACTTCCCATGCGTGTCCAAAGTACATGAAATAAAGCATTTTACACACAAATTAGTAACATAGTCATGATATTTCAGTTTAGACTGAAAGAAAAGTCATTGATTAGAACATATCTACAGAAATATTTTCCCACAAATTCAAGTGGTACAGATGGGGTCATGGTATTAAACCATATTTTTACATTACAGGTAGGGTCTTGAAGACGGATACATTTGAATACTAATGAGTAATTTAATTCTTATATTAGAGTATCTACAACATTAGTGTCATTTCATATAAGCACAAGGCTTTACATACTATGTACATATTGCTTTACAAACACATAATCGTATGAAATACATTGAGGGTGCTTGTCATCAATTTGGCATTAGGTCATGTAAAGTAAATTTGTTGTCATAATGAAATAACTTAAATTGACATTCCAATTACCATTAGTTCATATCTCTTTAAATTAATATTTATCACTATGGTGGTGATTACATTACCACCAAATTATAACACTTAAATTACATAAGTTGCCATGGCCAGGCTTTGTCTCAACTGAGCTACATATTTCATTGCCTTAAGGTATAACACATCAGGGTAGTTTCGTGAGAATATCAAAAGAGGTTCAAGTCATCAGGTCATGTCTGTGTCTGTCTGAGTCAACAGTAGGGTCAAACAAAACAATTAGTGCAAATTTTGGCACAGTAATAGATGTACATCACAGTAAATCATCCAATAACATAAACACAGACGTAATATTCGTTAGGCATAGCTGCAGATTTTCGTCAACAAGATCATCAATAAAATTTGGAAGATAGCAGTAAGCAAAAGCAAAATATCTCTGTGCATTATCTTTCTAGACTTAACTAGGCGCAATTCATGGCATAGCTGCAAGTTTGCAAGACAGATGGCTGTGTGCAACGTATAAGCATAACCATACATTGTCATTGAGCTTCATTATAAAATTAATTAGCATAGTGGTAGGGCTTAGGTATATAATTAGTGAGCATAGCGGTAAGCTTTGATTACAAGAGCAATACGCATAGCTGCAAGCATAATTAGAAATATTCATTACACATAATTACAAATAATTACAGAGCATCAGAAGGATATGAATCTCACCAATCACACATGCCATTGAAGGCACAATGCATCAACATACAAAATGGTGCACATAAGCACAAAGAGAAAACACAAAAGGGCAGTGCGAGTAAGCACATAAGAAAAGAACAGAACATAGCATCATTAGCAACATAGCGATTCTCCTCATAATTGCTTCATAATCATTGTATAATCTCGTCCACATAATTACATTTATCAAACATCTTTGACTGTTACCAATACCTTCCTTACCATCATTTATCCATAAACAATAATGCATTTTAAAGACCACCATGACATATTGTGTATTGCCTTACTCATCATCCTCCATAATGTCCTTGGCTTGCACAATGCTTATGTCAACTCAAAATCTTCTTCACTCGCTCAGAACTTCGTAAGTTATGCAATTAGTAACACAGAAGAGAAATCTGATATTTTCTGAAACATAGGAACTTGATTAGATTACACAATCAAAAATTTCCATTAATTTTATTTGTCTTGCACAGCCACAGAGTTCGTTATATGCAAATTGCAAGATAATCAAAGTTTCGTATGACAATATCCCAGCGTAGCACAGAGCATAAGTATTCAGAGTTAGAGAAAAGTAACAGTGAGAAAAAGAGGTAGATAGAGCGCACTAAGGAAAAGCGGAAGAATAGTGACACTCAGCTCGAGAACGGGGCACCAATCGCCACTTGGTGTGTCCAAAACAGATTAATGGACTCTCTACCCCAAATTGTATGCCTTGAAAATCCTTTTTGATGAATTAGAGCGTGGATTAGCAGGTCTGATTTCAATGTTTTGCTCTTGTCTTTCCGGGGTATGCTATCTGCTTTGGCCCTGATTTGTGTTTTCGTATCGTGGAAGGCGATCACGAGAATTATCGCGTGTGCCCTCCCGACTACGCTTCTCAGCGTTATTGATGTGATTTTCAGTCTCGCGATCACTATCAGTATTGCGTCTATCACGCCAATTAGTATCATTCGAAGTATTGCTGTTATGATAGTAATTATTGTAGCGTCCTCCGCGACCAAAACCACCACCTCGGTTGCGGCCACGAAAACTTCCACGGTTAATTTCACGATCATGAAAATCACCGTTCTCATTGTCGCGACTTTGTTTGTAAGATTCATTAGTGAAAGAATTATTTTTTGGTTTATCGTCGTGCTCTGAATAACGTTTAGTACGCGGCGGGCTTTGTTGCGACCGGCGATCATATTTGTTTGTTTCAAAATATCGACTGCGCGAGGAATTTTCCTCGTCTTCTTCCTCTAAGTCTTGTAAGAGATTTCTAAAGGCTTCAATATCATTCTTGCATCGTGCCGCAATGGCAATTTGACGCAAGTGTAGAGGCAATTTGTTCAAACAAATTCTGATTAATTCCGCAGGGCAGTAAGGTGCCGATAAAAATTGATTTTTGTATACTAAGTTTTGGAAATATTCCACTGGGCTCGAGAAATTTGATCGCTCAAAAGTTTTGAATGTCGCAATACTGTTTTTAACGCGGTCTTGTGCCGCTTCCGACCAGTATGCGGATAGAAATGAGCGTCGGAACTGATTCTCGCTATAGCACTCTTGTGCAATAGCTCTCATTCTGGTGGCTGGCTCGCCTTCCAGATAACCACATATAAATTCTAATCTGTGCTCAAGTGGCCAATTCGGGGTAAGACAATAATCGAATTGCTGCAACCACTCTTTAGGGTGCAAGTCATTCGGAGAGTTTTTAAATGTCTTGAATTTACGTACAGTCAGGAAATGCTTGTAGTCAAACGCTTCCTTTCGCCCGTGCGGCGTAAGTGGGCGTAAACTACGCGTCGCGCCTTCATTGTTGTTACTATGAGGTACACTTCGTTCACGTACCAAGCGACCTACTTGAGTCGAATCATCATTGTCATTTTCGTTCAAATTTTCTTCTACATCTTCGTATGCATTTCCATAAGTGTGGTCAAATTTCCTCTCTATTCGCGCCACGCGATCATCTAATTTCCTGACCTCAGCCTTGTATTGCTGATTAATGGTCATTTGACCTTGTTTGAAACGGTCAAGGGCGAGATATTCATTAGTTTCATTAAACGGGGTAGGATGCGTTACATCAGAACTTTTGTCACTGTTATCACTGATTTGGGTAATTTTAACAGTAATATCCTCAAACTGTTTATTAATTTTATTGATCTGTTCCGTTGTGACTGACTGGAAGTTCTGCAACTTTTCATCAAATAGATTACTCTGTTGCTTCAACTGAGCGAGTTCAGTAGTTTCCATATTTTTGACTCGTGACGCAAAGCTTTCCATATTTTCCACTCGTGACGCAAGGCTTTCCATATTTTCCACTCGTGACGCAAGGCTTTCCATATTTTCCACTCGTGACGCAAGGCTTTCCATTACCGGATTAATCTCGTCGCGAATATCTTGCCTTATTTGCTGAGATTCACGTTTGAAAGTATTGAGCAGTTGTTCCCTGAACCGATTGTTGTCCTCGTTTATCTTATTAAAACTACTTTGAATACTCACAAACCTCGAATCGCACGTTTGTTCTATTTTCTCAAGTTTTTCATTTAATTTCTGAGATTGTTCCTCAAGTTTTTCATTTAATTTCTGAGATTCCTGAGATTGTAATTGACTATTCTCATTTAACTTAGAGAGCTGTGAGAGTAAAATCTGCATGAAGTCATTTGGTAATACGTTTTCCGTAGCTGTTGCACATGTATTTTTTGTAGCAGAGCTAGGCGGAACCGATACATCCTTTTCTGCAACCACGTTACAAGAATCGGAATTCTGTATTGTCGAATCCTGTACTGTATCATTATCCACATTGTCTATTCCTGAACTAATCTGTTCCGCGTTTTCGGACACGGTTTTTACTGTCGTATTTGTATCAGTGCAGTGAGAAGACTCTTGTAAAAATTCAGCTTCTCTCCTTGCATCATTCAAGGTCTCATTTTCGGAAGCAGATTTAGCACCAGCGCGGACTCTCCTATTCTTCGACATTGGTAACAGAATTTCGCAGTAAAGTGACCAATAATATTTATTTTCACCTACTGCATATTTTTTGAAAATTACACACAGTAATTATGAGAGAACAATAGGCTGAATCGGGCAAGTGCAACATACAGTCACAATCGAGATTACGCGAACCGTTAATTATCACACGAGTTCCGCGGTACTAGAACTTTCATCACAACAAACATCAGACAATATAAAAGAGAGGCTTGTTCAGTAGTAATGCAATTATTTGTATATTCAATTCATCTACTATAAACAATACTACACAATCTCAAGAATGGTAAGTAACAGACTACAGAAACAATTACTATGCTACTGTTGCTACAACAGAGGATGGTGCTACAAAAATTAAATTAAGAGCCAAAAGGTAAGTTGGTTAGTGGAAAAGACAAACTAACTGAAATAAGACTACGTATCTAACTACGTCACGATCCTGTTTGTGAACTATCCTGGCAGAAAGGGCGCCAGATAAAAGCTGTACGTGTGTTGTGGAATGTTGAACCTATCGTTAAATCAGACAATAAATTGTTCATTAACACAGCTATTTGGTTTAATTATGGCCCTGATATTGATGTATAAGAAACAGTGCATTAAACTGATTATGTGCGCAACGGATATTTTAACAAAACAACTGTGACATGTAACCTTTTGAAACAGACACTGACTATACTCAAAAATTTTGACTGCGAGAAAGATATAAGAAAAACCACAAATCACTTTCTTAATGCTTGACTGTGAGAATTTATGTAGATCAGTTTCTAATCATTGAAATTTAAATTAACTATCATTTTACTATGGCACCAATAATGAAATATGTTCAATAATATTATTCAAATCAACACTCCACTAAATCAACTAATTATCAAATGAAGGAAGTAGGTTAATTTTCTAACTACGTAAATGAAATATGAAACAGGGTTAAGTTACTTATTATTGATAATCAGCATTACATTACCTACATAATACAACTTCTGACTTGCTGGCAAAGCAGCCTCTGCTCTACATCGGAGCCATACACACAACCCAACCGCTCTCTAAGCGAGCTGAACCACTAGTACTACTCTCTCTCAGTGCGAGCTACAATGCTATGCAATACATGATCTTTGCCAGAGATGAAACTTTACACATATCGATACATACAGTAGAAGCGATATTATACATTTTCTTGCAAGCAAGTTACTTGATACAAAACAGGAGGCACAATATTAGACATTTTCTTATAAAAATAATTTGTTATGGACACGTTTCAACATTACAGAACTTTATGGAGGACTGTAAACGTTTGAGGTCTAATCGAAGTCGAGAGGTTCCATCGCAATTGGTGAAGTGAGCTGGCTTGGTGTTTCGTTGCACTATTGACCCTTATTCAACACGGAATGAGAAAGTTTAGAGCATATAACACACAAGTGAATCTTGGCTCACATGAAGTGATGGGTGTTATCGACAAGGGAACTTAAATCCGCTTTATACTTCTACATTTTCGGAAGGCTATTTGACACTCTGACTCATAAGCGGCTTCTAATGAAATTTCGTCCTTTTGGAATACCGTGTCAGTTGTGCGATACGATTCGTGATATCCTTCTAAAAAGGAGACAGTACGTAGTAATTGACAGATAGTTGTGAGTTAAACAGTCTGAGGAGCTTTCTTAGACTTTTCGCAGATGATGATGTGATTTATTGGTTAGTAAAGTCATCAGAATATGAAAAACACCTGGAAAACGATTTAGTCATCTGCATAGTGCAAAAATTGGAAATTGACCATAAATAACGAAATATGTGAAATCTTCGATAGGAGCATTAAAATAAATCCGTTAAAGTTCAGTCAAATCTACAGGCCGTAAATTCAACAAATACCTAAGAATTACAATTACGAACAACTTTAAGTGGAACATGGACTACGTTTCATTGGCAGAACACTTGGAGACGCAACAGTTCTACTAAAGAAACTGCATACAATATTTTCTATTTTTCCCATTGTAGTTTGGAGTATTGCTGGACATGATTGAATCCTGACCAAGTGGAACTGACGGACGATACACAGAAAATTCAAAGTATGGAAACACATTTTTTTTATTATCGCGAGAGAGAGAGGAGAGAGTGTGATACAGCAGTTGTGGCGGATATCACTAAAAGAAAGTTGTTAGTTGCTGCGAGATCTATTTGCGAAATATCTTTCACAAGATTTTTCTTCCGAAATCGATTTTGTTTGTACCCAAATACATATGGAAACCTGATATTCAAAATAATATTTAAAAAATCAGATCGAAATGTGAAATATTTAGGTGTCTTTTTTCCCATGCGCTATTAAAGACTGGAGCGGTAGAGAAGTATTATGAAAGTGGTTCCTTAAACTTTCTGCTAGGCACTTAAATGTGTTCTGAACAAATATGTAAATATAGATATCAGACATGAAACGAGATGATTAGGACCAGTAGGAAGCAGCTGTGACGCTTTCAAGACGTGTCGGACAGCGTGTCCACCAGCTGAAAGCATTTGACACAGGCCGCATCGTAGCCGTATTGTACGACTGCCGGGCATGTGGGCCAATCTTAAGTCGCAGTGGCCGTATGTCAGTATCAGTGGCTATGTGAGGGCACCGAATCGCGGCGTTTAGGCTCGCGTCGAAAAATGTTCAGATGTCTGTAAATCTATCAGACCAGACTGCATGGTCATCAGTCCGTAACTTACAAACTACTTAAACCTAGGTAAACCAACAAAAGGACAACACACACACCCATGCCCCAGAGAGGACTCGAACCTCCGACGGCGAGCAACCGTGCGCTCCGCAGCGAGGCGCCTTAGACCGCTCGGCTACTCCACAGCGGCAGTTCGCGTCGACCAAGGAATATCACCCCGAGCACCCCTAGAAAGGACGTTGGTATGGCGCGTCAAGCACTGCAGGATTCCATAATCTCGCAGCTGCTGTCCACGAACATGTACTGGAGACGCTACAAGATACCCGCACAATGTCTCAACGACTCGTATCTGTCGGAGTGAGGTCCTAACGCCCCATGAGCCAGTTGCCATTTACACCAGAACAGTAAAGCCTCCTTAAACATCAACAAATAGTACAATTCCTTGAGACAACATTGTCTCGTTATACCAAAAGTATTAAATATAAGGAGAAGCTTTGAATTGAAATTTGTGCTGTGACCGGGATTCGAACCCAGGACCTTCTTCTTACCAGGTAGGCGCTTTAGACCACTCAGATAACACAGCGTTGCAGCCACTCTGCCTCCACGGAACTTGAGGAAGAATTAAAGCATATGGTGTGGAGGGAGACGTCCTTTAAGACAGTCCGTGTAGTCGCTTTGGCTGCAACGCTGTGTTAGCTGAGTGACAGCCGAGCGCCGTGGCTCAGCGCGCCCGGTCAGGGGGCTCAACGCCTTCTCTAAAAAAAAAAAAAAAAAAAAAAAAAAAAAAAAAAAAAAAAAAAAAAAAAAAAAAAGCGGAGCCAACCATTCAACGAACAACCGCGAACGAACTGAACGAACGACCGCAAACCATAGATCTACAAGACGAGAAAAAAAAGGTGATCTAAAATACCTAGCTAATAAGTAGGGGGTCCCGAGTTCGAATCCCGGCCACAGCACAAATTTTTATTCAAAGCCTCTCCTTATATTTAATACTAAAGCTCGCGATTGGAGTGGTGTCGTGGACAGTCGTCGAATGGTGTTGGGTCATGTTCCATGATGAGTCCCAGTTCTCCGTAATCTACGACGATCATCGTCTTCGGGTCTGACAGTTCCATATCAAATCGAACAAAAAAAGATAACTAATCTAATTATTTTAATATTTTATACATACGTTAACTGCTGCGAAAGGAAATATCTATCCATAAAATTATCTCTAAAATGTTTTACGTGTTCCACTCCATGGCCTGATTCAGCAACAGTACAACAACAACAACAAAATCAAATGTTTGTAAATTTAAGGGACGTAATTACGTTGGTCATCATTCCCTAGTCTTACAAACTGCTTTAACTTAAAGTAACTTATGCTAAGGACAACACAAACACCCATGCCCGAGGGAGAACTCTAACCTCAGATGGCCAGCAACCGCGCACTCCGCAGAAAGGCGCCTTAACTTTTGGTGCAGTACAACAATGCCCGTTGGCTAAAATAGGGACAAGTGACTGACAGCTTTTGACAAATAAAAGAAGAAGCAAAACTTGGATACACAAAAAGCAAGTAACGAGTGCGTAGCAAACGATCGCATTACTCTAGATGTGGTTTTCGTGAAAGACATTATGAAATATTTTAATACGCTCGTTACGGAACTACAAGGGAATTGGGAATTAATACGTGATCTGAAACAAACAATGTCTCCTTCTGGCACAAGCTGTATATCTTTGCAATATACATTTCAGTATAGTAATTTTTTCGCTTTCCGAAACTTTTTTAATATAGAAATAATGCTGAAACACACATTTTTGTGCTCTCCATTTCATATGTCAGATCCTCAGAAGCAATTTGTAACAACATTTCAAGATTTTTCAGAGATGGTGAAGTAGTCGATTCTTAAAATCGCCTTTTAGAAGTTTCTCCAGCATCAGAATGGACGGACGTGGCTGCGAAGTTGTTCTGCCTTTCAAAGCTTTTATCCAAATACAGATAACATACTTGCAGGGTGACATTGTCTTGCAGACTTATAAAACTGCATCAACTGAAAGTATTTTGAGAAATCATCTTCTAGAAAAAACATGAAAGCTGTCGAAATTGGCATATAACTGGCTACTATGTTTAGGTCCACATAAATCTGTGAACTTTCGTTATCAATAACAATATTTTTGAAGAATAAGTATCGCTCAAGATTAACAGCCACCCACCTTGAAGACACTATACGTTCCTCTCCATGTGTACCTAATTTTAGGCAACTGGCTCATGGGTGTAAATGTAATGTGTCACATACCTTTATTTTAAATGTAGACAAACCTGGATAATATTGTATTTCCAACATTGTGACTGAAAATAAAAATAGTACTGAATTTTGCTGGATTTTTTAATATGAACTTGGTTATCTATTGTATTTGATATTGATTGTGAGTAAAAGTCAAAACAAAAAAGTGACTAATATAAGTATCTTTCCGAAGTTTCTTATACAAACATGCTTAGCTAATTCATTTCATATTAAACCATTATTTCTCGAAATAATTAATTTTAAGATTTTGATCAAACTTCAGTTACGCTACCCAACAAGGCATAACTTAAAGATTACATTCTGAATTCTGAATGCAAATTTTTCATTATTTCATTAAATTCATAATTTTTTCTTATGTGTGATATACTGTCGGCAGTAAGGGAGAAAATTATAGACGTATAATAAATCATATGGTAAGCAGTAAGATGAACTTCTGACACATTATTCTCTCATTTTCTAAGCATTTGACTCCATTTGAAGTAAGATTTGAGTTGTGCCAAATAGTGCTGTTCTGAAGCATGTATCTATCCACAGAATTTCGCAGGGCCTTCTGGGGATTTCTTTGAATTGCTCCAACATGTGGTTGAAATTTGATGAGATACGCATTAGATGTAGCTAAACACCATCATTTAAACCCATGGCGAATTGGCCTACACCATGTAAATAGTTTCGTGAAGTGCTGATCACAATAAGGCTTATCCATGAGGGAGGATCTTAGAGGTTATATGACGCCTTGAAATTTCTTATTTAGGTGTGAAATTAATGGTGAAACTTTATAAGAGTTGTTCGTCTCTTTTTAGTATTATCACTGTCATTGACATGAAAGAATGAATGAATTTTGTGAAAAGCATTTCTGCAGACTGAATTTGAAACGTGTATTGCTAGTATGAGTTTTGGACTCGTAGTACACAGGTCTACACATGACCTACAACGTTCACGTAAGTTCAAAATAGCAGTTCATTTGTACATATGATGACTCATGTATATGTTGTGTCTCTTAGGAGTAAATTGTAATGTCACTCTCTTCATAGCTGAACCAAATCGTCATCAAAAATTATAGAAAAAGGTATCAGTTCAAGATGAGGTTAGGAGATGTTTTATTACAACAGTGTAGAGTCAAAAGGTAAGTCAAATGTTTGTGAGGTGTCTTCTACCCAGAGTTCGTTTTCCTAATTCGAGATTGTGACTGTTATTTGGAACAGGAGGGATTTTACTCTTAAGTGGATAATGCAGCATCTTCAACAAGGTCACCATATTTTACTGACGGTACATCTGCAGTTTCTCTTTGAATCATTTTCGCTAATTCACCAACATTGAAAATTGTTCTATATCACTACCACTTTATCACTGTCCTCACAAACATTACTTGGCACTAGGACAAATTTAAACTTCTGGAATTCATCAGATACATCACTAATAGTTTCATCATCATGTTCTGTTGTGTATAGGATATTGAGAACCTCTACTAAGCCTTTTGCGTTTTCAGAATTGTATCTAAAATAAATCGGACAAATTATCAGAAAATGTTCCCTTTCGGCCCTACCCGCTCGGTTAGCCGTGTGGTCTAACGCTCCGCTTTCCGAGAGAGGGGAGGCGTACTGGCCCCGGTTCGAATCCGCCCGGCGGATTAACAAATGGGGTCGGAGTGCCGGTCAGCCTGGATGTGGTTTTTAGGCGGTTTTCCACATCCCCCTAGAAGAATACCGGGCTGCTCCCCAAGTCCCGCCTTAATTACACGACTCGCAAACATTTCGTAACACTTTACACTTTCGCACACCTATAACACTCTACGCAGAGATTTGTGGTACACATTTCTTCCCGGGGGGCCATGGGGTGGCAGCAGGAATGGCATCCGGCCACCCTGTAAATATTAACCCATGCCAAATCCGCGTTTAACATGGTGCCGACCCTGAGTGTGCGGGAAAAGGGCCAAAGAGAAAGATAGATAGTTCCCTTACTGCCCATCCTAAATTCATACGTAAAGATATAAGTCAAGGCAAGGAAGTAATCATTCTGAGTTTGGGTTTATATATTTATTTTGAGCATTCAGATGAATGATTCATAACAATATGAGCAACATTATAAAAAAACACATCATACTTTTATTATTGCTAACTGCCTATCCTGATGAAAAGTAACAGAGTCAATAGAACTAGAACCGTGTTTTCTACCAGAAAAAAGAATACTGTTCCTCACACTGTTATTTTCAACAATGGACGTCCAGAAGAACAATAAAATGTATGAGAAATGTGTCAGTCATTGACTACCAGCTACTGGAAACTGAAATGTCTATGAAGAGTATGTGTATGATAAATCACACGGTGCGATATTATGGATACCTTTGAGAATGAAAATAAAAATAAAAATTAATAAGGTTATGAAATTTTTTCTAGATTTCTGGATACTATAAATTCTCTTGTTTCATACGATTTTGTTGGTGAAAATTAATAAACTAAAATTAGTGAGAAATATAAGGTTTTCCTTCTAGACCTGGGAAAAAAATGTTCAAAAGTATCGCAACGCCTGCTGTAGAGACCCGAGGCGCTCTTTGCACTTAACGGAAGAGTGAGCCCGCGAGGCTACCGTACCTGGCAGACAGAAAAGCCGCACGCGACGCAAATTCTGGGAAACATTTTCATCAGCCAGTGCTGGCGCTGAGGCACGGTTCCGCTGTGCCTTCTTTTATCCGTGTTTCTTTTTGGGACACTCACAGTGGGACGTTGTTTCTGTCACAGGTGAGTTTCATACAACGCTTTTAACGGACAGCACCGGACCCCCTGTGTAAAAGATACACCCGCTTCGCAGTCCGTATTCACGCTGGATCGAACACATCCACCTGTTTCAATTCATATGTAGCTACCGCTGCGCTCAACATTCGACAATAAACTCAGACTCTCATACTCGCGCGAATGCCCACTAAATCTTCATTTCTTGTAAGTCCTATCTGAATACTGACGAAATCGATATTCGGTAATATCCACGTTCTTAATCGTACTTTCCTACACGAGTGGCCTTAGAACTCCCCTCCACCTCGCCAAATAGATTACATGTTATTTCATCACACTTTATGAGAATTTTGATGTATCCTTTTTCATTCACCACCGGGCTACAGACAATAATACTCATATATAATAAAAAACTGTTCAGCTAGTATTTCATAATAATTGTACATTATGCTAGCAACCGTCCTCTGCAGTACCGTTTGCCATGGTAAGGTCATGTGGCCAAGAAAACAAGACGAATTTCTTGTCAGACATGCAGTGTATATGTCACATAAAAGCAAGAGGTTCATGCATCTTAACTTACGTGTAGACCAAACCCTTGTTAATGCACTCAAACCAGAGTGAATCTGAATCTTATGTTGGTGTATAATTTACGATCTGCCCATCAGCTGAAAGGTGCATAGGTCGATTATTTCCATGGGATGTACGAACTGACAGGAAATTAGAATTGTTCTCTTGTAGATACGGCATGGAGGAGGAGAACGTAACGCAGAAAATGGTGAATGATTATGAAATTACAGATGAAGTGTAGTTTCTTTTGCAAAAAATGTTTTCCGAATGTTCAAATCACAAGCTCTGACTTCTTGCCAAGGGTTTAATACACGGATCATTTGTTTAAACTCTAGGATACTAAATGTTTCCAATGTGACTCATCGTATAGAAAACTTAATGAGTAGGAGATCTGTATCTACTACAATGTCCCCAACTTTTTTCAGATGGAAACCCCCAGTTTATTTTGTGCCAATTATACCCCCACATCCCTCCCGGGACTTAAAGAACGGTCGTCGCATTTCGTTGATTTTTAGAGTTCAGTAGCTCTGTTGATTTCACAATCATTTGATCAATAGTTAGTGCATGTATGGTATACACTATTTACAGGTCAGATGATGATAACTCTGTTTTTCCGAAACAAACAGTCTAAAGAACAAAAGGAATGTACTTAAAAATTTTGAAAATCTACGGGAATTAACTACTCTGGTCATCACTCCCTAGACTTACAAACTATTTAAACTAACTTATGCTAAGAACAACAAACACAGCCATACCCAACGGAGGACTCGAACCTCCGACGGCGAGCAGTGGCGCGCTCCTCAGCTAGGCGCCTTGCAATGACGGCCACTCCACAGCGGATGACCTTTTATTCCTTTTTTCAATAGAAAAATATTTCAGTCTGTACATGCATAATTGTTTTCAATATCTTATTTACTAATTACAATTAACGGGTATATATTACATATATACACAAGCCTTTTTCTTATTGCAATATTTCAGTTTTCCCATAGATATATATTTCTTATTATTATTTGCATACATCCCCCTTAAGGAGAGACCTAAAAACACAAAAATCATCCTTTTGTTCCTGTCTTTTTTCTTGCCAAAAACCTTCCATTGTTACAATTTGTGCGTTCTTTTGTCCGTCTGTCCATTTTCGTCTGTTGTTTTGTGTTGAGATCTAAAGTCATTTTTTTTTTTCTATAAGAAATTTGCGGTCTTGTACGTCTTCCATAGAGACGTTTCATGTTTTCAGGTCTTCTGTGGATTTTTTTAACCCAGATGTTTCCAGTTTCGAACGACAAATTATGTTGAATATTCGTTTAGTTAGTCGGGTGTCATTCATTCCGACGATATGCATGAATAATTTTGCACTGCGTTTTCTGAATTTGTTGTGATTGTTTCAGACTGTCTGTACATTGTTCTGTGGGTCTTTTATGCCAGATATTTTCTCGAAAAACTGCACCGTGGATTTTTCTCAGAATTTTTCTTTCATATTTCTCAGTCTCCTTGATTTTTTGCCATTCCTTTGGTTCTCGTAGTTTCTGATGCTTAGAGAGCTTCTGGTAATACTGTGTTGTAATGTCGTAGTTTTGCGGTCGTGGACATACCTTTTTTATTGTAGTGGGATTGGGTGAATTCATAGGCTCTCTGTAATTTTGAGGCTCTTTCTTCGTTTGCTTCTGTGTTTAGCTCAGATTTTTGCATGATTTGTCCTAAATATTTAAACTGACTTGTAAAAGTTTCCCATGTTTAGTTTTTACTGAAAGTTTATCTAATGATTTTGTATCCAGAAACTGAGTTTTTCTTTTTTTTCATAAGACATATGTAGAACGGCTTTCAAGGCAATCTCGTAGAGTTTTTCTAAGGCATTTTGTGGTTCTGTTCCGGTATTGGAGAGTATGGCAATATCGCCGACGAAAACGAGGCAATTTGTGTTTTTTCCTTATTTTTGCCTACCTGAATTCGTTTAACTTTTCTTTCCCGTGTACGAATAATTTTTTTCTAAGGCTGCATTGAATGGGATGGGTGAGACGCCATCGCCTTGCCTGACGCCGCATTTTATTTCAAAGGGCTCCGATAATTCTCCCATAAATTTCATATTGGAGTTGGAGTTGGTGAAGGTCTCTTGGCTTAGATTTAGAATGTTTTTTCAGGTGATTTGTGACTGTTAAAGCTTTCCCAGGAAAAGGTCCTCTGCTCGATCGCTTGGTCACACATCACAGGGATGGCCCAGTTTTATTAGGTCGTACATTTTATGCCCAATAGGCTTCTGAAAACTTGGAAATTTCATGTGTGATTGTTTCTTTGGTAATTTTGAAGTTTTCTGGGTCTTTTCTCAGAACTGTTTTAGGTTTCTGAAGTTTTCTATTTGGGATAAATCGTGTTTTGATTTTAAGCAGATTGTGATCGGAGTCAAACAAACCTTTTCTTGTTTTCACCGTGACTCTCTCCTAGAGATAGCGACGTGGTCTGTCTGAAATTCACCCAGGGAGTTATTGCGTGATTTCCACGTTGTCGGTTTCCGGCGGGGTTTCTCGACTTGGGTGGACATGATTTTAAGGCTCAAATTTATATATATATATATCCCTGTTTTTATTTGTGGGCGGTTTGTTGTCCTGTGATGCTTTTGTGTGTCTTTTCCTTGCCCAACTGAGCGTTAAAATCGCCTACAAGAATTTTCATGTGTTTTGTGGGGATTTTATTCACGGTCTCTTCAAGGTCTTCCCAAAATTTCTCTACCATTTTTGGGTTTGTCCTGTTCTACTCCATTGTAGGTACATGTACATTGGTTATTTTGGTCATTTTGTTTCCTTACTTTATTGTGAGAGTGGACATTTTCTCGTTCTTGGAGATTACTATGGAATCTATCATGGATTTGTATACGACGAATCCTGTACCAAACGTATATCGGTTTTAACTGGGAATTTTAGTGGCGGGGTTTCTTTTAAAATTGTATAGTTTTTCGAGTCGAAGTTATTTTCGTCTGTGAATCGTATTTCTTGTATAGCAGAAATTTTTATGTCAAACTTATCATGGGAGTTTTACCCACATTTTGTAGTTTACGTTAAGTGTGCCGATGTATACTTCTCTCTTGATTTTTAAGGTATTCATGAGCTTTGACTCATTTCATTAGGACAGGCCTGATCCCCCAGAATCCTATGATCAGGTTCATTTCGCGGTGTCTTAACCGAGGCCAGGTGTAGCGGATTCTTTTTCCTTGTGATTTTTGGTTTGAAATGTGTTTTGTGGTGATCTCCGAAGAGAACACAGGTTTTCGACTGGAGTTTTGAGGTCCAGAAGAAAGAAGCAGCCGCACCGACTCAGCGAACAGACGTTGACCAGAGTACCGCTGAATCTCACACAGACGTTTGCTGGTTTTTCCAAAAGCTATTGTCGGCACAGTTGCATGTATTCTCGCTCAGTCCTTCTGCGATCGTTAATAGTGATCAGGTGAAATGAACGGCGCGTAACTCGATACACATGCTAAAGGAACGACATAGATCCAATTCCACACACAAGTGGTACATATAACGAACAATGGAAGAAAACAGCCTGTTACAAGCATTTGCGGTGAACGAACAAAATGTTCAAATGTTTGTAAAGTCTATGGGGACTTAACTACGGGGTCATCAGTCCCTAAACTTACAAACTACTTATGAACTACTTACGAACTAAGACGGCACAAATATCCATGCCCGAGGGGGGATTCGAACCCCCGACCGTAGTGGCCGTGCAGACCGTGACTGAAGGGCCTTAGTCCCCTCGGCCACCGCGGCCGGCGGTGAACGAACATTTAAATTCCGCACATGGTTGTAAATGATGAACTAGGTCATTACATTCCTATTCATGAGCTTCACATGACGTAGTCGAATTGATCCATATTCGACGACTGCTATTATCATCAAATTCTACTACTGTATTTCATATTCCATACCTTCAATACGGTAACTAAAAATTTTAGAAGTATAACATTATAAAGAAAAATTATAATATTCTAATATTGTATTTCAATGTTCTACGGAATTTAAATCCTGTCCATTCCGTAAATATGAATTCGCAATGCATATTTGATGCATAAAGAAAGAGTTCTTAGTTTAATAGTTTCTCAACCAGTGTCGCGATACCTTTGTTTATAACGTTTGCTTAACTAAGATCATCTGCCTGTTGCGGACGCTGGTCAACTGTTTCCTGATGGTGGCATAATAAGCAGAAGTCTAGTTTGAAGGTAACAAAAATTACTAGAACAAAAGAGTTTGCTTGTTTTATATCTGCAAGAATAAAAAATTGTACTTGCGTAAGCTCATAGCCTGATAACTACCTGAATCTTTTGACGTAGGAAACGTAAAATCTTGTCCTAACTGCAAATTTCTTTCTCGTGCACTATGTCGGTCACGCCGCCCTGAAAAATTCTGACAAGGGAACCTCCACATCGCACCCCCCTCAGATTTAGTTATAAGGTGGCGCAGTGGGTAGGCCGTGAAAAACTGAACACAGATCAATCGAGAAAAGTGGAAGAAGTTTCGTGGAACTGTGAAAAAAATAAGCAAAATATAAAAAGTGAGCACTCCACGACAAAGATAAGCAACGCCGAGCATATTCTGCGTATAGAAGCGCCGTGAGCCTGTGGCTAGCGCGAGGAGCTGTCGCGGGAGAGGTTCTTGGTTTAAGACTAACCCCCGCGAATGAAATTTTTATTTTCGCAAAATCTGTTCGTCAGTTCATTGACGTCCTTGTTCGCTATAATCAGTAGTGTCTGTGTTTTGCGATCGCACAGCAAAACCGTGTGATTAGCAGACGAAGGGAACTGCGGCACCAATGGGATCTGAAACATTTGATCACAAGTGATAGGTCAACCGATTACTCCACAGGAAAACACGTCTGTTGTATTCTATGCGTCACTGGTGACGGTATGTGCGTCATATGACAAGAATCTCTTGTCGACTCACCTAACTTGTACACTTGGTGAATGGGCCCCATGTAGGTTTCCTTGTGGATATGACAATCACTCCCAAAAAAGTAATGAAAGCATAAGAGTTTGTCACATAAACTGCAACAAATGAATGCAAGTTTCACAGTTTTCCCTGTGCTCTGTCAAAACAAAAACGTTTTAATGTTTTCGAATTTTTCTGTGTAGACTTAAAACTGCTATGTTGTTTGATGGGATATAGGTAAGGCTGTTCTATTGATTGGAAAAACAGGGTCGCTAGAAGGATTTGGCAATAGTGAGCCAGCTAAAGGAGGTCAATTTCAAAAGCTACTCATTCAAAACTAACCTGGTGTTGAATGCAGCAATAATAATTGTCATCAGCTGGTAGTTAACACTCACAATAACTAACTTTCCAATCAAGCTGATTAAAGATTAGATGAACACATTCTTTTATTCATTAACACTATAATTCCGTTTAGTTATGGCCCTAATATTAATATCTGCACAGTTAATTAGGAAACAATGGGTTTAAACTGACTGAAAGCGCAACGGATATTTTGAACACAGAAAGAACGATACGTCGTCTGCATAAGTCTCACTGACTACAGAGATCTAGAAAAACACAAACCACTTTCTAATAATGCAACCGCAAGAATTTATTTCGCTAACTGACTGATTGCAGAAACCTATTATCTTGTTCATCTGTGTAGTATTGTACAACAATCACTATTATAATTAAACGTCACTCCAATAAAGAAATACGTTAATCAAACTCAGCTTAGTCAATACTATGCTTTGATTTTAATAGCCAATAACTTTCAATGAAAGGAAGAGGGTTAGCTTTCTAACTACAAAAGTGAAACAGGTAAAGAGGTTCAACATTCTCAATTATTATTAACAATAATGATTACATTACCTTATGACTGAAGAACAACAAAATATTCTCAGACTGATACATATATGAATGATACAAAATCTTATATAGACAGAACTGTGTTTGTGAAAATCAGATTTCAAAATTATTCCATCAGCTCGTACAAAAGCAGCTAACCAAAGCACGTCCGATCAATACCAGAGCTACACACCGACTCTCCCTTTCTGTTCAGCTACTACTCACATACATAGTCTTTGACAGAGATGTTACACAACAGAGTAAACCATGGACGTAGTTACTCAAAGAAGTTCATATAACATTTTACATCCAAATATCGATACAAGACAGGCGAAACAATATTATTGAATTTGTATAGACATGTTTCAGACTGTCAAATCCTGCATATATCCAAGCAAATCTAAACATGTTCCCATACTAAGGCGCAGTTTCCTCGTATCGGATGGACGGAGAGAGAATAATTTTCTGAAATAATAAAAAAAAGAAAATAAATAAAAAAAAACGTTTCGCTTGTGGAAGGGCTCAAACCAAGGACCTCTCGCTTCGCAGCTCCTCACTAACCACAGGACCACAACGCACCTGAGCGCACGACGTGCTCGACGTTGCTTATCTTTCACATGACTGCTCAGTTTTGTAACGTCCTTCTATTTGATATTTTGGTTGGTGGTGATAATTTATTTGGTTTATTGTAGTGCTTCGGTATTATAGAAGCAACATCAGCGGTAGTGCAAGCTTTCGTCGTCTTCACATAAAGATTCAGTAGGCATGTAAAATTTTATTTGAGGCATACGTTGGTTATTTATGTTGGTACACCTGATATTATTTCATATATTCAGTTATGGATGCCTCTGGTTTAACTTTCCGTAGCCTAACACAGTTTATGGATTATATTGTAACTGATGAACATGGACTCTGTGATCTCAGGGGCTAGTTTTAAAAATTATAAATTATTTTTGTAATATAATCTTTTCTTTCCCGGTAGTTCCATTTAATGAAGCACGTCACATAAACATTCACTAGTCTTTACCTATAAAAGTCATAACATTTTAATTATTTTTAGTCACACTTTTTAAAAGTTCTTCAATTATTAAGGAAGGTCAGATGCTAACTACTATTGATATGGTCGACACAAAATTTTAAATTAATATTTCTCCTATATTTCACCTTATGCACAGATTTACAAAACACTGTCGAAGTCACACGATATATTTTATATAAGCAGTTCTCTATAGTTTATTTCACAAAATCGCAGTTTGATATTCTTGGCAAAGTCAATATTTAAAATTATTCCTTTTTTTTTTTTTTTTTTTTTTTTTTTTATTTTTTTAACTAGTTAAAGTTATTTGATTTAATGTTTGTCAATGAAGAAAACCTTTCTAGCAATGATTAATATTGCCTTGACTATTACGTTCCTATCGGGAGGCAGAATTTTTCTAAGTCCGTAGCCTATCACGAATTAAAGTCCACAGATAATATTTACGCACTCACGTATAAGTTCGATTTAATTAAGCCTTTCAAATAAGTTCAATCATAGTAAACCAGAAGTTCGGAATAATTTTGCACCTGACTATCTATTTCAGATACAATGACAAAGACTGGGTGAGATCTTATCGTTAAACGTTCAAACGTTTGTTAAGCTTATGGGACTTAACTACGGGGTCATCAGTCCCTAAACTTACAAACTACTTATGAACTACTTACGAACTAGGACGGCACAAATATCCATGCCCGAGGGGGGATTCGAACCCCCGACCGTAGTGGCCGTGCTGACTGTGACTGGAGCGCCTCAGTCACCTCGGCCACCCCGGCCGGCTCTTATCGTTACGAGCAACAAATTCTGAGAGCTGTTAACGTTGGGAGAAACAAAGACTGAGAGCTGTTAACGCTGGGAGAAACAAAGACTGAGAGAGCGAGTAGCTATACTGCGGAACTATTTATACTACTATTGCGGCAAAAGATTACTCTGATTTACGGTGTTTAGACGCGGTTACTCTGAGACTGTACTGTTTCAACACTTCAAAGATATATTGACTGTTACTGAAATTTTGACAAATACGTAAAAAATTCTGCCTCTTACAAATTATTAGAATTGAATCAGGATGAAAATGGTTAGTTTGTGCTGTGATTGCGATGTAGTGTTACAGTTTTTATATTTTGCTTATTTTTTCATAGATCCACATGATGTCTTCCAGTTTTCTCGGTTGATCTGTGTTCAGCTTTTCAAGGCCTATCCACTGCGCCAACTTATATCTGAGGGGTGTGCGATGGGGAGGTTTCCTTGTCAGCGGCAACCGACACGGCAAAAGTCGGCAGCCTGGCGGCAGAGAAAGGTCTCCAGCTTTCTCGAGTCGGTCGCCCCGCGGGACCGCGACCGCCGATGAAATAACGCGCGGCGAGTGCTCCGAGAACAAAGCCCGCCTCACAGGCCTAAACAATTCAGGGGCCAGCCGGCCACTCTGGAATACCGGCGAGAACAACAGCGCAGCACAAGGACTGAACGTATAAAACAGTTCTGTACCTAACAAGGCTTTGCGCCGGATGTCACACTTGGTGAGCGCTCCTACTGTACGATTCGCATGCATTTGACAGCAACCAGTAGAACCTCCACTCCTGATTCATTATGGAATCGTACTCTCATTTACGAAACCGTTTCAAATGTCTGATTTATAAATTGATCTTCTTTGGGGAAAAGACTATAAGTCCAGAAATGTGTAATAATGAGTTAATACCATTCCCCTACAGGGTAAAGTAACAATTTTTCCTTGGGGAAAAGAGGTACAGCTCAGTTTTCAATACTGTAGCCAATAAGCTATTGTACATTCGGGATTAATACATGTAGCTGTAAATATACTTCAGGCAGAAGGATATAAGTGAGATGTACCTCCACATTCATTCATTTATATCTATAAATGTGAATGTATGTTCGGTGTACGCTTATCACGTTCAAACAACAAGATGCAGATACTGAAATATTTGTACAGTTACTAATTTATACCTGAGGGACGGTTTAGGCACGCTTTTATAGATATCTGATAGATATTTAGTAATTTGCGGAACGATAATGATTCTTTGAAAATTATATTTACTCTTTGAAAATGGTTTTATTGGTCGCATTGTTACTTGAGGATTGATAATGATAAAAGGGTGGAGTATATTGCTATGGGAAGTTATCGGTGTATATAAAATTCTACGTGTGTGTGTTTTAATATTTCGCTCTGCAGCGAAAACTACAGAACGCAAACGAATGGTGTGTGTGTGTAAATGTTGTCCGAAGTCTCCCGTTGTACACCATAGCAGTTCCATGCCGACAGTTATAAGGGGGTGGAAGATATGGTGGTTGAAAGTCGTCAAATTATTAAAAAATTCGGACTGAAGGCCAGCGATGACGTTTGCGACTCTATAGCAAGGAGGTTACGTACAGCGAAACGTGATGCCACAGACCATATCTTTGGTCTATGCGTGCTACAATGTTTTCAGCTCTTTCTCTGTAAGGATAAGCATACGAATAAGGAAATTAAGAATAAATAAATAAAGCAGTAAAAAAGAAATATCTTTTAATACGTCTCTTTAAAAAATCGATTTGTCGTTTCGCGCATTCTATCAAGTGATCCATCTGTGATATTATTACAATCATTGTTGTTGAATTTCGTGATTGGGTTCTTCAAAACGAGTGTATTTTTACATGATTTCTTTTATATTCTCTGATAAATGTAACATGTTTTTAGAAAAAAGGAGATGTACAGAGAGAGAGTGGATAGGAAAAGTACTAACTCAAGGTTCGAATAAATAAATAAATACCCGGGCAACGCCGGGTTTTCAGCTAGTTTTCTAATAAAGGCAGAAGAGTATGTCTGTACACACCCTTTGCACCAACTGAGATAATAATGTTCCCCACCTAACCAGGACATTGTGTTTTACATTTTATTGGTGTCATTGTTAGGTTCACTGTTGTATTCTCAAGATAAAGTTGGAGCGCCACACTGAAATAACCGTCCAAACCGTTAACAAAGACGTTGCGGACAGGACATGGCATTTTAAAGCCAGTGACAGGGCAAGCAGAGTCGGCCCTAGCTTGCGCAGGGCCCTGTGCAAAACTTTCTCTGGGGGATCTCCCGCATCCTCCCCTACCCGATCCCCCTTCCAACAGAGGTTACTCCGTCACATTCAAAACTATTCCAAATGTGACGTGAAGTTACCGATGAGGCATGCGACCCTTTTTTTTTCAATTTTCGTTATTAAACAATGCTATTGGGGGACGCTGTGCAAATACAAAGGCCACAGGTGGTGACATAGCTCAGCGGGGCCATGACGTTATAAAATTGTATGCGACATTACCCCAGGTTTTAGATTCTCACGATGACGAGTTCAAAACGCGTAAATAAATGAACAGCAGCATCACCACCTGTGGTCTGTGTATCTGCTCAGCGACCCTGCAATATTGTAGGAACGGAAGAGAAAGTAGATGAAGCAGAAGATATTATATTGAGAGAAGAATTTGACAGAGCACTGAAAAACCTAAGTCGAAACAGGGCCAATGGAGTGGACGACATTCCCTCAGCACTACTGAAGTCTATGGAAGAGCAAGCAGTGACAAAACGATTTCACCTGGGGCATAAGATGTATGAGACAGGCGAAATAAGCTCATACTTTAAGAAGAATGTAATAATCCCCATTCCACAGAAAGAAGGCGCAGACAGGTGTGAAAATTACAGAACCATCACTTTAATAACTCATGGCTGATAAATTTTAACACTAATTATTTACAGAAGGATGGAAAAGCTGGTACAAGCCGACCTCGAAGATCAGTTTGGATTCAGGACAAATGTAGGAATACAGCATGCAATACTCACTTTACGGCTTATCTTACATTACGGAAAGTCAAACCGTCATTTCTAGCTTTTGTAGATTCCGAGAAAGCTTTTGACAATGTTGACTAAAATACACTGTTTCAAATTCTGACATCACCATTAGTAAAATATAAGGAACGAAAGATTTACAACGTAAATATATACAAAAACCAGACAACAGTTATCAGAGTTTAAGGGCATGAAAGCGATGCGGAGGTTGGGAAGAGAGTAAGGCAGGGTGTAGACGTTCTCCAATATTATTCAATTTGTAGGTCAAGAAAGCTATAAAGAAAAACAAGGAAAAAAATTGGAGTTCAGGGTGAAGAAATAAAAACTTTTCGTTTTGCCGATAACATTGTAATTCTGTCAAAGACAGCAAATGGCCTGGAGGAGCAGTTGAAGGAAACGGGCAGTGTGTGGACAGGTGCAAACAAGATGAACATTAACAAGAAAAACAAGAGTAATGGAGCGCAGTCTAATAAAATCAGGCGATGCTGAAGGAATTACATTAGGTAACGAAACAATAAAGTTGGTAGATAGGTTTTGTTACTTGGGCAGTAAAATAACATACGATTGTCTCAGTACAGAGAATATAAAATGCAGAACGGCAATGGGAACAAAAGCGTTTTTGAAAATAGAAATTTGTTAACATCTAATGACAAAATATGTATGGAGTGTTGCTTTCTATGGGTGTGAAACTGGACGCTAAACAGTGCGGATAGTTGGGACATTTACCCACAGGGACCGTTACGAGCAGTATAAGTTAAACAATGTAGAATCCCAACAGGCAATAATCGCCTCGTCTATAGAAAACCATATAGTGCTGCACGTTATTTATAACCATTACTGGACGAATTTATTGAACATCAATTGAAGAATGGTATCACATAATATACTGATTGGCTGTATGGTGCAAACAATGTTTTAATACCTAAAAATCTGCAAATTACACGAAAAAGTATAGGTTCCGTTGCCTTTATAGACATTCAAAAAGTCAGTTTCAGTTATATAACTGTTACCAAATATCACAGATATAATTGACAATTTGGGAAAAAATGGGGATTTTTCTACTATTGATTTGAGAAGTGGTGATCATCAGTTAGAGCTAGCAGCAGAGGACAGACACAAAATTGGGTTCTCCACTACTGGCGACTTTGAAAATTAGAAAAGGGTACCTTTTGGGTTAAAAAACGCTCCCACAACATTTCAGAGGTTACTTCACGGTGTGTTACAAGGATTAAAAACGCGACAGTGTTGCACATATATTGTTGACATAATTGTCTTCTTGAAAGACATAAAGAAACAAGTAACCTGTTTATGTAAAGTTTTCCAAGGACTCAGGGACGCGAAATTGACATTAAGTGAAAAAATATTAATTTTCCTTTAAAATAAGTAACTTTTTTTTGCCATGTTATAGCCGTCGTTCAATGCACATTCCTATGGAACGCGCAGTTGCTCGCCGTCTGAGGTTCGAGTCCTCCATGAGGCATAGATATGTGTGTGTGTTGTCCTTAGGTTAGTTTAAGTAGTTTGTGAGCCGAGTGACTAATAATCAAAGAAGTTAATTTCCACAGATTTACAAAGATCTGAACATCTAGGCCATGTTGCAGCATGGAGTCAATGACTAGTATAGATTGTGAAAGACTTTTCAATGCCAAACCATGTCGAAGAAGCACAATTGTTCATCGACCTCACAAGCTATTACCGAAAATAAGTAAAAGATTCGGGAGACTTAGTTCGATCTTTAACTCAGTTGTTAAAAATGGAGCGAAATTTAATGGATAATCAAATGTGACTCAGCTTTCCAAATGTTGAAACACAAATTGATAAGAGTCTATGTACGGCTTACGTGAATTATACAGTAAGGAGTTAATTTTATCTTGTGATGCTAGTGAACATTCTGTTGGTGTTGCGTTGTCGCAGTATACTGAGGAAGCAGAACACCAATAGTTCATTCCTCTAGACAGTTGACAACAGGAAAAAGGTACAATTCAACCATGGAAAAGAATAACACTGTGTGATACATGGTATTAAGAATTTTAACTGTTGTTTGTATGGTAGAAAATTTGAATTTGTGAAGGAACACAATTCACTGAAGTACCTTCTGAAAATAGGGTCCTTCTAGCCGTCTAATCCACTTGTGCTTATTTGAAGTGATACATAAGCCAGGAAAGAGAGATGGTAAAGCTGATTGTCTCAGTAGAAAGGTATCGTTGATAGAAGCAATGGGTAGAATTGCAGAGGAATGGCGAAAAATAAAAGCTGTATGTGTAGAGTGGAGAAAATTCGTCACACAGAAACAAGTTTGCTTGAAGACCGACGTTTTATTTCGCAAAACCTGTTTCGGTGCCATGATGATAGTAGTTCCCAAACATCTCAGGCAGGAGTTTATGTGAGAGGCACGTGATCATTTTCTTTGGGACATGGTGGAGCCGGCAGCGGTGGCCGAGGGGACTGAGGCGCTCCAGTCACGGTCTGCACGGCCACTACGGTCGGAGGTTCGAATCCCCCCACGGGCATGGATATTTGTGTCGTCCTTAGGATTAGCTAGTTCATAAGTAGTTTGTAAGTTTAGGGACTGATGACCCCGTAGTTAAGTCCCATAGACTCCACAAACATTTGAACATTTGACATGGTGGACATAGAGCTACAGAAAGGCGCGTAGCAGAAAGATTTTGGTGTCAAACGAGGAAGTAAGATGTAGCCCAGTATATGTGGAATTGCAAATGTGCACACGACGAGCATTTTTGGCGTTAATTATCCATGTTAAAGTCTTCCTGACAAACAGGCTAGTGCAGTGTATGGGGCGCTGGTCAGCAATCGAATACTTAAATTTGGCCTACAGGAAGCCATTGTTACAGACTAAGGATCGAATTTCAAGAGTGTTGTCAATTGCTAAACGTGTGAAAATTGTACACGACAGCATACCACCTACAGGCTAATGGGTGGTCAGAGAGAGTATGATGAACCAGTGGCGAATATACCATACAGTTTCGGGAAGGCGGGAGGTGGGCAAGAGTAAAAATTTTGCGGCAATTTACCTCAAACTGATACCTACAAATAAAACGTTTCTGGGTGTTCCTATCCATTCTATGTTATGGCGTTCTCAGGAGAGGCGTAGCTCCTTATGCTTTTATCAAGTTACAACGCTAAGACACGTAAGCAACAGGCTTACCACCCAAGAAATGATGTATGGAAAGAAGATGCTATCACTTTTTGATGTGCTTAAGCGAACGCCAGAAAGACAAGAGAGACTGTAAATAAGTTCGGAAGAATAATGAAAAATATTTGGAGGAAGGTACACCAAACATCAAAAAACATTAGGGAACGTAAACGCGAATTTCAGAATTTCAGAGGAGGACGACCACAAAAGCGCAGAACGTGCGTACAAATCCTTACAGTTTGTGACATAAGTGTAAATCTCACGGCATTTGTGACAGGGAGAGGCAAATTGGAATCCCTGTATAGTGCACATCATGTAGTATATAGGAGTATTGTTTCTTTCTTTACTCTTTTTTGTTTATATGCTCTAGAGGTTAGGTGTATAATAAAATTCTCATTTATTATTTATTACTTTTTCTTCTTTGAGCAGTTACATGACCACTGGCTATATGTAGTGCAACGACCAACTGATATTTTTGCTCACAGGGAAACCTACCCAAGTGTCACTCTCCGATTTTTATGAAATTTGGTTATGTTATAATACATGTAAAACTATGGGGCACGTACTCCGCCAGCATCCGTTACACTCCTTTCATGTTGTCTCGGACAGTGATTGTGGACGGTCAACCCGAATGTTGTTCATCTTGACCCCTTCCTTTCGACCTCTAAGGTATTTAAACCACTCACTCACTCACTTATTACTCACTGCTTCAACACCATACACTTACACTAACATCCCATGGGTGTTCGTCGCCGTTGCCTAATTTGAAACAAAACTTGATGTTATCATTGTGTTACTCCATTGCTCCATTTTGCGCTCCATGTTGCAATGACACGTGTTCTCACACTGACCCTGGGTCGCAGCGTGTACCACCGCTTCACTGCACTGCTTTGCATGATGAGGGACGGTTGCTGACATGTCCGGCGTTGCCCGGGTGTTTATTTATCCTACTCTCCTGTAGTCCACATCTCCTCCCCCCCCCCCCCCACTCTCGCCATCCACCTCTTTCTCTCCCATCACTCTGTTCGTTGCTGTGGTGTCGCACAAGTACAAAGTGCGCGCCACCTACTTTCGCCGCGCGCCGCCATGCACGCACGGCGCGGCGTTCTCACGACGACAGCCACGAGCGCCCTCTGCGACAACGCCGCTCGTGGCCACCACTGAAGGACATCGGTCACTTCGGACTGAGATAGCAACGAGTTAGGACCTTCGTAATCCGATAGGCACGAGTGAAGACTTTGCTATTGTACAGGCACTAGGCAGGCCTCTAACAACTACGTATCAACATTCTGCAGTACTATGTAAAAGTTAAGTATTGTTACATTCTGTGCAATATATCTCTTTCTAATTTACTCGAGTGTTTATAGTTTCTGGCTGCTCCCCTCCGTACCTGCACCAGTGTGTCGGTCTCGTTCCACTCGGCCACCGACACCTACGACGAGGCTGGGACACAAAAGCGGCGACGAAGTTGGGACACAAAAGTGGCGACGAGGAGTGATAGAACCTTGGACCAGCCCGCTTGCAGCAGCCAGACAGCAGCAGTCGGAGCACGCAAAAATTGCTCCCGCCCACCCACCCTTATTATAAGATTTTTGGGGGAACATATTTTGTTACGTGTTTTGTGGACTTTTTTGTTGCAGAGCGAGTCCTCTTTCATATTGCATTTGTGTTTTGTTATAAGTTACTTGTATACGCGGCGCCTAATCGGTCAGCATGGCCACTACCCCGAACCCAAACTTAATGGAAATTATTCAGTTACAGACGGCGCAAATCACCCAACTGCTCCAGGCCGTGTCGCAGTTGACGACACAGGCTGCTCACCAACAACAACAGTCGTCACATCAGCAGCCCACACCTGCCGCCGCACCGCTTCCGACGTTCCGCCAGTACAACGAACGTGAGGAAGAATGGAGCGACTATTTCGCACAGTTTCAAGAACTCGTCGCGGCTCATCAAATTACAGGTCAGAGAGTGAAGAACCTTTTCTTATCGATTGTGGGCCCCCAGACTTTCGTACTATTGCAAAAACTTTTCCCTCTCGCATCTCCTCGTGATGTAGACTTTGAACAAATTGTAGATGCACTGAATGCTCATTATGAGAGAAAAGTTCTTGTAGCCGCTGCACGATACCGATTTTTCAGACTTAAAAAATTACCGCAGCAGTCACACCAAGAATGGATCACGGAATTGAAGGGCTTAACCCGCCAATGTAAATTTACTTGCTCTTGTGGACTTTCGTATAGTGACGTGATGTTGAGGGATGCGATTACGCAGAATATTCAGGACCCCAGAATTAGAGCAGCAATTCTGAAACAGTCTGACCCCTCCTTAGACAGTGTACTGCAGCTTATAGAAGCGCATGATACTTTTGATTTAGCAGACGTAGAAATGCAAAGCCACAGTGTAAATTCAGTGCGCCGCAACGGACGCTTTCCTAGCCGTAGTTCTCAGTATAGCACTAGTGATTCTTATTTTTCTACTGGCCGTGCTGAACAGACAGTGAACAGTAGCCAGAGTAAAAGTGTGACACAAAGATCGCCCCGTCGTGTTAGAAACAGTGATTTGAATAACGGGCGCCAACGCTCATTTCAGAAAAATGTACGTAAGTCTTGCCCCCAGTGTGTGTCTCGCCACAAGCGTGCTCATTGCCCTAGTCGCAACGCAACCTGTTATCAATGTGGCAAATCGGGACATGTGCAGTCTGTGTGTATGCAAGTTAAAAACTCAAAGAACGGTGCCGTTATGAATAGTGCTTCGCACAGTGCGAGAACGGTTCATACTGTAAATGTCATACACGCTGTGGATTTGGGCAGTGTTTCTCTTGATCCAACAGTGCAAAACAATTTTTGTGCGCCTATGGCAAAACTATATAGTGCACCACGTAGCAAGCGCCGACGAGCGCGTAAAACAGTGCAACAGAAAAGGGTTCGGGACAAGCAAAATGACTATGAACAGTGCATTCCTGTAGTGAAAATAGTGCCTTCTGCAACTGCTCCTTGTAATAGTGCCCAGTACTGTGTAGCTAGTGACAGTAGAATTGGTGTAGCTACTCAAAGTAATTTTAGTGCAGTAGCCTCGCATTGCGCGGACGCCGATCCGGCGGTAGTGTCATCTAGTGACAGTGTGGTTAATCCGCTGTGTGCCGAGTATGCGCCGCTTCCTACCGCACGCAACCCGCGCAAGCGCAGAAAACAATATGTATTAGACGTTGCCCACATTCGCGCACCGGTCGTGCGCCAGAAGCACAAGCTGTTTGTTACTCTCTCTATAGAAAATGAGACTGTGCAATTTCAGCTTGATACTGGTTCCGCTGTTACATTAATTAATAAAGATACTTATGAACTTCTGGGTTCGCCAAAATTGTCGCCGTCACAGCAAGTGTTAACAGCTTATACAGGTGAAAATATTCCCGTGCTAGGAACGTGTAGCCTGCCTGCCTCCTTTCAAGGTGTCACGAAAACAGTTGCTTTTGTTGTTCTTCAGGCCAAATCGACGCAGAACATTTTTGGACTAGATGCATTTGATTTGTTTGGCTTATCAATTCAAAGAGATGTTCTTCAAATTTCGTCAATAGTGCCTCAGGATAAAATCAATGCATTGTGTGACAAATATAGTGACTTGTTTTCGCCGGAACTAGGTTGTGCAAAAGACTTCGTGGCACATGTAACTTTAAAAGAATCTGCAGTTCCAAAATTTCGTAAAGCTAGACCAGTGCCTATCGCCTTGCGTGATACAGTTGCCGAAGAACTTAAACGTTGGCAAGATAGTGGGGTGATTTCTCCTGTTTCTGCGAGTCAGTGGGCCTCGCCTATAGTAATTATACCCAAGCCGTCAGGAAAACTTCGTCTCTGTGCGGACTTCAAATCAACAGTGAACAGTCAAACAATTGTCGACACTTATCCCCTGCCCAGACCTGACGAACTAATGGACAAATTAGGACAGTCTCGCTTCTTTTCCAAGATTGATTTAGCAGAGGCATACTTACAGATTCCACTTGATGACGAGTCACAAAAGTTTTTCGTCATTAATACTCACATGGGCCTTTTTCAATTTCAACGCCTACCCTTTGGCAGTTCTTCCGCTCCCGCTATTTTTCAGCGTTTTTTGGAACAGCTGACAGTTTCTGTACCGTGTTGTTCGAACTATTTAGATGATATTGTGGTATCCGGTCGTACAGTTGAAGAACATTTAGCAAACCTGGAGTGCCTTTTCCAAGTTTTGACTGCAGCAGGTCTACGTTGCAATAAAGCAAAGTGTTCGTTTTTTCAAACTGAAATAGAGTACCTAGGCCATGTGATTAATGCCCAAGGAATTCATCCCTTACAGTCACATCTTAGAGCAATCAAAGACTTGCCTCCTCCTAAGAATGTGCACGAATTGCAAGCAGTAATGGGGAAGCTTAACTATTATTTCAGGTTTATTCCCAATGCCTCTCAGATTGCAGCTCCACTGCATCACTTACGTAGGAAGAATGTTCCTTTTGTATGGTCCAAAGATTGTCAGGTTGCCTTTGACAAATTAAAGTCTGCACTACTCAGTGATGCATGTTTGATTCCCTTTGACCCACAGAAGCCTGTAGTGTTAGCAGTTGACGCCTCGTCGTACGGTCTGGGTGTTGTTCTGTCGCATCGTATTGGTTCTTACGATCGTCCTATTGCCTTTGCATCCAAGCTACTGACGCCAACGCAACAGAATTACAGTCAGATAGAAAAGGAGGCCTTAGCAATCATTTACGGCGTCACAAAGTTTCATCATTATCTGTATGGCAGAAAATTCTATTTGTTGACAGACCACAAGCCTCTCACGTCGTTGTTCTCACCCACAAAGTCAATTCCGCCACGTACGGCACAAAAGCTTCAGAGATGGTCCTTGATATTGTCTAATTATCAGTATGAGATTTTGTACCGACCTACCACTAAACACGCCAACGCGGACACACTTTCCCGACTTCCGGTTGGCCAGGATGTTTCGTTTGATTCTTCAGAAATGGCATGTTGTCAGATAGACTCCAGAGATGCTTCCGCTGTCGCAGACTTTCCTTTGAACTCTCGTCGGGTTGCACAGGAAACAGCTGCGGATGCAGACCTAAGTGTGGTAGCACGTTTTGTTCGCTCAGGGTGGCCTGCCAGAGCCAAAGACATTGATCGGCCTCTGGTTCGACGTTATTTTGCACAACGTCATGCATTATCTTTAAGTCAGGGTGTACTGTTGTTGCATACCGACAACGACCAAGCAAGAGTGATTGTTCCTCGTTCCCTGCAACGAGAAGTGTTACGCCTCCTGCATCAAGGACATTGGGGTATTGTTAGGACAAAGCAATTGGCCAGACGTCATTGTACCTGGGTTGGTATGGACGCTCAGATAGAGAGCATGACGTCACAGTGCACTGTTTGTGCGGAGCATCAGGCAGCTCCTCCGCAACGTTTCTCAGACTGGCCACGCCCCAAGGGACCATGGCAACGTTTACATATTGACTTTGCCGGACCTTTCTGGAATACGCGCTGGTTAATTGTTGTGGACGCTTTCAGCAAGTTTCCTTTTGTGATTGCCATGAACTCAACGACGGCGTCTAGTACAATCAGTGCCTTAACATCAGTGTTTTGCATCGAAGGCTTGCCTGAAACTATAGTCAGTGACAATGGACCTCAGTTTGTTAGTGCGGAATTTCAACAGTTTTGTCGTGTGAATGGCATTCAGCATATCACCACCGCACCTTTTCACCCTCAGTCCAATGGTGAAGCAGAACGTTTCGTTCGAACATTCAAGTCTCACATGGAGAAGATGAAAGGTCAGCACTCCAGGCAGCAAGCTCTTCAAATTTTCCTGTCTACGTATCGGTGCATGCCACGTGACGGCCCGTCTCCTGCCGAGCTGCTACACGGCCGCCGTCACCGCACTCTCCTTCACCTGCTGCAGCCTCCCACGCACCGAGTCGGTTCGTATGGCGCTACGCGTTTTCAGGTTTCCACGCCGGTGCTGTACAGGGTGTTTGCTGGAAACAAGAAGACATGGTTGCCGGGCACCATTCAGCGCGTGCTTGGTCGCAATATGTTTATTGTACGTTCTTCCACAGGGTCGGAGCTGCGGCGCCACGCAAACCAATTGCGCCTGCACAGGCCGCGCGATCCTGTCTCCGGTTTCTTGATTCCAGACCCAGTTCACCGCCAGGGAGCACAGCCACATCGTTCGTCCCCGGACTACGAGATCCCTATGGACGTCGACGTACATCCGACGCAGTCGTCGCCGCCGCTGTCGCCGCCGCAGATGACAGCGTCACCGAGAGGGACTCCGGGACCGTGCGGGCCCCCCCAGCTTGGGCCACGCACCTCAGAAGAAGATGACCTGCTCCCTCTGGGCGGGGGCGGGCGCCCTTCCCCAGGTTTCGGCGGGTTCCCTGGAGGATCGCAAGGCGGATGCCGGGGCGCGGACGGCGTCTCGATCCCGGCCTCAGCTACGACGCCCGTCCCACCAGTAACGCCCCCGCCCAGGCCCTCCTCCCAGTGCCGTCGCCGTGGCCCTCAGCCCTACGCCACGACGGCGCGGCGGTTTGGGGGGGAGGGGTGTGGTGTCGCACAAGTACAAAGTGCGCGCCACCTACTTTCGCCGCGCGCCGCCATGCACGCACGGCGCGGCGTTCTCACGACGACAGCCACGAGCGCCCTCTGCGACAACGCCGCTCGTGGCCACCACTGAAGGACATCGGTCACTTCGGACTGAGATAGCAACGAGTTAGGACCTTCGTAATCCGATAGGCACGAGTGAAGACTTTGCTATTGTACAGGCACTAGGCAGGCCTCTAACAACTACGTATCAACATTCTGCAGTACTATGTAAAAGTTAAGTATTGTTACATTCTGTGCAATATATCTCTTTCTAATTTACTCGAGTGTTTATAGTTTCTGGCTGCTCCCCTCCGTACCTGCACCAGTGTGTCGGTCTCGTTCCACTCGGCCACCGACACCTACGACGAGGCTGGGACACAAAAGCGGCGACGAAGTTGGGACACAAAAGTTTCCACCTTTCCTTTTCTCGGCAAAATTTTCTGCAAGGTACCCTCTGTCCTGTACCGTACAAACATTTACGTATCCAGTGACCTTCCTCTTGGTTTAAAGGTTATGTGTGCAAAAATTCATAAAGATTGGAGCAAAACTATGCATTTTGTAAAATTAAGTTAAGTACCCTCCACCATGCACCGAACGAAATTTTATACAGTGATAATCCTATTGTAAAATTGCATCAATATCGGAACAAAACTATAATTCCTATCCAATAGAAACGCAGGGTCACAGAAAAACGCACTTTGTTGTTCTCAAACATTCCAGTATTATTTTATACAACCCTTGTTCTGAGAATAACGAAAACAACAAAAAAGGATCTGTGAAATCGGTCGAGCCGTTCTGATGTTATGACGTGACCAAGGTATTTAGGGATCCATTTTTAAGTTGCAAAGTACGATCCCCTATGCACCGTATAAAACGGTGACCTTCTTCTTGTTTTGAGGGTCACGCGTGTGAAACGGCGTGAAGATCGGAATGAAACTGTAGATTTTGTGAGTCTGTAGGAGTAGTATGCTCCGCCATGCACTTATCACTAAATACTTTCTTAGTTGACGTTTTATACCTATAAACTATATTCCCGCAAAATTTCAGCTTCGTAGGTGAAATAGTTTTCGTGTTTAGTCAGTGAATTAGTGAGTGTTCTTTCGCTTTGATATAGATAGAGATTAAGAAAAAGATTGCTTAATTTTGGATGCAAGAGAATTATGAGAGACTTGCAGAGAAAAATAAATAGTAACATGCAAATCTGTAATGCTAATTTTATTTCATATTGTTGCGACAGTTTTACGGCATCAACAGCGAAACTGTTGTCAGTTACAAAACGCTTCATAGACGTCCAAAATTACATGCAAACTTTGTTGCAGCAAGTCCCTAACTAAACCCATTTTGTAATAATTGACGCATAAATCGGGGTATTCTCACGCGGTCGCCTCTTACTATTTATGACGTCATATCTCCTGAGCTACGTATCTGCTCTTTTGTTTTTGGGTCAGGAACCTTCGTGGGCGTAAGGTGAACGGTTCACCAAAGTCAGAAAATATATATATATATATATATATATATATAGACGGGTGACATTGATGGGAATGCATTATTTGTATAAATCTGTAATTTAGAAAAATCATGTTTAGTAGGCTTGTGGTTAGGGCTCATAGTGGGCTGACCAGCTCTTGTATTTGTAAGGTGGAAACGGCTGACTACGGCTGACCCGAGTGGCTTGGAAAAGCCGTGACGTCAGCGGAATTCTCTGAGCAGCCAGAGAGGTGACAGTGTATTGTATATGATAAAGTTAAATTTAAGAATAAAACATAATTGAGACGGAGAAGTGTGGCACAGTTTCTGAAAGGGTTTCGTATGAGACTTTTGGTGACGCACAGAATCCATCCTAAAAAGTACATGTAAAATGTTTTAATAGAATTAAAATACGACAATTTAATAATTAGTTAAAAATTCATAACTTTTAAACCATTTAAAATACAGAGGTGGCCGAGGGCTCATAAAGGTCTCATATTCGACGTAAGATAAATATTCATCACAGGAAACCTAATTCACTAATACGATCGTATAAATTTGTTAATCACATAAAGTACAAGATAGATGCACGACCAGCATGGCAGTATTTTGTTCACATGTGTCATAATACAAATGATCATACCACAAATCACATTGTAATTCTTCATGCTTTCCCGGCGAGATCTTGACATTTTGGATAAACGGGATTACTGCCGGATGTATGCGTCGTTCTGGCACAATATTTCGGCCGCGTAACTCGCTGCCTTCTTCAGGTGCTACCTGAGACTGCCGTTTTTGGAGGACCTGGTCCAGTATTTATGCCCAGCAGACGCTAGGCGCTCTGTCTGCGGTCCGCGCCCAGCTGGTGCTGCTTGTCGGGTGTTGTCTCTTCCCTGGCGTTCCGTCGGACGTCCGCGCCCCAATCGGCCGCCATCTGTGGCAGCGGCAACTCTCTGAGGCCCCTCCCACGTTGGGTGCTCCCTCCGCGGTCCGCGCCCGTCTGGCGCTGCTCCTGAGGTGTTGTGGCTTCCCTTGTGCCCCAACGGACGTCCGCGCCCATCTTGTCCACCATCTGTGGTCGGTGCAGCTGTCTGAGGCCCTTCTGGCGTCAGGCGCTCTGATCTTGGTCCGTGCCCGCCCCGCGCCTCTCCTGAGATATTGTCGCTGCGCAGATGCTCCAACGGACGTGCGCGCCCGCCTCGGCCGACATCTGCTGCTATAACAGCTGTTTGAGGCCCCTCCTGTATTGGGCGCTCCATTTGCGGTCCGCGCCCGCATGGCGCTTCCTCTGAGGTGTTGAAACCTCCCTGCTGTTTCGACGGACGTCCGCGCCCAGCTCGTCCACCATCTGTGGTCAGGGCAGCAGTCTGAGGCCTGCCTGGCGTCAGGTGCTCTGTTCTTAGTCCGCGCCCACCTCTTGCTGCTCCTGAGATGCTGCCTACATGCTCCAATGGACGTCCGCGCCCGTCTTGGCCGACATCTGCTGCTATGGCAGCTGTTGAGGCCTGTCCGGTGTCAGGCGCTCCATACTCGGTTCGCGCCCGCTTAGCGCCACTTCTGAGTTGTTTCTACTTCTTGTGGAGTTATTTGGTCCCTTCCGCTGGGCCTTAACAAGTTCCAGAGCCGGACTCCACGCTGTGCTTAGCTGGTAACCGCTATCTCGGTTTATTAGGTTGTCAGTGACCTTTATTTCGATGGCCTCCTTTATGATGATGTCCCAGAATCTTGGGGTCTGTGTCACAATTTTGGTTTTGTCGTAGTCCATTGTGTGGCCATACTCTAGACAGTGCTCTGCTATGGCTGACTTGGTTGCCTGTCCGAGTCTGGTGCACCTCTAGTGTTCTTTGCACCTTATATTCACCGTCCTGATTGTCTGGCCGATGTATGACATCCCACACTGGCACGGGATGCTGTAAATGCCTGGTTTACGTAGCCCCAGGTCATCTTTCACACTTCCCAGAATTGTCCCAATTTTGGCAGGTGGGCAGAATATGCTCTTAATGTCATACTTCATATTCTGCCCTCCACAAGAAGTAGAAACAACTCAGAAGTGGCGCTAAGCGGGCGCGAACCGAGTATGGAGCGCCTGACACCGGACAGGCCTCAACAGCTGCCATAGCAGCAGATGTCGGCCAAGACGGGCGCGGACGTCCATTGGAGCATGTAGGCAGCATCTCAGGAGCAGCAAGAGGTGGGCGCGGACCAAGAACAGAGCACCTGACGCCAGGCAGGCCTCAGACAGCTGCCCTGACCACAGATGGTGGACGAGCTGGGCGCGGACGTCCGTCGAAACAGCAGGGAGGTTTCAACACCTCAGAGGAAGCGCCATGCGGGCGCGGACCGCAAATGGAGCGCCCAATACAGGAGGGGCCTCAAACAGCTGTTATAGCAGCAGATGTCGGCCGAGGCGGGCGCGCACGTCCGTTGGAGCATCTGCGCAGCGACAATATCTCAGGAGAGGCGCGGGGCGGGCACGGACCAAGATCAGAGCGCCTGACGCCAGAAGGGCCTCAGACAGCTGCACCGACCACAGATGGTGGACAAGATGGGCGCGGACGTCCGTTGGGGCACAAGGGAAGCCACAACACCTCAGGAGCAGCGCCAGACGGGCGCGGACCGCGGAGGGAGCACCCAACGTGGGAGGGGCCTCAGAGAGTTGCCGCTGCCACAGATGGCGGCCGATTGGGGCGCGGACGTCCGACGGAACGCCAGGGAAGAGACAACACCCGACAAGCAGCACCAGCTGGGCGCGGACCGCAGACAGAGCGCCTAGCGTCTGCTGGGCATAAATACTGGACCAGGTCCTCCAAAAACGGCAGTCTCAGGTAGCACCTGAAGAAGGCAGCGAGTTACGCGGCCGAAATATTGTGCCAGAACGACGCATACATCTGGCAGTAATCCCGTTTATCCAAAATGTCACAAATCACATTGTTCAAATATACTTATGCATATTTGCTTTTTTAAATAATGAATTTGTATATAATAGTCCATAATTGGTTAATTTGGAATTGTATGCCAACAGGATTGTTTATTGTAAAGAGCAGGCCAAAAAATGTGAATAACATGTTTCATACAGATTTTTGCTACAGGGTTTATCGCATAAATAAGTTTAAAAGAGGAAAACAATACTGCAAATGGCGGGAGAGTCGATATTGATATCTCAATCGCTTCTTAGGATAAGTGAAATGTTAATTACTATGATCAGCTTCATATTTATTTGTGCTTAGTATAAGTGTTTGGAGATGTATATGAATGAATGTACAGTTTACTTGGCAAAGCGTTGTACGTTGGCGAGGGGTGGTAATTGGGGATTTTGATGACGTCTGGGTTCTTTGGAGAACCATTATAAAGGCTGGGCGGTAGGCCAAGGCAGGGCGGTGTGTGTTTGTCTAGTATCGCAGCGGCGAAGCTATGCCGGTCTGTGCCGCGACTTTAGGAAAGTGAGACTTTAAAAGTTTTCAGAGTTCAGAAAGTGCAGTGGAGCTTAGAAGAATTAACGATTGTGATTTGAAAGGTTTCTTCTTGAGATTCCCAGTGCTACGTTGAACTTAAAGATTGCGGCGTGTGAAGTTTAGGCATAGTAACTAAGATTTATTTATATGGATCAGAGCAGTTATACCAAGTTATTGGGAAACTAGTTGGAAGTGTTACCTGAGTTTCATAAACGTTCATTGATTCCACTGAATTTTGCAGATATCTGTTCAAGGACATTGTTTTTGTCAAAGGAACTGTGGTTCGAGTGAATCTAAAGACAAAGTAGTCGTGGTCAGCCACATGCTAGTGGAACGGTTTCACGCAATAAACAGTAGCCTGGTAGGCTAATTCGAAATATTTTCGGCAAAGTAAATTTTGTCTGGGGGCTCATGAGCTATGTTAGATACCCCAACGTACAGTGCTATGAGCAGTGACATTGTTTTGATCTGATAAATAAACATACTATGTGAAAGTTTAAACTAAAGTGTTGTGAAGATTATTTCTATGTAATGCACCCTTTCTTCACATTTTATTGATGTTTTATTAACCACATGCAGGTGGGGACTACCGACGAATTTTTATCATCCCCTAGACGGAGCAGAACTTATTGTGCCAGTGAACTTGTGTTAGATTCTCCACAGACAGCCCTTTGCAGCTCCGTAATCTCTACTTGGACCCCAGCCTGCTCTATGTTGCGTGCCGGAAGCGGTTCCAGAAGGCAGCAACACACTACTTAACAAGACACGCGATATGGACGGAACGAGACGGCCTTACCGAAACCGTTTCCTGTGAGTGGACAGCTAAACATCAGCCGAAACTGGGTGGCGATGACAGATGGCGTAGGCTCGAATCATGGCTCGTAGACTCCTCACCACTTCACTGATGGGCCGAACAGCAAGCCCAGCAAGTACAGAGAGGAAACGCAACCATGCGGAGATGGAGAATCCGGCTGGGTCCGGCGTCTCCACGGACAGTGTCATGGAAGACGGCGTCCTGTATAAGGCACAGCCGAGACATCACGTCATATCTTACAGCAGATGCCGAGCTAGCGCTACTAGGTCCAGCGCTGTCAATAGTGCGTCACAAAACAAGTGACCCATGAAACCAGAAGGTTCAATAGAAGTAAATGCATTTGGAATACTGTCACATTTCTGCCTGTGAACCTGACTCGAGACTCAACCATAGCCCTACAACCAGTGAAAATGATTCCGTTATTCGTAAAAGTAAAAACTACAGTACTGGCCATTAATACTGCTACTCCAAGAAGAAATGCAGATGATAAACGGGTATTCATTGGACAAATATATTATACTAGAACTGACATGTGATTTCATTTCCACGCAATTTTCATCCATAGATCCTGAGAAATCAGTACCCAGAACAACCCTCTCTGGCCGTAATAACGGCTTGATACGCCTGGGTATTGAGTCAAACAGAGCTTGGATGGCGTTTACAGGTACAGATGCACATACAGCTTCAACACGATACCACAGTTCATCAAGAGTAGTGACTGGCCTATTGTGACGAGCCAGTTGCTCGACCACCATTGACCAGACGTTTTCAATTGGTGAGACATCTTCAGAATGTGCTGACCAAGGCAGCATTCGAACATTTTACGTATACAGAAAGGCCCGTACAGGACCTGATTTATCCTGCTGAAATGTAGGGTTTCGCAAGGATCGAATTAAGGGTAGAGCCACGGGTCGTAACACATTCTTAAATGTAACGGCCACTGTTCAAAGTGTCGTCGATGCGAACAAGAGGTGACCGAGTCGTGCAACCCCATACCATCACGCTGGATACAGATCTTTGCCTTTCGCGGACAGGCGCTCTATAGTCTGAGCTATCCTGGTACATTTCACGGCGGTCCCTGCCAGTACCTCGCCTCCTACTTTCCAAACTTCACAGAAGTTCTCCTGCGAAACTTCGCAGGACTACCACACCTGGAAGAAAGGATATAGTGGAGACATGGCTTTGCAACAGCCTAAGGGATGCTTCCAGCGGATTGTGCTCTGCAGCGGAGCGTGCGCTGATATGAAACTTCCTGACATTAAAACTGTGTGCCGGAACCGGGATTTGAACGTGAGAATCATACCTTAGGCTGTTGCTAAGCCATGTCTCTACCATATCATTTCTTCCAGGAGAGCGATTCCTGCAAGGTTTCGCAACAGAACATCTGTGAAGTTTGGAAAGTAGGAGGCGAGGTACTGGTAGAAGTAAAGTTGTGAGGACGGACCACAGTGAAACGTGCCAGGATAGCTCAGACGATAGAGCGCTTGTCCGCGAATGGCAGAGGTTCCAGGCTCGAATCCCGGCTCCGGGAAACAATTTCAATGTCAGGAAGTTTCATATCAGCACACACTCTGCTGCAAAACAAAAAATTTTCAACTGGTACCATGTTGTGATGTGGTCGATTACTTCAGTCAATATTTATTTTAACTCGACAGAAACCATATATCATTGTAACAAGATGTGGGAGACACTTTTTTATGATGTGACATGCCAACAATAATGTTGCTAAACAAATTGAGTTTTACTAGGTTTCCTCTGAGATGCGGCATATTATGTAAATGACAGAGCTGATGACAGCAGTATAATCTGCTGCAACCGCTCATCATAACTGAAAGATAATTACGGCCTTTTTATCCATAACAAAATTTGTTTCAATGGACATGTTACACAGCAGCTGGTGAAATTAACTGTTATAGCTTTTTCTGTCTTGAACTAACTGCAGTTAATAAGAGTTTCAAACAGATACGTTTCGCTTTCTGTTTATAAAGCATAATGTATGGTCCTGTATATATTACTACACACATTTGTACGTTCTTTTTTAATATATAAATATATTTGAAACCGTAACTGAACGATCGCCTTCTCGGCGTGTTGTGGAAGAACCGGACCACAAGATAAAACATAAATCCTCCAACTTCATTCACAGATACACTTTCCAATTCTTAAATATTTATTTAACATCAGAGCCTTTACAGTCAGTCTCACAACATGGAACTTCTCGTTCCCACCCTTGCCCAAAGTCCTTCCCTCTCCACTCCAGTCCTCACCCAGTATCTAGATGCTTGTGGGAATCGTCAGTGATAGTGATCATGGGTTTTTTGGTTGTGTTTGAGAGATTGTTTGAATACCTGTGTTTCGTTTTATGATGAAGGCCGTGTCCAAAAATTTAAGATATGTAAATGCGATTGTCTATTTTACATGTCTGTCTCCGCCTTAGCGATCGCATATAAAGTGAGTTATTATTTATCCTCTATTATTGATATTCGAACACGGATTTTCCATCGTAAAATTTATGTTATATAAATCACATATACCAAAGCAGATGCCCTATTAAGACTTGTATTTACGAAACATCCAAAAATACATAAAAGCTTCTGACAATGTTTTTCGTGTACCTAGCATCTACTACTGGATTGCCTCACATTCCTTTGCTGCACTGGTTGGCACACAGAAAGCTAGCATCAGATTCCATGTAAGTTAATTAAAGCAAATTACGAAATTCAAAATCAGATGGGTAACCTCATTCTGAAACAGAAGGTAGGCGTTTTAAACAAATATAAAGTAGGTGGCCTCTGACTACGACCAACATAATCCACGATGTTCCGTAAAGAGAAGTAAACTAATACCAAATTTCCTGAAGTAGTTGCCACATAATATCTAATATTAAACCAGTAATGAATAAACTCTGGACCTATTGGAAAATGCGATGCTGTAGAAGCCACAACAAAAGCATAAGATACTCTGCCTCAGGCAACAGGCACAAAACTCCGATTATTAAATTATCAAAACTATTGACGAGCGGCCGGGAGTAGTGCCGACAATTTCAGATACAGATAAGCTACACGGCTTTGATTGACGGGCACAAATCAAGCAATCTAAATAAACTTAGATTTCTAACAGCACAAATTATATAGTATTATCCACTAAATTTACTGTTGAAGTTCCACTGCTTAGACGATGGTCACAAATCTCTCGATAATTAAATAGAAAATAAATAAATAAATAAACAGGCTGTTCATTATAGTGCCACAGAAAATCGAAAGAAACTTAATAAACTCAAATACTTACTGCCTAACAGCATGTAGTCGTAACCACATAATTTGAAAATCACAGGTTACAAAGCTTCAAAACACGACTATAGATTAGCTTGAATAAGCTTGAAAATTATTACGAAAGAAAATAACTAAAATAGCTAGTAAGAAACAGGTAGTAACGACCACAAAACATCAGAACAGGATACACGTGCGCGCGGGAATGACGGCGCGATCAGGGGCACCATGCCTTAGATTGCGCGGACAATCCCGTCGGAGGTTCGAGTCCCCCCTCGGGAATGAGTATGTGTGTTTTCCTATGTATAAATTAATTTAATTATTAAGTCTAGGGATCAATTAACTTAGCAGTTTCGTCCCTTAGAATCACAAATATATTTATTTCTTTTTAAGATATAGGGCTTAAGTAACGACCACAGAATTTTTAAGAAGTCAGAATAAGCTAGATGTATTAGCATATAAAACGTAGTGTAGCCGTGAAATTTCAAGGCTTAAATTACACGGGCGCGAAAAACTGTAGCCAAACATCCAATGATAAAACAGCCAACAATTAAAAAAAATAAGACGTTTTAGCTCGTCGGGCGATATGAAATTACAAATAATTACATAACGTTTTCGTTCCCATGATGGAACATCACAGTGCAGATTGTAATTCATGATAACTCATGTACTCTGCATGAAACATTTATGCTGAGTACATGAGTCACCTTGACTTATAATCTACACTGGTGATGTTCCATCATGGGAACGAAAACGATATGTGATTTTCTGTAATTTCATATCGCCCGACAAGCTGAAACGTCTTATTTTTATAAAAATTGTTGGCTGTAAACCCGGCGTTGGCCGGTTGTTTATTTATACTACATTATCGTGGTCCACATCCCCTTCCTCCCTCTTTCTGCATTCACCTCTTTCTCTCCCATCTCTCTGTTCGCTTCCATCTTTACCTCTCTATAAGGTACCCTTTCTCATGTGCCATACAAACATTTATGTACCCAGTGATCTACCTCTGGTTTTGAAGGTCATGGGTGCAAAAATTCATAGAATTGGATCAGAACTATGCATTTTGTAAAATTCCGTAAGTTAACTACCCTCCACCACGCACGGAACGAAATTTTGTACAAACAGTGACATTCCTGTTGTTTTTAAGGTAGAGTGTGCTAAATTTCGTCAATATCGGACCAAAACTATAGATTTCGGGGCCAAAGAAAAAGAGGTTCACTTGAAACACGCACTTTGTTGTAGCTACTGAAATATTTCAGTTTTATTTCAGACAACTCTTGTTCTGAGAATAATGAAAAAAAAGCCTAAAACAAAAAATAAATAAATAAAAAAGGGTCTGTGAAATCGGTCGAGCCGTTCTCAAGTTATGTCGTGATCAAGGTATTTAGGGATCCATTTTTATGTTGCAAAGCACCCTCGCTCATGCACCGTATGAAACTTGACGTAGACTGTGACCTTCCTCTTGTTTTAAAGGTCAAGCTTGCGAATTTTCGTAAAGATCGGAACGAAACTACAGATTTCATGAGTCTGTAGGAGAAGTATGCACCGCCATGCAGCTATCTCAAAATACTTTATACCTATAAACTATATTACTGCCAATTTTCAGCTTCATGGGTGAAGTAGTTTGTGAAATTTCGTGTTTAATGAGTGAGTGAGTGAGTGTCCTTTCAGTTTTATATAGATAGAGATTAAGAAAACAGATTGCTTAATTTGGATGCAAAAGAATTAAGAGAGACTTGCAGACAAAAATAAACAGTAAAATGCTAACTTTAATCGATACAATTTGATGCCTGATGCAACAGTTTTACGGCAACTACAGCGAAACTGTTGTGAGCGGTAGAATACTTTTCGTTTCATCATTTTGTTGCGGTGGGGGGGGGGGGGGGGGGGGGGTCAGTTACAAAATGCTTCATAAACGTCCGAAATTACACGCAAACTTTGCTTGTTTATGACCTAATATCTCCTGAGCTATGTGTCGCTCTCTTTTGTTTCTGGGTCAGGAACTTCGTGGGCGTACGGTGATCAGTTCACCAAAGTTTTATTGCAATGGAATGAATGGTTTATGATCACATAGAGGACATACAGACAAACATTCATATATATATATATATATATATATATATATATATATATATATATATATATATATATATATATTGTCGTGGGCTGGCACAATCTCCAATATTGAATCAAATTACAAGCCAAAAATTTTGTAATTATCCGAGATAGTGGAGACGAAAATTCATTATTAGCAAATAGCATGCAGTATAATTTTAAAAATTCCAAATGGCGTCAACACACTTTAGAATTTGCTAGCAAATAGAACATAGTAAAAGCCACAACATTTCACAAGCGACGCCCAACACATATAAAAATAAATAAATGAAGCTGCCAACAACTTTACTACGTAGACGTAATGACGGAGAATGGACAGATTCGTGCAACTCTCGGACAGCACCATCTGACCTCCCGCGGCCGGCGGCATCGCAAACGGTGTACACTGGCGGCCAACTCCCGCAACCGCAAGTTGCCGACGGCGGTCTCTTCTGTGTCAACACACGCCTCGCCCTCCAGTCCCCCACTGCTCGTGTCCCCTCTGTCCACTCGACCAGAGTCTAACGCGGAGAGCCACCCAACTCTCAGGTAATTTCTAAAACTTGGCAACTGCAGCGCTGCCAAGCGTCTGACTTCTATAAACACAGTGCTTGTGTGTATTTGGAGGTGGAGCAGAAGATTCAAAATGCGGCCATAATTTGGATCTTTTGTAGCGCAGTAAACTGTATCAGCCATCGAAGGTATGTTCGGGAAATCTCTCATTTCGATTTGCAAAGGATGTCGAGAATTAAGAAACCAATATTACGAACAACAAGTGTTCATTAACGGTGGTTAGTTGTACTTTAATAATTTACTGACTTCGGAACTTCGGTTTTCAAAGAGAATCGCAAAAGCTAAACAACTACTTCATCATATTACTGAAGTATACATGTATTGTTTGAACGTTCCAATTGCAGTTAATCAAATAATTAGTAGAGACTGCGTAGACCCGGTGCACGCTTGACGCAGCACAGTCAGAGGAGAGGCAGAGGATAGGTGGCTATCCGTCTGTAAACCGTGCTTTCCAATGGGGCAGCGCACACTTAACGCAGCCGAGGCGCAGTAGAGGGCAGGCGTTTCCTCTGTCAGGCCTCTGTCCGGCTGTCCGAGGCGCACAGGTTTCTTGCACCTCTGTTCCACCTATGACGGAAAGTGAAATTTCAAGCCACCCGATATGCTTCGAAAAAATTGTTTTATGTAGACCAATATAAGCTACATCCTTCTCTGTATTTAGTTTCCCTTAACACCTTTACTTTTCGCGTTAAAAAATTAGCAACACTATTTTCGGATTTCTGCGTGTTCTGCGCTAACGCAGCTTCCTCAATCGACTTTTCAGAAACAATTTGGTAGAATTTTTTTAATTTGTATCAAAAAGTAACAGCATGATATTGAGTGGGTTTTCTTTTAGTTTTTGCCTATTGTTATAATAAGAACTGAACTACAATGCCTCGCGAATTTTGAAGAGTTTGTAGTGAAAGATGTAATCGCTGGCCAGTTTTCAAAACGTTCAAATGTTTGTATAGCTTATGGGACTTAACCACGGGGTCATCAGTCCTTAAACTTACAAACTACTTATGAACTAGCTAACACTAAGGACGGCAGTTTGATACCTGACAAGTAGCTAAGAAAATCATGATAGGTACACGCAGTGCATAGTATTAACGACGTTTACGAGAAGATGTGGCATCTAGTCCCCGAGAATGTAAAATTCGTGTCTAGTTCTGAATATATTAAATTTCCGTAATCAGCAAAAATAAGAAAATATACTTGTTCAATGTGAAAGTACCCACAGAGCACTCGAACATAATCACAATCAGTTCCTTAGGTAGTAATTGATTTCTGCTCTTAAAACTGTGCGGTTTGACAATGGCATTTTATTTGTGTCAGTAACAATATAGAACTTTGAAAACCAATTGAATGGAGTAGACAGTGCGTTGAAAGGAGCGTATAAGATGAACATTAACAAGAGTAAACAAAGGTAATGGAATGCAGTCTACGAAAATCAGGCATTCCTGAAGGAATTAGATTAGGTAACGAAACAATTAAGGTGTTAGATGAGTTTTGTTACTTTAAAATAAAATGACAGTCGTGGTGGTCGTACGAAATGGCCGCATGGTCTAAGGCGTCATCCTAGGGACTGGGCGGCCGTACCCGTCGGACGATCGCGTCCTCCGTCAGGCGTGGGTGTTTGTATTGTCCTTAGTTGAAAATAGTTTAAGCATAGCCGTAGGCTTCCGCGGCCATTGTCGCTTTCAATAAAGTTCTTTAGGGTGTTAGACCGCATCGTCATCGTGTAAAACCAACCGACGTTTCGGCCACTATTGCAAGATGCCTTCTTCGGGGTATTCGTCTGACACATGACCATAGCAGTTTGGTCCTACTGGTTTGCAAACATCTGAACATACTGACCGACGCAGTACAGAGGATATAAAATACGGAATGGCAATGAGAAGAAAAGCGTTTTTGAAATAGAGAAACTTGCTGACATCGAATATTTATTTAAGTAAAAGGAAGTCTTCTCTGAAGACATTTGTGTGGACTGTACGGAAGTGAAACATGGACGATACATAGTTCAGCCAGGAGGAGGATAGAGGCTTTTTTTAAATGTGGTGGTACAGAAGAATGCTGAAGATTGGGTGGCCAGATCGCGTAACTAACGAGAAGGTACTGAACAGAATAGTGCACAAAACTAATTTCTGGCATAGATTGACTAAAAGAAGGGATCGATTGGTAGAAAACATTCTTAGACATCAATAAATAGTTGCGGGGAAGTGTGTGAGGTAAAATCGCTGAGGGAGACTATGAGACGAATACAGTAAGCAGATTCAAACGGTTGTGGGCTCCCATTGATATGAGCAAATGAAGAGGTTTGGTCAGGACAGAGTAGGCTGCAGAACTGAATCACACCTGTCTCTGGACTGAAGACAACCACAACAACAACAACAACAACAACAACAACGAAACCTTTTCGGACGATACGATTACGACTCTGCTATATGAGCCGTATGTGTTATACTATACTGACATTTTGCTATTATAGACTGTCACTAAGAGAAGTTCTTATATTTATAACAGAAAATTCAGCACCATGTTTTGAGTCTAGTAAATAAGAAAACAACAACATTAAAATAGCAACTTCTCAGTTTGTATCACGCCATTCTTACTAGCTACTGGTCAACTGATCTGTATACTACCTGGATGTTGAACTTGATCTGTCTGAGCGCGCCAGCCACAGATGTTCATATTTCGTTTCTTGCCAAATTCAAATATGGCTACTATGAAGTACTACAAGGAAACGAAAAGAAAATACGTTTCGATTATGCTCCCATATCAGCCTACTGCATCACATATTTACCTAAATTCCAAAACAAGAGGTAAGTAAGCAATTCTTTGGCACGTAATAACTGATGGAAAATCGTTTGCCAAATTTAAACATGGCGGACAATGTGAAATCTTGTGTAAAACATATGAATGTGCAGGCACGCTGCAGTTTCTATAGAGATCACAGTACTGGCCGCTTGCAGCACTATCTTTGTTTGACCTGCACTTGTTTACCCTACACAGGTTCGCGACTGTCTTTGTTAGCCTTCCGGCCGCATCCTCTAGAACGCGGCACGTGACGTATAAAAATTTCGAGCACATTTTGTATTTATAAAGTTTGCATGTAATTAACTTATGGTGTTTACTTGTCTTACCTGCATGTTCTATTTCCTTCTAATATTTCTCCTTTCTTATTTCCTGAGGTTGATGTCGACAGGAAATGCGCTACGTATTGACTCTCGGTAAATTTTGCTTTTTGTAGCGATTTTTCTTCTTTCCCACTTATTTTCACTTTACTTCCGTTTTCAGTACATGTAGGCTACAATTATTGCGCTTAGGGGCGGTGAATTCAGTGAAACAGCACCTAGCGCCCCAGGGAAGCTTCAACAATCGTTTTGTTTCTAACAAAACTTGTACCTGGTGAGGTTATCTCTCATCTGTAGGTACTTATAGCATTTAAATATCCAAAATATACGTATGAGAATAGATGTGCAACTAAATGCATGCAGGTTATTACTGTAAACTGATCGGCATGGTACATGCTACTCAGAGAAGACTGGAGTTACGACAAGCCGCTGCTTCTGAGAGTGACTTAGGTGCCCTCTGTTCGTGTATTGTGTTGATGTCTGACGATCCTCGTCGAAGGGTGGTGCGTTACAAATTTGTAAAAGGTGATTTATTGAGAGGTGCCTTTTGAAGGGTATGTATTATGAAAATCTAAATGGGATATCTTTGATACTGAATGTCTGTTATCACATAGAGTTGGTTGCATTGCTCTGGCATGATTATCTGCCGCGACACTAAATAGTGAGTATGGCAAATGCTTGGGGAACACAAATGAAAATTTTCATTTGAAATGAATTAAATTAATAATGTCGCGTTGAAATGGAAACAGGTATGACTTCGAAGGGAATTGAACACGGCACTTATACTGAAAGCAGGTTTATTACGAACTTAACATACACGCAGCACTAACTGCATCTCGGTCAGAGTGCTCTGCTATTTATACATAGACAGAATGTATCAGAAATTAGAAGAACAGTTAACATAAGTAACAAGTAGAATTTAAAAGTGGGCATAAGAAAGATGTAGAAACTACTGGATTTGTTAATTACAAAGAAATAAATTTTGGCCATGGGCGGGATTGAACCGGTGACATTCAGCATCGCAGTCGGTGACGCTATCCCCTGCTCCACGCCGGCAGTCGGTGTACTTCGTCTCTCGCGGCAATGTTGCATGTTAAAAAACGTATAACATAGTCAAGAGAAAGGGTTACGATAGTGATATAAATATTTCTTAATTTTCTTTGTTGCCGCTTCAAATATTTTGGTCAATCTTGCTTCAAACAGACGATGAATCCGGGAGATATGTGTTAATCAATTGTTTGCGAATGTACAGTACGTGTCCATTTCGTTTTTTATTTGTTCTTTCTCTGATATTGTTTTAATAAGAGTTCGTATAACATTAATTTTAAATTAATTTAATACACTCAGTTTGTTTTGTTTCTAAAAACTGAAAAGGAAAGGGGCATAACAAATTAACAATTCTTGTTCAAACATATTTGAAGTCATGAACAGTCACCAAATTCATAATTTTGTTTTATTTCATTCTCCATGTATTTATTTTTTATAATAGTGTAAACCAAGATTACTTAAATTTGATTCGCATTGCACCACGGTGAATCTGACAGTTAGAAATCTGCATTAGCGCGGCTTTGCAGTAGTTGAGAGTAGCATCAAAAATGCAGAATCCAGTGCGAGATAAGCAGTAGCTACATTGTCTTTGCTTCGGGACCATTCATACGTAACCGCCAGGACTCGAATAGCCAGGAGCTCATCTCTCTACGAATTCCAAAGGCAATGTTAAAAGCGGCATTTCGTCTCGCCCCTCCCTACCGCGGGAGCGCCCGTATACTGCCTCCATATGGTTCAGAAGAGAAATTGAACCTCGGCTGCGCATGCGCATCGCAACGCTGCGGCCACTCCCACGTATATTAAGCGGCCGCGCTACGACTCATATACGTGCTGTCTCCACGACGCAAAACATTTCTCATGCGATAAAAATACTTTGAATGTGCATAAAAATGATCTGTTAGAAGAACGAATGGAAAAATGGTAGTTTAAAACCACTTTTTATTGAATTATTTTCACGACGAGAATTTCTCCTGGTGATCACTGAATCAATTGATCTCACATCAACTCAGGAGAGTAACTACAGAACAACGGTAGAACGCTGGATGGATGGAACCACAGAACAACGGTAGAACGCTGGATGGATGGAACCCTCCGAAGCCTTAGCTGCTGGACACAACGAAAGCTCGACAACGTGGAAGTCTTTGAACCGATTACGCAGTGGCATAGCAAGGTCTAAAGTAAACCTAAGCAAATGGGGCTATCAAAATGATTCCACCTTCTGTGACTGTGGAGCCATTCAAGCAACTACCCATATGTATAACTGCCCGCTCAGTCCCTCACACTGTATCTTTGAGGAGTTAATGTCGGCACTACCAAACGCTTTCGACGTAGCCCTCTTCTGGACTAAGAATGTGTAGACACCTTTCTTTACATCTGCATAATTTTTCTTTTTAATTAATATGTAGGTATTTTATGATGTCTCTGACACGAATAAAAAAGAAACTGAACCAGTGAATACATAGGATGCGCAGCCACTTCTGGGGCATGGGTGTGTGTGTGTTGTACTTAGGTTAGTTTAACTTAGTTTAAGTAGTTTGTAAGCCTGGGGACTAATAACCAAAGAAGTCCCACAGATTTACAAAGAATTGAACATCTGAAAAGCTAGAACGCTACTTAATTGATAACCGTTTTCTCTGGCTTATGGCTTACTTATAGCTGCAACATACGGTTGCATGTTTGATGCATGAAACTACTACTGCGATTTTCTCGAAATCATATAAGTATTGCGCCTTAGACCTTGTACGTTATGGTGTCCTAATGGTCTGCTAAAAGGGTGTAGAACAGAGCTTCACCGACACCCTGGGGTGTCACGTAGTAGTATCAAGGGTGTCGCGAGACTAATAAATTTAGACTCTAAACAAAAAAAACTTGTCATAAAACAACACAAAATATCCTTCTCTTCATACTATCCTGATGACCCGCCTGCAGCCAATCATCCTTCTCTTCATTCAGTGCACCACAGATCACGTATTAAAGGAATGATCGGACACTCTATTATTCGGACCTGAGTTATAAGGATTCGCGATTATCCGGATTGTCAACCGCGAGTAAATATCTTTGTTGTCTGGTCCGAGCATGTACAACATTACACGCTGGAACTACCCACCGCATTAGACAGCGAGCATTTATTTATTATTAGGCTTAGGCATGCGCAGAGCTGCTGCTGATACTCTATAACAACCCTTCCCATGCGCAGTTTGCTAGAACTGGCAGCTGCATGAACGAACCTTCACTGTAGTCTGCTTCCTTCTCAAAAAGCTGCACCTGAGCGTTTTATAATGGATTTATCAAAGCCACGTAACCCTCGCTAGAGTTTCTTACACTTAAATGTCAATCAATGACACAGTGGTTGTAAAAGCTGTCACAGATTGTAAAAGCAGTCGCAATTGTCCACTGACTAAAGCTGTTCAGTAGCGATGTTTATTATGGAGTATGGTCGTGTGATTAACCGAGAGTAGTATTTTAAATGCAGTGAGCATTTGTTCGAACCCTGATATGAGTTAACATTTTTTTCTCTCAGTTTCCTGTATGTAACAGATTCTGGGACCAGAAATTACATTCGTATTCTTACTTGTCACAAATATTTATCCATTTTTTCTGAATATGTCGGGACATCCGAGGTCGTGGTGAAGCAAGAAGCTAACAATAGATCTTAAATAATAATTCATCACTTGTCATAAATACATTCTCATTCTTTCTGAAAATAATATCATAATATTGAAATGAAAGGGAACAAACACTATGCTATCTAAATTAGAAATCCGAGCAGCTAGTTTCCAGATGCCGTTTTCAATCGATCCAGCAAAACCGTATCTGACCCTGATATGTACACACGACAGCGAAAAACGGTATCCGAAATTCAGTTTTCGTATTTCGGAAGTTGGGTCGCACGTAGAAGAAGCAAGTATTCCAGTGTGAGTCAGGCATTGTTACTCTGTTGTACATCTCCGTAGTTCCAAATGTTTCCTTTTCTTGCGATGAGCGTACGTAATTCCTGCAGTCAGGATCAACATTAAACATGTCAATGAGTACGAGGATTTCAGTTTCGTTTACAAACTACATTTAAGCGATACTTTATTTCCGCCCCCCTCCCCCCCCGCTAGAACCATCTAAATTGTACGATATGTATACATATTTAAGAAACTTTCACACAGTTAAAAATTAGGTATTAAAATTGTAAGAGTCTGAATGAAAGTCTTTAGTCCATTTGAGCTGTTATTTTTATTGGAGTCGTGAAGACCCGCACAACCGGTTTCGCAACCTACAGTTGCATTTTCAGGCGCTTTTTACTGTACAAAATGAAATTTACATACTAACAACAAAAAATCCGAACTAATATGTATGAGAAAGTTACACGCAAAAAAAAAAAAAAAAAAAAAAAAAAAAAAAAAAAAAAAAAAAAAAAAAAAATCTACCGTGCGGTTCTTGTCATTTTTGTTAAAAGAATAGAAAAGTCGGCAATTGGAAAAATTTGTTTGGCCTGTGACAAAAAGCGACGTGATGGGTAACTCTACAATAGACAACATTATAATGATTAGTGAGAATGCCGCGGTGGAGTACCCGAGCGGTCTAAAGCGTCTCGCTGCGGAGCGCGCGGTTGCTCGCCGTGGAGGTTCGAGTCCTCCCTGGGGCATGGGTGTGTGTGTTGTCCTTAGGTTAGTTTACCCAGGTTTAGTTCGTAAGCTATGGACTGATGACCACGCAGTTTGGTCCGATAGATTTACAAACAAACATTAGTGAGAATCACGGATGTTTTTGGGAAATCAGATTATTGCGTATCTTTATTCTACGCAAAAGTTTCTTAAAAATGTTATAAATTTAGGTGTGGTTGCCCGTCATACAAAGTTCTGTACCATATGTATTTAAATAGGTGAAAGGGTGTCGCGCAGAACTGTAAGCTATAAAACGGTGTCGTCACGAGGGAAAGTTTGGAAAGCACTGGTGTTAAGTCTGAAAAAATCTGTGATCCGATATTCGCGGCTACCCCTCGTGAGGGGGGTGCCGCACCTCGGCGGCTTCTCCGGTCCGGCGGGAGCGCGCCGGCTGTCGGCCGAGTGCGGCTTGGCTCCCGGGCTGGCCCGGCGCCCGCGCCCCGCGCCGTGCAGCTATCGACCGCGGCGCGGCGCCCCACCGCCGCCGCGACGCCGGCGCCTACGCATGCGCCGTGCGCTCGCCGGCCCTCGCCCAGCTGCCCTCTCGCGGCGCGCCGCGGCGGCGGCCAGTCGTCTCCCAAGCGCCGCAGCGCGCGGAAGCCTCCCGGGGAGTCGAGCGGAGCCGAGCCGAGCCGAGCGGAGCGCAGAGCACGCGGGCGATGGCGCCGCAGTCGCAGCCGCAGCGGTAACGCCCGCACCGCACCGCGATGGTCCGCGCCCGCCTCCTCTACACCGCCACCGTCTTGCTCCTGCTCGCGGGTAAGCCTCGCGTCCGGCAACAATAAAGTTTCGCGACAATTGGAAGTGGCATTAACCTCGGTGGACGAGACACATCGAAATATAGGTCACGGAGGCAACTGTTGACCGTCTGTTTGGATGCAGCAGAACCCGCCCTTGACATTCGTCAATGTTCCATGAATGTCGTTCAACTTTTCTAAGCCATCAACGTGTCCAGTGCAGTTCTGTCATCATCAGGGGCTGTTTTTCACGTTCGACATTTCCATAATAGCTACAATAATATTAACAAATATCTGTATATTATGGAAGCGATCGAATCAATAGATTTATTATGTAATACAGCCAAATTCCTAATTATTCTTTATTATTTTTTGTATTATTTGTTTATTTACAATATAAAACGTGTTTCGACAGTTACACCACCATCATACAAATACGCCACACCACAGAGAAAAATCAGTAAAATTGCAGTGTTTCGCCAACAGTATCATTTGCAATACATTGTCACAATACGATAGTGTAGGCGAAAAACGGCAATTTTCTCGTAGTTATTGACAATGTCAAAGTTTTAGACCTGTCCTAAATGTTTAATATTAAGGATAATGACACTGTAAGTCAGGATGCCAATAAAAAATCTACTATTTACATATCTTTTTGTCAAGTTTCAGCTCCACTGTTCCATCTTCAGATTATTAAAACATCTGAAACAATTTATTATCTGATTGTCAACAGTTGCGAATGGACTTTTTTACATTTTTCAATCCTTCTGGATCATCTTCACACTCTTTTACTTGCGTCTCCAACCCATCTCGTCTGTGTTGTGACAACTGTTGAATGATAAACAGATTATAAAATGTTTCAAATATTAGTGCAGTTACTAACTCACAAATCGATTATGTCGACTATAGTATTAAACATTATGGACTAGGAAGATGGCTTAAGAAATAGTTACACTTTTATTTACTGATTTTTAGCAACAACTATATAAAATATGAAAATAAAATAATTGTCTATTTATCTCGTTCATGGAAGGGAGGTCATTGACCGAGTTTAACATGATGAAGTTAGTATTGCCTCACAGTAGAGAATATCTGATTAGGTTAATCTAAACGTCATGAGAACATTTTTCGCTATTGTCTATTACACTGTGGGAGGAATATGATATTTGAGAAATAGTTAGTATATATTTTCTTGTGTAAACAATACAATTTGCATGACTTTTACCTTGGCTGATGACCTTACCTTTGGATGATTAGACACGATGGACAATTATTTTACCTTCAAATTCGAAAGGATTTTTAATTTTGATAAGAACCACATTTTAATTACTGTAGCTTGTGTGTTAAACTCTTCCCTACTCAATAATGTTTTATTTATCTGAATATGAAACAAATATTATTATATTATGAAATAAGAAATAAAGAATACCATGGTGTTGAAGTAAGTATGTGCTTTTTTTGTCTCGATAGCAAAATTGTTTTTAGTCACATGATCGGCGACAATGCATAGCGCACAATTATGAGAAATCAAAAGCTTTGCTATGAACGACAGAGCTGTTGCTTATGATGTTTTATTGAATATAGTTTTCATAGCCAAGTATTAGATCTCTGATAATTCCACATAAAGATTTAAAACAAATTCGAATAAAAGGGCTTTGGGTTCGAGACACAAATCTAAAATATAAAAATGAATATCTGATTTTGTTTGTTTTGACGTGCGTGCTCGTATCACTTATTCAGTTACTTGGGAACTTATTTGAGTTGATGGGTATGCATCGGAGAAGGTTCAAATAATTAGTCACAATGAATAACGAACAATTATCAGAAATTAAACGCTCTGGCAATATAATTGTCTTTGTGGGACAGCCACAAAGTTGTTTCAATTTTCCATGGTGAATAAATCCGTTCCAGTTGTAACTATAGTGATCCTTTATTTGTATACAATCATGCCCGACCACGTTTAGGATAGATTGAATACCAATCATATTAAAATAGCAGTATAATATATTGAGAAAGCATTCGAAATTTTTGACGTATTTTAACGTGACTGGCGAGATCCTCTGTTATGCAGTCAGGACTTGAAGATTCTGTCTAAATCCCGAAACCGATTCTGCACCGTTGCGTAGAATTGTAACTACAATTGTAGCGGATATATGTACCATGGAAAATGAAACGCTTCGCTACTGATATTTCATTCTCTTTGGTGAGTTACCGGTGTGTCGAAAAAATTTTCTGTTAGAACACAAATCATCTGCTACACTTTACGCTGGCGGAGAATATGAGGAAACACAGAAGCTGAACGTGGCAACATCTGGAGCAACTCCATCGGGCTTCGTATTCACATCACATTATTTGTAAGTTTCGTACTGCGAGGGAAATATACAACTAACGCTAGGGATATGGATAAGATTACTTGACAGTATTTCCCAGTGCTCACGTCATTTTATTCGGTTACATTATTGCGAAAACTCTGTCTGCTGATTATCCTAAGAAATTACATTATTTATCCGGCAAACGTTTTCGATGGCTGTTTACAATATGCCTCTACAATTGCTATAATTGCTTTCGTGTTTATTACATCCCTGTGTTAGATGTCTCTATGAAAACACTCTGTTAAACTTCACACGGGTTTCGATATCCTACTGCAGCACCTATTGGTGAAGGAGCAGGTGTGTTTGAACGATATATATGGCCTAAAATCACACACAAAAAAACACAAAAAAAAATCTTTACGTAGTCCTCTACCAACATAATTGATTCATCAAGCCCGACGATATTTCAATAACACGACACTCCGTGAACAATAGCACTTTCTACGACATTCTTCACAACACTGGAGAGACCAACTAAACATAAAATTCACGTTTACCCAAGACAAATCATACCTTAAAGATTTGTATTTAGTTTTCACACAGGTGAGATGCGACATTACTACTGGCGGCTGGTGCTGCAGATGACTGGGGATTCACTTTTTTGAGTGACAAATGTTGTTTGTGGCTCCCCCCCCCACCTACCGCTCGGCGTATCAGAGAGACAATTAGGCGCAACTTTGTGAGTGGCGCCGGAGGAAAGCATCACGGTCTGCCCCCCCCCCCCCTCCGTCCCTTTACATATATTTTCGTTAAAAGATCTGCATATTGTCTTACCTCGACTTCTTTGCGCTTGCTTCAACAAGAGCTAAGGAGTCGGCCTGACAAACTTCTTTATTTCACACTTCTCTTCCAACCTTTTTTATTTGACAATAAACACCAAGAAAAAATGAATATTCGCATGAATACTAAAACAAAGTAAGTAATTGATTATACTGTTAAGTGTAACAAACTGAATCTGTTACGAGACAAGCTACCTTTGGGTCATGTGACATTGTAAGCAGCACCCCCTCCTAACCTTACGCAAGCGCAAAGGCTGCTTCTCCCCCACATCTTTTCAAACAGTTAAATATTTGTTACAAGGAAGAGTATAAATGTCAATTTCTAAAATTCGCGTTACATTTACTAAAACGTCCAAAGATATTTGGCAAGTAACAATACAAAAGTTATTTGTTCGTTTTGACGTGCGTAATTAAGGAAATTAATGACATCAATGTTATATGACACATTGGGGAATGTACTGCGTTTTATACAAAAGTTATTGTTTTTCCCGTATCTGTTAAAAAGAATATCGAATTTCAACCTTATTGTTTCAACCTTATTGTTTTTCCCGTATCTGTTAAAAAGAATATCGAATTTCAACCTTATTCCTGATCTGTAAAAAATGCACAAATAAATAAATGAAATAAAGTACACCTTGCACCGGTGAAAGGGGCCAATACTGAATTACCCTAATCCAACAATGGGGCAATAGAACGCTAATCAGTGCGAACATACCCTCCGAACTGCAATAATAGTACTTGCGTTGTGGAACAGTGTACGTACATTTCGTTTCCCTTATGAAGCAACTTTAGTGTCTACCGGTCTTTTACATACTACTTGCTTAATTGTTAGGTCAAGAAATTAACATAAATCAATTTAGCTCATTCTTCCCTTTAGAGCACAATTTCATCTTGCTGCTGCACGCCGTGGTTATGACTATCGGAATGTACAGTTCTGTCGAACGTTGAAGTAACGTTCATCGTTAAAAGGGGTTTCTAAAAAGTAAAGTGAACTAGGCTAATGGCCAAATTATTATAGTTAAGTCTTTGGTGCCGGCAGCGGTGGTCGAGCGGTCAGCGGCGCGTCAGTCACGTTCTGCACGGCCACTACGGTCGGGGGTTCGAATCTCCTCTCGGGCATGGATATTAGCTAGTTAATAAGTAGTTTGCAAGTTTAGGGACTGATGACCCCGTAGTTAAGTCCCATAAGCTCAACAAACATTTGAATTTAGTCTCTGGTACCACAGTAGTCCTCCCCCCCCCCCCCCCCCCCACGCCTCTTCATCCTTCCAAACATTCCCTAGTAGGAAGAGTCGATATCGCGTTATATAAAATAATAAAAGAAAAAAAAAGCATATTATTATATCACCATGTGATGCCGTAAAACTAATACTTTACTAAATACCCGATTTTATTCGATGAGCTATTTTAAAACAAACAGAAGTGATAGGTACCAGAACAAGTATAAAAATAAAGTATTACTGTAACACAAGCTTATTGTGGTGTTTGCGGTAGGTTATTCTTCAAGTTGATCAAAGCTGTAGAGTACGATTTACATTTTTTTTTCGTCTTAATGAAGTCATTCACCAAAGCAAAGCAATGCTAGGAAGTAAAACTAAGACTTAGGGATCCAAATGTAGATGAAAATAATGCAAGTGTTCCAGAAGGAAGATAAAAATAACGTGTACAATATCCTATTAGAACAGCTACAGAATAGTTATTGGTTCAGAGAGACATTCATGGAAAACAATACTCACAGAACAAATAAATATCCGCCATGCTGAAGTAGGCAAAATACAGGTGTAAAGAACATAAAATTGAAATTTGAGGATAAGTAAAGATCAAACTCGTAAAACAAATTCCAAAGGACACAGAAGAAGTGCTGCAATGAAAAAAAAGAAATGATAAAAAATATGAAATATCGTAGAAATTCACGGATTTCTATATCTCCTATTACGAAATATAGTCCTCAGTGTACACTCTACCTTCGACTGTCGTACAGTATTTCTGCAGTAGTACGACCACGTTAGAAACTATCTCAAGTGGTAACGTTAAAATTTTACTTCTAGTTGGGAAGCTCTCGATGGGAAGCTATGTTTAATCGTTTCCACAAATAGTAATAATACTGTGCTACAATATCGTGCATTCATAGTTACCAATCACCAAACATTGCTTCATCCTTGTTATTCCATGCCGCGCGAAATGGCCGCGGGATCTAAGGCGTCAACCTATGTACTGAGCGGCCGTTCCTGCCGGAGGTTCGAGTCCTCCCTGGGGCATAGGCGTGTGTAGTGCCCACAGCTAACTTAGTTTAAGTAGTTTGTAAATCTAGGGACTGATGACCATAGCAGTTCGGTCCAATAGGTTTACATACATTTGAACATTTTTATTCGATATCATTTTTCAGAGCCATATTCTTTACAACGCCTAAGATCAGAACATATTTTGTTGAACGTTACTGTCCATTGAAAGTATTTGCTGTTGCCACAGCAGATAATTAACATTCTTTCTACGTTCTTTTACGTCACATTATTGCTCTTATTGTTGTGGTCTTCAGTCCGGAAACTGGTTTGATGTAGTTATCCACCCTATTCTATCCTGAACAGGCTTCTTCATTTCCTCATAAGAACTGCAAATCACATCCATTAGAATCTGATTACTTTATTTTTACTCCTACGCACTTTCCTCCAAAGCTAAATTTACGATCCCTTGATGTGTAAGAATGTGTCGTACCAATCGTTCTCTTCTTTTAGTTAAAGTATGCCAGAAATTTCTTTCCTCCCCGGTTCTTTTCAGTAGCTTCTCATATACCTACCTAATATTCAGCATTCTTCTGTAGCACCACATTTCAAAAGCCTCTATCCTCTTCCTGACCGTCCATGTTTCATTCCCATATAAGACATCATTCCACAATAATGCCTTTAGAAAAGACCTCCTTACACGTAAATAAATATTCGATGTTAACAAATTTATTTTCTTCGAAACGTTTTTTTTTTCATTTTTTTTTTCATTACCATATTGCATTTTATATCCTTTGACCGCGAGAGCCATGTTATTCTACTGCCCAAGTGAAAAAACTGATCTTTAACCTCTATTGTTTCGTTAGCCAATCTAATTGCTTCAGCATATCTTGATTTTCGTAGAGTGAATTCCATTAATAAACACATACGCCATGTAATAAAAAGCAGAATGAATTTCCGATGTAAGTCTTACTACCGTGTCTTAAGAGGTAATGTCTTTCTGTAAGTATCGAACGGTTCTTTGGACGATTGCTTCATTGATGAATAGGGTGCAAGAAAATCATTGTGAGTATTTCACAAGACTAAGCTGTCTTTCCACCTAAAATCGCTGATAATCTATTCATTCGGTAAAAGCCCAGCGTTTTATCACTCTAGAAATCAAATACAGTATTCGTCAACACAACAGAATCAGAAAGAGCTGAAGACTAACACTAAAAGATCGCATAATCATTAGCATGAAAGGTGCAAGTATTGTTGGAGTTTTACAGGAAATTTAACTCATGTTTCTGTGGTGCTTTTCGGAGACACCACCACGTCTGATGGTTAAGGCTAGTGCGTATGGAGTTAACACTTGCAGCTTTTTGGAACATATAACTATTTTTTAATCTCCCATAATAGCTGTGTTAAATCTTTGTATCCCTTGTGTGATAGTATTACGGTTTCCTTCTTCGCTCAATTGATTAAATAATATTTCATTTTAACTCAAGTAGTATCACTGATCCTATCACGAGAAAATTATGTAAAATTTAATATTACTATAATTATGGAATGGGAATTATAACAAAGAGTGTAAAATATGATTCTGTTTGTCTTGTTCTTGAACTGACACACAACTCTAAGATTTCGACACATATGGCAAGGACCCTATTTTAAATAATGTACGTCCATATAGACATATGCTTCTGGAATGTCCTAAAAAAGGATTAATGAGTATTGCAGGTTGGCCCAGAAGTCCTATAAAATCCGAAAAGCCAAATAAATCACGTTACAATGTAGACACAAACGAAGAAATTACAAAGGCGCTTGGAATAAAATGGAGCTTTATTGAAGCCAAACAAGTGAACGGAATGACGAAAAGTGGAAGTTTCATAAGATACATTGTCAGTAATTGTAGCAAAGACCACATTGTTCAAAACATGATTAATATGCTGGCTGTCATTCATCAACGTTACGTCTAGACCAGGGACAATGTTGTGAACAGCACTGTACAACATCAGTTACTACAGCGAGAATCTGCATCCATAATGACGTAAGAGGACCGCAGTAGACTTGCCACTTCAGGTAACTTCATAACCATTAAACTGACGGATTGACTACTGTGGTCCTGGCATGCCAAGCATGACTGAAGTGGTGGCTCAGCCCGTGATCCTCATCAAACCAAGTTGTTTGTTTGTTTATTAAGCTTATGGGACTTAACTACGGGGTCATCAGTCAGCAAACCAAGTGCGCAACAGATCTTTCGCACGTGGATCAATACGCTGTTGAGATTCGTCCTGTATAATAATTGCACCTTTCAGCTGGTATTTATCCGCCAAACTAAGACTTATGTGATTTGTAACATATCGACGTACCTAACACTAATGTCCATTTCATAATGATTGACCCCTGACTTTGAACTCATATTCTGGCCACATCGCACGACGAACATCTATGTTTTATACTTCGCCGGAATCGTTGTAATGTCTAATTTTATTTCGTGTACGAATATTACATTTAATTTGAAAAGGGGACGACATACGCTGCAATATTTAAGAGAAAGCGTGCTTTTTCTGACTTTCTTCGTCAAATGTCAACTTTATGGATGTATAGAAATCAGACCGTAATTAGGAGAAAATTTTCCTTAGCACAGTTTAAAGATCCAACCTTGTTCCACTTACAGAATGGGTTTTGTTATTTTCTGATAAAGTCGTTTTGTCCTAATAATGGTAGGCGTAGACTGCTGCAGTTTGCCTAATGATGAAACGTATTAACAAGGCGAAAAGTGTAAATCCAAGCTTTGTCCTTGCCTTTCACAGCTGTTATATTTTAATGCTCATAAATCTACACCAACCGCTAATATAACTTAATTATTTGTTTTCCTTTTTCATTCCTATGAGCTACGCGCTCGCGTGTTCTGTGTTGTCGTTCTTCACTGTTGAATAGGCACTTCTGGCGCATTGCAACAGTGGCGGCACTAGTGTCACAACTACCCTCTGCCATATTGTCGAATATACTGCAGCCACTAAAGCAGTTGCTTTACAGACTCCTAACTGACAAACACGGAGACAATATATTAGTAATGACATATGATGTTACCAACAAAAGTTCAACCTTGAAAGCAATGCCCTCTTCGTCTCAATAGCTACAACGGTAAGCTTAATCGCAGCTTCTTGCGTTTTATATCATACAGACGAAACGACTAATCAGAAAAAAGCGAAACTCAGTCTGTAAATGCAACAAGATTGGATCTTTAAACTGAGCAAAGGAAAACGTTTTCCTAATTCCGGTCTGATTTCGGTGTTTCCATAAACTTGACATTTGCCGAAAAAAGCCAGAAAAAGTACGCTTTCTCTTAAATATTACCGCGTATGCCGACCCCTTTTCAAATTAAATGTAATATTCATACAGCAAATAAAAGTAGACACTTCAACGATTCCGGCGAGGTATAAAACATTGATGTTCGTCGTGCGATTTGACCATAATATGAGTTCAAAGTCAATCAATCATTATGAAATAGGCAATAATCATATTTCACCTTGTTTGTGCCCTGGTTGTTGTTTTGACAGAACGCCATCTCATTTAAAGAATGTCTATGAAATTGTACCTCTCTGTCTACATTATGCCATTTCTCGGTGCAAACTGTTGAAGGACCTTTAGGTTACAGTGTATATTGTTTGGTTGAGGGATGAAATACAGTCATAGATTGATACCAGCACTTAATTGTATGGAAGAGTGATTTGATTGCTCCAAAAATATTATCATCGTCATTTTACGTTCCCTGAAAGAAAGTACACCTGATAAGACAACATCTATTTTGATCCGATGACGACAAATACCAACTGGTGTATAGCAGATGAATTGATAATGGTTGCAACGTTGTCCGAAGACCTATAGTGTATTGATGTAGCCATACCGCCATCTGTGTGTAGCCTTTAACAGGGAATGTTTACACTCACAGATCTCAGTGCGATATCAACGTATGAAGAAAACAGGCAGCATGCCACAGAGACGCGCTCCTGCTTCCTACAACCAACTGGGCGAGTTTGAAAAGGGGCGCAATGTGGCTTTCCGAGTGGCAGTATTGGCCTTTCGGAGAACTGCCATACGCAAGTTATACATCCTGCCACAGTGTTACCATCATCAGAAGACATTGAGAAGTTTCAGAGAAGGGCAGCTCGTTTTGTTTTATCGCATTATAGGGGGGAAAGCGTCACGGAAATGTTGCACGAATTGGGGTGGAAATCATTAAAAGAAAGACGTTATTCATTGCGGTGTGATCTGTTTGCGAAGTTTCAATCACCGACTTTTACTTCTGAATGTGAAAATATTTTGCTAGCACGTACCTACTTACGGAGACATGACCATCCCAATAAAATAAGAGAAATCGAAAATGGAAAGATTTATGTGTTCTTTCTTCCCGCGTGCTGTTAGAGAAAGGTTATGAAAGTGGTTAATGAACCCTCTGCCAGGCACTTAAATGTGATTTGCAGAGTATCTATGAAGATGTAGATGTAGACTACAGACACGCATACCTCTAGTTCGTATTCCACTCACGCCACAGGATCGACGTTCACGGCTCGACTGGTGAAGATCTATTGGAATGACTGGCCATGGTAATTCAGTGATAACAGCGGACTCTGTCTGCATGTTTGCACGTACAACGTGGACTTCTTTGAAGAAATCTATTCCAAAATAGATACACCACTGTCATTGCCGTTTAAATTTCTAGTATCTGTCTTGGTGCCCTTCTTGCTGGATGGTGGGAAGCACTGTCTGCGAATTAAGTTTTCTCTCATCTGTCATCGGAAATCTTGATCCGTTCGACGGGGTTTCAACTTTGGAAATAAATTCCGCAGATCTGGAGAGTACGGAGGATGAGGGAGCACAATGATTTAGTTTTATATGAAATAGTCACGCACCAACAGGATCGAATACGCTGGTGCATTACCCTGATGAGAGAGCGATGAATTGTCTAGCACATTTTCCGCCGTTTCCTTTCAAGACGTGATCCATTCTTTTGAAACCTCTCGACAGTAAATGTTCAATTGGCAGGTAAAATTTTTACGTTCCTGAAGTGAGAGTCGTCTGTAGACGCCAAAAGTCAGCTTTAACATACGTGGCGTGGCGTAGACCAATCGTAACACTGAGTACGACTTGTGCAGACACGTCGCTGTTCTAACGATGCCACCTAAATTCACGAACTGAGTACAACGATGAATACTAACTGGAAGTCATATAATATCGAATCTTCTGGCAGTTAACCATTCAATACTCCACTAGCGCGACATTACGAATTTTGAACAGACCTCGCAATCTGCTGTTCTTGGAGAAGTTGGTGAAAAGAAAGGAACAGTGTGACAGGAAGAGATAAAAGTATTCATACTAATACACCTTGTATAACAATAAACAAATAGCCTAAACATTTAGGATCTGTTCTTTAGAAAACAGTAGCAACCCAATCGTTGGAACTAAAAAAAAACGTGGTTGGGCGTAAAAGTAACTTTGTAGTACACTGCATCGGATTGTATATTATTATTCATATTCCGTTTTGTGAGGCATTTGGTTGTGACACCAGACCAGTGTCAGACTGAATGGAGATCTGCGGAGTCGTCGTCAAGAAACCAGTCGACCACGTTTGATCACAAGAAACGATCACTGTATTGTGTACCAAGCACACCCTAATACCTTCATAAATGCCTCGCCACCCGGTAACAATTAGCGGACTGCCTGCAACTTTCTGTATCACCCTGCACCTCTTGATCGGCGACTTACAGCAGCCGTCCGGAAAACTTCCTTTTTGTGTGTAGGTTGCCGAGCACCGAGCATAAGGGCTGCTTGAGGAGTGATTTCGTGACTAGGAAGCGTGGAGTGCTGGTGAATAGTCTCTCACAGTGTTGAGCGAAGAATCACAGATTTGTGTGATCATCGTCGATGAGTGAGGCGGCGACCTTGAGAGTAGTCTAGTGTTTTGGAAAAGCACGAGGGTGCTACTCAAGCTCCACGGCGTGGAGAGTGTCTGAATAGGACTTACAGTCAAATGACTGGGTGAACATAGAAGGAATGACGGTAAATTATACACATCCAGTCAACCCATCTGTCTACATCTACATATTTACTCTGCATATCGCATTTCAGTGTCTGGCAGAGGGTTCATCGAACCGCTTTCATAATATTTCTCAAACGTTCCTTTCTCCGATAACGTGTACGAAAATGGAACACTTACGTGTTTTCGTTTTCGATCGTGTCTTCTTATGTCGGTGCATGCTAACAAAATAAGTTTTTCACTCGGCGGAAAAAGTTGGTGAAAGAAATTTCGCTGATAGATCTCGTCGTTTTTTTTTAATGCATCAACATTGGCTTAATGACGCATTTCACCAAGAAATATGGATTCAACGAAAACCTTTCTATTAAAAAATTATTGTATCGTATAAATTGACGAAGATGGTTCCTGCATATCAGAAGAAATTACGTTATTAAAATGTAAGACGCAGCAGAGGATTAAAATGCGACTAGCTGTGCGGTTAATAAACCTCTTTTACCGGATGTCAGCGGAATCGTTTTATTCACCGTGACATACGGCAGCTGCGTATGCTCTGATTATAATATTACTTGTAGCGCTAGATAATAAATAAAAATGTTAGCAATTCCCAATGTTTTAATTCAGTTCCAGTTAATTCAGTTATATCACTTGGTAGTTGCTAATTTTAGTAACAACAATTACGAGAGACTCGTATAAGTATGTTAAGGTTGACGTTCTACGCTTAAAAAGAATGTTGTTGTTGTTGTTGGGTTGTTTAAGGGGGACCAAACTACAATGGTCATCAGTACCCCTAAAAAGAATGATATGTCTGTCTGTACAGCAGTAAGATTGTAAGATTAATATCCACAAGTTGTAGACTGCATCGGGTGTCAATCTCATACACTTGTAAATAGGTAAAACTGAAAGGTTAACCAAATTAATCTGCTACATTGTATTAAGTGTATGGCAGTTACGCAGATTTAGCTGTAACTTTGTACTTCCCGGATCATTGTTACGCCATCGCATCTTCCTCTTGTTAACCTAACATTGTTGCCAAGATTTAGGAAGTTTTATCGATTCACATGTGCGAGGGTCTTTAAAAAGTTTGTTACACATTGTTATGGCAATACGAGTAACATTACTAAATGTTGAACTACACTTCAGTGTGTGACACAGGTACTACGTTTCAAGGTAGAAGCCAAGTCTCTGTAAACAACGTGCCGAGCGTCCAACCAATCTTTCAACAGGACGAAAATAGGAATCCACTTCTTACTCGTAGAACCATTCAAGAATCGCAAATCGAACGTCTTTACCTTTGAAAAATTAGCCCTTCCCTCATTCACCCTTCCTCTATCTTCCCCTCTCCCCAAACGTCCCATCACTTTGCCGATTTCCTGGAAAATCTCTTCTGTGGTCGATGCCTATGGCCTCCCTTCACGATCTGTATCACCCTGGTCTGTGCGGCCTTATTCGAATTGTTGGCCACATATCACTATGGCTAAACGCGACATTGCATTTGCTCCATTTACTACCAGAATTTCACAGTAAATCTTTGTGCCAGCTAGACGTTGGTGAATCGTCCTGTGTATGACTTTGGGTTAAGTCTCCTGTTTGCTGTTTGCGCCCCATTACCACCACACTCTTTGATGCACCTGTCATCCGCAAACTAGCAGAACTGTGTCTGCAAGAAATCATGAACAGTCACTATTTTCTGTAGATGCATCACTCTTGTTAGAAATGGTCTTAGAGCGACACACCATGAGTAACTTACTTTCTGAAGTCTCTACATATTATTAATACTTCCTTTTTATGCTCTATCTTCTTTTGAGTTCGACAAAATTGCTATGATGGACGCCAAAATTGTTGCTAAGGAAGATATGTTAATCCTGCTTTTTTTAAAACTCCATTGTATCATTTTAAAGCTATATATCAAAATCAATATGCTACAGTTTACATAATTGTGCATTAGACAAAAGAAAACTGCACCAAAAACTTAAGTTGTTAAGAAGTACTTCCATCTTTTAACAAAGCAAATAATAATATAAGAAGAACTTATCTGATTGAACGATATTTTGATATGATTTTAGCTCGTTGATCCACGGGATAATACAGCACCCGAATCATTTTAAAACAAATAGAATATTTTCTACAAAATTCACCTAAATATTTAGAAAGATCATTAATTAAAACAGCCTTTGTTTGGAGACAAAACTCTTCAAATTCATCGAAGCAAATTTTTGCCCTATTCCGTAAACGGAAATAAAATGAACACCAATTTAATTTCCCTGTAACGTCACTTTACAAATTGTATTACTTCTGGAGGTGTAATTAAATAAATATAGAACACGGCTTTTAGTATGAAACGTAATAATGTATATAGTCATTTCTGGAGTAGGCCTGTGCGGGGCAATTGACATAATGTTGTGCAGGAATGTTGTGACCTCTGTGAAGATCCCAAGGTGTGCTGCAGAAATGCTGTTTAGTCGCTTCGTGAATTAGGCATTTATGGGTGACAGCATGGTTTCACTATCACATGTTTCGGGCAGTTCATCATTTGACATCAATGTTACCAAAAATACGAGATGTACTCTAATCCAAAATACTTGTAACCAATGAATCTGAATAGTTAAGTAATGCTCATGTAACATATGTGCCGGCAGTACATGAGTGTGTTTCAGGAAGTGACAGGATGAAGCGTCACAAACTTTTCTTTATGAATACAAACTAAAAATGAATTTACTTGGATATGATAATCGGATTCACTGATTTCGGTTTGTATATTGCTTCTGGCAATTGGTTTTATATATATTTGACTTCTTGTCTAGAAAAAGTAATTAATCGACTAAATTATACTAAGACCCTTCTATAACTTGCGTTCCGAAGCACCGGTGTATAGATACTTTCAAATATGACACAGTTCAGTAATAAGAGAAATGTCATCCTTACATGGAAATCCTGCACTTGCAAATGATGGGAACCGAAGACAGTCATTCGATACAGTGAATATTACATTATAGATAGTAATGCTCTATGTGACTTTTCACGCAATTCTATGATACTTCGCTGAGTCTGTTGTTACTCTCGAAATGCAATGAACAATAATTCTGTGAAAAAACTTAAAACGCCGTATGCGTCTTATCGAACACTTTTGATCGCCTTCTGAGACGATAATAGCCTAGTTAACACTCATGGACGATTAGAAGTTTGGTGAAGCTCCTCGTGGTTGGCAAGATGACCAAAGATCCATACATACATCCGACGTAATCATTGGAGTACTTCGTGGATTTTTATTTATATTTCTTTTGTTAAACATCAATCAATGCTGATGGTAAGAACTTCAGAAATGCATGAAAAATGATGCCAAATTATCAAAAAGTGGCGCACTAATTACACAAGTCCAATCAGAGACATTTCACATCTACATGACTTGCCATTAAGCTTGTTTGGTCCCTTACATGCTCACTTTCAGTTTTTTATATCACGGTTATAATAAGGTGTGAAAGGGCATTGATAATGCTATTTACTAAGGTGGATCGTAAGAGATTCCATTAGATAAATTTTAAAAAAATTCTTCGTAGGAATGAGAACTTCTATTAGACTTATTCTACTTGTTGACCGTGACCCATATAGTAAGAAACTCTCAGATGTGTGAAACCTGATATGATCATTAATTTCACAATAACAACATAGACTTCGATGTGAAATGAGTGTCCTGTGAATGGAAAAGAACCATAGTATTTTCACAAAAAGTTCACTAGAAAACTCTTTTCTAACTGATACCTAATAAAACGATGCAAATTATTTTACAGAAATACTTTTGATGAATTAGCTACAGACGGTGTTAGTGTTTTTGTAGCAGCAGTAATTGTTATATACGCGGGACAAATGAAAGGAGACTGCTTTCATTAATAACTATTCTTTGTGGTATATTGATAGGAGCCTGTACCTCGACCTTGGCTGTGACGACTTTTATCTGAATCGAACAATTGCGGCAATGGACGAACAATTAATTTACTAAATGGGTAATATATATCTATAAATGTGAATGTCTGGTCGGTGTACGTTTATCACGTCTGAACCACAAGACATAAATAGCTAAAAATTTGTACAGATACTAATGTCTACTCGGGGAAGGCTTTAGGCACGGTTTTATGGCGATCGGATAACTATTTATCTATATATATTAATGTGAATGTCTGTTCAGTGTACGCTTATCACCTCCGAACGACAAGACGCAGAGACTTAAATATTTGTACATTTACCAATTCATACCCGAAGAAGGTTTTAGTCACGGTTTTAGTAATGTGAAGAATATAGCGCGAAATGTGGAACAATAATTACTCTTTGAAAATTATATTTACTCCTTGAAATGGTTTTATTGGTTGCATTGTTGCTTGAGGGTTGATAATGATAAAAGGGTGCAGTATTTTGGGATGGAAATTTATGGAAGTATATAAAATTCTACGTGCGTATGCGTAAATATTTCGCTCTGCAGCGGAAACTACAGAACGCAAACGAATGATCTCTGTGTAATAATTGTCCGTAGTCTCCCGTTGTACACCATAGAAGTTCCATGCCGATAGCAATAAGGGAGTGGAAGGCATGATGGTTGAAAGTCGTAAAATTATAAACAAAATTCGGACTGAAGGCCAGCGATGACGTTTGCAACAAGGAGGTTACATACAGCGAAACGTAATGCCACAGACCATATCTTTGGTCTATGCGTGCTACAATGCCTCCAGCTCTTTCTGTGTAAGGACAAGCATACGAATAAGGAAATATAAGAATAATTAATAAATAAAGCAGTAACAAAGAAATTTCTTTTAATACATCTCTTTAAAAAAATCGATTTGACGTTTCGTGCATTACATCAAATGATCTATCTGTGATATTATTACAAGCATTATTGTTGAATTTCGTGATTGGATTCTTCGAAACGAGTGCAATTTTCACGTGTGATTTGATCTACTTTACTTACTTTCCTGATAATGTTGATTAGAAATGTTTGTTTCTAAAGAAGGTATTGTATTTCATTTCATCCTTCAAAACCAGTCTCACAGCACACTACTGAAAGATAGCTTATCTATCATAATCAACCAACACGCGAGAGGAGCCGCGGATTTAAGCTAGTCTGACATAACGAAAACTTAACTGGTACTTCAAAAGTGGGAACTCATGAAATAAGTTCAGCTATTTTTCGTACATTCAAAGTAATACTGATTTATGTCATTCCCGAGAGAGGAATCGAACCTCTGACGGGCAAGGCGCCTTAGAGCGCATGGCCGTTCCCGTGCAGCATCTCTTCCTCTCCCTTCTCTATTCCAACCTCATTCTTCCCCTTCCTTGGCCCTTTATTCTGATCATCCCCTGTCCATCTCCTCGTCCTCTGTGCTTTCGGTATCTTCAGTTCGTCTTCTCCTCCCCTATGAAAAATAACATACATGTGCCAAATTCCGTGGTAACCAGTGAAACACTCTCAAACTTTATTGCAAGGTACCCTTTGCCATGCGCCATATGCTTATTTGTTATTTATGAATATCCTCTCCGTGAAAACAGTCATATATGACTGAACTTCGTAATAATTAGTATAACTGTGTCAGTATGTTGTAAGATACATTCTTATTTGATGGTAAAGTTTGCAAAATTTCATCGAAATTGGAATGAAACTGTAGATTTGTATGAACTGGAAAAAAGGACACATCTTTATATAAAGATAAGATTAAAAATCGGTTCTTGAATTTTCGTGTTTACGTATTAATATTATGATGCATCAAATGTGGCAGCAGTGTGCCACTTTTCTGTCTTATGACTGCAGGTCCCAAACAGTTGTCAATGGCGGGTTGCGTTTCGAGAGTGTAGTAGGTGTCGTATTCTTTTATAATTATTTATTTGACTTTTCCTTAGGGTTTTCCTGTATTAAACAGAAACAAAAATATTGAAATATTCCCAATCATTTCTGAGTGTTAACGAGACTAATGAATGCAGGGCTTTTCAGTTTTTCAATTTATAGTTTATTTGCACGAAAATTCCATTTTTAAGTATATTATATCAGAACCGAAAATAGCTCTTTAAAGTAACGATAATAACCTCCTAAGTTTTGAATACTAGCAATTAGAAGAATCGTAAATCGTTCTTATGTGTAAGATGAGAATAGGAAATTATACCAGAGGTTGAACAAAACCTGTAGCACAGGGCTGAAACAAGTCAAACAAAGTCTTCATTAAAACTTCCAGCAAAATATAAAAACGACGTAAACCATGTCGGTTCAAATTATGAAATAATGAACTCAGCCAAGCTGTGACTCCTCCCTCGGGCATGAGTGCATGTGTGGGTTAGTTTAAATTAATTTAAGAAGTTTGTAAGCCTCGGGACCGATGTCCTAAGCGGTTTGGTCCCTCAGAATTACAAACATATCAATATTTGGAGTACGCCAATGAAATTAAGTCCTATACACTTACAAACATTTGATTTGATTTGATTCAAGCAGTAATGAAAGAAAGGAAACTGTATCTGATATGGATTGGTGGGAAGAAAGTGAAGATCCGGTGCAATATGTAAAACAAACAGTAGTACTTCACGAACTGACTAGAGAAAGAAACAAAAGTAGCTGAGAAAGTTTAAAATACTAGGATAACATATAACTGTGCTGTATAATTTTTTATTCAAAGTGTGAAAAACCTTTCCTCGTGAAACCAGTGACAAATATTTATGAAGAACCAGGACAGGAATGGTTATACTAAAAGAAACAGCTATTACTCGATGCAGATGAGACCCAATACACAAAATATATAACTGTTGGAGACTACAGTGAAACCAGAATGACTGACTTCTAATGTATGACTTTTCATATGGAGGCCGAAAACAGGAACGCTATTGGTATATAAAAACTGCCAAAGACCCACATAGGCAGTGCGCGTCGTATAGAATTTTGGGTCGGTCCGGGTGGCATGCCCGGGCAGCTTAATGGTAACGCGACCGTTCGCGAAAAGCGGGAAATACCGGTTTGAGTTCTGGTCGGATACAATTTTTCATATGTCGCCATTAAGTCAGACAACTGATGCTGACTCACGTTAACAATTGCAAATCCAGTTAATTTCCAAGAATCAGTGTATCTCTAAGATGCGACCGGTATATATATCGAACAACGCTCTTTCGGGGTAATGAGGTGACAACACGACACAAGACATATGAAAGATAATGAGTAGGATTGGCCACAGTTTTAATGTTTTGAAACAATGTTTCGATACGCGGAACTATTTCAGTGTTTGAAAACCGCCATGTATCACGGTTTCGAAACCGTCGTGTTTCAGTCTAATCGGTTTCGGATCACATTCGCAGTAGATACCGAAACTGTTTCGTACTGTCGATTTCATTGTTTCAAAACAGTTCTGTTTCAGAGAAATAATGCAGGAAGATGGAAGAGATGAATTGTATCAAAACAGTCGTGTTTCATTTTGCTGAAACTCGGCACAGATAGAAATTTCACTTTCTAGTAAATGAGCAGCTTAAAGGGTGTCAAAAACTAATGCGTTTACTGAAATCAAGCTTAGATTCTAAAGTGACTGCTGTATTCCGAAATGATATGATGTCCGCTTTATGACAATAAAACAATGCTCACTAGTTACATTGAAATATCTAGGAAAATTCTAGGTTTTACTGTCCATTTACGGTAATCATATTAAAAAAAACACTGTAATAAACTTAAAACCTATTTAAAAAAATAAAATAAAAGAAACAACATAAAGCCTGAAATGACATATGACAAATCTGACAATGTGCCACATTTGACGAATTTAGTTTTTATACTTGCATACTACGAAAGTTTGGACGCTAAATGAAGCCTCGAATAAAAGATATTTCCAAAAATCTAATTTTAAAATATGGTTTGTTTTAGTAAATTATCCAGCAGTCCGATAACGATGTGTGAAAACGTAGCCCTTTCCAAAATGTTAGCTCAATAAATTTAATGTGATAATATGCCTTTTCAATGTCACATGAAGGTTAGCACACACAATACCTATAGAATTTGGGCACTATAGTAGAGGAAGGTAAAATGTGTTAATTAAAGCTGCTTTGATAAAAACCAATATATTAGACATAATGAAGTCAGCCCTCAGCTAGTAGGATAGGAAGAACGTCACTTATTGCGGAAGCAGTGCATTTGCTGCTGGGGTAAAATTTTACCTTCCATCCCTGCGGCCTCGCGTTATTATGTTGGCAACGTCAACAAAACGGCAGAAAATCTTTGCTTAAGTGTTTCGTGCAGACCATAAATTAAATGAACAATGCTGTTCGAGCTTTACGGTTGACAGGTTCTTGTATGTTCCTTTATCCACTCACCAAAAGTAATTGTTCTCGTAAAACGAAGATTTCCTGATAAAACATTTGCGTTGTTACGCGATTAGCAATCGCATGATTGCCAACATTATCAACGAGGGACAAAATTCGACAGTATTCCGTACGGAGAGTCATATAAATATCAATAAATAACTGATGACATTGTTCACACCATTGTACTTGTATTTAACACATCATAATCGGTATTGCAAAATAAATTTAAAACACTGTTGAAAATGAGAAAGACTATCAATACTATAAAAGACATGCGGAATTGCAACAATGTTCACAGGAATAAAAGTCACTTCTAAATCATTCTCGAAGTAATGTATATGACATGGGAGACGTTTCGTTGAAAAAACATAAAAATAAATAAATAAATAAAATAAAATAAAATAAAAAAAATGCAACATCCGTATTTCCCACTGCGACAGTCGCATATTCGTCTGTATGTAAAGTCTAATATTCGATATACATTGATCTCAACTTCCAGATATACGGATGCTAGAAAATTACCGAATCCATGTCTTGAAATGAGCCCTACATATAAATGATATTTGATACTTGGGAAAAATTCCATAGGAATAGATTGTAACAAAAATCGTAAGTATATACAAGAAACGATATTAAAAGCATTTTCATGGTATACGCTTCTGTGTATTTTGAATGTAGCTTATAAAAGCCGTTTGTCTCTCCCAATAACGACATCAGCACTAGGAGAGATGGAATGCAGCATTCGTAAAGGCAAGTCCTGTGTATATCCAACAAGCTTCATTATGGAAAGCCCTACGAATAGGAAAATATTTTTTGACTATTATGTGCCTCTAAATGTGTTGAATGCCATTACCGTAAGAGAACACAGAACTTAGTATAACTGAAGAGTTATTGACTGTAAACAAGAGAATAAAACAAACATCTGATCTCTGACCCATTGCTTTAGATCTATCTTCAGAAGCTCCATACCAGATAGTATATGCTCCAATGTAGTAATGCTTGACCATACTTATGGACGGATCCTCAACCCATACGAATTGTTCTTCAGAGGTTCTATGTGTGCTTGCAAGAATTGATGCTGGTTTACGTTTAAGATCGGCAGGATTGTTTAATCTGCTTTGAGAGAAGGAAAAGAACATGCAAATTCAAGTTCGTTCATCACAATAAGACAAGAATGATTTCAGAGCTTACAAAAACAATGCAGCGTTGAGCTGCATATATTCGCTCAGCCACAGATATTCTTGAGTAATTAGTGTAACCTCCTTGGTAATATCACAGTCTAACCTACACAGACGCGACGCTCATTGCTGTAAAAGTTATTACCACCTGACAGTTGCAACGACACTAGCGCTCCTAGTGGTGGGCAAGGCGTCGTAAGAATACTGTTTATTTATAATTACTTTGCTATGTAGTTAACCAAAAAGTTTCTGTAATTTTTGCATTGAAATCATCTGTAAAATAATGAAAGGCATAAATAATCGTGAAATAAATGTAAAAGCATCCTAATTTTACCTGATTCACTGATATAAACAACAACTTATTCACGAAGAAATACGAATGTGTATATTTTGCAGCCTACTCCGCTGAAAGTGAGAGAATATAAACAGACGAGAAACATTAATTCGTGTTGTGGTTCACATAAGACAGGCACGTGTAAAAATTCTATGTGCAGTCTAATGATTTGAACATTTTTCCGATTCATTCGCCTTTCTTATAAACGTATGTACCTTTCATCGTAATTACTTTTGTTTTAAAAAAATTCATGTCTTGAAGATTGTGATTCATATGTAGCAACAATTATAGAATTGGTATCTGCTTTGCTGTTTTTTGCTTTCGATGTTTTATTGTCATGATTTTGAGGATTCTTCTTCAGTTACAGCTGCAGGGGCTAATTTGGTACATTAAATAAAATAGGTAGTGCATTCTATATAATTTTCTTATGTTGAAAACTTACTGATTTGAATGAAGTTGTAGTGAAGAAACCGTGATGTGTCTGAGTTGAAAACCGACGTCTTTCTGCAGTTGTTGGGTTTTCTGTCGTTCATTAGCCATGTTTGATCTTGATTAAAAAGTCGTAGATTTCAGTATTATTTTAATTAAACTGTCCTGCAAGGTACCGTTTCATACCTTCCAATGGTTCTCAAGAAGCCTAATTGACGCAAATGTGGAGGTATTTTCTAGTTATTGCCGATTTTCTTTGCCACTACTTAGTTTCCCTGTCATAAAAAGTATGGTAAAATCAATTATAACGGTACAATTCACACTCATGCTGTATCGTATTCAGAAATATAGTTTGCCAGCCGCTTGTTGCGCTGCTGTCGTAGCATGTAACAAAAATCAGTGGAAGTGTCGTGACTGTGTATGTGAGAGTGTGCTTCAACCTCTTTCTTCCAAGCTGTATGATCTTGTTAGACTCTGCTTGTGAAATAAAACAAACTAAGAGAAGTACACGTACAGGGTGTCCAGAAAAGGGTTCCCTGATTTAAAAATTAAATATCTCGAAAACAAAGAATGCAGTAAACGGTATGTTTATTGTGAAAGCTATAAGAAGTTCATACAGCAGTTTGAAATAATAGTTACAAAAGCTGCTAACAGATGGCGCTGTACGCTGTACAGGTCATATCCGCATACATAATTGAAATAATCGTATGAAAACACTCTTTGCAAACAATCACATCACAATGTTTTAAAAATGTTCATCATTGGCCCAACAGAGGTGGCGCAAACGAAGAATGAAATTCGCCATCACATTTCGTAGTGTCTCAACCGAAATGGATTCACATGCCACAGAGATCGCCGATTCAAGCTCGTCCAGCTGGCGGGATGCTTCGGGTAGACCTTGTCTTTCACTTTGCCCCACATAAAAAAGTCACAGGGAGTCAAATCCGGCGAATATGGAGGCCAAACCATGGCTGCAGCAGTAAATTTGGGATATTCCAAAGCAATGACTCGATTCCCGAAGTATTCCTCAAGAAAGCGAAACACTTGTTTGGTCCGATGTGATCGGGCTCCATCTTGCATAAACCATTCAGTACCTGGCCGATCCTCTTATGCTTGCTGCGTAGCGACAAATTGTTCCAAAATTGCAACGTAACGTGCACCAGTGAACGTTTCTCGAATGAAAGAGGGCCAATAATGCCTCTGCTGCATACTGAAGCCCACACAGTAACTTTAGGAGAATACAGGGGTTTCGCTTCACGCCAATATGGTTTTTCGGGATCCCAAAATCGCCAGTTCTGCATATTCACGTATCCATTCAGGTGGTAGTGTGCTTCATTTGTAAACCAGATGCAGCCAACATCAAATCCTTCACTATCAATCATTGTGAGCATCTGATTAGCAAAGGCAACCCTTTGTTTCACAGCTCGTACGGGTGTGGCCTGGTGCGTTTGAATTTTGAATGGAAACATATGTAGGCTCTTTCTCAGTATTTTCTGCGTGCTGGAACGTTTCAAACCAGTCTCAGACGCAATTCTACGGACGGGTGACATTGGATTTAACTGAATAATTCCAGAAACTGTTGTGATATTTTCAGGCGTAACTGCGGTTTGCTTGCGGCCAACTTGCCCCACTGCAACATCAATTACACTGCCTGTTCGTTGAAATTTTGCGAAGAGCGTACGAATGGTTTTCGCATCGGGTTCTTTTGGAACATTAAATCGTGCTTGAAAACTTCGCCTTGTTGCCGTAGGACTCTCTTCTAACCTGTGGTACTCTAGCACCAGAAAAACGCGTTGTTCAATGGAGTACATGATTTTAATCTCTTCCTTCGGTACGCTATCCTCCTTTCACGTTGCAATAGTGGAACTGATCGCTTTGGGCTTCGGATCAATATTTATACTAGGCATTACGTATGGCGATTACAGCGCCATCTGTTAGCAGCTTTTGTAACTATTATTTCAAACTGCTGTATAAACTTCTTACAGCTTTCACAGTAAACATAACGTTTACTGCATTTTTCTATCTATCTTTGTTTTCGAGATATTTAATTTTGAAATCAGGGAGTCCTTTTCTGGACACCCTGTATTAGAACACACATATATAGAGAAAAACATTTACCTTACAAATAAAACTTTGTGTTGCTTTCCTGACGTCGCTATGACGGATAATAAAGAAGAAGTGCTCATCTAATTCGTGAAGAGTACAGTATCTCATGTTGTAACAGAATGGAATTCTAATGGCACCAAGATGACGGATATGGAAAGAAACAAACTTGTTGATACTTATTTGCAGACGATGCGTTTCTCCTGGCAGGCAATGAAATCACTTTGCTAGAGGATGTGGTTAAATTGAATAATGCTTTACAATCTTATTATCGAATGACTACTCTCTAAATAAAACGAAATCAATGACAACGAAAGGGGAAAACTTGAGCGAAAATAATAATAAGGTAAAATGTTAATTCATTGAAATATCTCGCAATCGATATGTCGGAATACAAAATATACAGAACTGTACGCTGTTCATGGTTGCATTGCTTAACTGTTGGGAGCAATCAGCTAACATAGCACCTCGAGGGGATGTATGACTACTTTAAGGAATGACATCTCACAGTTCTCTTAAAGTCAGAAGCTATCACATTCCAGTACAATAACAAAAGGAAATTGATGTTAATTTTGGTCTCGAGAGACTCAGTCATAACCCATTCTCTTCTCATCATGGTGTAAGGGTGGATCTGTACCCTTTAAACAACCTTTAATGAACACACACACACACACACACACACACACACAGAAGCCCAAACTGATAAGAGCCGAAACAATGCCATACAACAGCTAAGAGGAACGATGTGCGGAGCAGATGGGGAATCTCTCAGCCGTCCGCGGTGGCCGAGGGGACTGAGGCGCTCCAGTTACGGTCTACACGGCCACTGCGGTCGGGGGTTCGAATCCCACCTCGGGCATGGATAGTTGTGCCGTCCTTTTAGTTAGTTCATAAGTAGCGCGGCGCCCCCAACGCGCACGGCTAATCCGCCGCGGCACCAATGAATACACGATGTATTCCAGAATGAAACTTTCAGTCTGCAGTGGAGTGTGCGCTGATATGAAACTTTCTGGCAGATTAAACTTGTCTGCCGCAATCGGGACTCGAACCTGGGACCTTTGCCTTTCGCGGGCAAGCGCTCTACCGACTGAGCTATCCCGACACTACTCACGATGCCACCTCACAACTTTACTTCCACCAGTACCTCGCCTCCTACTTTCGAAACTTCACAGAAGTTCTCCTGCGAAACTTGCAAAACTAGCACTCCTGGAAGAAAGGATATTGTGGATACATATAACTATAGCCTAAGGGATGTTTCCACCGTGAGTCGTGTCAGAGTAGATAAGTGGTAGAAGGTTTGGCCGCGAAAGGCAAAGCTCCCATGTTCGAGTCCCAGTTCCGGCACACAATTTTAATCTGCCAGGAAGTGTCATATCAGCGCACATTCCGCTGTAGAGTGAAAGTTTCATTTTGGAAACATCCCTTACGCTGTGGCTAAGCCATGTCTCCACCATATCCATTCTTCCAGGAGTGCTAGTCTTGCACGTTTCGCAGGAAAGCTTCTGTGAAGTTTGGAATGTAGGAGGCGAGGTACTGGCGGAAGTAAAGTTGTGAGGCGGTATCGTGAGTCGTGTCTGGATAGCTCAGTCGGTAGAGCGCTTGCCCGCGAAAGGTAAAGGTCCCTGGTTTGAGTCCCGGTTCTGGCACACAATTTTAATCTGCCAGGAAGTTTCGCACAATGTATTGTTCACACAGTATGAATTTATTCTTCTTCTGTACATGAGACCCGAAGATGGCCTGATTTTGGCCAAATCGATAATTGTTAAAAAATATTCCCGGTACAGTCGTGTAATTTCGAGTGCGATTTTGAACATATCTAAGAGCAATCCCGCACCACCTACATAAAATATTCCACTCCTAATTATTAGTCATATCACTTTATATAAATGCTTCTCTAGAGTTTGTTTTAAGTGTTTCTGAAGCTGTCAGATAGGTCTTTTACATCTTTTTGTTGTGCTGTGACAGGAGCATATTTCGTTACGCTTAGACGATGTTCTTCTTCGAGGGGGTTAATGACAGCAAGAATACGTACGTGTACGAGCAAGCGTTTGTTACACGCAGATTGAGGCCCGCTGCGCCATTTCCTTGTAGAGCGACATACAGTAAACAAATGGTTAGTGGAAGTATAAATAGTGCGCGCGAAGGAACAGGTGTGTGTCGCACGGTGGGTGTTTGAGCGCGCTGTCCAGCGCATTGTCGGCGGCTGGCGTGACACAGCGCGGGGCCAGCGGAGGCGAGCAGGCGGCTTCCGCCCACGCCGCCACGGGCCTAACCAAGACGAATGGCGCGCTGCGCGGAGCGCCGGAAGGAAGCCATTAGGCCGGCCACGCACTGGGCGCGGATGTGGCGCGGCCGGCGGCCGGCGCCAGCCGGGGCGGCCGCTAACAGCAGGTAATGCTGCCCCGAGTCCTCCAGCCAGCACACCCCCCGCTGGTTGTCGAGAGCACTTCTCTCATAAAGGCCGAGGCGTGCGTCTCTACAAGGGCAGCAGCGTACAACGAGCTCGATAAAGATTCGTCTGAATGCACAGGTCTACAATATGTACGACTTTGGCGTGCATTAATATAGTTACTACAATATCTTCATGTTTAAAATATCCATTAGTGCATGCTTATGGAATATCGCCAAGTTCGTGTGATAGGATTCGTGGTTTCGTGTCAGAAATAACACAGTACGTTGTAACAGTCGGAAAGTAATCGTGTAAAACAGATGTGCTACAGGGTCAGTGACGCAGCCACGAAATAGGGAGGTGCGTCTTAGGGCGGAAGCCTCGCCTCCCCCCCCCCCTGCCACCTTCCGAAGACTTTTGAATTTTTTTTATTTTATTTTTTTTTTATTTTTTTTATTTTTTTATTTTTTTTTTTATTTATCAGGTCGGCACCGGAAATTTTAAATACTACACATGTAAACCACCCCCAAGTACCACAGACATCGCCGAGTTGGGGTGGCTTGCGTACCTCAACAATACAGATAGCAGTACCGTAGGGGCAACCACAGCGGAGTGGTATCTGTGGAGAGGCCAGACAAACGTGTGGTTCCTGAAGAGGGGCAGCAGCCTTTTCAGTCGTTACAGGGGCAACAGTCTGGATGATTGACTAAGCTGGCCTTGTAACATCAGCTAACATGGCTTTGGCATGCAGTTATTACGAACGGCTGAAAGTAAGGGGAAACTGCAGTCGTTGCTTTTTAAAAATGTTCAAATGTTTGTAAATCTATCGGACCAAACTGCATGGTCATTAGTCCGTAGCTTACGAACTACTTAAACTAACCTAAGGACAACACTCACACTCATGCCCCAGGGAGGACTGGAACCTCCGACGCCGAGCAACCGCACGCTCCGCAGCGAGGTGCCTTAGACCATTCGGCTACTTCACCGCGGCCGTTTCTTTTCCCGAGGACATACAGCTCTACTGTATGAATACATGATGATAGCGGCTTCTTGGATAAAATATATCGGAGGTAAAATAGTCCTTTATTCGGATCTCCGGGCAGGGACTACTCAGGAGGATGTCGTCATCAAGAAAAACAAAACAGGCATTTACGGATCGGTGTGTAGAGTGTTATTACCCTTAATTGGGTCGGTAAGTTAGAAAATTTGAATAGAAAAATGGATAGGTCAAAGTTAGATAGTGGGGGGATTAGTGAAGTTCGATAGCAGCATGAACTGGACTTTTAATTAGGGGAGTACAGGGTTATAAATACAAAATCAGTTGGTTGCAACGCAGGAGTAGGTCATATAATGAATAATAAAATAGGAATGCGGGTAAGTTACTACGAACGGCATAGTCAACGCATTAGCGTAGCAAAGATAAACACGAAGCCAACACCGACCACAGTAGTACACGTGTATATGCCAACTACCTCTGCTGATAATGAGGAAATCGAAGAAACGTTTGAGATGAAAACTTAATTGTGATGGGAAGTAGAACTTGGTAGTAGGAAAAGGAAGAGAAGGAAATCTAGTAGGTGTATATGCACTGGGGAAAATCAGTGAAAGACGAGATCGCCTGGTGGACTTAAGTGCAGAGCCCAATTTAATCATTACAAACACGTAAATAATCATCATGAGAGAAGGTTATACAAGTGGAAGAGGCCAGGAGACACTGGAAGGTACCAGATTGACTTTATGATATTAAGCCAAAGGTTTAGAAACCAGGTTATAAACTGTAAGACTTATTCGGGTGTTAGGTATAGACTCTGACCATAACATATTGGTTATGAACTGTAGATTAAAACTTAAGAGACTGCAAAAAGTAAGAAAATTAAGGAGATTAAATCTGGACAATTGAAGGAACCAGAGGTGATTGAGAGTTTTAGAGGGAGCATGAGGCCAGGATTTTCTGAAATAGGGGAAAGTAAAACAGTTGAAGAAGAATGGGTAGCTCTGACAGATAGATTAATGAAGGTTGCAGAGGCTCACATAGGAAGAAGGACATGGCCTAATAGAAATTATTGGATAACACAGAATTTACTGAATTTAATTGATGAAAGGAGTAAATATAAAAACGCATCAAGTGAAGCAGGCGAAAGAGAGTACAGACGTCTGAAAAATGAGGTTGTCAGGAAGTGCACGGTGGCTAAATAGGAGTGGCTTGAGGAGAAGAGCAAGGCCGTAGAAGAATATATATGTAAAAGATAGATACCGCCTACTAGAAAATAAAAGAGACATTTGGAGACAAGAAAAAACAGCGGTGTGAATATTATGAACTCAGATAAAAATCCAGCAGTAAGCAAAGACGGGAAAGCTGAAAGATGGAAGAAATATATAGAAGGCTTGTACAAAGGAAATAAACTTGTAGGCAGTATTCTAGAAGTGGAAGACGAAGTAGGGGAAGATGAGAAAGGAGAAACGATACAGCGAGAAGAATTTGACAGAGCCCTGAAAGATTTGAGTCAAAACAAGGCCCCTGGAGTAGATGATGTCCAGTCTGAACTGCTATTATCGTTAGGTAAGCCAGTCATGAACAAATTGTTCCACCTGGAATGAAAGCAGTATGAGACAAGGAAAATACCCTCAGACTTCAAGAAGAAGATGGTGATTCCTATTCCTATGAAAGCAAGTGCAGACAAATAGCAATTTAATGAGTCAGGCGAATAGAAAACCTGATGGAATCATACCTTGTGGAAGATCAGCTTGGATTTAGGAAAAATGTAGGAACACGCGAGGCAATTTTCACATTACGACTTATCTTAGAATATAGACTAAGGAAAGGCAAACCTACGTTTTTATCATTTGTAGAAAGCTTTTGACAATGTCGACTGGAATAAACTCTTTGGAATCCTGAAGGTAACAGGGGTAAAATATAAGGAGCGAAGAGTTATATTCAACTTACACAACTTGACTGAATATTAAAGGTATTCATTGGCTATCACTTCAGAGCAAAACGGTTCTAACGAAAATGTGTGTGCTCTGCATACTCAGTGCCGCCCTTAGTGACAGACTGTTGCACACCCAGACACATCGCAGCATACAGAACTACTGTCAAAACACCTGTCACTAATGCTGTAGCTACAAATCTAATCAAATAGCTACTAGGTCAACTGTGCACACGTCACTTCCCAGATTTCCCTGCAAACGAACAACGATTAAGGTCTCTACTCTCTGATTGATGGACACTTAGCTTTATTATTTTCCTCCTGAATTCCCAAAGGAGACATTGTTTATGGAATGGCTATATTTGCCAAAGAAAGTAAATTTCAGGATCTTTCTCAAGATTTGATGTTCATTAGACACATTTATATAAGACTTCAGCTTCCTGACATTTTTCTACTGGTTCTGTTGTTTGTTCTTTTTTAGGCTGTTGACCATTTCGATAGGGAACTGGAGCCTTGTTCTGTCTTTTAACTAGCCTGTTAGTAGAATGAAGCTGATACCTTATTACAGTTGTTTTCGAGCATATCTGTCAGTTTTGAATCAGTACCCGAAGAGAGACATTTTTAAATAACTTAGACATTTCACGGAGGCGATCTGGAGTCATTTATTACCTCAACTGCAAAGATTGCTTGGATTGAAACAATTTATTCCAATACTAGGTTCCAAGGAACTTGCTGCGTTCTAAGAGTCTGACCTCACTCAAAAATAGAAATAAATAGGCTTCATTATCATCGCTCTATTGGCAACGTGTACAAATTACACGTATGAGGATGTGCCTTGAGTACGTTCGCAATTTGGCGATGAGGCTGGTACCTACTTATTTTTAATTTTGAGTGAGATAGGAATCTGAGGATAGCAGCATGTTCTCTTGAAACTAGTAATGTCATAAACCATTTCATGGTAGGTAATGTAATAAAAACAATTTAAATCATGGTTCGACAACCTAAGTAAGAGTTCAAATGTAATTTCTTTTAGCAAACTTCGGAATGTATTGTTGAAAGCAATACACGAGATAGCAATGGTGATGCTACTGACGACAGTACTGCTAAAGCAGAATTGTTTAAACATCTTTCCGAAATTCCTTCACTAAACAAGACGAAGCAAATTGTCCAGAATTTCTATCGAGAACAGCCGCCGGCATGCGTACTTTAGAAGTAGCTACCTCTGGCGTATTAAAGTAACTTAAATCACTCAACAAAAGTAAGTCTCCCTGTCCCGATAGAATACCGATTACGTTCTTTTTAGGGTATACTGATACAGTACCCCATACCTAGTTACCGTATACAACCGTTCGCTCGGTGAAAAATCCCTGCACAAAGACTGGAAAGGCACTCCAATATTCAAGAAAGGCAACGTGAGTGACCCACAGAATTACAAGCCTATATCGTTGACATCGGTTTCCAGCAGGATTTTAGAACATATACTTTTCTCAAATACTATGAACTAACTCCAAGAGAACGTTCTATTAATCCATAGTCAACACGAATTAAGAACGTATCGCCCCTGTGCAACACAAGATGTGAAGAATGATAGTTGCGCGAGAGTAGCCGAGCGGTCTGGAGCACCACGTTGCGGATCGCGCGGTCTCGCGCGTCGGAGTTTCGAATCCTCCCTCGGGTATAGATGTGTCTTCTGTCATTAGGTTAGTTTAAATTACTTTAAGTAGTTTGTAAGATTATGGACTGATGACCAACGTAGTTTGGTCCCATAGGAATAGAAACATTTGAACATTTGATGACCGCTATCGACAAGGGATGTCAGATTCCGTTTTTCTAGATTTACGGACAGCTTTTGACACTGTACCTAACAAGCGTCTTCTAATCGAATTGCGTGTTTATGGAATATCGCCATAGTTGTGCGATTGGATTCGTGATTTTCTGTCAGAAAGGACATAGTACGTTGTAATTGACGGAAAGTCGTCCAGAAGAATTGATATCTGGCGTTCCCCAGGGAAATATTATAGGATCTCTGGTGTTCTTTATTTTTATAAACGATTTAGGAGACAATCTCAGTAGCTGTCTTAGACTGTTCGTGGATAATGCTGTCTTTTACCGGTTAGTATAATTACCAGAAGATCAAAAGCGAGGTGCAAAAATTGGCAATTAACCCTTAATAATTAGAAGTCTGAATTCATCCATATGACCACTAAAAGAAATTCGTTAAACTTCATTTACTCGGTAAATGAGTCAAATCTACAGGCTATAAATTCAAATAAATACCTAAGAGTAATAATTACAAAACTCTGAAATTGGAAAGAACACGTAATAAATATAGTATGGGAGGCGAACCAAAGGCTACCTTTCATTGGCAGAACACTTGTAAGATGCAATAGCTCTACAAAAAACTATCTACACTACAGTTGTGTGACCTATTTTAGAATATTGTTGCACATTGTGGGATCCACAACACGTGGGATTGACATTTTAGAAAAAGTTCAATTAAGGTCAGCTCGTTTTGTATTATCGCAATATAGGGGATAGACTGTCACGGAAATGATGAGTTGGGGTGGAAATCATTAAAACAAAGGAGTTATTCTTGCGACGAGATATATTTGAAAGATTTCTTTCACCAACTTTGTCTTACTAATGCCAACATATTTTGGTAGCATTCGCCTAGCTAAGGAGCCATGATGGTAATCTATACTAATAATAAATCTGTAAATGTAGGCCTGTCGCTGTTCTGTTAAATCTTCAAAACTGTTGGACGAATCTTCATGCGGTTTTCATAGGAAACAAGAGAAAAGTTTGGGTCAACATAAAGCACAATTTTATCATAATCGGATTACGAAACAAAAAGATATCGTAATGTTAAGCGTTTTCGAAACCGTCGTGTCTGTTTGGTCACGTATTAAAAACCTCGTATCTCCGAAACTACTTCACAAATTAGCATGTGGTTTTCAGAGGTAACTTTAGCGTAACTCTGGACAACATATAGACTTCGTTTCATAAAAATCGGATCACGGAAAAATGAATACCGTAGTTTGAAATTTTTTTGTCTGTCTATTCTAACACGTTTATCTCCAAAACTACTTCACAAATTTTCATGGGATTGTCATAATTTAATCATTTGTTTAAAAGCCATCATGTATGTCTGTTTGTTGAGGGTAATCCCCAAAAGTACTACACGAACTTTCATGGGTTTCCACAGGTAATTTGAAAATAGTTTGGAGAGCCACATAGGCTTACGTTCATCAAAATTGGATCAGAGGAAGGAAAGATATTGTAATTTGAAGTTTTTGTATACATCATGTTCATAAATATGGTGTAGTACAGCAAATCTCCAAGTGTATCGTGCGAACTTTCATGGGTTTTATAGGTCAGCTGATAGTACCTTGGGACAACATATAAGCTTCATTTCATCAAAATCGGATCAGGTGAAGAAAAGATATAGTAATTTGTAGTTTCTGGTGTATGCTATGCTTGAATTGCAATGTAGTATAGCAAAGATACGACAGAGGCGCTGTTACTTACATAGTATACCAAATAACCAAGGAGGTATTCTAACCATAACTAATAGATGGCGATGCTGTGTTTTTTATTCACATAAATACTGTAATACAATGAAACAAGGGCTACGATTTTCCTTACGGTAGCGGTGTAGTGTAATGATGTTGGCAACTACTGTTGAACCCTTTTTGAAAAGTCACGTACAATGAGGGGAATAATTCTTTGTGTTGATAATGAAATAATGAATGTTATTCCTGTCAGTAAATTAATGATCCTCCTAAAGCGAATACATCGTTGCCAACTTTAAAATACTAAATCGCTGCCAATGCAGGTAAAATTTAACCCAGGAACGACAATTCCTTGCAATGCCATGGAAAGGAAAAAAAGTTATTCTTTCCATGGGTATCATTTAAATTTAAAAAAAAAAAAAAAAAAAAAAAAAGACGTCCTTCGCGTCTATCGATGTTTTTATTTACCAAGAATTGTTTGCAAGGAAAACCGAATTTATGTTGTTTCATTTCTGATTTCGGTGCGTACTTATTACATCTTCAGTACATTCTGTTTACGAATGCCTCGAAAACGCCATTGTACGTGAAAGTACAATGTGAAGCGACGTTAGTTACATAGTACACCAAATAACTAATTAGGGCTTTACTGAGTTTTTTCATTCTCATAACTACGGTGTAATACACTACAAGAAGAGGTATATTTTACTTACGGCGGTGGCATTGTGTGTTGATGTTGGCAACGGCCGTTGAATGCTTGTTCAAAAATCAGTCACGTAGAATAAGGGGAATAATTTTTTATGTTCACGATGAAATAAATAATTTATGCTATTATTTCTAGTAAATTAATTATCATCCTAAAGCGAATAGTTTGCTGCCAACTATAGCAAACCAAACTTCTGCCACTGCATGTAAAATTTAACCTAGGTAGGAAACAATATTTTTTCCCCTAGCTGTATCCCATATGCTCTGCAATGTCATGGAAGGAAAAGAAGTGCATTTTTCGACGGGTAAAACCCAAGGAGGTTAGAACAGTATAAACTCTAAATTGTGCTTAGAGTAGAAATATCTCTGCATTTGTGCATCTTCTTAAAAATTACTACGTGATATTGAGCACTCTTTCCACACATTTGTTTGCTCTTAGGATTGGTTTGTACCGCATTCGCTGCAAAGAAGCCCCATCTTCTTTTCGCAGAGCAACCACATAACACGAAATTATATCTAAATAAATGTGTCGCAGAAGCAGCAAGAAATTTAAGGACGCGTCATTAAACGGGCCATTTACACATAGTCATCCGTCTTAACGGAACAAAGATGAAGTTAGCGATTAGTAGATTTTCCCCAATATCGCGTGACATTTCCATCTTATGTTGGGGACACAAAATCTGTCCTGTGCATCTGAATGCTCACTCCAGGGATATTTCTGCTCTGTGTCTGCCACTAGAGATAATATACACACTCGAGCGACAAACTCATAAGAAACGTCTCTGCTTTCATAATTGTTCGGTACAATATTGTGATTAAAATTTGAAATTACTTACTACTGGTGCGGACTACATTAAGATAAAGAAAAACGTCTTCTTTTCCAGAGACAATTGTACTTATAGTCCTGAATGTGTAGTTCTATTACAGAAGGTCGATTTCAACTTCGTGCTTTACGAAGTAATCACTGCCGGACGAGGGAACATGTATTAGTTGAAAGAGTGGCCGGTGCTGCTAACACAGTCAAGAAAATTCACTGGAAATACCATATTTATTGGAAAGTTCTATACAGACGATCAGCTGACGCCATTCCTTCAACGATTATCCAGACGTACTTCATCGCACATTGACACCACCATGACGTCTTATTTAGCCAGACATAAACTCCTCTGTTGATTGAATTACCAGACATTCAGCATTCGTCGAGCTTCGATAATAGGGATCACTGCATACATAATAACTACATTGTCTCCAGTGCAACTTTGCAAGATACTAATACTTCAGAATACACTTACTGTCAGAGATAAACCGTTTAGTACTACACCGCTGTTATTATTTCTCATCTCAACGATAGAAGTGTTGTAAGAAGTTAACGCCAAAAAATTACACACCGCAGTCTTAACTTCATGAACACAACCTAACATCGAATTTACATCGTTCCAGAGTACGGACATAAATTAATTTCACTTTTTGTATGAAAAAACATTCATCGATTTCGACAATGACTTCCACTTAAATTTGACATCTTGGCTAGGAGAACTTAGTTTACTGACAGAGCGATTAAACAAGGATTTTCTTTTTGCTGACCTATGTCTGGAACCCTAAAATCCATGATATACACAGGTCACTTTTTAACAACCGTTGCAAAGCACAGGCATATAAGCTAGTAATAAAATAAAAAAAAAATCAGATCGAAATCGGGAAGATTTAGGTGTTCCTCTTTCCCACGAGCTAGTAGAGGATGGAACTGTAGAGAAATGTCATAAAAAAAGTTCGGTGAACCCTCTTCCATGCACTTCAATGTGACTTGAGAGTATTTCTACATCTACATAGATACTCTGCAAATCACATTTAAGTGCCTGGCAGAGGGTTCATTAACCACTTTCATAACTTTTCTCTACCGTTCCACTCTCTAATAGCGCGCGGGAAGAAAGAACACCTAAATCATTCCGTTTTCGATCTGATTTCTCTTATTTTATTGGGATGGTCACGTCTCCCTAAGTAGGTGGGTGCTAGCAAAATATTTTCACATTCAGAAGTAAAAGTCGGTGATTTAAACTTCGGAAACAGATCACGCCGCAATGAATAACGTCATTGTTTTAATGATTTCCACCCCAATTCGTGCAACATTTCCGTGACGCTCCCCCCCCCCCCCCCCCCCCCCCCCCCGTAACGTGATAAAACGAAACGAGCTGCCCTTCTCTGAACCTTCTCAATGGCTTCCGTCAGTCCCACCTAGTGAGGGTCCCACAAGGGGCAACAGTACTCCAGAAGAGCACGCACAAGTGTGATGTTGGCAGTCTCTTTGGTGGAGCTGGTGCATCTTAGAAGCGTTTCGCCAATGAAACGTGACCTTTCGTTCGCTTTCCCCACAATATTTCCTATGTGTTCTCTCCAGTCTAAGTGGTTCCTAACTGTAACTCCTTGGTATTTGGTAAAATTTACGACCTTAAGGTTTGACTGGTTTATCGCGTAATTGAAGTTCAGCGGATTTCTTTTAGTGGTCATGTGTATTACTTCACACTTTTCTTTATTTAGTGTCAATTGCCAATCCGAGAACAGTCTAAGGGAACTATTCAGATTTGTCTCCTAAATCGTTTATAGACACGAGGAAGATGAGGGGACCTATAACGCTTCCGTGTAAAGCCAGATATCACATCTGTTTTGCCGGCCGCGGTGGCCGAGGAGACTGAGGCGCTCCAGTCACGGTCTGCACGGCCCCACGGTCGGGGGTTCGAATCCCCCCTCGGGGATGGATATTTGTGCCGTCCTTAGTGTTAGTTAGTTCATAAGTAATTTGTACGTTTAGGGACTGATAACCCCGTAGTTAAGTCCCATAGACTACAATCATTTGAACATTTGAACTTCTGTTTTACTCAATGACTTACCGCCAATTACAAATAACTGTATCATTTCTGATAGGAAATCGTGAATCCAATCGCACAATTGGGGAGATATTCCATAAGCACGCAATTTCATTAGAAGCCGCTGCTGGGGTACAGTGTCAAAAGCCTTCCGGAAATCCAGAAATATGGAATCGATTTGAGATCTCTTGTCGATGGCACTTAACACTTCATGTGAATAAAGGGCAAGGTGTGTTTCGCAAGGGCTATACTTTCTGAATCCGTGTTGACTATTGGTTAATAGGTCGTTCTCTTCGAGGTAGTACATAATATTCGAATAAAGTATATGTTCCAAAAATCCTACTACAAATCGACGTCAATGAGATTGGCCTGTAATTTTGGGGCTCACTCCTATTGCCTTTCTTGAATATTGGAGTAACTTGGGCAACTTTTCAGGCTTTGGGTACGGATCTTTCGCTGAGTGATCGGTTGTAAATTATAGCTAAGTAGATGTAGCTTCCAAAATCTGTGTGCAGCTGTGCAAGTGTTCAATATTCTCCACTGATCTCGACCTCGACAAATGCTGAACTGTAACCTTTCTTAGCGCCGTAAAGACGGCGCCGGAGACGATGAATCCCATCTGAGATTGTTGCGAGGACGCACGCATTCCCGATATTGCAGTCGCCTTCCCTTGCCGCATCTCCTCCGCCGCGCTCACACACACACACACACACACACCACACACACACTTTACAGCTTGCAACCCAGATTTGGGATCTCTTTCGCTGGCGCGGGTCCCGCATCATAGATAAGGCAATCCGTGGCTTGCTGCCAGCCGCATCCGAACTTGACACAAAACCCCCGCGCACCCCGACAACCTGACTTCTCACGTATTCTGCGAAACCGTAGCGCCGAGCGACTACCGGCACGTATTCTGAAATGGATTCCAGAAGCAATTCTCACCTTCGCATAGATGTCTTCCACCGTTACGTGTTTAGGTGCTGGAATGGCAACAGATTCCAAATATTGAAGATATGTATTTATTCCAAAGAATCGGAATTCTGACTGCGTTCTCTCGGTCGTTGAATACAAAGAATTATTCGGCGTTTTATAAACTCACAAGTAAGATGTATCAAGGCGGGAAATTAACATGTTGAAAACAATGAATGAAAGTCGATACATCTGACATTGGAATATATGTAGGTGTTGGAACCTCCGAAAAATATCCCATTGTTTGTAAATCTATGAAACTTAACAGCTTACAAACTACTTAACCCGCGAGAACTCGCGCCTTTAAAAGTTACGCAAACGATCGCGTGTATATCATTTTTCTGACAGTCAAAGAACAGTTTGTAATGTGTCTAAATAAGTATTTATAGTTGCGTTTATAAGAAAATAGACATATTTCACTATTTAAAATTCTTAAAATTCCGATTGTTTTAAAATGACTGTGAGCAAAATGCTCACAGCGCGAATGCTCGCGGATTAAACTAAGTTAAACTACATAGTTTTGGAAACATTTTTGTTTCACTTATGGGAAACAGCACTCTTATTTAAATTTAGATATAAAGAACAGTCTAGAGTGCAAAAAAATTATTTATTTATTCGACTAGTGTCGGTCTTCAGGAAATTAAGCTCCATTGATGTTGTGGAACTTAATTTACTGAAGATGGTCTAAAATAAGACCGAAACTAGTCGAAAAATAAATAATTTTTTACACTCTAGACTGTTCTTTATATATAAATTTAAGTTAAACTAATCTAAGGACAACACAAACATCAATGCGTGAGGGAGGACTCGAACCCCGGACCGGTCGCGGTGGCCGAGGTGACTGCGGCGCGCCAGTCACGGTCTGCACGGTCACTACGGTCGGGGGTTCGAATCCCCCCTCAGGCATGGATATTTGTGCCGTCCTTAGTATTAGGTAGTTCATAAGTAGTTCGTAAGTTTAGGGACTGATGACCCCGTAGTTAAGTCCCATAAGCTCTACAAACATTTGAAACACATTTTTTTCGAACCCCGGTCGGCGAACGGCCGCGCGCAGCGCAGCACGGAGCCTCAGTGCGCACGGCTACTCCACGACGGCTAACATTGGAGGGTAGGCAATCCTGACTAAAAGGTGCGGAGAGGGAGGGAGAGAAGGGCTGTGATTGTAACTAGTCGAATCCAACGCAGATGGCGTACTGTACATTGGCTTATGCAATCCTAATGTACAGATTCTGTTCATAGTAGATTGTAGTCTCTGTTTACAAACTGAAGCCCCAACAAAATATACTATCGAGAACTTCGATATGATTTTCGTCTACTAGGAAGCAAATGGAAGCAGTAGAGAAGCGCAAAAGGTTGTACATTACGAAGTAACCCTCCGGCTCAAAGCATGTCTCCAGGTGTTTAATCTGTTTTCACGCCATCGTGCATCCGAAGTATTGATGCGAAATATCCCATTTTCTAGTACTGAAAAACATGGAAATACATATTAAAATAAGTCGCAGGAATTCGGCGACTCACAAACGGAATATACAATTCGCGAAATTAGAACACCAAAATTATTTAGTCAGCTATTAGACAACGGAATTAATAAAAAAGCAGCAAAAATGCTTTGTCATCGTAGACACCTCGTTTAAAAGAAAACGTACTGATGTTACGATTCACATTTATGGAATATACAACAGTTGCTCCTACATACCAAAGATAATCTATATGCAACTAAACCAGTGGTATCTATACAAACTGGATATATAACTCGTTTGTCAGAGCATAGAATATTCATATGTTTTGCATTCGATTCCGCATTGCCCGCCATTTTTAATTTGCCAATCGAATTTCAATCATTTATAACGTGCCAAGGAATCGCTTGCTGCCCTCTTGATTTGAAATTTATGCCAACAGGCGATAAAATTTGCTCGTATAGGAACTAAATCGCAACGTATTATCTTTCCGTTTTCTTGTAATACTTCATAGCAGCAATATTCGAATTAGGCAACAAACTAAATATGAAAGTGTACGGCTGGCACGCTCATATAGCGTGTACAGAGATCATTGACATAAACTGTCATCAGTGTCCTGCGATACTGCTCCCCTGACATCTGGAAAATTAGGAGTGTAGTCTATCTAATAAAATCAAAGGTATTACACACGGTATACGTCCCTAAATTTAACAGCAACAGTAAAAACTGTCGTCACTGATTAAAATGAAATAGTCGCGCGGGAGTAGCTGAGCGGACAAGAGCGTCACGTTACGGATCGCGCGGTTTCCCGCGTTGGAGGTTCGAATCCTACCTCGGGCATGGATATGTTTGTTGTCGTTAGGTTAACTTAGTTTCAGTAGTTTGTCAGTCTAGTGACTGATGACCAATGTAGCTTGGTGCCATAGAATTACAAACATTTGGCTGCGGTGGAGTAGCCGAGCGGTCTAAGGCGCCTCGCTACGGAGCGTGTGGTTGCTCGCCGTCGGAGGTTCGAGTCTACTCTGAGGTATGGGTGTGTGTGTTGTCCTTAGGTTGGTTTCCCTTAGTTCAGGTAGTTAGTAAGCTACGGACTGATGACCACACAGTTTGGTCCGACAGATCTGCAAACATTTGAACATTTTTTTTAAAGTGGAATAAAAGAGGACACTGCAAAAACGGACCTTGGTAATGGCTTTTAGACAGTTCTGTCTTTAGAAAGTTGTTCCAATCCCACCTTCAAGCACAAAAAATAATTTTTCCCAAATTGGATATCAATGTTTCTTTAACCTCAGTCAGTGCACGCTCCACAGGATTCAAGGACTGCGTTTAAAAGGCAGCGCCAGTCACCTACGGTGAGACGGTTACATCGAACACGAAACCCATTTAATTTATTCCTTATTATTTTAAAGTCGTTGCTTCAGGGCCTGTTTTTATCTTGAGTCTCTCTTGCAGGCTATCCAGCCCTCAAAGTATTGTTACTTTAAAAACTGTTGTGTTGAAATGAAAATTCATTAATTTTATTTCCATAAAGGAAAATGTTAATCCATGACAAAATAAAATGGAAATGATGAAGTGAACATCAAGGAATCACACGTAACATGTTACTTAGCTGCGAAATAGGAATGTCGCTATATTTTTGTTGCCATGGCGTCAACTCGCTACCTGGTAGAATGTGGGACACAAAGAAGCATCTACATCAAGTAAACTCACAATGCGAAGATGTGTTTAAAGATGTTAGTAATATTCAAACTTTATGCCTACCATATTTACAGCATTATGGGAGGGCAACGTTTTTTTCTTTTTTGAAATGTCATGCTATCGTTGATGCTACGCAACGAATTACGTGCGGTCTTTAGGTGCTTCGATACAGCAGATGAGCCATTCTCCCTATTATTGTATTTTTTAAATCGATCTTAAAAATTTCTTCCCATTTCTCGCACATACTTTTACAGTCCTGATTTTTGATTTCGAAAACTCACGCTTTCCCCATCGGGTTCTTCCCCTGCGCTACTCTTACGTTTCAGCCTCTCCTCTAGTTTTTGTCGGTCCTAAACGCAGTTTTTACGCCTTTCCTGTTAAATAATTTCGCCCGTTTATGTCTCATGGTTCACCAGAATAGCAAAGACCACATTTCTGCGAAGTTTTCTCGGTTTGTTGTTTCCTATGTCCTATCGTCTTATTCTAATTATTTATTAATCCTGCTTCTTTGCCTATTTGTCTAAGCATATATATTTCCCCTTTATTATTTTTAGGAGTTAGCGGAATGGAAAAACCCTGTGAAGTGCACTGAAGTCACCTGCAAGCGTGTTCTGATAACGTAGTGGCTGAGTCGGCTGCTCGCAGTAAGCAGATTTCTATACTAGCAAATCATCTCGAACAGAATGATCGATTGACCCAAGGTCAACAAGGATTTCGAAAACATCGTTCATGCGAAACACAACTAGCTCTTTACTTACGCGAAGTGATGGGCGCTATCGACAAAGGTTCATAAATCGATTCCGTATTTCTTGATTTCCAGATGGCTTTTGACACCGTACCTTACAAACGGATTTTAATCAAATTCCGTGGTTATGGTATATCGCCCCAAATCTGCGACTGAATAGGGGATATCCTATCAGAGAGGACACTATAGTAATCGAAGAGGAGATATCGGGCGTTCCACAGGGTAGTGTTATTGGTCCTCTGCTGTTCCTTATTTACATAAACGATTTAGGGGAATATCTAAGTAGCTCTCTTAGGTTGTTTGTAGATGACGCCGCCATTTACCGTCTAGTAAAATCATCTGAAGGTCAAAACCAACTGCAAAACGATCTGAATAAGATATCACTATGGTGTAAAAATTGGCGATTGACTCTGAATAATGAAGTCGTCCACATGAGTACGAAAAGAAACATTGTTTACAAGATAAATCAATTAAAAGTGAAGGCAGCAAACTCCACAAAATACCTAGGAATTAGTATTACTTTAGACATAAACTGGAAAGAACATGTAGATAATGTCATGAGAAAGGCGAACCAGAGACTCCTTTTTATTGGCAGAACCCTTGAAAGATGCAACAGAACTACAAAAGAAACAGCATACACTACACTTGTCCGTCCATTTGTGGAGTATTGCTGCCCAGTGTTGGATCCTTATGAGGTGGGTTTGACGGAGGACATCGAAAGAGTCCAGAGAAGGGCAGCTCGTTTCATATTGTCACGATACAGAGTAGACAGCGTTACGGAAATGATACAGGATCTGGGATGGGAATCATTACAACAACGGCGCTTATCGCTGCGGCGTGGGCTACTTACGAAACTCCAATCGCCAAAATTCTCCTCCAAATGCGAAAATATATTGTTTACTCCCACTTACATAGGTAGAAATGACCATCAGAATAAAATACGAGAAATCAGAGCTCGAACGGAGAAATTTGGGTGTTCTTTCTTCCCACGCGCTATTCTAGAATGGAATGGGAGATAAATAGCATATTGGTGGTTCGATGGTTCGATAAACCATCTACCAGGCACTGAAATGTGATTTGCAGGGTATCCCATGTAGTAGATGTAGAAATGTCTGACTTGTACTTCTAGAGTATGTGAGGTTCATAGTACTGCATATTATAAAGACAACGGGTGTAGCAGGACGTCTACTCATCACCTTTGAAAAAGAAAAAAAAAGTTGCCATCCCACAATGCTGTAAATACGGTAGGCATAAAATTTGAATCTCAGAAACATGTTTACACAATCCTTCGCATTGTGAGTTTACTCGATGCAGATCGTTCTTGTCGTCAGACATTCTACCAGGAAGCGAGATGATGCCATCATAACCAAAATATATCTTAGTAATACTTCATTTGTGATTCCTTGATATTCACTTCATCATTTCCATTTTATTTTATCATGGATTATCATTTTCCTTTATTCAAATAAAATTCACGAATTACTGTTTCAACACAACAGTTTTTAAAGTAGCAATACTTTGTGGATTGGATAGCCTGCAACAGAGACTCAAGATAACAATAGGCCCTGAAGCAACGACTTTAAAATAATAAAGAGTAGGTTTCGATGTTCGTTGTAACCGCCTCACGGTAGGTGACTGGCGCCGCCTTTTAAACGCGGCCCGTGAATCCTGTAGAGTGGGCACTGATTGTATTTCCTTAGCGCAGCCCCTCAGGGAAGCCGGACAAATGGAGCGGTCTTAAAGTCTCGCCGAAACATGGGCCTTGCGGCATCAACCGGCGCCAAGAGCCTTGTCGCTGACCGCAACACCCACTGCCCTCTCGAAGGGTCAAAGTGTGATAAACGGTCGACGACACACGTTTACCAACGTTGCTCATTTGCCCTACACAAATAATCACATTTTATAAATGGATTCTTCCGTCACTTCTTGGTAGAACGCTTCCATATTTAAGGTTGAAAACAGGCAAACTGTATCTGTTCTACTATTTTTTTGTTTATTTACTAACTAGTTTTCGGCTTATTAGGCCGTCATCAGGTAAACTGTTGACAGACGTCGACAAAGGCGCTATTATTTAGGTTTTCAAATATGGTAAACAAAGATATAACACAGTTCAAATCAAATGTTTGTTAAGCTTATGGGACTTAACTACGGGGTCATCAGTCCCTAAACTTACAAACTACTTATGAACTACTTACGAACTAGGACGGCACAAATATCCATGCCCGAGGGGGGATTCGAACCCCCGACCGTAGTGGCCGTGCTGACCGTGACTGGAGCGCCTCAGTCACCTCGGCCACCGCGGCCGGCATAACACACAGAATACTCGGTCTTTGCATATGATATTTGTTGGAATTGCAAACAATAATCTGTTGCAATGTAGAATTATGTTTACGTAATCAGTGGTTCAAATGTTCAAATGTTTGTAATTCTGTCGGACCAAACTGCGTGATCATCAGTCCGTAGCTTACAAACTACTTAAACCTAGGTAAACGAACCTAAGGACAACACACACACACCCATACCCCAGGGAGGAGTCGAACCTCGACGGCGAGCAACCGCGCGCTCCGCAGCAAGAGACGCTTTAGACCGCTCGGCTACTCGACCGCGGCTAATCAGTGGTCTCCTTAACATTTTAACAGGGTGAAACACATTACATATCAAATATTAATGAATTAAAAACTATGTTAACATTATTATAATTACGTAAACATAATTCTACATGATTATTGTTTGCAATTCCAACATATGTCATATGCAAAGACCGAGTATTCTGTGTGTTTTATCTTTGTTTTCCATCTTTGAGAACGTAAGCAATAGCGTCTTTGTCGACGCCTGTCAACAGTTAACGTGATGATGGCATAATAAGCCGAAAACTAGTTTCTAAATAAACAAAAAAAATAAAAGAACAGAAACAGTTTGTATTCAACCTTAAAAATCAAATTTTATCTTGGATTTGAGGTTTCTCCAAGAGCGTGAATATCATCTGGTTTATAAACGTTTTAGAATAAATAGCAGCCAATCAGTTGCGTTAAAATGGGTTTAATTAAAAAAATGTTTGGAAAGCTTATGGGACTTTACTGCTGGGCCATCAGTCCCTAAACTTACAAACTACTTATGAACTACCTTATACTAAAAGGCGACACAAACATCCTTGCTCGAGTAAGGATTCGAACCCCGGACGGGGCATAGCAACTCTATGCGCTTAGCTACTCCGCCGCGGATGGGTGTAATTGAAACCTTTACCTAGATTTCGGCAAAATAAATTCTGTCTTCTTCACAGGTTGGACATAATATCAGTGAATAATATAGTATTAGTACAAAAAATATATAAAAATAAGTTAAAAATGAAACGCAGTTTTGACTAGAATATACTCACGAATCACGAAAACGTTGTTGTAACGAAAACAAATGAATGAAGCGAATCATAACTCCATGTCAAGCAGTTAAATGTAAAAAGTTAAACAAGATAGATCAGATTTAAGAGAGTGGAGTAATGCCGCACACACGCCCAGTGAGCACCGCTTACTGACAGGCGAGGGGTCGCTAGTGACATGCAACTGCGCTAGCGGGCGCCAAGAGGGCGAACGAGTGTGCGCTGGGCGCGTGTTCAAATTATGTTTGTGCCGATAAAAGAAGGAAAAAATGTATATGTTCCGATAAAAGAAGGGAAAAAGTAATAAATATTGACTGAAATATGGGTAATAAAATGAGTAAGCTGATAAAAGAGTAAGTACGTGATGTCTAGAGGTTAGGCATGTAGGTAGCACGATGTATACGAGTGTTTTTCGGCATGGGAGAGTAGATGAATGCTTGTTTAAATACAATCACCACGCGAGGGCCATCTCATGGTGCGAAACGTCAACATTGACGAAAGCACAAGGCGCACGAAACGGGGGCAAGGGGGCGGGTGCTGAAGCAAAATATCGCTCATCACGGACTCATCGTCTGGTTTATGGTCTCGAGAGGTTCCACGTAAGTCGTACTGACTCTAATAAAACCAGAACATGTTTCGTGAATTTAGGTTTGGAATCTAGTTTGAAATACCACTTGCAGCGACTCTTTTCGGATGTTTTGTCTCTGGAATGTGGCATTTGAGGTACCTATTTAATTAATAGTCATTGATATTTTTTAGACGAAACAGAACTTTCTTTAATCTTTGGTCAAAAATACTACCTTAGTTTAAGTAATAACCGCCGGCCGCCGTGGCCGAGCGGTCTGCACGCCCGCTGCGGTCGGGGAGTTCCAATCCCCCCTCGGGCATGGATGTTTGTGCCGTCTTTAGTATAAGGTAGTTCATAAGTAGTTTGTAAGTTTAGGGACTTGTGACCCCGTAGTTAAGTCCCATAAACTCTACAAACATTTGAACGTTTGAACTAATAACCAAGCAATTGACTCCGAAAGATTTACAAACATTTGAAGAATACTATAAACGAAGTATGAACAGAAATTATGTTTCTGAGTGGTCGGCGTAATTATCGTCTCTGAACTATTTTATCTATACTATTATCACTAGCATGGGGAAAGCAATAGAGTAAACCTATTGTGGGTCCCTGGCCAGTCGGGGATCAGTGGCAACGAACACGCCGACAGATTAGCCAGGATGGGGGCAGAGACCCCATTTATTGGACCGGAACCTCCTGACAATCACCAAGGCAATGATCAAATTGGAGCTACGTAACTGGCTCAGAAGACAGCACGTAGAATATTGGACCAAAGCCTATCAACAAAAACATGGCAAGGTAATGATGCCAAAGTCATGTTTTAAAAGCTCTGCAATCCTGAGTCTGAACAGGAGAGAGATTAGACTCATGGTTGGATTGCTGACAGGCCATGGGAATTTCAAAAAACACATACGTACAATTTGAATAACAGACGAGGACCCTAAATGTAGGATCTGTGATGACGGTGATGAAACTGCATCACATCTAATCTTCGAATGCACTGCATTGGAGAATAAAAGGCACAGAATATTTGGAACAACCAGACCCGAAGAAATTGTGTCTAATAAAGACCTGGTAAAGGGACTCCTTGCGCTGTTCAAGGGCATTGGTTGACTTTACTAGATACACAGGGAGCGATACCGCACAATAAACTTAGTTTCGGTGCGGGCAGTGGCGGGTTGGTCCAAGACTGTTTTGGCTTCCCTGGAAAAATCAAATCAATCACTAGCATTGTTCTGGGAAAAGAATTAGCGTTCCTTCTCTCTCTCTCTCTCTCTGACTTGTGGCCTTGTAGTGCAATTATTCTTCTTCTGTATATTTTGTGACTTAACAATAATAATTGAGAAAGTATTTTCATTCATAGTTGATTCGAACAGCAGTCCCTCACGATAGTTTACTTTAATCGTTTATATAAATGCGCAAACATAAAAAAGTGAAGTACCCATTTGTAACATTAACAAAGAGGGCGATAGAACTTATATAATTCGACATAGAGTTTGCTACAGATGTGCAGAAAAAGTATGTCTGCATGGAACCTTTCAGAATTGTTAAAGGAAGTGCATGTTTTCATATTTTCAAAAAATGTTTGTAGAACTTATGGGACTTAACTACGGGGTCATCAGTCCCTAAGCTTACAAACTATTTATGAACTAGCTAAGACTAAGGACGGCACAAATATCCATGCCCGAGGGGGATTCGAACCCCCGACCGCAGTGGCCGTGTAGACCGTGACTGGAGCGCCGCAGTCCCTTTCATATTTTAATGGGGTATTATAAGATGGTACGCCGCAAAAGTTACAGGTCTAACACGACAGCCATCTAACAAAAGGTAGAACTAGGAAGTCACTGTGGAGTCAGCAGTGGAAATTAACATTTTTGCGCTAACGGAATAACGCTACTTCTCAGCGTCGCTATTTCGCGTATTTTCCTGAAACAAGAAATCTGTGGTCATCTTCTGTTACTACAAGAAACTTCAAGTAAGTTCCTTATTTAAATTACTTTATTTGGTTTCCTACTGCCCTTATTTTATGGAAATGCCGGTCTCAGGTAGGAGCTAAGAACCTGCACTCTAATATAAGTCCTATTGCAATTACTTTGAAACAATTGTTTCGTTCGAATCCCCCCTCGATCATGGATATTTGTGCCGTCCTTAGTATAAGGTAGTTAATAAGTAGTTTGTAAGTTTACGGACTGATGACCCCGTAGTTAGGTCCCATAAGCTTAACAAACATTTGAACATTTGAATTGTTTCGTTACTTTGGAAAAACAAACTAATATTAGTAATACGAGGGTTGGAACTTTAATAGTGTCGACTATTAATTCACCACCAATACAAAAGCGTTACATGTTTGTTACGCTTTTGGTGCAAGATAGGATTGGGTGGTGGAAGGGCAAGCCCACAACAGAAGGTTGTTATTTTTATCTTTATTAATAAGTGAGAAAATATAATGTGAGAAAATCAATGGTTTCTTGAAGTAATAACAATAAGATAATGGTTGCAAAACTTTAACACACAAGAGGTTCAAATATTTAACCTTAAGTTCAATTGTGACATGAGCAAGAGCTGAACTTACAATATTATAACTATAATTACAGTAAGCAAAAGTAGCCAAAACTAGTTAAAATAATTAAATGTTTTTAAACTCAAATGTAGCATGAGTAAGGGCAACAACCTACAGCACTAATTCTCGGATAATTACAAACAAATGTATTGGCCATCAGAATCATTTAATTAACAGTGAAGACTAGCCACATGAAACATCGCTGACTGCAATGTTTTAAGAACAGGTTCAACGAAACACACAATAAGATTTTAAAATTTAAGTTGCAAGAAATACACAAAATTCAGTCTGAGGGGAAAGGGACTGTCGGACCTTTGCAGAAGAGCTCCGCTTTGCGTAAAATACTTAACCTAAGGTGCACGGCCGAGTAATGGTGGGGCCGACTGGACACAAATAGCAACATCGGCAACGCTCCGCCAATGTTCGAAACCCCGCGCCACCGATGGTAATCCATTTACCGTGCCAAACAACAGGCTGTAACAACAAGGCCAGAGGCAATATCGTACGCAATATACAAGTTTCATCAAACATGCAATAGCGCACTATCAATAAGTAACCAAAGTTCTTAAAATGTCGAAGTTCCCTAAAAATACCAAACTTATCACCCCTCCCTCCCCACTTTCGCTCAACTTCATGAACAATTCAATACAACAAAACTAGCACAGGTGCAATCTCTCACGCAATAGTTCTTTGAACATAAATAATGATCTAAGAACAGATAAACAAATATCTTTAAAACGTTAAACTGACGTTTAAATAACAATTTATTTAACATCCACACATGGTGAACAAGTCATTGAGACAAGTTTTTAGGACTGCAAATAAATAATTTAAGTAACTTTACAGCGATGGTAACATTTAAACCAAGCACCAAATGAATTGTAACTAACCTAACGACTTATTAATAGACAATTATTATTCAGTAGCACATGAGAAAGCACTGATACAACCTGATTCACTCGCCACTGGTCCAGGTATCATTCAATAACATATTACTACAAGCTCAAAATTCGGTACCATAGCGCCTTCAGTCAGGGCTATCCCACTACAGGGTTCATTTTCTCTCCAACATAAGTAACATTGGTTGTAGGAAAAAAGTCATTGAAATGTCATATAAAACCAACTGGTGGCGACAAGCAAGCAGGAAACACCAACACAGTAAAACACTTCACAGTTCACTACCTGTAGATTCGTTCTTGAAGGAATTAATTAAAATACAGTCAACAAGCAGCTTATGTCGAAGTCGTAATTTCAGCAATGGTCACTCGGTATTGCTTACCGGGAGTACCCACTGGAAACCATCCACACCAGGGCTCCTCACCAGATCTCCAATAGAAAAGACATTTCGCTTTGGAAACGTCGGGTCCGGTGGTCTTGGGGTAAAGCGCTCGACAGCAAACCGAAAGGTCGCGGGTTCGACACGCAGGCGGACATCGGATTTTTTCTGTCTGCATTTTAACCCATCCTTCACCTCTCAACGATGTGAGGAATCGCCAGAAACGACACGTGGTTCGGAATCCACGTTAAGCTGTAGGTCCCATTTCCCCGGTTGGATAACTGGTGTAGGCTAGGGACACGCAAGTCGCCTAAGTGGCGTCCAATTGAAAGACTTGCATTAGGCCAATGAGCCACACGAAATTATTTCTTTTGAAACATGGTCCGCATGGCCTGCCAAGCACCCTAAGACTGCCCGGGCACCGACTGTCGCAGCGACTCCTCTCGTTTCTCGGCACTTCCTCGTAGCTGAGCCGTCCCCGATTTACCACACGGTTTTCCCCTCCAGAGGGTTTGCCTACACTGAAGGGAGAGCGGCCAACCGAAGCGCTGCCAGCGGTCGAGTCTCGATAGCGTGCCACGGTTCAATGTTTGCACCTCTTACTGTCCTTCAGAGTCATCAGCGTTGTGTAGAACCCGTTGCCAGCGATTTGGAAGGCGTTGTATACCGTTAGCAGAACCTGTTCTCGTAATGGTGCGACTTGAGCGGTCTACTGCCTGTCGAATCTCTGGAACTGTTCTGAAGTGAATACCACGAAGTAGTTCCTTCATCCCTTGAATCAAATCAGAGTCACAAGTCCTGGAAGTATTGGGGATGGTACAGTATTTCCCAGTCACATCGACCGAACAGAGCAGCCACAGCTTGCGCTGTATGCGCCCGCGCATTGTCGTGCAAAATGATGGGTGGGTTGCGCAGAAAGTGTTTCCGCTTTTTTCGCAAAGCGGTCGCTGGTGATACTCCAAAAACGAACAGTAATACTGTGCAGTGACGATCTTTGCCTTGGAGGAACGTAATGCGTTAGGATAACATCACCACAGTTGTACAAGAGAAGCACCATGACTTTCACCACACTGGGGCTCTGACACACTTTCGACTTACGCGGCGACCAATAATGACGCCATTCGTTGGACTGGCGTTTCAGTTTTGGCTCGTACGATGTATCCCATATCTCTTACAGTGTTACGATACGGCGTAAGAATGCCTCTCCTTCGCGCTTACAGCGCTCCAAGTACGTGTTAGCAGCGTCATAACGCATCCATTTCTGCACTTTCGTCATTTCAAAAAATGTTCAAATGTTTGTAAATCTATCGGACCAAACTGCATGGTCATCAGTCCGTAGCTTACAAACTACTTAAACATCCCACGCTCTCTGTCTGACCAGGAATGCTTACTATCGTAATCGCTGACATCGCTGACCTTATCCACCGCACACACAGAGTCGCCTTTGAGCCTCCTATCTGGCGTCTGGCGTCATCCTGGCCATCGAGCTGCCTCATGGAGTCTCCTGCTACGCTACACAACTTTCTGCTTCTCAATACTTCGTTTTCCCATTTTATTAATTAATTAATAAATTAAGACTTGCCTTTTGACGTGGATGTGACAACCGGTTAGTTTCTCAACCGTTAGGGGTAAAACCCTGGGGCCCTTGGCAAGTGTTTTTGTTGTTGTGGTCTTCAGTCCGGAGACTGGTTTGATGCAGCTCTCCACAAAACCCTATCCTGAGCAAGCCTCTTCATCTCCACATAAGATCGGCAACCTACATCTGTCTGAATCTGCTTACTGTATCCATCTCTTGGTCTTCCTCTGCGGTTTTTACCCCACACACTTCCCTCCTTCTTGGGCAAGTAAGGCTAGAAAACCCGCTTCCCAGGTACTTCAATATCATGCTGGCAACAATCAGCGCAAAATGCCTCGGATCTTTGGAGGTGATGGGGTCCCACCTCTAACTGACAGACCAGGGACTCCTCAGATACGACTTGGCAAACGATCTGGAATGAGATGGGGAGCTATTAATATCAATGAAGATTACACTGAGAAGAAGGTAGATCTAGCGGTGGCTTCAAGTAAGATGGGGTTAGATGTTTTAGCTGTTAGTGACGTTAGACTAAGGGGAGAGAAAGAGGACGAAGTCAGAGAATGCAAGGTCTACCTGTCAGGAGTCAAAGTAGGACGAGCACAGTAGGATGTAGGGTTTTACATCAGGAAAGCAATCGAAAATGTTCAAATGTTTGTAAATCTATCGGACCAAACTGCGTGGTCATCAGTCCGTTGCTTACAAACTACTTAAACCTAAGTAAACTAACCTAAGTACAACACACACACACCCATGCCCCAGGGAGTACTCGAACCTCCACGGCGAGCAACCGCGCGCTTCGCAGCGAGACGCTTTAGACCGCACGGCTACTCCACCGCGGCTACGTCATTTCATGCGGAACCCATCGTGATGCCATTTTTCGCGTATCTAGGAGTTCCTTGAGGATGCGAAGTCCAGTCGTAAGCGCTAATCCGTTTGCACTAATCATGAATTGTCTGGTGCCGATCACTGTCCACTAACGGGGCGTCATTATGCACTGATTCAGATACTCTAGGACGACCTGCCCGATGCATGTCTGCCACAGACTTTTACCCAGCGTACTACTGTTCTGTATGGCAGTTCCAATTCCTCGCATGCCTCTTGAAGACCTTGATGACACTGACGTGCTGTACGACTTCTGGCATACTCAATCTTCATCCAACTCTGTTGTTTCTGTTTTGAAAACATAGTGACACTTACGTTCGACAGCTCGCTCACGAGTGACTGCTGTCGTGTCCTACATGGGAAAGAGGGAAGAGGTAGCAAGGTCAGTCTGCATATCCCGAGCGGAAAGGAGTGATTGCAGAGAGACAGTACAGGCATCTACTAGAGATGCGGATTTCGGGACTCGAGAGGATACTTGTTTAGGAAACTTTATGGAACTCCTAGATACCTTGCATTGAATTTATTGCATCCCATACTAAGTCTACTACACTGGGGTTAGTTATTTAAAAACAAGAAGTATAAATCGTTTGCCACAACAGAAGCCAGTAATTACGTTCCCTAGCAGCATCCCCTAGACAGACGCACTCCCCGCGAGAAACAGACAGTCATGGAGCACCCCAAGGACGACGGCGATAGTCACGGTCTGGCGCCCGACTCGTCTGAGAACTCTCCTCTTCATCCAAAAACCGGGGGTTTTAACGGCCGGTGTGGGCGCAACTCTTTTCCCCACTTTCCGACAGTTAACAAATTCCTATTGGCCGCTGCTTGGTTCAACCAATCTAAATTGTGGCTTGCCCTCTCTCTGAGTCTAGCGAATCACGTTTCAGCCCTGTCCTTTCTGCCATTCCCCAGGTGGGGACGTGGCTTGTTTGTGCACTAACAAAATCCATACTTGGTAGCAACATTGTTCAGCTGAAAGTAAAACGTCTCGGCGCTACCCAATGTGGGCAACAACAACAATGTTTTACGTCAGTTGGCCATACCTTAGGCTCCGCCTTAGGCCACGCCTCAGGGGAGCTGCTAACTTGCAGTTTTTCTTCTTTACCCTCTCACTCTAGCCTCGTGGAACCACTGACGTTGCTGTTCCCAAGTGACTGGTATCAACTTTGCTACGTACATTAAAACGTGCCTGTTGGCCACCAAGTACTAATGTAACGTCTTACAACAGCCTCTAGACGCTATATGAAGTTACGCCCATCTTCTCCGAAAGGTAACCTCCACCCTGGGACGGTCGCCGAGGGCATCAGCAGTTCGCTAGGAGATTTCTTTAGTGCCTACATCTCGTAAGATATACGTGTCTGTTTTAGCCTGTTATCTGCAATGGTCTCTATTTCTCAGCCTGGAGTGCGATCTGTGGCTCACACAGCCTCTCAACAATTCCAACAGTAAAATCAATATATAACACTGTTTCCCTTGATTCTGCGCTTGCCGGTGACGTGGGACGAACGAGTCCATTTGCTCCGAGTTAAGGTAGGTTTTTCAACAACGTGTGCTATCAGCGACAATAGTAGATTCCATTGGATACAGTATTCACTGCAGTGTTGCCACTATTTAAGTTCCAACACTGGTACAAGTAATTTCCGTTGCAGCTCATCATTTTATCGACATATTACGTGTCTTTGATTAGTTGATCGGCTGCTATAAACGTCCTATTAGACAACTTCTGTGCTAAATAGTAATATACATATTCCTTTTCAGTTTATTGTGAAAAACAACCGAGATGGCTTGTAATCTTTATACAGACGACCGGTTACTTTCGAGTTGATATATACTCTCTCTCATTACCATGTAACTGATAGTAGAGAACGATTTAAAACTTTACGCACGTAAGGTGATTTAGGAAGTAAATGCAACGGAAATTGTGTGTTACTATGATCATTACTTACCTGAATTAATCAGTAACAGAAGTACTAACCCTTTCCATTGCTTCTTTCCCATTTAAACGTTAGTGAAATCATAAAAGACCACGTTGATACTGACAATTATACAGCGCTTCTAGACTCAGATATCTGAAATTCATGAGTTAAAATTTGTAACTTAAAAGGACTATGAGTGCTTTTGTACTCTACACAATTGAGTCCTTTAGTAAACGCATAGTAAACTAATAATATTCATATTCTCATAATGTGAAACGAAAGAGAATTAATTTTTTGTTAAATATGTGACAGCAGTTATGTCATCAATAAATACATCTCTCAGCACCACGTAGGTGCCATCCAACTGCATTGTGGACACACAAGCCAATGGATTGCAGTAAGCTCCGCTGCAGATGGCGGTAGTTTCGCGTTCCCACGGTACGAAAGGGCGGTGTATTAGAAGAGCTGTGATTTCTTCACAAGTGGTTTACTTGAAAAAACTGTATTATTCGCATCGGTGAAAGTGTTGACTCACCATTATTTTAGGGATTAGGCCTGTATAAGAATGGAATAGAAATGTATAAAAATAATTCAGTTGTCTCTATTTGCTCATGAAAGTAGGAATTGACGGGAAAAAATTACGTGATGCACAAAAATTACACCCTAGAGTTCAGCTCCGTGCCTGAGATGCTGTAGCATTTGAGACACCGGAATATGCCTCACATGTTCAGAGTTACAACTTAGCAACGGTTCCTCTTTATTCATTCTAAAGGCCGCAAACGCTTTTTATTATGGAGATTACACCACCGTGTTAAGCACGTTAGATAGATTTATGTAATCGTTAAGAGTTATATGGGATGGTGGATATTGTGTGTGTGTCCGACCGTGATGGTATACGACGCCATCACGATGCAGTCTCTTAATGTTCAAGTGTTTGTAAATCTTTGTGACTTAACCACTGTCGTTATCAGTTTCTAGGCTTAAAAACTCGCTAAACTAAGGTAATGACAACATAGACACACACATTCCAAAAGGAGGAGTCGAACCTCTGACGATGCAATCTCAACCTTTTCCGGTGGAGTTATTTGAATTTGTGTTGAAGATTGCAGCATATACCAACAGCCCTAGTACTCGGTAACACGCCCTCTTCCACTAATGCGTGTCTATATTCGTCGTGGCATCCTATCCACTAGATCAGTGTTTTTCGAATATACGACCCCATTCCAAGTAAAAACATTCTGGCGAACCCCCTCTCACGAACCGAAACAAATTTAATCTTCTTTCTTTTGCTGAAGCTTTATTTTAAATCGTTCGACACAATTATTTTGTTCAAATGTTTGTAAATCTACTCAACTGCTAGGTTATTAGTCCGTAGCTCACAAACAACTCAAACTACGTTAAACTAACTTAAGGACAACACTAACATCCATGCCCGAGGTAGGACTGGAACCTCTGACGCGGGAGGCCTCGCAACCTGCAACGTGGCGCTCCAGATCATTTGGATACTCCCGCGCGGCAGTTATTTTTGGGTATTTTTCGGAATGGAGCACATTTCTACAAGATTTCCGATAGAAAAAATGTATTTTGCTGACCAGTGTTTCACATTTCAGGCAAGACTCAGACGCGAATTATGCCCATTAAGAAAGGTCCCTCTATATAGACAATTTACAAAAAAGTAGATTTTTTTTACACATTTGCAGGGTTAATTATTGTACCATGCTCTTTTAGCACTCAGTTTTTTTCTTGAAAACATTTTCCTGACTTAACACTTTTTTATGAGCCACACGAAATTATTATTATTGTTAACATTAACTCAATGTATTATAGAACAATTTAGGATCTACTTAAATGATAATCCATTATCCACAAGACAGTCTGTAATTTTAACATTAAGGCCGGCCGCAGTGGCCGAGCGGTCTGCGGCGTGCCGGTCACGGTCTGCACGGCCGTCGGGGGTTCGAATCCCCCTCGGGCATGGATGTTTGTGCCGTCTTTAGTATAAGATAGTTCATAAGTAGTTTGTAAGTTTAGGGACTATGACCTCGAGTTAAGTCCCATTTGAACATTTTTAACGTCAAATAAGTTTCACTTAGTCACACGTTTTTGTATGACTGAACCTCTAGTTATTTTATGATACAAGTACTACCTCTTGTCACGGCGACCCTCTGAGGAAGACTTCGCGACCCCCCTTGGGGTCCCGATCCATAGGTTGAAAAACAGTGCTCTAGATTATCATGGGGCTACTGGTCACGATTTTATGCCTGGCATTTCTCAGCAGCGATTCGGCGTACAGCTCTAAGAGTGATTGGTAAATCGTCTCCTACAAAAACAGCCCCTTTCTGTGTATCTGGCGCATATTCATCAGTGTTTACGTTTGGACAACATGTTGTCCATTCTAATCTTGTTACGTCGTTATCATGAAGGAACGCATTCATAAGATGTCCATGATAAGCGCGAGACTTGTCCCAAAGACGAATCCCTCACCAAAATGCTGTCAATATGGCTGCACCATACGTCGGAGGATGTCACCCCTGTACCGTACAGCAGGTTCACTGCCTTCTACATTAACCCACGGCATGCGGTGGCCCCACATGCTTCCGCACGATTGCTGTACTCGCTGGACGGTGTGTCCAAGACTTCAGGCAGACCAGGTTGTCTCCAAAACCGTGTCCATGTCTGGTTAGATGCGAGTCTCATCTGTGAATCGCACTTGATGCCAGTTCTGACGAGTCCATTCAGCATGCTGTTGGGAATATCTGTACCGCTCTGTGTAGTGTCTAGTTGTCCAAGCTGGCAAGCGCCATGGACATCGAGAGTGAAGTTTAGTATCAAGCAGGCTATTATGTACAGTTTGAGACGGAACAGGACGCTCTCTGGCTGCACGAAAATCATTATTCGGCATGGTGGTGATCCTCTCGGGGTTCCTCCGAGCTGTAATCGGTAAGTAGCGACCACAGCGAGGCAATTCATCGACATTTCCTGAATCACTGTGCCTCCTCCACGTTCGAGCATCTTCGGTTTGAATGTAAATTGAGAAACCGTGAGACGGTTTTTCGTCTCGAATATGTTCAAGACTTTAATGATAAACGTGAAGCAATGAATTAAAATTTTAATTTATTGTCTTGGACATAAAAATCAAATGTTTGTAGAGTCTATGGGACTTAACGACGGGTTCATCAGTCCCTAAACTTACAAACTACTTGTGAACTATTTAATACTAAGGACGACACAAATATCCATGCCCGAGGGGGGATTCGAACCCCCGACCGTAGAGGCCGTGCAGACCGTGACTGGAGCGCCTCAGTCTCCTCGGCCACCGCGGCCGGCTATTGGACATATTCGAGATGAAAATCCTTCTCAGGGTTTCCCAATTTACATTTAAATTGATATTTATATCATCTTCGCAAGAATGTTCCACTATGTCCATTGTCGAGGTGCTATTCCGCTGCATGGAGAGCCTTGGCAGTAGTGACAATTATCTATGGAACACAGAGGCAGAATATAATTTGTGACGTGGAGGGAAGTCGTACTTAGACTATTACGAGGCGCTTGAGTCGCTAGTGGTACGGCGGTCTAACGGTAAGGCGTTTGCGTAGTAACCATGGAGATACGGGTTCGATTCCCGTTCGCATCACAAATTTTAATTTATTTCCTCTCGTTTATCTTTAATATCTACGGTTTCGTTTACTCCCGGACATCCGGAAACTCGAGAAAAACAACAACGTGGATACGATCAAACTTCGTAATTGACCTTCTAGGCACGGCAGAACTACAAACTCTTGCAGTGTAATTCCTGACTGGAACAGCTCGGCCGTCTCACCCACTCCCATGGCACTGGCACTGGTACTGCTCATGCATCGTTGTTTATATCTTTGGGCTGGTTGACTGGAACCTACGGACAAGAACTGCATTATTCATGCCATATACACATTCAACGTCAGTGTTCAGGAGATCATGGAACTAGAGTGTATCCGTATGTCCGCAAAGTCTCTCCGCAGTTGCGAGCTCTGCATGTCTCGCCCTGTGTGGTGCGTAAGGGTGGCAGCACATACATGTCGCTGTATAAGCTAGCGGCCGGCATTCACTGCTAATGTTGCAGTTATGTTGAGAGATGAGATTCAACGTTATTACAATTTAAACAGTGAAATGAATTATATTAATTACAAGAAAATACACTGTACTCAACTTTATTACAGTAGGTGCTGAAAATTATTTCCTCTTTCTTGAAGCCATAGTTCAACATGTTTAATATTCACAGAATATATGACATCAACTGCGATTGGGCAAAGCTGAAAATGTTTACCCCGCCGGGATTCGAACCCGGGTCTCCTGCTGTTCTTTCGGAACAGACGCCACATGTATATATATAATATGCCGGTGACGGGCAATGAACCTGTCGTTAGTGGGGAGGGGTGGGCAAGTTTGAAGCCCTTACTCTTACGGGAATTAGTTTCATGACTACGAGTTTGAGTACTGTGGGCAGGCTGAAGCTGGTAATTTGTATCTGACGGGAGGCGTGCTTAGATAGTCCTTGCAGATGCGATGATCACTGTGTCCCCAGTGGTGTAGGGGTCAGCGCAACTGCCTAGAAAGCAGGAGACCCGGGTTCGAACCCCGGCTGGGTACACATTTTCAGCTTTGCCCAATCGCAGTTGATGTCATATATTCTGTGAATATTAAATAATAACAACTGCAGAACCAGAAGTGACGTCTGTTCTTTCGGAACAGACGCCACATGTTTATATTTATTTTCGGATACCTTTACCAATGTTTCAATTGTAATTGAATGCAAATATTCATTTATCACTGTCTTAAGTTCATGTATTGTCCTTGGGTTATTTTGATAAACAAATATTTTAGCCGCACCTCAGAGGACATAGTCGGAAGTAGACAAATTCGGTGAGCGAGGGGTGCAGAGACCTTTTGTAATTATTCTGTCTCCAAATATTTCATCTAAAAGTCGCAGGGATTGGTGTGCTGTATGAACAGTAGCGTTGTCTTGCTGAAAAAAAAAAAGAACCATTGATCTCATCTTTATTCAGCAGCGCAATAATTGGATAAATTGATTTAGGAGGTGACGGTAGTTTTGAAAAATATCGGCCCAATAATTCGCACTCGTGTTATGGCAACCGACACACCAATTTTCTCTGCGTGCAATGGCGTTTCTCTTAAGGCATGTGGATTTTCGGCTCACCAAATACATTAATTTTTTGAATTAATGTAGCCAGATAGATGAAACCAAGCCTCATCAGTGAAATATGTTCGATCGAAAACACCATCTCCAAGTCTGTTAATAAATAACTGAAACCGTTCACAATATGCTATTCTTTTAATATGGTCCATACAATGTACTTATTGCACTGCAATAATTTTATATGGATACAGCCCCAGTTGTTTGGTTAAGGCCATATGTGCTGTAGTATGAGATTTTAGCCTCTTGTGATAATTTCCTTTCTGATTTTGTTGGTCTCTGCAACAAGATGTCCGAAATGTCGTCGAGCTTCCGTTCTGTTAAAACCGTGGGCCTACCAGTTCCTGGTGCACCATGAACTGAACATTTTTTCCGGAATTGGCGAATGAAAGCACGTACAGCGTCGCGATATGGACCCACCAAGTAGGAAAACGAAATCTAAATTGTCGTTTACAGGCTCCGTGAAGTTTCCTCCTGTACCTCCTGTCCTGTAGACCTCTTCCACTAAAAAGGCTCTCTCTGCAACAGTAAGCATTCTCACTATACTCAGCGTATACAAGAACAACACAAGTAACAGCTGTACCGCACACGCAACACTACCCCACCCTGCTAGCACTGCAGGTCCACGGAACACGTGCAGGTGCGCTTTGCCCGTGCTACCAACCTTACAACCCCCGCAACGCGAGACGCATGGAGATCGCCACTGCAGAAAGACTTTGCGGACACACTGTACAAGCACGTTTGCATTAATAAACGCAAGTAGATCCCCAACTAAAGGATTCTGAATCAACTGGATGAGGTGTGAAATTGGTTATTGTGACGGTGAGGTCTTTATAGAAGAAACAGTAAGCGATGGATACACTCTGAATCCATCTACAAAATCTTGGGTTCTAGAAAGAATGAAAGAAAGCGCGCTGAAACACACACACACACACATGGAGAGAGAGAGAGAGAGAGAGAGAGAGAGAGAGAGAGAGAGAGAAGAAAAATAAATGGTAGCAGAATGAAGATAGGAGCATGTAGCAATTCAGGTAGGGTGTAGGGAAATGAGGCTATTTAATATAAAACACACTGAATAAAGTACGCAGCGAGGAGGTTTATTATGGCGCATTCCGCGAAAATACGCCAGTGAGTTATGGGGGGCGCTTCCGGGCCCCCTGCGTGATGGGTAAGATATTCATGAGGACGGTGAGCAGGCGAACCGAATAAATCCCTCCGGAGCTGCCGAGTGCGTCGCTTCATCGCAGACCAATGAAACGCGGGCGCGGTACACACGGTGCACGTTCCGCATACCGATACCTTCTGCAGCTCCCCTGAGCAGACGGAAACGATAAACCTTTACCGAAGTGAATACACGCGTGCTGTTAGATTTTATTTCGTACGCTGTCAACTCACGACGTGACTGGTCGCGATGCGATTTTTTTTTCTTTTAATATCGCTGCTTTCACAGCGCTTTACGTTTCACAGTTTGCATCAAGATGAATGCACTACGTATTTTACAGTAATATCTTTTTCCATGTTTATGGGATGTAGTATACTGCCGGTGTTTCCAGATACTTCAGTTAATGTTTGACCGCTTTCAGACACAAGTCAGTTCCTGTTAGCCGTAACACAGATTTTATGTAAAATCTTTTCGTTCAAAGTGCGTTTCTTCTTCTATTATATTTGTATAGAAACAAGTGTATCTGAGGCCGTGCTTAAGAGTAACAAATTTGACTGTGTTTCCAAACGTATCAATAACCAATCTCAAACAAACCATTTTACTGTCACATGTCAAAAAATTTGACACGATAAAACTACGTGATACGCAAGAGTTCCGCTCCTTGTCTCAAAGCCGGCCGCGGTGGCCGAGAAGACAGGCGCTTCAGTCACGGTCTGCACGGCCACTACGGTCGGGGGTTCGAATCCCCCCTCGGGCATGGATATTTGTGCCGTCTTTAGTATAAGGTAGGTCATAAGTCGTTTGTAAGTTTAGGGACTGATGATCCCGTAGTTAAGTCCCATAAGCTTAACAAACATTTGAACATCTTGTCTGAAATGTTGTAGCATTTGAGACACCTGAACATGCCAACTTTGCAACGATTCCTTTTTATACGATCCAAAGGCCACCAGCAGTGTACCTCCTGGTATTGCGACTGTAACTGATCGACCATCTTACCCACTTTGTTGTTCAAATTTTCAAATGTTTATAATTCTATCGGACCAAACTACTTTGGTCATCAGTCTGTAAGACTTACAAACTACTTAAACTAAGATAAACTAACCTAAGGACAACACATAAATTTATACCAAAGGAGGATTCGAACCTCCGACGCGGGAGGCCTCGCGATCTGCAACGTGACGCTCCAGACCGCTCGACTATTCCCGCGCGGCCCACTTTGTTCCATTGACGATGTTCTTGTGTAGATGTTATATCCTTGTGTGTTCATAGAAGTTTCGGGTATGCAGCCGGTCGTCGTCTAAAACATCACACGATATTTCGGCCAGACACCTGCTAGCGATCTTCAGGTGAGTCGATGAAGACTTCAGCCTTCAGTCTTCATCGACTCACCTGAAGATGGCTAGCAGGTGTCTGGCGGAAATATAGTGTGATGTTTTAGACGACGACCGGCTGCATACCTGAAACTTCTATGAATATTCGATCCGCCGGGAGAATTTTAAAGTTCACATCCTTGTGTGGTTTGATTGGCATCTATGGATGTACAAATGTACTACATTCTTGTTGCAATTTACACATTTAACGTTAGTGTTCAGGAAACCTTCGAGCCAAGTTGATGTAACACCTATTGAAATGTATATAACATTCCTTTTCTGGCCGTTAGTCTCACTTAGTCTCAGGAGCGGCTTAACCTTCCGTTTTGTTCTCTGTAATACAGTGGTAGTTTGATAAAATAGGGAAAATCCGAAGAAACATCTAATCCAGTACCTGGCCCACATCCTCCTCTCCAACCTTAACACACCTATCACTGTACACAATTCTACACAACAAACGCATCACAGATGCCAGCCACAACCGCATCACTTACCACCACTTAAAAGATTACCTTGTCAGTCACGACCCTGGCTACCCTCTATAACAGCCTCCTCTACACTGGCAACTACTCCAGTCTGTGGAAAACATGTCGTGTTTCTCAAACCGAATAAACCTCATCTGCCACCTCATCCTACCGGCCTATCTGCCTTACTCTGGGATTCAGCAAGGTCTTTGAAACTATATTCTCCCGACGCATCCAACACCATCTCCGTTTCTACTACCTTCTCCCCGATACCCAGTGTGGCTTTCGCCCTTCCTCCTCCTCTGACGACGAACTCCCCCACATCACCCAGCTCCTCTCCCTCCAGTTAAATTCCCATATTGCCTCCATCTGGACCTCGAAAGGGCCTGCCATCAGTCTGGCATCACAGCCTCCTCTTCAAACTAGAGACCTATGCACTTCCCATCAACCTTGTTTGCACCATTGCCTCATTTCTTTCCAATCGTCCAACCTACATCACCATCCATAATACCAACTTTTCTTTTCCTCCGCTGGCGTGCTTCTAGGATCTGTCCTCTCTCTTCTATATCTGTTTTACATCTCTGAATGCCTAAGCCTGACACTCCCGTTCACAATACATTGATGCCATCGCCTTCCTCACCTTTACTCAACCCTCGCACGTTCCTAACGTTTTCTGCAGCAACACCTTGACTTCCTTGCCACTTGGTGTAACCATTGGCTCCTAACAATCCCATCAAAACCCAGGCGATCATTGTAGGTCGAAAAACCCCCTCCTCCCATCCCAAGACATGTACCTCACCCTACACATTCGCCCCATCCGCCTTACTCCCGAACCCCCATTTTATGTACCTCTGACAGACCAATAGACTATACCCTCTGCTGGACTCCCCACCTCCGCACCATCCAAGATAAAGCTTGCTCCAATCCCTTCCAAATTCCTTTATACCTAAAAATCCTTCTTCCTCTCCATCCTTTGTGTAGGCCATCTAGCCTGAATTTGCACCCCCACCCAAGTCCTTCTACAAATCTTTCGAGATCCTAGAACTCCATGCGCTCTGCCTCACATTCCATATCCCCCATCCCCATTCGGGCCCTCTATGAACTCAGTCGCTTCCCTCGCCTTGTCCTCTTAATTGAACACCTCCGACTCTACTACGTTTCCCGCAAATTAGACCAGTCTTATCCCCTCGCCCATCCTCTCCTCTGAGATCCTGGTTCATCGCCATGCCTCCCTCAGTGTGTCCCCGCTGCTCTCCATCTGTCACTCTCTGTATTCTCCCCCGTGGCAACTTCTGTACCATGCTCCTCCCAAATGATGTCCTCCCCCACCATCTGTGATCCTCCACCATCCTCCTACTATTTCCTATCCCCGTCCGTTGTCCCTCCTGCCCACTTCTTCCGCCGTCCCTCCAGCATCCCTCCTCTCTCCCGCCCCTCCTTTCTTCCTGGGAGATCCTGCCTTACTTCTCCCGGCCCTGTGGCGCCTCTTTGTCCCCCACCCTCGCCTCTCCTCCCAATACCCCCCCCCCCCACACACACACACATCCACCTCTACCTCAGCTCCCAATCACTGATCATGTTCGGGTCACACTCTGTTTATCAAAGTGTACTTTTAAAACCAACAGCGAACGGCCAACCCGCAGCGTGTTTTTAATCGTCCGTGTTTTTCTACCACTCTCACCTCCCTTTCCCCCTTCTCCCCACAACTCATTATCAAAATAAATAAATAAATGCTCAAATGTTTGTAAATCTATTGGACCAAACTGCGTAGTCATCATCCCGTAGCTTACAAACTACTGAAAGTAAGATAAATTAACCTAAGGACAACACACACACACCCATGCTCCAGGGAGAACTCGAACCTCCGACGTCGAGTAAACGCGCGCTCCGCAGCGAAGCACCTTAGACCGCTCGGCAAAGCGGCAACTCATTATCTACAGTGGTCATAACGAGTGCTTTGGGATACGGTGTATTTTCAGTACGGTGTTTTATTTTATGAACAGTGACATGTGTTCGTTTTATATGTTTTATGTGCTTGTAGTGTTTTATTTATTTATTTTCTTCTTCATTGTCGCCGTGTTCGTGCGTAAAGACTACATTCTTTTCTCCATTTAAATCATATATTGATTCCTCAAAACTGCCAGCACGAAAATTTTAATTACTTTCTGTTTTTATCACAGTTACTTCTGTTTGTACTCTTCTTTTCTTTGTTAGTGTTTATCTCTCGGCTGATGAGCTCCTGCGTGCGCTGACACCCGGGATGGTTATGGGAATTGAAATTAAAATAAAATAAAAGAAACAGCTTAAAAATCGAAAGAATGTAGATTGTTAATTCTATATGGGTATTGTCACTTAGGATTATACTCGTCTTTTATACGCTTCCATACTGTCTATATGAATGCGAAAAAAGTTGTACTCTTGACCTACTGAAAAAGAGGAGCGACACAACCAGTATAATAATTCGTGCATGATGGAGGACACAACATATTCCGTCACCAATCTACACTTTTATTCCAATCACTATGAACTTTTGCACGCGTGTCCTTCAAAAAAAGAGCAACACCACTGTCAACAGAAAATTTCGTACGTCGCCTGGCGAAGGATACCTGACTGAAGAGGTTGACGCCGTTTCACCGATCGCCATGAAATTTTCCAGATGTATGTAATTTTTCAGATACAGTGGAGCGAGAAGATTTACACAGAGAGGAGGACAGGTCGAGATTGTCAGAAAAGGGGGGTAGGTAATGACAGAGACAAAGGGTGGATGAGTGGAACAGGGGAAGGAAGAGGAGAACGAGGAATAGAAAGAGAATGAGGTGGAGGAGGAGGAGAAAGACGAGGAGAAGGAGGCAAAGATAGGCAGAGAGAGAGAGAGAGAGAGGAGGAACACACGGACTAAATGAATATTGAAATAAATAAATACCTAGGAGCGCCGGGTTTTCACTTAACTAATGAGAGAAGTGTAACTATACAGAGAGGAGGATGAGAAATGGGGATGGGGGAATGTAATGGGCAGAGAGATCAAGTGAAGGAGTGAAGGATGTATATCCAATTTCCATACATATTTAGCAATATCGAAGCATTTCAGGGTTCGCTAGTGTGAAACTAAGATTACACAGCACTTTATATGCAATGAGGAACCATATTTTGTCTCACTTTCTGAAAAATTCCGCCCTCCCCTATAATGGCCCTACATAATAAGCTCAGGACCTGTTCCTACTGGCATTACCTACGCAAGGGACTTTACAAACTCTAGAATAAAGGGTGAAGTCAGGCGAGTGTGCAAGCTAAGGCACTTCGCATCGTCTTACAATAAATCTCTGACTGAATATTTCTTTCAGTTACGTGCTGGCCCAGTGATCAAAGCGCAGTGGAATACCATCGCGTTTTCAGTCTTCCGTCCTCAGCAATAATGTAACTTCGTTGGATGTAAGAGTCGTTACCGAAGTGAAAGGAGGACAAACATATTACAGCACTGTAGAAACTTTATTTTAAATTTGCTTCTATACTTATGTAGTATTAAAAAATATTGAACATTTAATACCAGTGCAATCCGCAAATATTAAAAACTATTTTTGTTACACCCTGTGTAATAGATATCAGTTAAGAAATTTTCCTGCCTTCGTCCGCTTGAAAATACTTTCTTCACCCCATAAATATATTAATAAATTTAAATGTAGTGTTAGGAATACTGGATCCATAACACTTTCATTGCAATTAAGAAAGCCGTTTCATCAATAAAAGACAGAGTCCATAGATGCCGCGATGCTAGAGCTAACCATTTTCTGATGATTGTCAAAATTAAGTATCTTTTTGTCTAGCAAAAATACGCTAACAAATAAACACAGACAAGAAGAAGTTTTTAAAATAAATTTGCTACATCATCCAAGCGTTACGTGGTTGTACAGGAATCGTTTTGGTAGCATACTGAAAGACGTGCAAGAGGGGCACAACGTTATTGAAGAGTGGTAAGCAATAATAAGAATAGTAGAAGGAGCAGATGGTGAAGTCTTAAGAAAAACAATAAAAATAAAATATTTCCAATCTGGGAGTAAAAAATGCCTGAAAACGTAAATTCTAAGAAACAAATCGACCTAAGGTACATCTCATCAAGAAAACAAGATGACTACGCAGAGTATAAATAGCAGACATAAGACAGATAAGCGACAAAACAGTCTAACAACAAAGATGGGATTTTTCTTTGTGAAATAAAACAAGGTGTTAGTTTGCAACAAACTAAAGCCTATAAGGACTGAAAAAAACAACAAATATGGTACAGATTAACCCTGTTTTACAAAATCATTGTTGAAGTCTATGGATTGATGACGAGAAATATAAAAATACTACAGTTTGTGTCTAATACATTGTTCTTGTAACAATGAAGAAGCTAAAAGTTGCACTAAACACACCCAAGCTGACAGAATCGTCAGTGGAAGACAAAAAATGTTCAAATGTTTGTGAATCTATCGGACCAAACTGCGTGGTCATCAGTCCGTAGCTTACAAACTACTTAAACCTAGGTAAACTAACATAAGGACAATACACAAAACCATGCCCCAGGGAGGACTCGAACCTCCACGGCGAGCATCCGCGCGCTCCGCAGCGAGGCTCTTTAGACCGCTCGACTACTCCACCGCGCAGAGGAAGACATGAAAATATTATTATTATTATTTAAATAGTCATCAGAATCGTTACTCTTAAAGCTATCAAATTTGTTAATACTTATTTAAATACAGAAATATAGCATATCAATGGCAAACGGCAGTTGTTCTCGAATTATCTAAATATGGAAATCGAACGGAGTATGCCAGTTATGGAGATCTTAGTCTTATGAACTTTTAATATAACGTACATGAGTAGCTCAAGGCGGGTAGGTTCGTTTGGGTTATAAAGAGACCAGCCTACTTTGGTCATAGGTACCAGCTCATAACAAGAGATTTTGAAGTTACATTCAGAAATATGTTTTACGGTAGAACACAATGGATGGGATGGGAAGGTCTAATAATTTCTACTGAATCATTATTATCTTCTTAAATACACTTAACTGACAAAAGCATGAATAGATGTATTTAAAGTAACTTCACTTCAAAGTACTTTAATTCGGAAGACATTTTTAAGTTAACCTTAGAACTCAAGCTTTGTACCCATTATACTATAAAAGTCACAATCGGTTCTTTTCTATGCTTTATCGTCGGAGACTTTTTTCTGTAGGCTTATTTGCCTTTCTTCATTTTTCACGTAGTTGACGGTACGGAACGAGAACAAAGAGATTTTATCCGATTGAAAGAGGCAGAGCTATACACAAGTTAGGCAGGAAATAAAGGTTTTATCGAGAGCCGATTCAAATAAAGTTAATACGACAATAAAACTCTCCCCTGTAACTTTCGTTCTCCAATTCTCAGAAAACTCGTCTCCGAAACACAAGTAGAAAATATCAGTTTCCCTAACCAAAGAAATTCGTATTTAGTAAACACGTATCTATACGAATAAAGAAGCTTTGACGCACGCTACTAATCAAATCACAAAAGTCTCTCCTATTTCATTAAGTTTGTGATAACGAAAATAGTATTGAAATTACGTCCCGTTTGCACAGTCGATAGCCGTTCTTTTTAACTGCTCATATAAACGATTTCTTGTCTACCTGTTGTATTAAAGACGAACCTTGGGTGCGGATTCCCATTCATCTAGACAAACTCATTTCCTGATTTCAGAAGCTTGGTATTGAAGTTATTATTTTTCTGAAATACCCAACCCTTTTCAAAGATACATTTTACAGTTCGTGAGTGTCGGAATGAAGTTTTTAAATGAACTCTTTCACTGGCATTGTCTGTACACTAATCTCCTACATCAATATATGTATCCAACATGTGTAATAGCACTATCTGTTAATTAATTTTTTCAACCCTTCATTGAATATTGCTATGGGAGCCTGTACCTCCAGGAAGAAGCAAGGTAGTTGGACGCTCCTGTGTGGCTGAAAACGTAGTTTTCTGCATAAAGACTATTTGCAGAAATTGCAGTAGGGGCATGGGTCCTTTCTGCACACTTGCGGGTTCACGTCTCTACAGAATGAACCTCTATCACCACGTCAGCGGGGATTGTGGTATACTTTCAGACGATTTTAATATAACGGCCATTTTCTGATGGGCTTTATGTACCCAGAACGTGTTTCTTCTGGAATGGAAGTCATTATAATAAACGTTAAAGTTGGAATATTTGAGTGCGTTCTAACTGGAAATCTTCAAATTCCTCTCCCCCCTCCTTAGCTGTGGAGACCTCATTCCGCATATCTTATTGTGCTTAATGAGAAGTGAAATTGAGAACATTCCGGATGAAAAATAGTGGAAGCAGCATTGGAAGAGGGGCTAGGATGAATGTTATCGAAACTGCGCTTCACTTTTCCTTAACGTTCACTCCTGATCGAAAATGTCCTTGGCGAAACTTGGGTTTATCACGCTGATTTTCAGAAGAAAATCTGTTAGATTGCTAAATAAATTGTCTTTATTTTTGTGATGTTTCGCCACCCCCTCTCATTAGATACCCGCAATTAAAATGAAACGAACGTAACGAGTGGCGTAACTTTTAATTGTACTGACATAAGTAGCTCACATTTCACGTCTTACCAGACTGGATACTCGAGTTCCGTAATTTATTCTTTCGTAGGAAATGGATTCAAAGCGAAACAGCCTTCTTGACGAAGGAAGGGCGCGGCCTTGTCAACATGCACAGGAGGCTGAAAAATACGGAGACAGCACGATTGACAGGAGCAGTTGGCAGAGATGGATGAAGAAGTTTAAACAAGGAGTTTTATGTAGCGTACGTCGTGAATAATAACACAGATTCACTGTTTACGTTCTGTATTTTCAAAGACAAAAGCTACAGCAAAGATTCAATTATGAATCCTGATATATTTATAAAAACACTGCAAAATGCAAAATAACAAGGAGAAACCAGCAATGAAAAAAATAAAAAATAAAAACATGCATTGGGAAGCCGCCAATTGCGTCCACTGACGCGAATGGTCAACGACTGGATTTGATTCGTCGGACAGAAGAAACACTGTTCATCAGCTGGCTGCATAGCCAGAATGGGATCGTAATGCCCTGAATGAGATGGCGAAAGACTTTGGGAATCGGGAGGTCTGTACTAAATGGTGATTTGAAGGACAGAAATCTGGAAGCATTTGAATCTAGCGAAAACACCTTTCGGCCCACTTTAGTTTACGGTAGTAACACTAAAAGTGGACCTTAGCTATCGTCTTTTTACAGCTCGAAATTTAAATGGAAATAACGGCTTAACCATTCAGCAGACACAAAAAATTGAATAACCGAATTTGTAGAGGAGAAAAAGCTCTACACCTTTGCTCTGTTATGTTTTCTTCATATCTCGTATCCTTTCAGAGATATTTGCAAAAATAACGGCGACTCTGGGATGTCTGTCTGTCTTCTGTCCGTAAAGTGTTAACACTTTTAAAGTCGAACCGTTCAACCGATCGGCACCAAATTTTACAGACATAATAGTTGGTTGTCAGAGACCAGAACCTCCCTTTTTCAAATACTTCGGACAAAAACTACGTTAGTAACACTAAAAAAACAGCGTGTAATGTAATTGTAATTACAAACAAACTGTTCATCTGACACGGAAACTGAATAAACAACTTTGTAGAGGAGAAACTTCTCTACAACTTTGCTCCCTTATGGTTTTTTTTTTCATATCTTGCATCGTTTCAGAGATATTTGCAAAATAACGGCGATTTGACGACATCAGTCTGTCCGTAACGTATTCCCAGTTTTCAGATCGAACCGTTCAACTGATTGACACCACATTTTACACACATAATACTTGGTCGCCAAAGACCCGAACGTCCATTTTTCAAAATACCTTAGTAACACTAAAGAAAAGTCGTTTGCAATGTAATTTTAATTGTAAATAAATCGTCATCTAACACGATAATTGCATAGCCGAATTTGTAGAGAGGAATGTTCTCTGCAACTTTGCTCTCTTATGTCTTTTTTTTTCATAAGTCGCGCCGTTACAGAGATATTTGCAAAATAACGGCGATTTGACACCGTCACTTGACTTTACGTAAGCCAGGCGTTCGGAGATGACACCTGACATTCCTCGCCCAGAACTCTCTCTGACATACGCCGTCTTGCTTACTGTATTTTATGATTTTCGTATTATAACTTACGCATTGTCATTTGAAAGCAATGGCGCACTGAACAGTTGTCAAAAACACGTCGTTATTAGTACTATAAATTATAATCTAGTGTCTAAAATACCATACTTGCAGTTAACAACTGCCATCAATAGTACGAGAATTAAGAATCCGTAACATAACTATCGGCCGTGGTGTAGTGTGCAGTGCGTTAGGTTGTGATGCTCATGTTCGGTAGTTCGATACCTGCCACTACCATTCATTATTTTCCCTTGACACATAAAAGGGTTTCGAACACCTTTATTAATTAAAAGAGCTATTTTATGAAATGTTTAGAATTGTGCACATGTAAGAGTGCTTCCTCTAAAATGTGCGTTTGTTCTATTTCGTGAATATGCCGTGAAATGCGTAACAACGAATTGAACACTGGTCTTCTGAAGCATTTGCACATCAACGGGGAGGATAATGTGACAATGAATATTCTAAAAAACGTGCAGATACTTGTAGTTTCATATATAATGGAGACCTAGATTTCTGTGGCAACTGTCGTTCCTTAATGAAACGGAAGGGAGGTGTTTACATTGCAACAAATTACCTGTTTTTTTTCTAGTCTATGTTTACAATTCGTTGGTATGTATTTCAAGGCATGTTTTCGGACCAGAACAATTGCACTTTTCAGATAAAGCGCTAATGCCCTTGTAACAACTCGGAATCTTGCAGAATATAGTTGTGTTCAGTAAACAAGAGTGTGTGAAAACCTTTTATGAAGCAAGAGGTAAAAAATATTGTCAGTGGTGGTTATATAAATATATTTTTTCCCTGTTTATATTGTTTGTTTTCAGAGAGATCGAAGCTTTGCGGTAGTTTGTTCATGTTAGTTCTGGGTTGTTCGTTGAGAATTTTGCTCGTTTTTTTTTTTTTAATTTTTTATTTTTTTATTATAGATTGTAACTCTCTTTTTTTCTCTTCTCATTGGTTCTTCGGTTTAATCGGTACTTTGTGAACTTTGGTATGTTTTGTTACCATGCTGGCAACCTTCTGACTGAGCGCGGTGAGCCACCACGTCCTAGCAAGTTTCGAACCACCGTCTAACGTGTTTGTACATCGCAAACTAATTCGTCCCCCATTACGCTACGGCGAACAGTTGCTAGAGTAATTCGTAATTCTCTTACCATCGATGGCATTTATTATCTGCTAACATGCCATTTTTAGACATTAGATTATAATTCATTGTCCTAAGAACGACGTGTTGTTGACAATTTTCAGGGCGACAATGCTCTTAAATAACAAATCATCAAATATAGAAAGCAAGATAGCGTATGCAAAAGAGAGGTTCGGGCGAGGGATGTCACGTGACTGATTTCCGAAAGCCAAATGTACACCGTGTTCCATCCAGGCTACAGTTAATCGTTCGAACAGCAAATGTGCGCTACGTTCCTTGCAGGGTATAGTCATTCGTAAACACTACAGAAAAAAAAAAAAAAAAAAAAAAAAAAAAAAAAAAAAAAAAAAAAAAAAAAAAACTTTGAGCAAACTACCAAGGCAAGACAGGTGATAATATTTTAACGGAAAAATATAATGAAAATGTGGGAGAGATATTAAAATAATAGTTTAAATAGGAAAAAAGTTAAAAAAGCAGTATGTTTGTCATAGCTAAAGTCAAATATCCAATAATTTTGGCTGCTTGTTAAAATACGGTACCAAATAATATTACGTGTTGGGTGCATAGGTATTATCACAATAGTGGAGTCGTGATCTTATTGACCATAATTTATTATTATTTACACTTTCATTATTTTTGTCTGAAATCTTTGCAAAAATTCATAAAACTACAACAAAATCGAAAATCGGCCTTAAAACATGTCAGTACGACTTTTTTCTCTGATTTCGTTACACGAGCTGAAACATAGGTATAGGTGGCCGAGGTGACTGAGGCGCTCCAGTAACGGCCAGCACGGCCACTACGGTCGGGGGTTCGAATCCCCCCTCGGGCATGGATATTTGTGCCGTCTTTAGTCTTAGCTAGTTCATAAGTAGTTTGTAAGCTTAGGGACTGATAACCCCGTAGTTAAGTCCCATAAGTTGTACAAACATTTTGAAACATAGGTATATGCTTATTATCCGGAAACAAGGAACCAGTGAAGGAGAAGCGTCACACTTCTTCTCCGATTCATAATCCACCGATCAGCAAAGAAACTCATGGAGACAATTTCTTTTGGATAACAATTGAGTCATTCAAGTTAATTTTTTGGTACATAGTGGTTCCGTGAGTTACAATAGGAAGCTTCGAGAAGCCACAAGGAAAAGAGATAAGAAGCAAGAATGTAAAACATATCTAAATTCATCATAACAATGCGAAATCTCGCACGTCATTGTTCAGAAGACGGGAGACTGGCAAATGGGACTGGTCACTGGCCCGTCACTCGTCGTACAGTGTATTAGAGTCATCGTGGACGACAAATGGAGGACCCAAATGAGGTGAAAGTGGCAGTGACTCAATGGGTTCGACGGTGTGCTAACTTTAATTCTTCCAATTCGAGAGCTGATGATGGCGTAAACGTATCGCTTGTATCAGGAATAGTGCTATAGCGTTGAGGAAGAGTACGCTAATATATATAAAAATGAATTTCTACATTTACATGGGATACTCTGCAAATCACATTTAAGTGCCTGGCAGAGGGTTCATGGAACCACTTTTTTACTATTTATCTCCCATTCCATTCTCGAATAGCACGCAGGAGGAAAGAACACCTGAATTTCTCCGTTCCAGCTCTGATTTCTCGTATTTTATTCTGATGATCATTTCTACCTATGTAAGTGGGAGTCAATAATATATTTTCGCATTCGGGAGAGAATGTTGGCGATTGGAGTTTCATAAGTAGCCCACGCCGCAGCGATAAGCGCCGTTGTTATGAATTTGCTTTATAGGTAAGGTCCGCCTTGAGCAAACACAAATGTTTTTAGTTTCTTCCATACATGTTTCGCTGGCGTCGTTGCAGTATCATCAGCGGGATGTTTAATTCATACTGTCTTAATACCACATGTAGTTGTGTTTGTGGTTCATCAACTCACAAAACGTCACTGAGAATTTTTAACAGATTGTCATTTTGGTGAATCTGCGATGTTTTTGCGTTGTGAAAAAGCACTGTGTTACTTTCACTTTACTCAATGTTTATGTTATGAAAACAAGAGCTTTTCAAACCTCAAGCCGTTGTAATGATCCCCATCCCAGATTCTGTATCATTTCCGTAACACTGTCTCTACTGTATCGTGACCATACGAAATGAGCTGCCCTTCTTTGGACTCTTTGGATGTCCTCCGTCAAATCCACCTGATAAGGATCCCACACTGGGCACCAATATTCCAAAAAAGGACGGACAGGCGTAGTTTATGCAGTTTCTTTAATAGTTCTGTTGCATCTTTTAAGGTTTCTGCCAAAAAAAAAACGCAGTCTCTGGTTCGCCATTCTCACTACATTATCCACGTGTTCTTTCCAGTTTCAGTCTGAAGTAATAGTAATTCCTAGGTATTTTGTGCAGTTTACGGCCTTCACTTTTGATTGATTTATCTTTTAAACAAAGTTTAACTGATTTCTTTTCGTATTCATGTGGACGACTTCACACTTCTCACTATTTAGAGTCAATTGCCAATTTTTACACCATAGTGATATCTTATTTAGATCGTTCTGCAGTTGGTTTTGATCTTCAGATGATTTTACTGGACGGTATATGACGGCGTCATCTGCAAACAACCTAAGAGAGCTACTTAGATTTTGTCCCAAATCGTTTATATAAGCAGAGGACCAATAACATTACACTGTAAAACGCCGCATATCAATTCTGGTTTAATCGATGCCTTACCATCGATTACTACAAACTGTGCCCTCTCTGACAGGAAATCCCCTGTCCATTCGCAAATTTCGTGCGATATACCATAACCACGCAAAGCCGTTTTTGAGGTACGGTGTCAAAGTCTTCTGGAACTCAAGAAATACGGAAATTAATTTGAGATCCCTTGTCGATAACACTCATCACTTAATGTGAGTAAAGAGCTAGTTCTGTTTCTCATGAACGATATTTTCTAAATCCGTTTTGACCTTGAGTCAACAGATCATTCTATTCGAGATAATTCATATTATTTCAATACAGGATATGTTCCAAAACCCTGTTGCAAATTGACGTCAATGAAAAAGGCCTGTAGTTTAGTGGGTTACTCGTACTGCCTTTCTTGAATAGCCGGCCGCGGAGCCCGAGGGGACTGCGGCGCGTCAGTTACGGTCCTCACGGCCACTACGGTCGGGGGTTCGAATCCCCCCTCGGGCATGGATATTTGTGCCGTCCTTAGTATTAGCTACTTCATAAGTAGTTTGTAAGTTTAGGGACTGATGACCCCGTAGTTAAGTCCCATAAGCTCTACAAACATTTGAACCTTTTTTTTTTTTTCTTGAATATAGGTGTGACCTGTGCAACTTTCCAATCTTTTGGTTCAGATCCTTCTTTGAGAGAGCGGTTGTATATGACATTAAGTAAGGAGCTATCGCTTCAGCATAATCAGATAGAAATCTTATGGGTATACAGTCCGAACCAGAAGACCTGTTCTTGTTAAGTGATTTAAATTGCTTCACTACTTCTAGGATATCTACTTCAATGTTACTCATTCTGGCCTCTGTTTGTAATCCGAAATATGGAATATTGGTTTCATCTCCTTTGGTGAATGAGTTTCTAAAAGCTATGTTTAGTAACTCTGCTTCAGTAGCGCTATCATCGGTCTGAACGCCATTACCATTAGTGAGGGTATTGTTTGTGTTTTGCCCCTAGTATATTTAACATATGACCAAAATCTCTTAGGGTTTTTTGTCAAATTTCGAGAAATTTAACGTATAATTGGGAGGGTTTTTGGGGGACTACATGATGAATTTGTTTTTTGTGATTGCCATTGCGCATGTCGAGTCGGCAGCTCAACCAGGATGGTTAACTGTAGCTGTTCTTCGTTGCAATAGTAGCACAGTGAATGCTTTTAGTGGTTTGGAGAGCGATATTAGTAGGGATGCTATTGCGTATCGTACTTCCAATATAATTGATGTATGTTATAAGGATTACGGTAAATCATGTTTGACCTCCAACATGGCGTTTGTTATCAGAACTATGAATCGCCGCAGAGTTAATGAGATGAAGCCTGTTGCCACCTTGGTTGAAGGATTTGGAGCGTGTTCAAAAATAAAAACAAGTCTCGACGTGCAAACCACTAAAAAAATTTTATTCTTTTCATTCTCTACTACGTGGAGTGGTGCAGGCTGTTTGAGATCAGGCCCGTAAACGATTCGCGGTTCTATTCATCCAATTATCAGACAAGCTGATAGTGGGGATCCAAATTCTGAGTAAGTGTGAGGGGGCTACCAGTTCCGACATACGCCTTACAACCGAGGATAACCTTCCGAAAACGTTGATCGGAACCGGGGGAATGGGACCAATTTCATTTATTTCTGGGACGTTGCCCCAGATTAAAAATAGATTTTCGGGGAAGAACGAGTGCATTCTCTGACAACCAAAAATCTAACGTCCGACTTGCTCTCGTAAACTCGTAAACTCGACTTGCTCGACCAAATTACAGCGAACAAGTTTCTCCCTAGAGGAACTCGGTATCCTCTGCGTCGAACCATTCAGCGAAATATCATCTATATGGACTTTCGAAGCCGAAAGATGATAGCGCGACAAAAATTTTAACGCCTCGCCTGGGCCCATCAACGCCTACACTGTACACTGTATTGTTTCCTAGTATGAAGGTATCGTTTCCAATTGTGTGGAGCAGATGGACGAGTACGGGTGTGGAGACAACCCCTTGAATACATGCACCCTGCATGTTAGCTGGTGTAGGCTCTGCAATGGTGTTGGGCGTGTGCAAGTGGATGATAAGTCTAGAGACACGTACGCACGCTTCCTGCCAGATCACCTGCATACGTTCATGTCCCTTGTGCGTTCCAACGGGCAGTTCCGGCAGCAAAATGCGACGCCCCACCCGCTCAGGATGGCTACAGACTGGCTCCAGCTGGCCGCCAAACTCCCCAGACATGAACAATGAACGTATCTGGACTGACTTGGAACGTATAATAAGACCGGAAGTTGCGGTTAGATGAGAGCGCGCTATAGAAGTCGTGCTTCCGGTAAGGCTAAGACCACACCCGACGTACCTCGCTTGGCGCCTAGATGCCTCGCGTCTCGCCTGCCGCCAAGCGCCTGGACGCTTGGTGGCCACACCGGAACATCGATCGATGCCAGTCGCCATAGGCGTGTTGCTCGCTCGCTCGCACTGTCAAAATGTCTCTTTCAGTACTAAGTCGGAAAATGCTTCTGGCAGAAAATATTTCTTTGAAATATGAACTGTTACGGAACATAGTGGGTACATAGTATTAATTGTGAGAGGAGTGAACGTGGTGAATTCAACGTGTTGTACAAACAACTTCGAATGTGTCCATGCAAATTTACCCAGGAAGGGAATGACGAAAATGTTTCGACAACAACCAGTTCACAAGAATCTCAGCACAGATATAGGAATAGCGCAGTAAATACGAGGAATATTTTCGTTGATTACTTCAACTGGAGTGGTTCTGTGTCCTGGCAGATGAACTGTCTGCCTCAAAACATTATTGATCGTGATGACTGATAGATGGAATTCATTCAGCATTCAGTTTATTACAAGATTAAAAATATCATAAACCACTATGATTATTATTTTGTAATAAGAATTATTAGTTAACTTGTAGTTGCTTTCATGAATAAAAGTAAAACTTACCAGAGATGCCAATTTCCATTGCGACACCTTCCCATATCTTCTTTAGAACTATTACATTTTTGTGAAGTTCATGATCGGGATTCCACAAACATTCCCTTCTGAATACAGCCGAAATCAAACTAAGTAATAGAACGCAGTTTGTTGTTCTCGACGGCGAGTGTTCATCAGAGAAGAGTGTATCGTCAGGCGTGCCCCAGGGGAGTGTGATAGGACCGCTATTATTTTCTATCTACATAAATGATCTGATGTACAGAGTAAGTTGTAATTTGCGGCTGTTTGCTGATGATGCTGTGGTGTATGGGAGGGTGTCGCTGTAACTGACTGCAATAGCATACATGATGACTTAGACAAAATTTCTAGTTGCTGCGAAGAATGGCAGCTGGCTCTCAATGTAGAAAAATGTAAGGTGATTCGCATGAGTAGAAAAAACAATCCCATAATGTTCGAATACAGCATTAGTAGTGAGCTTCTTGATGCTGTTGCGTCGTTAAAATATCTAGGCGTAACATTGCAGAGCGATATGAAATGGAACGAGCATGTAAGGACAGTTGTGAGTAAGGCGGACAGCCGACTTCGGTTTATTGGGAGAATTTTGGGAAGATGTACTTCACCTGTAAAGGAGACCGCGTATAAAACGCTTGTACGACCACGTCTTGAGTATTGCTCAAGTGTTTGGGACCTGCAGCAGATCAGTTTAAAGGAAGACTTAGAGGCGGTTTAGAGGTGAGCAGCTAGATTTGTTACCGGTAGGTTCGACCAATGCGCGAGTGTCACGGAAATGCTCCGGCAACTCAATTGGGGATCGCTGGAGGAAAGACGACGTTCTTTTCGTGAATTTCTGTAAAGTAAATTTAGAGGGCCGGAATTTGTAGCTGAGTGTGGTACTATCTTGCTGCCGCCTACTTACATTTCGCGTAAAGATCAAAAGACAAGATAAGAGAAATTAGGACTCGTACGGAGGCATAAAGGCATTCTTTTTTTCCTCGTTCAATTTGGGAGTGAAATAGGAAAGGAAATGCCTAGTAGTGGTACAGTGTACCCTCCGCCACGCACCTTACGTTGAATTGCGGAGATGTATGTATGTAGAATGGTAGTGATGAAACAAACGAAATCACAGCGTTTATCTGGTGATACAATCTCCGAAGCCACTAGGCGACAAGCAAGGAAGAACCAACACGACCGTTCGTCTAGCGATACTCCAAGCGGCTGACTTAGTCACCTAGCGTTCAGTGCGGCCGGTTCCATAAGATCACAGCTGTTTGTTTAGGCCGGTATTACACTATCAAATTTTCTTTGACAAAGATTTTTTTTTTTTCAAAGACTACTGGACAGTGTAATATGGAACTTTGGTCAAAGTTGCCTTTCGTCAAAAATTCTTTAATCAAATCTAGCAGCTCACAGTAGATTTGATTAAAGAAAGCGTTCGTCTTATGTTAACTGCGGTGAGAAATATAACCGCTTGAAGCGCTAGCATCGCAGTACCAGTTTTTAACGTACTGTTTGAAAACATGACCGCGTAATTCGTATTGCGTGTCGTCGCAACAACTTAATTTATGCAGTTGTACAAGGTGGATTATAAGAACAGGCTGAATCGTGTCGAAAGCTAGATAATTGCGGAATTCATTAGCAATCAAGTGAGTACTGTTTGCACGGCAGACGACGTAAAAAAGAAAATTAATTGTCTCTGCACCAGTTTCGCAGCGGAAAAAGCAAAAGTACATAATGACACTATTTAATTCCTTACATATATTTAGTCAGACAAATATAATACACAAAATATAAATTTTTCAAAAGTTTTTGTTTACTGTAAGCGCGACCGAGTACTAGCAAAACCGGAAACAGGGCACAGGCTTCTTACCAGCGACAAATGTACGTCAATTTTTAGAGCAGAACACCACTGCAGACGCAAGCATCACCAATATTGGCAGCCTTCCAAATGATGAGAAGAACTGGTATCGAGTGGTACAGCGGCTCTCGCCTCAGGTGTATCGTGTAATGCAGCCTAATATCACATATTTGTAGAAAACAAATCAATTTTTTGTAAAGCTTATAGGACTTATCTACGGGGTCATCAGCCCCTAAAGTTACAAACTACTTATGAACTAGCTAATAATAGTCGGCACAAATATCCATGCCCGAGAGGGGATTCGAACCCCCGACCGTAGTGGCCGTGCAGACTGTGACTGGCGCGCGCTGCAGTACGCTCGGCCACCGCGGCCGGCTTGTAGAAAACGACGAAGTACTTTGACAAGCTACACTGTAGATGTCTATTATGATTAAAAAATGTACTTCACTATTTTTTTAATTTTTTTATTTATTTTTATTTATTTATTTATTTTTGCGAATATGTCTTAAGTGTACAGCTTAAATTTATGTGAGTGAACAAGCAGCGATGACATCTGCATTCTGGCTTGTCAAAAGTACTTCGACCTTTCTTAGAAATATCTGATATTAGGCCTTATTGTACGAGCCGCGGTGGAGTAGCTGATCGGTCTAAGGCACCTCGCTGCAGAGCTGCTCGCTGCTCGCCGTCGGAGGTTCGAGTCCTCCCTGGGGCATGGGTGTGTATGTTTGTCCTTAGGTTAGTGTACCTTAGTTTAAGTAATTTGTAAGCTACGGCCTGATGACCACGCAGTTTGGTCCGATAGATTTACAAATATTTTTCATTATACGATACACCTGAGGCGAGAGCCACAGTACAAGTCGAAAACGATTCTGTGAATAAAAACAGGTTTCCAAATGTCTAGTCGTTGCAATTGTTGTAGGTGTACATGCAATAAAAGTGTATAAATAGATAGTTATTATCTGTGTAATCAACAAGTAAGGTTAATAACAAATATTCATCCGCCATTTGCGATGCACTGTGGCTGATTCTTTGTCAAAGAATGCAATAAAAGTGTATAAATAGATAGTTATTATCTGCGTAATCAATAATAACAAATATTCATCCGCCATTTGCGATGCACTGTGGCTGATTCTTTGTCAAAGAAAATTTGATGGTGTAATGTCACCATTCCACTACGTCAAAGATTCTTTGTCAAAGAATATTGGACAAAAGTTCTTCGTCAAAGAAAATTTGATAGTGTGTTTTGTGGAGCTGTTTTGGAACTTTACTACAGCTAATAACAGTCAAGCAAGTCATGGGAACGGATGGATAACAGTTGCTACAGTACGGTACAGTGGTAGTACTGTTAAAGCTCAGAAGAGATCTCCACCCTCTCGTACCGTGTGATCTTAATGATTTATGGGCAGCCCTGCCTGGTGTCAATTCCTTGCATGACGAGAGTCAGTCGAGTCTATGCCAAGTGTTGTTGCGGCACATCTGCATGCTCGCGGGAGCCCTACACGAATTAGGCAGGTGTACTAATTTGTTTGGCTCTTCAGTGTATAAACTAATATGTTCACTTCATAATCGACTAATGTAAATAGGTCTAGTGCAGCGTCATTAGTGTCATACGAGATGTGTTCCCTTGCCGACGCGAATGTAGAGTGAGTTGAGCAAGCGGGCGGTGTCTGGGTGTCGGTTGAATATGCAATGCTCTGCAGGTGCTCAGCCTCTGCACTGGAACACTCACTCACACAAACCGATGTTCACAGAGTGCTCTCCATTGTATTCCCAATGTAACTTCATTACCTACTCACAGAACTGATGCTGTTTGCTTAACAATGTATGGTTCCTGGGTGCAGATTATTGCTTTCGACGCGTGATAATTTTCATAAACTAATTTTACGAAGTAAAATTCCCTTCCATTTTCCAGCAAAAGTTGGCTTATAACATCTGGTTAGTGCTTCAGTACTACAGAAGAGTTTTAACTTTCGATATTAGACAGGAATTTCTTTCCAACTATCCAGAAAAATGCAAAACTGTGTTGTAAAATTTTCACTTATAGTTTTAACAAATGTGAAACTGCGACTATTCATCGGAATCTCTGTCTCTCTCTCTCTCCCCTCCCCCCTCTCTCTCTGCGGTAGTCTCTTAAATTAAACTGCGCTATGACAATTTGAAGTATTTTATGGTAGCGGTCATAAAGTTTTTTTTATCGACTAGATGAAAACAAGCGATGGCAATAAAACGTGGTGAGCTGTTTCTTTCTCTCCCTATGACGAAGGCGGCCTTTCAAGTCAGCACTTTTATGTCTTATTCTTACTGATATTAAACATCTCACTTTTTACTCTCTCCAGTTTTTATAGTATTTTCTCTGTATTCATCTCCATTACATAACCTTTCTACACTCAATTTCGCCTTTGAGCTTTCTGTTATTTTCGTCGTGTTACCTTCCCATTTATTCTTTTAATATTCATGAAGCTGTTACTTTTTTCTCCAAACCTTTCTTTAATTTTGTTATGGACTGAATCATTTTCCCCCTGTGGTGTATGGAATACGTGTCGTGGTCATATAGCACTTTCCAGTTTCGAAATCTGTGTCGATCTCATTTTTAATCACTTGCTGAATTTTTAAACAGAGTGAGGCATATAAAACTGGTTTTCGGAGTATTTAGGAAAATAGGATAACATCAAATTGTAATACAAGTTGTATATCTCGAAGAGAGACATCCATTAACATGAAGTTCGACTCTCATGCATCATCCCCGGGGATCTTAAATAGGAAATGAATGCCTAACAATGACAGTCGCGCAGAAGCAGGTCTTGTACTGATAAATACGTACATGCAGCAGCGTCGGCCGTGCAGGGGTGGCCGTGCGCTCTAAGGCGCCTTGCTGCAGAGAGCACGGCCGTTCCCAGTTGGAGGTTCGAGTCCTCCCTCGACCATGGGTTTGTGGGTTGTTCGTAGTATAACATTAATTTCAGTAGTTTATAAGCCTAGTGACTGATGACCACTGCAGTTTGGTCCCATAGATTTAAAAACATTTATCAGGCTTGATTCCATACTGAAATGGGTGCTCCACGACTGTATTTGATTTGTGGTAATTATTCAGCAATCAGTCGTCATAAATATAAATTCTTTATTTGTTTGCAAATCCAGATTTCGACCACTGTGTGGTCATTATCAATGCTTAAAATAAATTAAAATATTTAAAATATCTCGACCTCCATGTAGGAGGTTGCGTTTGTACTGACAGTTCAAACGCAACCTCCTACATGGAGGTCGAGATATTTTAAGTATTTTAATTGATTTTAAGCATTGATAATGACCACATAGTGGTCGAAATCTGGATTTGCAAACAAATAAATAATTCATATTTATGACGACTGATTGCTGAATAATTACCACAAATTAAAAACATTTGAGCAGCGTCATTCGTACATTAGCATAATTTGACAATCTCCCTATATGACATATATGACGTAGCGGTCCCTGATGGGTTTCACATTTATTTTATCAAGAAATTTGTGCAAGCAGTGAAGGAATGCAAGGAGAAATTTGGAGAGGGAATTAAAGTGCAGGCAGAAGAAATAAAAGCTTTATGGTATGTCGATGACATAGAATTCCTGTCAGAGACCGTAAAGGATCTGGAAGAGCAATTGATTGCAATGGACAATGTCTTGAAAAGAGGTTATGAGGTGAACATCAACAAGAGTAAGACAAGGGTAATAAAATGTAGCGTCAGAAAATCAGGCGATGCTGAAGGAATTAAATTAGGTAATGAGGCAACAAAAGTAGTAGACGAGTTTTGTTACTTGGGTAGCAAGATAACTTCTGATGGCCGAAGTAAAGATGATATAAAATGCAGAATGGCTATGGGAAGAAAAGCGTTTCTGAAGAAGCGAAACTTGTTGTCATCCAATATTAGTTTAAATGTTAGGAAGTCCTTTCTGAAGGCATTTGTCTGGAGTGTAGCGTGGACAATAAAGTGTTCAGACAAAAAGATGATAGAAGCTTTTGAAATGTGGTGCTACAAACGAATGATGAAAATTAGATGGGCAGATCACGTAACTAATGAGAAGGTGCTCACTAGAATTGGGGAGAAAAGGAATTTCTGGCGTATTCTAAGAAAAGGGATAGGTCTGTAGGACATATCCTGAAACATCAAGGAATCATCAACTTAACGTTAGAAGGAAGTGTGTGGAGTAAAAATCTTAGAGGACGAATACAGTAAGCAGATTCAAAGGGATGTAGGTTGCTGAAAGTATTCTCAGATGACGAGACTTGCACAGGACATATTAGCGTGGAGAGCTGCATCAAACCATTCTGTGGACTGAAGACCACAACAACAACAACATTATCAAGAAATTTATAACGTAAAAATGAATAGCTAAGCCTTGGTCTCGCTAAGACACTGAAATAACTATGGCATTTAGAATTTTTCCTCTTTAATGAAGATGTACTTTAGAGAAAAATAGAACATCGAAAACTCAAAGGAACAGCTGAAAAATAAAAATAAAAAATCTAAAATCCGACGCCTATTATCGCGATACCAAACTGGTTCGGAGCTGTAGCCATTCGATGCATTGTAATATTAATACGTGAACACTAAAATTCTAGTACTTACTTTTCGTCTTGTCTTCCTTATATACATAAAGAAGTGTGTCCCTTTGTGTGTTTGTTTCTTTGTTTGCAAGTTATATAAATCTGCAATTTTATCCCGACCTTTATGAAATTGTTCACACTTTACTTTCTAAACAAGAGAAGGGTCACTGTCTACATGAAATATTTTGTGACGGATGTCGGTGGGTACTTTACTTACAACTTCGATATATACCTACAGTTTTCTTCCTATCAAAAACGTATTTCTGTACGATTGCCCATGAAGACAAAAGGATGGTCACTGTGTACATAAAATTTCGTATTGTGCATTATGGAGGCTACTTTACTTAGTAACTTCAACAGAATCTACAGTTTTATTTTGATCTTGAATTCGAGCGAGGGGGCACAGTGGTAACTCACTGAACTTTCATTAGGGAGGACGGTGGTTAAAATCCACCTCCGGCTATCCAGTTTTAGGTTTTCTGTGATTTCCCTAAACGATTCCAGGTAAATGCCGGGTTGGTTCCTTTAAAAGGCCACGGCCGATATTCTTCCCCATCCATACCCAAACAGTCCGAGAAAGAGCTCCTTGTCTAACGATCGCGCAGTCGGCGGGACGTTAAATCCTAACCTTTCTTCATCCTTTTTCCAATCTTGCAGAAATTTTGCACACTTGACCATCAAGACAATACAGACTTTTTTTGGTAATTATTAGAAAGTTCGCTGATATATTATTGTTTTCATTGAGGGTTTTTCTTTTTTCTATATACAAGTCAGCGTATGGTGCATGGCGAAGGATCCTTGCAATAAACTTTGACGTTGTCACTGATGACCATGAACGTTGACAGATATGTGTGATTTTTAATAGACAGGAGGAGGTGCAGACGAACAGAAGAGGCGGAATGAGCAGAAGAGGAGGCGGGAGATGAAGAGATAAGCCGAGAGTGGGGAAGGAGGAGACGGGCACAGAGATGGAAGAGATGGACAGAAGGAAGATTGGAGAGGGGTTGTATTTTTTCAAATTATACATTATACGTCTGATACCTTGTAAACTAAAAAAGACCTTTACAAACACTGACTTTTGATTTCACAGTAAACGTACAGTGTATTCGTTAGCTCAGTTCTTATTACATGACGTCGTTTCGCTTATCAAGCCCCCTGAAGGGGAGGCATTACCCTACTCACGACGCGGACGTGGGCGGGAGCTACTATCTAACAAAACCACTGTTTATATCTGAAAAAGAAACTGATTTCTAGTATTTTACATTGAATTTATTTCTACAAAGTACTACAGGTAGTGCACCACACTAAACAATTTTCCAACACCAATGCACCACTAATAACTCCTCTTCTAGTGTAGGTAAGAAGGTCGCGAGGCAAACCATCTCATTTTCCCATAAATATGTGACTTCTGCTTGACATCTTGCTGGTGCATGGCGGCGAAGTCTTCCGGCCCTTCTTTTCTTGTCTCAATTGCCCTTCCATATCATATTCGGTAATTTGCGTCATCTGTAGGTAATCGGTTCGACGGAAGCCACCCAGACGCCTAGGATAGCACTGTATCGATTGGTTGGTTTTATGCCGATGTTTTGCCGGCGTTGTGTGCCTTACTCTCGGCTCTCACGGGTTTTCTCACCTGTTGTTTCGCGACGCACTTAACCGCGATTTATAAGTTGAGAGTGGACTGCTATTCTCTTTGTAAATTTCAAATGTTTGTAATTCTATCGGACCAAACTGCGTGGTCATCAGCCCGTAGCTTACAAACTACTTAAACTAAGGTAGACTAACCTACAGACAAACACACACACCCATGCCCCAGAGGGGACTCGAACCTCCACGGCGAGCAACCGTGCGCTCCGCAGCGAGACGCTTTAGACCGCTCGGCTACTCCACCGCGGCTCTCTGTAAGTTTAATAAGATTCTCTATGAGAGTATGATCACTCAGTATCTCACTAACTTTCCTATTGGAAATGGCTTGCTTCTCTTTCAAGGCAGCTTGACCGGGTGTTGCACCATCGAAAACAACATATTGGGGGGGGGGGGGGGCACAGGCGGCATCGGGCCGCTTACCTATTTGATGCCAGTGCACCGTGGGCAGTCAAGAAGTGCAAATGTCCTTTGGTTGTCTGCTACTTCATCCTCTCTCTTACTGATGGTCAGAAGTGACCAAATGACACTGACATGTTCTTTATCTCTTACTTACTTTGGCATACACTTCCTATTATTTTTTTCCCATCTGAACGACATCAGCCTCTTAAACCAGTATACGGCTGCTCTTTTTTGTAATAAGTAATTCTATGGGATAAAGCAGTCTGTGGACCCATGAGCTCGCTCCATAGCCCACAATCGAGACAATATTTACCTATTGCAGACCACTTGACAATGCCAAATACGGCGAAACAGCTGTAGTGGACAATTAAATAAAGTTATAAGCAGCAGTAAAGGTGATTATATTTATTAAAATGTCGTATTACGATATACCCTTTTATGAAAAAAGTTTATAACTTAGTTACACTTAGTGGGAGACAAAATCTCCTCTGAACAATTTATATTACTGCGAAGCTGTAGTTTCATTTACAGCTCACTCGATATGCGAGTCAAAGTGCAGCCTGTGATCGAGGTCGACAGCCTAGTTCCCAACGTTCTCTTACAATTCGTTCAACTGCAATGTGAATGATAGGGTCTCGTTATAATATGCCCTTGAAAAGTATGTAATTTGTCTTTGACGATCACACTGACAAGGAGATAACATAGGTTATAGAATTATAGAATTTCTTTATATTTATGGTACGTGATGTTCAGAACTTAAATAACAATCAGCCAAAGCCATTCGACGCAACTCTCAAAAATTATTGAGAAAATGGACTTTGAAATTATGCAAAGTGCAGGTAAGTACCAGTATTTAGAACAGTTGCTGCAACTTTCGATATCCAAAAATGTTTTATATATAAAACATTTTCGGATATCTAATTCCACGTGTTGTGTCAATCTTTGTTTATGTGTATGTAGACGATTTGAAAACCTTGTCGTCACGTAAAACGATGGTTGAGTAGGGTAGCTTCTTGTAAAAGTCATTAGTACGTAGGGAGATGACTTTCCAAAACAGTACTGTAGCTCTCCACAAACTGGACAAACAAAGATTACCGTCGTCAACTTATAGTGAAGCCAATACTGTAAAAATGTAACTTACGTTTTCTGATTTACTATCATTATTAACAATCTTTCTTAAAATATAGAAAATTACGAATAAACAAAAACACGTGCACTTTTCGTAAAAATTATTATTAGATATTAAAATTGTGCAAGTATTGGGACACAACGGAAAAAAATTTTAAAAAAATTGTCATGACAGGATTTGAACCACTGACACTTAGGCTTGAGGCTACACCTAAAGATGAAACAATGTTTTTAATTATTGGTACTTAGTTCATACGTGTACTTTGCGAAATTTTAAAGTCGATTTTCTCGAAAATTATTGATTTGCGTCGAATGTTTTTGGATTATTTTTATTTAAATTCTAAACTTCACGTACCATAAATATAAAGAAATTCTATTATCCAATACCCATGTGGTCTCTTTGTGAGAGTTTGGCTGATCTATACCATCGATGTCTGTGCTCCATGGCCATAATGGCCCTTTCTTCCATCTGGTGTCTTGAGTTTGATTGCACCAATACAAGCAGATTATCTGCATACGCTACTGACCCCAGGATTCTCACCTCGTGCTGCAAGATATTCAACACCGGCTGCATTTTGGTAACCCAGAACACTGGGCCAAACATTCTCACAGGCGGACCCTCCAGGGGGAAACCAATTCCACCGTTCTCTCCTTATCATACGCCCTCAGCCATTTATATTGCGAGCCAGAACACGCCATCTCCTTTAGACAGGAGAATAGTGATGGCGACCACAAATTGTCGAAGACCTCCGCAGTTTCTGTCATTTTCCCGGTGATATAGTGACTCTCTGTTGAACTGACAAGGTTTACTGCTTAACACCGGGTTTTCTGTTAGTAAGACTATAAGATGGTTGGAATTTAGATAGTGGCAAATATTGATTCACAACCGATACTGTGCTTTGACTGTCTGTCGTGAAGGAACGTAATAAGTTAGAATAACACGATCATATATATATATATATATATATATATATATATATATATATATATATATATATATATATAGTTTAAATGTTTGTAAAGCTTATGGGACTTAACTGCGGGGTCATCAATCCCTAAACAAACTACTGAACAAACTTATGAACTAACTTATACTAAAGTCAACACAAACATCCATGCCCGAGGGAGGATTCAAACCTCCGACGTGGGAGGCAGCGCGATCCGCAACGTGGCGCCCCATACCGCTTGACTACTACCGCACGGTACGCCAACGCACTTGTACATGAGAATCACCATGACTTTTCACACATGGACTCTGACGCACTTGCGGCGACCCATAATGGCGCCATTGGCTTGATTGGCGTTTGTGTTTTGGTTCCTACGATCTGGACCATGTCTCATCCAGTGGTACGATACGGCGCAAGAAAGCATCTCCTTCGCACTCATAGCCCTCCAAGTGCGTTTGAGCAGCGTCGTAACGCATCCATTCCTGAATTTCAGTCAATTCATGCGGAACCCATCGTCATGCTATTTTTCGCATGCCCAGGCGTTGCTACAGGATGCAAACCACAGTCGTATGCGCTAATCCGGTTTCGTGGGTTAGAATTAATGCTGTATTATATGTAGTCATGGTTTTCTTCACTTTATTATCTGAATTCACGATTTCAATCAAATAACCTAAATGATGGATACTCGTGTTTCATTTACTTTTGTAATTTATAGTTGCAAATTTCAAAGCACTTTATAATAACACAGCTGCACTGTATTACACATATACATATCAGGCCTGTAACTTAGTACGTTATATGGCAAGTATTGATAAACCTATCTACTACATTGTTTACATCATGACACATCCTTGTGTCCCATAGTAGACCTAAGATTATCACACACACATCACAGTTGTGCAAACTGCGAGGCGCGTCCAGAAAGTAAGTTTCGTTTGGTAATAAAATGAAATTGTACACAGATACAGAAGAAATTTTTCTTGCACAAAATTCTACAACTCTTAAACTACTTTTCCAGATAACTGCCCAAATTTTGCAGGCATTTGTCATAGCGTGGTACCAGGTTTTGTATACCTTCTTCATAAAAATCTGCCGCCTGTGTCTTCAACCAGTTGGAAACAGTTTCTTTCAGCTCGTCGTCCATATCGAGAGCACTAATTGTAAACCTACGGTTTTCCTGGATCTTGTCATCAATCGCGTGAACCACTTCGTTCTTCATCGTGCGCATCACTACGTCCGCCATTGAACTGTCGGACCCATCTACTCACCATCGAATCACTCATCGCATTTGGTCCGTAAATATCGCAAATTAGCCGATAAATTGCACTTGGTTTCACTTTCCTCGCATTCAGAAACCGAATCACCGACCTGATTTCACAGGCGATTGGATTTTCAATCAACGCCGACATTTCAAAAAAGCACAACAAAGCGTACATAACTGACAGCTATCTCCAAATGGCGCACGTTCTTCTCCTTAATACACATCGTCTACAGCGCATGTGCGGAACTGCAGTCGCAGCGCTGCAGCGGAGATAAATTGAAACGGAACTTACTCAGTGGCGGCGCTAGGCGTCGGCGACGTCGGCGGCCGCCGACGGCCTCGCGCCTGTGGGGGCCTCGCAATACATCGTTAATTTTCTTTTTTTTTAATTTGAAGTTTAAGGGCGGTTTTCAACTGCTAAGTTATAGCGACGACGTCACGTACGAAATAAATACTGAAACTAGCCCTGAATCTATATCTATATATAAAAGGCTTGTGTGTGTACGTGCTGACAAACTTTTCTCCATGACCACATACTGCCACCCGCTCGTGGTTATGGTGGTAGATAGCCCTTGGTCTAATGATGTTAGTAAGGGAGTTTGGTCACGGTGCGTGGTAGTGGGTGAGTGTGACGAGCAAAAATTCGCAAAATATGCAATAAATACTCTTAGGAAAAGCTATATACTCTGTGACTAACGAACTTTACGGTACGAGTCAAAATCTGTTTATTCTCTCAATCGTCAGACAATGCGGTCCTTTCAGACTTTAATAACGACGAGGAATAATAATACACAATTCTTGTAATATATCACATGTTTCCGTCAACCACACATTACCGACTACGAACAGAGACACAAAACAAAGATAAAAATCCAGACAGACTCAAAGATAAAAATACTCGTGGAACATTGATCACTGTCGTGGAAGCGTGGTGGAAACACAGACATACATTAATAAATGTCTCTTAGGCCAAAGATATTGATATGCCTGTGCCAGTAAGCTCACTGGTCTGTGCTAATCAGTGATCTCTGATACATAGAGCCGCGACACTCTCTGCTGTGAAAGGTGTTATCGTTTGACAGCTGGGTCAAGAAAAACTATGCGACGTAGTCCTATTCATATCCCGGCGGCCTCCTGTGATAATGTTGGCAACAGATGTTGAATAACGAGAATCATGTGACATCGTCATAAGCCAATCGCGTGACACGCAAATATTTTGTCCTGAAATCAAGCATACAGCAGGAACAGCAGTATTAACCCTTTCGCGGCTACGGGCATACATGTATGCCCAGCAGTTAGAAGGCCCAGACGGCTACGGGCGTACATGTACGCCCGGCCGGCGAGAGGCCCAGACGGCTACGGGCATTCATATACGCCCAGCAGGTAGAGCGGCCTGAAGGCTAAGGGCATTCATGTACGCCAGGGACCCGGGCGCACAATGGAGCGGCGGCGACTCGGTTTTACCCGCGGCTCAACATTCCTGGTGTCACTTCCATTAACAGGTCTTCTTTGTTATGTCGGTAAGCACTACAGTTTTCACTTCCGGGCCTTCCTGCTCACGTGCTATCCATCGGGCCCGTCCTGTATTTTTTGTTTGGCGACACAACGGCGTTTCACTGTACTGTCGTTGTAATTTCGGAATGTAGTTTATCAAACAAGTAAATAATGGACACCCTCGTGAATAGTAGTGACGATGACGATACTGCTACTGCAGACTTTTCTTTAGATGAATACCTGGATGTGTATAGAACTACTGGTATTTATTCAACACAACGAAGAACGTCTGCAGGAGATTCCTCTTCTTAAGAGGATAAAGATGATGTGTTAAGTGAAATTTCGACACGAAAAAGTTTATATGACTGGTCAAATAATCGTCCTGCGACGAATCGCCACAAATTCGCGAACACTTACTGGTTTAAAGGTAGATTTCGATGAATTTAGATTTTCTTTTCTACTTTATCTCCCATGAATTTGTTTCAGCTGGGAACAAGTATTACACATTTCTCACCAAAAAATTGACGACTGCGCCCAGCAGATAAACAAAACGGAAACCTATAGACCCTCCAGAATTTTATTGCTTTTTGGCTTGTTCTCTTCTTATGCCAAGGTTCAGACAGTTAGCAGTGAATGAACATTCGTCAAAATTTCTTGCTGCAAGCAGCAGTATTTTCTGACATAATGGCCAGGTATAAGTTGATACTGCATTTGTTAAAGTGTTTGTTAAGCTTATGGGACTTAACTGCGGGTTCATCAGTCCATAAACTTACAAACTACTTATAAACTAACTTTTACTGAAGACAGCACAAATATCCATGCCCGAGGGAGGATTCGAACCCCCGACGGGGAACGGCCTCGCGCATCGAAGCACAGCGCCTCAGCGCGATCGGTCCCTCGATACTGCTTTTATTACACTTTAGTAATAATTCGTCTACAACGCGAGATATTCTTGTCAAAATACGAATGCTTTGGAACACGCCAAAATGAGATTCCGAGAGGCTTTAGTCCCATTTGAGAACTTAGTAACACGTAAGTTGCTACTTTTCAGAGGAAGGCTACGGTTCAAAGAGTATACTCCAAACAAACGTATCCGTTTTGGAATTAAAATTTTCGTGCTTTCTGGCGTATAGACCAATTCAATTCTGGATTATATTGTCTACACTGGTGCCGTTACTGAAGTAGAATCCGGAAATGCTGAGTGGGGCAAATCAGATGATGTTGTCGGTTTGTTCTTACGATACCTCAATAAAGGTCACAACATTTATTTAGACGATTAGTATTCCAGTCCTGAATTGTTGGCTCCATGCGAAGTGCTCCAATGCCATTGGCATAGTGCGTAAAAACAGGAAAAATTTACTACCTTTACCTGATAAATTGAAGAAAGGTAAATACAATCGAAGTCTGGGATGGACAGTAAATAAGTCTGGATGCTTTCCACTGTAAATGGACCAGAGTTTGTTCAGAGAGAAAAAAGAATCATAAAACGGGAGAAACTAAAGTGAAACCTTCTTGTGTAGTTAGTTACAATTAGTCAATGGGTGCAATTGATAGGACTGACGTGATGTTAAGTTCCGCACAGTGCATACGAAAAACAGTGGAATGGTACAATAAAGTATTCTTTCATTTAACTGACTTGAGTATCCTCAATGCAAAAACTATTTTTCAAATGCAAAATAAACAGAAGAAGCCACCAGCGAAATTCCACTTGGAACTAATCCGTTAGTTATTGGAGAAGTATCATTCATAAACATCTAAAGCCTAGATGCCACTGACAGCAAAATGGACAGCCCTTTTCGACTGGAAAAGGAAAAATAACATTATACCTGGTTCTTCGGAGCAACGGAGCGAATGGAGATACCGCAGAGACGTTGTGTAATGTGTACTGCCCGAATGAGACGCAAAAAATGTATTGTTGCTCTTTGTATGGTGCCATGTTTTGAGACATACCACAAACTAAGGAAGTATTAGTTTCTTCAGGTACATTGAATGTTGAAAGAAAAGAAAATGTAGACATAAGGTAACAAAAAAAGCAATAGAAATAATGCAAAAAGCTTTTAACTCAGCCAGCGGCAGTCGAATGCGTGCGTCATAAATGAGGATGGGAAACCACAAAAGAAAACTCTACTACTCCGTGAACATCTGAAAAATAAATCCGATAGCAGAAAGCTTGTAGATGTTTATTATCGGATTATTTAGTATAGTGAATCGAATTTAGGCTTTTATTTCAAACGAAGCAGTCGGCCTATCAATATTTTTTATTTTATTATTTCCTTTTCGTTATTACATCATTATTTTTCTTGTTTAATTCTCCATTATGTTACATGGTCCAACATAAATTTCAATAAATATTTTATATTTACGATTATAGCTAGAATTGTTGGAGTTTTGTAGGTCTTCCCTACGAACAACTCACTTTAAAACTAAATGTTGCGAAACATACTCGACTGATGTTAATGAAACTTTAATACGTTGTAGTAACATATTTTGGTGACGTATATCTCAAGTTATAGTTTTTTTCAATAATAAATAAAAAAATGTATTAGAATTTACTTAAATCTTTTCGTTCTCAGCCGAGGATAATCTTCTAAAAGTGTGGTTTAGATTTGAATGGCTGCTTCGCATCACAAACTTCAAGCGCTGTGGCAGAGCAGTGCGATACTGATTTTATAGACAGTGTTATCGGGGGCAGCTGTGTGGTCACCGCAGCGCGCGACTAGCGTGCAGCTGCAGCGGCCGTACAGTAGCCCACAGCGGCCGTGGGGCCGGGTCAGCCGCCTCAGCCGCCGCTCAGGCCCACAGCTGGTCTCGCGCCGTCAGCCAGGCGGGCAGCCAGGGCGCTCGCCCCTGCAGCCGCGAAAGGGTTAAACTACACTCTATGAGGCTCGGTCATCTTTGCAACAATTTTATATCGTGTTATTGATGTTGCCAAAATAAAAATACGATGCCGCCAGGATAGAAAGTAAAATTTTACCGAATGAGATACATCCGTTGTTGTCACATCTCATTATGACCAGCACTTTCACGCGAAACAGTCTCATGATTCACGCAGTCTTACAATTCATTCCAAATTCCTATTCAAGAAGATATTTGTGAAAACTGTTACAAATCAATATTCGCACATATTAAATATCGTTTTCAGAAATGTAATTTGCCAGGCGCTTTCGGCGCTGCTGTTGAAATGTGTAACTTTATGAACACGACCTAACATTTCACTATTAGTATGAAAAACTTTATGAACATTCATCGTTTTCGCCAATGACTTCTACTTAAATTTGACATCCTGGTTAGAACTGAGTTTATTGACAGATAGATCCTACAAGGATTGTGTTTTTGCTGACCTACGGTCGGAACCCAAAGAATCATGATATACACAGGACCTTCTTTAACAACCGTTGCGAAGCACGGGCGTATAAGCTAGTACTTCAATATTTCGCGCTGAACTGTCTGCACAGTACTGCATTCCCACGTTCCCAGCGCTGTCGTTTTGCTCTTCACCGAACCCTGTAGCGGTCTCGCGCCCGGTGGGACTCTGGTCGAACATCGGGCACATCGCTCGATGGCACAACGCGGCTCGGTCCGTCTGCTGGCTCTACAGTTGGGCTCGAATGACCGCTGTACAGAGCGGACAACGGAGAGCAGCTGTCGGGCACAGGGGCTTGGGCGCGTAAATAGGCCGCATTCTACGGCTCTGATTCACAGAAAAAAAATCAGATGTTTGTAAAGCTTGGGACTTAACTGCGGGCCATCAGTCCCTAAACTTACAAACTACTTTGAACTACCTTATACTAAAGACGACACAAACATCTATGCCCGAGTGGGGATTCGAACCCCCGACGGGGAACGGTCTCGCGCATCGCAGCATAGCGCCTGAATATCCTCGGTCGCTCCGCCGCGGTTCTGATTTACACTACCAATATATTGGTTCAATAAATGAAGATTTCATTAGAATATGATGAATACATATGAAGCTACATAGCTTTAAAGTGAGAGGTTCATAGAGAAGATGCAGAAGATCGCACAATGCATACTACAATCTAAAATAATGTATATATGAATCGTGAATTTGCAGAACGACTGAAGTCCAATGTTCCAAAACCCAACACACATCGCTTAATACGAAAGAGACTTTAGTCCCCTAATTCTGTACATTATTTCCAGCAACAGTACATTCATGTTTTCGGTCAAAATAGCAGTAGTCCAGCTCTTAAGTTGTTTTGCTTGTAGGTAATGATAATTGTTAACAGATTCATCTATAGCTTTAAGTTGGTAAAATTTCTATATTAGTTTTGTGTGCAACCAAGTTATGCATTGAGAGAGAGGATTTTCTTGCTTTAACGTCTGACTACATACAAATGTATGTTTGCCTAAGATACCAGTTCAGGACATGTATTATCATCGTAAACTAACAATTCTAGTTTTCTCAGTGCATAACATGACAACTAATTCGGTATCCTTCTACATCTACCATGAGGGGCAAGCTAAGAATAATCAAAATGAGGTACGCAGTTTTCTCCTCCATCATTTCAATACGCGTTTCTCATATAGTGTTAAAGAACTCTGGTTGTTTTGTGTCGGCAGTCCAGGCCAGAATAAGAACAACACTCTTATCTGATTTTTAATGGCTATAAGTGCTCAGAGGCGTTTTTCAACATCAGACTTTCTTTCTGCCAAATGATAGGGACTTCGCAGTAGTGAAAAGACGACAGAGGCGCGTGGACAGACTATACACATTGAAGGACGTGTGAGAAAACATAGTAAGCTCCACCGCTAAAGGAAATTTTATAGTAACAATCGTTCGAAGTGAGGATGTTTTTGATTACAACTGGTGGCCACATTATTAGAAAAGAAATGTCAATTCCATATAGACATCGGTTGAGGACGATCATAGAGATAAAAAGGTATCTTTCAGTGTTTCAACTTTTATGGTTTTCTGCTTTTCTGCAGCACATATCGGAATAGGTGTGACAAAACCATTCATAGGAGAAGTAATACAATATTCTTTCATCCTTGGGCCAACATATCACATAGATAAGATTATCCAAGTGGTATGTCTCCAATCAATGAAACTAAAATTAAAGATAGACGCAAAATGCTCCAGTTTGATATTTATGAAGAAACCTACTTCAGATGAATCAGCCTCAGAGGCCTCTGACGAATCTCTCCTCCAAGTTTCTGTAGTCGCTGACAGAACCAGGGTCATCAAAATTTGGCGAAACTGCTATTATCCAACATTCTGAGCTGAATAAGGAGTTAAGAAGTGAAAAAAATTGTGATTCAGAATCGAGAGGAAATTGTTTATAAAACAGTCATTTACAGAATTAGATATGAGAAAGTGGGTGTTACCAGTAACAGATTCACAGCGTCATAATTTAGCTCAAAATGATCCCCAACAAAACCTAGAGAAATCTGATGAGAGTTACCCCAAAGACGCAAATAAAAGACATTTTAATAAATTTTATTTTATTAGAAAATTGAGTAACGGTGAAGAGCAACATCGCAGATCGTTGGTTTACTCCACATCTCAAGATAAAGTTTATTGCTTTCCGTGTAGATTTTTCTCACATTTGAGACATTTGACTGGAAAGATCTGAATAGGACATTGCAATGACATGAACATGAAGTCAAGGACACATCGACTGTATGATTAAATGGATGGAATTATATAAAGGAATCAAATACAGGAAAACAGTAGATAAGGAAAACGAAATACTGATTAGGAAATCACAAAGTTATTGGTATAACTTGATCGAAAGAGTGATCGATATTATCAACTACTTAGCCTCATACAATCGGGCATTTAGAGGTCATCGAGAATCCATTACCCTGAATGGTACTGGAAACAGTGGAAATTTTATAGAACTATTTACACTGTTATCCAAATATGATCTAACACTAAAAGATCACTTGCAACACATTAATGAAAAGCAACTTTCTCAGCACGAGATCCAAAATGAATTAATTTCATTAATGTAAAAATCTGTCTTAACGAAATTTTAAAAAGAGTCAAACAAGCAAAATGTTATGTCTTTATGCTCGATTGTACCAGGGATGAGCCGTGTGGAACAAATGTCAATAATATTAAGACTTTGCAATTCCTCAACTGGAGAGATAGAGGAACAAGGGGTTTCTTGCCATTGCAGAAATAACGGGAAGTATTTAACAAATATCGTTTTAAAGGAACTAGAAAATAATGATCTAGATATAAAGAACAGGGATATGATAACGGCGCCAGTTTGTTTGGCATTAATAAAGTTATTGAAAAAAAAATACTTAATATTAATCCACGAGCATTCTTCACGCCATGCGAATGCCATTCTTGGAATTTCCTTCTTACAGATACAGCTAACTCATCTACAACTGTTTTCGGCTTTATCGATAAAATTTGTGTGCTCTTTACAAGCTCTAGAAAGCGGTGTAAAATTATAGAAACAAAATTAAAATTGACACTGAAACCTCTGTCTAAAACAAGACAGGAAAGTAGAATCGGAGCACTGAAAGCTATATTATTCCAATTTGATGATGTCATCGAAAGCGTGAATGACCTTATAAGTAAAACTGTGAACTCTTAGTGACTGTGAAGCAGTCTTGAACGAAAAGTTAACTTTTGAGTTTATTGTTGCAATATACGTATGATACGCGATTTTACTACATGTGAACAATATAAATAAACAATGGCAGTCGGTTCAAGTGAACCTGACAGTTTCTGTTGACTCTTTACGTTCATTTCGTGAGTGGATTCGAGAATTTTGTATTACAGGATCTGAAACATGCGATGCAGAAGCTAGATTGTTTGTAGAAAAAATTAGTTAAGAAATTGAGTCTGAGTTAAAAAAAGAAAAGAATAGCACCGAAAAACGAATTTTTGATTATGAACAAATTGATGAACCATTACAAATTTTAGTATAATGATTATTGGTGTATAATTCAGCTCATACTGAAAAATGAAAGGGGCCTCGCAAAGACGAGTTCGCCTACGCCCAGTTTTCGTCTAGCGTCGTCACTGAACTTACTTTCTGGACGCGCTTCGTATACAGTATTTTCTCTCTATATATGCAGTGTAATCATATTTGTAATCTTAGTTTGAAATACTTGTTACTGTACCTTACCAAAGTGTGCTTCAGTCTGTAATGAGCAGTAACTGGAGGTACACATCTAGCTAGTCAAGTATAATGCAAGGTTTTTCATTGGAACTTTTTGATTTTCAAGACTGTAACATGTCGTTTTAATCAACTGTTTAAACTCTGTAAGTATCGTTATACATACTTTGTCGCAATATTTCATGAGAAGTTGTACATAATAAGTTTTATCTATGTCATGCTGGCGCTTGAAAATAGTGTAAAACCGAAACCGGTAGCATTTGGCCAATACATAAATAAGCTTTTGTGAACCATAATGACATTCTCCAGTATGTATTGGGCCACTTTAGGTTACGGTAGTAACACTAGAAAGTGGGCCTTTGCGATCGTCTTTTGACAGCTCGAAATTTAAATGAAAATAACGGCTTAATTATTCATCTGACACGATAATTGAATAACCGAATTTGGAGAGGAGAAAATTCTCTACAACTCTGCTCCCTTATGTGTGTGTGTTTTTTTTTCTTTTCTTTTTTTTTTTTTTTTTGTTTTTTTTTTATAACTCGTAGCGTCTCAAAGATATTTGCAAAAATAACGGCGATTTTGGTATGTCTGTCTGTCCGTAACGTGTTTCCTGTTTTTAAGACGAACCGTTCAACCGATCAACACCAAATTTTACAGACATGATTGTAGGCCGCCAGAGACCAGAACCTCTTTTTTTCAAATTTTTCTGACAAAAAATACGGTAGTAATAAAAAAACCGTTTGTAATATAATTGTAATTGCAAACGAACCGTTCATCTGACACGAAAATTAAACAACCTAATTGGTAGAGGAGAAAATTCTCTACATCGTTGCTTTTTTGCGTTTTTTTCATATCTCGCATCGTTTGAGACATATTTGCAAAAATAACGGAGATTTGACAGCCTCCATTGAATTAACGAAAACCAGCCGTTCGGAGATATCACGTGACATTCCTCTCCCTGAAATCTCTCTGACATACGCCATCTTGCGTTGTGTATTTAATGATTTTCTTATTGTAACTTACACGTTGTCATTTCAAAGCAATGGCGCACTGAAGAATTAACAAAACACATCGTTCTTCGTACGATAAATGATAGTCTAGTGTCTACAAGTGCCATATTAGCATCAGTTAACGACTATAAATAGTATGATATTAAAGGACTCATCTTTTGGTTGATAGTGGGCAAGGCGTGCTAAAGGACGGCGATTCGGAACTCGCCAATACCTATTTTTTTATTTAAAAGTGTATCAGACACTCTTATTAATTAATTTTTTATTATTTAGATGAGAGGTGGGCACAAATCGGCTCAGGCCGGAAAAAGAGCAGCGTTCGCGCTCGGCCGGTAGTTATCCTAGTTGCCGCTATAAGGTCTGCATGCTTGCTGGCGCACCTGACAAACATTCGATGCGGCGAGTTATAGTACACTGCGACAGACTCAAACTTGCGAAACAACGTGATAACTGTGGACATAGTTCGTCTGCTACGACTTCCAAAGTCTTCTTCACAAATTCACCGTCACAAAATGGTTGGGAAGTACTGGCTATCAGCAAAGCTATTCTGTAACTACACGAACAGCTGGATCGGAGGATGAGGCATCACATTCCTGTTTAAGAAATTAACAGATTTGTCATTTCAAAGGAAAATTGGTTATATTAAACGAAACACTGCGATTAAGTTATCTCGTAAGTAGGAACAGCATTATAATACATACCTCTACTTCACTTCCTTCCTCGCGTAAATTATTAAGAAGATTAAGTCGCATTGCACCTTCTACACTTGCATACTGTTGAAGTGATGTGTTCTAGAGTGGCGTTCTAAATTGTACTTTTTTATGCCTAGTATTTTACCACGTACCAAACATTTTGGTCCGCTTTCAGTGAACAAGTAATCACACTCCCAACTAGAGTTGAACTGGAAAATAGAACGCCGCTTTGACTAGCCATTTCAACTCTACAGCGTACTGTACCATAACGTAATATCACAGATTATAACGAAAACCCTGAAGTACAAAATTCGAACTATCAGATGGCACTGTTAGCGGTGTCTTATGAAAAAAAAAAAATCTCTCTTATCTATATAAGATATTTGCCACCTCGACTGCACGCGCTGGACGTTTTAGAGAAGAGTTTCCAGTATTATGTTTATATGTTACTTACTTATAAACATAATAGCATTATTCAGAAGATACCCCTAGCAGTGGTATCTGTTTGTTCGCTTTGGATACTAAAGAGTTTGCACTATTATCTTTATAAGTTATTTTATAACGCTCTCAGCCAGATGCATTTCTGCGGCTACGTTAGCACGTTGGCTGCGCATAACGCCATCTAGTCTTTTCAGCAGGAACTACGTGATGGACGCCAGCTGCTCACGGCTCTGCTCCTGCTCAGGCAGGCGGCTCCGAGAGTGCGGTTCGCTCATTGCCCACTTCTGGTTTAGATTAATATTTTGGTACAAAATGTTTGCAAAAACTTATAAAACTACAAATATAAAGTGGGCCTTAAAACACGTCAGTGCGATTATTTTATTTTTATTTTATTTTATTTATTTATTTATTTTTAATCGAGCCCCTGCGTGGAGTCTTCAGAGTGTGAGCGCCTCGCTCGGTGCTGTGTGCGCAGTGTTTATATGTTACTTACTTATAAACATAATAGCATTATTCAGGAGATATCCCTAGCAGTGGAATCTGTTCAGTCGAGTTGGATACTAAAGAGTTTGCACTATTATCTTTATAAAATTATTTTATAACGCTCTCAGCCAGATGCATTTCTGTGGCTACATTAGCGCGTTGGCTGTGCGTAACGCCATCTAGTCTTTTCAGCAGGAACTACGTGACGGACGCCAGCTGCTCGCGGCTCTGCTCCCGCTCAGGCAGGCGGCTCCGAGAGTGCGGTTCGCTCATTGCCCACATCTGGTTTAGATTAATATTTTGGTACAAAATGTTTGCAAAAACTTATAAAACTACAAATATAAAGTGGGCCTTAAAACACGTCGGTGCGATTATTTTATTTTTATTTTATTTTATTTATTTATTTATTTTTAATCGAGCCCCTGCGTGGTGTCTTCAGAGTGTGAGCGCCTCGCTCGGTGCTGTGTGCGCAGTGTTTATATGTTACTTACTTATAAACATAATAGCATTATTCAGGAGATATCCCTAGCAGTGGAATCTGTTCAGTCGAGTTGGATACTAAAGAGTTTGCACTATTATCTTTATAAAATTATTTTATAACGCTCTCAGCCAGATGCATTTCTGTGGCTACATTAGCGCGTTGGCTGTGCGTAACGCCATCTAGTCTTTTCAGCAGGAACTACGTGACGGACGCCAGCTGCTCGCGGCTCTGCTCCCGCTCAGGCAGGCGGCTCCAAGAGTGCGGCTCGCTCATTGCCCACGTCTGATTTAGATTAATATTTTGGTACAAAATGTTTGCAAAAACTTATAAAACTACAAATATAAAGTGGGCCTAAAAACACGTCGGTGCGATTATTTTATTTTTATTTTATTTTATTTTATTTATTTATTTATTTTTAATCGAGCCCCTGCGTGGTGTCTTCAGAGTGTGAGCGCCTCGCTCGGTGCTGTGTGCGCAGAGTTTATATGTTACTTACTTATAAACATAATAGCATTATTCAGGAGATATCCCTAGCAGTGGAATCTGTTCAGTCGAGTTGGATACTAAAGAGTTTGCACTATTATCTTTATAAAATTATTTTATAACGCTCACAGCCAGATGCATTTCTGTGGCTACGTTAGCGCGTTGGCTGTGCGTAACGCCATCTAGTCTTTTCAGCAGGAACTACGTGACGGACGCCAGCTGCTCGCGGCTCTGCTCCCGCTCAGGCAGGTGGCTCCGAGAGTGCGGCTCGCTCATTGCCACGTCTGATTTAGATTAATATTTTGGTACAAAATGTTTGCAAAAACTTATAAAACTACAAATATAAAGTGGGCCTTAAAACACGTCAGTGCGATTATTTTATTTTTATTTTATTTATTTATTTATTTTTAATCGAGCCCCTGCGTGGAGTCTTCAGAGTGTGAGCGCCTCGCTCGGTGCTGTGTGTGCAGTGTTTATATGTTACTTACTTATAAACATAATAGCATTATTCAGGAGATATCACTAGCAGTGGAATCTGTTCAGTTGAGTTGGATAATAAAAAGAGTTTGCACTATTATCTTTATAAAATTATTTTATAACGCTCTCAGCCAGATGCATTTCTGTGGCTACGTTAGCGCGTTGGCTGTGCGTAACGCCATCTAGTCTTTTCAGCAGGAACTACGTGACGGACGCCAGCTGCTCGCGGCTCTGCTCCCGCTCAGGCAGGCGGCTCCGAGAGTGCGGCTCGCTCATTGCCCACGTCTGATTTAGATTAATATTTTGGTACAAAATGTTTGCAAAAACTTATAAAAGTACAAATATAAAGTGGGCCTTAAAACACGTCAGTGCGATTATTTTATTTTTATTTTATTTTATTTATTTATTTCTTTTTAATCGAGCCCCTGCATGGAGTCTTCAGAGTGTGAGCGCCTCGCTCGGTGCTGTGTGTGCAGTGTTTATATGTTACTTACTTATAAACATAATAGCATTATTCAGGAGATATCCCTAGCAGTGGAATCTGTTCAGTCGAGTTGGATACTAAAGAGTTTGCACTATTATCTTTATAAAATTATTTTATAACGCTCTCAGCCAGATGCATTTCTGTGGCTACGTTAGCGCGTTGGCTGTGCGTAACGCCATCTAGTCTTTTCAGCAGGAACTACGTGACGGACGCCAGCTGCTCGCGGCTCTGCTCCCGCTCAGGCAGGCGGCTCCGAGAGTGCGGCTCGCTCATTGCCCACGTCTGATTTAGATTAATATTTTGGTACAAAATGTTTGCAAAAACTTATAAAAGTACAAATATAAAGTGGGCCTTAAAACACGTCAGTGCGATTATTTTATTTTTATTTTATTTTATTTATTTATTTCTTTTTAATCGAGCCCCTGCATGGAGTCTTCAGAGTGTGAGCGCCTCGCTCGGTGCTGTGTGTGCAGTGTTTATATGTTACTTACTTATAAACATAATAGCATTATTCAGGAGATATCCCTAGCAGTGGAATCTGTTCAGTCGAGTTGGATACTAAAGAGTTTGCACTATTATCTTTATAAAATTATTTTATAACGCTCTCAGCCAGATGCATTTCTGTGGCTACGTTAGCGCGTTGGCTGTGCGTAACGCCATCTAGTCTTTTCAGCAGGAACTACGTGACGGACGCCAGCTGCTCGCGGCTCTGCTCCCGCTCAGGCAGGCGGCTCCGAGAGTGCGGCTCGCTCATTGCCCACGTCTGATTTAGATTAACATTTTGGTACAAAATGTTTGCAAAAACTTATAAAAGTACAAATATAAAGTGGGCCTTAAAACACGTCAGTGCGATTATTTTATTTTTATTTTATTTTATTTATTTATTTATTTTTAATCGAGCCCCTGCGTGTAGTCTTCAGAGTGTGAGCGCCTCGCTCGGTGCTGTGTGTGCAGTGTTTATATGTTACTTACTTATAAACATAATAGCATTATTCAGGAGATATCCCTAGCAGTGGAATCTGTTCAGTCGAGTTGGATAATAAAAAGAGTTTGCACTATTATCTTTATAAAATTATTTTATAACGCTCTCAGCCAGATGCATTTCTGTGGCTACGTTAGCGCGTTGGCTGTGCGTAACGCCATCTAGTCTTTTCAGCAGGAACTACGTGACGGACGCCAGCTGCTCGCGGCTCTGCTCCCGCTCAGGCAGGCGGCTCCGAGAGAGCGGCTCGCTCATTGCCCACGTCTGATTTAGATTAATATTTTGGTACAAAATGTTTGCAAAAACTTATAAAATTAAAAATATAAAGTGGGCCTTAAAACACGTCAGTGCGATTATTTTATTTTTATTTTATTTTATTTTATTTATTTATTTATTTTTAATCGAGCCCCTGCGTGGTGTCTTCAGAGTGTGAGCGCCTCGCTCGGTGCTGTGTGCGCAGTGTTTATATGTTACTTACTTATAAACATAATAGCATTATTCAGGAGATATCCCTAGCAGTGGAATCTGTTCAGTCGAGTTGGATACTAAAGAGTTTGCACTATTATCTTTATAAAATTATTTTATAACGCTCTCAGCCAGATGCATTTCTGTGGCTATGTTAGCGCGTTGGCTGTGCGTAACGCCATCTAGTCTTTTCAGCAGGAACTACGTGACGGACGCCAGCTGCTCGCGGCTCTGCTCCCGCTCAAGCAGGCGGCTCCGAGAGTGCGGCTCGCTCATTGCCCACGTCTGATTTAGATTAATATTTTGGTACAAAATGTTTGCAAAAACTTATAAAACTACAAATATAAACTGGGCCTAAAAACACGTCAGTGCGATTATTTTATTTTTATTTTATTTATTTATTTATTTTTAATCGAGCCCCTGCGTGGTGTCTTCAGATTGTGAGCGCCTCGCTCGGTGCTGTGTGCGCAGTGTTTATATGTTACTTACTTATAAACATAATAGCATTATTCAGGAGATATCCCTAGCAGTGGCATCTGTTCAGTCGAGTTGGATACTAAAGAGTTTGCACTATTATCTTTATAAAATTATTTTATAACGCTCTCAGCCAGATGCATTTCTGTGGCTACATTAGCGCGTTGGCTGTGCGTAACGCCATCTAGTCTTTTCAGCAGGAACTACGTGACGGACGCCAGCTGCTCGCGGCTCTGCTCCCGCTCAGGCAGGCGGCTCCGAGAGTGCGGCTCGCTCATTGCCCACGTCTGATTTAGATTAATATTTTGGTACAAAATGTTTGCAAAAACTTATAAAACTACAAATATAATGTGGACCTAAAAACACGTCGGTGCGATTATTTTATTTTTATTTTATTTTATTTTATTTATTTATTTATTTTTAATCGAGCCCCTGCATGGTGTCTTCAGAGTGTGAGCGCCTCGCTCATGTGCTGTGTGCGCAGTGTTTATATGTTACTTACTTATAAACATAATAGCATTATTCAGGAGATATCCCTAGCAGTGGAATCTGTTCAGTCGAGTTGGATACTAAAGAGTTTGCACTATTATCTTTATAAAATTATTTTATAACGCTCTCAGCCAGATGCATTTCTGTGGCAACGTTAGCGCGTTGGCTGTGCGTAACGCCATCTAGTCTTTTCAGCAGGAACTACGTGACGGACGCCAGCTGCTCGCGGCTCTGCTCCCGCTCAGGCAGGCGGCTCCGAGAGTGCGGCTCGCTCATTGCCCACGTCTGATTTAGATTAATATTTTGGTACAAAATGTTTGCAAAAACTTATAAAACTACAAATATAAAGTGGGCCTTAAAACACGTCAGTGTGATTATTTTATTTTTATTTTATTTTATTTATTTATTTATTTTTAATCGAGCCCCTGCGTGGTGTCTTCAGAGTTTGAGCACCTCGCTCGGTGCTGTGTGCGCAGTGTTTATATGTTACTTACTTATAAACATAATAGCATTATTCAGGAGATATCCCTAGCAGTGGAATCTGTTCAGTCGAGTTGGATACTAAAGAGTTTGCACTATTATCTTTATAAAATTATTTTATAACGCTCTCAGCCAGATGCATTTCTGTGGCTACGTTAGCGCGTTGGCTGTGCGTAACGCCATCTAGTCTTTTCAGCAGGAACTACGTGACGGACGCCAGCTGCTCGCGGCTCTGCTCCCGCTCAGGCAGGAGGCTCCGAGAGTGCGTCTCGCTCATTGCCCACGTCTGATTTAGATTAATATTTTGGTACAAAATGTTTGCAAAAACTTATAAAACTACAAATATAAAGTGGGCCTAAAAACACGTCGGTGCGATTATTTTATTTTTATTTTATTTTATTTTATTTATTTATTTATTTTTAATCGAGCCCCTGCGTGGTGTCTTCAGAGTGTGAGCACCTCGCTCGGTGCTGTGTGCGCAGTGTTTATATGTTACTTACTTATAAACATAATAGCATTATTCAGGAGATATCCCTAGCAGTGGAATCTGTTCAGTCGAGTTGGATACTAAAGAGTTTGCACTATTATCTTTATAAAATTATTTTATAACGCTCTCAGCCAGATGCATTTCTGTGGCTACGTTAGCGCGTTGGCTGTGCGTAACGCCATCTAGTCTTTTCAGCAGGAACTACGTGACGGACGCCAGCTGCTCGCGGCTCTGCTCCCGCTCAGGCAGGCGGCTCCGAGAGTGCGGCTCGCTCATTGCCCACGTCTGATTTAGATTAATATTTTGGTACAAAATGTTTGCAAAAACTTATAAAACTACAAATATAAAGTGGGCCTAAAAACACGTCAGTGCGATTATTTTATTTTTATTTTATTTTATTTTATTTATTTATTTATTTTTAATCGAGCCCCTGCGTGGTGTCTTCAGAGTGTGAGCACCTCGCTCGGTGCTGTGTGCGCAGTGTTTATATGTTACTTACTTATAAACATAATAGCATTATTCAGGAGATATCCCTAGCAGTGGAATCTGTTCAGTCGAGTTGGATACTAAAGAGTTTGCACTATTATCTTTATAAAATTATTTTATAACGCTCTCAGCCAGATGCATTTCTGTGGCTACGTTAGCGCGTTGGCTGTGCGTAACGCCATCTAGTCTTTTCAGCAGGAACTACGTGACGGACGCCAGCTGCTCGCGGCTCTGCTCCCGCTCAGGCAGGCGGCTCCGAGAGTGCGGCTCGCTCATTGCCCACGTCTGATTTAGATTAATATTTTGGTACAAAATGTTTGCAAAAACTTATAAAACTACAAATATAAACTGGGCCTAAAAACACGTCAGTGCGATTATTTTATTTTTATTTTATTTATTTATTTATTTTTAATCGAGCCCCTGCGTGGTGTCTTCAGATTGTGAGCGCCTCGCTCGGTGCTGTGTGCGCAGTGTTTATATGTTACTTACTTATAAACATAATAGCATTATTCAGGAGATATCCCTAGCAGTGGAATCTGTTCAGTCGAGTTGGATACTAAAGAGTTTGCACTATTATCTTTATAAAATTATTTTATAACGCTCTCAGCCAGATGCATTTCTGTGGCTACGTTAGCGCGTTGGCTGTGCGTAATGCCATCTAGTCTTTTCAGCAGGAACTACGTGACGGACGCCAGCTGCTCGCGGCTCTGCTCCCGCTCAAGCAGGCGGCTCCGAGAGTGTGGCTCGCTCATTGCCCATGTCTGATTTAGATTAATATTTTGGTACAAAATGTTTGCAAAAACTTATAAAACTACAAATATAAAGTGGGCCTTAAAACACGTCAGTGCGATTATTTTGTTTTAATTTAATTTTATTTTATTTATTTATTTATTTTTAATCGAGCCCCTGCGTGGTGTCTTCAGAGTGTGAGCGCCTCGCTCGGTGATGTGTGCGCAGTGTTTATATGTTACTTACTTATAAACATAATAGCATTATTCAGGAGATATCCCTAGCAGTGGAATCTGTTCAGTCGAGTTGGATACTAAAGAGTTTGCACTATTATCTTTATAAAATTATTTTATAACGCTCTCAGCCAGATGCATTTCTGTGGCTACGTTAGCGCGTTGGCTGTGCGTAACGCCATCTAGTCTTTTCAGCAGGAACTACGTGACGGACGCCAGCTGCTCGCGGCTCTGCTCCCACTCAGGCAGGCGGCTCCGAGAGTGCGGCTCGCTCATTGCCCACGTCTGATTTAGATTAATATTTTGGTACAAAATGTTTGCAAAAACTTATAAAACTACAAATATAAAGTGGGCCTTAAAACACGTCAGTGCGATTATTTTATTTTATTTATTTATTTAATTTTAATCGAGCCCCTGCGTGGTGTCTTCAGAGTGTGAGCGCCTCGCTCGGTGATGTGTGCGCAGTGTTTATATGTTACTTACTTATAAACATAATAGCATTATTCAGGAGATATCCCTAGCAGTGGAATCTGTTCAGTCGAGTTGGATACTAAAGAGTTTGCACTATTATCTTTATAAATTATTTTATAACGCTCTCAGCCAGATGCATTTCTGTGGCTACGTTAGCGCGTTGGCTGTGCGTAACGCCATCTAGTCTTTTCAGCAGGAACTACGTGACGGACGCCAGCTGCTCGCGGCTCTGCTCCCGCTCAGGCAGGCGGCTCCGAGAGTGCGGCTCGCTCATTGCCCACATCTGATTTAGATTAATATTTTGGTACAAAATGTTTGCAAAAACTTATAAAACTACAAATATAAACTGGGCCTAAAAACACGTCAGTGCGATTATTTTATTTTTATTTTATTTATTTATTTATTTTTAATCGAGCCCCTGCGTGGTGTCTTCAGATTGTGAGCGCCTCGCTCGGTGCTGTGTGCGCAGTGTTTATATGTTACTTACTTATAACATAATAGCATTATTCAGGAGATATCCCTAGCAGTGGAATCTGTTCAGTCGAGTTGGATAATAAAAAGAGTTTGCACTATTATCTTTATAAAATTATTTTATAACGCTCTTAGCCAGATGCATTTCTGTGGCTACGATGGCGCGTTGGCTGTGCGTAACGCCATCTAGTCTTTTCAGCAGGAACTACGTGACGGACGCCAGCTGCTCGCGGCTCTGCTCCCGCTCAAGCAGGCGGCTCCGAGAGTGCGGCTCGCTCATTGCCCACGTCTGATTTAGATTAATATTTTGGTACAAAATGTTTGCAAAAACTTATAAAACTACAAATATAAAGTGGGCCTAAAAACACGTCAGTGCGATTATTTTATTTTTATTTTATTTATTTATTTATTTTTAATCGAGCCCCTGCGTGGTGTCTTCAGAGTTTGAGCGCCTTGCTCGGTGCTGTGTGCGCAGTGTTTATATGTTACTTACTTATAAACATAATAGCATTATTCAGGAGATATCCCTAGCAGTGCAATCTGTTCAGTCGAGTTGGATAATAAAAAGAGTTTGCACTATTATCTTTATAAAATTATTTTATAACGCTCTTAGCCAGATGCATTTCTGTGGCTACGATGGCGCGTTGGCTGTGCGTAACGCCATCTAGTCTTTTCAGCAGGAACTACGTGACGGACGCCAGCTGCTCACGGCTCTGCTCCCGCTCAAGCAGGCGGCTCCGAGAGTGCGGCTCGCTCATTGCCCACGTCTGATTTAGATTAATATTTTGGTACAAAATGTTTGCAAAAACTTATAAAACTACAAATATAAAGTGGGCCTTAAAACACGTCAGTGCGATTATTTTATTTTATTTATTTATTTAATTTTAATCGAGCCCCTGCGTGGTGTCTTCAGAGTGTGAGCGCCTCGCTCGGTGATGTGTGCGCAGTGTTTATATGTTACTTACTTATAAACATAATAGCATTATTCAGGAGATATCCCTAGCAGTGGAATCTGTTCAGTCGAGTTGGATACTAAAGAGTTTGCACTATTATCTTTATAAAATTATTTTATAACGCTCTCAGCCAGATGCATTTCTGTGGCTACGTTAGCGCGTTGGCTGTGCGTAACGCCATCTAGTCTTTTCAGCAGGAACTACGTGACGGACGCCAGCTGCTCGCGGCTCTGCTCCCACTCAGGCAGGCGGCTCCGAGAGTGCGGCTCGCTCATTGCCCACGTCTGATTTAGATTAATATTTTGGTACAAAATGTTTGCAAAAACTTATAAAACTACAAATATAAAGTGGGCCTTAAAACACGTCAGTGCGATTATTTTATTTTATTTATTTATTTAATTTTAATCGAGCCCCTGCGTGGTGTCTTCAGAGTGTGAGCGCCTCGCTCGGTGATGTGTGCGCAGTGTTTATATGTTACTTACTTATAAACATAATAGCATTATTCAGGAGATATCCCTAGCAGTGGAATCTGTTCAGTCGAGTTGGATACTAAAGAGTTTGCACTATTATCTTTATAAATTATTTTATAACGCTCTCAGCCAGATGCATTTCTGTGGCTACGTTAGCGCGTTGGCTGTGCGTAACGCCATCTAGTCTTTTCAGCAGGAACTACGTGATGGACGCCAGCTGCTCGCGGCTCTGCTCCCGCTCAGGCAGGCGGCTCCGAGAGTGCGGCTCGCTCATTGCCCACGTCTGATTTAGATTAATATTTTGGTACAAAATGTTTGCAAAAACTTATAAAACTACAAATATAAAGTGGGCCTAAAAACACGTCAGTGCGATTATTTTATTTTTATTTTATTTTATTTTATTTATTTATTTATTTTTAATCGAGCCCCTGCGTGGTGTCTTCTGAGTGTGAGCGCCTCGCTCGGTGCTGTGTGTGCAGTGTTTATATGTTACTTAATTATAAACATAATAGCATTATTCAGGAGATATCCCTAGCAGTGGAATCTGTTCAGTCGAGTTGGATAATAAAAAGAGTTTGCACTATTATCTTTATAAAATTATTTTATAACGCTCTCAGCCAGATGCATTTCTGCGGCTACGTTAGCGCGTTGGCTGTGCGTAACGCCATCTAGTCTTTTCAGCAGGAACTACGTGACGGACGCCAGCTGCTCGCGGCTCTGCTCCCGCTCAGGCAGGTGGCTCCGAGAGTGCGGCTCGCTCATTGCCCACGTCTGATTTAGATTAATATTTTGGTACAAAATGTTTGCAAAAACTTATAAAACTACAAATATAAAGTGGGCCTTAAAACACATCAGTGTGATTATTTTATTTTTATTTTATTTATTTATTTTTAATTGAGTCCCTGCGTGGTGTCTTCAGAGTGTGAGCGTCGCGCTCGGTGCTGTGTGCGCCAAGCCCCCACAATTCTGTAAGTGGCCGACTGGGAACAGCGGACAAATTGAAGAGCGCCTCGGCGGCCATTGTAGTGGCAAACTTCTGCACGAACTTTAAATGTGCGTAAGATTCTTTTGATTAGAGAGAGTATTTATTTGAGTTAAGTCACAAAACTATGTCTAATTGAAATATATTGCTACAAATACTTTCAGGCTTCTTCAATATACAGCAACTTTCGGTTGTGTGTAAATTTATTACACATACGGTGTAGAAATTGGCCAACAGCGTTTCCTCTTCCTAACGAAACCGAACTATAACATGTAGTTTTTTTTTTTTTTTGTTTTTTTTTTGCGTTCTAAGAGCAGAATATGAACGAAATTTATCGTCAGACTCGATTTTTTGGCACTTTCTTAGTATATTCTCCGATTGTGAAACTTTTGTACAAACATTAATATCGGAAAAGTTTCACACTTAACGTCTGTGCTTTAATGCTGTATTCTCCAATATTTAGATTTTTCATACCGTCAAAAAATCAAACAGGGTTGACTGAAACAGCTAATGTTAAAAATAGATTGTGAAAATGAAATATGCCATCAGATACATAACTTAAAAATAGCTTCTTACAGTGTGAACACAGCAATCAGCCACTTTTAAGAACACGAAGTATACCATAACTTTTTGTTAACTAAGGCATATAACAATAGCAATAAGGTATCTAGCAACAAAATTAGCATTCTTAATGCTGTAAGCCAAATACCTTATAGCAGAGTGAACTGCTCAAAAGTCAGCAACTGTCGTCACTATCGTGACTATGTGCCGTTGATATATGGAACTAGACACAGATCTGCAAACCATTATCAGTTGTTATACCTATATGTAAAGCAGATTACTTTTCAATTCTGCGTTACAAGTTGCTAATATAAATTTCATAAACAAAAATTCGAACTGCAGTGAGGCAACTAATTTCGTGACCCCAATAGTCTTTTTTGCCATCATAAAATGAAACTTTTTGAACTTCCTGTCCACCAGTGCTGCCTAAAGTAGCTCCTTCTTAAGAGCTACCAGTATTATAAAAGCCTTTTATTTATTTCATTCAATCCTACGGTATATTGTCTTGACTAACAGTCTGTTATGCAAGAGTAACTACCTCTGAACACAAGTACTAGGGCTACTTGTATTCCTGAAAAATATAAATGGGAATAAAGTGTTCGATCTTTTTATTCCCTTCAAGTGATTTATGTATTTAAACACTGAGAAGCTCTTCAACATTGTGCTTCATGTACACTGCGATAGTCAAACAATACAGACGACACTATCAATTGCATATATACCCCGCAGTAGCTATTTAATACACGATTTACCTGCTAATACCACTCGTATTTATCTGACGCTTGCCACTACTATGGCGGCCGAGCGAAGGTTCAAATTTTCCCGCGACAGCAGCGCCGCCAGGGAGTCTAGTTATTTTTACAAGGTCTTTGGTGTGCGCAGGCCCGCTGCGGACGGATGAGGGCGCCACCGCCACCGCCACGGAGGAGCCGCAGGAGGAGGTGGGCGTGTCGGAGGGCGGCCCCGGCCCCGGCCTCGGCCCTGGCGGTCCCTACTTCGACGTGTCGGCGTCGCGCAACGTGACGGCGCTGGTCGGCAGGACCGCGCTGCTCAACTGCCGCGTCAGGAACCTCGGCGACCGCACGGTGAGAGCCGCCGCGCCCGCGACCACGCAGCCACGCCATCCTCTTCTTGTGTTCCGGTCTCTGTAGGACCACATGCAAATCCTTCATGGATTGCACCTTTCCTCTCCTCCACCCAGAAGCGCTTCATCCTTCCTCTTCTTCACTCGCACTCTTCTTCAGAAATCTTCAGTATCCTCCTCCACATCTACATTTACATACATACTCCGCAATTCACCGTAAGGTGCGTGGCGGAGGGTACACTGTACCACTACTAGGCATTTCCTTTCCTATTCCACTCCCAAGTAGAACGAGGAAAAAAAAAGAATGCCTATATGCCTCCGTACGAGCCCTAATTTCTCTTATCTTGTCTTTGTGATCTTTACGCGAAATGTATGTAGGCGGCAGCAAGATCGTACTACACTCAGCTTCAAATTCCGGCCCTCTAAATTTCCTCAACAGAAATTCACGAAAAGAACGTCGTCTTTCCTCCAGCGATCCCCAATTGAGTTGCCGAAGCATTTCCGTGGCACTCGCGCATTGGTCGAACCTACCAGTAACAAATCTAGCTGCTCGCCTCTGAACGGCTTCTATATCTTCCTTTAAACTGATCTGCTGCGGGTCCCAAACACTTCAGCAATACTCAAGATATGGTCGTACAAGCGTTTTATACGCGGTCTCCTTTACAGGTGGAGGACATCTTCCCACAATTCTCCCAATAAACCGAAGTCGGCTGGCCGCCTTACTCACAACTGTCCTTACATGTTCATTCCATTTCATGTCGCTCTGCAATGTTACGCCTAGATATTTGCTCTCAGGTCTCATCCACTGGTGGTTTTCTATCCTTTTCTTCTATACTTCCCTGTCCTCAATCTCTGGCATATTGGTCGATGTCTACTTGACTCTCCAGTTTACCTTTCCTTCCACCTTGATCCCCAATTCCGATCAATCCTTCCGGAGCTAAAAACCCACTTGGTTCCTCTCTTTTGTCATGCTGTCCATATTCATTCTAATTATATGTGCCGCAATTCTTGCTCGTTGATTTCTTTTGATATTGTTCTCATATTTTGGTAGACTTCTTCCCTAGTCTTCGCATCAATCTCTCACCATCTCGTTTTGACCCACTATTTTTCTGTATTCTCTCTAGTTGTTCTGCACCTTTACCTTTCTAGTGCTATCGTCTCAACAGCGTAGAATACTTGCTTCTCACATGGGCGGTCCAGTGTGATCCTTCTTTCTTGTAGTAATCTTATTTTGTTTTCATGTGTCTTAAAAAATTACATACGTACAGGCGAGAAAATCTAATAAAATTTATACAAAATTTCACATATCTGAAACTTTCACTCTGCAGCGTAGTGTGCGCTGATATGAAACTTCCTGGTGAATTAAAACTGTGTGCCGGAACCGGGACTCGAATCTGGGACATCAGCATTTCCCGGCACGTTTCACGATCCGTCATCACAGCTTTACATCCATTTCCTCACCTCCTACTTTCGAAACTTCATAGGGGTTACCCTGCGAAACGTGCAAGACTAGCACTCTTGGAAAAAAGGCTATGGTGGAGACAGCTTAGCCACAGCCTAGGGCAAGCGTGTCGGAATAGCTCAGTCGGTAGAGCGCTTGTCCGCCATAGGCAAACGTCTCCGGTTCGAATCTCGTTTCCACCACACAGTTTCAATCCGGCAGCAAGTTACATATCAGCACACATTCCACAGCAGGGTAAAAATTTCATTCTTTCACAAATCTGACTGAAAATAATAGAGAAATTTTAAAATGCAACGAATAGTACATCATCAATTTTTAATCGAATGGTCCATAATAACTGGTACACTCCCACGCTATCTGCGGAAGGGGAAGTTTTATGAATGTCAATCCCCATTGTCTTATGGTCACTATCATCACGGGGCCGCAATAAGCGACGCACAGTAGGAAACGTGTTTTCGCCGTCACTGTAGAACACATGGGAGCAAAACAAAGTGCAGTGTTGGATGATATTCGTGTGCGCGTGTCTTATCGTTTCTGCTGCATTTCCTTAAAGAGTTTGTTTCGCTTCATAGTTTGGAAGTAAAAAGTTTACAGTGAAAAGTATATTGAATTCCCGAGTGCTTGTTGCGTATGTTTAAAATACAGGGAGTAAGTACAGTGCAACCTTCACTGAGTTTGCGCGTGCTATTGCTTCTGTTGTAATTCTTTGAAATACTTCTATTACTATTTTACAATTCCAGGGTATGCTATTACGGATTATAATTCCCACAGTCTAAACACAAGAGAAAAGAAAGAAAGTTTAATATTTTTCCTCGAGATGAAACGTTAAAGATGATAAGAAAAACGATCTGCAAAGTCATGTGTCAAGGAGCCAACACTGCTATAGTTACGACACTATAAACGTTGTACATTCTCGAATATATTCCCGGAATTTCAAATAAACCGATTATGTAAAGGATTTTCAGCCGTAATTGCTTAATTTGCCACGGAAGAAAGTGCTTAAGGCAGTCGCAGTACCATCATGCAACAGGCCATGTAGTAGTGCGAATGTCAGTCTCTCATCTACAACCAAGGAAAGAAACAGCCGACATACGAAGTCATAAAAGAACTCTAGATTCCTGTTCAATTAGTCAGTAGTTCATAGTATAGTCATTGTCGTTATGTTTGTGATGTGATATGTTAGTAATACGTAACGCGTAATTATGCGGTAGAATATGACCCAGTAGTCTTAACTGCAACATTTTACAGCAGAATAGCACTTTGCATTTCAGGTAGAAACACTCTTTCGTCAAAAACTTAATGTAAATGCTCATTCCGTGCCGTAGCGGACTAAGCCCGCTTGGGAGCGAGTAGTACCACAGTGACGTTAGAGCGCCAGCCAATGGCAGAGCAGAGCGCTTACTGCCCAACCTTATATTTATTAGCCTTGATTATCATTATACTGCTTGTATGTGAAATAACAATATCAAAACATAAAGACGATCTTGTAAAATAATTTATCGAACACAGCTAATCCTGAAATAATTTGGTTTGAAATCTTACTATATATAAAAATTGAGTAGTTTGTACCTATATTTTAATTTTGCAGCCAAAACTACAGATCGCAAACGAATAGTGTTTGTATGTGGTAGTAGGAATCAGTCTCCCATTGTGCACTATGGTGGTAGGAGGGTTGATAACGATAAGGGGGTGGAAGATATGAGAGTTGAAAGTTAGCGACGTATGTAAAATTCTACGTATGGGTATCAATACTATGGTCTTTAGCAAAAACTACACAATGGAGATGAACGTTCTCTCTTTATGGTTGCAGTACAAAGTCTCCCATTGTACACCATAGCAGTTCCGCGTCGAGAGCTATAAGATAGTGGAAGCTATAGTGGTTGAAAGTCGTCAGCTTATGTAAAATTCGGAGTGAAGACCAGCGTTGACTTTCGACACTATAATTGCAAAGAGGTTATATACACCGAAACGTGATGCACATTCTTCCGTTGTTTTTCTACAACAAGCGTATTAATAAAGAAAAATAAATTCATATTGCAGTTTGAAAAGTAAAACTACCAATAAAGATGCCAAAGCGTAAGAAAGAAATTTCTCTTTCTGGACCCGTTTCTAAAAGACAGAAAACGGAGCTGAAAAGTGAATCTACAGGCGATAGAAACTTGAAATTTGTAGACGTTGTTTATCTTACAATGTAAGCATCAGTGATTTTTCGATATTCCCATCCCTAAGGGGGTGAAGTAGGGGATGAATGGTTTTTTGAAAATAAGTTGCTATTCAGGCAGTTTTGAAACAAGAAATACAAAATCTCGGATTTAGATTTTTGGTTGGAATTTTAAAAACACGAGTTTCGAGATTTTTGAAATTCAACTTTTAAGCGGGTGAAATGAGGAAAAACCTTTTAAGGGTGCTACTAAGAATATTTTGATGGTGGAAATGCGAAAATTTGGATTTGTAACCATGGTTAGAAGTAGAAAAAAATGTGTTTCGGGATGTTTTGAATTCTGCCATCAATGGTGCAATAGGCGGTAACAAGTTGTATCAAAATACTTGATTAGGAAAGCATTTTTAAAGCTAAGTCTATGAAAATATATGTTTAGAAGTAGAAACATCCAATGCAGACTATCCAGTATACGCATGCGAAGCAGTATGAATTAAGCTAGGTTTTTTTTTTTTTTTTTTTTTTTTTTTTTTTTTTTTTTGTATAAAGGAAACGAATTTCTTGTACAAGTCCGCGATCTTCATTTACTTTTTAAGAATACAAAAACGTCTAGATCGCTAAAATTGTATTTATTTATTGCGGCGTTTCGGCATCTGCTATCATCAGAACTATTAATATCTGAACTTGTGAAGTAAAGTTTATCGTCAATAATAAATTATCTACGTTATAGGGACACCCCTACTAGATGGAGATTTTATTATTAACACAGAAAATTACTTTGCAAGTTTAGAGATTATTAGTTCTGATGATGTACAGTAATCACATTTCAGGCATTTATATGTTTTCTTCTTGCACATTCTGCATTGAAGTTGTATTTTCTGGTTAATTTTGACAAATACTGGCAAGTTAACAACGTAATGGTCTTTTTTACCATAACGCAAATCAAATTCTTTACTCTGATGGTCATCCTCTGTCATTTGGATCCAGTTTACCACTGTTGCATAGAGGAATATAGCTAGTTCTTGATAAAATTGTTCGACCTCTTGATATGGCGTCGGAGACAAGTTTATTATGGCTGTCACTTTCTCCTTCCCAGTACATCTTCTTCATTGGGACCACAATGTATTCACTACGGAGTATGATAGCTATGAAAGCCCACATTTCATTTTCCCAGTCTATTCCTTTCCGCTGTATACTGATTAGTGTAAGTAATCATCAGGCTTATAACCTCTTCATCATAAAATTGTTCAAAGTATTCCAAAAGACTCCTACCTATTTTTCTACATACAGTACACATTTGGGGCCATGCTACAGTTTATTCAGAAATGCTGTCTTTTCACAAGGTTTTAACTTCCTTCTCTCATAGAACTGCCTATGAAACAGAAATAATTTTTTTTCTTTGAGGTAGGAGGAGCCGTGTTATGTAGCGTTTGTTGATAACTATCAATATTACGAGGTATGTTCACAAAGTAAGTTCCGTTCGGTTATATAAACCAAACGTGAACAGATACAGAAAAAATATTTATTGTATAAAAATCTGCAACTGTTCAACTACTTTTCTACGTAACTTCCGAAATTTTGTAGGCACTTGTCATAGCGTGGGACAAGTTTTTGTGTGCCTTTTTCATAGAAGGTTGCCGCCTGTGTATTCAACCATGTGTCAAACATGTTCTTTTATCTCATCATCGTTGAAGTGTTGACCACCAAGAACAGATTTTTAGGTGTAAGAAAAGATGAAAGGAGTCTTCTTCTTCCCATCACGTTGCCGCCAGAACTCACAAGGCGAATGTGACCAAACAACTCTTACGGCAGTTTCACTGGGACGTGTTTCATCATCGTCCCTACAGTCTCGCTCCTAGCGACTTTCTTCTTACACCTGAAACCTGTCCATGGTGGTCAACAGTTCAGCGATGACTACGAGCTGAAAGAACATGTTACCACATGGTTGAATACACAGGCGGCAACCTTCTACGAAGAGGGCATACAAATACTTCTGCCACGCTATGACAAATGCCTACAAAATTTCGTAAGCTATGTAGTAAGGTAGTTTAATAGTTGTATATTTGTGTACAATAAATATTTTTTCTGTATCTGTACAAGTTTGTTTTATATAACCAAACGTAACTTACTTTGTGGACATACCTCGTATTTTTGTTGTTATTGCACACTAAAGATGAAATATGTTCTTATTGTTTCGGAATAGAACTTGATTCCATCGATGAATCATGGGACAAAAACAGAATTTGTGGGTCAGAACAAATATCATCGCATCTAGCTAAACTTAGAGGTAGATAGTTTATAGAAGGATTTCTCAGCAACTAAATGTTCAAATGTTTATATAGTTTATGGGACTTAACTACGGGGTCAGAAGTCCCTAAATTTACAAACTACTTATTAACTAGCTAACACTAAGGACGGCACAAACAGCCATGCACGAGGGGATATTCAAACCCCCGATCGTAGTGGCCGTGCAGACTGTGACTGGCGCGCCGCAGACAGCCGTGCCACCGCGGCCGGCTCTCAGAAACTAAATTTTCGTCAGTAATGTCATTTGTAGTATTCAGAGGAGGAGTTAAGGTATCATGCACACCATTATTTGGTAAATCACCATCGCTGTATAGATTTTCATATAGTTCTTTTAGGGCATCCTTTCCCTGCCCATAACAAATTTATTAGGTAATACTTTTACAACTATATACGAGGTTAAACATTTAAGATGTTATTAACATAAGGATGAGTGAAATAATAATCTTTTATTATAACATATACTTATCCCTCAGTTCATTCATTCCTGAATTAAGGTAATTTTCGAAGCACGATACAGATTCCTGTGACACCAATATTACCCTGTTTATCTGAACTGTCTCAAAAATGCAGTAATAAACTTAATTTTAATTGTTGGAAGAATGTTTGCAGCTCCAACGATGCTATTTGTATCAATTCTTATATTCATATGCACACAATCCTTCTGGGAGGATTATACGGTCAACTGGGATAAATACGGACGTCTATGGAGAACCACAGAGTCGCTTAACCCTTTCATTCCCAGTGTTGTTCCTTGACAACAAAGTTTGAAATGATCACTCCGCCGCGGCTATTAAAAGCTGGCCTCAGCGGACCGGCCGAGCGCATTGAGGTGCTATGCTACGATGCGCGAGGCCGCTCCCTATCCGGGGTTCGAATCCCCCCTCGGGCATGAACGTTTGTGCTGTCTTTAGTATAAACTACTTTATAAGTAGTTTGGAAGTTCAGGGACTGATGACCCCGCAGTAAAGTCCCATTTGAACATTTTGATTAAAAGCTTATGTATACCGTATTCTGCGTATCAAACATTAAAGTCGCATTCTTGTTAATGAACAACATGTTTCTAGTACGACATTTTGCTGCTTGGTACGGCGTGTAGCCACTTCTGCGGCATTAATCTGTCCATCTTGGAGGTTGTGTTGCATTGCCGTCTCTACGTGGCTGTGACTATTAGCGTGAATGTGGTTCATGTTATTTTATTTCAGCAGTGGTGCTGTGGCCAAGATAATGCTAGCGTAATTGAACTAACAGTGTTAACTATCGACAAAACAACGTCCGAAGAAATAAAATACCTCGATACAAACGTCTGTGATGTATGAAATGCATGACATAAAAGAAGCAATAGTTCAATGAAAAAAAATTAAAAGCTGCATTTTTATGTTTAGTGCACTGTATTAATACAGAAAACACTGAATTTTAATTTTTCCAAAGCTGAATTCATAATGTGCGAATGAAAGGGTTAAACCTTTTAGATAAAATTTAAACACGTGATGCAGTTGGTCCAAAACCGATTGTATTAGGGTAGAGAACCAGTGGTCGGAAATGCATAGCTATAAATCTCCTGTTTACAGAGTGGCGGCATAAACTTTTAAACATACGTTACACTGTGATATTAGTATGTACATACAGTTTAATCAAGTTGAAGATTGGGTAAGCACAGTATGCATTGTGTTTGATCATGCTACGTAGATCGTAGTAAAGCATAAAATACATACTCACATCGATATTTATTGTTGTAATATAGGGTGTACTTGAAGTCCGGGAACAGTTTCAATTATTTATTGCACAAGAACTGAACAATGTACAGGTGTCATACGTGTTTAATTTTGAAGATAAAATCTCAAATTTGTTTTACAAACTTTCGATATTGGAACCATGAGTGACCCGGCAGACTCCAATACGATAATTGAATTCTTACCATACATGACGCATCTTCGACTGTTGCTGTCACTTTCCGTATTCTCTCCCGGAGCTCTGCTGCATCACGTGGTAGAGGCGGTACATACTCCAGATCTTTAATGTCCCACAGAAAAAAGTCACACGGCGAAAGATCTGGTGATCGGGGTGGCCATTTCATGAAACAGCTGTCCTCTACTGTAGCACGGCCGATACATCACGGCGGCAGCTCGGTGTTAAGGTACCCACGAACTTCACGATGAAACTAGGGTACTGGACAGCTGTAGCACAGTTGTTTTTGTCCAACTCCAACATACAGAAAGCTCACTCCGCACCTGAACTCGCCATGTTTGCAACTATCGTTGACTAGCGGCAAATTACCAAACTACGCTGTGGCGGGATAAAAAAAAAAAAAAAAAAAAAAAAAAAAAAAAAAAAAAAAAAAACCACACTCTTAGTGTGTCTCTTCAAAATGACATATGTATGATATCGGTACAATTTTTGGTTCTTTTCCAATAAATAATTGTAAGTGTTCCCGAATTTTATGCACTCCCTGGTACAGGGTGACCAGAAAACTACTCCCTGATTACAAAATTAAATATCTCGAAAACAAAGATTGATAGGGGAATGCAGTAAACGGTATGTTTATTGTGAAAGATCTAAGAAGTTTATACAGCAGTTTGAAATAATAGTTACAAAAGCTGCTAACTGATGGCGCTGTACGCTGTACAGCTCATATCAGCATACATAAGTGAAATAATCGTATGAATAAACTCTTTGCAAACAATCACATCACAATGTTTCCACAATGTTCACCATTGGCACTACAGACGTGGCGCAGACGAAGAATGAAATTCTTTTGTAGCGTCTCAACCGAAATGGATTCACATGTCACAGAGATCGCTGATTCAAGCTCGCCCAGCGTGGCGGGATGCTTCGGGTAGACAATGTCTTTCACAGTGCCCCACAAAAAAAGTCACAGGGAGTCAAATCCATGCCTCCACCAGTAAATTTGGGATATTACAAAGCAATGACTCGATTCCCGAAGTATTCCTCAAGAAAGCGAAACACTTGTTCGGTCATATGTGGTCGGGCTCCATCTTGCATAAATCATTCAGTACCTGGTTGATCCTCTAACGCTTGCTGTGTGGCGACAAATTGCTCCAAAATTGCAACGTAACGTGCACCAGTGACCGTTTCTCGAATGAAGAAAGGGTCAATAATGCCTCTGCTGCATACTACAGGCCACACAGTAACTTTAGGAGAATACAGGGGTTTCGCTTCACACCAATATGGCTTTTCGGAACCCCAAAATCGACAGTTCTGCTTATTCACGTATCCATTCAGGTGGAAGTGTGCTTCATCTGTAAACCAGATGCAGCCAACATCAAATCATTCACTATCAATCATTGTGAGCATCTGATTAGCAAAGGCAACCCTTTGTTGCACAGCTCGTACGGGTGCGTTTGAATTTTGAATGGAAACATGTGTAGGCTCTGTTTCAGTATTTTCTGCGTGCTGGAACGCTTCAAACCAGTCTCAGATGCAATTCTACGAACGGATGACATTGGATTTCTCTGAATAATTCCAGAAACTGTGGCGATATTTTCAGGCGTAACTGCAGTTAGCTTGCGGCCAACATGCCCCACTAGGTCATCAGTTACGCTGCCTGTTCGTTGAAATTTTGCGAAGAGCGTACGAATGGTTTTCGCATCGGGTCGTTTTGGAACATTAAATCGTGCTTGAAAACTTCGTTTCGTGCCGTAGGACTCTCTTCTAACCTGTGGTACTCTAGCACCAGAAAAACGCGTTGTTCTATGAAGAACATGGTTTTAATCTCTTCCTTCGGTACGCTAACCTCCTTTCACGTTTCAATAGTGGAACTGATAGCTCTGGGCTTCGGATCACTATTTATACTAGGCATTATGTATGGCGATTACAGCGCCGTTAGCAGCTTTTGTAACTATTATTTCAAACTTCTGTATAAACTTCTGAGATCTTTCACATTAAACATACCGGTTACTGCATTCCTCTATCGATATTTGTTTTCGAGATATTTAATTTTGAAATCAGGGAGTCCTTTTCTGGACACCCTGTACATAAATTCGACCCGTGCGAAGCCGGGGGAGGGGAGGGTCGCTAGTTTCAAATATAATTGGTTGTGGACCAATTATCACGTGTTAAAATTTTACCCGAAAGGTTTGAGACACCATGTACAGACCAACGATTCCAGACCTTTCTGGCGGTAACACCGCGGCGTCACCGATTGCGAGTGCCAGAGGCAAAACGGCGGCGCTCCCTGCACCTGCGGGACTGTTCGCCTCCCCCCACAAGTGTTACTGGCGAGAAGGGGGGCGGTTACAAGGGTAAGAGGGCCGGAGGCTAGGGGGTGAGCTGTACGCTGCTCAACGGAAACAATCAGCCCCCAACTGCTGCGAAGTAAAAGACGTCACAGTGGCAGAAGGCGGCGAAAATGGTCCAGCGGTCAGGCCGCCTAAAGAGGCTGAGACCAGACTGAGGGTGGCGGTCGATGCCGGCTGAAGGCGGTATTTCCTTGGCTGCGGGAGGTATATCGCCACCGAACCAAGTGAAGGCACGAGCGATGAAGAAAATGCCAAATTGTACAACACTAGTGGCCGGTTTCCGAAACAGTAGTTACCTGCTCCATTATAGTTATCTGTGGATTACCTGAACGTTAAGTACAAAATGGGTTTGGCCGCGGTGGAGTAGCCGAGCGGTCTAAAGCGTCTCGCTGCGGAGCGCGCGGTTGTTCGCCGTGGAGGTTCGGGTCCGCCCTTGGGCATGGGTGTGTGTGTTGTCGTTAGGTTAGTTTACCTAGGTTTAAGTAGTTTGTAAGCTACGGACTGGTGAGCACGCAGTTTGGTCCGATAGATTTACAGACATTTGAACAAAATGGGTTTCCGAAACAATAGTTACCATCACAGCCGTAGTTACCTGTCCGTTAAAGATAAATGCGCGTTCCCCTGGGATTACCTACACGTTAACTTTAGTTTAACTACATCCGCTACGTAGCGCTAGTGGACTTCCAAACGCAAGTCCAGAAGTTATTTAACAGTAGTTATTTGTTTTTGTTTTTATGACTGGGTTCCGTATATTTTCATACAATTTTAAAATTTTTGATGCTGAAGAATGGAAATTCTTTCATCATCGTCGTCACCGCCGCCTTGTTTTTCTTCTGATGCTTCGGACAGTTTTTCAGAAGAAGAAAACTTATCTGTAGTTTTTGTATCCCATCCTCGTCGCCACTTTTGTGTCTCAGCCTCGTCGCCGCTTTTGTGTCTCGTTCCGGTAGGTGTCGGTGGCCGAGTGGAATGAGACCGACACAGGAATAAAGATAGCACGCTGGTGCAGGTACGGAGGGGAGCAGCCAGAAACTAGAAACACTAGAGTAAATTAGAACGAGATATATATTGCACAGAATTTATACAATACTTAACTTTTACATAGATCAGTACTGCAGAATGCTGATACATAGTTGAGCTAGAGGCCTGCCTAGTGCTGCTTCCTAGTGCCTATACGATAGCCAAGTCTTCACTGGTGCCTATCTGATTACGAAGGTCCTAAATGGTTGCTATCGCAGTCCCAAGTGAACGATGTCGTTCAATGGTGGCCACGAGCGGAGTTGTAGCAGAGGGCGCTCGTGGCTGACGTCGTGAGAACGCCGCGCCGTGCGTGCATGGCGGCGCGCGGCGAAAGTAGGTGGCGCGCACTTTGTACTTGTGCCACACCACAGTAGTGGACACTGTTGCAAGACCACGACGCGTTTTTCGTGTTAGATGACAGCCATTTGATCTGTGTAATGAGAGCGAATTTCATATGCGTTTCAGAGTAATAATAATAATAAAAGAAAAAAAAAACTGACCAATGACATTGCCAGGGTCAAACGGGGAAAACAACATTCTGGGTTAAATTTGACATTGCGCTCGACGGTCGCGAGAGATAATGTTGACAACGGGTGACGTTCGCATTTAGCTGCATCTCCCTCGCGATTGGTCAAGCAACATCTCGACACTGAGCAACAGTGGCCAACGTTATCTCTCGCGATCGCCGATATGGATGTAAAATTTTACCACATCTAAATCACAAAGCTATGCTCTCATAATAAAACGTTCAATTATGCATAAAGTTACTTCCCTTTAATATAGGGTTCTGCCATGCAATTGCCATTACGATCAGTCAATGTTTCAAGTAATTAGTGTTATTATTATTATTATTATTATTATTATTATTATTATTATTGCAACGTGGGGCTCGGGTAGGTGAATGGGTGGACGTAAATTGACCATTCTGTGTTGTGAAAAGTAATGTCACATTCACAGAACAATGGGAAGAGGAAAACTTAAATTCATAAAAATATATGTTGACAACAGAAATAATGCGCATGACGTTATTGTTAACCCTGTCTTCGTTGATTGTTTGTCTTGTTTTTCTTTAAATAAATAAATAAATAAATAAAATACAGCTCTCTGAATCGCCTTACCGTTTTCTCTCTTGTCTGTTTAACGAGTTGTACAGTTTTGTGACAACTTCCAAGGCGTGTTATTTTTCCAAAATAGTCAAATCATCTGCCTTTTCATTTGCTATAAAATCAAGTAGGCCAAAAGGTTTTTCTCAAATGGAGTCAAATTTTTTCCTCGCTTGTCGCCCATTGCCTTTGAAAACAGAAAACTCGTAACAGCTATACAAGCTAAGACGCGTCTTCGATTTCACTTAATAATCGATAAAATTCGAGTAATTGCGATTTTCGTTATTAGTGCCATATGTTATCTGTTGAGACGTACTATTTGCTTCGACAGAAGGCGTAGTTACCCATAGTTAACTAACGGTCGTTGAAATCAGCTACGGGAAACCCAAGGAAGTTATCTGGCACGTTAAACTATAAAGTGACGGTTGCTAACGGCACGGTAACTATAGTTTTCCAGAAACCGGGCATAGGAGTCATAGATATACCAGATGGATGGCTATTAACCATCGTCTGGAGATGAAGAGCAAAACATTTCCGCCAACGGACCTCAACAGAAAGCTGTCAGAAATTGACTACCTTGTTCATTAATACCGATATCATATCAGGATAATATATACATTTATAAATCCAACGAAAGAGAAAAACTGAGTTGATACTAGAAGTTGAATCCATTGGGAATACCAGTAACAGCAAGGTCGACAGTATAAACGACGTAGCATAATAAATAGCTCTTGCCGAGTTTTTTGAAGAGTCCCTGCCGCAGTGCTACCTCCTTCCCCCATCATATTCCAAAATTGTTACCACCTCAAATTTATGATGAAGTAAAATACAATAACCAAACCTAAGTAAGAAAGGCAGGAATATTTGGATTTAACGTCCCGTCGACATCGTGATCATTAGCTAACGACCGAGTAGAGCATTAAGAAGCTCTCAAGGAGTCAGCCCTTCCCCCCCCCCCCCAGGTTTGGTAATAAAAATTAATAATGAAATAAATGTGAAGATTAACTGTTAGTCTATAAGAGCATTAAATAGTAAAGCCATCCTTCCTTCCCATCATTTCTATTATTGGCGTCGAAACAATTAGTTTCCTTTGAGAATAGTTTTTAACATGACGACATTTAAGTCAGGTGTACTTTGTGTAGTTGTTTTATTAAATCTTGTACTAATGAGTCACTGACAGTTTTCACAACATTTTATGGCATCTATGTCATCATCATTAGAGACTTATTACGCCTTTCAATGTTCAATCTGAAGCATAGTCCCCCTAATAAAATTCCTCCATGATCCCCTATTCAATGCTAACATTGCTGCCTCGTTTGATGTTTCGCCTTCTACCTCAAAATCATTCTTCAACGAATCTACGTACTTTATCCTTGATCCACTACAACTCCGCTGCCGAGCCCATGAGTCTCTTAGGAAACCTTGTTTCTCCAATGCGTGTAACACGAGCCCATCATATCAGCCTGTTAGCTCTAACTGCTTCATCTGTGTTGTTCATTCCCAATTTTTATTTGATTTCCTCATCATGGACACCCTCCTGCCATTGTTCCCTCCATTAGTACCTGCAACCCTTCTTGCTACTTTCATATCTGTAGCCTCAACCTTACGAATAAGGTAACCTGTATTCACTCCCATACAACAAAGTTGGTCGATAGATAGAGCGGTGCACCGATTACTTAGTCTTGGAACTGACTCCCTTCTTGCAGTTGATCTTTGCAGACTCACGGCATTAGCTTTGCTAAACCTTGATTTCACGGTTTTCGCTGTGTTGCCATTCTGTGAAAAAATACATCCTAGGTATATGAAACTGTCTACCTGTTCTAACTTTATTCCTCTTATTTGGCACCCAACCTGTTTAAATCTCTTTCCCACAGACATAACTTTCGTTTTGGAGATGCTGATCGTAATTCATATGACGCCGATCAAGTTCTGAAATAATAGATTGCAACCTTTTAATGGAATCTGCCATCGCAACTCAGTCATGTGAGAGACTGCTTATTTTGTTTTCACGTATTTTAATCCCGCCGTGTCAGTATATTGTTTTCACCGTAAGATTTATGAATAGTTTTAATAACAGTGGTAACAGGCTACAACCTTGTTTTACGCCTGAACCATGAGCTTAATTTGCCGTCTACTCTAACTGCTGTCTGACAGTCTACGTAAAGAACTTTAATTAACTGCAGAAGTTTGTCTCCTATTACATAATTTTGCAGAATGTATTATGTAATGATAAGTTATATCTGCGAGTACTAGCTGTAAGTAGAACTTCTTCCTATAAAAGCAGCTATCCCCCCCTGAGGTCACACGATTACTGAACATTAAAATATTCTTTTTCCCCACTTCTCCCCTTAACAACACCTGCTACACCTACACTTTGCACCTGTACATAACATCATAAAATTTAAAATGTGCGTACTGTACTTAAGCCTATGGGCGAAAACACATCGTTGCTGGACTCTTGAAGTGACTCAAAACAGAAGACTTCAAGTTGCAATTCTTTATGTTTCACTAGTAATACGTAACGCAATTTATGTGCTGTTACCCTCTGCCAGGCACTTAAATGTGATTTGCAGAGTATCCCATGTAGATGTAGATGTACAGAAACTACCTAAGCCACAGAGGTGGCGTTTTCTTCAAAAATTTAAGCATATGATATATATAGATTTCACTGTCACAGATTATTTGATTATTTACTATTTTAAATTATCAACTACATGTCACAGGCTTATAAAACCCAAGTCAAAGTTGGATAAATAACGATCCAAATGACATTATTCAATATTACAGTAAGTCGGAATGTGTCAGACCACAAGAGTGATGAATAATTACTCGTTGGAAGTCATGTCGACATCACACGTTTGCAGGGACTTTATAACCTCAGTCCCTTCAAGCACAAATGGTGTAACTCACATACTTCTGTTTCGAGATATTTAATGTTTTATTAGCACTGTTACAGAAAAATCAGCTGTGTATTTCATGTGTTCTTACCTTTAATATGTTCATTTAACGTAATATTAACTACTCAAGTTTTTGTCTGAGTATTATAGTCTGAATGCTGTTAGCCACATTGGAGTGGCCGAGCGCTCTAAGGCGCCTTGCTGCGAAGCGCGTTTTTGTTCGCTGTCGAGTCCTCCCTGGGGCATGGATGTGTGTGTTGTCCTTACGTTAGTTACAGTTAGTTTAAGTGATTTTGTAGGTCTAGAGACCGATGACACAGCAGTTTGGTCCAACAGGTTTACAAACATTTGAAATGTAGTTACGCCGCTTGCATTGTAATCAGGAGAAGGACATAATTCATAACAAAAACATACATGCCAGTAAAAAATACTGTATTGATAAGTTTAATACACTCAACTAACGTTGCCTGCTAGTCTTAAACACTCAAATAATTTGCGTTAGGCAGTGGGCCGAAGTGAACGGCATTCTCACTGCAGACAAGGCTTTCACAGTAATGGCGATGAACCGTAGGGATGTATTGCTAGCCTTGGGCCGCGGTGGAGTAGCCGAGCGGTCTAAAGTACATCGCTGCGGAGCGCGCGGTTGCTCGCCGTGGAGGTTCGAGTCCTCCCTGGGGCATGGGTGTGTGTGTTTGTCCGTAGGTTAGTTTACCTGGGTTTAAGTAGTTTGTAAGCTACGGACTGATGACCACGCAGTTTGGCCCAATAGATTCAAAAATAAATAAATAAATAAAAATCCCGGTCAGAGGGCTGAACGTCCTCTGTAATAAAAAAAAGCTGAGCCAACAACACACCGACCAAGAACGAACAAAACCGATCAGCGTCCGCAACGAGGAGAACTACCCATAGAACAAAAAAAAAAAAAAAAAAACAACAAAAAAAAAAAAAAGAGTTGGGGGGGGGGACTGCGGCGCTCCAGTCACGGTCTGCACGGCCACTACGGTTGGGGGTTTGAATCCCCCCTCGGGCATGGATATTTGTGCCGTCCTTAGTATTAGCTAGTTGATAAGTAGTTTGTAAGTTTAGGGACTGATGACCCCGTAGTTAAGTCCCATAAGCTTTACAAACATTTGAACATTTGAATTTGATGTATTGCTAAAGGTCTATCGTGTTTCTTTTATCTTCGTGACGGGGTAGCGACATGTGTACTGCTTCGCTTCACTGATGTTGCAACGTCGCTTTTTTCTAGATCTAGGCATAAATCGGCAGCCTTCTGAAAGATCGAGCTTACAATTGTGAATGTTTTATTCTTTTGGTAATGAATCCATTGAATGTATAACCATGACTGGTTATTTCTTTAGTAGGTTCTAAACAGAAAACTGTCATTGTTGGACGTAATAGTAACAGTAAGAAATATTTTTTTCTTGGCATGGAAATGACATGAGGCTAATTATTCGGAGTGAAAAATCTGTTTCCTCCTGGTGAGGTAAAGTGGCAGTAATTGGGAAGACAAGAATGGCCGCTTAGCATAAACTTTTGGAAGAGAACTTATTGTCGTTGTCTTCACTTCTAATAAGATTAATTAACACCATAGAAACTTTTAAGTTCTGGTTCTGATCTGTGTACGGGTCACTGTACATGACTATATGCTTTGCTGCTGAACTTCTTAATGTGTTTCACCAAACAGGGTCTTGTGAACCTGTAGATATGGTTAAACCGTCCCAGCAAAACATGAATCCTAAGCATAACCGATTATGTATACGTATAAATCACTAATGTAGTGAGGTAGCTGACATGACAATTTGAGAAATGGCAGAGACTTTTGCATAGCAAAGGTAAATACATAGTCACAGTTGTCATTAGCTGATTTTTCGGAGTCAACTAGAATCGATTATCTTTCTGCCTTCATCAAGTAACGTTCTCGGTCCTGTTTGAGGTTTCTTTATTCTACATCTGTGTTGGGAAATACATTACACTTTACGTAAGAGTCTTTGTGTGGAGCATGAATGTGCAAATCGGACTCTTTGTGGAAAAGTCTACGATAAATGTGAATCACAGTTACACGTCTGGTGAAGTTGTGACATTACAGATAAAGGAGGAAGTTGATTGTTTCCACGTCAAAAGCAAGTTTTGGCAAGCTGTTGGGTTCCCCAACCGGCCGGCTAACAGTTTGGACTTAATGAATGGAATACAGGTCGTTAGGAAAACGCTAATCTGCTCAGAAACAGGAAACGGTGGTTTTGGCTGAGCGAGGGTGGCTATCCAAGATTGCAATTGAAATACATTATAGCCACACACATTACTCTAAAAATCCATATAAAATCAGGGATTGATCATACGGCAAGTATAATTATATGACTGGATTCAAGAGATTTCGAAGAATCAAACGCAGCAATTACAATTTCAGTATTCCTTTCCGATAAAAAGTAAATAAATTTCAATACTATAATAATAGTATTATAAGACTAATATTTAAAATTATTGATACGTAGTGTTTATCACCACTCCCATGAACCACAGACATTGCCGAGGTGGGGTGGCTTGCGTGCCTCAACGATACAGATAGCCGTACCGTAGGTGCAACCACAACGGAGGGGTATCGGTGGAGAGGCCAGACAAACGTGTGGTTCCTAAAGAGGGGCAGCAGCCTTCTCAGTAGTTACAGGGGCAACAGTCTGGATGATTGACTGAGCTGGCCTTGTAACATCAGCTAATGTGGCTTTGCCACACAGCTACTGCGAACGGCTGAAAGCAAGGGGAAACTACAGCCGTTACCTTTCCCGAGGACATGCAGCTCTACTGTATGAACATATGATGATGGCATCTTCTAGGGTAAAATATTCCGGAGGTAAAATAGTCCCCCATTCGGATCTCCGGGCGGGGACTACTCAGGAAGATGTGATCATCAGGAAAGACAACGGGTCGGAGCGTGGAATGTTAGATCCCTTAATAGAGTAGGAAAATTAGAAAATTTAAAAAGGGAAATGGATAGGTTGAAGTTTAGATATAGTGGGGATTAGTGAAGAAACTACAAAAAGGCAGGAAAATAAGGAGATGGGACCTGGATAAATTGAAGGAACCTGAGGTTCTTAAGAATTTCAGAGGGAGCTTTAGGCAACATTTGACAGAAACAAGGGAAAATAAAACAGTAGAGGAGGAATGGGTAAAATTGAGAGATGAAATAGTGAAAGTAGCAGAGAACAAAATAGGTAGGAAGGCAAGACCTACAAAAAATCCTTGGATATCACAGGAGATACTAAATTTAATCGATGAAAGAAGAAAATATAAAAATGCAGTAAATGAAACAGGCAAAATGGAGTACAGACGACTAAGAAATGAGTTTGACAGGAAGTGCAAAATGGCTAAGCAGGAGTGGCTAGAAGGCAAATGCAAGGATGTAGAAGAATGTATAAATAGGGGAAAAATAGATACAGCCTACAGGAAAATAAAAGAAATATTTGGAGATAAGAAAAACAGCTCTATGAATATCAAGGACAAACCACTTCTCAGCAAAGAAGGGAAAGCTGAAAGGTGGAAAGAGTATATAGAGGGGCTCTACAAAGGAAATGAACTTCGAGACAATATTGTAGGAAGGGAAGAGGATGTAGATGAAGATGAAATAGGAGATACTGTACTGAGAGAAGAATGTGACAGAGCCCTGAAAGACCTAAGTCGAAACAAGGCCCCTGGAGTAGATGATATTCCCTCAGAGCTACTGAAGTCTTTGGGAGAACCAGCCATGACAAAATTATTTCACCTGGTGTGTAAGATGTATGAGACAGGCGAAGTACCCTCAGACTTTAAGAAAAATGTTATAATCCCCATTCCAAAGAAAGCAGGTGCAGACAGGTGTGAAAACTACAGAACCATCAGTTTAATAAGTCATGGTTGCAAAATATTAACACGAATTATATACAGAAGGATGGAAAAACTGGTAGAAGCCGACCTCGGGGAAGATCAGTTTGGGTTCAGGAGAAATGTAGGAACACGGGAGGCAATACTCACTTTACGGCTTATCCTAGAAGATAGATTAAGAAAAGGCAAACCTACATTTCTAGCTTTTGTAGATTTGGAGAAGGCTTTTGACAAAGTTGATTGGAATAAACTCTTTAAAGTTCTGAAGCAAGCAGGAATAAAATATAGGGAGCGTAAGGTTATTTACAACTTGTACAAAAACCAGACAGCGGTTGTCAGAGTTGAAGGGCTTGAAAGGGATGCAGTGGTTGGAAAGGGAGTAAGACAGGGTTGTAGCCTTTCCCCAATGTTGTTCAATTTGTACATTGAGCAAGCTATAAAGGAAAGCAAGGAGAAATTTGGAGAAGGAATTAAAGTTCAGGGTGAAGAATTAAAAACATTGCGTTTTGACGACGACATAGTAATTCTGTCAGATACAGCAAAGGACCTGGAAGAGCAATTGAATGTAATGGACAGTGTGCTGAACATTAAGCTGAACATTAACAAGAGCAGAATTAGGGTAATGGAGTGCAGTCTAAGAAAATCAGGTGATGCTGAAGGAATTAGATTGGGAAACGAAGCAATAAAGGAGGTAGATGAGTTTTGTTACTTGGGCAGTAAAATAACAAATGATGGTCGCAGTACAGAGGATGTAAAATGCAGAATGGCAATGGGTAGAAAAGCGTTCTTGAAAAAGAGAAATTTGTTAACATCGAATATTGATTTAAGCCTAAGGAAGTCCTTTCTGAGGGCATTTGTATGGAGTGTTGCCTTGTATGGGAGTGAGACATGGACAATAAACAGTGCGGACAGGAAGAGGATAGAGGCTTTTGAAATATGGTGCTACAGAAGAATGCTGAAGATTAGGTGGGTGGATCGCGTAACTAATGAGGAGGTACGGAACAGAATTATGGAGAAAAGAAATTTCTGGCATACCTTGACTAAAAGAAGGGATAGATTGGTGGGACACATTCTTAGACATCAAGGAATTGTTAATTTAGCATTAGAGGGAAGTGTGTGGGGTAAAAATCGCAGAGGAAGACCAAGAGATGGATACAGTAAGCAGATTCAGATGAAGAGGCTTGCTCATGATAGGGTATTGTGGAGAGCTGCATCAAACCAGTCTCCGGACTGAAGACCACAACGACAACAGTGTTTATCAGTAACAGATTAAGAAGCAATTAGGCAGCATTGCACCGCACTACTCATCTTAAAAGACGCACCACGTTATTTCCGTATTCTTTCCATAAACTTTGTTTTACACTTTTGTTCTGCTTTTCGTTCAGGTAGTAACACTCTTCTGTCAGAATACAGATTCCACCACAGAAACACAAAACATGAACCCAGCAATGCACATTACATTTGTATATATATTTTATTATATTTAATTTTATTCTTAGTAATGTTCCTTTTTATGTTGTAGACTGCCACTAAATATTTCATGGCCGACTAAAAATAGTAGATATCCTGCAGATAATTTATACATCAACGATTACAAGTATTTGTGGGCAAGAATAGAATATATTTGCATAAAAAGCCGTGATAAATTAAATATTAATTTTCTAACTATATTTCGTGGGCGGCAGTATATTTGAACAGTAAGACGCCACGCTTAATGGCTATCTGAGCAAAGAACTTCAGTCTCAGCCGTTTTTTAGTATTTTTAAATATATATTTGTTTGTTAAATGTAAGCAACATTTGTAGGAAGATGGTCAAACCATTTAATTCTGTGATATTCAAATGTATAATATTTTGGAACTGAAATTGTATTTTAAAAATGAGGCCTTAGGATACGCGGAATGATACAATTTTGGGAGCACGGAGATCATGCTTTCAAACGCTTGGGAAGGGACTTGTTCGCGGTGGTGAAAGGTTGTGAAGCTGGGCGTTACGAAACTTGTGATTTGAATAGATAGGCTTGTGTGGACTTAAAAAACTTACGGGACTGTGACTGCAGAACTTAGTCTCTGCTTGAAAATTGATGAACTATGCACGGTAGTGGGGCTGTGGATTCATCAATCGTGTTTTCGTGTGATTACAAACTGTGTTTTATAATAATTACTGTAATTAATCGCGGATTAATGTGGAACACCATTGTTCAATGGACTTCATTTATTTACGAGTGATAATTTGGACCATTTACTCTCAAGTGAGTGTTATACTTATTGTGGCTCTCATGAACAATAATTGGGGAAATATTCAGTCATTTACTGATGTTTAAAGTAGGACCACCTCCGCATTTTCATGTCCAAAAAGAGTAAAGTTACTTCGTGAGTTAATACCTTTTGAACATTATCTTAGAATCCATTTTGTTGGTTATTCAGAGCTTTAATTTATGTTTATTTAAATATAATTTTCGCATCATCATCTACGGATTGATAAACTGGCTAAACTACAGATTAATTATTGATCTTATTTAAACAGTTTGGGTAGTTGTTTAGGGCATAGAAGCTGACATACATAACTCACCCCCTATGAACAACGACAACTACCCATAAACGTTTTACTGCCCTTAGTTATGTATTGTCCCGTTCTTATTGGTGAGTACCGATAGGAGGGTCGTAAAGTCACTCCCAACTGCACCACATTTAGAGGCGTAAAGTAGAAAAATTTGTACTGCTGCAAGTACGACTGATAGGGTGAATAAGATTATTTTTTTTCCAAATAAGATTCTATCCCCAAAAAAGAATATAAGTATGGCGTAATTCCAGGTTTATTCATATTTGTACACTACCCTTTACCCGCGGCTTCGCTCGCGTTGATGTCCTTGCATACGGGTCAAAGACCATCGAAAGTGCAATAAATTCGCAACTTTTTTCATTAAGTTATGAGCAGGATCATAAGAAAAAACTGTTACCAATTATCCGGTTGAAGTAAAAACCGTGAGTACAATGACGGTAAATACTGTCCTTTATCGAGATGAAAATAAACATATTATTAAATACGAAAAGAAACTGTGTTTGCCACATCGTGACTAAACCATTGACTGAAGAAGTTATACGTTATACAACGTGTAAATTATGCATGATTTACATGTCATCGAAATCGGTTCGCCGATTTGCAGACGTTGACGTCTTGTGTAAGCATTGTTATCATTATTTTGACTCGTAGTATTACGTACAGCATACTAGAAATATCTTAATAAGTGCAATAAATTTCAAAATATTAAGGAATAAACACCTTTTACGAGGAATCTTCAAGCGTCTCACAAGGTATAAGAGAAACGTTGATGCTGACATGTTCCTTTCGAATTATGTACTTAAAACCAACAAATATCTTAAATTACAGACTTTTTAAAGTAGTTTATGTACTTATTCATCGTTCAAGCTAATTTTTTAAGAATTTCATGAAATTATTTAAGCGGTTTGGTCGTGAGAGCGTAACACACAGAGCTTCTTACGCATTAATAATGGCAGTATAAAAACGAAAAATAAAAACTGGAGTTGCGAGTTGCGATTGCGATTTAAGGGGCCTCGTTACGAAGCAGCCGTCTCGTCATGTGACGAGGAGGTTCGTGAGCTAAGGTATACCCATTTCCCATGCGAGGTATACCAGTTAGTGGGCCTAGCTATTTTCTTATTTGTTGTTATTTTGATGCCTGAACTGGAAAGCCTGGCAGCAGCATTTGACGCCGCTCTTCAGCCTACAGAATTTGACGAAAGTTGAGATGAGTTGTTAAAGTACAATGGAGAATTTAAAATAGACAAGGTGAAGTAATGAATAATAAAACACAGACATAGGCGATAAAATACATGCACCCTTTAAAATGATGGCCACGGTGGTTTAAAAACACACTGACGGACATAAACAAACTTCTAACGAAGACACCAGTTACAGTGGCGACGCTTGTACTTGTGGCGGTAGTCGCAACGAGTTAAAATACACTTAACAGGCGGACTGCTCAGCACGGGGGAGGGGGGGAGGATGGGAAAGAAGTGTGTAAGGACTACGGAGAAGAGGACAAAGGAGACGCCAAGAAGGGGAAGGGATAGGGAGAGGGTGATGGAGAGGGGACGTTGGATCTATAGGGACGGAAGTGGGTAGGATTAGGGCTGGTAGGAGGGATAGATATCGGGACGGCGTTATCCTGAAGCGGGAGGTGGCAAAAGTGACCCTGGGAAAACATGTGGAGAATGTGGAAGTGAAGGGAGGGAGGGGTACAGTGGTATAGGCGTGGCAGAGGTCCAGGATTGGTTAGGCTGGGGTAGACCAGGACGTTGTGGGACACTGTTTAATGGGAGATGTACACAATACTAAAATGCTCAAGGAATTGTAGCAGGTCAAGGGAAGGGATTAGATCATAGAGGAAGAGCGTGGGGACTGTCTGTTACTAACTGACTGTATTTATCCGCTAAAGCACCACTTGGCTTTCGCCCACCTGACTTCTAGCTTGGAAAGAAGATGACGTTTTTATGGCATCTAAGTAGTGTTTGTGTGTTCGACTTTTATGTATGTGTTACTCCCTAAACTGCCTAGTTGAGCCTAGCCGCCACGCACCTTACGGTGAATTGCGGAGTATGTATGTAGATGTATGTAGATGTATCCTGCAGCGGTGTGCCAGCTGCTCACAGTTGCCCTGGCTGCCGACAGGTGTCGTGGGTGCGGCACCGCGACATCCACCTGCTGACCGTGGGCCGCTTCACGTACACCAGCGACCAGCGCTTCCAGGCGATGCACTCGCCGCAGACCGAGGACTGGATGCTGCAGATCCGCTATCCGCAGATCCGCGACTCGGGCGTCTACGAGTGTCAGGTCAGCACCACGCCGCCCATCGGACACTCCATGTACCTCTCCGTCGTCGGTAAGGGCGCACGTCCAGCCTCACTCAAGCATACTCGTACAACATGCACAGTCTTCAACATGGCGAACGCAATTATCCAGTAAGAAGTAAAAATAGTGTGTAATAATACATCACCAAATAAAAAAGACCAGTCACTTTGAATCATGTAAAGTATCAGATAAAATAGTGAGTAAATGGGAAAATATACAGTGCTGCTGCTGTTGTGGTCTTCAGTGAAAAGACCGATTCCATCCAGCTCTCCACTTACCGTATCCTGCTCAACCTTCTAAATCTCTAAAAAACAACAGCAACCTACATCCCTTTCAGACTGCTTACTGCATTCACAGTCTCTCTCTCTTTCTCTCTCTCTCTCCACATAATACTCACGCCTCCTGCCCCCCACCCCCACCCCCACCCCCCGCCCCATACACACCGCCAAACACAAACACACATACGCTTTCCTATAACCAGTCTTCCTTGATGTCTCAGAATGAAAGGTTTAAATCTTTGTAAACCTATTGGACCAGCGTGATATCGTCATCGGTCCCTAGGCTTACAAACTAGGCCGACTTAAACTAACTTACACTAAGGAGAACACATTCTCACACCTATGCCCGTGGGAGGTCAGGAACCTCCGTGGGAGCAGCCACCCAGTCCTTAGCTTGATGCCTTAGACCACGCGTCCATTCCAAAACGGCGTCATACCAATCGATCACTTCTCTTATTATAAGAAAGAATTTTTTTCCTCCCTAATTCTGTTCAGCATGTACCCAACTAATCTTAAACATTCTTCTGTAACTCCAAATGTCAGAAACGTTAATCATTTTTCTGCCTGAATTCCTTATAATCAGTGTACTGTTGAAAGTTACATTCCAGACAAATGCCTTAAAAACGCTTAAAGTTAGGTGTAACCAAATTTCTCTAGAAATTATTCCTTCCATTAGCCATTCAGCACTTTATGTAGTTTTTACTTCGTCCATCATAAGTTCTTTTGCAACTCAAATAACATATCTCATCTAGATTAAAAAAGGAAATAGCCACCAGTTGCAGGATTGTACATTTTTATTAACTACCGCTTTCTGGCAATTATTGCCCTTCTTCATGTATCTGTACAAGAAACACTTACTTACATTAATTGTGCTCAAAATTCCTATACGTGAACTCAATATATCTGTAGTTCATTTCTCTTATCAGAATAGAGCAGTGTAGTGTATTAATACTTCAAATTTTGACATTTTTCAAGACCGCTTTCTATATACACTGCATCCCTCACTCCTATAATTCTGTGCTTGTACTTCGACCTGGTTGTAAGTTACTCTGTAATTGTTATGGATACCCGAAGGAGGACAGTAATTGCCTGAAACTGGAAGTTGATAAATCTACAATTCCCTAACTGGTGGCTGTTTCATTTTTTAACCTCTAAACCACAGTTGCAATGGATAAAATATTAAAAACTGATGTACTAATTTCATTATCTCATTACCTACTCTAACGTATTCAGCATTTTACTTGCAAGTACTGAAAATGGGCACGTTTCATCTGGACGGCGCGAACAGGAAGAAGCCATTCAGTAACAACCTAAAAACAACAATGTTTCGTGTCATATCCATGAAAAACGTTGAATTTTCCAGAAGTGATATTTTAATATAGATAATTAACCAATTATCAATAGGAGACAAATTATTATTAACACAGTGACTCACTGTACCATTACATTTTCACCGAAAAGTGCCAAAACTCTCAGAGAAGTGTTTTATAAACTAGACGAAACATGTATCCTACACGCCTGATATTGCCTAAGAAGGCATAGTAAATAGGAGATAGTCCAATAGATGAATTGCAATAAAAATCCCATATAACATGTGGCCAATTTTTATTGAGTACAGAGATACAACTATTAGTATGAAATTTAAACAAACCTGCAGCAGACGATGATATTTTCTCTGATTCTACTGTCGGCTCTTGGAAGAAAAGCGCCATGATGTATTAAAAGTATGCTGTGATGGAATGACCGATCGCTTTACAGCGCTTTGCTGTGGAGCGCGTGGTTGCTTCCCATTGGAGGTTCGAGTCATCCCTCAGGCATGGGTGAGCGAGTGTGTGAGCGCGCGCGCTCGGCCTCGCATCTGTGTTTGGTTGTGTGTGTGTGTGTGTGTGTGTGTGTGTGTGTGTGTGTGTGTGTGTGTGTGTTTGTGGGTGGGTGTGTGGGTGTGGGTGAGTGGGTGGGTGTAGTCCTGAGGTTAATTTAAGTAGTTTGTTAGCCTAGGGGCTGATAACCATGGTTGCATAAATTTATAAACATTTGAACATTTTAATTAAAAGCACAGTTTTGTGAATATTCTACACTCATTGGCTTAATCTGAACATTTCCCGAAGATTTCATCAGAATTGCTACAGACATCGTGAAGTCGTTAGAGAACGTACTTACACATATCAGGTTTTAAAGATGTAGATGGAGTCCACCTGCAACACCTTATATATAAGTTGTGAAAGTGCAGTGCGGGATGCCGATGAAATGGTTAAAACCACGATGAAGAGATACATCATCGTTGTTTCAATCATTATGTGTGCTCTGTGATTTAAATTAGATTTTCTGCAGCAAATTATAAGACTATCTATAATACGTTTGGTCAAAGTCAGTTCATGACCTTGACGTACACATACAATCATTTTGATATGCAGTTGCAATGGTATTTGATATTTGATTATTTGAAGGCAAAAGTAATTTTGAATCTAAAAACATGGATTCAGTGAGAGGTGCACATTGTTCTCATTCATTGTTTTAAACTTTTCATTCAAACACAGCATCTGAACATTGAGGACTAACATAAGAACCATCAGCTGTCTAGGATACGTGAGTTGTGCACTGAAGCATAAGGCTTTTGAAAATAGAATAATATACTGACGTCACTGAATTACGCATGATTTCCGTCCTAAGATACCGATGTCTTATTACTGTGCTCTCTCTGTTGTCTTAGCATGCAATGGGTTTAAAGCAAGTGATACGGACCGCTATTGTTTTTATGATCGAGTGTTATCTAAACATGCATTCCTTCCTAAGTTCGTAGACTTCCACGCCCAGTGTCATTTTGAATAAAACAATTCTGGGTATCAGGCCGCGTCACTTTTCTAAACAATTAGCAAATGAATTGCCGACGTTTCGACCTCTGTGCAGTGATCCTCTTCAGGGCTGTTAACCACTGATTTTTTAAAGAAATAGCAAATGAATTGCCGGCGTTTCGACCACCATGCAGTGGTTCCCTTCAGGGCTGTTAACCGCTCTGAAAAGGACCACTGCAGATTGTTCGATACGCCGGGAATTCATTTTCGAAGTGTTTAAAAACTGACGCGGCCTGATGCCCAGAATTGTTTTATTCAAAATGGATTCCTCCGTTGCCGAGATGCGCGGTCCACGGTGTCCGCCATGAGACCGCCGGCACGGCGGCTGTAGTGATGGTCGCCCACTGTTGCAGAGCCGGTGACGACCATCCTGGGGGAGCCGCACATGTACATCTACCGCGGCAGCACCATCAACCTGACGTGCATCGTCCAGCACAGCCCCGAGCCGCCGCCGGCCATCGTCTGGACGCACGACGGACAGGTGCGTCGCCTCACACTAAGTAGTTTTCTGACTGTGATATGCCAGGTCCACCAATGACTTTCATTTCTACATTTACTTGGGGTAATGTGTAAATCACATATAAGTGACTGGCAGAGTTTCACTGCCGGTTGACTACCGTAATTATGTAAATTAAATGCGGGGAAAAATTAGTGCACTTGGAAAGACGACATCGATTTTGCCATTTGGGGTATAGTTTGTGTACTAATAATAGTTTGAACGTCGTCCGCCATAGATACCGTAGTGAAATAGCTGCCAGGGTGTCATGTTTTGTTTTTTAATATTTATTTATTTATTTATTGTAATTTCAGTTCCCCTAACCAAGACGGGCTGTCAGCACACAAAGCTGATAAAATGAACCAAAGCAAGGACTGCACAAAAATAAAGGTTGCAAAAACAGAGGATAATTAATTTTATTAGGCAGACAGTTTTGAAGAAATAATATGCGAGTTAAAATGGAGAAAATAATTTTGTCTTTACACATGAACAGTGCGACATTGAAGGTAAAAATAAATAGACTCAGAGACAGTTCAGCACATAAAACACCAGGTGTCGGTGGCAGGTTGATCGTTCACTGTTCATAAAATAAGGCATCACACTGACACCAAATTCGTGAAGCAGTCACTAAAACACAAGATGATGAGATTGGTGGAGAAAGGGGTGAGGGGGGAGGGAAAGTGGGGAGTAGAATGTGGGGAGGGGTGGGAGGGGGACACAGGGCCAGGGGGTAGGGGGACTTGGGGGAGGGTAGGAAGTACCTGGAAGCCAGGGCGGAGAAAAAGATGAGGGAAGGAAATGAGGGGAGGGAAGTGGTCGGAGGAATGGGCTCTGGGGAGTAAGGAGAAGAGAAGGGAGAAGGAGGTAGGGAGGGATGGACAGGGCCCTTGGAGGGGACAGGAAGACAGAGGAGGCGGAAGGGTCATACCTGGTGCAAGTGGTAATTTTGGGGACAGAGAGCATTACTGGGGAAGGAGTGTGCGGAAATTGAAACAGGAAAGGATCCTGAGGGTGGACAGGTGAAGGGCTGTGGAGACACAGTCGTGGAGACGCAGCAACGGACCAGGTGTAGAGACGACGGGATTGACTAGAGGATGGAGCAGGACTAAATTGCGGGAGAGGTAATGGAGGCGGAGATGTTCAATGAAAAGGATGAAGTGGGGGAAAGGAATGAGGTCATAGACGATCCACAAGGGGAAGGGGGATAAAGACGGATGCATAAAGCAAGGAAGTGGGCATGGCGCTCCAGGTTCTCCAGGGATATGTAGAAGGAGGGGTGGCAGAGTTCCAGGTGCGATGGGCAATGCAAGGAATGGGGCAGATGAATGTAGGTCTAACGAATGTGGAAGGGTGTAGGCCACAGGTTTGGCCATGAGGAGTTTCAAGAGACGGAGGTAGGAGCGGGCTTTCTTTTGGATGGTGCAGAGGTGGGGAGTGCAGAAGAGGGTATGCTCGATGGTGGGAGAAACGTGGATGGAGCGGCCATGTGCGGTGAGGTGGAGGTCGTGAGGACGGAAAGAGGGGGTGGTTCAACCTACAATTATCGCCTGAATCTTGTCAGGATTGATAGAAAAGAGACACTGTTGGCACCATCTGTCAAGGTCAAGATGTTCCTGTAAAAAACATTGGGACCAGGTGAGGGAGGGATCCAAGGCAAGGAAGAGGAGTTAGGTGATGCGAAGTAGTTGATCGTCGGTGGAGTAGGAAGGGGGAAAGCTACACTATCTGGAAGGACATAGTGCCTGCTGAGTTGGTGGGGGATGTGTTGGGAAAGGATGGTTTCGAAGACCAAGCTGAATACCGGGGTGAGGCAGACGCCTTCTATGTTTACCCATTAATCTTCCCTATAAAAATGCATGTGTGTGTTCCCCATAAATGAAAATACGACTGGAGCAATTTTGATGAAAGTCTTCAGGAGATCAGCCCAACCAGTGATCATGAGAAGTTTGGTAACAATCGGATATTTGGTAACGATCGGATATTTAGTAATATAGACACAAAAACTTTACTTTTAGTATTTGGAACGACATTTAACTCTCCTAGCGGAGAAAGAGTCAACCGACATTCTTCTATAACTAATAGTACTACCTCTTGGAGTGCTAGCGTCGCTTCCATGACTGTTCATGATGAATATTTGCAGTGAACACATAAGTTTATGATTTACGACAACACCCATAACTATCGAAAATTTCATATGTGCTCTCTCTTATATAGTGGAACTACTGCACGCGTACGGTATATCCTCCCGGACTCAGAAAATTTTGTTGTGGTGTCTGTGAGTACGTAATAATAAGCGGTATGTAATTCGTGAAACTGGCATGACGGTATCAGTCGTCGGTCGTCTAACGTGTCAACATCATACCTCACTACACAATATACAGAAAATCGTATTTTCCTATGTAGAAAACGATTGGAAATTTGAAGACTGATTCCGATAGTAACGTAGGTGCGCAAGTGATTCTGCAAGGTCCAAATGTTAAAATGTTTGTACAGCTTATGGAACTACGCGGTCATCAGTCCCTAATCTTACAAAATACTTATTAACTACCTTATGCTAAAGACGGCACAAACATCCATGCGCGAGGGGGGATTCGCATCCCCGACAGCAGCGGCCTTGCAGACCATGACTGGCACGCCGCAGGCCGCTCGGCCACTGCGGCCGGCTCTCTGCAAGGTCCATCGGTGTTATGTGGATGTGTAATAAATTTCGCGATATTTAACAAGAAGAGTGATGAACACGGTAATGGCTGGTTGACTGTTGCTGTTCTACATTGTGCTATTTCACAGGATACCCTTCGGGATACGCAACAAGTCTATTAATCAATGCCAAGCCGAATAAATGTTGCATTTGGGCCAAAGGTGGAACAACTTACTTTTTAGGTTTTTCCTTGAGGAAATCATGCAATTTTTCTGAAAGCTTAATAATTTGTTTTGTTTTGTGCACATCACATCTACAGGTCTGTGTGTGTATGTGTGTTACGATTCTTGCAGGTAGGACACTAAGAAGCGCACGCATTTTATTCCTACATGTATGTGTGTGATTTGTCAGGAGATCAACTACGACTCTGAGCGCGGCGGCGTGTCGGTGATCACGGAGAAGGGCGACTTCACGACCAGCTACCTGCTGATCCAGCGCGCCGACGCGCCGGACTCGGGCACCTACACCTGCAGCCCCTCCAACGCCAACACCAAGAGCGTCGCCGTGCACGTGCTCAACGGTGAGTCCGGTACGTTCAGCCACACACTGTAAGCTACAATTGCTTCTTCTTTCCCCCTCACGCTTCTCGATTTTTCTGTTTTTACGTGAACCACTTTCTACATCAATACAATAGGACCCTCAACAGCCAAAAAATTGCCTGACTTCCATGTAAGAAAACGATATCACAGAGAAGCTATATATGCCTCTATGTTACATAAATTTCGTTCCTTTAAAGCTGAACCTGCCCATTCTTGCATTCCGTCTTCCACAGCTTGAATTTCGCTACTGTCCTATATAAAACGCGTCCTCAGTAGCATGTCACGCATTTATACACAAACCACTCCAAACAGAAAAGAGACCATTAGAAAAATATGAGAAGTGAGTGCAAGCGTGGCCAACTGGCGTAAGGCAGCCAGCAGAAAAAATCCAGAAGATACACTCGTCAAAACAGTAAGTGGTAGTTGTTGTTGTTTCCTCAGTCAGCAGTTTGATGCAGCTCTCCACGCTACCCTGTCCTGTACAACCCACATCATCTCAGAATAATAACGAAAACTTACATCCTTCTGAAATCTGCTTACTCTATTCGTCTCTCGGTTTAGCAGGTAGAGCAATTTCTTCATAACTGGCACTCCTAAAGCAGTTCAGACGGAATATCATCTACTCCAGGGGCCTTATTACGACTCAAATCTTTCAGTGCGCTGTCAAATTCTTCACGCAGTATCGTATCTCCTATTTCATCTTCCTCTACTTCCTCTTCCATTTCTAGAATACTGCCTTAATGTTTATTTCCACCGATCAGCTTTCCCTTCTTAGTGTTTTTTTTTTTATTATTATTCATACAGCTGCTATTCTTGTCTCCAAATGTTTCTCTTAGTTTAATCAGTTGAAGTATTGTCTGAAGTATTGTTCAAATGTTTGTAGAACTTGTGGGGTCATCAGTCCCTAAGCTTACAAACTACTTATGAACTAGCTAAGACTAAGGACGGCACAAATATCCATGCCCGAAGGGGGATTCGAACCCCCGACCGTAGTGGCCGTGCAGACCGTGATTGAAGCGCCTCAGTCCCCTCGGCCACCGTGGCCGGCAAGAAGTATTGTCATCGCCAGAATGAACTAAAATGGTTCTACGTCTTTCTGTTGGTTCTACGGAGAGGAAACAACAACATTACGGCAATCGAGACAGTGGTAGTAGCAGCCCACTGAGCGAGGAAGCTGAATACAGTTCCAACGCACCCTTCTGGCAGCAACAGGACGCTCAATATCAGAACAAACAGTCCTCAGTCGTCTTCGGAATTGTGTCGTCTACGCACGGAGGCGTTAGCCCATTAAAACCAAGTCACAAATTATCACAGAAATTGGGCGGAAGAACATCAGGATTTGAGTCGTAACGAATGGCGCCTGTTTCTATTCACAGCTGTGTGAAGATTTTGTTTTTAGCCGAATAATCCCCGTTCTCTCATGTGGAGAGAGTACGGAACAATCTTGCTTATGTGCAGTGGACGAATGGTGTGTGCAGGAGTCAGTATTGGCGGACGTGCTCTGTGTCGTTCAAAATGGTGCTTTGACTGCTCAGAAGTAAAGAGACGAGATCCTTTTGTTGTGTCGTACGTCGCTGGTTCCATTGGAAATAGGTTCCTTCTAGTAGACAATAACGATCGTCCCCATAGTGCTGCACTATTGTACAACATACTCGAAGCAGAGGAAATTGAGCGAATGGAATGACCAGCTTCGGACTTAGACCCGATTGAGCATGTCTGGGATGCACTTGGCAGACGCATTGCAGCCAGACCAGCACCTCCCACAACGGTTGCAGAGCTCGATATTTCTCATGGAAGAATGACCAAATATGCCTTAAGAGCTGATTGATTACCTCATACTGTCCATGCCACACTGTTGTGGAACTTTACTGTCCATCCGAAGGCAACGAGAAGGACTTTTAAGTAATAGGGTAGCCCCATGATGCCTCTCTCTAAGGAATGACATGTATACCTCAAGTAAAGAGACAGCAAAATACAATTGTAATAAAAATTACAATTGTAAACTATATCTAAACAAGATATGTCACCACATGTATATTGCAGTACAAGTATTTCTCATTTCATTATTCGAAATATGAAAATTTTACGTGCCTTCTTAATCAAGTCAGAAATGTGATGTAATTAGAAACATGACTTGTATCTAACAAATTCAGAATTTACGTAATTTCAGTGTAGGTTAGAATCAAAGATTATCTTGCTAGGTTCTGTGATCGACTTTGCTGCAGTAATCGTTTAAATTATATGAGGTTTGGAATTTAAATAGTGGCAACACTACCTTGGAGACACTATGCTATGGAATCTACTACTGTCGCTGGTAGCACACATTGTTGACATACCTACCTTACCTACGAGCAAATAGACTCGCCCGTTCCATGTCACCATTGTGCGCAGTCTCTACGGAGTCACTTGTGAGCGACCGGTCTAACGTAACGGTGCCACTATATTTTCGAATCAGGAATAAAGGAGTTGGATGAAGATTAATGTGCCAAAGGTTCTGCAGCTCGACAATGTCATCAAGATCTTCGTCAGAGCCCCGGTGTGTGAAAGTTATGATGATTCTCCAATATTACTGTTCGTTTTTGGAGCCTCACCTGCGACCAGCTTTGCGAAAGAAGCGGCAACACTTTCTGCGCAACCCACCCATCATTTTGCACGACAATGCGCGGGCGCGTATAGCGCAAGCTGTGGCTGCTCAGTTCGGTCGACTGGACTGGGAAGTACTGTACCACCCACATACTCCCCAGATTTAAATCCTTCTGACTTTAATTTGATTACAAAGACGAAGGAATCACTTCGTGTTCTACAGATTCGACAGGTATTAGAGCACCCCATTCGCACCACCAATAGAGCAGGATCTCCTAACGGTATACTACGCCTTCCACGTCACTGGCAATGTTGTCCCCACAAAGTTGGTGACTGTTTTGAAGGACAGTAACTTTAGATTCGATTCGATTACTTTTTCGTTCCCTAGATCCATGTTGACGAGATCCTCGTGGATGTGGAACTTGTCAAAAAAAAAAAAAAAAAAAAAACTTACAAGCTGAATAATAGATAATACTTATAAATACAGATACATACATTTTTTGAGCTGTTAATACAATAATACTAATATAGTATGAATACCGATATATGCATCATTTGGTAAAATTTATAAATTCACTAATGGAATAGAAGGAGTTGGCCACTAGACAGTCTTTTAGGCTCCTCTTAAACTGATCTTTATTTCTAACTAAATTTTTTATACTTGATGGTAAGTTATTGAAAATGTGTGTCCCTCAGTAGTGGACCCCTTTTTGAACTAAAGTAAGCGCTTTTACCTCCTTGTGTAGATAATTTTTGTTCCTAGTATTGTATGTATGAACTAAGCTGTTTGTTGGGAATAGGGATATATTACTTATGACAAATTTCATTACGGAATAAATATACTGAGAGGCAGTAGTTAATATACCCATTTCTTTGAAGAGACTCCTACAGGACGTCTGTGAATTCACTCCACAAATAATAGGTATTACATGCTTTTGGATTCTGAAGACTTTTGACTGACTTGAGAAGTTACCCCAAAATATTATACCATATGACATTATGGAATGAAAGTAAGCAAAGTATGCAAGTATTTTTATGTCTCCTATATCGCATAACACTCGTATTGAAAATACAGATTTGTTAAGTCGTTTGTGCAGTTCTGTGGTGTGCTCCTCCCAACTGAATTCATTATCAAGCTATAATACCAGGAATTTAATACTGTCAACCTTTTCTATCTGCTATTATTTCATACTTAATGAATATGCTGGCGAAAAATCTCTTACATGTTCTGAACTGCATGTAGTGAGTATTTTCAAAGTTTAATGTCAATGAGTTGGCTTTAAACCATTTATTAATTTTCATGAAAATATCATTTGCAAACCTATCTATTACTATGCCTGACGTACTTTTTGTGGCAATACTTGTCATCTGCAAACAAAACGAACTCTGTTTCTGGTAGTGTAACTGATGAGAGGTCATTAATGTACATAAGAAAAAGCTATGGGTCACCACATGTAATTTTTTCCCAATCTGATGGTGACTGTTGGCTTAATTCACTAGTCACTTGCACTGACAAACTTTGTTTCCTGTTAGTGAGGTACGACTTGAACCATTTTGCAGCAATTCCTGTGACACCATAGAATTCTAATTTACTTAAAAGGATGTTATGGTTCACACAATAAAATGCCTTTGACAGATCACAGAAAATACCTGCTGCTTACAATTTATTGTCTAATGATTTAAGTACATTCTCACTGTAGGTGTAAATAGCCTTCTTGATATCGTAATCTTTCAGAAATCCAAACTGTGTTCTGGATAATATGTCACTCGTGAACAGGTGTTTCAGAAGCTGCTTGTACATTACCTTTTCTAAAATTTTTGAGAATGTTGGCAAAAGTGAAATACGTCTGTAGTTTGATGGTATCTTTTTATCCCCTTTCTTGAACAGATTTTTAATATCCGCATATTTTAGCCAATCAGGAAATGTTCCAGTTATAATAGACTGGATACACAAATGGCTTAAAGCTGTGCTAAATTCACAAGAACACGCTTACGATATTTTATCGTAACCACTAGAAGGCTTTGTTTTTAAAGATTTTATTATGGAAGTTTCAAACATGTAACGCTTTTGTATCGGTTGTGAATAAATACGAGGCGCGTCCAGAAAGTAAGTTCCGTTTGGTAATAAAATGAAATTGTACATCGATACAGAAGAAATTTTTATTGCACAAAATTCTACAACTTTTAAACTACTTTTCCACATAACTGCCGAAATTTTGCAGGCATTTGTCATAGCGTGGCACCAGGTTTTGTACACCTTCTTCATAGAAATCTGCCGCCTGTGTCTTCAACCAGTTGGAAACAGTATCTTTCAGCTCGTCGTCATTGGTGAAGTGATGACCGCCAAGGAAAGACTTGAGATGTAAGAACAGATGAAAGTTGCTAGGAGCGAGGTCAGGGCTGTACGGAGGATAGTCAGACACGTCCCAGGCAAATCCCTGTAGGAGGTATTTCGTCACATTTGCAGTGTGAACGTGAAATTTGGGGAAGTCCATAGCGAGAGCACTAATTGTAAACCTAATGTTTTCCTGGATCTTGTCATCAATAGCGTGAACCAGTTCTTCTGTAACCAAAGGTGGACGCCCACTTCGTTCTTCATCGTGCACATCACTACGCCCGCCATTGAACAGTCGGACCCATCTTCTCACCATCGAATCACTCATCGCATTTTGTCCGTAAACATCGCAAATTTGCCGATAAATTTCATTTGGTTTCACTTTCCTCGCATTCAGAAACCTAATCACCGACCTGATTTCACAGGCGGCGGAATTTTCAATCAAAGCCGACATTTCAAACAAGCACAACAAAGAATGAAATCTTTCACTCTGCAGCGGAGTGTGCGCTGATATGATACTTCCTGACAGATTAAAATTGTGTGCCGGAACCGGGACTCGAACCTGGGACCTTTGCCTTTCGCGGGCAAGCGCACTACCGACTGTGCTATCCCGACACGACTCACGATGCCACCTCACAACTTTATTTCCGCCAGTACCTCGCCTCCTACTTTCCAAACTTCACAGAAGCTCTCCTGCGAACAATGCAAGACTAACATTCCTGGAAGAAAGGATATGGTGGAGCCATGGCTTAGCCACAGCCTAAGGGATGTTTCCAGAATGAAATCTTTCACTTTGCAGCGGAGTGTGTGCTGATATGAAATTTCCTGGCAGATTAAAATTCTGTGCCGGAACTGGGACTCGAACCTGGGACCTTTGCCTTTCGCGGGCAAGCGCACTACCGACTGTGCTATCCCGACACGACTCACGATGCCACCTCACAACTTTATTTCCGCCAGTACCTCGCCTCCTACTTTCAAAACTTCACAGAAGCTCTCCTGCGAACAATGCAAGACTAGCACTCCTGGAATAAAGGATAAGGTGGAGACATGGCTTAGCCACAGCCTAAGGGATGTTTCCAGAATGAAATCTGAGGCGGCATCGTGAGTCGTGTCGGTATAGCACAGCCGGTATTGCACTTGCCCGCGAAAGGCAAAGGTCCCTGGTTCGAGTCCCGGTTCTGGCACACAATTTTAATCTGCCAGGAAGTTTCAAGCACAACAAAGCTTACGTAACTGACAGAGATCTCCAAATGGCACACGTTCTTCTCCTTGATACACTCTACAGCGCATGTGCGGAACTGCAATCGTAGCGCTGCAGCGGAGATAAATTGAAACGGAACTTACTTTCTGGACGCGCCTCGTACTTGCCACTGTTTACGTTCTAACCCTCGTACCTTAGGCACCAGTGTGAAAGGCATCAGACTGGTGTTGGACATGCGAGATGTCTGCCGACTGCTAGCGGGCTGGCTGTTACAGGCGAGCGTCCGGCGGCGATGCAGCACGCGGGCCAGCGGTGCCTGACACACCCCGTGGTGGAGCTGCTGCTGCTGGCCGCCACCACCGCCGCGCTGCCCGGCCACTGCTGCTGATCCAACACCGCTAGTGCACGCCACTGGCTGGCGTGACACCGTCTCTGCACCTGGCTGCTCTTCCAGCCTCCATCACCCGCGAGGCCGATGGGAGGCTCTTCGACGAAACTCCCCCAACGCTGCCAGCTGCCGCCAAGTGTGGTTTCGACGCCTAGCCCTAGAATGTGTCAACTGCAGCATCTCTCGACGTCTGAGAAGCGTACGGTGGCTTTTCTGGTCGTTCCCTGCTAATTCTTCTCCTCATTTTCGTGCTGGGCAGGCCTTCAACAGATACTTTAAGAAGTGAAATGCCCAACCGGTTGATCTGCCACACCGTATCGGCTGTTACCAACCTCTCGAGTTTCACTTTCCAGCAGACTGGCATCAAGTGTGTTGTACATGGACCACCATGACTCCCGTAATTCGAGACTTTTCATAAAATAGTTTGCTATAATCAAACATTTCGGTGAACTGCGAAGTCGGAAAAAGTCATTCTTGCGCCAACAGCTATATGATATTTTATTTATTACACCATATCAGTTTCGGTACTGACTGCCATTAACAAGAGATTTAAAGCATATTGGACATAAAGTACTACAAGAGATCATTTTAGTCCGATGTGACAACAACAAAATTAAAATTAGAACTGCAGCTACTTAGAGGAAACTATCCACTGACACCTCCATAAAAGTAGTAGCAATGAGCTATTATTCGTAACATGAAAGCCATTTAAAATTAGAAGCATTGGTATTCGTTTAATTTGGTCATTGACTGTTACTGATAAAATTAAACCTACACAAATGCTTCTAACTTTACAACGCTTTCAAATTATGAATAAAAGCGTGATTTCCACTACTCTTAAAAATTTGTACAATGAAGGACAGTTTCCAATGAACAATCTCAATTATAATTTTAATTTTATTGTTGCCATATTTATCAAAAACGGTATCTTGCCTTTTCATGGCAGTCAGTGCCAAAACCGATGGAGTGTAATAAATATAAATATAATACAGCTGTTTTTGCAAGAATTATTTTTTCCAAATACATTTCAGCAGTAGAGCGCCACTTGAAAACAATCATAAATGTACCGTTCTGGTAATATACATAATCATTCAGAATTAAATATCACGTTTCTGTACCCAGACCATTTTACTACAATAATATCGCGGTTACTTAATTCCGGGTGCGCTATCGCTCAACATATGGCAAACACATGAAGAAGAATCCATTGAAAATAATTAACAACTGGAATGTATCCAGTATTCGTATTATTGTGTCGTCTCACTTCAGACGTTGGCCATTGTTATGGCTAATCTTATTTTTCACTTTGCAGATCTAACCAGCTGTAGGGATGTGTATTCAAACCTCTCTCTTTGATCCTGTCTCCAAAAACTGCTTCTTCCTCCTTCTGACATTTTCTGTTTAACTTTTCCTTTCTTTATCATCTTGCAATATTCTATATGTTCTTTCTCATGACAAGCCAAACTGTATTTTTCTAATTTTCATTAAAGATAAGTTTAACTGACAAGAACAGTGTATTGAAAACCCGTTAGACATAGTTTATTTCAGTTATTGCTCAATCAAATAATTTAAAGGGTCAAAAGTGAGCGTTTATATTCTTTTTGCTTGTGATACTGATTCGCTGGTTCCTGATAATACTCATTAAACAACTCACGTCAACTTCGATTCAAATAAATTTTATATTTCAAGTAGTGTTTTCACTGTTGCTTCCTACCAATATAACGCCACATGAATTTACGGGGTTGCAATCATTCCAGTTCATCATTCTGCTGATGCTATTAAGCGATATCAATTGCAAACAAATTTTTGTACAGAGATAATAGGCAAATGTTTTGAATGATATAAATCAGCTTTACAGCATAATTAAGAGCACTGCTTACACTGAAGACTGTATCTCACCTATTGTTATCTTAAACCTGTACAATATGACAAACTGTTAATCTAATAGATAATATGTTATGTATCAATAAACTCACTGACTCAAATGTGCTAGACCCAACAACGTAAGAGACAGTACCTTATGGAATCTGAATTTGATATTAGATACAGGTTTTTATTACCAGTGTCGGGAGAAATCAGATGCTGATCCCTGTACCTTTCACACAACTCCCAAAGGTACCTGCTTTATTAAAATAATCACCTTTCGCCTGTGATCGCCACTTAGATGGCCAAAGGCGACCTACCATTTTCAATCATGCATCGGTTGTCAACCACTATAGTTACGGTTTTCTGGGACACAAATGTGTCATTTAACATATGTCATGTAACACAGCTGTCATTTAACATATCTGGGTAGGCTGAAACATGGCCCATCAGACTAAAACTATGCATCTACATCTCCCAACATCGCTGTATTCAGAGACCACCTTAAGAAATAGGCGTGTGCACGCACACACACACACACACACACACACACACACACACACACACACACAAGCACACGCACACACAAATATTCTCTCACTCATTCAGCTCGGGATGTTTTCACTTATATAGAACGGAAAACTTGAATCAATGCAGATACCATTCCACTTTGAGTAACTTGGGATTTGACTTTGTATTGTATGCTTCTTATATTGTTACAAAAATTTGAAATTATTTTTTGGGGACGTTTCATATCAGCCACATCGTATAATGCTGTAAATAATATTAGGTTTCATTTGGTTCGCTTTTTTTTACGAATTGTTGACAAATTTTACGCCGTTTCTTGCATCTTACACAAGACACTGTATGCTTAATTTGATTTCAGTGACACATTCGGACACAGTATCTCCACTATCTTCAGTTAACGATTACTATCGCACTCCTTCACCACTTCACCACTGAATATAGTTTCTTTCTTAATTGATTCCTGAAACTTATAATTTACTTGCTTGAGTAATATTTACTCCTGGTAATTTATTGACTACTACGCTTTCTTATGACATATAGGTACGTCTCCTCACACAACTAAAACACTTTACATACTTCACCCATCTACATTTGTGTAATCGGTCCTCTGCTTTACATTAAATTATTTCATCTAGTTGAACACATATCCACTAACACTATGGTGGATGTGACCTCAGTACCTGAAAAAGCTCTTCTATAAACTGTTACGTTATTGTGAATTACATTTTATGACCTACGAACTGGATGTTACATAACTGTGCCGGCCATACTTCAATCTCACTTCGTGTTTATAAACCCAAAGGTGGCAGCGAAAAGTGTGTCCCAATGGTTTTATGTGAATTAAGTAAATCAAAATGTATCTCGTCCATTTCTTATAATCAGTCCAGACAATGCAATTACACGTCACTGTTATCTGTTGATATGTGTAAGTGCATATTGTTAAGTGTGTCTCTGAATATCCTGACACACCTTCAGAGCTGTTAGTTGCTAAGCTTTTGACAATACTTTACATAACTCAGAGTAAACATTCCAAGTGTGATATGTGACTTCTGACTGACAAAAGAACTACAAAAACTCACAGGTATAAGGCCTTATTTTGAAGACTATTCTATGTAAAGTAAACAGAGAGAATTTATTTTCAGGAAAAATGTGACTAAAGAATTGTCTTTGACTATTTCTCAAAGTAATATTTTTGTAAATGTTCATGTCAACAATTTTCGTGTAGAAATTATTTCATTGTCCATTATTGAAATTATTCTCAATAAGTGCTTGTAAATTTTCCGTTTGAAAACAAGTGACCGGCGCCCAATTGTATGTTAAATGTTGCTGAGATATATGTTCTATGTTGTTGTAGATGATAACCTGTTTCATGTAGATTGGAGAAAAATTGCTTCGAACACGTTTTACAAAGAAAACAACCTATTAGTGATTGTAAATATCCATTAGATCATTTGGTCCTTTATAAATAATTTGCGATGTTTTAAAATAAACAATTTCATTGTTCTCGGTGTTTTTCATGTATCTTAAATGTTTTAAACCCTTGTCTTACCCTAAGATCGTAACCTGCAACCATATTATTATGTACAGAGCAATACAAAGAAATCGAATGGTGAATCTGTCGAGCAGAGTGTGTGCAAATGGGCATCGAACTCGGATGTGGGACTTTGCGAATAAAATGTTAATTCCAACATTCTAGTCTCAATATAGTTAACAGTATTAGTATGCGTTTTAATTTAATTATGAGTTTAAGCGACCAAAGGATATAAGTTGTGTGCTATGTGCATCCTCCGGAATAGGGTCTTACAGGCACGGTTATCAGAATATTTAACCCTTTCCAGCCCAATGATGCCATATGGCATCGTCATCTTTATCAGTCACTCTCGCCCCAACAATTTAACCACAGATACTAAAGAATATAACAGGACTTTCCAAAATACATTGCAGATAGCTTGACTTCGAGGAAACAGGAGCATTATGCTACAACAAAATATGTATTGTGGCTTAATGTGTCAGAGTAGAAACAGCAAAACATTCAAAGTATTATATAAAAAATTGAAAATTTAATTAGTATATTATTGTGAAATGTCTAAATTAGTAGTAAACTGTTTGAAAAATGTGTTACGTACGGTAAAGGTAACGCATCCTCCCCAATGATGCCATAAGAAGTCATCCTAAATTTCCCCCCAAAAACTAAAAAATTCGAAGAAATATACATTCCGAGCATTATGCATAGAAAAATGCAAATAAGTACTTTCGTTCACAAATTAATAAAATTTGGGCTGGAAAGGGTTAAAACCGCGTGCCTCGGTCATGCTCACATGTTTAACCTTTAATTTTTAGTTTGAGGTGCATACATTTGACGAGGGCCACATGTATTGCTTAAAGATTCTCGTATATTGCTCCTGGAAACACACACTGATGGCTGCATTGTTTACATACTGTTTCTCCAGTAATCTAGTACACCTGTGACAAGCCGTAACCGACAATGATAGCTGACCTTTCACTTGGAACTTTCATTTCTTACCATTTTGTCTGTAGTAGTTAGTGACAGGAGGGCCAGCTACAATCTGTTTGGTGAGTACATGCGTGGTGAGCACGGGGCCCCGAGCTAATGCAGTCTTCTTTCCTTCTTTACTTCCCGGACTGCATTTCGTTTCCCTTCTCTCCTGTCCTATCCTTCCCCTCCCCACCGGGGCACTAATAACCTAAGCAGTTTAGTCCCCTTATTCCAACCAAACAACTCAACTCCAATCTTCCTATGGATTTCTATGCGGGTAAGTTACGTTATTATTGCATTGCACTACCTGTTCACTATGTACCCAACCAAACAACCCAAGACCCCACCCCCCTCCTCCGCAATGAATCGATAAGGCACTGTGTACCACCTGAATGTTGAACTCCAGCTATCTTATCATGCTGCAGCGAAATGTCAGTAGTACATCCACGAAAATACTTACCAGCCCCGTTCTCACATAAGCTGTTATATCGCATGTTAGCGTTAAGATCAAAACAAGAAAAGAAATTTCTTTGACACCTTCTCTCATGCCGGACGATGCAAAACACATGAGTATGCAGAAAGGATGAACTTCTACGCTCGGAGACCAGATTTCTACACCCAGGTTGTGTAAATATCAGTGACCTTGATACATCATTGGTGACAACTGTTTCTATTATACCAATGCAAACCGTTACTGGAACGCGGGCCATGTTTCATTTTTTCCCCTCTCTTCTCGTTTTAAAGAAAATCCGGCATTCCTTTCAAGTGCCGGTACTATTCATATTTTTGTCATTGTGTCACTCATTTTAGTTACGTTTGGAGTGTTCTACAGCAACGGTTCATGCTGTTGTACAGATTCTGAAATGAATTATGAACTGTCGCGGTGGAGTAGCCGAGCGGTCTAAAGCTTCTTGCTGCGGAGCGCGCGGTTGCTTGCCGTGGAGGTTCGAGTCCTCCCTGGGGCATGGGTGTGTGTGTTGTCCTTAGGTTAGTTTGCCTAGGTTTAAGTAGTTTGTAAGGTACGGACTGATGACCACGCAGTTTGGTCCGATAAATTTACAAACATTTGAACATTTGAATTATGAACTGGAAAGGCCGCGGCGGGTTAGCCGCGCGTGTTGGAGCGCCGTGTTGCGGTGCGCGCGGCAGTCCACCGTCGGGGGTTCGAATCCCCCCTCGGGCATGAATGTTTGTGCTGTCTTTAGTATAAGGTAGTTCATAAGTAGTTTGTAAGTTTAGGGACTGATGACCCCGCGGTTAAGTCCCTTAAGTCTTACGAACATTTGAACTGGAAACAATTTCGATTAATTATTAGTTGTGTTGTAGCTTATTTATTGAGATGAGGTAAGGTTGGCATTGCCATTTCTCAATCATTTTGTACACAGGAATCGGGTTTCGTGTTTTCGTGCACTAAATGGGGATTTCACTGTTTGCAGATACTTAAATTAATGAGAACTTGCCTGTAGCTTCGTACATTGTGTTTGCACTTCATAGTATTATAATTCACAGGTGTTACTTATTCAGAAACTGAGAGATGGGAAAACGATGTTAGTTTTATAATTGCGTACGTTTCCTCGACCACATTTAGTTGTCTGTAACGTTTTCTCTTCATTCTCCAATCAGGTACCTGATGTCATTTCTGACGACTCCTTTCTTAGTAGAAAGGTGACAACTACATTAAAATGAAAAAAGAAAAGGTTACAGCATCAGGAATCGAACTGGCGATCTTCCGTAGGTGAACCTAACGCGCTACCACAAGACCACCAGCAACACAATCCTCAATGCTGCAAGTTTGCAGACACTATTCTATCAAGCGAAAATGTTTTCTAGACCGGAATTAATTTTTACAGATGTTTGAATATTTCCTTTCATTACAGGCTAAACACTATCTAAATACTAAATTTAACGTTTGTGTGCCTGCTGGAAGTACCTTAGAATTTTGATAATCGGTGAGTCAGTGAGTAACAGAATTAACGATATTCGACTGCTAATATTTCGTAAACAATACAGTGTAGAATAGTATAGTTTGAAAATATAGCTAGTTATATTAGATACTATTGGTAACCGAAAATTCAGGCTTTTAGCTTTATCCAGAACTGAGATACATGGGGGTCGAAAGTACCATCTACTGCTTCGAGAACAGGATGGTACGGCCGTGCGTTCAACTTGGTGGGGCCACTGACGTGTCCCCAGATCATAGTTTCTGTAGTTGAGCTGAGAGGTGCCACTTTGTTGGTATTTAATTTTGGTTTTAGTTTGTATACGTGTGTTTGAACTGAGTTGTTTATTTTGTAGGCATATATCAAATTTACACAATTCATGAACATTACCTACAACATATGTAAACGTACACCTATATTCGAATCAGATAGAACTTTTCTTCCTACCAGGTTAATAATGCTCTGCCTATTTTGTAGGCATATATAAAATTCACACAATTCATAAACATTGCCTACAAACTATGTAAACGCACACCTCTATCCGAATCAGTGAGAGAGGTATTTTCCGCACGGTCAAGTTCAAAGATTCCTATCTTGAAAATGGTGGGTCACAATCAGACGAGGAGTCTGCTCTGCAATGGCTGAATTCAATTACGGTATCGTATCCATTTACGTTTTATGAATACAACCCTGTCCTGAAATTTAAATTATTGCCTAGACAGATACAGCTCTAAGCCCTAAGTGAAATGATACTTTTTTTATGTTTCAAAAAGGAACTATGAAAATAATAACATTTTCATAAGGTCAATTAGAAATAATGTTTTTCCCCTCCACTATGACCTGTCTTCTCCTTAAATTTTCTTTATGAAAGTCAACATATATAGGGTGAATCAACTAACACTTGCACCGCAAATATTGCGGAAACGAAAAGTGCGATTGATGTGCGGTTTTCACAGACTGGATTGGTAGTCAGGGGCTCGTATTTTTAGCCAACAAACAGATTGTAATTATTACTTACAAAGTGTATTTTTATGCAAACATACTGTTTTTTAAATGGAACAATGCCTGTAGACATTAAGAAACTAAAAGTAGGGAGCATTAGAATATTAACAGTGTTTGTTGTAGGATTCTAGCCCAAGTCGCTTACGAGATATCGTCTTTTGAAACGTTCCCATACCGACATTTGCGTGTGCTAGTCAACCCGCATAGTTGCGATCTACGATGATGTTATGTTTGCTTACAGCGTGCTTGTGTGTGATTATTGAGTGCACTGCGGTTCGCTAGTCAGTTAGCGTGTAATAGTCCAAGCGGTAGGTCGTGAGTGTACGACGGGTTTCACCAAAGCAGAAAAAGCCGACATGCTCATGGTTTATGGAGAGGGTAGGAAGAAAGCCGTTCGTTCTTGTACGGTGTATGTGAGAAGATATCCTAATAGACGTCACCCATCTCGGCAATTATTCATCAACCTCTTCAACCAGTTACGTGAAAGTGGTAGTGTAATACCGAGACAACGTACCAGAAGAAAAGAAATGACAGACGAGGGGGAAATTTATGTTCTTGCTGTTGTTGCAGCTGATCCGCATGTCAGCTCCCGCGCAATCGCACGAGGAAATGGCATGAATCAGGCAAGTGTCCTACGCATTCTCCATCGACATAGGTTCCATCCCTATCACATCTCTCTCCATCATGAGCTGCATGGAAACGATTTTGAGCATCGTGTTAGGTACTGTAGATGGGCTTTACGACAGGATACTCCAGATATAGCCAGCCGCGGTGGCCGAGGAGACTAAGACGCTCCAGTCACGGTCTGCACGGCCACTACGGTCGGGGGTTCGAATCCCCCTCGGGCATGGATATTTGTGCCGTCCTAGTTAGGACATGGAGTGTATCGCAAGCCAATGCATACCGATCTTTATCTCCATGCGACGAGCTGTCATCCGCCACACCAACGTATGGGGGTATTGCCTACTTTAGTAAAAAGAGCGTACGCCATTTCTGATGCTGAACATCTGGGTGAAGAACTAGAGCATCTCAAAGTGGTCTTTCAACAGAATGGGTACACTGCTCAACAAATTTGTCGTGCATTTCAATTTGGTCCAAAAGGTGAACCATTAGAAGACAATTACAAGTCTACAAGTCTATTGCCTTTTTGCCTTTCGTCGGGAATATTTCCTCGAAAATTTCAAGAATTTTAAGAAGATTGGACATTAAAAGTGTTTTTATGCCCCCACCTAAGACTAGGGCCCTCCTTGGGTCAGTCAAAGATGATTTAGGACTGAGGAAACCCAGTGTTTATAGTATTCCTTGTTATTGTGGTAAAACTTACATTGGCCAAACGATCCGCACAGTTCAGGATCGGTGTGTGGAACACCACCGTCATACTCGGTTGCTCCAACCTGAAAAGTCGGCTGTTGCTGAACATTGTTTGAATGAGGGACACAAGATGTACGATGAAACTAAACTGATTGCTCCTGCTTCCCGCTACTGGGAATGTGTTCTCAAAGAATCAATGGAAATTCGTATGGCCGATAATATTATTAATAGGGACAAGGATTTTCCACTAAGTAAAACTTGGAACCCGATTTTATCTGACATCAAGCAACAACGGTCTTCATTTCGACCTGCTGTTTCTTTAAACTAGCCTTGTTTTCGACCCATCGTTTTTGCCGTTTTTCTCCACCGGCGCGCTACTGGTTCTATTGCGCCTAGGTGGCTTCTACTTTGGTTTCGCGCACGCGCGGTGGGTCGTCAGCAGTGTATAAAGGGGCTGCTGTTTCTTGTTCTTTATCAGTTTCCGGCGAGTTAGTGTTCTGCGCTCTCACCTGAAGATGGCAGCCAGTTGAAATATCGTGTCTGGTTGACGACGGTATCCGGCTGCATACCCGAGATCAATATTATTCACACTGTTGTTGAGGAAGATAACACTATTCCTTGCTCAGAAACTAAAATAAATCCAATAGCAGTGACACTTGTAATATTTTTGAACCCATTTCGAACATGACAGGACATAAAACAACGACAAATGAGCAAAATTCTCACGAAAATCGGCGTATAAAGCAAAACAACAATTGTAAATTATTATGGAGAAGAAGGAAGAAGAATTAGGAAAGAAAGGATTGCCATTAGCTGCTTTGGAACATTTAAATTATACAATGGCAACAACTTAAAGTGTGATCCGGGCCGGGAATCTAACCGGGGTCTCGTGCTTCGGTTCAGTAGTCACCTTAACCACATTTTTTGGTCTTTCGGTTTGATCGTTGGTTCGTTATGTTCTAGATCGATGGTAGCATCGTTGACTCAGATTTTTTTTCTTTTTTAGTGCGCCTCGGTTGCACAGTGGTAGAGTGCCAGACTACAAATCCGAAGGTCGCGGGTTCGATCCCCGCCTGGTCCTAGGATTTTTATCTGTCACTTTCCACTTCTTTCACCTCTGGCAGTGTTGCTGATGTGAAAAATACCGAGTAGCACCGTGGTTCGGAACCCACGTTAAACTGTAGGTCCCCCTATAACTGGCTGGGTAAGTCAGTTCGAAGGTCGGAGGAAGGCAACGGCATACCACCTCCAAACAGGACCGTGCCTAGTAAAGCACTGTGGTGTTCAAACCAATCTTCGGATTGATGACTGCTTTACCTTACCGAATGCGCTGAACTACAGACCAGTTACTACTTGGCTACCAGCGCTCCGTCCGTCTCAGACTTCTGCAAGTCACACGCTACGGCTGTAGTGCCCGCATCGTTCATGTCTCCTTACACTCGCCATTACGGATTCCCGTGCGAGGTCGAACGTAACACCGCATCTGCGATAAAGTAAATTAACAAACGCCGTCTTCACGTGTAAATACTTATTATAGATTGGTGTGGCGTCTTTTCTTTCGGACATGCTGTAAAGAACAGACACCGCACAAATCTGTAACAAGAGAACAGTACCAACGTTATGTCGCATATTCGTACAGAGTGCGACAGGTCTGACGTGACGTTACAAATATGTCTGACGCTAATAAAACAACTTCAGCAGCGGGTTTCTCTTTTCATGGAATCCCCACATGCACGGCTACTACGGTCGGGGGTTCGAATCCCCCCTCGGGCATGGATATTTGTGCCGTCCTAGTTCGTAAGTAGTTCATAAGTAGTTTGTAAGTTTAGGGACTGATGACCCCGTAGTTAAGTCCCATAGACTATACAAACATTTGAACATTTTGAACCCCCACATACACAAACCAATAACATACAACAAACAATTAAAACCAAACACTATAGAATATAATAGATAATAGTTACATAAAACTTGTTTCACACTTCCCCCTGTCCAACCCAGCCACACACCCCCAATAGCTCTGCACTTCTTGCACTAAGCGAGGTGGCGCAGTGGTAACATACAGTAAATCTGTGTTTCACATCCATCTCTGACTATAAGAGGGGTTAGTTTTCCCTGGATGTCACTAAATCTAGGCAAATGCCTCGATGATTCCTTTGAAAGGGCAAAGCTAATTTCTTTCCTCATCCGTACTCAAAATAAATCTCAGCATAAGCTGCGTCTCTAATGATCACGCTGTAGACGGAACGTTGATGCTTATCCATCCTTTCTCCCGTCCTTTTGCATCTCTTGCCCCTCACTGTTGACCCCCATCTCATTCTCGACATCTCACTGCTTACCGTTACTACTTTACACTTGCTGTTTCGTCACCGTTCGCCGCCCCCTTGCTTTACAGCACCTTCTCCCCTCTCGCCCCCTTTACTGCTTCATTTCGCTTACATAACAAAAATACACAATAACAAACTTAACGAATAAAAAATAAATAGTAAATGTAAAATAAAGTAAGAAAAATGCAACAAATGTAGACAACAAAAAGCAACCCATGCAGACGCAGAAACTGAAAAGTATGCAAATATATGTCATAGTGTGGCATCGGTGCTTTTACAAAGCGAAAAGATGCATAATGCTAAAGTGAATGAAATCTATAACAGAGAACATTGGTGCAAGAAGAAAAAACTTTCACGAAATGTATAACGTGTCTGCGCTTCATGATGTGAGGCGAAAGTTTAGGATGAAATTTACGCAACGAACAAAAATTGAACATTTTCCACATCCTCTAAGGTACTGTTTACCGAAATACGGAAATAAATTGTTTATATCTGGCAATTCAGACTATTATAAAACAAAACGCATCTCGAGAACAAAATGGCATCTTATTGTAGTTGCATAGACGGACTGAAAATACATTAATAGTATTAAAAATGCTTTAATAATAACTGCTAGCAAATTGAACAGTACTGACAAAAAAAATGAGCAAATGGTTTATACAGTATTAATGGTCTACTGCTGTTGAATATAAAAGCCCACGTCAGCCACAGATGTGGTCTTTGGTATTGCCTCGTATAAAGTAAAAATCAGCCAATGCGTGGACACGTTTCAGGTCCTAGAACTAACGGAGGCAATATCGGATCTCTTAACAAAAAACGTTGCAATGTGGCTCTGAAGTTGAAATTGTGCTTGTGCTTTCAGGTCAGCGTGTCTCATAATACATATTGAAATAATGATCTCGTGGTTTATGCCAATTATGTGGTTAATTCAAGTATTTAATCATGTAATACGATTATCGTTAAACCGCGCTAGCGGTTTAATAAATATGTTCAAAAAGGCCACATGCAGTATCACAGTTTGTGAGAGAGGGTGGACGGTGCTCGCTCCGTATTTGTGAAAGGATCATGCGGGAAAGAGTTTTTCGTTTAGCCCAGACTATCACTCGAGCAGGGTTATTTTAATTAAACTTCAATACAAGATATATAGAAGGCATATCAATCAGTTCACATCTTACCATCTTCTATTTTTCGAATCATTGGGACTTGTTATTCGTGCGATACTTTGAAGTGTTATTAATTACAAATAGAATGATATTTTCACTGACCTGTATCAGTACGATAGCATTATTTTTATTAAAACAAAAAATAAATAAATAAATAAAAACAAGGCCCCTGGAGTAGATGATATTCCCTCAGAGCTACTGAAGTCTCTGGGAGAACCAGCCATGACAAAATTGTTTCACCTAGTGTGTAAGATGTATGAGACAGGTGAAGTACCCTCAGACTTTAAGAAAAATGTTATAATCCCCATTCCAAAGAAAGCAGGTGCAGACAGGTGTGAAAACTACAGAACCATCAGTTTTATAAGTCATGGTTGCAAAATATTAACACGAATTATTCACAGAAGGATGGAAAAGCTGGTAGAGGCCGATCTCGGGGAAGATCAGTTTGGATTCAGAAGAAATGTAGGAACACGGGAGGCAATACTCACTTTACGGCTTATCCTGGAAGATAGATTAAGAAAAGCCAGACCTACATTTCTAGCTTTTGTAGATTTGGAGAAGGCTTTTGACAATGTTGATTGGAATAAACTCTTTAAAGTTCTGAAGCAAGCAGGAGTAAAATATAGGGAACGTAAGATTATTTACAACTTGTACAAAAACCAGACAGCGGTTGTCAGAGTTGAAGGGCATGAAAGGGATGCAGTGGTTGGAAAGGGAGTAAGACAGGGTTGTAGTCTTTCTCCATTGTTGTTCAATTTGTACATTGAGCAAGCTATAAAGGAAAGCAAGGAGAAATTTGGAGAAGGAATTAACGTTCAGGGTGAAGAATTAAAAACATTGCGTTTTGCCGACGACATAGTAATTCTGTCAGATACAGCAAAGGTCCTGGGAGAGTAATTTAATGGAATGGACAGTGTGCTGAAAGATGCATATAAGATGAAGATTAACAAAAGCAAAACAATGGTAATGGAGTGCAGTCTAAGAAATTCAGGCGATGCTGAATGAATTAGATTAGGTAACGAAGCAATAAAGGAGGTAGATGAGTTTTGTTACTTGAGCAGTAAAATAACAAATGATGGTCGCAGTACAGAGGATATAAAATGCAGAATGGCAATGAGTAGAAAAGCGTTCTTGAAAAAGAGAAATTTGTTAACATCGAATATTGATTTAAGCCTAAGGAAGTCCTTTCTGAAGGCAATTGTGTGGAGTGTTGCCTTATATGGGAGTGAAACATGGTCGATAAACTGTGCGGACAGGAAGAGGATAGAGGCTTTTGAAATGTGGTGCTACAGAAGAATGCTGAAGATTAGGTGCGTGGATGGCGTAAATAATGAGGAGCTATCGAACAAATTTGTGGAGAAAAGAAATCTGGCATACCTTGACTAAAAGAAGGGATACATTGGTGGGACACATTCTTAGACATCAAGAAATTGTGAATTTAGCGTTGGAGGGAAGTGTGTGGGGTAAAAACCGCAGAGGAAGAACAAGAGATGGATACAGTAAGCAGATTCAGACAGATGTAGGTTGCCGTTCTTATGTGGAGATGAAGAGGCTTGCTGAAGATAGGGTATTGTGGAAAGCTGCATCAAACCAGTCTCCGGACTGAAGACCACAATAACAACAACAAGTCTAAGAACATAGTGGATAAAACTCCTCTGGGTATTGTACCGCATCGTCAATATATCAGATATTTCACCGACGTTTCGGCCACTATTGCAAGCGGCCATCTTCTGGGTGTTACGTTTACGAAGTCGGCAGTAGCAGAACACCAGGAAGAGTGCGGCAAACAGGTAGATTTCAGGAAGTCACTATACTGGCAAAACAACCCTTCACTTTGAAGAGGAAAATCAGGGAAGCAATAGAAATAGCTAAGCGACCCTGAAATATGAACAGAGAAGACGGGTATAGACTTCCGGCGTCTTGGCTGCCAGCAGTAGCAGCGCTTCGTGACGACACCGCGCGCAGTGCAGTCCATAAGGAGACAACAGCGGCCGCGCGTACACAGAACAAGCAGCACGCTATAGCCGGCGCTAGGCATGTGCTACGTCACTGCTACCACCTCTACTCATTCGCCATTTCAACCAATGGAAAACGTTAATGCAAACACCACTCAAGGACTTCCCTTTCCACCAACAGGAAGAAATAAAGGAAACACCAATGAATGAGAGCAGAAACCACCAATCATAACTGGAAACATTCAATATTTAAGACACTAGCTTTCCCTCATCCAGCAGTAAACGTAACACCCAGAAGATGTCCGCTTGCAATAGTGGCCGAAACGTCGGAAAAATATTTGATATATTGACGATGCGGTCCAATACCCCGAAGAGTCTTATCAACAATGACAACGGCCGCGGAAAGCTTCGTTTACATCTAAGAACATACATCAGAAGATCATGCGACACTCAGAAGAATCCCGCGAAAATGCAATCAACGAGACGGCGACAACTTGGGCCTACAAGGTCACATTGAACCGGAAAATACATGATGTTACGAAATTAGCCTGTATACATAATTGATAACACATGATGTGACGAAATTAGTCTGTATACATGATTGAAACATTATTTTTCACTATAACTTACAGTGTGAATTTCTCACAATGTGAACTCAAGAACGTCCTGCGGATGGCTATTTAATGAATAAAATTTAGCCGGCCGCGGTGGCCGAGGTGACTGAGGCGCTCCAGTCACGGTCAGCAGGGCCACTACGGTCGGGGTTCGAATCCCCCCTCGGGCATGGATATTTGTGCCGTCCTAGTTAGTAAGTAGTTCACAAGTAGTTTGTAAGTTTAGGGACTGATGACCCCGTAGTTAAGTCCCATAAGCTTAACAAACATTTGAATTTGAATAAAATTTATTAACTTCTGCTTCCCAGCATATGGTTTGCTCAATAAAATCTATCATTTTGTAGGTAACACGTGATGGAAAGCATTGGTTTATGGTGAGACATTTAAAACTGTTTTTCGAAATATTTGGAAAAATACAAAGCGGATAAAAGTTGTTCATCTTGAAGAGGGACATTCATTAACGTAAAGCTCGACACTTGCACCTCCCCCGAGGACGGGAGTGGGGTGAGTTTGAAATCTTACATAAAAACATCTATTTTTATCTAGATTTAGAATTTACAGGAACAAACCATGCAACTTTTCCATGGAACATTTTTTTTCGGTCCGTGATAGATGGCGCTGTCGCCGGCCAAAATAAAAATGAGTTTCAAAACGGTAGTATCTCAAACAAATACAAATCATATAAGGAAAATGAAAATGCAAGTTTTTTATGTTTTTGATAATGCCATCATGTGACACTTCCCACGATCGAATGAAGATACCTTGATCTTGCTCTGAGGCCTTTGTCAGATTGTTCATTCTACTTCTATGATTCGGACTGTCTCGTATCTAAGCAATTGTTCCACAATGTTAACGATGGCAGAGAGAGAATAGCCTATATCATTTTCTCGTACTTCGACGTTCATGGAAATGTTGAAGGTGGTCGTCAAAGGAATGCTAATCTGTTCCATAAAACAAATATACCTTCTGCTCGACCTGTCGTAGTATTGTGCATCTTTTGCTGAAACTGGAAGTATTAAAACTATAGAAAGAGTCCTATGTCTATTTGTTAGAGATATTACATTCTTCAACACATTTTTTATTTTGTCCGGTTACATAGAGAATCCAAATCTAATATTTAAAAATGAATCTTTGTTTGTTTGTCTTTTTTTCGTATTTTATGCGTATTTTATGCAAGGCCATACCGTACATCCGATTGCAATAAAACATTGAAAACTTATTGTTTGCAGTCGTGCGAAGCTTAAAGGCCCACTACAATTAACTTGACCCTGAAATGGCTGGATGAATATGAATGAAATTTCGAACAGAGGTAGCTTATACCCTGATTAATACATGGGCTACCTTACAATGGAACTCGTTCATGCTGAAAGGGATGAGCAGATTTAAATGAAATTAGGAATGGAAATAGTTTATATCCTTTCGTAAGTCCCCGTACGGTGTGTGGTGGAGGGTGCCTTACAATGTTCTAATGTGTGTGAGGTCTTATGCGAACAAACTTCGTGGTCATCAGTATCTAGACTTACACACTAATTACTTGACTAACTTACTCTAAGGCCAACATTAACACCCATGTTCGAGGGAGTATTCGAACCCCCGACCGTAGCGGCCGTGTAGACTGTGACTGGCGCGCCGCAGACAGCTCGGCCACTGCGGCCGGCTTACCTTATAATGGGTTAACACGTTTCTTTCCTTTCAAGCTGAAACAGCTGGACAGATTCGATTGAAATTTGTAATCCAGATAGCTTATACCATGAATTAACACATGAGCTACCTATAGGATGCCACCGTATATGCATGGCGGAGGGTGTCTTAACCTTCAAAACAACAGAATATTCATGGTATACATAAAATTGCATACAGTGCATAGCGAAGAGTCCTTTGCAACAAAGACACCATATCGCTAACCACCATGAAAGTTAAAAGAGTTATATAATTTTTAACAGATGGAGGAGGCAATGGACTAATGATGTGGAGGAGTAGGACGAGTTCAATAGAGAAACGAGGAGGAGATTGTCAAAGAAAGGGGAAGGTGGAGATAGAGAGAAGGGTTAGGAGGAGATGAACAGACACAGAGGGGAGATGAGGAGATGAACAAACAGGGAGAGAGGGAAGGAAGGGGGTTGGGCAATGAGAAGATGAAGAATGAGAGAGGAGAGAGAGAGAGAGAGAAAATGTAAGGAGAGATGGACTGATTTAAAACTTGGAATAAATAAATACCCGAGCGACACCGGGTTTTCAGCTTGTTTGCAATAAAATAGTGTTTCATACTTTAGATTTCAATGCCATCCTCTCTCCCGCTGATGTGGGTGGTGCAGTGGGTCTTTGTATAAATATTAATGGACGTCTCCCTTCAAGGTGAACAACTCTTATTGCATCTTTACTACATTATTTAATCCGATTTGTATTTTTCTAAGTATTCCGAAAAACAGTTTTCAAAGATTTTGCAAATTTTAGTAAATGTAAGGGGCTTAACTGCTGAGGTTATCAGTATCTAGGTCTTCGAACTACTTAAACCATAAACCAACTTAAGGAGAACACATCCATTTCCGAGTGAGGACTCGTACCTCCGACGGCAAGCAACCGCCCGTTCCGCCTTAGAGTATTCGGCCACTCCATTCGGTCAGTTTTAAATGTCTCACGCAATATATATACAAGCAAATAGATCCATTCATGGAGTAAGTACTAGGAATGAGAAAAAAGTTCACAGTGAAAGTCACATACTTTGCTTGAGAAAGGTGTCTACTATACAAAAATACACCTCATTAATAAGATACCATCAGACACTAAAAAGGTCCACTCATGACGAATTTTATTTTTAATTTTTATTTTTATTTATTTATTTTTCTGTGAGCAGCACTGACGAATTTCTTAGGAGAAGTGACTGGTGAGTAATGAAATTATACTGAACTTCGTTTTTTAATTGACGATTATTGGGTACAACAGCCTGGGAATCGTTACTTTCACCAAAGTGTATTGAACATGTGATATTTGGTGACATGGTTTACGTTCTTTGAAGTTTTGATATACTTCATGTTTTTAAATTTTTATATTTTTATTTTATTTATTTATTCATTCTTTTTTTGCCCTTCATTATCACCTTACTATGGGTCACCTGGAACTAAAAGTACATCTAAATATCTACCAAGGGGAAAGTCTTACACACTGCCAACAGATTCGGCTCAAATTTGGCAGATCGCTTCCAAACAACCTAAAACGAAGGACTCAAAAATTGGTTTGGCTCAACACCACACACTTCTTGAGAAAATAACCCCTAAAAATAATTAGGAGCAATCGACACAAAATTAACGGAATCTTAATTGTCAACTGATAATTGTAAATAGATAATTTTTCATCACCATGTATGGGGTCCGCAGAAGCATATTTTCCATAACTCGAGAAAATAAACTTCTATAAATTGCGGCTCATGTATTAACATGGTAAACGCTTTTCACGGAGGGCGCCGATAGCGCAAGGACACAGGTAACTGTATAAGAAGCACAGAAAGCGGGTTCGAATCTCGAGGAAATTGTACGGTCTTTTTTTTTTTTTTTTTTTTTTTTTTTGTAGTTATTCGTATCAGAATTATTGGGGATAGGAGGGTTAATAGAATACCCATATCAGTACGGAATAATAATAAGGTAAACAAACAGATTCCCCAAATGACGTAAATAATTAAATAATTATTAAACTATTAATTCACATCACATGAAAATAATTCCAAGTAAGAGTGCTGCAATTGTCTTACGAGGGACCTCATATAGCCGGGTGGAATAACCATGTGGTCTAAGGCGTCAGGCTACGAACTGGGCGGCCGTTTCTGCTGGAGTTTCGAGCCGTCCCTCGGGAATGTGTGTGTGTGTGTGTGTGTGTGTGTGTGTGTGTGTGTGTATGTGTGTGTGTGTGTGTGTGTGTGTGTGTGTGTGTGTGTGTTGTCCTTAGTGTAGCGACTGATGACCACAGCAGTTGGTCTAACAGGTTTACAAACACCGCTAGGTTTCGTCGAGATCTGAACCCGTGTTCTGCGCTTCCCAGCCAGTTACCTTGACCGTCGCGCCGTTCAGCGTTCACACTTTGCAAATTGACATTGATAATTAGTAAATAAATAAAACAAAAAATTATTAAAATTTACAATGTCCATATCTTTTCTTTGCTTGATTTCCTGTACAGTAAAAGCACAACGGAGAAAAGAAAAGGGCCGTTTTTGTACATTACGTTCTTAGTTCTTGAGGCGCCATGCTTCGATGCGCAAGGCCGTTCCTCGTCGGGGGTTGATTCCCCACTTGGGCATGGATGTTTGTGCTGTCTTTAGTATAAGGTAGTTCATAAGTAATTTGTAAGTTTAGGGACTGATGACCCTGCATTTAAGTCCCACAAGCGCTCCTGTCTGTGATGCAGCTTCAAGGATAACTGCAGTCATGGTCTCCTAGCTGATAGTCCATGATGCTGCAAACTCGTCGAACAGTTCGTGCAGATGGTTGTTGTCTTGCAAACGTCCCACTCTGTTGACTCAGGGATCGAGGCGTGGCTGCACGGACCGTTACAGCCATGTGGGTAAGATGCTTGTCATCTCGACTGCTAGTGATACGAGGGCGTTGGGACCCAGCACTGCGTGCCGTATTGCCCTCCTGAACCCACCGATTCCATCTTCTGCAGTCAAGATGTACCGAGAATGGATATAGACTACAGAAAACATCCAAAATTGAAGAATATTCTAACATACAGACATGAGGAAAGACACCTCAATTTCTATGGCCACATAATTAGTCTTCCCGAACACAGGTTAACAAAAAGAATAGTAAAATACGTAGGTTCTCTTGCTAATGAAGGAGAATGGAATGGAGAATGTTAAAAAAGACTTGGAATTAGCCAAAATCACGAAAGAAGAATTAGACGCAAGAAACAGTTTTCGAATAAAAGTAGGAAATTGGGAAGTTAAACCAGAGATAATAGTCCGAAGAACCGAAACGAAATGGAGGAAAGAAAGAAGAGCTATGTTCTCGCAAAAAATGAAAAACTGGTGGGCAAAGGAAAAGAACCAGAAGAACAAGAAGAACTGAAAATAAACCATTTTTACTTAGAGTCTTCCACTCTGGGAGTTTTGCAATACATATATATATATCCCGGTGTTACAAAAAGGTACGGCCAAACGTTCAGGAAACATTCCTCACACACAAAGAAAGAAAATATATGGACATGTGTTCGGAATCGCTTAATTTCCATGTTAGAGCTCATTTTATTACTTCTCTCCAAATCACATTAATCATGGAATGGAAACAGACAGCAACAGAACGTACCAGTGTGACTTCAAACACTTTGTTACAGGAAATGTTCAAAATGTGCCCCGTTAGCGAGGATACATGCATCCATCCTCCGTCGCATGGAATCCCTGAAGCGCTGATGCAGCCCTGGAGAATGGCGTATTGTATCACAGCCGTCCACAATACGAGCACGAAGATTCTCTACATTTGGTATCAGGGTTGCGTAGACAAGAGCTTTCAAATGCCCCCATAAATGAAAGTCAAGGGGGCTGAGGTCAGGAGAGCGTGGGGGCCATGGTATCGGTCCGCCTCTACCAATCCATCGGTCACCGAATCTGTTGTTGAGAAGCGTACGAACACGTCGACTGAAATGTGCAGGAGCTCCATCGTGCATGAACAACATGTTGTGTCGTACTTGTAAAGGCACATGTTCTAGCAGCACAGGTAGAGTATCCCGTATGAAATCATGATAAAGTGCTCCAGTGAGCATAGGTGGAAGAAAATGAACACAAGCACTGAAGTCAACATTACCTTCTTTCAATTGGGCCAACTGGCGGTGAATCGAGGAAGTACAGTACATACCAACAAAACAATTGGGTATTTTGACAATTGTCTGCACGAATTATTTCAATTTACATTTAAAAAGAAATATTAAAATGAGCTCCAACATGGAAAGTTTCCGGACACATATCCACATAACATATTTTCTTTCTTTTTGTGTGTGAGGAATGTTTCCTGAAAGTTTGGCCGTAGCTTTTTGTAACACCCTGTATATATATGGCATTTCACAATTACGTGCTATGCAGTAAATCACCGTTTCCCGAGTCTTTTAAAATTGCAAAAGCAGAGCTTCTAAAGCATATCGACAAAACCTCAGAAATACATAATTCGCAGGATGAACAATTATCATGTTAGACTAACAAAATTTTCGGGAAGTTAGCCAATGGTGACAATACAGCAATTTCTTAGTATTAAATTGCTTTAAAAGTCGTAACATAGAGCGTTGCGTGATGAAAAGAGAATTAGAAGAACTGGGTATTGTTTGTTTTTGTGTTAAGTTTCTCTGCTTCCAAATAAATGTTGTGCAACAAGCGCTTTGTGATAGTGAATTCTCTAATATTACAACGCCTGTTTCGACTGTACGCCAGAGGCATCCTAGGCCACGGTAATGTCAGTGCACTTGAACATAGGCAATGCGAGAAGGAGCGCGGAGCGCGCGACATAATGGTAATTAATAAGTTGGGAGCCTACCGGCTTATAAACTGACACCTGCCCTCCCAGCATCTTTAATTTCCTCCGTGTGAACTTGCCTGCTGGCTTGTTGCGAAGTTTTCACCGTAATTTATCGTCTTTACTCATAAGCATTTCGTAGTTGAAGTAATTACTAAGTCGAGAGGCGTCGCTCAAACAAGATATTGCAAGAAAAATATTTTTGAAACTAAAAATTTGCTTTCAACACTCTCGATACCAAATTATTTTCCATGTAATCCTTGTACTTATAATGACTACGATGTTTTAAGAATTCGTCGTTCTTGAAGACCCAAGTGAAGTTTATTAAAGTAATACCTACTGTGGCTAATCCACTGGTTACAAATACTAATTTTTACGTATACGATTCTTTGATTTGTAGGCCCTACTATTCACAGATGGGTTATACAAACTTCAGTCCGATAGTGGAAGGTCTGTTACCTACAGCAATGTTTATAATATTATTTCATCAGATAACCATGTGTTTCTCTAACACAACTTCTTCTTCCATTGTCAAATCTGAACTCTAGAATTTCCTCTTTTGTCCACAGTAATTTCAAAGGGAATCAGTGAACAAGGTATGTTAGCTACTACAATGTTTATAATATTATTTCATCGGTTAACCGTGTGTTGCTCTAACACAGCTTCTTCTTCCATTATCAAATCTGAACACTAGAATTTCCTCTTTTCTCTACAGTAATTTCATAAGGGAATTAGTGAACAGTGGAATGAATAACGAGTTGATCACCGTAAAAGGAAGGAAGAAGACAGTTTATCGTCCCGTCAACGTCGAGCACGTGCTCGGATTAATTTTTTCTAAGGATGGAGAAGAAAATCGGTTGTGCTCTTTAGAGAGAATTTCCCGGTAGTCGCCCGGAGTTTAGGGATATAACTGGTCAACGTGACGTTAGCAACTAAGCTAAGGCTTGGGGTGAAAACTGTTCGTACATCGTTCTCTGGCGAGCAAACATTATAAAGAAGGAAGGAAGGAAGCTTAGAGTTTAACGTCCCGTCGACAGCTTGGTCATTAGAGATGGAGCTAACGCTCGGGGTTTTGGGTAAGGGCGAGGAAGGAAATCGGCCGTGCCCTTTGAAAGGAACCATCCTGGCATTTGCCTGGAGTGATTTAGGAAAATCGCAGAAAACCTAGATCTGGATGGCCGGGGGTGGATTTGAAACTCTGCCCTCCCGAATACGAGACCAGTGCGTTACCACTGAGCCACCTCGCTCGGTCAGCAAACATTTTCAACATTTGTCGTCAGTCACATATCACTGGTTCGTTATTGTTACAAACTGACGTACTTGAAGTTGCTGCTTATACTCTTCACACTACGTGATGCTAAAAAGGAACATTGACATAACAGTATGCAAGCTGAGTTCTTAATGCAGTAACATAACTTTAAGAGTAAACAGAAAACGGGTAACATGTAACATGCCATTCAAATATTAGTTAGTTAGGTCGCAGTCATACCAATTATTTTTATCTAAATAATGTGTAACGAGTCCTTTAACAGGATAAGCATACCATTGTAAGATTACCGTCCAATAGAAATATTGGTAATTAATAGCATTTGATAATTAAACAGTATGAAGTTCACTGCAAACATTGACCATGCCAATGCACTAAAGGTTACACAATTTTAATCTTATTAATTATGGTAGCAATGTATGTACACAGTTGGGTGACAACATTTATAGTTAGGCCATAGGTAGAAATTCTCCACGTTGAGATTTGCTGTGTGCTTGTAGCTGACAAGAGGCCAGCGAGCAGGCCGATGTTGGCGGCTTGTTCCAGCATTGCTTTTTCCAGTTCGTTTCCGGTGAGGGTAGAGAGGGACAATGGCGAGTGCCAGGCACAGTGCAGTGCACAGCGTGAAATAAAATATTCTAATACTACTGGGGTATTTGAAGTAATACGATGCAGTTAGGAACCTTTAAGTCCCTCATTACAAAATACCCTGTTGACAAATAAACAATACATTAGCTGATATAGTCACATCTGACGTAATATGTTTAATTGACAATGAAAAGTAATAAATTATCAATGAATACAAGACAGTTACACAACTAGCATGGCAATGTTTGTTTATAAAAATAATATATTAACTATTTCTCATTTTATTCTCAATTAATCTTGTGTATTTTATCTTGAAGTATTCAGTTAAATCACTTATCTGTGACATAAGAAATTATGATAAATAGTACAAAGTATGTTTATACCAATATAAAAACCTAAGAAGACAATTTTTATTTAATGTGCAGTGTAATTATTTTGATTTTAAGTAAAGTTTTAGAAATGTTTTGGCTGAGCACTGTACGTTGGCAAATCGTTTAGAACAGCTCACATGGGGAAGTTGATGACGTAGGGGAAAAAACCCCGGGAGTTGAGCTTTTGGCGCACACGCGTGCCAGGGCAGAAAGTGACGACTCCGGAGCACGTGGGGAGCTGGCCGGGCGGCGTCGCTCTGCATCAGTCGGCATGTTTATCTCCAGGGGGGAGACTTTAGATTTGTGTGTGGCAATCGCCACGTGTGGTTCCTCATCGTAGACTGCACCAAGTTGAATCGACTGCTAATGTGTGTTTGTGAATATTTAGCCGGTGGAACAAGGTGTGCATCGCATTGAATTAAAGTGACTGTGATTTGTGAATGTAACACGTGTCGTCGCATAGGCATGAACATAAACGGTGTTTGAGACAGCCACATGGCTGACAATTCGTGACTAATATTAATTTGGTCTGGGGGCTCACAAGCTATTACTTTATTTGATAAATGTGCCGACGTACAGACGTATCAGCCACAGGGTTTTAAGACTGTGAAATAAACAACTTAAAGTGAACTTTTACTTGTTTTCAAAAATAGTAGTTAGTACACCCTTTTCTCTCATGAACTTGATTTTATTATGAATTTGTTTTGTTAATCATATGCAGGGAAGGAAAGCTGCGAACGTGTGATATCATCCCCTAGAAAACGAGTCAAACAGTCGCAATCACAGTTCCAGTGTTTTTGCATGTTTAGGAATTTGGTTCGCAGCTGGTGGTTGTGAGTTTTAAAAATTAATCTTTCCGTATTTTAAACTCTCACCCCGACCTTCACGCTCGCACCATTCACCCTAATCACTGCATTTCACATACTGTTGTTCATTCTAACTCAATCAGATTTTTCTTCTTTTTCTGAATAATACTTCGTTTAAGGTATAGAATGAATTTTCAGGGAGAAATAATTTTAAATTCCTTCAGTAAAAAACCGTTGATTGCAAATTGTTTTATTAATTAATGACGCGTTTCGCCTTTTAGCAGGGCATCTTCAGATTATCTGCGTGAAAGAATTTACACAAAATTACAAGGTGGAATTACAAAACGGGTATAATAGTACATGGGCTTATTTTGTGTCAAGAAGACAGTATAAATGGTAAACAAAGCTTAAAATTTGCTCTCCGTGGTGTGACACCATAAGTTGTTTTGCAGTGTTTCTATTTTTCTGGAATTTTTGGATTTCCTTGTAGCCCTAAAAACGGTCGGGTAACAACGGATTACAGTTCGAACATACTTGTAGGGCTGCAAGGAAATCCAAAAATTCCAGAAGAATCTTTGTTTGCCATTTATACTGACTGTCTTCTTAACACAAAATAAGCCCATGTACTATTATGCCCGATTTGTAATTCCACCTTCTAATTTTGTGTAAATTCTGTCACCCAGATAATCTGAAGATGCCCTACTAAAGGGCGAAACGCATCAATAATTAATAAAACAATTTTCAATCAAGACGGTTTTTTACTGAAGGAATATTTATTCTCACTGATTGCTCTACACCATGGACTGTAAATCATTATATAATTTTAAGATAGTTCTAAAAAAGAGTTTCACTAACATTCACACATTTTATAATACTAGGTAAATTAATCTTTTTAAGCCATTGATATATTTAATAACGAGTAGTGCTGAAGGTATAGACGTTACTACTCTTCTACAGTTGACATGAAGTGTTTATGGGAACTGCGAATGAACTAACGTGATGCAGAAATAAATTTCTTTTACGAAAATCATATAGACGTATTACGTATTACATGTGACACATATTTAACTTGATGTTGAACATTATAATCATTTTTAGGTTTATCGTCAGATATTTGTAGCCCGATACACAAAGATTAGTTCCTTACAACAATCTATTTTTTACCTTAAACATATTGTCAAGATCAGACCAACTATTACACGTATCAGTTGCACAACTGGTCTCAGGTTTGCTACACGTTCGGAATTTAAATATATTTTACCAGTATGTTTCCTACACGGAAATCCAGCAGATTATGATCCATGCAAAGCAATCTTTTGTACTTTACGCGTCACAGCTTTTTCCATAGGCCTCTCATCTTCAAATAATTTCTTATTTGCTAGTTCATCATTAGTTACTGTTTCTACACTTATATTAACAAGGTTAATGTAGGTTACGACGATATTAATAACAACTGCACTATATTTGTTGCTGAAATACTTCAATTCATTTGCTGTCACTCTAAAAGCATTTAGAACCTCCTCCCTCCTCCTTCTGCCCCTGTCTACCTACCTCTGCCTCGTCCTCCCACACCCCTCTATACACCCATCCATCCCCCCACCACCTCCCACGCTCCCTGACAATGTCCTGCGGATAATCTCTCTTTATCCGTTCCTTCCTTGTATATGAAAAATTACCTGCCAAATTCACAGCGATCGGTCAAGCAGCGTCAAAGTCTGGAGTAAGGCACCCTCCGCAACGCGTCGTACGAAGTGTTGATTAGCAGCGATGTTTCTGTTGTTTTGAAGGTAATGTGTGTAAAATTTCACAGAGGTTGGAATAAAACTGTATATTACGCTCGATGTCTCTTGTAAAGTACCTTTCGCCATTACAGTGCGAATTATTATGTAGAGAGTGCCGTTTCTCTCGTTTTTGAAACTCAAGTGTGCAAAATTTTAACGCAATCAGATGACCGGTATGTCAGTGAATCAAATACAAATCTAATCCTAAGTGGCAATTCCCCCTCTTACACAATTTCGATCTCTCGGCTGCTGCTTTGAGCTTTCCCTATTTTTTTCTGCCGCTTAATGAAAGTGAACAATATATACAGTGTGTTTCACTAAGTGTGTTTGCCTCCGTAACTTATAAAATAATAGGTGACGGGAAATTTTAATGCGGTAGGTCAACACAAGAAATGTTACACTTTCTGTGGAGCTATGAACATAGTTTATTGTATCATTTTTCAAAGAGTCACAGCACAAAGATATAATTTTTTAAATGGAACAATAGTTTTTTCTATCGTGCATTGGATTCGTTGAAACCACCTGCGTCCAAATCAGTATAAACTACATTCCTATCATTGTTAGTTTGGGAGCTACAACCCTTCACTGGTGTTCCCTATGGCTGGCAGTATGCCGGTCGCGGTGGCCGCGAGGACTGAGGCGCTCCAGTCACGGTCTGCACAGCCACTACGGTCGGGGGTTCGAATCCCCCCTCGCGCATTGATATTTGTGCCGTCCTTAGTATTAGGTAGTTCATAAGCTTAGGGATGATAACCCCGTGGTTAAGTCCCATAAGCTATACAAACATTTGAACATTTGGCTGGCAGTACAATGAGATTGTCGGGAAGTCGTATTTTCACCGATTCTTTAATAAGTGAATCCTATAAACTGGAAACTCATTATTTTCAGATATTTGTTAACCTATTTGTCCACACTGCTATGGTCATCAGTCTTCATACATAAAAACTACTTAAACTTACTCGGAGGGCAACACACACACACACACACACACACACACACACACACACACATATGCCTGTGAGAGGCATATTCTTAAACAAAAACTGTATTACTCTGGTTGATGCCCTAGTTCAGTGGAGTGGTACAAGTGAAGTACAGTGCGATAGCCTCTTCTATTAGATGCAGCGATTAAAAGAAAACTTTGTGGAAAATAGACCATAGGGATTATTTCGATGTAGGAAAATGCTCCTTCGTTCATGTTCAAAGTTAGTACCGCAAAGTTGAAGACACTGGGGGTATAAGTAATTATCCAGTTTTATCCAATTAACCTGGGCCCTTTGAACATCCTTTTGTTTCCTAACCTAAACCGACACTTCAAGACTCGTAATTTTGGTGACACTGAAGACGTCAAAACGAGTCATTAGAACCTGTTTGATTGGCTATTACATTCTCTTTTGAGTGGATTACAAAAGATACAACAACGCTTTAGCAAATGTATAATTAGAAGAGAGAGAGAGAGAGAGAGAGAGAGAGAGAGAGAGAGAGAGAGAGAGAGAGAGAGAGAGAGAGAGAGACAGAGAGAGAGAGAGAGAGAGAGAGAGAATGAACTGAATTTGTCTTGTATAGTTTCAGAGTATACGTGCAATGACAGAAACATACCATCTCATGTCCTACTCCAACAAAAATTACAATGTAAATACAAATGAATAGCTTATAGCAGGAACAACACCAGTCTACCTTTTGGCTACATTAAGAGCTGATTTACAAATTTTAGCGATCTATTTATGAAATGATTGCAGAAGGAATATTTGTGTTATATCCTTAATGAAAGAAATGTGATGCAAAGTGAGAGATGAAACAACTCTTTCCTGGGCTAGTGGTGTTTCTGAAACCAATGTTTGGCTAGCCTGTTGTCTAATATTATCTTTGAATTTATGAGATTTCGTAGGTACATGGATGTAGATTCTTTCGGCTGCCTGTCGTACAAGGCAGCCTTTATATTTTGTTACCAAACACTGATGCTACAAACTGTTAGTAGGAAACGAAATGAAAATCCTTTCCGAATACAATACCACATCAGACTATTACACCGCATATTGATAAAAGACTGAAAACAGTAAGTATATAGAATGAAACTTTCACTCTGCCGGGACTCGAACCTGGGACCTTTGCCTTTCGCGGGCAAGCGCACTACCGACTGTGCTATCCCGACACGACTCACGATGCCGCCTTACAACCGTACTTCCGCCAGTACCTCGCCTCCAAACTTCACAGAAGCTCTCCTGCGAACCATGCAAGACTAGCACCCCTGGAGGAAAGGATATGGTGGAGACATGGCTTAGCCACAGCCTAAGGGATGTTTCCAGAATGAAACTTTCACTCTGCAGCGGAGTGTGCGCTGAAATGAAACTTCCTGGCAGATTAAAATTGTGTGCCGGAACCGGGACTCGAACCTGGGACCTTTGCCTTTCGCGGGCAAGCGCACTACCGACTGTGCTATCCCGACACGACTCACGATGCCGCCTCACAACCCTACTTCCGCCAGTACCTCGCCTCCTACTTTCCAAACTTCACAGAAGCTCTCCTGCGAACCATGCAAGACTAGATTCAAACCACCACCCACAGCAAAAGTGGTGCATTATAAAGACGTTGGCAGACAGAGCAAGGAACATCTGCGAACCGGAATTATTCGACGCGGAATCGAAACACCTGAGTAATGCTTTACTTAAGAATGGCTATTCGTCCACATAGAGAAGGAGAGCTTTGAGACTGACAAGTAAAATTGAAAATAATGAAAAGGTTTCTGTGAAATCCAAAATGTTCAAAGTGTATGTAACTAAGAGACCAAACTGCTAGGGTTATCTGTCGCTAAACTGATGCTGTACTTTTATCACCCCATTCCCCCCACGCACACACACACACATACCCGATGGAGGACTTGATCCTCCGACGGTCTTCCCACCTTATCGCTGTAGGTTTCCAACACAGCATTATGTGACACTAAATTGTCGACTGTGATCAAACAAGAAAAACCGGAGAATCGCAGCGTCTACGTTGTGGTGATGTATAAAGATGTTATAAATCAGGTGGACTAACAAGAAAAGGATAGAGGAATGTCTCGTAGGACACAAAGGCAACTATATAAGACATTGACACAAATAGAGAAAGAACTGGATGATAGGACATACACGTATGTCAACACTACAGGCTATAACTTTCGTGATACTAGAAGTAGCTGAAGAGGGTAGAAACTATAGACGATGAGGATATAGTAGCTACCAATTTTAAAACACTACGAATATTTATATAATTAGATAATCAGTTAGGGAATTATTTTGTTGAATTGCTTTTAAAACCCACAAACCATTTGTTTTTCCTTTCTTTCAGCCCACTTTTGTGTATACAATTAATGTTTCATGATGAGTGCCCATTTTGTAATGAGACAACATGACATACAAAGACGTTATTTTATCGTTACGTATCCCACGCAGATATGCTGTGCTAATATTTTCATAATTACTTAATGGTATTCGACCAACGCGAGATAAATATTGTTAAACCTGTATTATTGCTACCAACTTCTCCTGATGAACACACAGAGATGACGTCACAAAATGGCGGCCGATAATATTTCAATCAGGATAATAAGTCAAACGTTTTCGCTGATACTAGCGCTTCTTCGAACTGAAAATTACGTTTTAACGATATTCTGCAGCTCTAAAAATAAATATGCGATGATATAGCATGTATAATATAGCTGAAAATGCGGCAAATATGATACTGAAATCTTTTGTTACGTTTCATTCTCTGTTATGTTCACACAAAAGAGCTGTGGAATATTGTCTCCTACAAAAAAGTAACAAGAAGAAAACACAATTTTGTGAATGTGGCCACGCCGATAGTGTTAGTGACAAGGAGAGTGCCCTTTATTTTCAATCATTAGGATATGTGTGGCGAATTCGAACGTAAATACGTATATCTAACATAAATAATGACCATAAAATCCCAAATTTTCGACCACAATCGAGCCGTGTATTGACATTATTAAAGATGATGATGTATTTTAGGATCTGTATGGAAAGCGGAAAATAGTATGTGTCCAATGAAGGAATAATTACTGCGGAGCTGAGTCTTTGAAAACTTCCGTAGCCGGACGCTGAGAATGAAATCTTCTCCTAGAAATGCAGTGGAGGAAATACATTGGCCGCGCGGGAGTAGCCGAGCGGTTTGGAGCGCCACGTCACGGATCGAGCGGCTTCCACCGTCAGAGGTTCGAATCCTCCCTAGGGCATGGATGTTTGTGTCGTCTTTAGTATAAGTTAGTTCATAAGTAGTTTGTAAATTTAGGGACTGATGACCCCGCAGTTTAGTCCCATAAGCTTAACAAACATTTGAACATTTTGAAAATATATTGACCTAACGCTAGATACAATTCGCTTTCTCTCAGAAACAATGTGTGTTAGTACCTGCAGAAGATTTGTTCGTTGCTTTCATCATTGAACTCACTGACGCGTAGGAATGAAGCGTACTACACTGCACCCCATACTTCACCGGTACTACTGCAAAATTCCCTATTTATTAGGTACCCTCTGGGACTGAAAGATGGTTTCTTTACGTGGAGAGTCAAACCTGTTCTTCCTTCCTTCCGTATCACTTGCTGTCTCGGAATATTTCAGCGGCTCGGACGAAGCAAAACTAGGGTACGGGCCCGCCTGTTCATGCATCGAAGTCTCCAATTATACATAAAACACAGTGTTGCGCATGCAGAAGTCATGGCTCACAGATATGCCCAGAGGTGACAGATAGAGAGCATCCTAAGGTGCCCCCGAGAACTATGACACTAAGAATCGCTTCTCGACTTTTGGAAAGATCGATTTGTAGTTTTTTTCTAGGTCACACTATATTTATGATACTACAATATATAATCTCCACTGAATTTAAAATTCTGACAAACACAGAACCTACCTTCCGTCTACTACGAATCCTAACAAAATGCATGTTAGAGTAGAAATAAGACATTCCATAATCTTTAGTACTAATTTCGTCACTGTTAAATATCCTGTAAGCAATTATACCACGGCCGTTAGCTCAAGCAGGAACTGGATGGCTGACTGTACTCATCGTCCGTTGTGACGCACTGAATGGTGATCTTGTAAGCTTCAACGGCCCTGATACTGTTACTTATATTGATGAAGTTGGTACTAAGGATTGTGGAATGTGTTATTTTTATTGTAAAATGTCTTTTGTTGTTAGGACTCTAGTAGGCGTAAGATAGATAAATATGAGAGTGTGTATATTTGTGCTAAAGGTTCCCGTGTCTGTGAGAATTTTTAGTTTCATGGAGTTTGCATTTGAGCCGCGGGCTCGTCTTATTTGAAATCGACAACGCGCTTTCCCCTAGTTTGTTCCTTCTGTGTTGTGGCGGCGCTAGTTTACGTCTGGTTTCCCGCCTTCCCGCGGCCGACGAAGAAGTTGTCGGTCTGCGGTAGCCGACCGTGACGTTTGGACCAGTGCTTGGCGTACGCTGTCCGCTAGGGCATGTGGTTCCTTCTGTTTAAGCGCGTGTTTGGATGCTTGCTACGTGTTGAACTTACGTTTAACTTCTCTTGGTTATCACCATTACCTTGAAATACCTCGTCTGTGACGCGATCGTCTTTCCAAATGAGCGGAATTTGTATGGCGTTTTGCCCGTCTACGACCTGGTGGTCTCCCACGGGAACAATCGGAAATCTGGGTTTGGCCCTTTTCCCTCTCGTCGCCGTCCCTGTCGGCGATGAGCTGTAATTCTGCAGTTCTTCAGTTTTGGTTGATCTTTTTTGGTGGGCTGGCCATTGTCGATGGTATGAGGTAGATGGGTCAAAGGAAAGTAAAAGGGGTTTAATCTTTAACCGTTAACGTTTCGCCCCACACCCCTCTTCACCTGTCAGCCGTGGTGGTGCAAATGTTCAAATGTTCAAATGTTTGTTAAGCTTATGGGACTTAACTACGGGTCATCAGTCCCTAAACTTACAAACTACTTATGAACTACTTATGAACTAAGGACGGCACAAATATCCATGCCCGAGGGGGGATTCGAACCTCCGACCGTAGTGGCCGTGCAGACCGTAACTGGAGCGCCTCAGTCCCCTCGGCCACCGCGGCCGGCCGTGGTGGTGCCCTCCCCACAATGTAGTTATAGTGTGTTGTGAAAATGTACTCAGCGCGGACAGCAAGTCCTGGTGATGTGTACACTGTTTTAGCTTCCAAAGGCCCGTCTTTCATTAATATTTTATCTTGTCAATTTTGCCCTGAAATGGTGATTTTCCTCAGATCCGTCATCTTGCTTGTACCGACTGAAATGGATTGTGTGTTTGCCGAGACAGTGGGGCATTGACTTGCACAAATGTATTTAATGTTTTAAATAAGCTGCGGTCAAGCATTGTGAAATTCGAAGACATTTTAATAACTGTTGTTCTTATATTGAATTATCACGTGGTTTCTTGTAATTTTTTTTATTATATCGTTTAAATTCTTAACCTTGTTCGTTGTTCTATGATAGTAACTTTTTCTCAATATTGTTTAAAAGCTAAACCCCTTTTCATAAGCAAATTGTTAAGCGTTCCCAGGGGTTTTCAAGGTATTTAGCTAACTTCAAAATGGTGTGATTTTTTAAAAAATAATTATTGTTCTCTTAAAAGGAACTGTCTTATTTCATTGCTTCAATAAAATTGATTATATTGTACCTTACTAATGAAAACATCTGTCAGTATCACACTTGCATTGACTGAGATCCTTATTAAATCTGGTTGGTAGTATAAGATCAAGCTAGTTTCTTGAATGCCGGGTCCCAAATTATCATAAATAAAGTGTGACCTTGAAAAATACGAAAAAGATTTTACCAAAAGCCGAGAAGCGATTCTTGGTGTTGTAGCTCTTAGGGGCACCATGGGATATTATCTGTGTGAGGCACCTCTGCGCATATCTGTGAGCCACAGCACATGATTTGCTCATGTGCAACTATGTGTCGTATGTAGGCTAGGGAACTTCTATGCGTACCCTAATTTTTCTAGGTACGAGCCGCTGAGAAATTCTGAGGCACTCTCTGAAACCGATATGGGGGTCTCATTTGTCCACAATAGATCGAGCAACGTTCCAACGGGCAAGCAGTTGAAGCTAACGCGTCTCGTCCATCATTTGGAGCCTGAACTAAGCCGCGAACCACTCTTGTCCAGGGCAGTAACCCATCACAACAACAAGATCGCTACCTATATGGCGCACACGTTGAACTCTGCTTTCCACTAGCTTAGGAGAAGCAGATGTACACGCTCAGCGCAGGCTCCTGGAAGTAGTGATGGTGCGTGGTTGTACAGTGAGGTGATAACAGTCGGCAGATGGCGATTTGCACAGATGCAGAAGGCGGTACACAAGGTATAAGAGGGCGGAGCACTGCTAGCACTGTCACCTCTTCTGAGGCGGTTCATGTCAAAAGGTTATGGTTAAACAATGGAAATTAACAGACTTTCAACACAGAATTGGAGACAGAGGTATACGACGTATGACTTCGAAAGCCGGTATGGAATTCAGTGTTCACAGGTCCAGTGTCGACAGTCCGCCGTGAATACCAGATCTCAGGCAATACATCTCACCAAGGACAACTCAGTGATCGATGGCCTGCACTTTATTACGGAGAGCGGCGACGTTTGTGCTAGCTGATAATCAATACTGCGTGAAATAACATCATAAATCAGTATGGGATGTTCCACAAACATATCCATTAGGACAGTGCTGTACAATTTGGTGTTTACGCTGTATGGAGGCAGACGACCGACTCGAGTGCCTTTGTCAACAACTCGAAATAGCCTTCAGCACTCAGCTATACCGTAACAACGTAGTTACGAGTTCTAGCATAATCTCGGCACTTTATGTTCAGTGTGATTACAAAATGCTCTGTGTAAACCTATAGGGCACAATTTATGTAAGTACCTAAACGTTCTTCGTTTATATGAACTTAATACTTTGTACAGTTCCTTATTTAAACAACGTGTAGAATACCGTATTAATATTGCACATTTTGTCAACTTACAAGAAAGTTTTATATACAGTGTACTTCGTGCCCCTTTAATCCTGTAATTCTACTGCGTATTTTATGTAATATTTGTATTTGTAAATTATTCTTAACTGTTTCCTATACAGATACCTGAAGAACAGCAATAATTGCTCGAAACAGTTTGTAAAGAAATCTGCAACTTTGCAACGGGTGGCTGCTGACTTTTCCAACTGATAAAATACGGTTGCTACAATGGATAAAACATTTAATTTTATAATTAATTTGCAGTTTTTTCATGAAAGAAATCTCTCAATAACAGCCTACCTTCAGACGCTTTCAGAATTTTGTAGAGTACAAATTTGTAAAAACAACAGATGAAATGCGTGAGCGCGTTTCGAGAACTTTCTTTCCCGCTAAGAACGCACATAGGAGCCTCTTGTTCTGGGACACTTACATCACTCCTGTTTCGGCTATCGTGGAGGTCAGGTCATGCCGAAGCTTGGAATAAGTTATACGCGTTTGGCCATTCGAACAACATCAGAGTAGCGTGCCGTAATTGTTCAAGAATCAATTTTTACCCAATGAAAGTTTCATTTCATTTTGTATAATTTTGGTTAATGAGATATTTATTGTGTCGGAGTTGCGAAAGAATCAAAGTAGCCGGCACCCCTAAAAACTCCTTTATCAGTTTATATCAGAACCCACAGAACCTCACAAGTCAACGAATCTGCGGCATTATCGTCTTCCAGCTGCGCCGGAACATCACCTGAGAAAACACCAGGTTACTGAAAAAGTATTAAAAAAATTACGTCTTCTATTCTGAAGCGATAGAAGACAACTACGCCCATCATGTGTTCTGCATTGCATTGCATTACAAATAGTAAGGTGCACATAGGTCGTGGTAACAAGACAGAGGGAAAGGGGATAAAAAAGGAAAGGAACTGTTGTTCAAGGTGGAAACTGTAAAACTTTAAAAGTGACGGCGTCACATAGCATCTCTGACGTGCTAGTCGACATGATCTTCATTCAAGCAAGCACCTCACTGATGATTCAACACTCTCAGACATGAAGCACTTTGTCACATAAGGTGCTATTTTGTAAAAAATTAGAGTTGCAGATCTGAAGATAACAACCGAGATAGTGGAAACCAGTCATCTAAAATATAATGAAATAAAATATTCAACAATCGATCTTGGCATATATATTTTAACATATGTCAGTAAATTCATACTATGCTGCAGGTTCGATCATACAGGGAATAAAAGAATGGAATTTTGTTAGATGACGATGAGTCATGCCACGGAGCCAGAACTGTCCGTTACAGATTTTAAGAACATTATGTACAGTTCCAACGAATGATTTATACACATTAATCACTTGACATTTATCCTATCAACCAGTTAAGAGGCATAATCGAGTCAGTTTGTGCACAAACTCATGCACTGGCAGAAGTTTCGCACTTATGGACGGTTGTAGAGGAGGCATGGCTGACTCTGTGGGAGTTCTGACGACCGAGTCCATGCATCGTCGAGTTGCTCCACTTCACCGGGTTACAGGAGATCCGAGATTTGGTTATGAGGTAGTTTTCTCAATGCCGACTAAGTTCTGCGTAAAGAGCGGGCCTTTACGATCGTCTTTTGACAGCTCGAAATTTAAATGAAATAAGGGCTGATCAGTACATCTGACACGAAAATTGAATCAACGAATTTGTAGGACAGTAAATTCTCTATAACTTTTCTTTCATATGTTATTTACTTAACTCGCGCCACTTCAGAGATATTTCCAAACAAACGGTGACTGCCTGTCTGTCTGACAGTAACGAGTTCCCATCGTTTAGGTCGCACCGTTCAACCAATCGGCACCAAATTAAGACGTAATTGTTGGCTGCCAGCGACCAGAAGCTCCTGTATTCAAATATTTTGGACAAAAATAGTCTAGTAACACTAAAAATAGGCCGTTTGTGATGGCCTTTTGAGAGCAGGAAATTTAATTGCAAATAACGCTTTAACTCTTCATCTGAGACGAAAAAATGAGTAAGCCTATTTCAAGAGGAGAAAATACTCGACAACTTTGCTCCCTTACGTTATTCCATAATTCGCGTCGTTTCAGAGATATTCGTAAAAATAACGGCGATTTGACACTGTCACTTGATTTTACGTAAACCAGTACAGGCGAAGAAAATAAACTTGAAAAAGAGGACAAACTACCCAGGCAAGACATGTGATAAAATTGCAAAACGGAATGCGTGTTTCGGTCTTCAGTCCGGAGACTGGTTTGATGCAGCTCTCCGCCCTATATCCTGAGCAAGCCTTTTCATCTCCTCGTAAAAACGGCAACACACATTCATTTGAATCTGCTTACTATATGCGTCTCTTGGTCTCCCTCTGCGATTTTTACCCCCACACACTTCCATCCAAAGCTAAATTTACGATTTCTCGATGTCTAAGAATGTGTCCTACCCATCGATCCCTTCTTTTAGTTAAGGTATTCCAGAAATTCCTTTTCTCCCCAATTCTGTTCAGTACCTCCTCGTTAGTTAAATGATCCACTCACCTAATCTTCAGCATTCTTCTGTAGCACCACATTTCAAAAGCCTCTATTCTCTTCCCTGTTTATTGTCCATGTTTCACTCCCGTACAAGGCAACACTCCACACAAATGCCTTCAGAAAAGACTTCCGTACGCTTAAATTAATATTCGATTTTAGCAAATTTCTTTTTAAAAAATGCTTTACTGCCCATTGCCATTCTGCATTTTATATCCTCTGTACTGCGACCGTCATATGTTATTTTAGTACCCAAGTAACAAAACTCATGTACCACCTTCATTGTTTCGTTACCTAATCTAATTCCTTCAGCGTCGCCTGATCTTCTAAGACTACATTCCGTTATCTTTGTTTTCCTCGTGTTAACGTTCATTTTATACGCTCTCTTCAACACAGTGTCCATTCCATTAAACTTCTCTTCCAGGTCTCTGTCTTTGACACAATTACGGTGTCATCAGCAAAACGCAATGTTTTTATTTCTTCACCCTGAACTTTAATCCCTATTCCAAATTTTTTCTTGCTTTCCTTCACCTCCTGCTCGATGTACAAATTGAATAACCTCGCAGAAAGGCTACAACCCTGCGTTACTCCCTTCCCAACTAATGCTTCCCTTTCATTTCCTTCGACTCTAATAACTGCGGTCTGGCTTTTGTACAAGTTGTAATTAACTCTCCTTGTGACACAACACAGTGATCAACGGTGCTTTCCAATCGTGTGCGTACAGTATGTAATATAAAACGATGCTTTATGTATTTTTCCTTATTATTTGTATGTTTTGTAATTTATTATGTATTTGATGTTAATTTTGTATGTTCATTTTAATATTGTGAAAGAAATGGTATTTATATCGATGTAGTAGACACGCTGGTTTAGCGAGGGCTTTGCTATTGTATACAATGATCTGTGAGTAGGGAGTTTTATCGCTGGTAGCGCAGAGGCGCACAGTGAGAGAGAGTCGTTGTTCTGACGGAGTAGCGGAGAGACGTAATAGTGAGACGGTGCGCGCAATGGTGTACGGCAAAAGTACGTGAAGAAGAACGCGTGTTGGTTTAGCAGTAGTGGAGGAGACGGCGAACAGGCAATATTATTTATTCATACGGGCACAGCTCAGTTAATTAATAAATGCATCAAGAGGAATGCTGTGGGCCCTAAATTGTAATTAACATTCGTCGCCAAGAAGAGCCTGTGTTTGCCACTTGTTAAGTGCCAACAGTCTCCAATCAGCAGCACCACGTCGCACACCAAAATCCGTAAGATCTGTCCAGTTTGTCTTAGCATGTACAGCTAACCAGCGTATTAGTGATAATTGTTCAATAGTGAACCTATGTTTAAAAATCATTACCAATAGTCATTGTCCAGACAGGTTCCTTCCTCATCCATCGTTTTACCGAGAATATTCACAAGGTTATAGAAAACTAAAAAAATCAGTCATTAAAGACAGTGTGACAATGATTAATAACAATTCGTTCAGAAAAGTGTTGCTAAATGTAGCTCTTGCCAATGTTGCTGATCAATAGGTTGCTAAGTGGAATGAAACTGCTAGACTAACTTTCAATTTCAAGAGATATTTCAATAAATGTGCAAAAGATTGTTTTCCATAGCATATTATTTTGAGGTAAAGTTTTTACTTGCAACTACTGATTAGTGAGAATAGTGATTATTTGCAAGTGTTTGAAATGCTAATAATTCCTAGTTAAAGAGAGAGCAAAAGTTAATCAGTCGGTTGAATAGTTCATTTCTAAATATTCAGTGTTATCACGTCAAGTCATTAGTTAATTTTTGAGCTTGATATTAGTACAGTTAATGTTCAGTTGCAACTTGATCATTGCTAAAGCACATGGCATACTCACTGTTGAATAATTTCTGGTACTTATATAAACAATTAATTATTTTAAGCTGTAAATAAGGTAATTAAGGTGAGAGTTTTGCATGATCTGCTGCATGTTGCATTTGAGTGGCTATTGCTTACATTTCACTGTCTTATATTCAACCCCTATGTTAATGAACTAATTCTGAGTAATTAGTATATTGTCAGTGTCTTTTGTATTTGATTTGATGCACATACTGTGATTCCCTGCCCACCCAAATTTTACGTAATTTTTCACGTTGTTAATTATCTTTGCTATTATTAACATCCCACTGAATTATTTGCTCGTACGAGCTGGCGACCGTAAATCAATAAGTTATTCATTTTTCTAAATTAATCCCTGTGTCCCGTTTGTTCCACATTTTTTTTTTTTCATTTAAACATTAATCATTTTATTCCAAATTTTACTTTCCACTTTCTTCATTACTATCGATCGTTGTTGTTTACCAAAGAGGTACAGCAACGTTCCGGTTACAGCCTCCGCTACATCATCGGCTTCATTACTGATAGCTTTTCCACCTAATTAAGGTAATTAGACGCACGGGCCACTTTTTCTAATTATCGTATACTAACTGGTGGTGTAAGACGGGTACGGTTATATTATTTCCCTCTATTTTACCCCTGCTGACTTCAGAATTAGAAAAAGTGTATTCCAGTCAACATTGCCAAAAGCCTTCTCCAAATCTACAAAAGCTAAAAATGTAGGTTTACCTTTCCTTAATCTGTCTTCTAAGATAAGTCGTAAAGTGAGTATTCCCTCCTGTGTTCCTACGTTCCTCCTGAATCCAAACTGATCTTCACCGAAGTCAGCTTCAACCAACTTCCCCATTCTCCTGTAGATAATTCATGTTAAAATTTTGCAACCATGACTTACCAAACTGATGGTTCTGTAATTTTCACATCTGTCTGCGTCTGATTTCTTTGGAATGGGTATTATTACATTTTTCTTAGTCTGAGGGTATTTCGGGGGGGGGGGGGGGTTCGAATCCCCCCTCGGGCATGGATATTTGTGCCGTCCTAGTTCGTAAGTAGTTCATAAGTAGTTTGTAAGTTTAGGGACTGATGACCCCGTAGTTAAGTCCCATAAGCTTTACAAACATTTGAACATTTGAACATTTCGGTATTTCGCCTGTCTCATACATCTTACACACCAGATGAAATAGTTTTGTCACGGCTGGCTCTCCCAGAGACATTAGTAGCTCTGAGGGAATGTCATATTCTTCCGGGGCCTTGTTCAGACCTAGGTCTTTCAGGCCTCCGTCAAATTCATCTCTCAGTATAGTAACTCCTATTTCATCTTGATCTACTTCCTCTTCCCTTCCTACAACATTGTCTCTAAACAAAACGGAAAAAAATAATTAAAATGTGCGAGAGATATTAAAATAGTAGTTTAACCCTTTCAGACACAAGTTTGTAGGTGTCGTGACATTAATATAGAGAGGGACTGTAAAGATACAAAATACCTGCAGTAATCATTACAAAAAAGAAGGGATTATTTTCAAAAAATTTGTACTGACACAATTGTCTGTTTTGGGCCTTCACTACAAATTTTTATGATCTGCACCAACTTACAGTAACATGCCTTTGAAAGAAATGATATAATAAAATCATGTGGTTGTCAGATGGCTTCACATATAACAACAAGGGTATCAACACCTTGTCAACGAGTCTTTCTTGCCGCCATTGTAAGTTTACTGGAAGTTTGCCAACAGCTGGTACTACGCATTGTAGAAGCTTGAGACTAAAACACGTTGCGCACGTTGCCACAGTCCATCCACGATTGTGTGGTGTAGGTCCGAGCTTCCTAGCGTGAATCACAAAGAAATAAAGCGAGCAAAGCCGGAAACGCACAATTGTGCGTACGGAGACTGAAAGGGGTTAAGAAGATAAAAGGTCAAAATAAGTGGATGTTTGTCGAAGCTAATCTCAAATATCAAATAATTTTTGCTGTTTGTGAAAAGACGCCCATAGCAAATATTACGTTTTTAATGCATAGAATTATCACAATATTGTAGTCGTAATCATATCACCCATAATTTTTTTAATTATTTTTGTTCGAAAAGTGTGCAAAAAATTATAAAACTACAGGAAAACATTGTGTGTGCGGTAAAACACACTAGAACGATTTTTTATTCTGGCAGCAAAGAACAAATTTCCCAGAACCTGTTTTACGTTTTCGTTGTCTTGGAACCTCTTCCCACATAATGCCTCTTTCAGTGGACCCAACAAATTGAAATCACTAGGTGCAAAATTACGACTGTAAGGGGGATGAGGTAGTACTTTCCAGTCAATTTTTGTCAGTAGTTTCACGAGTTAGTTGAGCAATATGAGGACGCGCCTTGTCTTGTCTGTCTCACGGCTGACTTCACCTTGTTTAAATGCAAATCCGAATTTTTTACGTTGTTCACTGTACGCTGCTCTTCGAGTTAATCACAAAAAACTGGACCTTCAAGCGTTCCGAAACAACGTCAACCTGTCTTTTCCTGCTGATGCTTGGGTTTTGAATTTCTTCCTGATGTGCTTCCACTCCATACTTTGCCTTTTTAATACTTGCCCCTAACGGTGAATCCACATATAATCACAAGCTACAGTTTTGTTGTGGAAGTGACCGCCTTCTCTTTCATGAAGCTGCGTTACAGCTATGCACACTCTCCTGTTTCCTTGTGTAGGCGTGTCAACTCCTTTGGGACCCATCTTGCATACGTTTTACGGTACAGCTTTTTACAGGTAATGTTATGAATTGTACCAGTACTAACTTGACCTTTATCAGCTACCACTTCCTCAGTCATACGGTGGTCGGCACGAATAATGTCAGCAATTGGCCTTACAAGTGAGGGAGTGGAAACTGCAAGTAGTCGGTCAGAACGGTATTCGTCAGTCACTGAGTCGCAACAATTTTTGAACTGCTCTACCCACCTGTAAAAGTTTTCACGATTCATAACACTTCACCATAAACGTTAGACATTCTACAGTACGTATTCACTGCTATTTCGCCTTCGCCAAATAAAAAACTAATAGCAGAACGTTGTTCAACTAATGTGGAATTTCCATGCGAACTCTTACGTCTTCAATGTATTTTTGAGGTTATAAACAAAACAATGTTGATACAACAGCTGATCAGCACTCATCCCAGTGATGCCAACGTAAAGGCATGAATAATACTTTCTTGATATTGCCGCGTTAATTCTTGATAAAATTTCAAGCTTTCGAAGATCAATTTTCTTCGTCAGGAGCCGCTGACTGACAGTGGCCGGCCGCGGTGGCCGAGGAGACTGAGGCGCTCCAGTCACGGTCTGCACGGCCACTACGGTCGGGGGTTCGAATCCCCCCTCGAGCATGGATATTTGTGCCGTCCTAGTTCGTAAGTAGTTCATAAGTAGTTTGTAAGTTTAGGGACTGATGACCCCGTAGTTAAGTCCCATAAACTTTACAAACATTTGAACATTTGACTGACAGTGCTGGTGCTGTGGTTGCCTTGAATAGCCCATGGACGGATTATGATTGGTCGGCTTCTGATTGGTCTCCCGCACGTCACGCTCTCACAGATTCAGTCTACGGCTGCGCTGGTGGCGCCATCCCTACAGTAGTATCGAAGACGTTGCGCGACATATCTCTGCTGCATTTCTGTATCGAGCGCTCGTTTCCAAGCACCGCTATGAGTATACCCGCTCTCACGGTTGAAGTTGTTCTCAGATATTCTTATTTCTACGGCCTCTGTTATTACCGAGTCCCAATATGTGGAGGCCTGGGACAAAATTTTTGTTTCGTCGAACAAAAATTTTATGTTTGTTCGTGAGGCTGTGCTCAGCGACCACTGATTTCCCCAGTTCTCGGTTTTTAATATACCGCTGGTGCTCTGTACAGCGTTCGGAAACGGTACGAATGGACTGACCAATATAATTACTTCCACACTCACACGGTATGTTGTATATTCCAGGGATCCTGAGGCCGAGGCTATCCTTAACAGGACGCAGCATCTCCTTAATTTTCCTAGGTGGTCGGAAAATCTATCTTATATCTTGTTTACCCAGAACTCTGCCTATTTTTCTCGATGTGGCTCCACAGAAAGGCAGGAAAGCCATCGGTTGCCCATTACTTGAATCTTCAGCATTATCACGTTTCCGTTTCTTGGCAAACTCTGTCTTTATATCACGTGCACCATAGCCGTTCTTACAGAACACATACTTTAGATGATGAATTTCGGATCCCAAATGGTCCTCGTCAGAAACAGTTTTTTCTCTGTGAATTAACGTGTTTATAACGGCTCCATAAGCCATCCGTGGGCTATTTAAGGCCACCACAGCACCAGCACTGTCAGTCAGCGGCTCCTGACGACGAAGATGGAGGATATATTCGAAAGCTCGAAATTTTATCAAGAATTGACGCGGCAAGAAGTTCGAGAAAGTTTTATACAGAAGTGTCGCCGTGAAAGACTTCGTACTCATAAAGGCATGAAAGTGCGAAACTTGACCTACTAATAGTTTTTCCCTCAAACCAATTTGTCTTTTTTATTGAATGACTCTCATATAATTTGCCCTTTAGTTACCACAATATAATAGTCTTTCAATAATTTGCCAGCTGCAAGCGATGACATTTGAAAGGCCGAATTACAGTTGCGAAAAGGCCTGGAACCGACAGAGTTTCCTGAAAGCAACACATCATTTTAGCAGTCTCTGCAATCGTAATTAACACTGTACTGGGATGCAGTACGAGTTAACCTCTCGTGCATGAGCCAGACGATGGGTACAGTCCAGGAATGATTCACGGAACACCAAAGGTATACCCGGTTCTTACAGCCTAATAAATGGGCGGTGGCACAACACTTTATTGATATTGGTGCGAGAGTGAAGATCGGGGTGAGAGTTTAAAAATAGGGAAAGTTTAATTTTTAAAAACTCACAACCACCAACTGCGAACCATATTCCTAAACATGCAAAAACACTGGAACTGTGATTGCTGCTGTTTGACTCGTTTTCTAGGTGATGATATCACAATTTCACAGCTTTCCTTCCCTGCATATGATTAACAAAAAAATTAATTATAAAGTCAAGTTCATGAGAGAAAAGGGTGTACTAACTACTATTTTTGAAAACACGTGAAAGTTCACTTTATGTTGTTTATTTCACAATATTAGAACCCTGTGGCTGATACGTCTGTACGTCAACACATTTATCAAAAGAAATTATAGCTCGTGAGCCCCCAGACAAAATGAATATTTGTCACAAATTGTTTTCACACCATGTGCCTGTCTCAAACACAGTTTATGTTCATGCCTATGCGACGACACGTGTAACACTAACAAAACGCAATCACTTTTAGTGCGATGCACACCTTGTTCCACCGGCTAAATATTCACAATACACATTAGCACTCGAAACAACCGCCGGTTTTTTCCCCTACGTCATCAACTTCCCCATGTGAGCTGTCTAACCAACTTCCAACGTACAGCGCTCAGCCAATACATTTCAAAAACTTTACTTAAAATCAAAATAATTACACTACACATTAAATAAATGTCTTCTTAGTTTAATTATCAAATGCTATTAATTTGGTAATTAATAGCATTTGATATTTCCATTGGGCGGTAATCTCACACTGGGCACTCTATGAGGTACGAAAATGTCAAAATTTTAGCCTGCACTTCGACTTTCTGTCACTGAATGGTGAAAGAAACAATTGAAATTCGCTCGGGGACGAGTGTAATTAGCAGAGACAGCGGCTTCTGCTTAGACAAATCTTGGAATCCGTCATTTTCTTTAATAAATTTACAAAGACGCCGCCACAGCCCAGCTCAGAATAGATCGATACCTCCGAGTTAGCCCTTGAGCTTTCCCTTCTTTGCTCAGTACTAATTTTTCATATGAGCTCTTGATACACTTGCTCTAGTTTCTCTAATTTTCTTCAAACGTCGTCTAGTTAAACATTCACTTGCGGACTTGTTTTTATCCTCGAGTCACTCATAACTGAACGATAGTCAGCCTGCTACCATGTTCCTTTCCATGTTCCTTTCTCTTCCTTCCAAATGAATATTACACTAACGAAATTCCTAAACCTAAAATATTTCAAAACAAATAAACTTAATAACTTTGATGTATTCGATATTTGGCTTTCTGAAAAATAAATTGAAATCATGTACCTTAAAATGTCTCCTTTCAGTAATTATAGTCCCTTTTCACTAGTTTTTGTAGACTCTTCCATAATCTATGAGAAACATTATAGCATTTTATATAAGATGAATTTTTAGTCAGATGTGTTACGTGTCAGATACTTTGAATAAGAGTTAGTGCAGTAGATAAACATCATTCTAAAAGATGCGCGAGTGCTGAAGATATGCTGCGGGAACTCAAGTGGGCATCGCTGAAGGCAAGGCGACGTTTTTCTCGAGGACACTGCTGAGGAAATTTAGAAGGCCGGAATTTAAAGCTGACTGCATAACTGTTCTGCTGCCGTAATCTTACATTTATCATAAAAACCACAAAGATAAGATAAGAGAAATTAGACTCGTATAGGCATTCGTTTTCCCTCATTCCATTTGGGAGTGGGAAATAAAATGGAATGGCCAGTAGTGGTAAAAGTAGCCTCCGGCATACACTTTACGGTGGAATTTAGATGTAGATGAGACGGGCTTCAGGCGGAAGGTGGGTGTGGTTTAGTCGGTGGGGGAATGGGGGTTTGGGGGGGGGGCAGGGTGGCAGAGGGGAAGGCGGAGGGTCGACACCAGAGAGTCTGCATGTATTACGTCTGTCTCTTCTCATCTGGAGTAGCGCTGCACAAAGAGGTTCGTCCGAGATGACACCAGAAAATTCAGGTCGTTTTGTAGAATCGTAAGATTTGGCTGAGAGTGTCACGGCTACGATACTCAATTGGGGGCTGGAAGTCACTAAAGCAAGTGCAACTTAGTGTGTTGAAATGCCTTCACAGATTTCCTATCTTCAATTTTCTACTCCGAGTGCGAAAATATTTCGTTGGCTCCTACCTATACCCGGGCCGCAGAAACATTGCACTTGACGTTTTGCGTTACGGCGAGTTAAGTTGGCTACACTGCTTTAGCGACGTTACAACACTAGCCTCTAAACACACAGCAGACGAAACGGTTTTCAGTTGCATCTCGTAAATGTAAGCTATTGAGCAATAAAAATGCATATAATAATTCGTTCTTGAGCTGCAACCAAAAAGCAGCAATTAACGGCATAGTAATACAGACAAGAGCACAACAAGGCACACGCTTTCAATAGCGCAACAAAGAAGTATAGAAAATAAGCATTGGATCATGACAGATACGAAATAAACAATAATCGAGATAGTAACTTCTCTCTATACGTTCTATAATCACAACGCTTTTCACTCATCAATTTACGGCGAGAATGATGCAATTACATCCAGCTCCTCAAGTTGTCGTTACTGCCAAAATCGTCGTCATCACCAAGACAAATCATTAACTGTTCATGATTAGTGATGATCCCTTCCATTGTCTGCGCTGCCCGAATCAGTTTTTCAAAGTGCTCGACCCTTTCTTTCCAAGATGCAGCATCCACATTTGCAACATCTTCACGCAACAGCCTTTCCACCTCTGTTATTGTGAAAGATTTATTATTGTTCCACGTGTAATTCTTCACGTGACTCCATACTAATTCTATAGCGTTAAAATTAAAATGGCAGTGATATGAGGGCAGCCTCATTACATCCTGCTCCTTTGCGATTTCGTCTACTACAAATGTGGGTGTGATAGGCTTATTTTGTTTCACGAGCGAATATAAAAGAAGTTTTGACGTATCTGCAGGAATATTTCTTTTTTGTAGCCATTGCATCACACTTTCTTTCCGATCGTTTGAAGCGAGAATGAATTTCCTGCTCAGAGCATATGCTTCGAAGTTTATATTCATACGAAATTGAGAACTTACTGAAAAAACGTCAACTAGACAAACGTCTTTTCGGTGACATTATCAAATTACTTGAACTCGGAACCTTAACTTAAACCACTCGCAGTAAAACAAATCATAGCGAAAAAAGCAGACACAACTTAAACACGCGGTAAACACGATAAACAACTTTGTTTACAGTAGCACTGAACAAAGCCGGCAACGCGGGTACTTTGACGTCACGACACGTGACCACTGGAAGTGTTTAGGGCGCTATGATTGGTTGGTTCCTAACGACTATCGCCTCGCGCTTCTTGCTCTTCGTTTGTTATTTGTAAACGTCAAGTGCAAAGTTTCAGCGGCCCGAGTATACACAGCGAGAAATGACCATAACAGTAACGTAAGTGTAATTAGCGCTCTTCCTGGAGCGTACCTTCGTTTTTCCCTAGCACTGCTCGTTGAGTGGGAAGATCGAGAAATAGTCTCAAATCAGTTCTTCAGAACAGTCTCGTGCATCTAGAAACATCTCTTTCGTGGATTCGTGGTTAATGATAAGTTCTAGCTTCTATTACAAGAAAGGTCAAGCAGTTGCCTCATTTTAAACTTGTAACATATACTGGACGACCTTTTAGTTATTTTATGGATCTGATCATTGTTTTATGCGGAATACATGTTATCATAACTGATGATGATGTTCCATCGTGGGAAAGAAATTGATATGTAAAATTATTTAAATAAATATTTCATATGCACCACCAAGCGGGAAATTTCTTGTTTCTTGTATCAGTACTGCGGTAGGCTGACACAATCTTCGCCGCGGCAGAATAGCCGTGCGCACTAAGGAGCCTTGCTACGGTGTGCGCGGCTGTTCTACGTCGGATGTTCGAGTCCTCCCTCAGGCATGTGTGTATGTGTGTGTGTGTATGTGTGTGTGTGTGTGTGTGTGTGTGTGTGTGTGTGTACGTGTGTTTGTATGTATATTTTATTCTTAGAATAAGTTAGTTTAATGAGTTTGTAAGTTTAGGGATCGTTGACCACGTCCCATAACTTTAAAGACATTTGAACATTAGCACAGTCTTCATTATGGAGTCAACTTACGAAACGGCCGAAGTATCTCCAGAATATTTTGACAACACTCTGTACGTCCTCCGGCGACTGGTCAGCAGCGAAGACTGCGGTGAGGCTGTGCTACCGGAAATCCTAGGTCGGAGAAAGCTGATGACAGTAGTACGTCGTTCCAAATACCACGTGGTGGCAAGATGTGAATCTATTTTCAGTCTCGTGGAAGCGACTAAGCTCCGACAGTTCGCGATCTCTGGTGTTCTGGTGACGCGGCACTGTGGTGTTACTCAGGCCTGCAGGCAGATGAGTCAGAATTAGGTGGAATGATTGAACAAGGAGAGGTACAGCCCAGATCGCAAATTATTTAAATGTCTTGCATCTTCATGTTTGCTAATGGGAGCATTCTACGGGACTAGTTTCTACACCTGAAGAACAAATCTATTCTCTACAGCAAATACATAAAGCTTTACAAATTAAGACAGTGGTACGCTTAACGAATACAGAATAATTTGCAGAATTAAATCCATTGCATTTTTTTCCATAGGTCTATGTGGGAAGTCTGTCGTCGAAAAGGATCCTGAACAAACACAGTTTTTAAATAAGATTTGATTTCCCCTTAGGGTCTCAGCTTTGGCTTGGCGAATCTGAGCTGGGGACTGTTAAGCGCCGCCAGTCCTCTTGACACCGTAACCTCTGGGCACGCTTCAGCGACCACCATGGGGGGGGGGGGGGGGTGGCGGTGGAACGTTGTGTGTACCAGGGAATGGGAATCTTGGCTTGACCGTCCGAGTCGCGAGGAAGGAATTACCTTTCTACACAACCCCTCAGGCCTAAGGTGTGCTACGTGTTGATGGGATACATGGCTGTTCGGGTGAAACAGTCGCTAGCGAGCTACCACCGGGGATAATGCCAAGCATGCAGGGCTCTGTTTAGGTGGACATTTAGTTCCCTATCGAGAAATTTTTCACCTACTAGTTGGATGAGTGTACCACTGGGGGGGGGGGGGGGTACCAACACCTTATCACATAAGAGAGCTGTGGTAACCAGTACTCCGGATTCATTAAAACAATGTGCAGTGTATCGTAACAGAGAACATGCTGCTCCGCAGAATGCGTTTTTCATTATTAACAGGAAAGAGGATTCCTTTGAAAAGTTTTCGCCATTTTATATTCAGAAGGATTTGGAGGGAATCGCTGTAAGTTTAAAATCCGTGAAACAGTTGCGCAATGGGACGTTACTGATGGAGAGATCAAGTTTCCAGCAGGCCAGTAACCAGCAGACAGCGAAATTATTCGGTGAATTTGCCACTGAGACTGAGTTTCACTCCACCTTAAACTACAGCACAGACGTCGTGACGTCCCAAAAGAGGAACTGAAGAGTGAGTGGGCTACTGAGGGCATTGTGGATGTGCAAAACATCACAAAAAGGGTGGATGGGGAGTTGGTCAAATGTGACTCCTTTATCCTCTCCTTTAACAGTCCGACGCTTCCAGAACATGACAAGGCAGGTTTCCTGCGCCTGAAAGTCAGACCATATTTCCCAAACCCAATGCGCTGTTTTCAATGCCAGCGCTTTGGGCTTACCACTTTGGGTTGTAAGGGTGAGGCGATGTGTGGCAAATATGGCAAGACACCGCATAAAGAAGGAGAATGTACACCACCTGCCAAGTGCTCAAACTGCTCTAGGGACCACCCTGTCTGGAGTAGAGACTGTGCAGTGTATCTTGAGGAGAAGGTCCAGGAAATCAAGAAGTCAAGATGAATATCATAGGCTGAAGTTAAAGAAATATCATGGCTACGCAGCCACCTATATTTTCAGCCTCTTTTTCGTCTGTCCTCCAAAAACCAATCACTAAAGTTGAGACCTCTATTCAGACGGAGGTTGTTAGTGTTAGCACCAACACCTGCACTTGCCAGTGTACCTGCCAGACAGCAGTAGTTTAGGGACTGCACCACCATTGACATTCCAAAAAGCTATGGACACGACTATTGTGGAACCTCTGCTTCCTTCCATAGTAGAGGCTGCCCAAAAACGTACATTGGCCATTATTGCTTCTACTGCACCAACCGTCAAACCATCTAAGGCCAAAAAAGCAACTGCATAGTCCCAGACAAAGATGAAACCGGAAAGTAAGCCTTCAGTGCCTGTCACTGTTATCGTATCAGGCGTTTTATTCCACTCCAGAGCTCAAGGAGTTGGGGCAACCATCCCGCTCCGAGACTGACCTCCCACTGGATCAAACATCTGGCCCCAAAAGTGAACCTCCACCACGATCAGTGTCTCCAGTCAAGTAGAAAGAGAGAGTGAAGATCCAACCTGTATGATGGCCCCAATACTGCAGTGGAACTTGCAGGGTTACAGGATGCATGTGAAGGAACTAAGTTTACTGACAGAGAAGACCGATCTCAGACAAACCTGAGCTACGTGGCTATATTTTCCTAAGAAGGGCGACCTCAGCAGAGAGAGAGCTAGAGGCGGAGTGGCTATTTTTATAAAGACAGCCTATCACTCCGAGTGCCTCTCTCGCACCACACATTTCCAAGCCTTTGTAGTATCTGTGTATGTGCGTCACCGGCTGACGGTGCGCTCCCTATACCTGCCCCCTCATGACGTAATTGATACAGAAGCACTCGAAGACCTCATTACACAGCTCCTCCAACAATACATCCTTTGTGGTGATTTTAATGCACACAATGTGCTTTCGGGCTCTGCCAGTACCTCCCCAGCGTTCAAATTTTCAGTTTTAGGTCTGCCGTAATTTCCTTAAACCGCTCAATGCATGTGCCTCTACGGATCCTTTAACAAAGACATGGTATGGTTTCGTATCATTACTTTCTACACAAGAGTGTAGTAGTATTAGGTCTCTCGTGCTGTCTGCGACGACCAGACTTTAAAGCAGACTTTTTTTTCCATTACATCCTGCTCAGATGTATACACTGCCGCACTTGGAACGTTATTCGATTATTCATTATTCGATACATCAAGTAATAACACAGGACTTTATATCAAAGCGAGTCTTTTATTCAATTGTATTAATATAAACGGTGCTGGTGAATTAAGCCAGATATTGCTATACCTTTCTGAAACTTGTAATGCGAGGCACGTTTAACAAATACGCAATCTCGGCAGCGAATGAAAGCTGTGTTCAAACAACAAAGGATCCGCAACAATATTACATAAGTTCTGGACAATATTGCGAACACTTTAGATCGTCAGTGCGTAAACAGCTCTTTGTGATTCATTCTCTTTATTGAGGCATTCGCAGAAAGTGACCCTTCAAAGCAACCGAAAACGTTCTCCTGGTGTTCGGGCTCATAACTCCTTATCAAAGGATCGCAATATTTCGTTAATTGTAGAATCTTCCCAGAGTCCACTCGCTGGTTATCAAAAATGGCTCCACACATCAGTTATTCGTGAATTTGCGACTACAAGGTGTCTTCGACTTGAGTGCCTTAAATGTACTTTTATCGTTAGTCTAAAGTAGATGAATTGAACTCACTGACAGTAAACATGCTGGAATTGACCCTATAGTCTATCATGGAAACCCTAAATCCGTCAAAAGTGAAAATTACGCTGAACTTTGTCCTATATGATGTTCTTGTCATTTTTATTTCTGTAGTCGTCGGAGGCAAAATCCTTCTCTCCAATATCCCACAAGTGTTTCATTTAATTATTTCAGTATTCTTTCTGTACAAGATTCCTTACGTGGTTGTTTGACCGTATGTAGCCACATTGTAGGTACACTGACAGACCTAATATTTATTAATAATACCGAATACACCAAATAACGTGAAATATCGTAAAACATACGTAGACCCAACGCTGATTCTGTTTCATGCAAGGACTTCTCTCCAATCCTTAAAACTTGGGTGTGGGATTTTGGAAAGTAAACTTTTCTGTGGGTTTCTGGCAATTTAGAAATTCAACAAAGTATTGTTTGTTTCCATGGATCCATCTCTTTTTCGAAAGCAAAGACTAGGAGGCTGATAGTCCTTTATATTATATTATACTAGCTGAAAACCCGGTGTTGCCCGGTATTTATTTATTTATTCGAGCCTTGAGTTAGTACTTTTCCTATCCACTTTCTCTCTGTCCATCTCCTTTTTTTCTAAAAACATGTAATATTTATCAGAGAATATATAAGAAATAAGAAATCACACGTAAAAATGCACTCGTTTCGAAGAATCCAATCACGAAATTCAACAATAAGGATTGTAATAATATCACAGATCGATCACTTGATGTAATGCGTGAAACGTCAAATCATTTTTTTTTTTAAAGAGATGTATTAAACGATATTTCTTTTTCACTGCTTTATTTATTTATTTATTGTTATATTTCCTTATTCGTATGCTCATCCTTACAGAGAAAGAGCTGAAGACATTGTAGCAGGCATAGACCAAAGATATGGTCTGTGGCATCACGTTTCGCTGTATGTAATCTCCTTGCTATAGAGTCGCAAACGTCATCGCTGGCCTTCAGTCAGATTTTTTTTATAATTTGACGACTTTCAACCACCATATCGCCCATCCTCTTGTAGCTATCGGCATGAAACTGCTATGGTGTACAACGGGTGACTTCGGACAACAATTACACACAGACCATTCGTTTGCGTTCTGTAGTTTTCTCTGCAGAGCGAAATATTAACACACACACGTACAATTTTCTATTCATCGATAACTTTCCATTCCATATACTCCACCCTTTTATCATTTTCAACCCTCAAACAACAATGCAACTAATAAAACCATTTTCAAAGAGTAAATATAATTTTCAAAGAGTCATTATTGTTCCGCATATCGCGTTATATTCTTCAAATTACTAAATATATATATATCAGATCGCTATAAAACCGTGCCTAAAACATTCTTCAGATATAAATTAGTAACTATAAAAATATTTAAGTCTCTGCGTCTTGTCGTTCGGATGTGATAAGCGTACACCGAACAGACATTCACATTAATATATTTATATATATAGGTAAATAGCTATCCGATCGCCATAAAACCGTGCCTAAGGCCTTCCCCGGGTAGACATTAGTAAATGTACAAATTTTTAGCTCTTTATGTCTTGTGGTTCAGGCGTGATAAACGTACACCGAACAGACATTCACATTTATAGATATAGATTATATTATATTACATATCATTACAGTTGTGGTCTGAACATGATCATGTAAGTGACAGAATCCGGTTACCAGGGACATAGAGGAATTGCGATCTAGATTGCCTTGTTACATGAATTAATTAATAAATATTTATACGCGAAGACGGCGTTTGCTTCACCTGCTTCACCGCTGGTGCGGTCATACCTCCGACCTGGCACGGGAATCCGTAATGTTGAGTGTAAGAGGGCATGGACGATAGGGGCGCTACAAACATAGCGTGCGACTTGTGAGAATTTGAGAGGGACGGGAGGCGAGCACGGGTCGACACCTCGGTGCGGCGCGCGGCTTGTTTACGTCCAAGTGTTTACGTCACTGCGGGCTTCGCGGCGGCGTGCTGTTCTCGCGTTATAAGTTTTCAACCTCTCTTATAAGTTCGTCCAATGGAATACGATTACAGTGAAGAACGTGAGAATAATGTTCAGATTGCGTTTGTTCGTGGTATTGAAAAACCATCCGCATACGAAATCCATCGATTCATCATCGAAGACTTACTACTGACATCAACGGAAGTTTTGTGTGTACAGTATGACACATTAATTCCGTTTTTTCGAAGCTTCGTTCTCCCGATCAGTGTGAGTGACTGGTGTCGTTGAACGATGGGAAACGTCAATTTCGGTACCTCAATTGACATGTTAGTACGGTTGAGATCACACAGGCCGGTTTTGGTTTTCGTAGCGTTCGCGAGTTTAATTTACCCACTGAAATTCGTGACGATAAGATTAAGCGTTATTTCATACAGTACGGTGAGGTTTGTCAAGTGATTAAAGAACGTTGGTTGTGTGACTATTCGTTGCAGGTCTATAACGGTGTTCGTACTGTAAAAATGATTATTCGTCGGCATGTTCCGTCCTTTATTATGGTTAAAGGGCACCGTGGGTTCGTGACGTATAGCGGACAACCACAGACATGCAGTTTCTGTCTCCCGAAGTGAAACCGCTACGCCGCCGTGGCCGCAGCCGACCAGCCTGTCCACAGCGCGCGCGAGGAGGAAGTCACTACAGCAGTAACGGGTACCGTGGTGATGGACCCGACGCCTGCCCTCTCCGACACTGTATATGCACCTCCCGGAAGTGACGTACCTCACCCGATTAGAGCACTGTATAGTACAAGCAGAACAATCCGCCATTTTGAATCCCATTTTGAAGGTGCGTTTTTAAAGACTACGGAACACTTACGCTTTTTAATATGCTCTTAAGGCGATTAAATATACTTTCCTAACGCAGAAAATATTACAGCATAGCAAATTTATTGGCTTACATTTGACTGTAATAGACAAGCAACTTAAAGATAGTGATTAGAGGGGTATTTAGAGATATGACACATTCATTTACATTCCATATTAAAGCATAGTGTTGCCATTCTAAATATTTATCAGATTTAGTTACAATACGTTACAATTATCGTATTTTATGGTTTATAAATAGTACATCCACATACGTCTTCCGTAACTAAGAACTGCACACGAAAACAGTTGCGGAATAATGTTAAATATTATGATACTGTACTTCCCATATTGCCCCCTCTAACGTCTCTGATATTTTACACACACAATATTTCAGAGAATATTTTACGTCAAAATGTATTTAATAAATTAGAACGTCAAATTTCGTTAGATAACGACTAAAAAAATGCCTCTCTCTGGTAGCATGCACTTGGAAATAAAGTGAATGTTGCATGCTAAGTTGTGAATTTAATGCCTTTCATGTACGACTTCTTTGCTGTTCCCATTCTTTGCGAAGTTCAGTTTATTATTTTTGTTTTTCAGACATCCTGTACACAGCTTGGCTTAGGCTTACATATTTCCGTGTTGACAGTCGCATTTAAATTAAACACTGTACTAATGCGAATCAATATAATTATATACCACTAACTGAGTAAAGCCAGCTGCACTCAAGCATCACTTAAAATATAATTAATAGCCCTTAAGAATACATCCTTGGTTGGTCTAAATAAAATCAAGAAAAGCAACTTTAAACACACCGTATGTCGTGTTATATTAATAATCTAGCAAAATTAAAATAAACCATTGCTTACATGTGCAGGCCTATATTTTCATTGAGCATAACTGTTTCTAACACAAACAAAAAAGATTTTCTTCTTAACGTCACACAGATACTTTGCTCGATTTTGGCGTCCATACTTCGTCTGGAATTTAAAAACGAACATTTACGCCGATCTGTATGTGAAGAAAACCTATAAAACTTACAACGCTATTATTTGAGCAGTTTGGAGCTGCACAACCAACCATTTCACACTACGAAACAATAAAATCACAAAGTATTCGCTGATTCACTTCGCTGCAGCACACAAAGCATACAACACTGTTTTCGGTTTGGGATTCAAAATGGCGGACTGTTCAGCTCGGTATATCTAGTGCTTTACACCCGATTGTGACTGCCACTGTTGTATCTACCGATCCTGTGACTGTATCGGCGCCGGAAGTACAATGGTCTGAACGGGTATCTGTTTCTGCCACAGTGCCTACGTCTGCACCAGGCATCGGCGATGTTCCCGTGACAGGAAATGCGCCCTCCAACTCCACGGCGCCTTCTGCTGCGATGCCGGCGTCTGCAAGTGATGCGTCGTTTCAGGCATGCTGCAGACAATCTTCCACCGCCGAAGCCGCAGAGGGCAACGTCTCGTTCGCGGAGTTCCTTTCGACGCAGGTCGTCCCTAGAGAGCTAAGGCCGAGCCCGTCTCCCGTGCCTCCGGCCACCGCCAGTACGTTGCGAGTCTTCGCGCCGCAACGTAGACCCTGAGCAACGTCACCGCTGCGTCACCGGCCGACGGCGTGAGTCGTACGAATACCTTCGGCGTCTCGGTGCTGACACCCGTGTGGACGCGGTTCAGCGGCTCAAGACAGTACTGGCAGAAAAGTTGGACGCGACCGACGCCGACCTGGCCATGGAGGCTGACACTCTTCCGATTTCGTCAGTGAAACGGAAGGCAGAGGACGACGACGCCCACCGCCGTCGAGCTCGCCATTCCGTCGGAACTTCGGTGAGCGACGTAGAGATCTCCGCCACGGATTCCACAGACACGGAGGCCCTGTTGCAGCCGGCCCAGTCCCTCCTTCCCGGTGAGCGCGTAGATTGTTCAAATATTCAAATGGTTGTATAGCTTATGGGACTTAACTACGGGATCATCAGTCCCTAAACTTACAAACTACTTATGAACTAGCTAATACTAAGGACGGCACAAATATCCACGCCCCAGCGGGGATTCGAACCCCCGACCGTAGTGGCCGCGCAGACCGTGAGTGGCGCGCGGCAGACCGCCGGCCGACGCGTAGATTGGTCCGCGCTTCCCCCAGGGGATGGAGGTGGGACGGGAAAAGTTTCTTTAAGTATGACCACCCCGCTTCAGTTTTAAATGTTTCAGAATTTTAGCTTGTCTTTTTACTTTTTTTTAATGATTTCAGTGTGGCGTGTCGATTCTCCCTGTTCTGCAAGGTTTTTAACTGGTTTTCTCCATTTTCACGTGTGTTGCCTATGTTTGTGCCTTGGTGTGTTCTCTTAGATTTTATTGTCTGATTTTCCTCCAGAAATTGAGGTGTTTTAACTGTTACTTTTAGTAGCACATGCGGTCGGTCTCAGTTCATGATACTTTCTTTTACAAACGAGTGGCGTGCCGTTTTGTGACAATTCTTTCTCTATTAACGACTCAACTATACCTAACTATATGGCACATGAACCTGATATCGACTCGACCTTGTTTTGGACTAGTCTGGATTTTTGTTCCCACTTGCGATCGGAGATGGACTGGACCGCTCTCAATTGTGCCTCGTTTCCTCATCTATGGTAGGTGGTTTTTTTTTTACGACGACATGTCTACTGTTTACTGTTTTCGCGTAGTTCTCCTCTGAATTTGTCTTATGGAGTACACTTGATCGTTCATTTAAGGACATTAATCTACATTCTCTCCAGAGGTTTCCTTCATGTTTGTATTTTTTGCGAGGTGTGAACTTTTCGTCTTTTGTTTCCTATAGTACGAATTAACTGTGCGGACTCCTGTTTTGAATAGTTTCCTTTTTTTATTTTTTTGTTGCGTTTTTCTCTCGTTTATATATATATATATATATATATATATATATATATATATATATATATATATTTCTTTTTTCGTTAGTCCTCATGTTACTTTCCCGGCCGTGAACTTCTCGGACGACAATTTACCTTCAGGAGGTGGTGTTATGTTGTAGGATTTTCTTCCTTTTTCTGTTTCCACGTTACTTAAAAGTGGCCAAGTGGTTAGGGCGACCGCTGGACCGAAGCGGCTGACCCGGGTTCGATTCCCGGTCCGTCTCACATTTTCACTTGTCGCTATTGCTTAATTTCAATTCCCAAATGCGGCCACTGTCAATCCTTTCTTTCCTATCCTTCTTCCTTCCCTTCCTTTACCATTTGAAGATACTAAAATGTATAATCTCTCCAAGTAATTGAAGGTTTTTTTTTTTAAATGTGTTTATTTCCGTCAACAGTTGCAATATAATTGTTTAATAACATGTTTCGATCACTTGGATCATCTTCAGATCTTATAGTTGCGTCCGCAACTCGCCTGGCTGAGTACTAATTGGTACCAATCTTATAGTTGCGGACGCAACTATAAGATCTGAAGATGATCCAAGTGATCGAAACATGTTATTAAACAATTATATTGCAACTGTTGACGGAAATAAACACATTTAAAATAACATAGTGCAGTTGTGGACACTCTCCAATCGATCATGTCGACTATAATACATGAAGTTTATTTCAGAATTTTTTCTTCTGTTGTTGGGCTGCCCCTTGCTTTTTCCTTAATCGGTGTCAGGCTCGTATACGCCATTCCGAGAAATATACTCTAACAGATTTTTCCTCTGGTAAAAACTGCAGCGCTGCTCATATCGGTATGGGAGGGAAATCTCTGGCCTCGCACAGTATTGGCGGGTCAGCAGCGGGTCGCACGCTAATCTAACGGAAAGTCGTCCGCTCTGCTCTTTCATGTTTACCGTCGCCCGGTGCCCCCCCCCCCCCTCCCCACTACTATGAAAACGGGCGCCGCGGCTCTTTGTGTCGCTGTAATTCGCTCTGCCGGAAAGCCCTCATTTCCTGAGCTGAAGTATCAGCCCACATGGGAGCCTGTGTTATTTGTCGGGTTTATATGTAGGAGCGATCATCAAATAGGAACAAATGAGTAAATTTAATCGCGAAATACGGCACGTTTCAGGACAAGCAGTATATGTTTTAGAAAGTGGAAGGTTTCCACCAGAGAAGTGTATACATATTAACGTCCAGTTTTACATTTGCATAGTGTTGCGTTTGTTAAAAGTTATTTTATATTCCTGGAAATCATGCGCAAATGTGGAACATGCGTTGAAATCTCTGGAAGCAAACTTGCTAATTTAGGTACTCTTTTTGTTTTGTTGACTGAAGTACATCTATAAAGATGTCATAACGTGATTTGTGCTGAAGAAAATGATAGCTTACATCCATCAGAATTGTACGGCTGTTACTGCTTGTCAACCGTGTCTATACTGACATATTTGATTTTTGTTTGTATTTCTTTTGTGCCTATTGCCACAAAATAAATAGATCGTACGATTTATTATTTTACATGTTATATAATAAAAGTTCCACATTACCAGTATACCGTTTTGAGCAATTTACAGGAGAATAATAATAATAGTAATAGTAAAAACATGTTGCAAATTATTTTCCAAATATTGAAATAAGTTTTAAGAAAGAGAAAGTGTGAATTATAAAACGTAGATTTTTAACCAGGTGAAAATAAAACGTAATACATAAGATTGAGATGAGAGAATAACGTATCCCAGTTCCTTATTACAGATGAGAGGGCCTCGGTAATACGGGGAGACTCTCATATAGCTACTATTTTTATATGACAAATAGTGTACACATGTTGTTCGTCTGCTTATCTCACTAAAATCTGTAATGTTTTTACAAGAGTTGAAGTATTTGTTATTGGTCACGGTCACAGACTGCACTAATTATACTTTTAATACATCATGTACGGTGTCTTGTGCTACTTGTAATGGGGTGCAATGCTGTTTTTTAATACCTGTGTTATGGAATTATCTTCTGTATTCAGTCACTGGTTAATTACATTCTAAAACTAACGGAAGGAAAGATATTAGGTTGGGGAAAAGGAATGAAAGAGGTCACCAGGTAGAATTTTGTGCAGAGCACAATTTAATCATCACAAACACTTGGTTTAAGCATCATGAGAGAACATTGTATACGTGGAGGTGACCAAGAGACAAGGAAGGTTACCAAACTGAATTTATAATGGTAAGACATTCGATTTCGAAACCAGATTTTAAACACGAAGACATGTCCAGGGTCATAACTTAATGAACTTACGAAACTGCAATAAGGTAAAAATTAAGGAAACGGAACATGGATAACCGAAGGAACCTGAGCTTGTTGAGAGTTTCAGAACAACGTTTCATCGAAATGGGTTTAAGTAATAAATTAGAAAAGGAATGGATACCTTTGAGAGACAATGAAGGCTGCAAAGGGATTATATAGGCAGGATAACAAGGCCTAATAAAAATCTTTCAGTAACACATGATATACCGAACTTAATTGATGAAAAGAGAAAATGTAAAAACGCAGCAAGTGAAGCACGCACGAGGGAGTACAGACAGCTAAAAAATGATGTTGATATGAAGAGAAGAATGACTAAGTAAGAATTCCTACATGACAAATGCAAGTCTGTTGAGGATTGTATAACTAGGGGAAGGATAGATGTCTCTTACAGGAAAATAAACGTTTGGAGAGAAGAAAAGCAGCTGTATGAATATCAAGAACTCATACGGAAAAGCGGTACTAAGCAAACAAGAGAAATAGAATGCTAGGTTGTCAAAGTCACTTTTTTTAAAATAATTAAACTCATTTCCCAGCAAACGTAGCATAGTTACAGCTATAGTTACTACACACCATAATTAACTGTATCAGTTACGTCTTTTATTACAACTACTTCTAAAAGTTCTAGTTGTAGCTACTTTGTAAATAAATGATAGACATAGAAAGGAAACAGTGTTATATTGGGCTAATAGAACACTGGGAGGTGAATTTGACAGAAAACTGAAATATGAGTCGGAATAGGGCCCCTACATTGCATGATAATCTCTCTGAACTGCTGATGTTGGAAGAGGCAGTCATGAAGAAACTGTTCCACCTTGCGTGCAAGATGTATGATACAGAGTAAATACTCACAGAATTCAAGAAAAACGTAGTAATTCCAATTTCAGATAAACGTGCAATTTAAAGATGTACTTGTTTAATAAGTGATAGTTGCAAAATACTATCTTAAATTATTTACAGACTAATGGAAGAACTGATACAATCCGACCTCGACGAAGATGAGTTTGGTCTAAGGAAAAATTCAGTAACGCGCCAGGCAATAGTAACATTACGATTTATTCTAGAAGACAGGTGAAGGAAAGGCAAACTTACAGTTTAAGATTATAAGGGCATGAAAGGGACGCATTGACTGGGAAGGAAGGAAGACGGGGTTGTAGCCTTTGGCCAATGTTATTTAATCTGTACATTGAGCAAGCTATGATGGAATGTAAGAAAAAAATTTGGAGATGCAACTTACTTTCATGGAAAAGAAATAGAAACTTGAGTTTTTCCGATGATATTGTGATTCTGGAAGGCCCTGGAAGAGCAACTAAACAGAAGAGCAGTGTTTTGAAAGGACACGATAATATGAACATTAACACGAGCAAAACACGGGTAATGGAATCAACTCTAAGAAAATCAGGCGATACTGAATTACCTAGATTAGGTAACTAGACAATATAAATAGTAGATGACGTTTTTATTTGGTTAGCAAAGTACTTCTGGTGGGTGAAGAAGATATAAAATGCAGAATGGCTATGGGAAGAAAAGCGTTATTGAAGAAGCGAAATTTGTTGACATCCAATATTAGTTTAAATGTAGGAAGTCCTTTCTGAAGGCATTTGTCTGGAGTGTAACACTGTACGGTAGTGAAATGCGTCGACGATCAGTAGTTCAGACAAAAAGATTATCGAAGCTTTTGAAATGTGGTGCTACAGACGAATGGTGATGATTAGATATGTAGTAACGAGGAGGTGCTGAACAAAATTGGTGAGAATAGGAATTTCTGGCATATCTTGACTAAGAGAAAGGATCGATTGGTAGTACACATTCTTAGACATCAAGGAATCGAGTCCTGCCTCTGGAGATGGTGTGTGTGTGTGTGTGTGTGTGTGTGTGTGTGTGTGTGTGTATGTGTGTGTGTGTGTGTGTGTCTACATGTAGATGTGAGGATGCAGAAATTAAGCAAGTCATTAAAAGTTTCTGTAGCCATTGCTAGAAAGTTGATGTAATCATTAGGCACTGAATGCAACATTTTCTTTAACGGGTTTCCTATATACCATTTTAATAAATCGCTCGATCGTGATCTTATTTGCTTCATCTTATTATTATTCTCCTTTAAGTACTGTATCAATGTTAGAAATAATTTCTAACAATTATAAGTCATTCCAACTGATCAGTCATTTTCTTGTGTTAATGATCGTAAGATGTACTAGGACTAATTAAGGAAGGGTAGGCCAATCTACATATCATCTTTCCTCGCTGAAAACAATGCTTTTTTACTATAAACAATTACTTAGTTACAGAAATTTTTAGTGATGATATTCATCAGCAATTATCAAAATATTATCTTTTAAATACAATTTTCCCTGTTCTTTTATTTACAAGGATCATAAATTTTAGTAACTTGAAATAAATTTAGGTGATTGCAACGAGTATCCATACAAGGTACAAACTTTTGCAGGGTAATAACCAGTTACGTAAAACAGGAGTAATCTTGAAGAGCCAGGGATAAAGCAAAATTAAAATCTTAACTTGAAACCTGACGAAAGGAACGGTATCTCCACAACTAAGCAAGAACTTAACTGAAGAGAAGCATACAGATCCACAGCGGACACCTAGACCTCGCGCAACGAGGAAGTTGTGTTCCGTTCCCCAGGTCTGAGTGGCTCCAGAACATGTAATAGCATAGCAACAAGCACATTAGACCAAGTCATGTACAAAGAATAGTTCCATAAAATAAACATAACATTACCAAGAAGAGGTAATTAAAAGTAAAACTTTAATGAAGCAAGAAGGCGCTATGCAAATCTGGTCATGGCCTTCAGTCCCAATTTTCACGAATAAATCACGTAAAGTTCACTTTAAGCCGAGGACTAAGAGATTAATAACTACAGTGTGACTAGCACCCTTCGCTTTAGAAAACAAGCTACCAAATACACTTGAAATCAAGGAAGAAAGGTGCCCACAAACTAGCTATAATCGAAGTATTGATACAGAGCAACCGTGGGGGAGGTTAGATGTCATGTAAGTTTTAAGTGCCAGAATTCAATCGAAACAAACACTGCCGACCGCTGAATAATACAGATCATAGATTACTTCTGCAACACATCAATAGTAGGTTAACACATGTTTAGAACACCTTCCTGAACACAACAAACTTCACATGAATCGTGCCTCCACACATAAGTGCTTAGAAGCAAACAGCAGCCGCAGTCGACTGTGCTCAACCATTCTGACTGCTTGAGCAATAACAACTGTCGCACATATACAATCAAGGTCGCTGGTGCTAAACGCGCTCCTTAACAAGACACTTACGCCGGTTACTGCCGACACCATAACCCAAGGAAACAAGTAAAGTATGCCCGAATAAACAGGGACGTGCAGGAAATGACTTTGAATCAAACCCCCATCTGCGGTTACTGTCGCTTTCTGACAGGCGCACCGTGCTTCCGCTACCAGCGCTAGGTACCTACTCCACACAACAACAATAAATGAGAAGCGCAATTCCCGTGTTAAAAAATGGAAACACGGAACGACAGCTGCGCACCAAGTGATATGGAAATGAACTAAGAACGTAAACATTGCGGTTGCGTCCCTTGCACTAATACGTAGTCATTTAATTTTACTAATACCAATTTTCTGAACTTGTTAAGTACTTACTGGTAATGTTTTAGCACCGTCTTTGCAAATACAATAAAATGCTTGTGTTTTCTTTTTACCAGATGCGTTCAAGCTGCAGACAGTATATTATTGCATCTTCCTTGATACACTCGGAGATCAATTAAAAACATTTTATTGTGTTATAAGCATACTTAAAGTCAGTATTGTTTCTTAACGTGACTCTGTTGTTCTACCTGTTACCTATCTTTAATGTTTAACATTTGTCACAAAGTGTCAAAATTTTCGAATGAATTGTCGTCTTAGGCCTTCTATATCTTGATGTCAGTACCAATTATACAAACAGCTAGTTATATGTGACAATCTTCTCGTGCACCAATTTCCCAATTTACTTTCACAGTAATAACTATGAAACAGCTTTGGACATGCCTGTAAAAGTATTACTGTTGAACAAAGGTGCCCCCCTCTCGCCACAAAGTTTTCGATTCCTAGTTTATTACCTAATAAATATGGTTTTGTCATTTAATATTGAAATTAAATATCTTTTATTTCACATTTTTTAAATTGTGTATAAAGCACGCCCCAGGCTGGCCAAAAGTACGAATTTTTCACCCCACCCACATAAATTTTAATGGCGCAGTTTACATCATGATAACCCCCGTGACCACTGCTGCTGTTGAAATAATTTTTATACTAATGGTTAGAATTACTATACTGCCACCAAAAATATGGTATCCTCTTTTCCATATCTTACTAAACAGTTGGTGAAGCATGTAGGCTTGTCATCTAAAAATTGACATATTTCAGAAAACTAACCTATATTAACAAAAAAAGCTATTAACCAATGACTTCCTTCAAAATGTTCCTACATCTTTTAATATGTGTAACTGATTCAAGACAAAAACAAATAAATCATCAAATTAACTGAAAGTAAAATAGGAAACAGGGATAAAAATAGTATGATGAAAACAGAAACATTTTGTAACATGAAAAGCAGAAATAATTAATACATTTTATTTAAAGAAATGAAAACTAAAATTAATTTATACTTTTGTATGTCTTCAACACAAAAAAATGACGGTTCAAACTGCCTAAAATTTTTTATTCAGTTTCTCCTTTGAATTTCTGTTATCAGGCCTGCAGGTGGTGTTATTCCAATCTCTGACATACTTGTAAATCAAAAGTGGTACACATTTCCTCAATATATACTGTGCAGAAAAGTGTGTTTTTTTACAAAATGTTATTACCTCAGGAAGTATAAACAGTGAAAAGAATTTATCTTCCAATTTTTCTTGGTGACCATATTTATCTAAAAATGCGTACAACTGACTGTGAACATTTGCTAAAAAGGATATTAGTTTCTCACTTGCATACATTGATTGCGTGTTGGAGGTATCAAATTCCTTGAAATTTGTGTATATATGATTCTCTGTTGGTGTTGCTCAAAACAGAGTTGTTTTACAGTCACCACAGTTGGTTTCAGAAGTTACACCCATCTTTGTCAGAATTACGTTAAATTGCTCAATGGTGTGCATCTATCATCCTCACAGTTACCTAGTGACTTTACAGGTAGGGACATGTTATTGATTATAATCGTTTTCAGTGCTGCTTTCAACTGAAAACAGGTTGGGTTCGTGTTTGCAACACCATGCTGCCTCACACAACAACAAAATTCTCCAGTGGGTCTTGATTGAAAGCCCTCATGCTTAAAAAATTGAAACCAATTTTCTTTACTCTATTCCAAATGAACATTAGTGATCTTACTGTAGTTTGCCAACCACATATGAAACTGATAATTTTTGTTTTTTCTCTGCCTGTTCCTAGCTCCAACACCTTCCAATCATTCATTTCTTTTAATACACTTCAAAATTTTAAACATGGCTGCAGTTCAGCAACGGTGGAACAACAATCCAAGAGTCAACACAGTTTCAGCCGACGAGTTGCTTAATATGCAACTGGACGGCTGAAACTGTGTTGACTCTTGGATTTTAATACACTGTACCACATTTCAACATGTGGTGACTCTACAGACAGGGAACACTTATAAGATTTTCCATCTTGTTGATAGTAATGGGAGCTGTTTAATGAATCAAACAAGCAGTCTATCTTTACAACAAATTCTGCAGTGTATATTGCTTCTGCAGGTAAAATATTAAATGCTACATAGGTTTCAATAACTGCAGCAACTGAATGACTGAGCTGAGCGGCAGCTACCCTAACTTTCATTTTAGTAAAAGTATCCTTAAAATCAAAATGATTCCTATGCAACTTTGGCAAAGTCTTAAAAATCTTCTGTTGATCCAGAAGAAAAGCCCTGTGAATAAATTCAAAACTGGCCGCTTTATTTTATTTCCTAGAAGAGCATTTCTAGTATTCTTTAACAGTTGGGGAACATCATAAACCACCGGAACAGGTTCACCACTGACTAAAAACTAAAACGGACTGGTTTCAGAAGAAATGTCACTGCAAAGTTCTTTCAGTGCTTTTTGGTTGCTTGCACGCTGGTCACAAACTGTACAAATTATCTTCAGCCCTATTTCTTGCAATTGCCCTATAACATAGGTAATGAGAACTTTTAAAGTTGTACTTGAAACTGAGTTCTGAGTGAAGTAATATGCAACAACCTGCTTCCAAGTTTTATGTATGCCTCTGACCATAAATACTAATGCATGATTTGCATATAAATTTGACGTTCCTGAAATTTCTTGCTTGCTTGAATCATAATACAATCCTCTTTCCAAAGACATTTCATCAAACAACAAAGCACAATATTTGTCACTGTTAGATAGTGAATCAAATTCTGATTTTAATACGTCCAACACAGCAGGATTCAATCCTGGCTCAATAGGTACAGCAGATAATAGAGATTTCAGATGCCTCACAGACAGAAGGGAAAAATGAACTGACCAATATTTGTATAGCCGAGGGCTTCGCTTATATAAGGACAGAGCAAATACCTTATCCTCAACTATCCATCGCCTTGCATTTGCTGGTCGATGAGCGTTTCTTAATTGGCTATTTATGAAATCTCTCGCTACAAAATTTAAATTGTTTTCTATGAAACAAAATATTGTTGTCATATAAATCTTTGAGTGTTTTTAGTACACTTTTCTCATGGTGTAGCTTTGCTTGAGTTTTGCTAGCCTAACTACAGTATTCCTATGAATGTTGTACATTTTGGACTTTATTGGACTTCAGTCTGCTTTCGAAAGCCCCGTACCCAAAACACCACATTCCTCATTAAAAGATGTTTCAGATAAGAATGAGTACTCACCATCTGTAGATTCACTTTGAGAGGGAACGAAAACTATACGTGTATCACTCAAAGTACTACTGTGTGCACCACAACTAGTGCTGGGTAATTCAATAGTAGCATTAGTTTCGCTTCTAGTATTAGCAGACTTCATATAATTAACTTCTGACATGGCACAGCTAGTGCTTCGTAAATCACTAACACCAGGTACACTTGATCCACTACCGGTATTAGTAGCTATCCAAGGAGCAAATGTTTTGGAAACACATCCCTGTTTAGCCTATGCCTAGTTGCATTCATGAAATCTTTCTCGCAAAAATGTTCCTCACAAACAAGAAGACTAGCACAGTCCACATCAGGTGACAGCTCACAAATACTTCTGAAGTAACTATTAAGGTTGGCTGGTAAACCTGTAGAAATGCTTGTTGTTAACTTTCTCAGATAAACTAACGTAGTATCCAGCTGAACAACCAGGGAACTTGCAGGAGTATTTCAACGTCAATTTCTTGAGTTCAATATCCCAAGAAAAACATAAATCGTGATTATATTCACTAGAATAGCTGTTAAAGAAACATAAAATAAGTAACGGAAATCAAACAGCTTAATTTATTACTACAATAAAAGACATTTAATTCATCTTTAATTAAAATATTGTCAATTAAATATCATACCTTCGTATTAATTGTAGACATTTTTAGCAGGAATTCTCTTCCAAGGTAAAGGCTTTGAAATATAGTACAGACTGTTATTGTGACGAAGATATTAAAGATTGGTATTCAGAAATCAGAACGCCACAATAGAATAAGCTGCCTGTGTAGCCGTTCAGCTCTCATTGGACAGTTGTCAGCCAATCACATCGCTTCCAGATCACTCTAGCGCCCCTAGTGATATGGAAATGAACTACCCGCTATGATTCCAGTTTTCATATGTAGTTTTCACCCCCGTGACCGACTCTATGTTCGCTCACACTCCCCGGCAGGTGGCAGGATATCAGTAACCAAAAACCTCACAAACCAAAGATACAACTACTCCAACAAACTAAGATATCGAACCCCTGGTTCAGCGACTAGTGTCAAAATCTATGGAAGATTTTAAAAATTATATTGCACATTAGCATGTGTGTTTCCTGTATGCGTAATATATGAATGGGAACGACGTGATATTTCTAGCATTTTCGTAATAATCAGTCTTATTTTTCCTTTATCCTTTGTCGTAGCTTCCGTAGTTGTGGAAATTCACAACACAAGTAGATAATGTTTGTAACTTTACATGTGAGGCAAGATAAGGACAGACACACAACGTCCGCCGCCTTGTCAAATTTTCCACGAGAAAAAATTTCTGGCAAATATGTTTGACCAACACAAAGCAGCACTGTACCTCATCAAATATTTGGCACAGTAAAATTTGTCAAATCGACCGCTTATGCGGCCCTTACGTTAGAGGCCCAATGACAACACTGTGGCCCGGTACATACACTGTGTGCAATCTGTAAGCTGGGCTCTGATGAACCGGGCGTGATTGCAGAGGGAGCGCCTGAAATATATTGCCGCGGTGGAGTGGCCCAGCGGGCTTAGGCGCCGTGCTGCGGAGCGCGCAGTTGCTCGCCGTCGGAGATTCGACTCCTCTCTCGGGCGCGGATGTGTGTGTTTGCCTTAGGATAAGTTTAAGTAGTTTGTATCTCTAGGGAAAGATAACCGCAGCTGTTAAGTCCCTTATATTTACAAACATTTGAACATTTTGAAATACACTACTGGCCATTAGAACTGCTATACCAAGAAGAAATACAGATGATATACGGGTATTCATTGGGCAAATATATTGTACTAAAACTGACATGTGATTACATTTTCATGCAATTTGGGCGCATAGATCCTGAGAAATCAGTACCCAGTACAACCGCCTCTGGCCGCCTGGGCATTGAGTCAAACAGAGCTTGGATGGGGTGTACAGGTAAAGACGCCCATGCAGCTTCAACACGATACCACAGTTCAAGAGTAGTGACAGCCATATTGTGACGAGCCATTTGCAAGGTCACCATTCACCAGACGTTTTCAGTTGGTGAAATATCTGGAGAATGTGCTGGCCGGGGCAGCAGTCGAACATTTTCTGTATCCAGAAATGCCGGTACAGGATCTGCGACATGCGGTCGTGCATTATCCTGCTGAAATGTAGGGTTTCGCAGGGATCGAATGAATGGTAGCGCAACTGGTCGTAACACATCTGAAATGTAACGGACACTGTTGAAAGTGCCGTCAATGAGAACAAGAGGTGACCAAGACATGTAACCAAATGTTCAAATGTTTGTATTGTTTATGGGACTTAACTACGGGGTCATCAGTCCCTAAACTTACAAACTAATTATCAACTAGCTTATCCTAAGGACGGCACAAATATCCATGCCCGAGGGGGGATTCGAACCCCCGAGCGTAGTGGCCGTGCAGACCGTGACTGGAGCGCCTCAGCCCCTTCAGCCACCGCGGCTGGCGACATGTAACCAATGGCACCCTAAACCATCATGCCGGGTGGTACGCCAGTATGGCGATGACGAATACACGCTTCCAACATGCGTTCACCGATATGTCGCCAAACACGGATGCGACCATCATGAAGCTGTAAACAGAACCTTGATTCACCCGAAAATATGTTTTGTCATTCATGCACCCAGGTTCATCGTTGCGTACACCATCGCAGGCGCTCCTGTCTGTGATTCAGTGTCAAGGGTTATCGCAGCCATAGTCTCCGAGTTGATAGTCCATGCTGCTACAAACTGTTCCTGCAGATGGTTGTTGTCTTACAAACGTCCCCATCTCTTGATTCAGGGATCGAGACGTGGCTAGGCGATCAGTTACAGCCATGCTGATAAGATGCCTGTCATCCCGAATGCTAGTGATACGAGGCCGTTGGCATCCAGCACGGCGTTCCGTATTGCCCTCCTGAACCCACCGATTCCGTATTCTGCTAACAGTCATTGGATCGTGACCAACGCGAGCAGCAATGTTGTGGCACGATAAACCGCAATCGCGATAAGCTACAATCGAATCTTTATCAAAGTCGGAAACGTGATGGTACGCATTTCTCCTCTTTAGACGAGGCATCACAATAACGTGTCACCAGGTAACGCCGGTAAACTGCTGGTAGTGTATGAGAAATCGGTTGGAAACTTTCCTCATGTCAGCACGTTTTAGATGTCGCCAACCTTGTGCGAATGATCTGAAAAGCTAATCATTTGCATATCACAGCATCTTATTCCCGACTGCTAAATTTCACGTCTGTAGCACGTCATCTTCATGTTGTAGCAATTTTAATGGCCAGTAATGAAGATTTGTTGGTGGGTAGTCTCGTCCGAAAGCATCCCCTTACAGCATATTCGATAGCGTTCATGTCCGGAGAACATGCTGGTCATTGTAATTTTGCGATGTCGTTATCATGAAGGAACGCATTCACAAGATGTGCAGTATGAGCTCGAGAACTTTTGTGCATTAACATGAATCCATCACGCATATACTGCCGATACGGTTGCACTATACATGGTAGGATATTATTCTTGAGCCGTACAGCCGTTTTATTGCCCTCTACAATCAGCAGTGACGTACGGTGGCCACATATAACGCCACCCCAAAACTAAAGGGATCCACCGACTTGCTGCACTCGCTGGACGGTGTGTCTAACGCGCTCAGGCTGACCAGGCTGCCTCCAAGAACTTCTCCGATGATTGTCTGGTTTACGTCCATTCTGACGAGTCCAATTAGTATGCCGTTGGGAGCACCTTTATCTCGATCCATGGTGTCTTGGTATCAAATCTGGACTTCGCCATGGACGTAGGAAGTTGCATGTTATGCAGCGTTTTACGTACAGTTTAAGTCGGATCACGACGTCCTGCGACTACACGAAAATCGTAAAATGTAAACTTTCAGGGCCGGAATGGTCGAAATTACTAAAAGTTTCCGGACTATTATGCCGTGGTCTAGTGGTTTTATTGTCGAAACCCAACGTTTCGTCCCCGACTGCGGAGGACATTCTCAAGGGGGATCATAGTACTTTGAATGTCCGATACACACCCTGGCACATTCACAGTGCTACGATCCCTCTTGAGCATGTCCTCCACAGTCGGAGACGAAACGTTGGGTTTCGACAATAAATCCACTAGACCACGGCATAACAGCCCGGAAATTTTTAGTAATTTTGTACACGAAAATCATTATTCAGCATGGTAGTCTTCCTCTTAGGGCTCCTCCGAGCTGAAATCCGTACGTAGCGGTCATCAGCTGCTGTGATAGTCTTTGGGTGGCCAGAGCGAGGCAAATCCCGTATCTTTGTTCCTCCTTCACGTCCAAACAATATCGGTTTCGGTTCACGTCTGGAAAGTTCCCTTGATGCGAGTCCCTACTGACATAAAGTAACACTGAATATACGATCAAGCAGTGCCTCTCCTTCCTGGCGTTATGACTGAAACTTATCGGCTGTCGTGCAGCACTCAGTCGCTTAAGAACTGCACATACACGGTTGTTTACATGTTTGCACGGTTTCAGTGACATCTATGGACAATCCAACGAATTGTGTTCTTCAGCCGGCCTCAGTGGCCAAGCAGTCTGCGGCGCGCCAGTCACAGTCTGCACGGTCGCTACGGTGGGGGGTTCGAATCCCACCCCCTCGGGCATTCAACAAATCTGTTCCAGATTAATGTATGGCCTTAATTAATGGTATCTTAGGTAAGATGGACTTCGGTAGAGTCTCCAGACTGAAACCTGTGAGTAATGCTACCAGCGATGTCGATAGACCCACTGGAACCGCAATACAACTGCACCTAATTTAACAAACGACAAATCAATTTAAAGATTGTTGGAGATTACAAAACGACGTCCACTGAAGGGCTCGGTTTTATCAGGAAATAATCAAATGCTTTACCATAGTCAAAGGGGCCAGACAAATCATGGACATCACCCCAGAGCATAGAAGCTGGGCACACCCACCACACTTTGACTTTGGATTCGTTACGAAATCCCAAGAAATCACGATTGTGAGTTACAGCAGTTCTATCATATTCGATAAGTATGTTATTGACTCAAGCACATTTAGAATGTGTTCCGCTTCAGTGAGCATTCATTAGACAGTTTCAGCCGTAATTGAAGAAATAAGCTTCTTATTAATAAATACCGCTATCTTCGAAACGACTCCGTCGTCTTCCAAAAATGGTTTATATAGAACCCCAGGGGCTATTCCAACCTACAAGGGGCCCACGTCAGCGGAAAAAAATAATTTGGGGGTCTATTTGTTGTAAATGGAGTCCACAACAGTGGTTCACATTTAGGAAGGTCGCAACCAAAATTCACAAGTATTCTCATAATGCTGAAGCTTGATCCTTTGTATGGCACTGTTCACTTCATTGGCTAAGCGAGAGAGTGAAGGAATACTGTATTTTCGGTCTCCTGCTGCGGCCAGAAGACAGTTTATTATTATTATTATTATTTTTTATTTTTTGTTTGTGGGGGAAAGGAGGGGGAGGAGAGATCTGTCAATTATGACGTATATGTTCTAACTTATAAACCAGTTTTTCACTCCACCCTTTTATAGCTAAAGTTATCAAATACGAGGCGCGAAAACACATTTGAAGTTAGGGATTGGTAAAAAGTTAACACACAAAAGGCAGGTGGTATACACAGGGCAGAAGAAGTTGGCAAGGGGTCTATGAGACAAAAAAAGTTTGAGAATCCCTGCTCAAGGCTGATGTCCATGATCTGTCTGGCGTCTTTGTTTTTGCCTATGTTAAAGCATTTGGTTATTTCCTGATAAAACATAGAGCCCTTCAGTCGATGTAGTTTTGTGATGTTTCATTATCTTTAAATTTGATACTAAGGCGCTCCAGTCACGGTCTGCACGGCCACTACGGTCGGGGGTTTGAATCCCCCCTCGGGCATGTATATTTGTGCCGTCGTAATTCGTAAGTAGTTCATAAGTAGTTTGTAAGTTTAGGGACTGATGACCCCGTAGTTAAGTCCCATGGACTATACAAACATTTGAACATTTAAATTTGATAAGTCGTTTATTAAATAGGGTGCGGTTGTGTTATGGTTCCAGTGCGTTTATCGACATCGGTGGTAGCATTACTTGATTAATGAAATACGATATGAAAGCAGAGGATTACAGAAGAGAAAATGGCAGATACAAATCGGAAAATGAACTTGCTGATAATATACCTAAAAGAGCAATGAAAAACATTAAGCTGCTGCAAAATTCTTTTCAAGTGTGCTAAAGAAAAAACTGCGAGAGCAGTTTACGAAGAAATGGGAGATTCGGTGGCAATAAACTAAAGCTGAGAAAGCAAAAAGCCATATTATTCTACATTCCTACACCATTTAACGATTAAACTAACAATATCACGGAATTTTCAGCATGTCAGCAGATTACAGCAATCTGAAAGTCTATAATAAACGGTCCATAACAATTGAAAACGTAATGTGCACATGTCAAACTGTTGACCACCTGTTTTTCAACTGCAGTAACTAAATGAAAGAGAAGGGCCGTATCAGGAACGAAATAACTAAAAAATTGTGGATCTTGTCCTAACAGTAAATTGGATTTGGTTCATAAATTCACTACAGATTTCTACCACGTCTGCAATTCATTAAGATTTCCTGCTGTTGCTGCTGTATAATACTTGAGTGGTATGTGCCCTATTACTTCGTACGTAACTCTAATAAAAATGTTCAAATGTTTGTTAAGTTTAAGGGACTTAACTGCGGGGTCATCAGTCCCTAAACTTACAAACTACGTATGAACTACCTTATACTAAAGATGGCACGAACATCCATGCCCGAGGGGGGATTCGAACCCCCGACCATAGCGGCAGTGCAGACTATGACTGGCGCGCCGCAGACAGCTCGGCCACTGCGGCAGGCTAACTGTAGTAGCCTGGACGTATGCTATAAGCCAAACAGATGTATAAATTCATAAAAGCACTGACTTGCTTGTCCGGTTGTTTTATGAAAGAATATATATATATATATATATATATATATATATATATATATTTCTTTGTCAATGGAAATTCTGAGTACAAGTGTATCAAGAATATATATATATATATATATATATATATATATATATATATATTCTACATATCCTCTTTATGTAGATCAATTTAAACCTTTAAACATGTAATTTTACCATGAAATGGGGCATTTCAAATAAAATATGTACATAGATAATAACTTTCCCACCAGATGGGAATCCGACGAAAATCACTCTGCGGCTAAGTCGGGACTCATGTATAAATGGAAAATAATAATCTACACTTCTTATGAAATGTGTGTATGTATGTTCCACATCTCCTCCAAAACTACTGGACCGATTTCAACCAAACTTGTTATACGTGTTCCTTACTATTAGTCAACAATCACTGTCGAGATAAGACAAACACGTCAGGAGATATGACGTTATAAACAATGACATTCGTGAAAAAACGGCTGTATTATACGATAATATTCTACAACTACTCCTAAACAAATAAACCGATTTCAAGCAAATTTGGTACATACATTTTTTAAAGTCAGGAATCGTTTTCTATGGTGGCAAAAACTATCTATGGTACATAGTTCATACGATATCACGTCATAAAGAATGAAATTTGCCCTATGTTGCGGCGCTTGATAGCGTGATTATATTCGTCAACTATTTGAGAATGAGAGCACTTAGCTACTTGCAATAAACTTTAAACATAATTTCAAAGCTTATCGAAACATTTTCTCACTGACAACCCCAACAAAATGATGACAGGCAAAAAAGTTTATCGCTTACAACTTTTCCGATGTTCATGATGTTTAGTACGGCATTTGGCATGACATCACAAGTTATTACTTCTACACTGTAAATTGTATTCGCGAAACATTTTACGGACAGTGTACATACGTACCACTGAATGCTCCTTCGATATTACATAATTGTTCGACATATAGTTCGTGAAATATTAAGTCATAAACAGTTTGGTTAATGAAAAACCGCATCATCACGCATGAGGTTTCGACTTATTACATCTTTACTACTAACACGTTGCTCGACATATTTTGCAGACATTAGGCAAATATACCACTGTATGTACCTTCAAATTTACATCATGCTGTGACACATATTTCAGGAGATATAACGTCATAAACTACGAAATATCCGAATAACTGTTACATCATCCGCTATTTTTCCATATCTCCTCCTAAAATAATGGACTGAACTAAACTTGATACTCACATTGGTATCAGACAACAATTACTACCTGCGACACATATCAGGAGGTATGAGGTCTTAAACAATGAGTCACAAAGGTCTCTCGTCACGCGGCGCGTGATTTACGAGACCTTATTCATCCACTATTTGTTCACCAGAGACAGTTTTCTAATACAACACTCAATATCTGGAAAACTGTATTATTGTAGGACACATAGTCAAGAATTTATGATAAGCAAATTTCTTTATGTTATTGTTACATAATTTCTAAGCTGTTTTCATGAGTACGTAAAGATTAAATCTTTTCCAAATTTTTATTTTTGTTTCAAATATAGGACTGGAAAAATATTATATACTAGGGCAATACTGTGTTTAGCAGCTTATAACAGTAATAATTTGCCCATTGTTCGACCGTCCAAATGGTACACTGATGACTTCACGCTTTAGGGCAGGCATGGCCAAACACCGCCCGTCGGGCGCCTTTGCCTTATATAATTTCTTCCTCATGACAACTTAATGTTAAATAATGACACATTAAATATATGTTTGTTTTGTTTGACTACCCAATTATTTTGATGTAGATGTTAAACTTCCCATTTTGAAGTCACTCACAGTACATACAGCGTTTTGAACATAGTTATTTTAATAACTTAAAACTTCTCAAACAATTATATAAGTCTATATATTTACGTTTTTGACACAGTATGTGTCTTGGGTTGGCGTTTTCTCTTTTCTTTCACAGTTTTATGCTTTTTAATACTTTCAAATGTTATGTTTTGTGCACTTTATTATTTGCACTTATTACATTTTGACAGCAGAGTTTAATATATATATATATATATATATATATATATATATATATATATATATATATATATATATATATAATGAATTTGCATTTATTTTTTTTGTATGTGTTAGCTGTGTACAAAACGACCATATTATTTTCACAGTGATATAATTCACGTTATGTAATATCTGCCTTGTTTTGAGCTTGAGGTGTCTCAAATTCTCCTTTCTCTTTAAGAAATTGAATAAAGGTTTCTAAATATGTTAAACAGCATAATGCAAATGGTTTTGTTTTCAAGAAAGATATGTATTTCTGCTAATCACATAAATACTACGTCATGGGCTTATTTCATTAAAGAATGTAGTGCTAAAACACCGATTATAAAAGTACTCCACGACATTGCCATCTCCACTTAGTAGCCTCACTGTGTTGCAGAAAATGTCTTCCTTCGTTTCCCCCTTGCAGCGTTAGCATACATTCCTTTTCAGCGAAACTGAAAAAAAAAAAAAAAATGCACCGAAAACCAATCTTTTTTGTTAGTTTTTTATTTGTGTTTTAACAAAAACTATTTACTTTTACGAATGAAACTATACAGCCCTTACATAAAATTATGTTTAAAATAGCATATTTGTGATACTAGTTCATTTAAGAAACATGTATATTTCAGAAGAAGCCTACTGTATATATGACGAGTGTGCATGTACAATACTAACAGAATCAAATTTGGATCGCAAAATTACTACTTTTTTCTTCTATTCGTGTTTTGGATATTTTCTAAAGCTTGGCGCATTGATTCTGCCATACAAACACCAATTGTTACCGTTCTTTGACCAAACTACAGAGCTGCGCTTCCTCCGTTACTTCGTTTACGTTGTATCTGACCGCGGGGCAGTCCAGCGCAGAGCAGTGCGGTGCGGTCTCACTCTTTCCGCGGCTCTCTCTCTCGCTCCGTTGCCGACACTAGCGACACACGGTAGCGGCCGGGGCTGTGAACTACAGTATTGTGCGGGCGCACACGCCGGGCGGAAATGTTGGCCATGCTTGCCTGCTTTAGGGGAACGCATAGAGCAGGTCTCAGACGGTAAAGGTTACTCTTCTGAAGGTGGCTGCACACTGCTTGCAGTTGCTACGGTGGTATTTACGCAGCCTTAAAGACAAATGACGTACCTTGTGATGTTACCGGGTCGTAGTTCGTTGCCTCTTAAACTTCCTGTTGATCGGCGCTCCATGTAACGAGTGGCTGAAATTCCATAGGGCAAAACTAATGCACTACGAATAATCTATGCAACACGTAGAATTGTGGTTCATTGACACTTTAATGAATCTTTAGTGCCCAATTGTCCCTATTTATAGCCAGCGTACAAGTCTAATTAATAATAGTTACTACAGCCCAGTACGCACATTCCACACGTCAGTAATACAAATTTACAGATTTCGTGTTTGGAATACAAAAGTCCGAGGTGTACAATTAGAGAGGCACAAATATAAAGAATCAATTCATAATAACACTTTCTACACGACTGAGGAATTTTTACATAATTGTTCATAATCGGAATTCAAAGTGATGTGGTGCATGCCCCAGATATCTCACGACACAAGAATCATTTACATGGCACGAAAGCATCCTATTTATATCATGCAAACAATAACACTGAAAATTACGTATTGTTAATTGAATCCATTAAATTTATTATAATGGAATAGTAAACAATGCATACTGCTGGCTATAGTAAAAGTTAGCGTAAATAATACTGAGTACATTGATATACAAGTCTTGGTTATATTAATATTGCTTTACCTATTCATATAATTAAGTTCGTTTCTAAACAATTCTTATAGGATAAACGGTAATTATGCAGGAACTAACGAGTGCACAACTTTCCTAACACTAATTGTGAAACATAATAATACCATATTTAATATTATGAGAAAATAATTTAATTATTTTATCAGAGATACTAATTAGACTAATATATGACCTAAAAGAGTTCGCCTCTTGCATAAACTAATTAATATTTGTTAGTTAAACAAACACCAGCGACGTTAAATAATTGAAAATAACTTCTGCTAGTCACGTTGAAAAAAATAACTAAAGTTTTTGAAAAGAAAATGATAACAGACTAATTACAGTCATATCTATTCTTGTATAACACTGTTATTGGTAGGTTCAGTAATCCAATCAGATGAAAATCAATCGCAACATGCTTCGTTACAATCTCTCTTTCTTACATCATCCTTGATCGGCCCTGACCTGGTGTTGGATAGAGTGATGATCTGTATATAATGTCACGAAATGAGAGAAACAACAGGACGAATCAACATTTATCCATTGTGCCACATCGATTGGTGTCTGTCCTGACTCCATTTTTCATATACCAAAGTGTAATAGACGTCTTGTCTGTGCCATAAAACATCTCCTGTGAATGATGCCCTGGTGTCATCTCTGGTACGGTTGTCGTAGATTCGAGGGCCATCAACTGTTGTGGGAGACATCAATTGCCGGTTTGTGTAAGAACAACATCGATTCAAAAAATGTTCAAATGTTTGTAAATCTTATGGGACTTAACTGCGGGGTTATCAGTCCCTAAACTTACAAACTACTTATGAACTACCTTATAATAAAGACGGCACAAACATCCATGCCCGAGGAGAGATTCGAACCCCCGACCGTACCGGCCGTGCAGACCGTGACTGGCGCGCCGCTGAGCGCTCGGCTACTGTGGCCGGCCATGTATTCGACACAGGAAGGGGAAATAGCGGTTCGTCCGTTTAAATATTTTGGATTTGGGTTTTACATTCTACAACTTCATCATGTTATCTTGATTCACATATCTTCCGTGCATATTTATTACTGTTATTCCCCTAAACGTGATAAACCCTTCTTCACCAAGCAGCGCAAACTACTCTTTGATTTCTCCTAGCTGTCAAAATCAATACAGTATTACACGTTGTATGTAAAAAGAGGCCTACTGCTGTTTTGGTCAATTACCGTATTCAAGTAACATGAAGGACGTCTGTTAGAAGAGTAAACCTAAACCTTGTAGTCCAATATCACGAAGTATCTAAACCCTTAAATAAAGAAAAGTCTCCCAGACTGCAACAGATTTTCAGGGTAACTTATTTTGTTTGTAGTAATGATTTCATCTCGGAAACCAACGTTGCTATTCCGCAGTCCTTTCTTGCGAAAATTTCAGCGCAAATTGCATTCCAGAAATTTCCTCTGTGAACAGCGTTTAATACCACCCTTCAGAAACACGACACGACAGTGTTCTGCACGTGTAGTTCGAGACAAGGGCCAAAGAGTAAGAAACTTTTCGCTATCGTTATACGCTGCGCAGCCAGGCGGTTTCTCGGCAAAATGGTATTCGGTACGCTTGATAAAACTTTTACTTCGCTCCGCCACTGAAAAAGAGTGGGCCACACAAGCAAAGCGCTGAGGTAAAATGTGGAGAAATCCTTTCGGAATTTTTTGTTGCAGAGACCGAAGCCATTATGTCTACTGATCAACGTAGAAACGCAGCTAAATTTCTTTTTATTTACGCTGCCGAGAGCCGTTTGTTTGGAGATAGATGTTCATCTCGTTGTCAGCAAGCTTTGTGTGTGTGTCTGTGTGTATCTGTGTGTGTGTGTGTGTGTGTGTGTGTGGTGTTGCGTGCGCGACAGTTTTCAGATTTTTTCGTCGATTGTACTGCGCTGGCGTTCGTTTTTATTTATTTATACTTCTCTACACTCCTTTATTTTGATCGTGTTGAGTGGATGCTACATACGTTTTCCACTGCAGCGTGCCGTTCGAAGTTTTGTGTCCCGCTTCCCGTGTCGCTGTCGACAGCGAAGAAATTTCTAAGCGTTGCGAAATTTGTGTTGGAATTTCAGTCGGGTTCGCTGTTCAGCTGTCTGGCATTCACACAAGGCGGCGGCTTCTGCGACGACGAGCTGCGACAGATTAGAGAAATAATGTCAACTGCGGAGCGTTTGACGTTGTCAACGGTGCTGTAATTTGCTAACTATATAGGTCACACGCTATTTAAAGCGGAAAAATTTTGTATCTAATAAACAATCACGGTCCAACTAGAACGCTATTCGTCGAGATTGTTCGAGTGTTCGTAATGCTTAATACTCATCCTGTATAAACAAAAATTAAAAAAAAAAGACTTCAGAAAAGAAAACTATTCCAAAACAAATTAATATGCACCAAAAGGTAAATAATTATAATTATAATTGCGTATTCTTCCACAACTTAATAAACAACTTACTTTTTCTAATCAATATGGAGGTACGATCTACGTGTTTACCACGCAAAAAGATAATTAGGTACCTACCCACTTTAAATTTAACTCAACACATACTTTTAAATAACATACAATGATCAAAATAATTTTTAGATTCTAAGTGAAATGAAATAAAAAATATTAGACTACTTAAAAGTCAATCAAATTATTACGATAACATAATGTACTTACAATTATTCATATTTTTGGAATCGATGTGAGCCAAGCAAACGTCCGATCCGAATTCGATCTCAATATTCTCGTATTATTTTTGCTAGGTATATTGTAGTGTTTCGTTCTATTATCGTAATAACTTGATTGACTTTTAAGTAGTCTAATATTTTTCATTTCTGTTTACTTAGGAGAACTCTAAAAATATTTTGATCATTGTTTGTCATTCATAGGTAAGTGTTGTGTTAGGTTTAAAGTGGGTTGGATTAGATTAGATTAGTTGTCCGTTCCATAGATCCGTGTTGAAGAGATTTACATAGGTTTTTTACAATCTCTAATAGTATGAGTACAGATACATGCATAATTTTGTTCTATTTAAGAATTCGTCAGTGGAGTAGGAGTTGGCCACTAGAAAGTCTTTTAGTCTCATCTTAAATTGATCTTTATTTGTAGCTAAATTTTTATGATTGTTGGTAAATAATTACGTATTACACGCTTTTGGACTCTGAAAACTTTTGCTGGACTTGAAGAGTTACCCCAAAATATTATCCCATATGACACTATGGAATGAAAGTAAGAAAAGTATGCAAGCTTTTCTATTTTTATGTCTGCTATGTCTGATACCACTCGTATTGCAAATACAGATTTTTAAGTCGTTTTTGCAGATCTGTGGTGTGCTTCTCCCAACTTAATTTATTATCAAGCTGTAATACCAGAAATTTTATACTGTCTACCTCTTCTATCTGATCTTCTTCATATTTTATGCATATACTGAATGGGAATCTCTTACATGTTCTGAACTGCATGTAGTGAGTATTTTCAAAGTTTCATATCAATGAGTTGGCTTTAAACCATTTATTAATGTTAATGAAAATATCAATAGCAGGCCTTTCTAGAACGATACTCGACATGTTATTTATTGCAATACTTGTATCATCCGCAAACCAAACGAACTCTGCTTATGACAGAGTAACTGATGGAGGTACCTACCTATCTTCTTGCGTGACTAAACACATAGATCGTACCTACATATTGATGAGTAGAAAAAGTAAGTTGATTATTAAGTTGTAGAAGAATACACAATTATTTATTTATTTCACTTTTTAGTTCATATTAGTTTTGGAATAGTTTTCTTTTTGGAGTTTTTTTTTCGTTGTTGTTAATTTTTCTTTTTCTTTTTTTTTTTCTTTTTTTAAAGTGAATCTGAAGTACACAACCTATTTTTCTGAATATGGATAGAAACGTGCTGCTCATGAGACAGCGCCGTTTAAATGAAAGAAACGAAATCAGGGAGAAACGCCTATATCAACAGATGAAGTCTACCTCGAGGACAATTTAAAAGAAGAGACTTACGTAGAGCTCAAAAATAGACTTTGAAAAATGCGGCTTTACATGAATAAACGTTTGAACAGGGAATTACTTAACCATAACGACGTTACGGTGTGTGACTCAAATATCCCAATAGCCTATAAAAGATTCGGCCGAGTATAGTTCATTTGCTCTTAAGAATTGAAAAGTTCCGTTACTTTGTCATTGATTCCGTAATCAGAATCCAACCAAGCTCTCGCCAAACTACCCTTGAAGTACATTCTTCTCAATAAAAAAGAGTCATCGCAATTGGTTGTCGTGATATTGAGCTATTCGTCCATTTGTCACGCATATACGTAATGCAAATTTAAGACATCGTTTTCTTATGATGGCATTGTCATTACTGGACCAAATTGAAATGGGACCACACGGGAAGCACAAGATTCGAAATAAAAAAATAATCACCAAATCGGTTCACACAGTCGTAGGTTCGGAGGTAACAAACATAAAAGAAGAAAAAAGAATACAGTCGAATTAAGAACTTCCTTTTTTTAAGTCGGTTAAAAACAAATGAAATCATCGACTTCATAAATACACGTTAAGACAAAAACTAATAAATGATGGAAATTTCAGAATGTCATCCTTGTGGTCTTTTCGCGACACATACATTGGAGGAAGCAATATATCGTTTGACTCCTCGAGAAACATACGAACTCCCAACTTTAACGGTTGCCTGTACCGTGATACGTAACGTCTCTTTACCGGCGCCTGCCACTGGTGATTCCCGATCATTTCGCTTTCGCGGATACTAAATAAACTTGAAACGATGTTCTCCGTTGAATCTTCCATCAACCCTACCTAGTACGGATCCTTTTTCAATGATCAATACTCACGCGTTGCCGAACTTTCGTCCTTTGTTGATGGGATGCACTTCCTCAGAATTCTTCCAATTAATCTCAGTCTGGCATCCGCTTTACCTATGATTAATTTTATGTGGCCGTTCCATTTCAAATCGCTGATTATGCTTACTCCTAGATATTTTACTGAAGTTACTGCTTCCAATGTTTGGCCAACTATTGCGCAGTTATATAATACAGGATCGTTATTTCGGTGTAAATGCTGCACATTACATTTGTTTATGTGTCGAAGATCAATTGAAATTTCCTGTGCCTTGCGTCCATACGCTGCAAATCGTTCTAAATTTAGCTTTCCTATTCCGGTGTTTAAACTCACCGATGTACTATAGCAACATCCGCGAATGGCCTCCCGATATATATATATATATATATATATATATATATATATATATATATATATATATATATATGACGTCGTAAATAACATGTATTTCCATTGATGCTACAATACAACACTGGAACAGAGCAGCGAAATATATATAACGGTTTTGTAACACTCTTTTGAGGCACGACTGAACTCATTTTCTGAAGAAATCTGTCCCTTAAGAGTGAAGGGTGAATAAATGAAAAATTTTGCAGTTTGTCGATGACATTGTAATTTAGTCAGAGACAGCAAAGCACCTGGAAGAGCAACTGAACTTGAAAGGAGCGTAGGAGATGAACATTATCAAGTGCAAAACAAGAGTAACTGGATGTAGTCCAGGAAAATCAGGCGATGCTGAAGTCATTAGATTAGGTAACGAAGACATAAAGGTAGTAAGTGAGTTCTGTTACATGGATAGTAAAATAAGGTAAGAAGGGCGCACAATGGCAATGAGAAGAAAAGCGTTTCTGGAAAAGAGAAATTTGTTAACATCGAATATTAATGTAAGTGTGAACTTGTTTGGAATGTTGCCTTTCACGGAAGTGAAACATGATGGATAAATTTTATTAGATTAAGAAATTTCTAGCAGCTGTATTTCTTCATTCTAATACTTACATACAGCTGTTGTCCCAACCGATACAATATGGAGAGAATCGAACGAGAAATACTTCAAACAGGAAGCTTTTCAAATGTAATGTTACGGGTAGATGGGTAGATCACGTAAGCAGTGAGGAGGTACTGAATAGAACTGGGGAGAAAAGGAGTTGTACCTTCACTAAAAAAAAAAAAAAAAAAAAAAAAAAAAAATGTGTTAATAGTTGGAATACAGGCATAAAGGACGCGTCAATTTAGCATTGGATGGAAACTTGTGGCGTATAAATCGCAGAGAGAGAGAGACCAAGAGACGAATGGGGTAAGCATGTTCAATTATATGTGGTTTACCATTCATACGAGGAGATGAAGAGGCTTTCTCAGGATAGAGTAGAGTGGAGAGATTTTCAAACCAGTCTTCGGACTGAAGACCACAAAAATGCCAACTTCGGAATTAATATTACGATAGAAAGACTACAGAAAATGTTGTAGGGACTCGAATCGAAGACATAATTACTATAAAGATTCCCTAAACTACGCTTATCCTTCATCTTGTGAAATATTTCTGCGTGGTATTCTTATCAGGTGGGAGGAGATGAAATAAGCACAAAGAAGGGATGCTCATGCTGTATACACACATTACAGGACTGAAAGTGTCATAGAAATAATAGAGGAGTTGGAATCATTACAATAATGGTTTTTTTTGTTGCGGAAAAATCTCCTTCCGATATTTCTTTCGCCGGATTTCTCCTCTGAATGGTACAATATATTGTTGACTCCCTGCAACATAGGTAGAAATGATCATCAAATCAAAATGACGGAGTTCAGATCTCATCGGTAGTGATTTGGGTGTTCTTTCCTCGCATGTACTATTCGATAACGGTCGATAATTGTGGCATTTCGATATCATTTGCAGAGCAGCTATGTAGAAAAATGATTGTCGGCGCTTCTTCGAATTCTTCCGACTTTTAATAGCTTGTTCGTACAAGTTCAGACTCTCGATATATCCCATCGACACATCAACCTGCTAAGGCTACTAATTGTCCAGAAGGTGTCAGTAGTGGCGAAGGAAGGAAGTCGTCCTTTTGCTTTTTGAAAACCTCAACGACTCAAGGGAAAGGGTGGTTTTCCTAGTGGCCCTTTTTTGTCGTCTCCTGAAACCTTTTCGTGCCGACTTTAGCGGCGTTGTGTTACAAATTATTTAATCGGCCAACACTGTGATTTTAATCTTGTGCGTCGTGCTTCTCACCTCCATCGCAGCGGCGTCAAATAAAGGGGTTAAATCTGTGTACGGATTTAACAACGTTCTCATAATGCACCACGACGACGGAAATGCTGTTTTGAATGTGTCCAAGAAAGTCGAATCCAGGAATTTCAAAACATAATTTTATACACACAATACCATTGGTGACATTCTACCCAACGGTAAAGATAACCCTCCAGCCTTTGAAATGTTCAAATGTTTGTAAATCTATCGGACCAAACTGCGTGATCATCTGTCCGTACCTTACAAACTACTTAAACTAAGGTAAACTAACCTAAAGACAAACACACACACCTATGCCCCAGGGAGGACTCGAACCTCCGACGGCGAGCGCGTTAGACCGCCCAGCCTTTGAAATGAGTGGAATATACAATATTACTGTAAACTATGGTAAACTCTGCATTAACCAGTCAGGCAGAACAATTTGTACTAGACTAAAGGAACACCACAGAAGTTGGAAACTTAGGCAATGAAATGCTACATTTTCAAACCGCCTGCTAAACGAGGCCCGTAGTTATAATGTAACACGTGAAGTCCTGCATTACATTTAAAAAGGAAGGAAAATGAACTTCTCTGGAATAATGGAAATTAATAAACATATGTACACTTCCTTAAACTTGGTACTGAATGATTAGACAATTTCCATACTCACCACTTCTGCCTGCAGAACCTAATCATAAATCTGTGCTGACAATGCAAACTACCATCTCCTACCCACGTGTCTCATGCCTCTACTGCTGTTTCATAGCCATGTAATAAAATCCATGTAATAAAAACCTAATATAAATTGTAATGTGTTATTTTAGCAGTAACTATAGTTTAAATGAACTTGTTAAAAAATTAATATGTATTAACAGATGTTTCATTCAACTTAGTCACACGTTCCCATATTTCAGACATTGGACATGTTAAATTTTTTGTCAATTTTTCAACAAATTTATATTGTTTCAATGTATATTTCTCAGGATAATATCGTAATTTATTATATTGTCACATATTTATCAATGACAGGAATTTACACAACTTGAACTGTAATAATTTCCATCAGGTTTGGTTTTAAACAAAAGCAGTAGTCTTCCTTGAAAGTTATATATCTACCAACTTAAGATCTTTGAAACTTCAACTTGTATTATTTACCTGATGATGGCGTAACAGCCGAAAACCGGTTTTTTAACCAATAAATTTGCAGAATATTTCACTGTTATCTTGTGCCTTTCATTCATAATGTACAAAATTTTATGTTAAGAACCAACGGAACAGTGAATAAGGGTAAAGGAATAAATTACTAAACCACGAAAAGATAACAGTTCCCATAGGTAGTCTGACAGTAAGTATTTATATTACCATTATAGCTGAAAAAGTGAGCGTTGCCCGGGTGTTTATTTATCTATACTCACGCAGTACGTCTTTCCCCACCCCTTCTCTCTCTCTCCATTCATCTCTCTTGGCCCATTTCTTCCACTGCTCCTCCTCGCTCCCGCCTCAGTGGTTCACCTCTTACCCCCTCCCCTCCCAGCATCTAAGAAAAACAATATATATATATATATATATATATATATATATATATATATATATATATATATATATATATATATATATACTGAAATTTATGTAAACAGTAGCCTTCCTCTTAGTTTGTGGGACAAGTGTCCGAAAATTCATCAAGAATGGAGAAAAACTGTGGATTTTGTCAAAGTCCACAAGTAAAGTACTCCCCTTCCTGCACCATGGGAAATTTTATGCAGAGCTTGCTCTTCTTTTGAAGGTCAAATATACCAAACTTCAACAAGAACGATGAAAACCTGTGTGCCAGATGCCGTACCGCACAGGATACACGGGTTTACGCTAGACCACCAAGTTAAGCAGTGTGGGGCTTGGACAGCACTTGGATGGGTCACCGTCTGGGACTGCCGAGCGCTGTTGGCAAGCGGGATGCACTCAGTCCTTGCGAGGCCAACTGAAGAGCTACTTAATTCAGAAGTAGCCCAACCACTGTAACGCCCAGAGTGAGTCTGACTGACAACAGTGAAGGAGAGCAAGTGTGGGCTAGGACGCAACTATGCTTCGCCCTTCCAACCTAACAATAGTATGACTCGTGTTTACCTCTCCACTCTAGTAGGTTAGCTGCTAGGCAACCATCATCTCGTCCACATGCATGCATATTTGTGCCCGCGCGGAGTCGGCTCAGCACGTTAATTTAAAACATTTTCCTCACCTACTACTATTTCTGAAAGAAGAATAACTTCACCAGGCTGTGGTGGGCTGGATTCCTCGTCGCCGTGGGTCACATTGTGGGCTGTCCTGCTCTAGCCACACAGACTCCCACTGCAGGTGAGTGAATTCCAGTCTCAATATTGCGAGACACTACGTATAAGTGGAAGTACTACGTAACCTGAAAACATACACCTTTTCAATAACTACATTTAACAGACTCCAAATGACAATATATAATGTTGCTCGGTAACTTTCCTGGGTCACCTCTAGAAATATTCACACTTACATTTATGACACTGTTGACTTACAGTTCAAATGTTCAAATGTTTGTAAAGCTTATGGGACTTAACTACGGGGTCATCAGTCCCTAAACTTACAAACTACTTATGAACTACTTACGAACTAGGGCATATCCATGCCCTAGGGCATATCGGGCATATCCATGCCCGAGGGGGGGACTCGGACCCCCGACCGTAGTGGCCGTGCTGACCGTGACTGGAGCGCCTCAGTCCCCTCGGCCACCGCGGCCGGCCTCCCACCTCCCTTTGTCCGTCTCCTCCTCCCCGTATTTTCACACCACTCCCTCTTACCCACACCATATCCATCTCTTCCAACCTCCTACTCTTAAGATCTCATATTTTGCGAGTATCATCTGTAAATTTTACATGAAAATATCGCAAACATGTGACACATTCAAAATTGTGTGCATAGACCTTATACATAAGCTACCAGTAAGGGAATGAGGAGGATTTCTTATGTATTTCACTAACCAGCTCTCTCCGACCCTATCAGACCTTCTGATCAATATGTAGTTATTTTAACTACTACTTACTTTTTATTTTCTTTACTGTGAGTTCATCCTAAAGTGCTTACTCTTGTATAATTAGAATAACATTTAGAGTCACTTTTTGTCTTGAAGATTTTACGAAGGACGTCTGTCTAAAAACATACATCCTAAAATAGTGCCCTCAAAATAAACCTATGGTCATTAATAACTGAAGCAGATTCCATGACTCAAAACACCTTTAAACCGTTCTATAGTAAAAAATGAAACTAGATTTCGAGTAAAGATATCCTCAGGCTTTGATTCGTAGTTGTTCGAAGTGTTTACGTACACCTGTCAACTATTTGGCAGGTCACAAAGATTCTGTAGCACTAACGATAGCCTGCTGACAAATGTATTGGTTATAGAGTGCAGATGTTTAAGTACTGTCGAAGGTTGCTACAGAGCCATTCTCACTGCAAAGAAGCCCAACAAAGGATTTCTAAAGGTTGAGTAGCTAATTTTGTTTGACTGACTTCCACTGTGAAGCCATAAAACAGAAACACTTCTGTTCGGTAAGAGAGATTCTTTGTTTACTATAATAGGCTAATGACGTTTGACAAACGAGTTTCCATGGATAATAACATAACACGGTTTCGTGCAGACGTTCTCTGTTTTCAGTTTTGTAGCACGTACTCCGCTGTGGTATCTCAAATATAGCCGGTCATTATTGTACATATCAACTACGTATCACAGTGATTCATCTGGGCGTGACATTTTGACGCATACAAATCTACAGTTTTGTTCCAATCTTTATGAAATTTTATACATGTAAGCTTGAATCCATGAGGACGCCGTAAGTGTAAGAATCACATACATCACAAAGTTCACGAGATATGACGTCATATGCAATGAGATGAACGACAAACGGATGCATTAAGCCACAATCTGCTCGTTTTCTCCGAAACCACTGGAAAGATTACAACCAAATTTGGTATACATATACCTTACCGTGAGGCAACAATTGCTGTAGGAGTAAGAACCACAGACACACATGGCCCAGAAGATATGACGTCATAAACAGTAGGAATCGCAAAAACCTGCCACGTCGTGTGATGAGTCCTTATTAATACACTCTAAGAGAGTGAGAGTACTTAGCGGCTTCCCATACATATTGCACATAAAATGAAACCTTTATTACACGTTTTCTCGCTGACAACCACGGCAAAATGATAAAAGGAAAAAAGTTTCTCGCTTACTACTTTTCCGCTATTCATCGACTTAACTACAGCATTCGTTATGACTTTGTAATTTATAATTTCTACACTACAAATTCTAGGCGCAGGAAATTTTACAAGCATTATACACACATAAGGTTGAATGTGACTTCTAAATAGTATCACAGTACGACACGTAGTTCATGAGATGTTAGGAAATAAACAGTAACGTTCATAGAAAACCGCCCATTCACGCACCATGATTTAAACTATAACTTGTTTATTACTAATTGTATTCGCAACAAATTTTACAGACATACAGTACTTATACAAATGAATATTTACCTGAAAAGTTATGTAATTGCATAACATATAACTCAATGAATACGAGATGCTACGAAATTTACGTCATTTGTATTTTGATTACTATCGTTCTTTAAGGTATTGCACTTATCATTTTGTACATCATGCAATACAGACAGACAGAAGGAAAGTTTCCAACCGATTTCTCATACACAAACAGCAATTGACCCGCGTTGCCTGGTGAAACGTTGTTGTGATGCCTCGTGTAAGGAGGAGAAATGCGTACCATCACGTTACCGACATTGATAGATGTCGGATTGTAGCCTATAGCGATTGCGGTTTATCGTATCGCGACATTGCTGCTCGCGTTGGTCGCGATCCAATAACTATTAGCAGAATATGGAATCGGTGGGTTCAGGAGGGCAATACGGAACGCCGTGCTGGATTCCAACGACCTCGTATCACTAGCGCCGGCCGCGGTGGTCGAGCCGTATGCGGCGCGCCAGTCACAGTCTGCACGGCCGCTACGGTCGGGAGTTCGAATCCCCCCTCGGGCATGGATATTTGTGCCGTATTTAGTATAAGTTAGTTCATAAGTAGTTTAGGGAGCGATAACCCCGAAATTAAGTCCCTTAAGCTTAACAAACATTTGAACATTTCGTATCACTAGCAGTAGAGAAGACAGGCATCTTATCTGTATGGCTGTAACGGATCGTGCAGCCACGTCTCGATCCCTGAGTCAACATATGGCGACGTTTGCAAGACAACAACCATCTGCACGAACAGTTCAACGACGTTTTCAGCAGCATGAACTATAAGCTCGGAGACCATGACTGCGGTTACCCTTGACGCTGTATCACAGGAGCGCCAGCGATGGTGTACGCAACGACGAACCTGCCTGCACGAATGGCAAAACGTCATTTTTTCGGATGGATTCTATTTCTGTTTACAGCATCATGATGGTCGCATCTATGTTTGCCGATATCGCGGTGAACGCGTATTGGAAGCGTGTCTTCGTCATCGCTTTACTGCCGTATCACCCGGCATGATGGTATGGGGCGCCATTGGTTACACGTCTCGGTCACCTCTTGTTCGCATCGACAGCACTTTGAACAGTGGCCGTTACACTTCAGATGTGTTACGACCCGCGGCTCTACCCTTCATTCGATCCCTGCGAAACCCTACATTTCAGCAGGATAATGCACGACGGCATGTTGCAGGTCCTGTACAGGCCTTTCTGGATACGGAAAATGTTCGACTGGTACCGTGGCCAGCACATCCTGCAGATGTCTCAGCAATTGAAAACGACTGGATCTATGCACTCAAATTGCTTGAAAATGTAATCACATGTCATTTCTAGTATAATATATTTGTCCAATGAATGCCCGTTTATCATCTGCATTTCTTCTTGGTATATCAGTTTTAATAGGCTGTAGTGTAGCTTTTTTCCTTTAATTGTTATTTTTATACCTGTAAACATACAGGTAGGCTGGCAGCAATCTCATGATTTTACATAAATAATCAAGAAGTAATGAATAATGGTAACGAAGAAGTTAAAATTGGTGATCATGAGAGTTTAACCTGGAGCAATGTTGTAGTTAAAATGCACACTGCAGAGAAATTAAAACACACACAGTTGGAAAATAAATCCTTTTCCATGGCGACACTAAACACACACACTGAGACGAAAGCACTGGTCATGATGAAACTTAAAACTGACGCTTGTCTGGAGCGGCGGCGGTTGCACTATTAAGACACACACTGGCGACGATGATACACAACACTGGATGGAGCACTAAAGTTTAAAATGCTGAATGATTGCAGGTGTGGGGAGGGGTAAGAGCGGGGGGAGGGAGAGGAGATGGGGGTAGGACCGGGGAGGGAGCATAGGGACTCCCAGGGAGGGGAAAGGGACAGGAGAGGAGGGGTGAGGGGGGGTTGAATCCACAGGGAGAGGATCAGGCCTGGTATGCGGGATATATTTCGCGACGGAGGGCGTCATCCGGGAGGAGGAGGTGTCGGAAATTACCCTGGAAGAGAATGTGGAGTGTGGAGATGAAGGGAGGGAGGGATACACTAGTGAAGGCGTAGCAGAGGCCCGGGACGGGTAAGGATGAGGCAAAAATATTAGCTGACCAGACTAACTTATACACATATCAGTGTCTCATCCAACTTCGCACCTCAGGCCAGGGTTCGCAGTTCGCAGAATACTATAGGCGATGAGGTAAAAACCATCATTGGAATTCTCATGCCCCAAGCAATTGTTCACAATCTAGAACACAAAATGTCCTTTTCAAAGAGAAATTAGAATACAAAACATGAAGGGAATCTATTATGTGTGGTAAAACTATGAAGCATCAAAGTGGTAAGGGGCGCCGTCACGTATTGTTCACTGAGGAAAGGTAACGCGCGCTAGCCTCACACTTTAAGTGTTAACAAAACCTAAAAAGTTATACGATACCATGAAAATATAAGTCCCAAATAAGAGCAATAAAAAAATCACTATATCGTGGAAGAACTAATATTCTAAAACAAGTATGTTATTGTAGGAATGCATTGTCTCGCGGCGTTAACTTTGAATAAAACGTTCTCGAGTTTCCGTCCGCGTCAGGTGGTTAAAACTCCACGAGCTTTCGGCCAAGTACTCCGTGGCCATTATCAAGTGGTACTGGCAGCCAAGTGGCTACAAGTACGGGCTTATATACATTAGCTGCCGGCTGTGATGTCACTGGTACTCCGCGACATCGCCATATATTGGCATGCTTTGAGTCGGTGTTCGATGCGCCCGTTTTAACTGCGCGATCCCTGGGCCAGCGGCACTAACTGCTGGCTGTGACGTCACTGGTGCTCCGCGGCATCGCCATATATGGGCATGCTAGGCCTGCGATCGCGCAGTTAAAACAGGCGCATCGAACACCGACTCAAAGCATGCTCATTATATGGCGATGTCGCGGAGCACCAGTGACGTCACAACCGGCAGCTAGTGTATATAAGCCCGTACTTGCAGCCACTGGGCAGTCAATACCACTTGATAATGGCCAAGGAGTGATTGGCCGAAAACTCGTGGAGTTTTAACCACCTGACGCGGACGTTTTATTCAAGTTATTTACTGACTTACAGCAGTCTATACTTTCAGTAAAAACCAAGTTTTGGAACTCAACATCAAAGAATTACAGATGATCCCGTTTTTTAGGGTCTGTAGCAGGTTCTTCGGATATTTCTAAACCAAATAAAGCTATCAATAGTTGTATAACGCAATCGCTAGTGCATTTTAAGCCGCAGATCGTTCTATTTCAACACTTTCTAAGTGGATCTATAGGCGTTTACTTAATTAAGAAAACAGTTTTTCCTATATATATGTGAAAGGCAATTGTAAACAGCGAAAACTTTTTTTCGGTTTTCGCTGTCTACGATTGCCTTTCATGAAATGGAATCTCTGTTTATAATTTGATTTCCTATATGGTCATTTTTTTTTTCAGGTAATAATTTTGGAAATTTTACATTAGATCGTCATAGACTGCTTGGACTATAAACGGAGTGAATACCACGTGTATGGCAAAAGCATCACGTGCACCTCTCGGCTGTGGTTCTTCCTGCAGCACGGCCCAGATAAGACTGAACTGCTTCGTCAAGAGGACTCGGGAGCGGCGCGGCGGCCGGGCTTGCAGCGGCCCGCGATTCATCACGGGCGCCTGTGAAACCCTTTAACAGATTGCGCAGCCAGCCGAAAGAAGGGGCTAATCACAACCTCGTTAGGGCAGTCAATCAGAAAAACTCCAGCCTTGACGCTCTTCGTTAACGAGAGAAGAAGCGAGGCAAAATTCCAGCTCCTTTCTTTTCGCCGAGAATAGACACTGATTCATCAAAAATAATTGATGACTTTATTTCAAGGTACATTGAAGCTAGCCAGTGTTTCTGTTCTGTTAAATCGTAAGAATTTCTTATTTTATAAACACTTCCTATAAGAAAAATCAATAGCGCATTTCAAAATATAAGAGTTCCGAAAAAGCGTGATTTGTCTTAAAAGTATGAGTATAGATGAAAGAATACATAGTCATCAGCCATCTACGCCATGTGATCAAACGTATTCGGACACATTGCTGAAAAAGACATCGGTAATGCTGGAACTCAGTATGGTGTTGGCCCACCGTTATCCTCGATGACAGATTTCACTGTGGCATACGTTCAGTCAACTGCTGTAAGGTTTCTTGAGGAATGGCAGCCCATTCTTCACGGAGTGCTGCACTGAGGAGAGGTATCGTTGTTCGTTGTAGATCGGTGAGGCCTGACAAGAAGTCGCCGTTCAAAAAAAAAAAAAAAAAAAAAAAAAAAAAAAAAAAAAAAAAAAAAAAAAATTGTTCTATAGGATTCAAGTCAGGACTGTGCACGTCGTTCCATTATAGGGATGTTTTTGTCGTGTAACCACTCCGCCATAGGAGGTGCGTTATGAACAGGTGCTCGACCGTGTTAAAAGATGCAACCGCCATCCCCCAACTGCTCTTCCTCAGTGGAATACAAGAAACATCAATGTAGGCCTGTGCTTGGATAGCAACATGAAAAAAAAGTAACGGGTGCAAGCCCCATCCATAAAGAAAGCGACCACATCATAACACCATCGACTCCGGATTTTACTGTTGGCACTAAACTCGTTGGCAGATGTCGATCACCGGGCATTCGCCATACCCACACCCTGCCATCGGATCGCCACGTTGTGTACCGTGATTCGTCATTCCACACAATGTTTTCCACAGTTCAGTCGCCCAGTGTTTACATTTCTTACACCAAGCGAGGCGTCGATTGTCATTTACCTGTGTGATGTATGGCTTATGTGCAGCAGGCCATGAAACCCAAGTTTTCTCAATTCTCGCCTGTCATAGTACTTGGAGTGGATCTTGATGCAGTTTGAATTCCTGTGTGATGGTCTGAATAGATGCCTGCCTCTTGCACTGTACGACCCTCTTAAAGTGTCGGCAGTCTCTGTCAGTCAACAGACGGGTTCGCCCAGTACGATTTCGTGCTGTACGTTTCCCTTCAGGATTCCAGTTACCACATAGGAAACAGTGGACCTAGGGATGCTTAGAAATGTGGAAATTTAGCGTACAGACTTCTGACACGTGTCACACTCAGTCACCTGACGACGTTCGAAGTTCATAGAGTTCTGCGAAGCGCTCCATTGTACTCTCTAACCATTTGTAATGACTACTGAGGTCACTGATATGGTGAACCTCGCAGTAAGTAACAAAATAAAGCACCTAATATGACAAATGTATGGTTTGGTGTTTACAGATATTTTTAATAACATAATGTACTAGCTAAACGCGGCCACGCTTCGCTGTGGCTCACTCTCATATGAAATAAATAGAAAAGGAAATACTGTGACTCATGTGAACATAGAATCACCGAGAGAATGCTTCAGTCATATCAATACCGTTCGTTCGTTAGGCTCCAGTGGCTATGTGAAACGAAAGTATAGTATGAAAACGAAAGGTTAGCTTCACAGATACACATTATTTTAAACCCTTAAGATAGATTACTTTTTTGTCGTTCGTTTTCTCCACAAACATACAGGTCAGTTTACCGACTCTGGACCACCTTAGTAAAAAGCTATTGTTTTCTACATTCTTTCCATTTATTTCTCATCCACTATGTCAGTTTCCTGCTTCCCTGCTATCTACCTCTACATCCTCCCTCCATCTAATCCCCGGCCTCTGTTCTTCACTTCCTTTCCTTCCATCCAGCTATTATGAAGAAATTAAAAATTAGGGAAGTGCTTCAAATTGTGTGTTATCTGCTGGAAACTATCACAAAGTTACTGTTACATAAAATAAAATGAAATAACGAAGCACATAAACAACGTTTTGTTCAGAATTCGTTTCTATGGTTTTTTGATTTCCACTGCTAATATCATGCATATCTATCTTACTGAAAATTAACAATTAAAGATGAGCGTATTATAAAATGCGTTTCCACGAAAATTTCTTACTTTAGTGTCGCAATTTTACCATAGCGCCTGGCCAGTACGCAAGGCAGAAATTATTTTCGACGCTCACTTATTTGGCACCTGGAGAATTTAGAGCATGATTAGAGATGTAGATATGACAACATCTGATTCCTTTTTCCTCTCTTAATGGCTACATATATACATGATTTTCGTCTTGCACTCATCTATGGCAAGGCGCCTTTTGAATTGTGGAAGTCTTATTGGCCTTCTTGTAAAATTATAATCGAACATCGAGAAGTCATTTATCATGTTCAGGTATTTGTATAATTTCGGTAAAATTTCACCTGCGGCAGCGGCTTATGTTGCTCTTTGAAAACTCAGTTACATACAATGAGGCTAATAATGTTCCGCGTTTACCATGAAATATTACATTAGCACGAAATGCGACAGCTGCCTTAAGTAAAATAGCCCCGTCATTTCCAATTAATTCTACAACGGTAAATGTTCATTTTTGTCTGCAGGGATTTAGAAGCGCACATTCGATATATATCGTTAGAGGCCGGGCTACTTCAATTGCAAACATTATTATTAAGCATTTCGAGCGTTACTCGGGAATGTTGATCTCTATAATGCAATGATAATTCGAAGGAGATCCTTATCAGAATGAATATTTTGAATGAAACATTGTTTTTTACCATAAAATAACCATTTATGCAGCTCTGCTCTGTTGTTAAAACGTTCCTGTATGAATCGCTGTCAATAAATCAATTATCACTCTGGTTGAAGGGTTGTTCCGTTGGCAACATTGGCAAGCTGCTCCGGCGCCTTGGGATAAATTTAATCATTGCCTCAAGGCTGTAAGCATGACGAAGTTACATATGTGTCCCTGACGTTTTTTGCACTATGGGGGGCTATTATTTGGTGCTCTTGGAGTCCATATGTTCATCGTACAGCAATTCGTTGAGCATCTACGAACGTCCTTCCAGTCGTCCGACTTAGTAAGCGACTTTGTAAGCGACTCCGATGCGCTCCGCTTGATAATACTCAGTATACAACAGGGAACACTGCGTAGGCCACCTTCGACAGAGATCACAACAGCATGCAACGCATAATATCTACAAATAAAAGGCAAAGTTCCGAGTGACTGACTGACTGACAGATGAAATGAATGACGCATTAGCGCCCAGCCAAAACCAGTGAAGATAAAAGTTTGAAATTTGCAGAGCGTGTTCATCTTACACTGTTGGCGACGTTTAAGAAGCGATTTCTCGATATTCCGTCCCTAATGGAGTGAAATAGGGAATGAAAAGTTTTCTGAAAATACGCTGTTATCCAGTCAATTTTGATGCTAGATGTACATAAATTGGTATACGGATTCTTGGTTAGAATTTGAAAAAAGGCGTCTTTCAGCTTTCTCTGAAAATCAGCATTGAAGGAGGTGAAACAGGGTATGAAAATATTTTTGAAAGATGCTGATATTAAGCTAGTTCTGCGGCCTGGACTAAAAAACTTGGTATTTGGAGTCTTGTTTACAGTTAAAACAGTACGTGTATATCTCCCCTTCCCTCTTCGTCATTCAAACAAAGTTCAAATGTTTGTGTAGCTTAAGGGACTTAACTACGGGGTCATCAGTCACTAAACTTACAAATTACTTATGAACTAGCTAACACTAAGGACGGCACAATTATCCATGCCCGAGGGGTATTCGAACCCCCGACCGCAGAGGCCGCGCAGACCATGACTGGCGCGCCGCAGTCCCCTCGGCCACCGCGGCCGGCGAAACCATGTTAAAAGATGTAGATTTTCTCGTCATAGCACTTGCTAAGAATAAAGATTTGATTTCTCTCATAACTATCCCAAGGCTTAGTCATCTCTCGTTATTCTATAGTGATATGTACATTGTCATGTCATGTAAAAGAGTAAACCATTGGTTTGTTCATGTTCTAGGAGGCGATCCAATTATGATATTGTAGAAAGATATAAAAAAGCCAAGATCGCTGATCCACAATTTTTATTTAAGACGACCGGTTTCGCAAACTGATCCTATTGTCACTCACTGTGATAATTATGTTTTATTATAATGACATAGTGCACCTATGCACTGTAAATTATGTTGTATAGCAACTGATTGACATTACAAGATTATGACCTTGTAAAATGATTTTATTGGACCAGATGATGCTGACATAGTTCAGCGAAACCGGTCGTCTTAAATAAAAATCGATGATCAGGACCTTGGCTTTTTATATTTTTCTACATTAAACCGTTGGTAGCTGAATAACTATAAGTAGGTTAACCATCTCATAGGTAACAGAAAACATAATTACATTAAAAATGTCGTTCGAAATCAAAAAATAGTATAGTTAGTATCAATCTACTGCGGTATTTTTAATTGTCCGTACTGTTCACAGCTGTCCACTACTAAACTTTTACAAATGGGTTAGTCCATATTAATTTAATATTTCCGATTATGAGAAAAGAATAATTTAATTAATTAATTTATCTATTTATTTGCTTTCCCCCTTCGCCCCAGCTCCAGTTATACAGTTTGTATAGGTTAGGTTACCGTCTTCCCAACTGTAAATTAGTCTACTCCATTTTAAAGCATCGTCTGTGGTCAGTTTTTATGTTGCCGTCTTCATGTCTTTTTCATAACACTCACATTGCCGCTTGCAAATAACACACATACAGACATAAAAATTTGACCACTAAAGATGCTTTAAAATAAAGCAAAACGTGTCGGAACTGAAGTAGACTAATTTACTAATTTACCTAATTAAACAGTAATTTAATATTACTGCTTTTGAGACACGCAGATCATTTTATGTCAGAAGATGTGGCGTTTTCAAGAAAATACAAGTCAGCGCACACTTAATTTCCACAATGTAAGAGAATGATGAGAAATCGGAAACTATACACCTACTCCGTCGAGTACTAAACAGCAAAACTGCATTAAGGACCGCAGAATACATTCTACTGACACAAACTAACAGAAGAATCTCACGTTTCACGCACTTTCTAAAGCACTACTCTGCACTCTGTAACATACACCTAAATAAGCTCCAAGGAGATTTAAATTGTTGTTGATATGTTAAAAATTCTAGTTAATTGCAGGAATGCTGTACTGTTGTATATTGTATTCCGCGAATTTACTTTCCGGTGCACTGTGTACTACAGACCATTATTTGTGAGTGATGTCACCTTTTCAGCTTAATTTTGTTATCTTGACTGTAAATCACTTACATGAATTAAAATTGCGAGAAACTGTTCCTGTATTACTGTAAGTGTTTCGAGGCGGTTCTAACAGGCAAGACCATTGTTTTTACCTTTACCAATCACTCTTAAGTTTTCTAAAATGAAATAAATTATATGCCTTGCGTTTTTATTTTTATTATTGTTATTATTATTATGATTACCGCTATTGTAATTTTAGTATTAATTTCATTTTTCAGCGTATAATTATTTGTTTGAAATTTCGGACATGAAGTGAAACATTTCTTTTGCTTGCTTTAAGTTCTACACATGTTAAAATCACATAACGTATTATATCGACATCTTGCGGCGAGTAGGCAATCGGGTTGCAACGGTGTTGTGTGTCATGTTAGTCTCTTAGAGTTGTATTTTAAAAGATTTTTCGATAACTTTACATAGTTTTTCGCAAGTTACTTGTTTACAATTTAAGGACACTGTTTACTTATCTCATAAGAGCTGTCAAGGGGATTTATGCAATGGACACCAGATTACCAGTATTAGCTGCTGCGTAAGGAATAATGAGATAGTTGATCTTTTTCACCGTTTTTACTTCATTCACAACACCTAATAATGATAACTGCAATTCATTCAAATGTCATGATGCTAGGTTCAAGCAGGTTTATACTGACAGAATCGTTTGATACCTTAGTAATGGTAGTAATAGTAGCAGGGTTAGGTTTACAGTGATACACCAAAAACAACATGCTTCATATACAGAAGGCTTAAATGCTTACAGGTCGACTTTGGCAACGAATGGACATGCATTTGGCCGTGGAATGCATGAAATTACCCCCGACTTTGCTTGATTTTAAGGAAACAACAGCAAATCAAACCTAAATCAGAGTGACCAGGTGAAGACTGGAAACTACATCATTCAAATACAAGTCATTTACTTTAAAACAGCGGAACCACATTCGATATAACTCCTTTTGAGTCTTGTAGAATACCATTTTAATAGTACAAAAGTAATAAATTATTGCTACCTAGTTCATTCATTTCACACTACCAGCCTTTGTACACGCTTGACACATCTCGTGTCATAATTTAAGAGTACAATTGATATAAACACTGTAAAGATAAAAGGTCAATATTATAGAATGCAGTGTGCCGGAACATGGTTTTGAGATTTAAGAAAAGGGGAGGGGGGATCATAGGGTAAAGCATAACACGAAATGGAAAATTATTTATTTGTCTTCCTGTTTCTTCCACCACTGTATTACCTAACCAGTCCTTCACTGCATGAAACGTGTTACGTCATGAGATTGAACGAAAATGTAAATTCCAGTTTATTTGTTATTTATTAATGGAATTCATTGAAATTAAACTTTTAATGATGAAAATAATTAAATATATTCCACGAACTTACTGCCATGACCACCTTATGAAATAATACTTCAATACTAGCTCCGTGTATAAAGATTCTGTGGTTTACTTTCAATTAAAACTGCGTGGGATGCAAAAGTCTTAATACCTTGACCACCTGATTCACGACATCAGTAGGATAATCCATTCATCGTCTAGCTAGGGACAGGATTTGGTTTCGCAGACGTGTACTTTCTAAGGTGCTGTTTTAATTTTGATAATGTGATTGTTTGGTTTTCATTATTCTTGGTGTATTTATGATTATTATTCCACTCCTTGCTTCCATTCAACGTAAAGTACAACAACTTCACAGAAATTGATATTTTACACCGACTAAAGGAAATAGTACGTCGTATAATCACCCTGTAGGCCATTTCGTTGCACTCTTTGTGATTTTGTACAACTTGCTAACATTTCCACAAACCTAATACAATCCTCAAACTCGCAGGTTAGTGTTTTCTTGTTCAGTGTCGGGATATGACACATGACTTTACTGTATGAAGAAGTGAGATACCAACAGCCGTATGTGTAATAAAATATTTACTGTATCACAACGAGTTTCAGCATTCCACTATGCCATCTTCAGGTCCGTACATCGGAGCATAATATCCATTAAGTAGGGATATCAGAACTGGTTTTGTGGACTTCTGTCTCTTAGTGGGAACCAACCACAACAACTGTGACAAGTGGCTCCGATGTAGGGACCTGAAGATGGCATAGAGGAATGCCGAAACTGGTTGTGAAAGAATAAATATTTTATTACACATACGGTTGTTATCCCACCTCCCTCATACTATTGACCAGCCGCTGCCCATTTCCACCAGCAATGATGGATTCATTACGACTTTAGTGTTTCCAAACCTTTTTCTTCTAAAACTTATATTAATGCTACTGCCTTATATTAATGCTACATGCATTAAAAAGTTTCTCTGGTATGTTTTTAGATACGTTGATTTTTCATACTACAGTAATTGGTCTGCCTGCTTCTCTGTTCTAGAACGCAAATAGACTGAAAAAGGAATACTGACTGCATTGTATGGGACTATCCTTTAGTGCCTGCGCACTATAAATCTTGCACTTCAATTGCAGTTTTTAGGTTTTATTAATAAATTTAACATGGAGGCAGGACCACATACTTACACACCGTTAGAAAATGTTTAAAGAGTAGCACTTACAATGAAACAACAGCTGTCATTTCAGTATACGCGCGGGGAAGCGTTCCTTTTAGCTTGTATCATGACGATTCAACCGTTGTCACAAGATGACAGGGAGGGGGTCGGGCAAAATACATGTTTTCGCGATCTTTTTTTATTAAAAATGTGACGGACGGCGGTAGCGGCGGTCCGGACGTAAACGTCAGAGCAGAAGTTCATTACTGAAACTCGCGGAGCGCTATCGCGGTTTGTTTGCACAGCGGAAATTGACCAACGGTTCATAACCGTGCCCACAGAAAAACAGCGCGCACATCCGATGGCGCATACCAGGCACGCGGGCGGCGGCGCGTGAGGAGTTTCTGACCCCAGTACGTACTGCTTACTCGGAACGTAGTTTGACAAGTGACCAAGTAGAGAGCAGAGATTCATCCGAATGGCTCGCAATATATAGTATTTGACACATTTCCTTTCCAGTGGTTGTGAATAATGCTGTATAATCTACAGTAAAAATAGAAAATACGAACTCTTGTAAAAGTATTTATGGGTGATGGACAAGATCGCTTCATGGCTGTCTTTCTTTTACGGAACGAAAAAGGGCATCTAGCGAACAAACCGAAAAACAGCCTTATTTACCCAGAGAAATTGTCAGAGAAACTAAAAACTGTGATTTTGTCGAAATAACTTTGAAATTGTTTAAGTCCTTCCTCTTAGGACGCAACTCAGCAACGCAGCTACTCCTTTTGTTGAGTACATTTCGCCGCGCGGAATGGCCATGTGGTCTCAGGCGTCATGCTGCGGACTATGCGACCGTTGTCGTCGGACGTTCAAGTCATCCGTCGCGCAAGGCGCTCTCTCTCTCTCTCTCTCTCTCTCTCTCTCTCTCTCTCTCTCTCTCTCTCTCTCTCTCTCTCTGTGTGTGTGTGTGTGTGTGTGTGTGTGTGTGTGTGTGTGTGTGTCTGTGTGTGTGTGTGTGTATGTGTGTGTGTGTGTGTGTGTGTGTGTTTTGCCCTTAGTGTAAGTAGTTTGTAAGACTAGAGACTGTAGACTGTAGCAATTTGGTCCAATATGTTTACAAACATTATTTTATTCTACATTATTGTCTGGGAGTGTGACTGAAATTGATATTTTATTATATACCACAAATATAGTGGTTAAGTCAGAAAGGAACAGAAAAATATTTTCAAATAACGTAAATTAAGTTTCAGCTCGGTTAGAGAGCAGTTGTGTTGTGTATGTGGCTCTCATATATAGCAGAGGCTGCAGTGCCAGCAAGTTGGTTTGATTGTACTTGGAGTATATTGCATTTAATATAATTGTGAAAAACGTTGTACCACCCCTGAAATGAAGGTAATAGCATTACATATAATTATGAAAAGGTTGTATCATTTAGGTAATGTAATGGTGATTATTAATAATAAGTAACAAAGTTGACCTATCTTTCCTGTTTCATTTACGTAGTTAGAAGATTAACCTACTTCCTTTATTTGATAATTAGTTATTTGTGGCTTTAAAGTGTAGTATTGATTTTGGTAATCTTGTTGAACATATTTCTTCATCGGTAACGTAGTAAATGATTGTTATGTAACACTGCAGTTAATTGAGTATGATACTCAGTTTTGATAATCAGGTACTGATCTGCATAGAATTCTCGTAGACGAACATTAAGAAAGTTGTTTGTGTTTTTAATATCTTTCTCACAGTCAAATTTTTTAAGTACAGTCAGTGTTTGTTTCATGGAGGTTACATGGCACAGTTGCTTTGTTAAAAGATCCGTTGCGCACATAATGCACTGTGTCTCATTTAACAGTATATACGTCAATATCAAGGCCATAATTAAACCAAATTACTGCGTTAATGAACAATGTAAGTGTTCAGTTAAATTTTGATGAAGTTATTTGATGACTTAGTGATCTTGACTTTTCGTGCAGCTGTTTCAGCGTCATGATAGGCCTTGTCTTAATACGGCTGTCAGCCGTGTTAACATGGGGCTTGAGAAGGCGCTGATGACGGAGGGCATGGATCACATTGCAGTGGTGCCAGTTGAAACTATCCAAAGGTCGGATTTTACTAGGCACGGTCTGCACCTCAATAGGTATGGGAAGGGGAGGTTGGCAAAGCTCATAGGTGACAGTGTAGTAGGGGGTGGGGGTTTCACTCATGGAAAAATTCCTGTAGTAGTTGGTGCTAGGGCTGCACCTTTTTTAGACTGAAGACAGCTGATAGATATTCCTGCTTAAAGGAAGTCCCTCTAAGAATTGAACCACCTTTGACAAAGTCTAAGAATATAAGTAATAAGGGAATTACTGTTTTTCATCAAAATATACAGGGTATCAGAGATAAAGTTAATGAATTGCTTATTGATACTGATTCTGACATTATTGGAATTTCAGAGCACTTTTTAAGTGGTGTGACAATTAAGAGACTTCCTTTGCCAGGATACAGGTTAGCTGCCTTCTACTCTAGGAGTTCCTTGCAGTGTGGGGGAGTGGCCATGTATGTAAAAAACGATTTTTCATCGGAGTCAATCGATTTTTCTAAACACTGCACAGAACAGATATTTGAATGTTGTGCAGGAGTTGTTAATGTTAATGGAACTAAACTAGTAATAGTTGTTATTTATAGATCCCCTGACTCAGATTTTAAAATGTTTCTGCCCAAGCTGGAATTGGTTCTGGGTTCACTGTATAGGAAGTATAAAAATTTAATTGTGTGTGGAGATTTCAACATTAATTGTGTAGGTGATAGCTCAAGGAAAAGTCAGCTGTTAGATCTATTTAATTCCTATCACATGATGCAAACAGTATTTTTTCCAACGAGAGTGCAAGGAAATAGCAGTTCTACCATTGACAATATTTTTGTTCATTCTTCATTATTAGAGGAGCACTCTGTCAGCAGAATAGTAAATGGCCTATCAGACCACGATGCCCAACTTTTAATTCTAAAAAGTATTTGTTCTCAAACAAATGTTAAACATAATTATCAACTACACAGGAAAGTTAATCCAGTTGCAATTGAGACCTTTTTAAGCCTAATTAAGGAACAAGAATGGCAGGATGTTTATAGTGCTCATAATGCAGATGATAAATATAATGCTTCTGAACACATTTATTATGCTGTTTGAAAGTTGCTTTCCGCTAGAACGCTCAAAACAGGGTACTTTCAGTAACAGACAGCCAGGGTGGATGACAAAGGGGATAAGAGTGTCATGTAGAACTAAGCGGGAGTTGTATCAAAATGTTAGAAGCAGTCAGAATGAAGATGCAGTAGCTCATTACAAACAGTACTGTAAGGTTCTGAAAAACGTCATTAAGAATGCAAAAAGTATGTGGTACGCAAAAAGAATAGCAAACTCTCGGGATAAAATTAAAACTATCTGGTCAGTCGTGAAGGAAGTGTCTGGTCAGGAGCAGCAGGTAGAAGATATAACGTCAGTGCGTAGTAGGAATGTTTCTGTTACTGACAAGTTAGATATATGTGCAATATTCAATAATCACTTTCTGAATATAGTAGAGGAACTAAACAAAACTCTAGTTTCTACAGGTAATCATATAACGTTTTTAGAAAAAGCGTTTCCGAGGCTGTTACCTGAAATGCTCCTTCATGATACTTCCATAGGTGAGATTGAGTCAATAATTAAATAACTAAAGACTAAGGACTCTTGTGGATATGATGGGGTATCTAGCAGAATTCTAAAGTACTGTTCTCCATATGTTAGCTCAGTACTAAGCCATATTTGTAATTTTTCCTTTCAGAATGGTCAGTTTCCTAACAGATTAAAGTACTCAATAGTGAAACCGCTTTATAAAAAAGGAGAAAGGGATAATGTAGACAACTATAGACCTATTTCTATGCCATCGGTTTTTTCCAAAGTTATTGAAAAGGCTGTATATTCAAAATTAATTGATCATTTCAGTTCACATAATTTCCTGTCAAACGTACAGTTTGGTTTTGGACCGAAAACGCTATATTTTCGTTTCTCTGTGAGGCACTTGATGGGTTAAATAAGAGGCTACGGACATTAGGCGTCTTCTTTGATTTAACAAAAGCGTTTGATTGTGTTGATCACAAAATATTGTTGCAGAAGTTGGAACATTATGGAATACGGGGAGTAGCCCACAACTGGTTCACCTCTTACTTTAATAATAGACAACAGAAGGTAATTCTCGGCAGTGTAGAAAATGGCTATGACGTGCAATCCCAATGGGGCATAATTAAGTATGGGGTGCCCCAGGGGTCTGTTTTGGGACCATTGCTGTTTCTTATTTATATAAATGATATGCCTTCGAGTATAACAGGTGATTGTAAAATATTTTTGTTTGCTGATGATACCAGCTTGGTAGTGAAGGATGTTGCTCGTAATATTGACATAGTATCAAATAATGCAGTTCAAGAGATAAGTTCATGGCTAATAGAAAACAAGTTGATGTTAAATCACAGTAAAACTCAGTTTTTACAATTTCTAACACATAATTTGACGAAATCTGACATTATGATTACACATAATGGGCATGTGATAAGTGAGACTGAACAGTTCAAATTTCTAGGTGTTCATATAGACAGTAAGCTGTCATGGAAAGCCCATGTTCAGGATCTTGTTCCAAAACTAAATTCTGCTATATTTACCATTAGAACAATATCTGAGATAAGTGATTTTTCAACACGAAAAGTAGTCTATTTCGCTTACTTTCACTCACTTATGACGTACGGCATTGTTTTTTGGGGTAACTCGCCTGATGCAAAAAGGATATTTCTGGCTCAAAAACGGGCGGTTCGAGCAATATCTGGTGTAAGTTCGCGAACGTCATGTCGACCCCTTTTCAGTAGTCTGGGAATTTTGACTCTGGCGTCACAATACGTTTTTTCTTTAATGTCGTTTGTTGTTAATAATATCAGCTTATTCCCACGAGTTAGTAGCTTTCACTCGGTGAATACTAGACAGATGTCTAATCTACATTTGCACCACACCACCTTAACACTTGTGCAGAAAGGGGTGCAGTATTCTGCGGCATCCATTTTCAATAAGCTGCCACAAGAACTTAAGAATCTTAGCACTAATCCACATGCTTTCAAATCTAAATTGAAGAGTTACCTCGTGGCTCACTCCTTTTATTCTGTCGAGGAACTCCTAGAAAAGTTAAACAATTAGGCTAATTTATTTTTTCTTTATTGATTCTTTTCACTTTGTCTTAAGATTGTCGTGTGCAAAGGACTACTTAAAATTTTTCTATTACCATTATTGTGTAACAATTAATGTATTGACTTGTTCCATGACCATGGAGTCTTACTCCTGAAGTGGGTCCTATGGAACAGAAAAAACAAATAAATAAAATAAATAAATAAATAAACATCGATATATGACAACTATTTGGACAGCAACTAATATCAGATCAGGTTTTGAATGAGTACTTTAAAATAAACTACTTTTGTTTTCTGATTAGACGATAGATTTAACTTTAAACTTCACGTACACCTTTTAAAACCACTCTTACAGTTGTTAAAATAGGCAAATATTTTCCCTGTAAGCAAATTGTTAACCCACCCTACCCCCACTCCAAGCAGTCGTTTGAAAGGAGTTTGCCGCATTTCACAATTTTTCTGAAATTTTAAAATAACTGTTGTCCTTTTAATATCTGTTGTCATACTTGCCTATTTGCTGGAGCATGATAACTTTTTGAATGTCTTCTTTTATTGCAGGCGTGGTCAACATTTCCGCCTGGCGAGCGCGCCCTCCCCCCGCGGGCGGAGTACACTTTGCCGGCCGCGGTGGCCGAGGGGACTGAGGCGCTTCAGTCACGGTCTGCACGGCCACTACGGCCGGGCTTCGAATCCCCCCTCGGGCATGGATATTTGTGCCGTCCTTAGATGTAGGTAGTTCATAAGTAGTTTGTAAGTTTTGGGACTGATGACCCCGTAGTAAAGTCCCTTAAGCTTAACAAATATTTGAACATTTTTTGGAGTACACTTTAGTTCACCGCCCCGGCCGCGACCGTGTGTCGCTAGTGTCGACAACGGAGCGAGAGAGAGACAGCTGCGGAAAGAGAGAGACCGCGCAGTATTGCACTGTGCTGGACTGCCCCGCCGTGAGATCCAACCTAAACGAAGTAAAAGAGAAAGCGCAGCTCTGTAGTAATAATAATTTCGTGTGGCTCTTTGGCCGGGTGCAAGTCTTTCAATTGGACGCCACATCGGCGAATTGCATGTCCCCTAGCCTATCCCAGTTATCCAACCGGGGAAAGGAGACCTAGAGCTAGACGTGGAATCCGAACCACGTGTCGTTTCTGGCGACTCCTCACATCGTTGAGAGGTGAAGGATGGGTTAAAACGCAGACTGATAAAATCCGAGGACCGACCGAATTTCAAACCCGCGACCCTTCGGTTTCCAGTGGAGCGCTTTACCCCAAGACCACCGGGCTCGACAGTGTGGTCGACGAACGGTTAAACAAGCAAACCATGTTCTGTTGAGGTAACAATTAGCGTCTGTATGGCAGAATCGTTAAGCGAAGCCTTAGAAAATATCCAAAATACGAATTTCAGCCACTCGTTACCGGATGCGCCGATCAACGAGAAGTTTAAGAGGCAATGAACTACGACCGGGTAACGTCACAAGGTACGTTATTTATCTTTAAGGTCGCGTCGCCACCGCCGTAGCACAATGTGGCAACTGGAATCAGACCTCTGAGCATCCATCAGAAGTGATGCATCGAGGCAGTGTACAACCACCTTCAGAAGAGTAGCCTTTACAGTCTGAGGTCTGCGCTATGCGTTTCCCTAAAGCATGCAAGGTCAACATTTCCGACCGTTGGGCACGTCCAAGCGACGCGGGCGGAGTACGCTGTAGTTCACCGCCCCGGCCGCGACCATGTGTCGTTAGTGTCGGCAACGGAGCGAGAGAGAGCTGCGGAAAGAGTGAGACCGCACAGCACTGCTCTGCGCTGGACTGTCCCGCGGTCAGATCCAACGTAAACGAAGTAACAGAGGAAGCGCAGCTCTGCAATGTGGTCGAAGAGCGGTAAAACACGAGGTTCGTTCAAAGAGCTGCTTCCTGCAACTTCCTGCAGCAGCAAAGCAGGCACTAGCGCGCATGCGCGGTACCGATGACGTCAGTCAGGCTGCTGGAGGAAATTTTCCCTGCAGTTCATGCAGCCAGAAAGCTGTTGTACGCTGCAGCTGGGAGCTTCCTTGAACAGCCGGTAGGCTGCAGCCAGCTGCAGGATTGCTCTTTGAACACGAATTTCCGTACTGCGCATGCGCGGTTGCTGCCCTGCAGCTCTTTGAACGAACCCACGGAAACCATTTACTGTTTAGGTAACAATTAGTGTTTGTATGACAGAATCACTACGCGAAGCTTTAGAAAACATTCAGAACACGAATCGAAGAAATACGTAGTAATTTTGTGACCCAAATTGATTCTATTAGTGTTGTACTCGTCGAATATACAGTAGGCTTCTTCTGAAAGATACATGTTTCTTAAATGAACTAGTGTCATAAATATGCTATTTTAAAAATAATTTTATGTAAGATCTATAGAGTCTCATTCTTGAAGGTATATATTTTTTGTTAAAACACAAATAAATACAAACAATAAGGACTGCTTTTAGGTGCATTTTTCCCCCGTTTCTCTGAAAAGATTCTAGTGCACTTCCGGCGCGTGCCGTTTTGAAGGGCGCTATATGCCTATATGCCAAACGCTGCAAGGGGGAAACGAAGGAACGCATTTTCTACAACACAGAGAGGCTAGTAAATGGAGTTGGCAATGTCGCAGAGTACTTTTATAATCGGGATTTTAGCACTAATATAGAGGGTGAATTTCGGAAACGGAAAGTGCAATTGATGTGCGGTTTTCACAGAATGGATTGATACTCAAGGACTCGTATTGTTAGCCAGTAAAGAGATTGTAAAAATACCTAGAAAGTGTATTTTTATGCAAACAGGCAATTTTTCAAATGGAGCAATGGTTGTTTCTATCATGCACTGAAATTTCTGACTCCATCTGTGTACAAAGAATTTTGAATGACATTTCTATCACGTTTAGTTTGGCAGCTACAACCGTTCAAAGTTCCGGAGGGAAAGTCTACGACAGCGTAGCTGACTGGCTGCTGATCATGAGACAGTGGCCCGTGCCCCAGGGGCTAGCCACTCGGCCAGTCAGCTACGCCATCGCAACCTCCACCCCCGAAACTTTGTAGCTGACGAACTAAACGTGATATAAATGTCATTCAAAATTCTTTGTACACAGCTGGTGTCAAAAATTCAAGCACATGACAGAAACAACCATTGTTACATTTTAAAAACTGTATGTTTGCATATAAAATACACATTATAAGTAATATTAAAATATTTTATTGGCTAAAACTTCGAGCCCCTGACTACGAATCCATTTTGTGAAAACTGCGCATCAGTCGCGCTTACCGTTTCCGCAGTATGTGCGGTACAAGTGTTAGGTGATTCAACCTGTATGTTAGCTACCTTTTTTCATTCGCCAAAGCACTAACTTTATTCTTTAACGAAATAAGCACATTACACAGTATTCACGTGGTTAGCAGTATTTACATGTCTTTCTTGAAAAACAAAACCAGCGCGCGGGGTAGGGGCGTGGCCAAGACGCCCGTGCCAGCGGGGCGTTGTTGCCATGCCTGTTTTATTGCCTCAACAAATTAGATTATATTGCGTCTTACTAATGGAAACGATTATCAGCATCAAACTTGTATTGTCAGAGGTTCTTATTAAGTCTAGTTGGTTGTATAAGACCATTTGGTTACCGAAATCCGGCTCTTGTTGTCCTTAAACTAACTTATGCTGAGGAACATATTATTACAATTGACTGTAGTCGACACAGATTGGCATACGCTCCACGTGAAACGATAATCAGTCGGATTCCAGCATACATGGTGTAATGTTTGAGCCGGATCGCTGGTCGACATTCAGGGATCGGCTGTTTATCTTTGCTGGGACTCCGTATGGATCTTTTTACGCTGGAGTGGGCACGTGACTCTGACGGCAGTTGCGCCGTAGTGGGCGGTGGAAAGTGGGCTGAGTACGTAGCACGTTGCTGTTGACAAGTGACGGCTTCCCCGGGGAGGCGGGTGGCCGTGTGGGTGGGAAACGGTTGTCAATACGGAGTCGTGCCGATGCCGGCCTGGTATAACTGCTGCTCCGAGTGCGGGCAGTTGTTGAATTGCAGTTGCTGTACTGACTGAAATCTGCGCGGTGCCCGGAGGAGTGTGTGTGCCGCCGTGAGTGCGGCTGTTTGCTCGGGGCTAACAAGCATTTTTCCTTCTGTGGCCTGAGCGGAAGCAGAACATCGCATGTAACTTGTTGGTTCTTCAGAGCAGTGGAGACGACGTGGAAACGCATAACTGAGAGTTACAGTGGGTGAGGACTGTTTGTTTGATATCGGTTTGACAAGCCGGTATTTGTGATTGACATTTAAGTGTCAAGTTTTTCTCGGCCGTTTCACTGTGGTTCGTCTTTTCCCCACGAACGGAATCTACCTGTCATCAGCCCTGCTGGCTCAGCCTCCGCCAAAAAACGTTGTTGTTGTTGTTGTTGTTAAGGTCTTCAGTCCGGAGACTGGTTTGATGCAGCTCTCCACCCTACTCTATCCTGAGCAAGCCTTTTCATCTCCTCATAAGAACGGCAACCCACATCCACTTGAATCTGCTTACTATACGCGTCTCTTGGTCTCCCTCTGCGATTTTTACCCCACACACCCCTCCAATGCTAAATATACGATTCCCCGATGTCTAAGAATGTGTCCCACCAAGCAATCTCTTCTTTTAGTCAGGGTATGCCAAAAATTCCTTTTCTCACCAATTCTGTTCAGTACCTCTTCATTAGTTATGCGATCTACCCACCTAATCTTCAGCATTCTTCTGTAGCACCACATTTCAAAAGCCTCTATTCTCTTCCTGTCAGCACTGCTTATCGTCCATGTTTCACTCCCGTACAAGGCAACACTCCACACAAATGCCTTCAGAAAAGACTTCCTTACCCTTAAATTAATATTCGATGTTAGCAAATTTCTCTTTTTCAAAAATGCTTTTCTTCCCATTGCCATTCTGCATTTTATATCCTCTGTACTGCGACCATCGCATATTATTTTACTGCCCAAGTAACAAAAAACGTATTTAGTTTAAAAGGGAAAAATAAACAAATGACATTGTGCCCTTTAGCGAGAGACTTATTCTCAGTAGACAAATTCATATTTCACTTAAGATTTTGACTTAAATGAAACTTCTTGTCAGGAATTTTGAACTAGTTTCCATTTCTGTAAATGAACGTTTCACTTTGTAGTGCTAAGGTACTCAATGCCGTTGAGCGTTTGTTGCACGCTCCATCAATGTATAATGCAGAAGATTTGTGTGTTTAGCTTGTCCACTCATCCAGTCGTTCAGTTGCTTAGGTTACATAAAAACTCTGACAACCTACTGTTGATTTAATGCCCCAATTGTTTTAATTAATCTTTAATTGAGGGTGGTAGACTTGTTTGAGGAGAGACTCCTGATTCATGATTATTATTACTAGTATTGAGATGGCAAGAGCTGAGACCCATATTTCCAGTCTATACCTTATTGGCCAATAGGTTTGCAGTCTATTATAATTCTGGTAGTGTCTTATTATTGCAGATATCTCCGAAGGAATATGTTACTGTCTTAATCTGTAATCATTGCTTTTAGTGTTTACTGCAAATCATTAAATTCTTCCTTAAGATAATTTCTGATATAGGTATTGGGCCTGTCCTAAGACTTTCTTCGTCGCGGTGGAGTAGCCGAGCGGTCTAAAGCGTCTCGCTGCGGAGCGCGCGGTTGCTCGCCGTGGAGGTTCGAGTCCTCCGTGGGGCATGGGTGTGTGTGTGTTGTCTTTAGGTTAGTTTACCTAGGTTTAAGTAGTTTGTAAGCTACGGACTGATGATCACGCAGTTTGGTCCGATAGATTTACACACATTTGAACATTTGAACTCGCTTCAAGCAAGATTGTTTATAATTATGGGTGGTCTGAGTATTAACGTAAGATTGTTCCTTAATTCCGAGGTAACTGTTTATACCTGTTGTTAACAAAGCGTTATTGAAGGCAGTGAATCATGTGCAATCCGAGTACATGTCCCACTCCTTTCTTAGAATATAGTAGCTGCATATTATATGCGGCACAATGTTTACATCCGGTTTTTCCTTATGGTGACTGGAGTACAGCAACAGCGGCAGCCGCTGGCCTGTTCGGCTGCAGAGGGTCAGTCCTGTGAAGTTGGCATCCCTTTTTTGGAAAATGTCCATTTTTTCAGTGTTCTAGACAGATATGCAATAGTTCTGGAGTTCTTTGTACAAAATTTAAATAGTTCTACAAAATTTCGCCGAAAAATAGTAAAAATTACCACAAATTTTAGGTTTTTTTTTATTTTTTAATTTTTTTTTCAAAATAATTACTTGCCTATAAGCGCAAACATAGTTCTGATCACAGTTCTAAATAGCTCTCAAAGAGTTCTACAGGAAATCCTAATAGCATTTTTCTGTGCAGCTTATACTTGATGAGATAATTAGAATAATGGAGTATCCATTTACATGCTACTGTGGAATTTGCACCCGTTCTTTTTTATTTTTTTATTTTTTTTTTTCCAAAAACTTAGACATTTTTCCAGAGTTCTAAGGATATGTGCAATAGTTGTTGTTTACGATAAGCAGGAATTACTCAGACGTAAAAACAACAAATTGAATGTGCAGCGTATAGAATATCTGTCAAGAACTAAGAATATATATATATATATATATATATATATATATATATATATATATATATATATATATATATATATATGCCGGCCGCGGTAGCCGAGGAGACTGAGGCGCTCCAGTCACGGTCTGCACGGCCAGTACGGTCGGGGGTTCGAAACCCCCCTCGGGCATGGATATTTGTGCCGTCCTAGTTCGTAAGTAGTTCATAAGTAGTTTGTAAGTTTAGGGACTGATGACCCCGTAGTTAAGTCCCATAGACTATACAAACATTTGAACATTTGAAAAAATATATATTTCTCGAATAAGGGGCACAAATACACAGCTTATCAGATATTCATAATTATTATCATAATTTTTTTTCGGGAAATTACATAAAAGTATTAAAAAAAATATGTTCAAATGTTTGTAGAGTCTATGGGACTTAACTACGGGTTCATCAGTCCCTAAACTTACAAACTACTTATGAACTAGCTAATACTAAGGACTGCACAAATATCCATGCCCGAGGGGGGATTCGAACCCCCGACCGTAGTGGCCGTGCAGACCGTGACTGGAGCGCCTCAGTCCCCTCAGCCACCGCGGTCGGCTAGAAGTATTCACATGAACTCTAGAACTATAGTATATGTACACAGAACCCCAAAAAACAATGTGTATTTCTCGAAAAAATGGTGCCAATTTCACAGTAATGTGAAAATGAATTCCACATTAACGCATTTACCTCATAAAGTATAATCTGCACAGAAAAATTTCATTAGGATTTCCTGTAGAACTGTTTGAAAGCTATTTAGAACTGTGATCAGAACTATGTTTGTACTAATAGGCAAATAATTATTTTGAAAAAACTAAAATTTGTGGTAATTTTTCGTTTTTTTTCGGCGAAATTTTGCAAAACTATTTAAATTTTATACAGACAACTCCAGAACTATTGCATATCTGTCTAGAACACTGAAAAAAAATGTACCTTTTCCAAAAAAGGGGTGCCAACTTCACAGGACTCAGAGGGTGGCAGGGAGCGCCTCTGTTGCTAGCCAGAGCCGGCGCCCGCCGCGGCCGTGTATCTCGACTCGCCGCGCCTGTAAAATTGGCCGCTGTTCCGCGAGCTCGACCCCCACCCCCGCGGCCGTACGAGCCCCATGCCAGCAGTTTGAGGGACTGCAATTTCCTGCGCCGCCCGCCCTGATTTCCATTCTTCATCAGATACCGCCGCTCATTAATCAAACGGAGATAGCAGTCTAAAATTTCCGCCCCTTCCTGCGCCCATCCTTATTTAGACTGAAACGCAGGTAGCCTGCTATTCCAGCTCCCTCGGTCTTAATCACGCTGTGTGCATAGCAATTATAGCGGAACACATTTGTCCGGCGAGGTCGCAGTAGCGATCTCGCTGAAAATCTCATTGTCCCGAGTCACATAAACTTTAACACACATTCGTGCATTCTGCTTCTCTGACATTTCGTGAATAAAGTATGGAAACGAGAAAAACCGTCACCATCAACTGGCATTCCTGTTGTCATCTCCTGAGCCTAATTACAATCTCCGCATACAGGGTGACAATATTATTGAGCCGAGCGGCAGTGGCCGTGCGGTCTGAGGCGCCTTGCTACGAATTGCTCGTCTGCCCCCGTCGGAGGTTCGATTCCTCCCTCGAGCTTGGGTGTTTGTGTCGTCCTTAAAGTACTTTGTAAGAGCAGGGACTGATCACCATAGTAGTTTGATCCAATAGATTTACAAACATTTGATATTACAAATGAATGCTTCCAATGATCAACATGAAAGGTGACATAAACTGTCGGAAATCAGTAGGCCCTCTTATTGGAGTTTTCTAAGTCTCTCAAGAGTTATTGTTCAAACCCTGCAAATTGACTACATGATTACGTTTACAGAGCGATAGCTCAAGCGGTACCAATGTTAACAAGGTGTCGATCCATTGGAAAACACATTAGTACGTGGTGCAGCCTAGACGCGCGTCAATGCATGCGCTGACTCCGGCATCCATTGGATCATACAGACGGCGTACACTGTCTTAGGATACAGTACTCCTGATCGACCTGTTAACGTAGTTCTGCAAGCGTTAACCCGTGACAAGACGCACGTCACGTTCCATGATATCGAAAAACACAAACGAGACGAATAACATCCTCTGGGTTTCTTCGAGATTCGCAGCCAGTTGCCTTGGCCGTGGCGCTGTCCGCTCTGTCGGTAAAGTGTTTACCATGTGCTTCTGTACAGAAGCAACTGTTGTAACAGTTTCTTTCCTCGATTTCTGGAGAAGTATGCGTTTGCGGAACCCATACCTGATGATGAAAAATGCTATGTTTACAATTATCTACCGACCCCTCCAATTTTGATCGATTGCTCGTCATAACCTTTAGGGGCGATTTTCTCAAAAACGCGGGGATGTTGACCCAAAATATCTTAGATTCTTCCGTTTTGGGTTGTACACAAGCGACCTGCCAATTTTAGCCGAATCGGTTGGCCGTGTCTGAGGCCTTCCCCTTGTTAGTTGTGCATGTGGCGAGCACTGGTCAGGAGTTCACGAACACCAAAGGTGAACGAGAATTGCAGCTTATCGCACCGCATAGACCTAGTGCCATTTTGTCTTGAATGCGTGCACTCTGACACAGCGTTCTCCAGGTCTACGTCGTACGAAAGGCCAACTCCAGGCAGAATCTACTTTCTTCGTTTAAGACCACAAGCGATAATTTCATGATCCTCAGAGGGCACCAATCGAGCCATGGACGTCGATCTTGTTGTGTCAGTCGAAGGATGGCTAGAGGTTTGACATTTCTAGGCTCATCAAACCCTTTCACTTGCGATGTCGTACTTGCATTATCTTCCACTGCTCCCCTTAAAATGAGATAGCCTTGTTGGACGTCTCTGGTGCACGGACGTCAAGAACTTCTTCTACGGCTGTGAGAATGTTCACGTGACCATTGCAACCACCATCATCGCACAACTGACACAGCACGTTCAGCCTGAATGCAAATTCTCCAAACTGATAATTCAACCACTCTAAAGGCCAAAATCTTACTCCAGTCAGACTCGCTCAGTTGGCTATAGAAACGACTAGTGCGTCTTAATGGCGTGCCACCTTCTTGCTTCAGACGTTGTAAAACTGAGCCGAGGCGGAGTGCCCGAGCGCATTGAGGCGTAATGCTCCGATGACCGAAGCCGTTCCCCGTCGGATCTTCCAATCCTCCCTCGTGCATGGATTTTTGTGCTGTCTTTAGTAGAAGGTAGTTTATAAACACACTACTGGCCATTAAAATTGCTACATCAAGAAGAAATGCAGATCATAAAAGGGGATTCATTGGACAAATATAATATACTAGAACTGACATGTGATTACATTTTCACGCAATTTGGGTGCATGAATTCTGAGAAATCAGTAATTAGAACAACCATCACTGGCCGTAATAACTACCTTGATTCGAATTGGCATTCAGTCAAACAGAGCTTGAATGACGTGTACATGTACAGATGACCATGCAGCTTCAAATCACAGTTCATCAGTTCATCAAGAGTACTGACTGCCGTATTGTGACGAGCCAGTTGCTCGGCCACCGTTGACCAGACGCTTTCAAATGGTGAGACATCTTGAGAATCTACTGGCTAGAGCAGCAGTCAAAGATATTCCGTATCCAGAAAGGCCCGTACAGGACCTTCAACATGCGGTCGTGCATTATTCTGCTGAAATGTAGGGTTTCGCAGGGATCGAACGAAGGGTAGAGCCACGGGTCGTAACACATGTGAAATGTAACGGCCACTGTTCAAAGTGCCGTAGATGCGAACAAGAGGTGACCGAGACGTGTAACCAACCCCATACCATCACGCCGGGTGATACGTCGGTATGGCGATGACGAATACACGCTTCCAATGTGCGTTCGCCGCGATGTCGTCAAACACGGATGCGACCATCATGATGCTGTAAACAGAACCTGGATTCATCCTACAAAATGACGTTCTGCCATTCGTGCACCCAGGTTCGTCGTTGCGTACACCATCGTAGGCGCTCCTGTATGTGATGCAGTGTAAAGTGTAACCGCAGCCATGGTCTCCGATCTGATAGTCCATGCTGCTGCAAATGTCGTTGAACTGTTCGTGCAGATGGTTGTTGTCTTGAAAACGTCCCCATCTGTTGACAGGGATCGAGACGTGATGCACGATCCGTTACAGCCATGCGGATAAGATGCCTGTCATCTCGACTGCTAGTGATACGAGGCCTTTGGGATCCAGCACGGCGTTCCGTATTGCCCTCCTGAACCCACCGATTCCATATTCTGCTAACGACAAACGAAAGCACCAATATCGCGATACGATGAACCGCAATAGCGATACGCTACATTCCGACCTCTATCAATGTCGGTAACGTGATGTTACGCATTTCTTCTCCTTACACAAGGCATCACAGCAACGTTTCACCAGGCAACGCCGGTCAACTGCTGTTTGTGTATGAGAAACCGGTAGGAAACTTTCCTGTTGTCAGCACGTTGTAGGTGTCGCCACCGGCGCCAACCTTGTGTGAATGCTATGAAAAGCTAATCACTTGCATATCAGAGCATCTTCTTCTTGTCGGTAATTTTCGCGTCTGTAGCACGTCATCTTTGTGGTGTAGCAATTTTAATGGCCATGAGTGTAGTTGTCAAGTTTAGAGACTGAAGACCCCTCAGTCCCATAAGCTTAACAAATATTTGAACATTTTTGTTAAACTGTGCCGTATGACTACAAGCGTTTCCTATTAAAGAGTACATACAGATGGAGTTCTGCCAGCTACGTCACCACGCTACCTGTTCGCGAACTACGTTGAAGCCATTATGCGTGCATTTACTATCCCCCATAGCACATATGACGTAATCGGATCAAAATCGACGTTGTCTCTCGGGTGTACTAATTACTTTTTTAAGCAGTGTATGAAATACCAAATCAAATGTTTGTTTTTCTAAATGAACAAACTTTTGTGGTTATGAGTCCCTAGATTTACAAACTACTTACAGTAACTTATACCAAGGACAACACATACATCCATCCCCGAGGGAGGACTCGAAATTCTGACGCGAGCGGCCGCGAGATCCATAACGTGGCGCTCCAGACCGCACAGCCATTCCAGCGCGGCTTATGGAATATCATAATAAACTGCCAAATAATTCGCGAATACTATTAAATCTGAGGTGGTTCAAATCCCTCTCCGGCCGTTCAGATTTATGCTTTCTGTGATTTACCTAAATGGCAAATGTGGTGATGGTTCCTCTGCAACGCGCGGCAGATTTCCTTACCCATCCTTATACAAAAACCCGATCATGAGCTTCATTTCCAATGACCGCGCATGCCGCGGCATTCTTCATTTCTTGACAGGACACGACCCTTAACCTACGCACTTACACCGCGTCAGTCTTAGAGAAACACCATACTGCACATGTGGGGAGAGGTGATCTCCCGAATACGTTGTCTTATTTTGCGGGACCTACAATCTCGTCAGAGACACATCACCAGCACGACATGCTCACACAGAACAACAAATATACCAGGCCATAAGACAAGAGGACCAATAGACACCCATACGGACACAGACGCGGATAGTGATCGTCATTTAATAAATAACAATTAGTGTAACTATAGTATTAAGGACAAATATGAAGTTGCCTCTCTACGTCACTGTCAAAACAGCACTATAAACCTGTTAATAGATCATAACAAATCAGAAGTCCACTAAATCTGAATTAGAAGTTAGTGTAACATATAGATAATACTAACGATGGTTGAGGGTTGATGACTTGATGGGAATGCCAAGTCCTCGGCCGTTCAAGCGCCACAATGTGTCTGACTCCATCTTCTTCATCTTCCTCTCTCCTATCATCTCCTCTTAAATATAAATTCATGTTATTCTTTGACTGTGTTTTTCCCCAACATAAACCTCTGGACTTACCCCCATTTTTTACTTCTTCTTAAATGGATATGTATTATTTAATTAATTTTTCTAATTATTATTTATAGTTCTATTTCATAAGTTAGTTAAGCTGTATAGTGTTGAATTTAACAAGATAGAAGAAGAAATTATTCAGTTGTGTAAAAAACTAATCACCTGTGCAAAACACGACCTGGTTTAGCATCTAGATAACAGGTCATTGAAAAAGACATAAAAAATAAGTAAATAAATAAAAATAAATAAATGACCGCGCTGTCGATGTGTCTTCAAACAATAAGCTCCCTTCCTTCCTTCCGTTCAGTGGTAGCGGATGGCCAGCTGTGCCTCGCGTTCACAGCTTCGCCTACGGCCCTCTCGGTGTCCGTCGCTGAAGCGTGACATGTGCAGGGGCACTGCCGTGTGGACTGACGATCGGGGACACCGCACGATGCAAAGTGCCTCTGAGCTTGTCTGATGCAGTATTATTAGCTTTCTCATGTGTAACGCATTAATGATACCGAAAGTGTCACTATGAGGTGTCCTTGCATACCAATGATAATTTTTTTTATTTATTACATATAGCAAAAATACTGTTTTAATATACTAAGCTGTGACTTACGGTCAAGCAACATGTTTATACCACCTTTTTATCTGCACAAAATCTTTAGTATTTCAAAAATTTTGAAATGTGTTTTAACCTAATTGACCAAACTACTTAAACTAAGCAAACATACACACCAATGCCCGAGAGAATACTCTCCGGCGGGAACGGCCGCCCAGTGCGTAGCATGATGCCTTAAACCACGCGGCTATTACCGTGCGGCCCTTGGATTGCGTTGCGTTATTTTTGCATGCGTTCGGTGCTAGTTATATATTACTGTGTTGTAGTTTTACAACCTTTGAATAATGTTTCGTAATATCTCAAATCATTCCAAAAGCGTTTCTGGTGGGCTCGCAGCATACGTTGAGATCAGACCCCAAATTTAAAAAGAAAAAAAAAAAAAAAAAAAACTTTTTGGAACAATATAAATATTTGGACTTCACTGGACATATTACTGCATAATTTTTGTGAAAAATCAGTTTAAAGGCATTATTAATGTTCAAATGTTCAAATGTTCAAATGTTTGTTAAGCTTATGGGACTTAACTACGGGGTCATCAGTCCCTAAACTTACAAACTACTTATGAACTACTTACGAACTAGGACGGCACAAATATCCATGCCCGAGGGGGGATTCGAACCCCCGACCGCAGTGGCCGTGCTGACCGTGACTGGAGCGCCTCAGTCACCTCGGCCACCGCGGTCGGCTATTAATGTTCTTTAACTTTTACTTGAAGCATCGCAATGTCTGCATTGATGTTGTAGTCTTCTCAGATTTATATTGAAATCCCAGACACTACATGCTCTAGAAGGCTGTGGTTTTTCTGTCTTACCTTTGCGTTTGTTTACCACGAATAGGCCGCAATCATCATTGAATATTCTTTGCTTATGTGTTCAAAATGTTCAATTGTTTGTAGAGCTTATGAGACTTAACTACGGGGTTATCAGTCCCTAAACCTACAAACTACTTATGAATTATCTTATACTAAAGACGGCACAAACATCCATGCCCGAGGGGGATTCGAACCCCCAACGCAGTTGCCGTGCAGACCATGACTGGCCTGCCACAGACCATTCGGCCACTGCGTCCGGCTTTCTTACGTGTTTCTGGACTTTTGAAAACGTATTTGTCTACACTTGGATTCCAGAAATTGTCTTTGTAGGCATAAAAATAACATTACGTTTGTGTGACGGAAGTTACTTATTTCAAAGATTAAAAGTCCTGCATCAGCTGGAAATAAATATGGGACAGAATACCATAAATACACCGGAAGCCATGAACTGATTAAGAGTGCGGAAGGCGAAAATTTATGCTCAGCAAATGACCACGGTGGCAAGAATGACGAGAAGAAGGAAGAATTTAGGTGAAGAAGGCTGCTTTTAACTTTTTTTAAAAGGAAGAGAGGTATATTTTCATAGACTTCTTTCTGAAACTTGAATTTCCTCAGAACTGTAAATTACCTTGCAAAGGCCGTTTTCCACGAACCAATAAACATATACACATAAAAACCGTAGAAATGGTTGGTGCAGAGGAGGTGATTTGTCTTGGAAGTCATATAACTGATGCTGTGTTGTATAAAACACACACTCTTGGACATTAAAAATGCTACACCACGAAGATGACGTACTACAGACGCAAAATTAAATTGACAGATAGAAGATGCTGTGATCTTGCAAATGATGGGCTTTCCGGAGCATTCACACAAGGCTGGTGCCGGTGGCGACACCTACAACGTGCTGACATGTGGAAAGTTAACAACCGATTTCTCCTATACAAACAGCAGTTGACCGGCGTTGCCTGATGAAACCCTCGGGCATGGATATTTGTGCCGTCCTAGTTCGTAAGTAGTTCATAAGTAGTTTGTAAGTTTAGGGACTGATGACCCCGTAGTTAAGTCCCATAGACTATACAAACATTTGAACTGTTTTTAGCCTGATGAAACGTTATTGTGATGCCTCGTGTAAGGAGGATAAATGCGTGCCATCACGTTTCCGACGATGATAAAGGTCGGATTGTAGCCTATCGCGATTGAGGTTAATCGTATCGCGACATTGCTGCTCGCGTTGGTCGCCATCCAATGACTGTTAGCAAAATATGGAATCGGTGGATTCAGGAGAGCTACATGGAACGCCGTGCTGGATCCCAATGGCCTCGTGTCACTAGCAATAGAGATGACAGGCATCTTATCCACATGGTTGTAACGGATCGTGCAGACACGTCTCGATCCCTCTCAACAAATGGGGACGTTTGCAAGACAACAACCATCTGCATGAACGGTTCGATGACGTTTGCAGCAGTATGGACTCCCAGCTCGGAGACCATGGCTGCGGTTACCCTTGACGCTGCATCACAGACAGGAGAGCCTGGAATAGTGTACGCAACGACGAACCTGGATGCACGAATAGCAAAATATCATTTTTTCGGATGAATCCAGGTTTTGTTTACAGACTCAAATGTTGGTCGCATCCGTGTTTTGAGACATCGGGGTGAATGAACATTGGAAGCGTGTATTCGTCATCGCCATACTGGCGTATCACTCACACTGATGGTATCGGGTGCCATTGGTTACACGTCTCGGTTACCTCTTGTTCGCATTGACGGCACTTTGAACAGTGGCCGTTACATTTCAGATGTGTTACGGCCCGTGCTTCTACCCTTCATTCCATTCCTGCGAAACCCTACATTTCAGCAGGATAATGCACGACCGCATGTTGCAGGTCCTGAACGAGTCTTTCTGGATACGGAAAAACGGAAAATGTTCGACTGCTGCCCTGGCCAGCATATTTTCCAGATCTCCCACCAACTGAAAACGTCTGGACAATGGTGGCCGAGCAACTGGGTCGTCATAATACGCCAGTCACTACTCTTGATAAACTGTGGTATCATGTTGAAGCTGCGTGGGCATCTTTACCTGTACACGCCATCCAAGCTCTGTTTAATTCAATGCCCAGGCGTATCAAGGCCGTTATTACGGCCAGGGGTGGTTGTTCTGGGTACTGATTTCTCAGGATCTATGCACCCAAATTGCGTGAAAATGTAATCATATGTCAGTTTAATATACATATGTCTAATGAACACTCGTTAATCATGTGCATTTCTTCTTGGTGTACTAATTTTAATGGCCTGTAGTGTATATCGTCGAAACATGAGCAGTTATAACATAAAAGTTTTAACATAGTTTCCGTAGATGCTGCTGTACCTTACAACTATGACATCACTACTTTAATCGTTTTGATATATTTCGAAATTCTCCCTTCCCTTCACGAATTTTGAAACGCTATAAATTTTATGTGTAGTAAATCAAATAGTATATTTAACAATAAATTCAATCTTCTATGATAAAGTTACATCTTGAAGTTACAGTAGTCTGATATAAGCAGGATGTACCCCTGTAAACACGCGCTCTCTCCGCCGTATCACGTTTGTCATAAATGGTGACAGTGTCGATCGTAATTTCATTGTGCCTTCATAAAATACGGGCCTCTGGTGGATTTAAGAGGACCATATTGTTTTAAGTAAATCCTTCAGGAGCGCGTCTTTTATGATCCCATTGTGAAATTGCAAGCAAGGGGTATCTCTATCTTGTACAGTATCTGACTACTAAGAATCGGAATGTATCTATACAATTTGCGGTTGAATTTTTTACTACATATATTTTTGGAATTGTTATACATCAAATTTTTACCATTTCAAAAATTGGTAGGGGAGGATTTAGACATATCTCAAAACGTTTAAAGATGTGATTGCACAGTTATAAGATACAGCAGCAACCATGAAAATAGTGTTTCAACTTTCTGTTGTATCTCCTACTGTTTGAAGGATATGTACTCAGATAAATAACAAGCGCGTTTTCTTCGAGAGGGTTTTCACCACTTCAAAGTCTAAACGAAATACGTGCCTCATATTTTGATCTAGGCTTTAACATATTCAAAGTGCATCGGAATATGTTATTAACACTTAGATACTATCAATTGTGAGTCACAATAGTGCCATATCGCAGGTGGAGTTCCCGTCGGAAGCAACAGCTTAGAATTCAGGCGACGAACATTTTTTTCAGTCACAGTGTTTTACCGGCAGGAAGGAAGGGATGGAAGTGTTGATTAAATTCCAGACCTCGACACAAAGGGCTTATGAATAAGAAGGACTATCTATTTTATGCTTTGAATTCCAGAGAACATACTCAGGTTCGCACGAATAAAGCGAGACGGAGAATATGCTTCAATCGAGAATGTTCTCACCGTGAGTAAAAGAGTGGGAGAATTTGCTCACAACAGAGAACACTCTCCGATTTCGGATGAATAAAACTAGAAAAGTTTCTCACGATCGGAGAACGTTCTGTTTTCTGAAGTGAGCTCTCTAGCACACTAACTTAGTAAATTACGTTTTACTGTGGTTTATAATAAAATGACAAAATCTGTGTTGCTTAGAATTCAGAAAAAGTTCCTTTATATGTAGGTTAGTCTGAAGAAACACGAGAGGAACTAAAATGTTTATGCAAATAAAACATTTTGCTGTCGAGTCGCTTCCTCCACAATAATCATGAGTGTGACACTTCAAGCATTGTATCTAGTGACGAGAGTGTTGTCAGAGGAGTTTTCTCATTACCGACCTAGAACTTAAACACAAGTGGATTCAGCTGCGTGTTTTACACGTGTGTTAGGAGTGTATTTTTACAGTTGTAAACACCTAAATAGCAAAATAGTATTGCATGTTTTTAAATAGGATCTATTAATAAGACGTTAATTCTGAATAAAGTGCATCGCAGGACTTTTGTCTGTATCACAAAATAAATATTTCTGCAATACAAGGTACTGAATTTATTTTTTGTACTGCTCTTCTTCATTCTAGACAAGTCGTTTGGCCTATATAAGATGCATTTGCTGCCTTCGTAATCGTAATTTTTATTATGTTAGAAGTAAGTATACACAACAGTAAAATTAATAACGAAATACTTACGTAGCAGTCTGTTTCTTGTAACAAAATCGCAAGGTCTATCGCTTATGAGCAGACCATTGTCTCGTGGCAGAAAGCTTTGACAGTACTGCACTTGAAACAGATGAAAATGTAATGCAGTCTTAAAATTTCGTTCGCAAATTGTGCTAACCAAACTTTAGTAACAAAGTTTCTCGCACGACGAAAATTTTGTAATATCGTGAGAAGTATACATTTTCGTAAAAAGTCCATATTTAGTCTTAATAATATGCTGCTGGTCAAGAAACTAATATGTAAACATAGTACAGTTTTTCCGGAATACGTAGATGCCTATTCCATATTTGTACACTGAATAATTTGCTTGATTGGGCTGGTTTAAAGAAATACACGATTGAACAGCTGATCTCTGCCGGACATGACACACGGAGAACGTATTCAACAAGGACGGGAGATAGCGAGCATGAACTTCCTGCTCAGAGCATATGCTTGGAAGCTTTTATTCATAAAAAATTGAGAACTTTCTCAGAGAACCTTCCTTTGCTCTGAGAATGTTCTCTGGAGCAATCTCTGTTATACAGAAACAACCTAGTGCCGACTAGGCACAGCTGTCTGTAAGAAAATATACACACGTACCCTATATGCGTACTCACTACTGCCACCTCACCTGGAGATCGTTGTACTTGAGAAGTGTGACATGAAATACACTCGACTGGCTTGCAGCAGGCAGCCAACAACCTATATCGTCATCGGCATCATCATCCACATAGTTAATCACATTCAATGTTAAATATGGTTGTTTGGACTTCCGGCGCAAAGGAACATGTAACAAGTCAAATAAAACAGTTAATTATTTCCACGTTTATTTGTATTAATGGCCATATACAACAGTGCATGTAAATTAACAACGTATTCTTCAAATTGCTCTTGATCTAAGCATCCATCTTGGCGAAGATTGTTTCAAGCAGGTCATATATTGTCTGAAAAACAGAAACAAGTTCATTAGTAAAACATCTTATTTTAATTTCCAAGTTATTATTAACATATTGTTAAAGAACGTATGGGTATTTACTGTGCAATAATTAACTTATACATAGTACATAGTCGGAACTGCTTAAATGGCATCGTCCATAAACCACCAAAACCGTAATTACATTTACTACCCTAATTTTTGAAAGCATTATCTTGGAACAGCAATCTTAAAAATTTTAATAATTAAAATAAGATAGTCTACATAGCAATTGTTGCGTTTATTACGCGGCGGAGCACCTGTCCACCAACAAGGTGCCAAAGACCTGAAGATGGTTCTGTAGAACCGAAAGCGGTTGCCAGTAACAAACGCAACAAATTGCGATCTTCTGTCTTATTTTAATCATTTACTACACTGTTGTTGTTGTCCTCAGTCCGGAGACTGGTTTGATGATTCTCTCCGCCCTACTCTATCCTGAGCAAGCATTTTGTCTTCTCATAAGAAAGACAACCAACATCAGTTTAAATCTATTTACTGTAACATCTCTTTGTCTCCATCTGCGATTTTTACCCCACCCACTTCCCTCCAACGGTACCTTCACGATTTCATGATGTCTAAGAATATGTCCAACCACAGATAAAAATCTCACGGGAGTAAATCGGGAGTTCAGGCGCAGCCTTTGCACGATAAAAAAATAGAAGTGTAGTACGCTGTTAGTGGCCAGAGAATAATATGCCCTATTTTTTTTTTTTTTCAGGAAACAATAGTGACTGGTATATTGAAAACATATTGCTGCCATATTTTTGCACAATTAACTAGGAGAGAACGTGCTTTTGCAACATTTCAGCAAGACTCTGCGACGTCACATACAACCAACTTATCATTACAGGTAATTGGTAATGTGTTCGGTGAAAAAATTATCACTAGGAACACTTGGCACCCTCGTTCTCCTGATTTAACCCCGTGCAATTTTTATCTGTGGGGAGCATTAAAAGAGAAAGTGTAAAAATCAAATCCCCCACATTTCAGATGAATTAAAAACAATCATTCGTCATGAAATCACAGAAATTTCTGAAAGGTAACTTAAGAGTGTAAAGAGCAACTTCCTCGGTAAGTGTCCGAAATGCTTCAACAACGAAGGGGGGCAATTTCAGCACCTCCTTGTGTAATACAGGTGACCACTAAACTTTCCTTTGTGTTGTGTATGTCAGAAATAATGCTTCAACAACGAAGGGGGGCAATTCCAGCACCTCCTTGTGTAATACAGGTGACCACTAAACTTTCCTTTGTGTTGTGTATGTCAGAAATAATGCTTCAACAACGAAGGGGGGCAATTCCAGCACCTCCTTGTGTAATACAGGTGACCACTAAACTTTCCTTTGTGTTGTGTACGTCAGAAATAACTGCGCGCCAACCTGTATTAAAATTAGTGCGGACGACGGGCAGAGGGCTAAGTGGACATCGCAGATGCTATGGCCGGCAAGTCGCACGCCGAAAAGGCGGTTGCGCTGAGGATTGATCACCCTGTATCTTACACACCAGGTGAAGTAGTTTTATAATGGCTGGCTCTCCCAGAGTCTTTAGTTGTTATGAGGGAATGTTGTCCACTCTAGGGGCCTTGATTCGACTTAGGTCTTTCGGCGCTCTGACAAATACTTCTCTCAGTATGGTATCTCTTATATCATCTACTTCCTCTTCCCTTCCAACAATAGTGTCTCTAAATTCATTCTCTCTGTAGAGCCCCTCTATAAACGACTGCACCTTTCAGCATTTCCTTCTTTGATGATATCTGATTTCCTATCTGAGTTCTTTATATTAATACAGGTGCTTTTTTTAACTTTCCTTTAAGAGTCTATTTTTCCCCTATTTAAACATTCTTCTAAAGACATGCATTTTCCTTCTAGCGACTCCTGCTTAGCTATTTTGCACTTCAGTCTCATTTCTCAGTCGTCTGTACACTGTTCAGCCTGTTTCATTTACTGAATTTATCGACTTTCTCATCAATTAAATTTAGTATTTTCTATGGTATTCAAGGATTTTTGTAGGTCTTGCTCACCTATTTATTTGGTTATCTGCTGCCTTCACTATTTCATCTCTCAAGGCTAACCATTCCACTTCTACTATTTTATTTTTGCCTGTTTCTGTCAATTGTTGCCTTAAGCTTCCTCTGAAATTCTCGAGAATTTCAGTTTATTTCTACCTTTATGCAGTTACTTGAATTTCAGTCTACAGTCATAATCAATAAGATACGGTCAGAATCTATACGTGCCGCTGGATATGTCTAAGAGTTTAAAATCTGGTTAAAACTCTGTCTTACCATCACAAAATCTATTAGTACCTTCCAGTGTCTCTTAGTTTCTTCCACGTAAACAATCTTCTTTCATGATTCTTGAACCAAGAGCTAGTTGCCATAAAAACCTGTATTACTGTGGTCGGTGTTGGTTTCGTATCTATCTTGACTACGATCATGCGATCATTGCGTTGCTCACAGTAGTTTATCCTCATTCCTATTTTCTTATTAATTATCAGACCTCCTGTAATACTTCCGACTGCTCTTGTATTTATAATCCTGTATTCACCTGACCAGAAATCTTGTTCCTCTTCCCACCGAAGTTCACTAAATCTAACTTCAACTTATCCATTTCCCCAAAATTCTACGCTCCGATCCGTAGAATGTCTGAGTTGTCCTTTCTGATGACCACACCCTCCTGAGTAGTCCACGCCCGTAAAACCGAATGGGGGACTATTTTACCCCCGAAATATATTACCGGATAGGATGCCATCATCATGTATTCATACATTAGAGCTGCATTTCCTCGGTAAAAGAAACGGCTGTAGTTTCTCCTTGCATTCAGCAGTTCGCAGTAACTATGTGGCAAAGCCATCTTAGCTGATGTTACAAGGCCAACTCAGTCAATCATCTAGACTGTTGCCCCTGTAACTATTGAAAGGGCTGTTGTCCCTCTTCAAGAACCACACGTTTGTCTGGCCTCTCCACAGATACCCCTCCGCTGTGGTTGAACATACGGTACGGCTATTTGTATCGTTGTGGCATGTAAGCCACCCCACCTCGGCAATGTTCACGGGGGTGATTACTGCACTATCAATATGAACACGTAGTCGTGATGGGAGACCTAAACATAGCCTATCCACAATAAACATAATAATAAACTTCAACAACATGACCATTCCGCCATTAGAATCCACTCACCATCACCACTCTAACAGATGTGGCTGCAATGAAAAAATCGAAAAAGATCAGCCATAGACCTCTTACCAAACTATATATTCGTCGCCTACTCCATGCAGCCGCCAAAGTTCAAATCACCTTATATTAGTCGCAGAAACCTGAAACAAATAGACCGTGACGCTCTAACAGACGACTAATCCGAAAGCTCTTGGCACCGAATAACCAGAGAACATACTCTTGATGGTAACATTTCTGAACTTACGAATAAATTTACCTCCCTATATGACAAGCATGCCCCTATACGTACAATCCGTGTACGAAAACTCTCCTGCTCCATAGCCAATAAAAGACTTACTAGGTCAAATGATGTCAATATGGATGCTGCTCATAGACGATTCAAGACAAGTCCGAAACCCGAACATTACAAAGAATACAGAAAACTATAAACAGGGTAAAACAATACATTCTAAACGCCAAAATTAGGTACTCTCGATGAACTGCCAAGCGCAAATAAACTGCCGCCCTAAAGAATCTCCTAGCCTCATAATAACGATGCCACATTTCACCTAAAATACGTAAACATGTAACAATAAATATAACAAGAAAAACAATGATAAGAATCCCTTCTACGCAAAGACGGTATTAGTACTATGATTAAGAATGTCACCTGTCTTACCAGTTAATTTCTCTCTCATGAATGGAACTTTGCTTATTTTTAAAGACGTAGGCTTAGTCCGACCTATCCCCATAACAGGAAACCCGCAATTACCTTGTGATTTTCGGCCAATCAACATATTGCCTGTCGTTTCCAAATGTCCTTGAATATATAGTTCATGACCAAATTAATGAACATTCGTTCAGCTTATTTGTCTGGCTATCTAAAGCATCATAGCACTAACCAAGGTAACTGATAACCTGAAATTTGCCACGAAAAACTGCGAAGCAACTATATTGACTCTACTAGTTTTGATACTACCAATTTTGAAATACTTCTCAATAAAATGCGATAACAATAGTTTTCAACTAGACCATTGAAGTGGTTTCAAAACAAAGTGTTGTCTGTGGGAATTAAAAATCCTCCCGTAAAAATGTTTTCCTAGAACCCCACAAGAATTAATTCTAGGTCTAGTTTTGTTCTCCTTGTATGACGGTATTTCATCGGTTTTGACTTTCTGTAAGTATCATTTTTATGCAGACGACCTCCAGTTCTGCCAAAGTATCAGCCTGAATATATAAATACTGTTATTTCGCAGATGATTGGTGATCTCTCTTCAGTCGTAACATGGACGAAAAACCTGGGGCTAAAATTAAATGCAAAAAATTCACAATTAATCTTAGTCACCCATCACAAATTAATAAGTTCGAACTATGCGACCAGTTACTTCCCATTCAACTTGACGGTATCCTAATACCACATCAGAAAACATTAATTTGGGTGTAATTATCAAAAATATTTCAATTAGGCAGATGATACCGTTACCGTGTGCAGAAAGCTCTCCGTTGCGTCTACGCTCTCAAAAGCTTTCGTAACATCTTTCCACAAGATGTAAAATGCAAACTGGCGCAATCACCTTCATTACCGTGATATGATTCAGCATGGTACAAGCAACGAAAATACAAGACGCTGCACACGGAACATTCAGCGTTACGGCCATGTTAGTGCTTCATACAGCCAGTTAGAGTGCTTAGGACCAGACAAACTACGGAGCTACCAAGCGCTGTGCCTTCTCCAGCGACTCCTCAGTGAGCAAGCACCCCAGTACTTCGACACGTATTATAAAAATCTTTCGTTCGATCATAATATTGACATTAGTCCCACTAATCTAGTATCCTAGCTGTGCCGCTCATAAAACGGAAACATTTGTATCTCCTTCATTGTTACTGCTGCTCGCCTCTGCAACAAGCTGCCCTGCTCTCTTCTCAAAATTCAATCTTCAATCCTCTTAAAACCAATGCTCTTCTCTTCGTTATGTCTCTTCCTCCACTTTCTTTCACCATAAATGACGCCACCTGCTCTTCCGTTATACAGGGTGATTCAGGAGGAAAGGTACATGCTTTCAGAGGTGATGCTACTAGTGATTTTCAACAATAAACTTCTAATAAACATATGTCATTTTCTCAACTGTTTCCGGGTAAACCAATAAAAACAACTAGGAACGGGAAAAGTATAGCGTCGTCTTTACTAACCATCTCAGTACGTAGTTCACTTGCGAATGCTACAGTTATTATCTCAAGTCTCAGACCTAAAGCGATGCAGTAGTGCGTGATTTTGTAGTGGTGTTACGTAACAAAAGATTACAGTTTAGTAAAAATACTACGGATCTTCATACATGCAGAGTGTGCTGACAAGATGTCTGTTTATGGTTTGTCTAATGGGAATTCTAGAGCTGCGATGCGAAAATACAATCATCGATTTCCGAATCACAGAGACAGCAGGGTGCTTATCAGGGTGTTTCACGGATTGCGTGAGCATGGTTCGCCTCCCAGCGTAAACGTTGCCTCTGAACGTCTCGTACAACAACCTCCTACTGATGTTGGGAACATTCTTGAAGAAGTGGGACGCAGGTCAACTACTGGCTCTACGTGAACTATCGCCCAATTTGGGATTCCGCAAACATTAACGATACGCACGGTACACGAGCAAGGTATGTTTTTCATATGCACAATACACATGTTTATGAAGGAGATGTTCCCAACTGGAAAGAATTTTGTCAATGGGTCAAATGCCAATGATCGATTAATTACACTTACTCTGGTCACTAATGAGTCAACAGTACGCTGAACGAATCAACAACTCTTGCAACTCTAACGTATGGGCAGATGAAAACGTGCAAGCCACTGTGTAAAAGAATTCTGAACGACGGTTATCGCTCTTCGGTCCAGGTTTTTTTTTTTTTTTTTTTTTTTTTAGCTAACCGTCTTAATGGCACACGGTATCTTGATTTTCTTCAAGATGTGTTACCAGAGTACGTGGAGGGTATCCCTTTGGCAACACGAGCTCGTATGTACTTTAAGCATGACGGAGATTCCACACAGTACCTCAGCACATCATTTGTCATTGGTCGTTGGATCAGTCGTGTTTACCCATTGCTTGAACATCGAGATCTTCCAAAATTATCCCAGTGGACTACTGTTTGTGGGCGTGGATGAAGAGCGAAGTGTGCAAAACACAAGGGACAAACTTCTCGCTCGCATTGTACATGCTTGTGCTCAAAGTAAAGGAACTGACCTGTGATCGGTAGCACATCAGTCTATAAGAGCATCAAAATACATTCAACTTGACGGTGGACTGTTTGACCACTTGGGAGGAAACTTACACAATTAAACAAAGCATAACATAACAGTATCTTTATTTACTGTCAGCTGCGCTTTCCTCGTTCCAAGTCGTTTCCATTGGTTTACCCGGAAAGGGTATAAGTTTATTATAAGTATTTTCGTCGAATCACAAGTAGTAACAACCCTCCTGTCTCACTCTGCATCTCCTTACCTGTGTATTATTACACTCAGATTTATCTCCTTCTTCCATCCCTTCCTCCATGTCCATTGCTGCCAGCATCCATAATAAAAGCCCTATCGTTTCGTAGCGCCTGAATGTTTGTTATTTATCAAATACCAATATAAACTATATGTCTTATTGCTACCTGTTCTGTTTGAAACATTTCATTTTTCTAGATTTAACATAACGACTGTAATATAGAAATAGTAAAACATGTAGAATGCCTGGTTAAATAAAAGAATAAATAAATAATGATCTTATTCGCAAATATCAAACAACTTGTTGGTTGCAGCTTAGATGATTGCCTGCTTAGTTACCTCTTGTCCCTTGGCCTCCATTTCGTCGGCCAAGCAGTTGGCAACGATGACTCCGCATTCACAGTGGCCGCTGCACGCCGAAGCTGTGGCACAAAAAAACACAGTATCAGCGACGTAGCATAACTGTCACGGAATATATATATATACGCATATACAAATATACTTTTCTTGTCAAATAGATATTCGTCTCTACAGTACCTGTACCGTGTTCCCAAATCCACAATTTCCATAGTTATGTTTGTATAGGTATTTGGAATTGAATGTACTTTAGTCTGCAATGCACTAATCGTTAACACATCAATATTTATTTCACGAATAATTGCTTCAAGAGCACTAACACGGCGCTGCCCATTCCTGAGATTTTCATCGTTAAAATACCACAAACACCTATGCATCGTATATATGTTCAAAAACCTAATTATTTCTTCCTTTCCCTCCTTTATGTTGTGTTTTGTTCTGTATTGGTTATCACCTAACCTAAGAACACGCGCAATCAGTTTCGCCAAAGTTGGAAGGTGCCGAAACTGTTTAGTTTCACCAACGAGTTGCGCGAACGCCTGCCGCGCATGCGCCCTGGCCAGTAGCGCAGTTTCATGAAACGTACTGTCGTCGTATAAATTAGCCTTTTAACGTCGTTTCCAAAAATCTCGATAAGTACTTTATAAATATAGTTCAAACTTTAACACAATAATCCGTTGAACATTCCGATATTTTCAAAGGGTAATAATCCGATCGCTGCCCCGAACTTCACACGAACACTCACAGCGCTATCTATTAGTTCTTTGCTGCATTACGCCGTTCTTTCCAAGCATGAAGTACACCTAAAACTTCAAATTACGGTATATTTTACTTTCCTGATCTGATTTTGATGAAATGAAGCGTACATGTTGCCCCAGGATATTCTCTATTTATCTGTGATAGCCTCATGAATGTTCATTTGGTACTTTTGGAGATTACGCTCTACAAATAGATACATACTATTGCTTTCAAAGAAATGTTTAAATTGTGATATCTTACATTTTCTGATCCGGTTTTGGGAAATGAAGCGTTTCTGTAACTGCAAGATACCCTCACGTTTCCTGTAGAAAACCCCCGAAAATTCGTCTATTAGTTTTGGAGATGAAAGAAAAAGATAGACATGACGGTTGTCCATGTAAAACGTAAAACTGTGATGTTCTTCTTTACGTGTTCCAATTTGTATGAAACCAAGTCTATATGTTGTCCCAAGGTACGCTGATATTACCTGTGAAAACTCCATGCGAATTTGTGAAAAAGTTTTGGAGAAGTGGTTTCTAATAGATGAACAGACAGACACGACGGTCTATGAAAACACTTCGTGATTCTATTTGATGAAACCATGCCTACATCCTGAACCAACCTTCTCTCATGATTCCTGTGAAAACCGCATGAAAATTCGTCCAGTAGTTTCGAAGATTGAAGCAAACAGCGACAGGCCTACATTTACAGATTTTTTTATACGTCGCGTTTTGCAGCTCTTAAATGTTCTAAGAACGACATTTTTATATTGCAGCAAAACTGCTTTTATTTTAAATGCTGACTAGTTTCGGGTTTTGCCCATTTTCTTAAGCCACATTCATATGTATTTTATTTGGATACTGCCCAGGTCACGCTGTTTGTTTTAATTTCTTTCGTGTAATTAAAACAAACAGCGTGATCTACGCAGTATCCAAATAAAATACATATGAATGTGGCTTAAAAATGGGGAAAGCCCGAAACTAGTCAGCATTTAAAATAAAAGCAGCTTTGGTGCAATATAAAAATGTCTTTCTTAGAAAATTTACAGATTTATTATTAGTGTAGATATGTTGTGTAATTGTATAATTTTGTACTACCGTAAAATCTGTTGCGAATACGGTTAGTAGTAAAGAAGTAAAAGATTAAAACGTGATGTTGGATTGGGCGGTTTTCCATGAACGTTACGCTCTACGTCCTCATATCTAATGAACTACGTGTCGTTCTGTGATACAATTTTGAAGGTACATTCATCTGTGTATGTGTTTACTGTCTGTAAAATTTCCTGCGGTTACAATTTATAGAGTACAAATTATAAATTGTAACTTTATACCGAATGCCATAGTTTTACTCCATAAACAGCGGAAAAGTAGTAAGCGAGAAACTTTTTTCTTTTCATTATTTTGATGTGGTTGTTAGCGAGAAAAAGTTTAATAAAAGGTTAATATTTTGTTTAAAGTTTGTTGCATATCGTTAAGTACTCTCATTCTCATAGTGTATTCATAGTCTAGTCGCATTATGTGGCAGTTTCTTGGAACTCTTATTGTTTATGATGTTATGTCCTGAACCATATGTCGTATGAGGTTATTGTTATCTCACATAAGGAATATGTGTACATAAGGAATATGGTTGAAATCGGTCCAGTGGTTTAGGCGGTAATGTGCAGCTTTGTCGTTTGACGCAGCAGTTTTTGGCGCATCTAATTGTTTATGACGTCATATCCCCTTTCGTATGTGTCGTAGGTGATTATTAGCCCGACAGCGATTATTGCCTGATATTAACAAACATGTGTACCAAGTTTCGTTCAAATCGGCCCAATACTTTAGGAGGAGAGGGGGAACATACATACTTATATAAATAAATACACACATACAGCCTATTTTATAAGATGTAAGATTACGAGTTACAAGCTGGTGTGTTGTCTGTCAAACGTGGTCCTCTTTTATATTTCTGAGTATTACCAAGCAGAGCGCTGACAAAAATTCCCTTACTGAATCAGGGATATGGATAAACATATATAATATCGTCACCTTCAAATTTTTAAGGTAGTGATTAAATTTTACCTAAGGCGGTAAACCCAACGCTATGACAGAGGCAGCCTGCTCTTACCTAAACAATGAACAGGCACACTATGTACCCAGAATCACTTTCAGAATCCAAATGTTGAGATACGACCCTCAACCAAAACATCTGGGAGTAACACTTGACCGCACTCTTACCTTCAGAGCCCACCTACAGAAGACAGCCTGCAAAATCAAAACAAGAAATAACATACTCCAAAAACTGATGTGAAATGGCTGGGGAACGAATGCGATAACCCTACGGACATCAGCCTTTGTCCGTGTTTATCCAGTAGCAGAAAACTGCAGCCCTCAGTGGTTAAATAGCGCCCACAGAAGAACAGTGGATACTCAACTGAATAACACTATGAGACTGACATCGGGAACCATCAACACCAACCCAGTGGCTCCCTGTTCTGTCCAACATTCATCCTACACACTTACGAAGACAGCTAGCAATGAAAAAAGAAGCAGAAATGCCTAGCCAACCGTCAACTCCCAATCCATCAAGACCTCATCTCACAATCTCGACTAAGGTCTCGTAAACAATCATGGAAGTTGATAGATAAATTTTTATTGAGATGAGGTTCAACAGCCGTAAGATATTTGAGGAAATGCATACTGTAAACCATCAGTTGTTTATTACTTTTCCAAACTTCTACTGGTTTCAGTTATAAACTATCTTCATGGAAGAGAACTAGACAGACTGATCAAACTGGTGCATTATATGCCCCCTTATGCATACTGGCATGCATGTCACACAATAAAAATAATTAAGACGTCACTAGGCATCTAGTCTTGGTTATAAACATAAAAGCAATGCCAGGCTGTGTGATGGTAAACGAAGGTCTATTACAAGAGAACCTAACGCAACTATTGAACCTAGACTAGCAGACGGAAGACTTTTGGCATGTTCAGTATGTCGCGGTGAAAATATTGAAATATATTGCACGTTTGAATTTCATTTTATGCACTATCGTTAAGTGGCTGTGTTTCAACAACATGACTGCCTCTTTTAGTATACCAGTTCCACGTGCAGATGTGATTCACGTCTGTCACAGTCTGTGTGTTACTTTACCGAACAGGAAACGTCTGTAGCACCTAACCACAGAGACAGATGCCCCAACGTTGCCGTACAGTTCTATCTTAACATGAATTGTTGCAGTGTTGCTCTCCTTCATATTCAGAAAAGAATTTACTACACGGTACTCCATTTTATAATAGTTATTGTAAGATTCATAAGGGAAAGTACATCCATAACAATGTCAAAACATAATTACCAGACTGAATTAGACATTATAAAGTACATTGAATCTAATAATGGCTGAAGCCCTAAACAAATTGGCAACATACTACACAAAATACAAAGAAGAAAAATCTTACCCTACGTTTATGCCCCATCTCACACAAAGCCATAACAAAAACCAAATGGGGCACAATACCATATTTAGGAAAAATTTCCAACAAACTAGCCAAAACACTCAAATTTTGAAAATATAAAACTTAATTTTATGTAGAAGACACAACAGCTCATATCTTATTAAACAACAAAGATAAGTGATTTATTAAGCAACAGTGGGGTTTATAAAATCACTTGCAATGACTGCAACAAACTATACATTGTACAAACAGGCGGGGCAATAGGAACTAGGTCAACTGAACATGAGCGTAGCTGTATATCACAAAAGTCAGACTCTACATACTGGAGGAAGGACTCAGATATCAAATCCGCAATAAGTTTTACATATGGCCAACAAAGGTAAAAAAACTAAACCTTTTAGAAGCACTCAAAGAAAAGAAATATCTATCCAAAATCCTCATCTGGTTGTAAATGACCAACTTCAGCTGACAACATCCTCACTATTAAGCTTCACATAATACAATCCATAACATATTAACTGTCACACTGTTATTTATTTTTATTGTATACCATAAACAATAAAAATACTACTATACCAATAAAATATACAGTTACTTTACCTATCTGGTTCACCCCAAAAAACATAACGTGGAAACAATATAAAAATTGTAAAACTATAATGTAGTTTAATTATATCAACTGTAACGCAATATGTCTGATGCGCAGCAAATGGAACAAGTGTTCATTTTGACAGTTCAAAACACAGGTATGACCCCACAAAAAATATGTACCATCGATTGTAAAATAATATTACATATTGTAGGTAGCGTAAGTAATGCGTATAATTTTGGCCTTTCTTAAATCAAATGTTAATAAATGACAATAAGAATTTTTAATTGAGCACTATCTGCATCATGAGAAGGAAGTGGAAACCTCTCAAAGACTGTCGTTACCTTGTGCTTATTTACATCTCTGAGAAAAAATTTTGACAATGAAAGAACTAGCGTTTCTTGTCGACGTTAGTTAGTTGTTTCCTGATATGGCCTAATACGTCGAAAACTAGTTTGAATAAAAAGTTAGTAGAAGAAAACAGTTTATTTGTTTTAACCCTAAAAGAGGAAAGGAATTTAATTTGCCAAGGAAGGGAAAGTGTTCAAAGTAACAGAGACTCTGCCTACCCTTTCCAGCGCAGCTTTCGGCAACTTCTAACAAAGCTGCTTTCTTCTGCTGGTCCTTTGCCATTTCAGGACACCCGTTGATGTGATCCTTGAAAAGAGCCACGTCGTACTGGCCATCGGAGTTGAGCTGAAAACCAGCACAACGCAAAATAAATAAATAATACAGTTATAAGTGACAACTTCGGTGACAGGGAACTCTAATGGGACTTTTGGAGATAAGTTTGAATATTAGAGAATTCAAATGGTAAGACTACAGTAAACAACTCGGAAGCAGCAGATTTAAAGATGTGGGCCACTACAATTCTGCCACAATGAAAACAAGTAGTCACTACCACTTTTTGTTAAAGCTAAAGCTTGATTAACGTTCTAATTTTTTCAGTGTAATTCTAGGTCATCCTGTGTAACACAGATGTTACATTACTGTACTGATGATGAATGAAAAAGTTTGACTAATCAATTAACTGTCTGAAACCAACATATGTAATTTAACTCAACATGACTCACCACTTCAACGAACTTCATTATGCAGCCGATGAAGCACTGAAATCAAAGAACGATTACGGTTAACACTATATCTGCAGCCAGTTAACAGCTTATGAACTAAATTATTGAATGATGTTATAACACTTGTATATCATAAGTAAGGGGCAATCAGAAAAGTTTCGTTCGAATATCGTACAGAGTAGAATCGGTATGGCACTCAAAGTTACCTTGAATATACCAGTTTGTTAACACAACTTTTGGCTCACTCTATGTTAGAACTTTAAAAGTGAACCGTTTTCGGTGTTTTATTTATTTATTCATTTATTTATTTCCTTTTTTGATATGTTATAGCCCCCCAGGTGTGGCAGGGTGGCAGGCGTATGAACCCCGCTCTTCAGCCAAAAAATTCAATTTATGAAAATTTGAATTTACAGTTTGTATATGGTGATAAAACGGAGAATTAAATAAACATATGGTGAGAGTGGTGAAAAGTAACATTAACGTGACACAGACATATTCAGAAGTTAAAATTGACACAATGCTAAAATCACCTATGTTGACACAAATACACAGAAAGATGATGACATGATTAACACGATACATAAAATAAGTCACGACACTTGTTTTGCCTGTTCGGCGGTTGTTGAAGTTTTAAAACTCAAAAGCACAAAACACTATTTCACTGATACTGTTAAAATCACTGCACAGGCACCGCAGAAGACAGGAAAAGGAGGGAAGGCGCGTAGGGACGCAAGAAGAAGTAGGGGAGGGGGAGGAAGGGGTGGAGATAGGAAGTAAGGACTCCAGAGAGAGGGGGCTAGGAAAGGAGAAGCCATGCTGCGGAGGGATGGGGAAAAAGGGGGGGGGGAGACAAAGGCCTTGTAAAAATATCTAGACTCCCTGACGACACTGCTGGCCGGCCGCCATGGTAGTGGCAAGCGTCAGGTAAATACGAGTGTTGTTACCAGGTACATCCTGTATTAAATAGCTACTGCGCTTTATATAGACAATTAATAGTCACGTCTGTACTGTTTGACTGCTGCAGTGTGCATGAAGCACGATGGTGAAGAGCTGCTCAGCGTTTAAATGCATAAATCAATTTAAGAAAGGAATAAAAAGATCGAATAATGTCTTCCCATTTATATTTACCAGGAATACATGTAGCCCTACTACTTGCGTTCAGAGATAGTTACCCTTGCTTAACAGACTGTTAGTCAAGACGATATAGGATTCAATGAAATCAATAACTGGCTTCTACAATACTGGCAAGCTCTTGAAAAGACCTATTTAGGCCGTACTGGCTGAGAGAAGTTAAAAAATTTTCATTTTATGATTGTGTACAATTAACTATTGGGGTCACGAGATTAGTTGCCTCACTGCATTTAGAATTTTTGTTTATGAAATTAATATTAGCAACTTGTAACACAGAATATAAAGGTAACCTGCCTTACATATAGGTATAAGAACTGAAAGGGGTTTGCAGAACTGTGTATAGTTCCATATATGAATGACACATACAATGGATGCACCTTGTGAAGTTGAACCCTATGACAATAGTTGTTGACTTTTGAGCAGTTCACGCTACTGTAAGGTATTTGGCTTACAGCATTAAAATGCTAATAGTCTTATTATATAACCTAATGCTAATGTTAGATGCATTAGCTAAGAAAAAATTATGGTATACTTCGTGTTCTTAAAAGAATTTGGTAGTGGCTGGTTGCTGTATTCACAAGTTAAGAAGCTATTTTACAGTTATGTATCTGATGGCATTTTTCACTTTCACAATCGATTTTAAACATTAGCTGTTTCAGGCTGCTATGATGTATCTAAATATTGGAGAATACAGTCTGCAATTAACTTAATACTTGAAAAGTCCTTTGACACTGGGCTGAAGATGTTTGCTATTTGCCTTACTTGTCAGTAGAGCTTACTCTTGAACAACTTATCGATTATTAATAAATTGTAAAAAAGCGCATGCATGTGTTTCATCCACGAAACAAACTTCATCTTAGACAAGAAGCAGGAGGCAAACGAGAAGTAATTCTTCAGGTTTACTCGGCAAGCCGTTGTCATCTTGCAGAATCGGGTATTCTGCCGGTTATTCGCGTCATCAGGAACGACCTGAAGAAGACTGCGAGGTACGCAGTTGAAATATCGTGCATGAAAAGACGCGAATAACCGGCAGAATACCCGATCGTGCAAGATGACGAAAGAGAAATAAACTTTATTTAGTTTGTAATTGTTTCACGACAAGTAAAAGGCACAAGAGTGGTGAAGATGGATATGTAAAAATCTTTCTCTGAAGTTCAACTTTGTTGCATAGTATTTCGGATAAAATACTACGAGAAAAATGCAAAGACATTATCAGCCACCTGGGCCGACAGCACCAGTTTGATACTGAGGCTAGCTTCTAACTTACCTTCTCTTCTGCCGTTCTCGCCTCCTTGTTGGTTCTGAGCGCATCCAGACTATCTGCAAACAAAAAGTTCTACCAGTTTGAAACTTCGTAAAAAAAAAAAAAAAAAAAAAAAAAAAAAAAAAAAAAAAAAAAATTAAAATAATATAAAATATAAAATAAAATAAAAGCACCTCAAAGCGTGGAATATAGCGAAATGTCTATGACACAACAAATAATTGATATCATAAATGCACTTACATATCGTTCAACAATAAATTGTAAACTTGTTGGAAAGATCCACTCCCAAATACAACGAGGATAAAAAGAATGCCTCTATGCCTCTGATGTATGAGACCTAATTTCTCTTATTTCCATGACACTCGCGCATTGGTCGAACCTACCAGTAACAAACCTAGCTGCTCGCCTCTGAAGTGCCTCTACGTCTTCCTTTAAACTGGTCTGCTGCGGGTCCCAGACACCTGACCAATACTCAAGACGTTGTCGAAAAGCTTTTTATACACGAGGTCTCATTTACAGATGAAGTACATCTTCCCAAAAGTATCCCAATAAATCGAAGTCGGCTGTCCGCCTTACTCACAACTGTCCTTACATGTTGGTTCCATTTCATATCGCTCTGCAATGTTACGCCTACAGTAGATAGTTGAACGACGTGACTGCCGTATTCGAACATTATGGGATTGTTATTCCTACTCATATGCATCACCTTACATTTTTCTACATTTAGAGCTAGCTGCCACCAACTAGAAATTTTGTCTAAATCATCCTTTATGCTATTACTCTCAATTAAAGATAAAACTTTCCCATACACCACAGCATCATCAGCAAACAGCCACAGATCATTTATGTGGTGTCGCACAAGTACAAAGTGCGCGCCACCTACTTTCGCCGCGCGCCGCCATGCACGCACGGCGCGGCATTCTTACGACGACAGCCACGAGCGCCCTCTGCTGGAACTCCGCTCGTGGCCACCACTGGACGACATCGGGCACTTGGGACTGAGATAGCAACCAGTTAGGACCTTCGGAATCAGATAGGCACCAGTAAAGACTTGGCTATCGTATAGGCACTAGGCAGGCCTCAACTATGTCTCCGCCTTCTGCAGTACTATGTAAAAGTTAAGTACTGTATGAAATCTGTGTAATATATATATCTCGTTCTAATTTACTCTAGTGTTTCCAGTTTCTGGCTGCTCACCTTCCTACCTGCACAAGCGTGCATCATTTATTCCTGTGTCGTTTAAATACTACTCGGCCACCGACACATACGACGGAAACGAGACACAAAAGCGGCAACGAGGCTGGGACACAAAAATTTGTATAGAGAGAAAATAATAGCGGTTCTATTACACTTCCCTGGAGCACGCCTGACGGTACACTGTACTAATCTGACCAAAAACCCTGTTCATTACTAACCACCACCATATCTAACTTTAAGCTATCCATTTCTCTTTTCATATTTTCTAATTTACCTAACCGATTGACGGATAGAAAATTCCACACTCCGATCCGTAGAAAGCCGGTTTTATTTTTCGTGATGACTTCATCCTCCCGAGTAGTCCCCGCCAGGTGTCCGAATGAGGGACTATTTTAGCTCCGGAATATTTTACCCAAGAGGATGTCATCATTTATTCATACAGAGAGTTACATGTCCTCGAGAAAATTGACGACTGAAGTTTCCCCTTGCTCTCAGTCGTTCGCAGTAACTGCATGGGAAAGCCACGTTATCTGATGTTACGTGGCCAGCTCAGTCAATCATCCAGACTGTTGCCCCTGTAACTACTGAAAAGACTGCTGCCCAACTTTAGGAACCACAAATTTGTCTGGCCTCTCCACAGATACCCCTTTGCTGTGCTTGCACCTACGATACGGCTATCTGTGTCGTTGAGGCACGCAAGCCACCCCACCTCCGCAATGTCTGTGGGTATTCAGCTTATGTCTCAGATAAAGCAGTACAGAGCAGTAGCCACTAGTTGCAGCTAGGAGAAGGCATCTGGAGACAACTGCTACACTTCGAACTGACATCATCCAGGGAAGATGGTGAACGGCAGTCTACCGTCAACGCAACGCTGAATATAGTTGCTACCTGAGGAAGCTCAGTCTTCATTGTTTGGTTTCCTAAATGCCAATGATCCTGTCGACGAGCTAGCCAGTGGTGGTAACCCTGGCGGCGGTATCGATAGGTCATCTGTCACCACAGCAACCGAATCCAGTGGTTCCATCCTGGACCCCCTAGGAGGGACCGAGGACTCCTCCTGGCAGTCTCTGCTTCGACTCCCAGACGCCGCGGGAATGCACCTCCTTCCGAACGGCACAGTAGCCAGCCCGTAGAAGACCTAGCAAGACGGCGTGCTAATGTGGCCGAAGAAGTCACCTGCTGATCTATCTCTTGCCGAGCTAGCAACTATACCACGGAAGCTTGTACTCAGTTGAATAAACTTGTTGTCTCCAATACTGTTTTACTAGCGTGCTCTGGCGCTCCATCAGGTTTCACTCCTCATTCCAACACAAAGCTGGGAACCTAACGCTCGGCCTCAGCAGACATTTCAGAACACTGTTCACTTCAATAATACGTGCGTTTTACACTATGAGCTTCTCATTTCAGCCGGGGTCCAACGTCAGGTGTGATGGCTGCAGTACACATGTTTTGGTAATGTTTTGTATGGAAAGCGGAACGACACTTACAATTTGGCAGTTCGTGGTCTTCGATTTGGGAAGAGACGCCGAGCGATCAGGTACCAAGGTTTGTCCCTAGCAAGCTGGTAAAGACCCTAGTGGGCAATGGTGAGCCGCCGGAAATCGATAGATCCGTGCTTGTAAAGGGATCTGAGCAGACAGGGAAATCCCTTAAAGGACGCTCTGGCGGATGATTAAAAATATGGACACTCTCTTAACTTGGAAATAAAAAAGAAATCTCAACGTTATGTTCCCAACAATCCTGAAGGCGTCTCCGACGTCGGGAAAAATGGCTGCATATCACGGTTCAACACTATTCTAATATATTCAAAACTACCAAAGTTAATATTCACAACATCTGTATATAGCAAAATTAAACGTATAATTACCAATTTTTATGCGTCATACGACTTCAATAATGTCTTAGATGATTGCTTATTACCTTAAAATATAATCTCGTTAGGAACACACACGTCTGTATTTTTTAAGGATCTATTACACCTGTAGTATCAGCTACTAGAAACTAGCTGCTAAATCCGGTATCTCTGGGGTATATAGGGTGAATCACCCACACTTGCGCCGCAAATATTGCGGAACCGGAAACTGCGATTGATGTGCGGTTTTCACAGAACGGATTGATCGTCAGGAGCTCGTACTTTCAGACAACAAACAGATTGTAATATTACTTAGAAAGTGTAAATTTTATGCAAACATACAGTTTTTAAATGGAACAATGGTTGTATATATCATGTGCTGGAATTTTTGACACCAGCTGTGTAGAAAGAATTTTGAATGACATTTTTCTCACGTTTAGTTTGTCAGCTACAACCGTTCAAAGTTTCGGCGTTGAAGGGTGCTATAGCCTAGCTGGCTGGCCGAGAGGCTATCCTCTGGGGCACGGCCCACTGTCTCATGACCACCAGCCAGTAAGCTACGCTGTCGTAGCCTACGCCCCCAAAACTTTGAATGGTTGTAGCTGCCAAACTAAACGTGATAAGAAATGTCATTCATAATTCTTTGTACACAGCTGGTGTCAAAAATTCCAGCGCATGATAGATTGTTCCATTTGAAAAATTGTATGTTAGCATAAAAGATACACTTTATAGATATTTTTACAATCTGTTTATCGGCTAACAATACATGTTTTTGACTATCAATCCATTCTGTGAAAACGGCACATCAATCGCACTTTCAGTTTCCGCAATATTTGCGGTGCAAGCGTTATGTTATTCACCCTGTATATGCATTTTCCAGTCTTATATTAGAAACGAAAATAAATATTCGGAAAAAATTTCATGAAAATAGTTTAGAAATTATGAAACAGTAAAATAATGAAATACAAATAATGTACAAAATTATAAGTGAAGTAACGAAAGAAAGAAAAATAGTAATAAAATACAAATGATGTATAACGTTAATTTCATTCAAACCTTTACTATGAACAATATTTAGTCCATCTCGTTTTTCTCTTTCTGTCCATCGGTTTCTACTGTACTATCTGTCCATTTAAGTTTCGTTTTCATGCAGATCAATATTTCCGACATCATATATCCTTGACCATGAAACCTAGAATAATATAATTTTTCAGATTTGTAGATTGTAGTATTAGGAAACTGTCTGCGATGAATACGTAGTGGATGAATGAAGTATCGTAAATCACGCGTCGATTGATGGCAAAGTTGTTGTACCTCAATGTTTACGACGTCATATATCTTGAACTGTGTGTCGTAGGTAGTTTTTAACCCCATAGCGATTGTTGCCTGATAGCAAGCAATATGTGTACCAAGTTTAGTTAAAATTGGTCGATTATTTTTGGACGAAATGTGGAAAAATAGTGCGTGATGTAGTAGTTATTAGGAAATTTCATTGTTTATGACGTCATATCTCCTGAAATATGTGTCGTATTATCATGTAAATTTGAAGATTCATTGAACGGTATAAGTTCCCAATGCCTGAGAAATCTGTCGTGAATGGTGTAAGTAGTAAAGACGTAATAAATCGAAACGTCAAGCGTAATAATGCGGTTTTGCATGAACCAAATTGTTTATGACTTCATATCTCATATGTCGAACTGTGATACAGTATCGAAGGAATATTCAAGGAGTACTGAGGAAGGTTGCTGTAACGCATTCGAAACGTAGGATATATTTTATCATCATGACACGGCAAATAGCTCAGAAGACTTTTAACAATAATGTTCGCGAAAGCCTACGTTCTTATACAATAACAGAAAGTTGCTGCAGAGGGGGTTGTGTTAATTTGTGTTTACTCTAAGAAGAATGACACAAGCATTTGGGTTCGGGGAGCAAGTAGTGCAATGCAACAATAACGTGAGTTATTGACGACAATGACTTTTTCATTGTCATGGTAGCCCCATGGTGCTTCACTCCAAGTGAACGCCATGTAAACCTCAAAGAGCCGAGACAGAAAATTATCATACTGTATCACACACAAATTACAAGCTATGGCATGCAGAACCATAAGAAGGTTGGAAGCGGTACAGACACAGAGCAAGGTGGCTGCAGCTCCTGGAGGGTCCCAAACTGTAATTTCCAGGATCTGGACTCGATTTCAGACAACAGCAACCCTTAAAAGTAGGAAAGGCCAAAGGCGTCCAAAGTGTAGCATCAGCAAGAGATCCCCAGTCAACAGCTCGTCGAGACAGAAGGCTGAACGCAACTCAGCTGACAACAGACCTCCAGGCAGCAACAGGACGCGCAATATCAACAAAAACAGTCCGAAATCGCGTTCCGGAATGCGACCTCTACGAACAGAAGCCTATGGTATTTGCCTCATAATACCATTTACCATACGAAAAAGAAAACGTGATGAGATGGCGACTTACCTAGGTTCTCAGAGGCCATGCAGGCTTTTACATCGCTGATTCCTTTTGTGAAGTCTGGTTCGAGTGTCTGTAAAAGAAGAGAGGTACATAGTGCAAAGCAGCGAGGGACAAAGTTTCACACGGAAAAAAAAAATGCAAGACACGTAAGTTCTCAGAGCAGAGCATCCACATATACTACCTACTGTCAAATAGGTTGGTTTTTCTGTCGAATTGTTTCCGAACTAGAACAATATGCAATTAAATACGTATTTTCCTTGACATTTATCTCATACGTAATATACTGCTGAATGCAAAAAACATTTGTCTCCCAACACAGATACATGCTATTTATAATACAGTGCTAGGAAAAGAAATTACTACACCTAAACATAAGAGACATTTGGAGACAAGAAAAGTAGCTGTATGAATATAAAGAACTCAGATGGAAAACCAGTTCTCAGAAAAGAAAGGAAAGCTGGAAGTTGGAAAGAGTATAATAGAGGAGCTCTACAAAGGATATGAACTTAGAGACAATATTGTAGGAAGAGGCAGTAGATGAATGTGAAAAAGCAGATACTATACTGAGAGATGAATTTGACAGAGCGCTGAAAGACCTAAGTCAAAACAAGGCCCCTGGAGTGGACGACATTCCCTCAGAACAACTGAAGTCTCTGGAAGAGCGAGCCATGACAAAACCATTTCACGTGGTGCGTAAGATGTACAAACATAGCAGGTGCAGATAGCTGTGAAAATTAGAGAACCATCAGTTTAGTACGTTATAGTCGCAAAATACTAACATGAATTATTTACAGAAGGATGGAAAAGCTGGCAGAAGCCGACCTCGGGGAAGATCAGTTTGAATTCAGGAGAAATGTAGGAACACCTGAGGCAATACTCATCTTACGGCTTATCATAGAAGATAGATTAAGGAAAGGAAAACCTGCATTACTAGCTTTTGAAGATTTGGAGAAAACTTCTGACAATGTTGATTGGAATACTCTCTTTCAAATTCTGAAGCCAACAGGAATAAAATATAAGGAACGGAAGGTTATTTACAACTTGTATAAAAGGCAGAGACCAGTTATCAGAGTTGAAGGGCATGAGAGGGATGCAGTGGTTGGGAAAGGAATGAGACAGGGTTGTAGGCCTTTCCACAGTTATTCAATTTGTGGTCTAAGGCGTCATGCTACGGACTGGGCGGTCGTTCCCGTCGGAGGTTCGAGTCCTCCCTCGGTTGTTTATATATATATATATATATATATATATATATATATATATATATATATATATATATAGTGTGTGTGTGTGTTCTCTTCGTGTAAGGTAGTTAAAGATGTATGACAGTCTAGGAACTAATTACCGTAGCAGTTTGTTCGAACAGATATACCAGCTTTTGAACAATCTAGGGAAGGCGTTCACTAAGTGCTCTAAAGTGTTGAAACAAATTTTCATTATTCCATGTCGTCAATCGAAGTAGAAAGGTGTTTTGCAACTTTGAAAAGAATAAAATAATTATTACGCAACTCTGTTATCCGGGAAAAATTGTCAGCCTTGACAATGTTTCCCGTTGAAACAGATCTTGTGATGCAAATCACATACTTTAATCAACAGGTGACAAATTTTCATCGATAAAAAGCAGGAGGTCAAATTTTCAGTATATATATATATATATATATATATATATATATATATATATATATATATATATATATATATATATATATATATATATAATGTCTCGTTAGTTGCACTATTTATAACTAAAGAACGTCTGAACCGATTTGGCTCAAAATTGGTGGGAAGGTAGCTTAGAAGCAGGAGAAGGACATAGGAAGGTTTCTAGATATTTTATGTATGACACATCTATCTATATTAATCTATATTAATATGAAAGAAAATTTTTGGAAAAACTGAATGTACGCTTCCAGCTCGGATCATTTTCTAGAGTCTCCAATAATCGCTACTCGTATAGCGACCAAGTACGCTTTAACGGAGCAAACAAATACACCAAGGAGGTTGGAAGAAAGGGAATACATTACTTGAAGCCAGGGATTAACTGGTATGTAGGGTTTAATTTTAAATCCGCTACTTAGACCTAGCGGGCAATGTTGGCAACAGCCGTTGATTCCGGGAAATTGCGTTACGTCGCTGTTAGCCAATCGGGTGATAGTATACAATATCCAATGAGATTTGACGATTCCTTACCAGTACTACGTTTTTAGTTCCTGGAAACACTATTGATTGTTCTCGTAGTTATAAGTGATTAGCATTTGTATGACTGTTTCCATAAGGGAAGTCCATTTCACTATTAAACATGAAAAATATCATCTTCCTCAAAATAATATCGTTTAGTATGAAGAGAAAACAACCGTCGCAAATTAAAATTTAATTGGCTGTCTCAGGCTTTGCCATGATAGGTCGGCTTCATTCCCACGATCCAACAGCTGTTGCCTGTGTCGTGGAATGTAAAATTTCACCGATATGTAGCAATGTTGTTAATTGTGTTTCAACTAGATTCCTAATAAGAGTGCATTATTCACTTACAGGTAAAGTAACCAACAAGAGGGTCAACTGTATGAATTTTTATCCCTACCGTTTGATGATTCACCGAATAGAGGACAATCACATACTGAAAGGCCGCAGATTGTTTCATCAGTTCGCCGGTGATATGTGTGTTCGTGCAATAAAACCACTAAGAGTACGGACATAAAAGCTACTAACCTCATAGATAGAGCAGCTAGAAAGTTCTCTCTAATAACCCGTTTCCAATTGTTTTACCCATTTTTTCCACTTCTAGTACCAATCCGGATCCAGATTGCAATAATAATAAAAAAGATCAGAGAGAGGGAGAGGAGGAGATAGAGAATGGAAGAATGAAATGCATTTAAAAAGGGAGGATGATAGGAGGGGGGAGGAGATGGATATGGTTTGGGGTAAGAGGGAGTGGTGTGAAGATACGGGGAGGAGGAGATGGACAAAGGAAGGTGGGAGGAGGCGATGGAAAAGTAGAGGAGGGAGGAAGGGATAGACCATCGGGAGAAGAAGAGAAGAGATTAGGGTATATATCGCATACACATTAGCGACAGCGAAGCGTTGCCGGGTTTGCTAGTATGAGATAAGAATAAGTGCACTTATAAGTTACAAAGCATAATATGTCTCTTATTTCCAGCCTTTTGTGACGAATGAATTTTATTTCGGCTAGGAATGTAGCTCGTTACGTAACGATTATTGATAAAGATCTGCCACAGATTTATTTATTTATTTTATTATATTTATTTATTTTTGTCACTGTTATTGTCGCTGTTATATCCCTAGCTCTTCACGGGATCGTAAATTGGATTTGCAAAAATTGAGTTTTTATACTTGAAGCTTTACATGTTTTATATCATGTCAAGAAGCCAGGAGCTGAGATAAAAAATATTCTCCCTTGTTACCGTCTCATATAAAAATGTAGTCTAACACTGAAACTTGGGTGCAACACAGCTTTAGGTACCACCGGCCGCCACTGATAAACTCGCCTCCATGTTCAGTGTTGTGTAAGCTCTCGAGATCGCGCATCTGAAACAGCAAGTTGGACTATTTCGGAGTGGGGATGCAGGCATGCTTATATTCAATGAAGTTTACTGCCGTATTACAGAAGAAAAACCATTATACGTAGTGAGACAGATTATTGTCTCCGCTACTACCTTATGTTAGCTCAGTTGCGCAGGTTATTATACTTATGTTTATATTGATTAATTATTTCAAATGTTAATACTTTATGTTAGGTGATTCTCAAGAAAGTTTAGTGTGTTTCTTAAGTTTCATGTGTTGTGACTGCGATTCAACCTACGAGAGCAACATCTTCACCACCGAGCTCAAGGAGTAAACATCAGGCCACTTAAAACCGCGGGTCGACGGCCACGAGGCATTGTGACAGCAATAAAAATGTTATAACGTCTTGAACTTTAATAGTGTGTTGAAGATTATTCTTTCAACCTCATACAAAATTCGCAGTGATATTATTTGAAATATTATACATCGTTGAGGAATTTTTTTAATTTTGAGAGAAGATGTTTATGTTAGTTAAAGTTAACCTTCCGACAAGGGAAGAAGACACTTGAGAATTTACAGAGTTTCAGAAAATCAATTTCTTTATATAGATCGATTACGAATGAGAGCAACTTATAATATCTGTATGGAATTTTAATTTTGACAGGCCACTTCTGTTGGCAAGAGGGCTTTGAGTATTTTATCTAAAGTGACAGTTTTATGGAAAGGTGATAGTCAAATCAAACGCTTCTCCTCTCTGTGGAAGAACCTGACACTGAAATTTGAATAATAGTTCGAAAGCCAATATAAGGAATTAAGGACGTTAGGATCCTGAAGCGCGACACTGTACATCTGAAACTTCGTCGAACAAACGAATAGTTTCAGTGTCGTCGTCGCGGCGCATATGCCAGTGTCAAACCTGCGCATTTGTCAAGGTATTTTTTTTCTAAGTGTTTTTGAGTATGACATATAGTCCGAAAAACGAGTGCTCGTTTTACATCTTCGGGCAACAATATCCGCTTCTTGTGCTGCAATTGGAGCATTTTTCATTCCGGTTAAATCAATTATCAAATAGATAAAATGCATGTGTGTCGTTCATTTCACGTTGTAGTCAAAACTGTTAACCACAGACCAATGGCGTTTATGATGGGAGTAACCTTGAGGCCGGCCGCGGTGGCCGAGGGGACTGAGGCGCTCCAGTCACGGTCTGCATGGCCACTACGGTCGGGGGTTCGAATCCCCCCTCGGACATGGATATTTGTGCCGTCCTTAGTCTTAGTTAGTTCATAAGTAGTTTGTAAGTTTAGGGACTGATGACCCCGTAGTTAATCCCATAGACTATACAAACATTAAAACATTTTTGAGTATCCTTGAGTCTCACATTGGGCACTACGGTGGTTTGGTCGCGGTGTGTGGAAGTGGGTGCTTGTAGAGGGCCGAAAATTGTAATGTCAAATTATACTTTATCCTATCCCGTTGCATGTGTCTCTTACTTATTTACTACTAACCGTATTCACGACGCGTCCTATAGACAGTTCTACAGACTTGTCTCCTACCATAAGGTAAAGGCGGGACAGACGCCGCACATTTTTTCAGATTAATTTTTATCAATACATAAACACTTAAATCGCAATAAAATTAGGCAAGATGGATGGTTTGAACATTGCATTTTATTATAGATACAATCGCATTACAAAAAGCTTTATAACAAACGAACATTCTTATGATGTACAATTTCAGTTAATTAGCAAGCGGCGGGCAAGATGCCGCAGAAGGGAGGGACAGATGGCCAATGGCAGAATACATTGAAAATGACATTCACTTTGATTTTTGTTTTCCAAGTTTATTTTTAAGTCGTCCACACAAACAACCCCTCTTTCACGCAATTATGATGATGGTCCGCACCCTGCTTTCCTGAAATTTTTCGTTCTGATTTATTTTTCATTCGAGCTGCTTTCCTTTTAGCATAACCTTCCTCTTCGACAAGTCTCACTACTTCTAATAGATCTTCTGCGGTCCATTTTCCCCTGTCTGTTGTCCTAATGCGTTTTCTCGGCATTTTTCTGTAAAACAAAAACGTGTGGACTCCTGTTAGCATTGCAAGCACTGCGGCATCTGTCCCGCAGTAATGGTGCGTCGTCTGTCCGTTTTCGTGGGGAAAGATGCCGCACCCCCATTTTCAGCAAAGATGTTATCGGAAGAAGTCATTACTCGACCGACATAACCTACAATGTTTCTACTGCACAATCTAAATACAAGTTATAAGCTACTAGGTGCCTATTTAACTAATGAGGAGGTGCTTAACCGAATCGGGGAGAAAAGGAGTTTCTGGCATATCCTGACTAAGAGAAGGGCTATCTGGGTTGGACACATTCTGAGACATCAAGGAATTGTCAACTTAGCATTAGACGGAAGCGTGTGGGTTAAAAATCGTAGAGGGAGAATGAGAAACGACTACAGTAAGCAGATTCAAAAGGATGTAGGTTACCGAACGTATTCTCAGATGAGACTTGCACAGGAGAGGGAAGCGTGGAGAGCTGTATTAAATCTGTCTGTGGACTGAAAACCACAACAACAATTTCTCCTCTATTTTCGGCTCCTGAACTACAAAAACTTGGGAGTAAACGGATCTCACCAGCCGTTACAATAACAATGAGCGTCGCGCGCACAACAATGTGTGCTGGCGAATTTCTTGGAAGTGCGGCGTGTGACCCCCGCGTCATCTATCCCGCTTTTACCTTATTTATCGTCACAGTAGGCAAGTAATAATCGTTGCAGGCATTATCCAAACGGTACTTCAAGTGCCGGGGCACATTCTTTATTCTGTTACGATATCGATAGCTTTAGCCTGAGACAGTGGCGGCTGGTGTTATGTGCTAATGTGCTGTAGCACACTGTAAATATATTACTAAAATTATGCCATTTCTCTTCGAATGCAAGCGAGAAATCGCTATAAAATTACATCCTTTCTCTTGGAATACGAGCCAGATATCACAATAAAATTATGCCAATTCCTTTCCAATGCGTATTACAATGCTAGTAATAAGGATGAAAACGCATTTTGGAGCGCTCTCGCCGCGATAGCTGGAAACCAGCTCCGTGTGCTGAAGTGGGATTCAGCCGCGCTGGTGAGTGTGCAGAGAGGCGGCGCAGTCGTCTGTTCTCGCTAGTGCGCATGCGCAGACGTGACGTCAGGCCTGGCGACACCTGTGTGCTGAGACCTACTGCAGCACCGGATCAATATTTCTCTTCGCGCTGCGTGTAACGTTTGCGGAAGAATAGTATATGACGAATATTGCGGCATACTGAGTCAAATAGCGCGCTGGCTCAGGCGTCTTGCGCGTTGTCTCTCAAACCTACCTGTGTGAGGCTCGTATTCAAATACCTCTGAGTAATTTCTATAAATAAAATTAATTTTTTTTAAACGTTATATTTACTACCTGCAGTGAATACATGCTGTTGGCAGCGCTGTTATAGATTCCCCTGAAGGTCTTACTGTCAATACAGTATTAATTGATATTTAATTAAAGGCAATCATACAAAGGTTGACTTTTTTATTTTAGTATATTTTGTTTCCTGTTTATTTTTGTAATATTGTAGCACACTGGTCAAATTTTGTGCGAACTGCCACTGGCCTGAGAAGCTCGCTAGCTTACCTTTGATGGGGCTACTAACAGCACGGCGCTCACGGCGACGGGCAGCAACGACCTCATGGTGGCGACGGTAGGCGACGGAAAGCAACGTTACCCAGCGGCAGTTATAGCCCCGCGCTGCGCGGCCTCGCGGCGCGTGACGCACGGCGTGACACGGCGGCAAGGCGTCAATTACTGTCAGCCGGCGCGGCGGCAGGGGGCGTGGCCGCTTCCTCCGCCATCTCTCGCTTCCTGCTGTCGAGCCGGCGACACGTGACGTGACGTGACGTGACGTGTGGAGGCGCGCTTTTATTGTTGTCGCCGGCTGTGCGACCTCCGCACTTGTCACTCTGTCACTGGCTCTGCTGAGCAGCGGAAAAAGAGCTAATTCTGCTTATTACTCTGGAGGTTAAATCACACCAGCAGAACGTGCGTTCACACAACGCCACAAACCTGACAGCATTTTCGGGAGAAGGGAAAATATCCTCTGGAGCAATCAGGTATTTCGTAAGAAATTATTAGTTTTTATATCCCTCCGTGAAATCCAGGGTACTGTAATTAACAGTACAGTTGTTCATGTATCTCTTGACTGCCGTAAAGTATTCGGTGCAACGTGAAACCTGAGCTTCGCGCGGCGTATTGAGTATTCGGAAAACTTGTGGGTATGCCGTCGGGTGAGAGGATCGACGACCACCGATGTTTCGACTGAAGGACACCCAGCCATTTTCAAGGCAACTGCACAGAGGAAGTATTGCTCAAAATGTTCAAATGTTTGTAGATCTATCGGACCAAACTGCGTGGTCATTAGTCCGTAGCTTTTAAACTACATAAACCTAGGTAAACTAACCTAAGGACAAACAGACACACCCATGCCCCAGGGAGGACTCGAACCTCCACGGCGAGCAACCGCGCGCTCCGCAGCGAGACGCTTTAGACCGCTCGGCTACTTCACCGCGGCGGAAGTATTGCGCATCATAGACATTTAATAACTATTCCATAGGGCGACATGCGTCTAGGTCAGGCCCGGCGGTTCATATTTCTTAAGAGTGGGTAGTTGTCTAAAAGTCGCTCTCCCCCTCCCCTCTAATCCCCCCTCCACCGCTGTCAGTAATCTCTATAAATAAAAATGATGTATGTTTGTGTAAAGCCGCTAATCTCCGAAATTTCATGACCGATTGTTTTGAAAAATTTGACAATATTCCATTGTAATACAGGACGATTTCTACATACATATTTATTGAATATCTTGTATAAAACCGATACTTGTATTAACTTTTGCGATTTTTCGTATCGACGTTTGCCCATTGTAAAGTGTAGGTATATAAATTCATATATGACATATACTGAAAAATTATGAATATAAAATATGCACATATTTGAGTAGAACGTTATGCTAAAATTTCAAAACATTCGGCATATTTGAGTAGAACGTTGTGCTAAAATTTCAAAACATTCCGTTAAGTACTTACGGAGCTATAAGATTTTGAACATTACACTAAACTTGACTCTATGTTAGATATAGTTCAAAGAGGAGGTAGAGGAGGTGGAGGAAATTGATGTAGAGAGGGTACGCACAGGTAATACGCAATTACTCGTTAAACGAGAAAGATTCATTCCGACAACCGTTTCAGAAACTTTTCTGTAATTTTAGTTTCATTGCACTCGCTTAATGTACGATCTGAAATGCTTCGTACAGTAAGATACCCGCTAATCAACTTTTTGAATAAATTATGGACACATACTTGACATAGAAAGTCATTTTAAAACGACTGTTACGAATTAATAAAAGGTTAATGTTTCATTAAAAAGCTAAGATGCTGTACTACCATGTGCGAAAGAAACAGCTCTTCAAAGCATATGCGTTCTTCAAAATAGAGTGAGAAGCGATATGAAACTAAAAACTCACGCAGAGTGAAAATTTGAAAGTTTCGTTTTTCACAAGTAATTGGAAAACATGTAAAGAAAAAATTAGTTCAAAAACGTGTGGGGTGGTCCTATATACCGTCAACAGTTTTTACAGCGTGAAAGTCGGAAAAGAGATTTCCCCCCTTTTGCCAGTCCGGCCCTACCGGAAGTGGCCACACCCGCGCTGCTCAATTTAAACAAATATTCTTTCAAATCAGGAGAGGGTAGTTTACACACACTAAAAGTTCACCGGTCGTCCACAGTCTGAACAGTATATGAAAGGTCACAACCGCATCGGATACAATAGACACCTCAATTACGCAAAGGAAGATCATCCTATACTCAATCTAACAGAGACATAATCGCCGGACGCGGTGGCCGAGGGGACTGGGCGCTCCAGTCACGGTCTGCACGGCCACTACGGTCGGGGGTTCGAATCCCCCCTCGGGCATGGATATTTGTGCCGTCCTTAGTATAAGGCAGTTGATAAGTAGTTTGTAAGTTTAGGGACTGATGACCCCGTAAGTTAAGTCCCATAAGCTTAACAAACATTTGAACTTTTTTTTTCTTGCCATTGTACCAAGCTGTTAACTTTTGATCAACTTGTACATTTGTTTGTTCTACTGAATGGTTAGTTTTATTTCACTTTGTAACATGAACAGTATGAAGAATGTGAAACAACCTTAGCAGATGGATTGTGAATTTTTTTTTTGTAATTACTTTTGGAAAACATGGCTTTGATTTAAGTTTACTGTTTCTGAAGTAATGGAAATTTAGAAATTGAATATGAGTGATTTATTATAAAAAAAATTTATTTAAGGTACAGTTACTGGAGAATGGCGACATAGTTTCTCCGAAACTAGCTCTACAATAAAAATAAATACAAACCATAAAAATAAAAAAGCGACTGTTGGCCTGTGAGAACATTGCATAAATTATCCTAAAAAAAATCTATCTGTTGCACTCCTTACCATCAATATGTCGGATATTACCATGACGTTTTAATATATTACTTTTTAACAGCTAACTCTATTCGCGACACTCTTTGCAGACAGTATCTAGACACAATGTCGGAACTAAAAATTTGTACATCCTCTTGCAGTTTTCCAAATCACTCGAGATCTATTGTTGGAACACTGTATATGGAGTACGAGATTACATTCACAAATCAGTATCTCAAACGCTACTGAGGTTCCTCGGGTGTCGACCCATGCTACAACACCCATATTAGTATTTGGTACATGCTCCATGGGTGGAATGCAAGCGCTTATTGTCACAACCATTCGATCATACAGATGACGAATACTGTCTTCTACATCTACATCTACATGGGATACTCTGGAAGTAGCTCCCAAACTAACAGTGATAGGAATGTAGTTTAAACTGATTTGGACGCAGCTGGTTTCAACGAATCCAATACACGATAGAAAAAAACTATTGTTCCATTTAAAAAATGATATCTTTGTGGTGTAACTCTTTGGAAAATGATACAATAAACTATGTTCATAGCTCCGCAGAAAGTGTTGACGTACCACATTAAAATTTCCCGTCACCTATTATTTTATAAGTTACAGAGGCAAACACACTTAGTGAAACACCCTATATATATATATATATATATATATATATATATATATATATATATATATATATATATATTGAAGTAAACTATGATATGGACAAGACACACACTGATGCTCGAGGGAGGACTCGAACCTTCGATGGGGAGCAGAAGCGCACTCCGCAGCAAAGGCCTCAGACTGCGCGGCTGTGAAAACAGGTATGGAAAAAGACGTTTAGTACTTCGGTATTATGTGTGTCATCCTATGTTTCAACGTGTTTCATAACACTGCGAAGAGGAGTATGTAGACAAATCTGAAAGTTGCCTTTGTCCAGAACTGGAAATATCAAAATCGAACGGCAGCGAAAGGTAAAATGTTGCAGTTCCAACGGTGTAATCTAAATGGTTGAATATTTAATGCTCAGAGGCGGCCGGCGCGTTTTGGGAGATAATTTCACGCTTCCGTAAATGAATTACTGTCCATTTCCACCCGCTGGAAGCGCGGGTGTTTATCGACAAACGCGGCGTCACCGTTCTGCGGTCGGCAGCGGACAGACGGCCACGTCGCGTCGCCTCGCGTATTGTGCGCCATGATAGGGCGCGGCGGGCAGCAGCCCCCGATAATTGCCACCCTCTCGCTCATTAAATGGAATGCGCCGCCGCGCGCCCCTCACCTATTTTAATTGGTTCGCGTGTTCTGTTAAACTCGCTTCGCGTTTATCGTTAGCAGTTTAGATGATCGCGTAGCTGTCGACAGGGTGTAGCTTGTACGCGAGTCGCGAGTGAGAATTGTCACCAAGTATTGAGTAAACACGGTCTCATTACCGCGAATGGTAGCCTAGTTCCGGGGTTGTTTCAGTCCTCTGACGATGTCGGGTTGCCGAACTGTTCACTCGAATTCGTATAACGAGGAAAGAACATTTAGGCGACAAAAAAAAAAAAAAAAAAAAAAAAAAAAAAAAAAAAAAAAAAAAAAAAAAAAAAAAGGGGGGGGGTCGAAACATTTGAACATTTGGCCGATAATAAGAGTGTGATACAAAGCGACAAAGACACGCAACTTGCAGCAGAATTACTACTTACTGAGCCGCGGCGGAGCGGCCGAGTGCATTGAGGCGCTATGCGTGAGGCCGTTCCCCGTGGGGGGTAGGAATCCCCCATCGGGCATGGATGTTTGTGCCGTCTTTGTATAAGGTAGTTCATAAGTAGTTTGTAAGTTTAAGGCCCACAAGCTCTACAAACAATAGAACATTTCCACTTACTGAAAACATATACACAGATTTATTTATTTATTAATCAATCTGTTCACTGCGTGTTTCGATAGTAACTCCGGTGAAAGATCCCATATTTTACAAACCGCGCTGGCGTGAATGAGGTGCCCGCGCATACACATTCACCCCGTTTACATGGGCTCCCAAAACCGGATTTCGTAAACCGATTTCCCAGTTCCGCTTTCGGTTGGTCATGTTAACACTCAAAAATCGATCCTGGAAATCCGCTTCTCTAAAGCGGCTTTCCAGTTCCACAATCGATTTTCGTGCCCATGTAAACACAACCGTTTTTGAAGCGTTCATGGCTTCACAGATTGTACTTTCTTGTTAATAATTTTCTGCACATATGGAAAGAGTGTTATTTTCAAATGTGAAATAAAAGTATAAATATTAGAGTGAACATAAGTCTGTGTAGTTAAATAAAGAAATATAGCGATTGTGCGGACTAAATCAGGATTTGAATCAGCTGGTTTTCAGCCGACATATTAAGTGGGCTAGGAAATCCGATTCAGGCTATATGCCATGTAAACACGACAGCGAAAAACGGTTTTCGAAAATCGGTTTTCGTCTTCTGGAATATGTGTTGCATGTAAACGTAGTGATTGATGGACATGCCAACAAGCGCCCCCTGTCCTGCAAAGCACTGCAGTGAAGCGGTGGTACATGCTGTGACCCAGCCATCAGGGTCAGTGTGAGAACACGTGTCACAGCAACGTGGAACGCAAAATAGAACAATGGAGTAACGCATTGATAACATCACGTTTTGTCTCAAATTAGGCAAATGGCGATGGAGATCCATGGAATGTTGGTGGGAGTGTATCGTGTTGAAGCAGTGAGCAAAAGTGTGTTTTTGAGTGGTTTAAACACTTCAGAAACGGAAAGGGTGTCAAGGATGAGACACGTTCAGGTTGACCGTCCACAATCACAGTCCCAAACAACATCGAAAGAGTATGACGGATGATCAGCGGCTGTCTTTGAGAATGATACCAGACGAGCTGAAAATCAGCAAGCCGGCCGCGCTGGCCGAGGGGACTGAGGCGCTTCAGTCACGGTCTGCACGGCCACTACGGTCGGGGGTTCGAATCCCCCCTCGGGAATGCATATTTGTGCCGTCCTTAGTTGTAGGTAGTTCATAAGTAGTTTGTATGTTTAGAGACTGATGACCCCGTAGTTAAGTCCCTTAAGCTTAACAAACATTTGAACATTTTTTGAAGATCAGCAGTGGTTGCGGAGATCCATCAACGCGTCACCTCAGTGCTTCGAACAAGAAGCATTTGCTGACAGTTTCCAACAACCGATGTCTGAAGTGTATTGTACCAGGTGATTCAAAAGTCAATATAAATTTGAAAACTTAATAAATCACTGAATAGTATAGATACAGAGGTAAAAATTGACACACATGCTTGGAATGACATGAGGTTTTTTCTAGGAAAAAAATATCCCAGAAGTATTGCTAGACGCGTGAAAGATCTCTTGCGCGCGTCGTTTGATGATTGTGAGCTCAGCCGCAACTTTCGCCATGCTTGGCCTCCCAGGTCCCCAGACCTCAGTCCGTGCGATTATTGGCTTTGGGGTTACCTGAAGTCGCAAGTGTATCGTGATCGACCGACATCTCTAGGGATGCTGAAAGACAACATCCGACGCCAATGCCTCACTATAACTCCTGATATGCTGTTCACAACATTATTCCTCGACTACAGCTATTGTTGAGAAATGATGGTGAACATATTGATCATTTCCTGTATAGAACATCATCTTTGCTTTGTCTTAATTTGTTATGCTAATTATTGCTTCCCGGCCGCGGTGGCCGAGGAGACTGAGGCGCTCCAGTCACGGTCTGCACGGCCACTACGGTCGGGGGTTCGAATCCCCCTCGGGCATGAATATTTGTGCCGTCCTTAGTCTTAGTTAGTTCATAAGTAGTTTGTAAGTTTAGGGACTGATGACCCCGTAGTTAAGTCCCATAGACTTTGCAAACACTTGAACTTGAATTATTGCTTTTCTGGTCACGTGACGTGACGTGCTGTGTTAATGCAGCTTTCCACCTGAGCATCTTTGTTTCCTAGTGCTACTGTATCAGTACGGAATCACATGCATTTTAGAAAAACTTTATTCGAAAACGAAATAGAAAAAAGAAGGCGTAACAGTATCCAATAGGTGTTCCAAAATACATGCTGTATTAGAAGTCCAGGAACACTTTCAATTATTTATTGCACAAGAACCAAACATTGCACAGATATACGTATGTTATTTTAATGAGAAACTATGTAAGGCTTTTTTTTTTCATGTGTATCACCACAGCATAGTTTGCTAATTTGTCGACAGTCAGCGCTAGTCGTAAACACAGCGAGTTCAGGTGCTATACCGGCCATGGAGCGGCCCCTGTAGACAGGCAACACTCATGGCACAGTGGTGTACCGGGAAATACGAAGAGACTGCAACATGACCAAGTGTAAATATCCAGTGACAGTGCTGGTTGGTTGGTTGGTTTGATTTTTAAAGGGACTAAACGTGACAGTGCTCTCGGCGAAAAGAACGGTCCTTACAGTGTGACAAGGCACAAAATACATTTACCTTTGGGGAATCACGCTCAAATTCAGTTGCATTCGTCTGGATGCTTTGTACCCCAGATTCGACAATTATGACTGTTCAGTTTTCCATTAGTGTGGAAAGTGGTTTCACCGCTAAAAATTAAGCGATCAACAATGCCACCCCCATCCTCATTCAATTGTTGCCGATTTCTGTAGACCTCATGAATGTCTGTCGGACGCGCTCCACGTTCATTTTACCGATCTGTATACTTTTGACTTTAGCCTGTTTGGGATTTTCCTGTCGCTGAATACACGAGTCACAGAACGCCATTTGTGCCAAGCGCTGCGCAGGTGACTGTAGATTTCTGTACTGAGATTTCCGTCAGTAGAAATAGTCGAGGTCAGGTACCTACATGCGTGCTGCAGGCAGGTCAACACCACTGACGCTGATGGTATCAGAATCCCTTAAATCTGTGGTGAGGTAATGGGCTTTCAGTACGTTGAGCCGTAGTCCTATTTTCACAAGGCGGTCACCATAACAGAGAATCTTTGTTCCATTTCTTTTGTTGAAGGTTAGCGTTCAACCTCATGCAGTGCCACTGAACGGATTGCCGATCGGTATTCTTTTGATTTTAACCTATTTGGTCTTTAGCGGGAAGTAGCACATCATCAGCATATAATAACTTCCAGGGTGTAGTTTTCTGCAGGTGTCTGGTGCCCATGATACGTTAAATACGAGGGGTGAGAGAGCAGACGCCGCGGTGGAGCGGCCGAGCGCGTTGAGGCGCTATGCTACGATGCGCGAGTCCGTTCCCCGTCTGGGGTTCTAATCCCCCCTCGAGCATGGATGTTTGTGTTGTCTTTAGTATCAGCTAGTTCATAAGTAGTTTTAAGTTTAGGGACTGATGACCCCGCAGTCAAGTCCCACAAGCTTCACAAACATTTGAACACTTTTGAGAGAGCAGAGCGCTGATGCACTCCTACAGAAAGAGTAAAGTCAACTAATAGTCCGACAGCTGATTGTATCCGGCTCTTCGGATCATGGTAGAGCAGTCTGACCCATCTCACAAGCTCTTCAGGTACGCCATGCTCTCGCAGAGCGAACCAAATCAACTCATGTGGCACTCGGTCGAAGGCTTTTACGAGGTCGAGAAAGGCAAAGTGTTGGTGTTTTGACTTCTCACGGTGTTTATGAATAAGCAGACGAGCAGCATGGATAACATTTGTCGTCGCACAGCCCTTCACGAATCCATATTGATAGATGTTTTTGTTTGTAACTCTTGTCTTCTATATTTCCTGACACCACTCACCGAATTTTACAGACGCACCTTGTACATACACCCATTCAGGATCTATGTCCAAGAATGTTTGAACGTTCTGCCATAAACACGCAATAATAATCGATGGCCTCTGCAATTTGGTCCCTTAGGTGTCCAAACATTTGAGCATTTTGATCATAACCAATAGATAATAGTATATCATAACAATAATAATGTATGTTATTAGCCTGTGAGCAAAATGTTGAAATGTGTGTAAACCCATTAGATCAAACTTATATGCCCATCAGTATATAGACTTAAGAACTACTTGAACTAACTAACACACACACACATTCATGACCGAGGGAGAACTCTAACCTCTGGCGGGAGCGGCCTCCCAGTCCTTACCATGATGCCTTAGACCCCGTGGCCAATCCCGCGTAGCGCTTTTGAGCAGAACATCTATACATGCTAAACATCCCACCCAAGACCCTCCTTCTTTCTTCTCTTCGATCACACTCGCAGCAGTTCCACTCCTCAGCTACGCCCACATCCCTTTTGCTCCCTCCCCTTTCTGTCTCGCCCCACATTCCCCTACCTATCCCTGAAACCAAAATATGAAATTTGAAGGCACTCATAAAGTACAGTACTTGTCGCAACACATACGAGACGGGTTCCACACGCTACTATCACGATAAACCTCTTCAGTTACGTATAACTCTAATAAACGTAAATATTACTCATTTGAGAATCAAATTATTGTTAACATGTCAGTATATATTTAGTTTTTAATCTTATTTTTGATTCTAAATAAGATCCAGAAGGACTGAAACTGATGTAAAATAAATATATAAAGATAACAATTTTTGGGCCACTTTCAGTTACGGTAGTAAACACTGAAAGCGAACCTTTGCGATCGCCTTTTGATAGATAGATATTTAAACGAAAATCACGGTTTAAACGTTCATCTGAAACAAAAATTGAATAAACGAATTTGCAGAGGAAAAAACTTCCATCAACGTTGCCCTCTTTTTATTCATATCTCTCATCGTTTCAAAGATATTTGCAAAATAACGGCGATTTCATACTGTCTGTCTGTAATGTGTTCCCACTTTTTAGGCTGCCCCAAATTTTACAGACGTAATTGTTGGCTGCCAGAGACCATACCCTCCGTTTTTGGAGTATTTCGTGTGCAAGCCTCTTCATCTGAGAATACGTTCGGCAATCTACATCCTTTTTGAATCTGCTTACTATTTTCGTACCTCCGTTTCCCCTACAATTTGTACCTCACACACTTCCTTCTAATGCTAAATTGACGATTCTCTGCACTCTCAGAATATGTCCCACCAACCTATCCCTTCTCTTAGTCAGGATATGCCAGAATCTCCTTTTCTCTCCAATTCTGTTGAGCACCTCCTTATTAGTTACGTGATCTACCCATATAATCTTCATCATTCGTCTGTATCACCACATTTCGAAACCTGCTATTATATTTTTGTGTGCACTCCTCATCGTCCACGTTTCAATCTCCTGCAATGCTGCACTCCAGACAAATACTTTTAGTAAGGACTTCCTAACATTTTAACTAACATTGGATGTCAACAAATTTCACTTCATCAGAAACGCTTTTCTTCCCATAGCCATTCTGCATTTTATATCTTCTTTACTTCGGCCATCAGAAGTTATCTTCATACCCAAATAACAGCGGCGGCGAAGCCGCCGAGTGCATTAAGGCGCTATGCTACGATGCGCGACGCCGTTCCACGTCGGGGGTTCGAATCCCCCCTCGGGCATGGATGTTTGTGCCGTGTTTAGTATAAGGTAGTTCATAAGTAGTTTGTAAGTTTAAGGACTGATGAGCCCGTAGTTAAGTCGCATAAGCTCTACAAGCATTTGAACATTTGAACCCAAATAACAAAACTCGTCCACTACTTTCACTGTCTCATTACCTAATCTAATTCCTTCAGCATCGCTTGGTTTTTTCCATTACTGTTGTTTTACTCCTGTTAATGTTCATCTTATACCTTCGTTTCAATACACTGTCCATTCCGTTTAATTGCTCTTCCGGGTCCTTTGCCATCTCTGACTGATTTACTATATCATTAGGAAACCGCAAGATTTTTATTTCCTCTCCCTGGACTTTAATCCCCTCTCCAAATTTCACCTTGCATTCCTTCACAGACTGCTCAATGTACAGACTGAACAACATTGGGGAAAGACTACAATCCTGTCTTACTCCCTTCCCAACCACCGCGACTTTCATGACCTTCGACTCTAATAATTGATATCTGGTTTTTGTACAAGTTGAATACACGGCTTATATTTTACCCCTTCTACCTTCAAAATTTGAAATAGTGTATTCCAGTCAACATTTCAAAAGCTTTCTCCAGATACACAAATGCTAAAAGCGTAGGTTTCTCTTTCTTACATTTCTCCTAAATCGAAATTGAACTTCCACCGGTTTTTCCATTCGCCTGTAAATAATTCGTGTTAGTACTTTGCAACGATGACTTATTAAAATGATAATTCTGTAATTTTCACATTTGTCTGCACTTTCATAGGAAATGAAATCACTATATTCATCTTCTTCTTCCTCTTCCCCCGTCTCATACATCTTGCATAGGTGGGACAATGTATTCAGGACCGGCTCTGCTAACGGATGATAGCAGTTGAGACGGAACATCTACGCCAGCGGCCTTGTTTCTACTCAAATCTTTTAGGTGCTCTGTCAAATTCTTCTCACAGTATAGTATCTTCTATCTCATCTTTCTGTACTTCGTCTTCCACTTCTTCTACTGCCTACCATTTCACAGGTTTTCCATGTTTCAGCTTTCCCTTCTTTGCTTAGTACTGGGTCTCCATCTGAGTTCCTAATATTCACACCGCTGCTTGTCTTGTCTCCAAATATCTCTTTTATTTTCCACTAGCTGGTATCCATCTTGCCCCTATTTATACATTCTTCTACGGTCTTGCATTTCTCCTCAAGCCACTCCTGCTTATCCAGTCTGCACTTCCTGTCAACCTCATTTTTCAGACCTCTGTACTCCCTTTTGTCTGCATCACTTGTTGCATTTTTATATTTTCTCCTTTCATCAATTACGTTCATTATCTCCTGTGTTATCCAGGGATTTCTATTAGGCCTTTTCCTTCTGCCTATATGCTCCTCTGCGGCCTTTCCTACTCTCTCAGAGCTACCCTTTCTCCTTCTGCTGTATTACTTTCCCCCGTTTCAGACAGTCCTTGCCTAATGCTCCCTCAACCACCTCTGATTCCTCCAGTTTGCCCAGATTCCATCTGATTAATATTCTATCCATTTGCAGTCTCGTAAGTTGTAATCTACAGTTCATAACCAATCAGTTACGCTCAAAGTCTATATCTGCACTTGAATGTGTTTGCAGTTTAAAACTTGATTACTAAACCTTTGCCTTACTATTATAAAGTCAATCTATTACCTTCCAGTGTCTTCTTGTCTCTGCCACGTATTTAACCTTCTTTCATGATTAAACCAAGTGTTTGTGGTGATTAAATTGTGCTCTGCACAAATTTTTACCAGGCGGTCTCCTCTTTCATTTCTTTTCCCCAGGCCATATTGATCTACAACATTTCCTTCTCTTCCCTTTCGTACTACCGAGTTCCATTTCCCCATCAGTTAAAACAAGTTAGTAATACTAAAAATAGGCCGTTCGTGATGGCCTTTTGACAGCAGGAAATTTAATAGCAAATAATGTTGTAACCGTTCATCTGAGACGACAAACGTATCTGTTGAGGAGAATATTCTCAACTACTTTACTCTCTTATGTTATTCCATATCTCGCAACGTTTTAGAACTATCTGCAAAAATAATGACGATTCGACACTACCACTTGATTTTACGTAAGCCATTACACGCAAAGAAAATAAACTTGAAGAAGAGGACAAACTGCCACGTCAAGAGATGTGATAATATTTCTACGAAAATATGAAAATATGGGAGAAAAAATATTAAAATAGTAGTTTAAAGAGGTAAAAGTTAAAAAAAGGTATATGTTTGTCAATGCTAATCTCAAATATCGAATAATTTCTGCTATTTGTTAAAATAGGTCAGAGACAATATAACATGTCGAGTCCATTGATATTATCACAACAGTAGAGTCGTTATCGTACCGTCCATAATTATTTATTCCTTATATTTTTATTATTTTTGCCGTAAATGTTTGAAAAAAATAATAAAACCACAGAAAAACGTAAACGGCATGAAAAACACGCCTGCGATATTTTCTTACAGATTAATACAGTTTGTAACACTCGATACTATGCAAAATCCTAGAATTAACCATCGGTAGCCAAAGTAATAGCATATTAGTATTTGTCATTGATCTCTATACTACCTGGATGTTGAATTTTAGCTATCTGAGCGTGCCAGCCATAGATATTCATATTTAGTATTTGCCGAATTCAAATATGGCTGCTACGAAATTATACATGAAAACATGTCTCGATTTGGCTCCCAAGGCAGCCTATTGTATCGCACATGACATTACGTTCAAAGCAAGAAATAATCAAGCCTATTGTATCGCACATGACATAACGTTCAAAGCAAGAATAATCAAGCAATTCTTGTCACGCACAGACGTGTGGAAACTCGTTTGCCAAATTTAAGGATGGCGGCCAACGCAATACCGTCTGGAAGACATATGAAAGTGCAGGCACGCTGCATATCCATGCCCACAGACCAGAAATATATATCTAGTTTGAGTGTAGATCGCTGGCATTTGTGCAATACTATATGTCATTCTACTGATTTACCAAAAATGTGGATCAGATGTACATTAACCCCCCCCCCCCCTCTCTCTCTCTCTCTCTCTCTCTCTCTCTCTCTCTCTCTCCCTCTCTGGTGCTAGTCGCGGAAGAGAAAAAGTTGTACTGTAAGATTATATTACTGCTAGTGATTATATTCTGAGCTAGTAACTAATTTAATCAAAATTGGAGAAAATATATTTATCCCAATACCTATGACGACATGACGATTCCAGTAACGATCTTCCATGAACAGTTGTCAACATAAAATTAAATAATTTGATCAGTAAGTAAAAATAAAAAGTGCGATCTATGATCTTGATCCTGATCTTAATCCTCAGTATACAACAACAATGATGTGGCAGTACAGAGGATATAGAGTGCAGAATGACGATGAGAAGAAAAGTGTTTTTGAAAAAGAGAAGTTTGTTAACACGGAATATTAATTTAAGCGTAAGGAATACCTTTCTGAAGGCATTTGTGTGGAGTGTTGCCTTGTATGGGAGTGAAACATGAATGATAAACAGTGGGGGCAGGAAGAAGACTTTTGAAATTAGGTGTAACAGAAGAATGCTGAAGATTAGGTGGGTGGGTCGCGTAACTAATGAGAAGGTACTGAAGAGACTTGGGGAGAAAAGGAATTTCTGGCACACCTTGACTAAAAGAAGGGATTGATTGGTAGGCCACATTCTTAGACATCAAGGAATCGTGAATTTCGCATTGGGGGGGGGGGGGAGTGTGCGGGGTAAAAATCGCTGAGGGAGATCAAGAGATGAACATAGTAAGCAGATTAAGATGTATGTGGGTTGCCCTTCTTATTAGAAGATGAAGAGGCTTGTTTAGGATAGAGTATGGAGGAGAGCTGCATCAAAGCAGTCTCCGGACTGAAGAACATAACAACAACAGCGATTTGTTTGACTAAAGAGCCTTGAGATTCGTGCGATTTACTATGTAAGAGACATTCGACGGATTTCTATTAGTACCCATATAGGTGTCCAATTTTTTCTATATTTAGGGTTAATCGCTTATTTTGACACCATACACGTATCTTGTCTAGACCACAGTCTCTTAGATTATTTTTGTAGATTAGGAATAGTAAAGGTCTTATGCCACTTCCTTCCGAAGAGCCATACATATCTTCTGATTTTCTCGATGATTTTCTATTTAGTATATTGAACTGCGAATTTTCTAACCTAATTATAATAGAACTAGTTACCAGAATGCTGCTTAAATATCAATTATTTCTTGCTTTTGACGGCGCATTAGCAGTAGCCCTTTTGGGCAGTATGCCCATCATCAAGCAAGTAAACATTTTTTTATCATTTGTACAGTTAATTACTATTTTGGCCAATTATTTATCAGGCTTGATTCTATTATGGCTCTTGTGCTTAAAGACTTTTTTCTCGATTTGTGGAAAATTGTCAGCAATCAATCGTAAATATTCTGTTTATTCACCAGATCTACGTTTCGTTCATTGTGTGAGCATTATCAATGCTTAAAACAAGCAGTTAAAACTTCCAACATCAAAGTCGAAAAGCTTTATATGTTGTAACATTATTTTTAAGCATTGATAATCGTCACACAATGACCGAAATCTAGATCTGGCGGATAAACAAAATATTTACACCTGTTTGCTGACAAGTTTCTACAAAATCTACTTATTTGTTTGTACTTACGTCCATTGTACATGGTGGTATGCTGTCACTCTCTTCACTCTCATGGCTGCGAATAGAACTGTAAATGCAGACTGATTTCATCGGTTGTTCTTTATTTTACTTTATTTATGTTTACTGTGATTTTTATGTCAGATTATGCTGTATTTCACCGCTATTTCTGACTGCTCGAAGTGACAGATCATCAGCGCCACTCTACTGTTATACAATATTTATACGTCAGTTTAAAGGCTTGGTAGGGTTTTCTTCGTCTTGATATGATAATATGTCGTATGTATGGTTTTTTATCGCCATATATTCGATTTGAATAAAATTATTTTAAAAAGGGTAGGATTTCCTTCGTGCTAGTACAGTGACATTTAACAGTGCAGAGATGTTTATTACTTTGTGCCAGTTTTTACAGGAATCCTCGTTGTAACCTTCTACAGAGATTGTATCTTATTTAACTTTAAACACCAAAAATTTGTCACAAGAAACTATTGTAACTGACTGATGATGGGGAGACTATTCACTTCTATTTTCGGTGGGTCATTTTTTAGTCACCAATTTCTATCAACTTTAAGGGGCTTTGTAGCGGGACAAACATTGATGAGCCACACTTATCAACATCAGCCCTGTTTTGCAGGATACGAATAAAACATTCTAATTGTTGTATATAAATACTACGAAATTATATATATTTGTGTATAAATGTTGTAATACTATGATGTGATACTTAAAATGTTTTTTGTTTGTTTTCTTTCTGTTTCATGTACGATCGAGGTGAACAAGGGCAGCGTCGTCGCCGCCGCAGCCAACATTGCTGTATCGACGTTTAACCGACGGCTACGGGGCTACCGGGCTACGAATCCGGGTGCGTCTTCTCTATTGCCGTTTGCAAAGAAAGGAATAAAATGTTCTTACTTCATTATTGTCTCTGCCTTTATGAGTTGACGTTTTCATAAGTGCATTGCTCTGGCTGACGTATATTATATCAGACGGCAATAAATGTGGATGTGTTATTTTGAAAGTCATTTTGAGTTTATTATGTTCTCTTTAGTGTCTGCATTATTATTGCAGGAAGATAAGTCTGATTTATTGAAAGTATTTAATTCCGACAAGAAGACAACTGAATGGTTTATTGAATTTCGTCGTTGACTTATCTTCAGTTGTGGCAAGATAAAGTACATAACTATTAATACGAAACTTCAGTTTAGCAGGCAGTGGACTTCGATGTGTGAGTTTAAAAACATCGATATCAATTTTCGGTCCTTGTGATTGATTTTGAGAGTGAACTCACAGTAACAGTTAAAAATTAGTTCTCCTGCCCCGCTCGTACAAGGACCTCATATCTTATTTCCTTTTATTTAACTAAAGAGAAGACTTTTTTTTTTTTTAATCTTGCTGGTGGTGCGGGAATTTCGGATAGAAGTTGATAATTTTCACGGCTAAAATTGACAGTTAATGTTGCTCGGTAACAGCTACCTAACAACCAATTGTGACTTAGTTGAAACAATTTTTTCCAGGAATGGTATACATTTACAACTTTCACTAACCTAGAATGCATTTTAATGACAATTTTATCATCTCCCATAACCCGTCCCAACGCAACTCTCATCACAAGAATCATTTCTTTATTTCTGAAGTCATAATGGACATCTTCGTATGGCATATACAACACTGATGATTTACGACATGTCACACAGTTTTGATGATCTTGTGAGCTATAATTTCAAATTGGTTCAGCTTTGTACAGCTACAACTTATCTCTTAAATTTCATATTATTTTCTGAAACTTCCTGGCAGATTAAAATTGTGTCCGTAATAATTTAGTTAAATTGCCACCGAGTATCTTGCGATTTATTTCTCGCGTGAAAAACAACGAATGTTTTATTTTACAATCAAGTTAAATTTAAGGAATTATTTTGTCGAACTAAGATGGACATATTGGATATTTCGTTTGTTAGCGGATTCGTTTTATATTACGGAGATTCTTGTAGTTACAATTATTTGCAATTTCCAAGAGCGAATTTATAAGTTTTTATTTAAGCAAATTACAACAATATTCGGGTCTTGTTATCATTGTTGTGTGCTTCTGTTTTATTTCATGTTGTTTCATTACAGTAGCGCCATATCACAGATGTGGAATTCATTACACAGAGGTAGGTAGGCCCAATAATTATACCGGTGAGAACTGTTTTGAAAACTGCATCTAAATGTCGTTAAATTTCGAACCTATAGACTTAATGCGACAAATACCACTACGTTTGGATTGTGTCCTTAATGAGTTTACAAACTCTTTAATATCTGATCTAGGTCGAGGCAGAAAACACGCATAATTACACAGTACGCAGCACCTGGAAGACAGGAATGTGTCTTTATTGGAAATATCTAGCATGAAAATGGAATAAATATGTCTATTGAACACCGTAAAAGACACAACGTTATACACACTGAGGACACATGAGATGCCAGGAAACAACTAAGCTGAGTCTATCCCGAATTTCGGCATTTTTTGCATTCCTCTCTTCCTAAAGATCACAAATTTCTCTAAATAAACAAATAAACAACAATGAAAACTAGCTATACTAGGTGTATGAGAAATCCTTGTTCCCTAAAAAATCCTTATTTCGTCAAATGCCTCGTTCCTTTTATCAAGAGCACTTAGAAGATTCTTCATCAGGCGTAACTGCATACGATACGAGGGCAGTATGTCTTTAATCTGCGAAATCAATGGTTTTATTTTATTTTTTACAATTTTCTTTACCTCAGTATATAAGTCTCGAAGTGTGTTCTTTGATATTGGAATGGTTTTTCAATATTGCCTCCTCAAAAAAAAAAAAAAAAGTCAAATACATATTTCAAAACACAGCACAGGTGATACTTTGTTCTTGTAGTTTAGAGATATTTTCGTGGAGCACTTGAATTACTTTAGACAGAGAGTTTATTCTAACAGGCTTGATTCGGTCTGTAGGCTGTAGACAGAAACAAGCAAGCTTTCACTATTGGTGCAGGGTAGGAGAGGGGGGGGTGGAGAGGGAACACTTGTCTGTGCAGATATTACTTTGCTTTAATGTGTTTTATATACAATGTATGTGTTTGAACTCCGTGACTGTTCCTAATGCAGGGTTGAAATAAAGACCGGCACCAGTCACATTAAAGATCGTATTAGCTATTTATTACAAGACTTGTTTCGGGCTTTTGCCCATCTTCATGTGCTTAAAAAATTCAGAATTTACATGTGTAGGATATTGGTGGAGTACAATGTTTGAAAACAAATTATTTGGTATTAATAATTGCAGGTGGCGAGATGTCATCTGTAATTGTTTTCGCTATTATTAACACCCGATAATTTGTTTTCAAACAGTAAACTCGACCAACATTGTACACATATAAATTCTTAATGTTTTAAGCACCTGAAGATGAGCAAAAGCCCGAAACCGGTCTTGTAATAAATAACTAATACGATCTTTAATGTGACTGGTGCCGGTTTTTATTCTCAACCCCGCATTTTGCTTTATGTTGCCTTTTGTTCTATTAGAGTAAACTGCAGTATTTTTCACGTGGAAAGAACAGTTTTTATTGTGTGTTAGGTATCACGTAAAGAGCAAATCGCAAAACAGACTCTATAAATCAAAACCTAATTTTGAATCCTCACACAAAGGAATTGTAGACACTGACTGCAAGAGCTATTGAATTACATCAATGACGAAAGTGGAAAATGAGTTCCAGACAGAGATTCGAGCCCGGATCTCCTGCTTAGTAGAAATTTGCGTTGACCACTACGCTACTCGGACGCAGTCGTCATCATGACTGCACGCAGTACCTATACACGCCTCCCGACACACTGAAACACTTACCTACGCATTACTAACGTAGTGCCTCCTAGTACAGTGTCATCATTACCAGCGGCATTTTGCTGATTCTCGTAAGGGTCTCGGAATGGCATCCACCATTCCTGCGTGGAAGACTGCCCGTCTTTGCCTTAGTTATATAAGTATGTGGTATTATCTTTGTTTGTGTGGTGGCACAGTTGCTTAATTGCCCGTTGTGTTAACGGTGGCCAAGCGGGGACAGTTAACACGAAGTGACTCCCCAGATCATCTTCAAAGGAGGTAAATACAACAACTTCCTGATTACGTTTTTAACCGTCCATACGCGGCTAGATTGAGATTTTTTATTTTTAGAAATAATATATTTACGTAGTTGAACTCCAGTCCCAATTTTTCTTTTTTTAATTTGTCCTTCTTAATTTGTTTCAGATTTGGGGATGGCTTCAAATATCGCCACTTATAAGTTCTAGAAGCCCGAAATCAAATGATAGGGAATGAGCTTCACCAGTTCTTTGTAATGATTTAATGTAAGTAGACAAAGACTATTACGACCTTACATTGATGTTAACAATGATTAAATTCTGAGAGTTCTCATTCAGATAACACCTGAGGATGCAACTTTAAGTTGCGAAACTGTTCGTGTTTGTCCTTCAATAAAGGAATTTAACAGTCGTAGCGGACCAGTTCTTTTATTAAATTACGGAATCTTTCAACTTTGGTTGCCCTACATATAAAGTTTTATGTCCTTTTAATTCATGTAAAAAGGCTGTCTAGATCACAATTCTTTTATTTTACTTGCAACCGGTTTCAGTCACTTAGATTACCATCATATGACCACAACTGTAATGATACATCACACAATATATTAGAGGGATAAATTACTTCTAAATTGAGTATTTAAAATAAGAATAAAATATACCCAGAATGTTGGCCACCGCTTGTTTTCAGCAGGAGCTGCCTAAAGGTTTAATTCTGACTGCTGTAGAAGCAGACTCAGTCGGCTTATAAATACTGGAAGCTCCACCCACTAATTCACATGTTGGCCAATCGGCTATAAGTTCTAAATTCAAATGTTCAAATGTTTGTATAGTCTATGGGACTTAACTACGGGGTCATCAGTCCCTAAACTTACAAACTACTTATGAACTAACTAAGACTAAGGACAGCACAAATATCCATGCCCGAGGGGGAATTCGAACCCCCGACCGTAGTGGCCGTGCAGACCGTGATTGAAGCGCCTCAGTCCCCTCGGCCACCGCGGCCGGCCTATAAGTTCTAACAGAAGTTATACAACAATGTATTTCAATATGCAACAAACCAAATAATTATATAGAACGATTAATCAGGTAAAAGACTGTAAAAAGATTTAAAACTACATTATATATGGGCATATAAAAGGCATATGCAGCATATGGAAACAGAAAACCATGTGATGGGTTTCGTTATAATTTGAAACACAGAAATCTGAGGTACTTTTTTACTATTGTCAAATTATAAATTAAAATATTGTTGTCATTATGCCAGAACTAAAATAAACAAGCACTAGTTTGCTGCTATATAGGAATGATTTATATCTCTTTTGATAAAGTGTTTGGTTCTCAGAACCCTTGCCTTTAAAATAAGAGCCAGATAATATAAAATAAATGTCTAAGTTATAAGGTACATCAGTAATTGAACTTATTTGGTAAAATATATGACAATGAGACACTAAAGTGACCTTGCGTCTTAAACTGAAAAACAAAGCCGGGGTATCGAACAAAAGAGTAACCATTCCACAGATCATCGAATAGTTGAAAGTCATTTCTATCTCTGAAATCTAGGTGCTTATTTATGCAATCTAGTGTTTTATTGTTATTATGTGTGCCGATTTCTCTTTCTTCTAGTACATTAAGTAGTTGATCTTTGGGAACGTTGTGTAAGTTTTTTATATTCTCAGAAATAGACTCTTCTGAATGATTGTACTCATCGAGATGTTGACCAGAAATCGATTTTGTGCGTGCAGTACCTGTGATATGATCATTAAACCATGTTAGAGTGCTACGGTCCATGCGTCCTAAATATTTTTTATCACAATCTTTCTATTGTATCTCGCAGACTCCCGTTTTTTGGTACCTATCAGACTTATCAATTGTATGTTTAAGTTTAGTTGAAGTTGGTTATTTGTTGTAAGTGCTATGGTTATATTGGAATTTTTAAACAATCTGTTTATCTTATCTGTAAGAACCCCCATGTAAGTCATTTTTGCATAGCTCCTTTTTGAAACTGTAGTATTATAATTAGCTTGTCGTAATTTACGGCATAACAAATCGGATTGGTTTGCATTAAAGTTGTTAGTTTAGCTCTGGCTATTTGTTTTACAATACGAATTTCAGTTGGATGGCTTCTGGTTGCAGAGGTAGTTCCAATATTCCATGTATCATAGTTCGGAAGAATGCTTTCTTGTTATTTAGTGGATGACATGAAGTAGCGTTGATTATTATAGCTGTAGCAGTTGGTTTCCTGCAAATTATAAAAACATGTTTACCATTTTAATTTGTAATTGCAATATCAAAAAAATTTATACTCTCGTTTCTTCATGTTCTACTGAAAATGCAAGTTTGGGATTAATGTCATTCAATTTGTTAGCGATTATATCAATCTTTTCTTTAATACCTTTATATGAGTGTATCATCGTCATACCTTTTGTAATAAATAATTTTCCTAGTTATTTGTGGATTATTTTTGAAAACTTGTAATTCAATGTAGTTTACAAAGATATCGGCTGTAGTGCATGCAAGCCGCGGCGGAGCGGCTGAGCGCATTGAGGCGCTGTGCTACGATGCGCGAGGCCGTTCCCCGTCGGGGGTTCCAATCCCCCCTCGGGCATGGCTGTTTGTGTCGTCCTTAGCATAACGTAGTTCATAAGTAGTTTGTAAGTTTAGGGACTGATGACCTCACAGTTAAGTCCCTTAAGCTTGACAAACATTTGAACATTTTTTTGTTCTGGAATTATTGAGCGAAATCGAGGGTAATCCGTCAGAAAAAACTGAGTCAGAGGCTTGGTTTCAAGCGGTCGAGCAGGCAGGAAATAGTGGCATGGAGCCTACGGCTTCTTCCTCATTCAAACACCAATCTCACCAGACCACATCTGTACGAGGAGTGCGGCAGAGGGCTGACACTGTTAACCAGATTTTCGCTGTGGTTGATACTCAAGGATTTGATGTTGGCTGCGTGTGGTTCACAGAAGATGCATACTTGCACTCAATGGCGCCGTGCCGTGCGATTCAAGGCGCCATTCCACTGACTGCGCGGCCGCTCCTCGTCGGAAGTTCGAGTCCTCCCGCAGGCATGGTGTGCGTGTTGTTCTTAGGAAGTCAGTTCAAGTAGTTTGTAAGTCTAGGGACAGATGATCTCAAACGTTACATTCCTTAGATTACAAACATTTTAACATTTTGATTTTCGCCTGTGCTGCAATGGTAATAATTTCCGTCTCTTATCGGCGCTATACATGTTGAAAATTCCACCTGATTTGCATTATTCCCTCAGGGTGTTGTATTTTGGTTGTTCAGCAGCGTATTTAATCCACACAATTTTTGGTCGACCCTAAAACAAATTAATTTCTCTGTACTAATTAAAATTTCGGTATATAACCAGTCTGACACTCAAATACTTCATCACACTCACATTAACGTAAACGTTATTTTAATGCACCTGAAGATGCTATCATAGTGTCTAAATACATCGTACTAAGGATTATTTTGTTTTTAATTGCAAAAAAATCATAAACTGCACGAGATTACTTTAAAATAACTTTATTTTGTACCGTTTCGGCAGATCTAAGCTGTCGTCAGGATTCCTTGTGTGTTGTTAAAGGGAATAAGACGTCAAACGAACGTGCAGCAAAACAGGCACCGCAGGACGTTTTAATTTCCACTGTCTAGTCTTTTACAAATACATTCATAAAAATTTGTCAGCATGTCTAGGAAGGATGCAGAATTCACCCTAATTGTAGAGAAAGCTAAAAAACGTAAGAAAATATTTTTTTTCACATTTCAAACTTCATCATTTTTTCGCTTACTATTGGCGGCATTTGTTGTTGTAGGTACTCTTTTCTTCGTAAGTAAGAGAGATTCTTCGATGAGTTTTGCACAGCATACAAATTATATTTACAGGTGTATAAAACTGTAAAATTTATTTAATTTATGATGAATGAGCCGTTACATTTTAAACTTCATATTTAGAAAAAATTCAAATTTTTCAGTTAATTATGTCAATTTCTAACACGGATATTAATAGATTTCGAAAATTACAGAGTTTCATACACCTGTAAGTCCATGACTAAAAACTAAATTGAAATAAAATGTATGAGGGTACATCAGAAAGATATTTTGAGGAGACATCAGTAAAGATATTACGATTTTTTTTACAAGCAGATATACTCAGCATCCCCCTATATAAATTCAAGGGCAATTGTTGACATGGAATTCATCTTCAATTAACAACTTACAAGATCTGAAGATAGTAGATCTGCTGAAAACTATCGAAAAATTACAAATATATCAAAGCAATCTTGGTCAACCTATGTTTTTTTGCAATTAAAAAAATTAACAATGAGAGACCGAAGTAGTAAAAAAATATTTCATGAGGGTTCACTTGTACTGAAAGAAGTAACTGCATAGGCTGTGTTTGAATTTCATTTATACCGTCTCACAATAAGCGAGCATCTGATGAAACATAAATTATAGTGAAAAATGGCGATTTGGGAATTTTTCTTTCCTCTGAAAATTAGCTTCGAAAATTTAATTAATTACTCTCGCTTCTGTGTATTATCAACAGTTAATTAAAATTAACTTTAAACGATCTATAATTAAATACGATATTTTCTCTCGCTGTTGTTTGCGCTTGTACCCATGTTCCTCCCGTATAATCAGACTCGAAAATAACACAGAAACTGGGTTCACACGTGGCTGTTCCTACGGCGATACTAGATTCTGCACTTATACATTTGCTAGGTAATGGTGCATAAGCTTGTCTCGCCCTGTTACCAATTTCATTCGGCGCACTTTGTGACCGTTCTCGGATATTTTATTCCCGCAATAAAAGAAGCGCATTTTTGCGGCAGCCCCAGTTTTCGCGATTTTATCTGCGCGGTGCTCGCGCAATATGTTTTTACGCGGCAGTAATATGCACTGCGAGCGCTTGCGGCGGCCTCTCCTCGCCTTCTTAAGAGGGGCCGTCTTGCTGGCTTCATTCCAGGGCGGTGTACACGGCTTATTTTGTCATTCATTCGAGAACCAATAAACAAATCGTCCAATAACAGAGGGTATAATAAAAATGTATGAGTGAAATATTGAAGTTTATAACTTATTCTGCGTGATCAAAGTATCCGGACACCTAGCTGAAAATAACTTTCAAGTTCGTGGCGCCCTCCATAGGTGATGCTGAAATTCAATACGGTGTTAGCCAACCCTTGGCCTTGATGACAGCTTGCACTCTTCCAGGAAGGTGTTTTGGGGAATGGCAGCCCGTTCTTCACGGGGTGCTGCATTGAGGAGAGGTAACGATGTAGGATTGTGAGGCCTGAAACGAAGTCGGCGTTACAAAACATCCCAAAGGTGAAACTTCCTGGAAGATTAAAATTGTGTGTCGGAACCGGGACTCGAACCTGGGACCTTTGCCTTTCGCGGGTAAGCGCACTACCGACTGTGCTTATCCCTACACGCCTCACGATGCCGCCTGACAACTTTACTTCCACCACCAGTACCCAAATGTTCAAATGTTTGTAAATCTATCGGACCAAACTGCGTGGTCATCAGTCCGTAGCTTACAAACTAATTAAACCTAGGTAAACTAACCTACGGACAACCACACAAACCCATGCCCCAGGGAGGTCTCGAATCTCCACGGCGAGCAACCGCGCGCTCCGCAGCGATGTGCTTTAGACCGCTCGGCTACTCCACGGCGGCCCACCAGTACCTCGCCTCCTACTTTCCAAAGGCAATGGCGGTGAGGAGAGTTCAGAGAAGTATCCTCCTTCACTCAATTGGGGCATACAGGACGTCGCCGGGCGGCGCCCTCTTGGTGTTGATGGGGCTTTGTCCCCTAGATATCAAGATTCGGGAGCTGGCGGCGGCGAACTGTCTGATAAAGGGAAATGGGGACAAAATACAGGAGATCATGGAAGCCAGGATGGAGGGGAAAAGGGAAATCGAAATTCGGGGACTAGAAATTTGGCAAAACATCTGGGACCAGAACAACACTGGAAGGAGGACACACCAGTTCCTCCCAAATGTGTCAGAAAGACTTAAAATGGGATACTTCTAGCCAAGCAGAGTATTGATTCACTTTCTCACCGGCCATGACCCGTACCCGACGTATCTATGTCGGTTCAGGAAGCAGGCGACTCCATAGTGTGGCTGTGGAGCTCCGGAAGGAACTCCAGAACACAAATTCTCAAAGAAATAAACGGACAAAATCTCAAACCACATCAGACATGAATTTATAAACCAATTATGAGACATTTTTTCCAGGCATGACTGCTGCACCAGGCCGTGCCGCCGGGGTACTCCGCCGTGCCCTGGATGAGGACGACTGAGTGCAGCCAAATCACCGATTGCTACGCTAGATATAAGTTAGATTAAGTTAGGCTTAAGAGAAAACACGAAAGCAACACAAGGACTGTAGTGCAAAAGGCCAGTCCAGTGCCAGGGGCACGCCCTCCGGAATTAGTTCGGGGGGCACAGGCCAACCAGTAGGTTTGTACATTACTGGCACACCTGTGAGCACTGCAGGGGGGACACAAAATAAGACACTAAACGTAGCAGTAGAGACTTCCACATGAAACACAACATGCCAACGCAACCTGCATGACACAGCACATACGGCAGACACAACAGCAAAAACAAAACATATCATGTAGCTCAGTAGAAACATTAGAAGTAGCATAAAAAGCACAAGAAATGTAGTAGCATAAGAAGACCCATTTATGTATAATTAAAAGAATAAACACTAAAAACAAGGCAAAGGTCCCAGGTTCGAGTCCCGGTTCCGGCACACAATTTTAATCTGCCAGGAAGTTTCATATCAGCACATACTCCGCTGTAGGCTGATAGTTTCATTCCGCATTCCAAAGGTGTTCTATAGGATTCAAGTCAGGGCTGTAAGCAGGCCAGTCCATTAAAGGAATGTTATAGCCGTGTAATCACTCCGCCACAAGCGGTGCATTATTGACAAGTGCTTGATCGTGGTGAAAGATACAGTCGCCATCCCGGAATTGCTCTTCAAAAGTGGGAAGCAAGAAAGTGCTTAAAACAACAATGGTAGGCCTGTAATTAAATAAAAGGTTTCAGATTGGTAGGCGATCTGAGATGTTTATTTTCTTAAAATTCACAACATATCGATTTCGTCCCTATGATGGGACATCATCAGCGCGTGCAGAATTGCAAGGCATGATGACCTATGTGCTCTGCTTAAAACATTTTTTCGTCATATCATAAAATACACAAAGCTGAAACCTTTTATTTCATTATACTTATGTGGCGGGCTAGCACAATATGGAATCTAATTACAATATAGGCCTGTGCTGTGATAGTTTCACACAAAAAAAAAAAAAAAAAAAAAAAAAAAAAAAAAAAAAAAAACCGAAGTCTACAAACCCCCTACGTGAAAAACACGACCACACCATTAAACCACCTCTTCCTAATTTAACTGTTAACACTAAAATCGCTGGCAGATGTCGTTCACCTGGAATTCGTCATATCCACATCCTGCCATCGGATCGCCACATTGTGTACCGTATTTCGTGACTCCACACGATGTTTCTCCACTGTTCCATCGTCCAGTGTTTACGCTCCTTACACCAGCGAGGCGTCGTTTGGCATTGAACCTGCGTGATGTGTGGCTTACGGGAAGCCGCTGTACCGTGAAATCTTTCTCCCCTCCCGCCTGACAGAGCATTTGGAGTGAATCCTGATACAGTTAATTACTATGTGATGGTCTGGATAGATACCTACTTGTTAAACTATACGACACTCTTCAACTGTGGGCGATTTGTCAGTCAACTGGCGAGGTCGGCCTGTAAGCTTTCGCGCTCTACGTGCCCTTCACGTTTCCACTTCACTATCACATCAGAAACAGTGGACCTAGGGATGTTTAGAAATCTCACGTACAGACTTCTGACAAAAGTGACACCCAATCACCTGACCACCTCACCACATTTGTGAGTTCCGCTGAGTGCCCCATTCTGCCCTCTCACGATGTCTAATGACTACTGAAGCTGCTGATGTGGACTGTCGGGCAGCACACTGCACCTAATATCAAAAACGTAGGTTTTTGGAAGTATTCGGGTCCTAGTGATCACATCGTGTTTCTCGATGATTTCGTTTTCTGTATTGTTATGATTCTCGCTGGAATGGAACATCCGGGTTTCTAACAGCTCGTTAATTAAACCATGGAAATGTAACAGTGGATTAAACTAACGTTTACTCAAACACCTTCAAAAAATGTTCAAATGTTTGTATAGCTTATGGGACTTACTACGGGGTCATGAGTCCCTAAACTTACAAATGACTTATCAACTAGCTAATACTAAGAATGGCACAAATATCCATGCCCGAGGGGGGATTCGAACCCCCGACCGTAGTGGCCGTGCAGAACGTGACTGGCGCGCCGCAGACCGCTCAGCCACCACGGCCGGCTCAAACACCTTCGTCAGACATCTGGTATAATATATTTGGTGACTCTCATATAGCCTAAAAACTCCCATTCATCTCTTTCTACATTCTCCGCCACGCTGATGCTGTGGCCAACAGCTGGTTTAGTAATGATACATGTGTCACACAACATGAGCCAGACACCACTGAGCCTCCGACTCTCTCTTCGATTACTTTCAAAAATGTTCCAATGTTTGTAGATCTATCGGACCAAACTGCGTGGTCATCAGTCCGTAGCTTACAAACTACTTAAAGCTAGGTAAACTAACCTAAGGACAAACACACACACCCATGCCCCAGGGAGGACTCGAACCTCCACGGCGAGCAACCGCGCGCTCCGCAGCGAGACGCTTTAGACCGCTCGGCTACTCCACCGCGGCTCGATTACTTTCAACGAAGGTAAAACGTCCCTGAAATTTGGGATCTTGTAAATAGATAATTAACTTGTTACATTGTGATTGCTTACATATTCACTGCTATTCACAATTAGGGAATCAGATGAAATATCATACACCATATACATACGATAATAATTAAAATTGTAATTTGTGTTGCTGACTCAACTCTTTACTTTATGTTTACATGGCGTTTATGTACAGCTGCACACCATGGGGTACCATAATAGCGAAAAAGTCAGCCTCGCTGCCTTCTAATATGGTGTGTGATCACCTCAGACGGCCAGCACAGTTCCACACCTGCGTGGCGTGGGCAGTATGAGGTTATCAATCACCTCTTGAGGGATGTTTGGCCATTCTTCCATGAGTGCAACATCCAGCTCTGCAACCGTTGTGGGAGTTGTGGTCTGGCTGCAGTGCGTCTGCCAAGTGCATCCCAGACATGCTCAATCGGGTTTAAGTCCCGTGAACAAGCTGGCCACGAAATTCATTCAATTCCCTGAGATTCAAGCATGTTATTCACCAGTGCAGCTCTGTGGGGACGAGCATAATCTTCCACCATCTCCTATAGCACCAAATGGTCGAACGATCTCGTCTCTGAGAAATAAAAACGCCATTCTGAACGACGTAGAGGTCCGTACGTCCGCCAATACTGACTCTTGCCCACAACATTCGTCCACCATTATGAAATGGTGATGTTTCCTACACATAGGCAGGATTGTCCCGACTTCCACGATCTCATCAGATGAGGGAACGACGACTTTCCTGCTAAACACAAAATCTTGACTCATCTGTGACGTCATTCGTTACGACTCCAATAATTTCTGATGTTCCTCCGCCCCGTTTATGTAGGGATAAGGGTGTCACTTTTTAATAGGCGTAGAGGCCCATTCCCAAAGGCGATTTCGGACTGTTCGTGTTGGCACTGCGCGTCCTGTTGGTGCCTTGGAGGGCTCGTAGTTGAGTTGCATTCAGCCTCCTGTCTCGACGGGCTATCAACAGGAGATAGCGGTCATCTCTTGCTGATGTTAACCGTGAAAGACCTTGGCATTGCCTTCTTTTAACGGTTCCTGTTGTCTGAAACCGCGTCCATGTCCTGAAAATTAGTTTGGGACACTCCAATACCTACAGCCAGCTTCCTTTGTGTCTGTCCCGCTTCCAACCCCCCTATGGCTCTCCATTCCATAGCTTCGGGTAAGTCACGTTGTTGTTGCATTGCACTACCTGCTCTCTACACTACCTGAACCCAACTGCTTGTGTAATTCCTTTGGTAAACACAAGACAATACCACCCCCTCTACACCAACTTTCTGTTATTACCACCATCTCGGTTGCCGTTGTTGTCCACACTCCGTAGAAGAGACAGAAAGACGTCGGGCCATTTCAGTTCATTCTGCCGATGACATATATCTCAACTGATCCCCAAGTTGCCGGCCGCGGTGGCCGAGGGGACTGAGGCGCTCCACTCACGGTCTGCACGGCCACTACGGTCGGGGGTTCGAATCCCCCTTCGGGCATGGATATTTGTGACGTCCTAGTTCGTAAGTAGTTTGTAAATTTAGGGACTGATGACCCCGTAGTTAAGTCCCATAAGCTTAACAAACATTTGATCCCCAAGTTGTTTTGACCAGTGTATTTGACATTCATAGCTAGTGACATATTTCAATGAAGTGCCCTAAATCGAACTACGTGAAAATATTGGTACTGAATAGTGTGGTACTTGCTGATAATAGAAATAAAGTTCAAATTAACAAATATACATGTAAATTAGGGCAAACTTGATTTCGGAAAAAAAACCTTATTTTAAAATTAGTGAACTAACAGAATTCATTTTTGTTAGTGTAATTTCTGACATTTGTAAAAGTGCGTATTGGCTTTTTCACTCATATTTTAGCACATGTAAGGCTAGATACATACTATAAGACAAGCAATATCAAATTTTAAACTTCCGGGCAGATTAAATTTGTGTGCCGAAACCGGGACTCGAGCCTGGGACCTTTGCCTTTCGCGGGCAAGCGCTCTACCGACTGTGCTATCCAGACACGACTCACGATGCCGCCTCACAACTTCCGCCAGTACCTCGCCTCCTACTTTCCAAACTTCACAGAAGCTCTCCTGCGAACCTTGCAAGCGTAGCACTCCTGGAAGGTTGGTTGGTTGGTTTGATGTTTTAGGGGGACAAAACTGCGGAGGTCATCAGTCCCCCATTCCATCAAAGAGCGAGATAAGTGTGGAAACACTGAAAAGTTCGCCCAGAGTTAAAACTGTTACGGCGGGAAAACCCCACTCAATCAATAAAATGTAAACAAATTCGACAAAGGACAACAAGGCGGGAGACAACACGATAGGACACAATCACACGGAAACAACAAACAAGTGCGGAAATAAAATGACAAAGCCAAAGTTCGTGGTTGACCGACCATGAAAATAAAATAGGAAGGGTAAGCCACGGGGCAACACAAGCTTCATATAGAGTTGTAAAAGCCGCTGTCACGAATAAAACCTAAAACAGAATCAGCCATAATGGCATCGTTGCGTAAAACTTCAGATAAAATTACAGGAAAATTAAAATCCCGCCGTAGGGCGGCTAAAAGATGGCAGTCCATCAAAATGTGGGCCACCGTCAAGGGACAGCCACAACGGCAACGAGGCGGGTCCTCACCCCGAAGGAGATATCTATGGGTGAGCCACGTGTGCCCAATGCGGAGGCGACACAAAACCACCGAATCCCTGCGAGAGCCACGTATTGAGGAGCGCCACGCAGCTGTAGCCTCCTTGACAACCCGAAGCTTGTTGGGAGTGCTCAGGTTGCGCCATTCAGCATCCCAGAGCTGTTGTACCCGACGGCGCAACAAGGTACGGAGATCTGAAGCTGGGAGGCCGATCTCTAAGACAGAGGCATTAACCACCTGTTTGGCAAGCCCATCGGCACGTTCGTTGCCTGGGATGCCAACGTGACCCGGAGACCAAAGGAACACCACTGATCTGCCAGACTGAATAAGGGCAAAAACAGCCACTCGGATGGCCATCACCAATGGCGAACGTGGATAACACTGTTCCAGAGCGCGTAAACTACTCAGGGAGTCACTACAAAGAAGGAAAGACTCACCTGAGCAGGAACGCATATGCTCAAGAGCACGGAAGATGGCCACCAGTTCTGCAGTATGAACACTGCAGCCTTCTGGCAGGGACAGCTGCTCAACATGGTCACCATGTACGTAGGCAAGGCCAATGCGGCCGTTTACCATCGAGCCGTCTGTATAAACAATGTCGTAGCTGGGGTGTTCAACAACGACAGCAAGAAACTGGTGACGGTGAGCCTCAGGGGGAAGCGAGTCCTTGCGCCCGTGGACCAAGTCTAAACGAAGACATGGCCGTGGCAGGCACCATGGAGTGTGTGTGAATGGGCCCGAAATGGAGGTGGGAGAGGATAGGACTAAAGCTCCCCCAGGAGGGACTGCACGCGGACGGCTATTTTGTGTCCTGACCTGGGGCGCTGCTGCTGGTGACGAACAGCCGCAGTAGAAAAAAGTAGGCGGTAGTTAGGATGTCCTTTTGAACTGTACATGCGGGCTGCATACGCTGTCAATAGTTGCTGGCGACGGACCCGTAGCGGGGGGACCCCGGCCTCCGCTAGAAGACTGGCCACAGGGCTGGTTCGGAAGGCTCCCGTCGCAATTCGAACCCCACAGTGGTGAATAGGGTCCGATAAGCGCAACGCTGAAGGCGCTCCAGAGCCATAAGCAAGGCATCCATAATCTATGCGCGAGAGCACCAAGGCCATATAGAGCCGCAGCAGGGTGGAGCGGTCAGCTCCCCATGCGGTATGGCCCAAACATCGAAGGGCGTTGAGATGTCGCCCGCACTCCCGTTTCAGAGAACGAATATGAGGGAGCCAGGTCAGTCGGGCATCAAATATCAGGCCTAAGAATCGGTGGGTGTCCACGACAGGAAGCTGTTGGCCGTCAAGATAGAGTTCAGGGTGGGGGTGCACCGTCCGACGCCGACAAAAGTGCATCACACGTGATTTGCCGGCGGAAAACTGGAAGCCATGATGCTGGGCCCACGTGTGAGCCTGGCGGATGGCCGCCTGGAGTCGGCGTTCAGCAGCACTTGTTGTGGTGGAGCAGAAAGATATGCAAAAATCATCGGCGTACAGGGAAGGAGACACCGATGACCCCACAGCTGCAGCCAGGCCATTAATGGCCACCAAAAACAGTGAGACACTCAGCACAGACCCCTGTGGGACCCCATTTTCTTGGACGTGGAGCGAACTACGGGCAACACCGACTCGGACCCGAAACGTGCGGAGTCGGAGGAAATTTGCAATGAAGATGGGAAGTGACCCCCGAAGGCCCCACTCATGCAGCGTAGCGAGGATGTGACGCCACCATGTGGTATCGTAGGCCTTCTGAAGGTCAAAGAAAACTGCAATGAGGTGCTGACGACGGGAAAAAGCTGTCCGAACCGCTGACTCCAGGCACACCAGATTATCTGTCGTAGAACGACCCTGGCGAAATCCACCCTGCGATGGCGCCAGAAGGCCCCGTGACTCGAGCACCCAAGTCAAGCGATGTGCGACCATACGTTCGAGCAACTTGCAGAGAACATTGGTCAGGCAGATGGGACGATAACTGTCAACCTCCAGTGGGTCCCTGCCAGGCTTCAGCACCGGTATGACGACGGCTTCCCGCCACTGGGACGGAAACTCGCCACCACCCCAAATGCGGTTGAATATCTCTAGGACATGGCGCTGAGAATCCCACGAGAGGTGTTTCAGCATCTGTGCATGGACACGGTCGGGACCGGGAGCCGTATCTGGGCAATTGGCCAAGGCACTAAGCAGCTCACTTTCGGTAAATGGGGCGTTGTAGGACTCCCGACGGCGCGTCGCAAAGGAGAGGCGCTGTCGCTCCACACGCTCCATGCGGGAGCGAAATGCTGCACTGTAGTTAGCAGATGCAGAGCACCTAGCGAAGTGATCAGCAAGATGTTCAGCGATCACACTCGGGTCTGTACACATAGCCCCATGGATAGAAAGCCCAGGGACGCTAATAGGAGTCTGGTGGCCATAGAGGTGCCTGATCTTAGTCCACACCTGAGATGGAGAGATACGAGAACCTAAGGTCGAGACATACCTCTCCCAACATTCTTGTTTGGCTCGTTTGATGAGTTGCCGAGCCTTGGCACGAAGTCGCTTGAAAGCGATGAGGTTGGCCACTGATGGGTGCCGTTTGTGACGCTGAAGAGCTCGCCTACGTTCTCTGATTGCGGCAGCGATTTCCGGCGACCACCAGGGCACGGACCTCTGCCGGGACGAACCAGAAGAAGACGGGATTGCAGACTGAGCTGCAGAGACAAGACGTCCGTTAAATTATCGACCACCACATCAATGTTAGTGTCCGGCAAATATCGAACAGTGGCAGCAGTTGTAAACTCATCCCAGTCAGCTTTGTTAAGAGCCCAACGGGGCAAACGGCTAGGGCAATGACGCTGGGGCAGTGACAAAAAAATCGGAAAGTGGTCACTGCCACAAAAGTCGTCATGCACTCTCCAATGAAGAGATGGTACGAGGCCAGGGCTGCAAATAGAGAGGTCGATGGCCGAGTAGGTGCCGTGTGCCACACTGAAATGCGTGGGAGCACCTGTATTTAAAATACAAAGGTCGAGCTGGGAGACAAGATTTTCAACCTCCCTACCTCGGCCAGTAGTCATGTCGCCACCCCACAAAGGGTTATGGGCGTTGAAATCGCCCATGATGAGGAAAGGTGGTGGGAGCTGAGCAATCAGTGCAGCTAACACGTGGCAGGGGACTGCACCATCAGGTGGAAGATAAACACTGCAGGCGGTTATAGCTAGTGGTGTCCTGATCCGAACAGCCACTGCCTCCAAAGGTGTTTGAAGGGGCACAGCTTCACTGTAGGCAGAGTTTATGACATGAATGGAGACGCCACCCGATGCTCTGTCATATACAGGACGATTCGTGTAAAACCCACGATAGCCACAAAGGGCTGGGGTTCGCGTTGCCGGAAGCCAGGTTTCCTGGAGGGCAACGCACAGTACATGAGAAGAGCTTAAAAGTTGTTTCAGCTCTGCTAGGTGGGAAAAATAACCGCTGCAATTCCACTGGAGGAAAGTGCTGCCTAAGGACTGGGGAGGCATGAAAGTGATTAAGAGACGCGGTGCGCCTCAGTGTCACTTGCCGCCACCCGCTGAGGGTCTGTGGTGTCCATATCCATTGCGTCTAGGGTGTCTGTAAGAGCGAGGTCCTCTTTAGACGCAAGGATTTCGACCTCATTGTCTGAGTCAGAACTGGTAGAGGACGGCATCGAGGAAGCCGCCTTTGCTGCCAGCTCTTTCTCCTGAGGGACATCCTTTTTTCTCGCCCGCTCCCGCTTGGGTTTGGGCTTCGGTGCTCGAGTGGGCTTCCCAGAAATGGCGTCGGATGTCGACGCAGATGGGGAGGCCCGGCTACCAGCAGGTACCTGAACTTTGAGCCACTGGCTGACGTTTGGCTGCGACGAAACTGCGTTTCGGAGACCTCAAGAGACCCTTTCCGTGCAGCTATAGGTCGACTGACATCCAGGGTGTCAGACACAGTGGGAACTGCAGGAGGTGGTGGAAGGGGCTCGTCAGGCCCTTTCCCTGAGGGAAGAGCCGGAGAAGGAAGACATTTCTCCGGCAGAGGGACGGGGTTCAAAGACCCCATTAAAGGGGGAGGCAAAAGCCTCGCAGAAGAAGGTGCTCCCCCCTGGCGTCTGGGGAGCGGAGATTAACTGATGGCCCAAAGGGCCCACAGAAGGTGTGATAGGGGGTCGGGAAACCGCCCTCGATGGAGGTGATGACACTGTGGCAGCGGCATATGTAGTAATCATGGATACCGGGTGGAGTTTCTCATACTTGCGGCGGGCCTCAGAGTAACTTACGCGATCGAGGGTCTTATATTCTACGATCTTGCACTCCCTTTGGAAAGCGGGACAGTCTGGTGAGCAAGGCGAGTGATGGCCGCTGCAGTTGACACAAAAAGGTGGTGGGGTACAAGGTGCATCGGGGTGTACGGGACGGCCACAGTCACGACAAATAGGGGCTGCGTCGCAACGGGAAGACATGTGTCCAAACCGCCAGCACTTGAAACAGCGCATGGGTGGAGGGATGTACGGTCGGACATCTCATCTGTATACCATCACCTTGACCTTCTCGGGCAAGGTATCACTGTCGAAGGCCAAGATGAAGGCCCCGGTTGCCACCCTATTGTCTTTTGAACGCCGAAAGACACGGCGGACAAAATGGACACCGCGTCGTTGCAGGTTTTCGCGCAACTCCTCATCGGACTGCAGCAAGAGGTCACGGTGAAAAATGACTCCCTGCACCAGATTCAACGTCTTATGTGCCGTTACAGAGACAGGCACGTCGCCAAGCTTAGTGCATGTGAGCAGAGCACGGGACTGTGCAGGGGACTCTGCTTGTATAAGAATCGATCCGTCTCGCATCTTAGAAATTCCCGCAACCTCACCGAACTTGTCCTCAATATGTTCAACAAAGAACATGGGCTTAGTTGCCTGGAAGGATCCCCCATCTGTCCTAGTACAGACCAGAAACTTCGGGACATATGATTCAGTCTGTCGACCCCCACGTTCCCGCCAAGAAGAAGTCAGGGAAGGAAACGATGAGGGATCATAAGTCGCTGCATTGTACTTTCCACGCTTCGAGACACCTGTTACGCCAGGATTTTGATGGTTGGATTTGTTTCGCTTCATCGCGAATCATCCGCCCCGATGCCACCCACTCCGAACAGGGGCTCTCCTCATGGGTGCCACCCAGCCACAGCAACGTCACCTGGCAGGATGACCGTTGCCGGGAGTCCTGATGCTTCACGACGACAAGCATCTACTCCTAGGCCTGCATGAGGAGCTTACAGCTCTGGCATCGGGAGAGCGATCCCTGCGTTGTCAGGGGGCTACAGCCAAGAGGGTACATGACGACCCCACCACAACGGACTGGCTACCGTGCTGGCTTTCTGGTGCTAAGTGAACCATCATAATGGAGGGTGCTGGGATATCAGTGCACAATGGACGCGACGTGCCTGGAAAAAGAAATGGCATGCCCGATGGCAGAATAGAAGCTGCAGTTGCAAGTCCATTCCATAATGGGTGCATAAGATGGCATGGCACGAGAATTACATGTTGCACCACGTAAGGTGTCCTTCCCCAAATGGTTCGCTCTTCGGAAAAAATTTTGAAAAATGGAGGGTCAAACCCAAATAGGGGACCACAGATGGAAAGCCGAAAAGTATGAAGACTCCTTTTAGTCGCCTCTTACGACAGGCAGGAATACCGCGGGCCTATTCTTACCCCCGAACCCGCAGGGGGAACTCCTGGAAGAAAGGATATGGTGGAGACCTGGCTTAGCCACAGCCTAAGGGATGTTTCCAGAATGTAACTTTCACTCTGCAACAAAAAGTTTTTTGGTGATTATCTATGACACTAGCTTCTCTTTTAGCATGTGCCTCTCATTGTCGTAGTCTTGCTATACGCTCAGACTTATCTCTCTAGCTCTTAAGCAGAGTGTCTCAGTACTCCTAAGTTACATATGCCTTTCACGCTGTTTCGTTCATAGTGTCCATCACCGGACAGTCACGTCATGTCAGTTTTTCTGTAGGAGAAAGATTGGTTCTTGACTGTGGGTGTAATGAGTGATGGGAAGTGATGATGTACTCAGAGCAACACAAACAACTACGTTGCTGGCATTAGCAGCAATGAAAAAGCAGGACAGACGACATGAAGTGTTCTGGAAACCAAATGATGTATTGTAATATATTGATTTTACTGTTGGAATTGTTGAGAGACTGTGTGAGCCACAGAGACGCACTCCAGGCTGAGAAATAGAGACCATTGCAGATAACAGGCTAAAACAGACACGTATACCTTACGAGATGTAGGCACTAAAGAAATTTCCTAGCGAACTGCTGATGCTCTCGGCCACCGTCCCAGGGTGGAGGTTACCTTTCGGAGAAGATGGGCGTAACTTCATATAGCGTCTAGATGCTGTTGTAAGGCGTTACATTAGTACTTGGTGGCCAACAGGCACGTTTTAATGTAGGTAGCAAAGTTGATACCAGTCATTTGGGAACAGCAACGTCAGTGGTTCCACGAGGGTAGAGTAGAGGGTAAAGAAGAAAAACTGCAAGTTAGCAGCTCCCCTGAGGGGTGGCCTAAGGCGGAGCCTGAGGTGTGGCCAACTGACGTAAAACATTGTTGTTGTTGCCCATATTGGGTAGCGTCGTGACGTTTTACTTTCAGCTGAACAATGTTGCTACCAAGTATTGATTTTGTTAGTGCACAAACAAGCCACCTCCCCACCCGGGGAATGGCAGAAAGGACAGGGCTGAAACGTGGTTCGCTAGAGGACTCAGAGAGACGGCAAGCCACAATTTAGATTGGTTGAACCAAGCAGCGGCCAATAGAAAGTTGTTAACTATCGGAAAGTGCGGAAAAGAGGTGCGCCCACACCGGTCGTTAAAGCCCCCGGTTTTTGGATCAAGAGAGGAGTTCTCAGTCAGACGAGTCGGGCGCCAGCCCGTGACTATCGCCGTCGGCCTCGGGGTGCTCCATGACAGTCTTTTTCTCGCGGGGAGTGCGTCTGTCTAGGGGATGCTGCTAGGGAACGTAATTACTGGCTTCTGTTGTGGCAAACGATTTCTACTTCTTGTTTTTTAAAATAACTCACCCCAGTGTAGTAGACTTGGTAAAGGTTGCAATAAGTTCAATGCAAGGTACCTAGGAGTTCCTTAAAGTTTCCTAAACAAGTATACTATCGGTCCCGAAATCCGCATCTCTAGTAGATGCCTGTACTGTCTCTCTGCAATCACTCCTTTCCGCTCGGGATATGCAGACTGACCTTGCTACCTCTTCCCTCTTTCCTATGTAGGACACGACAGTATGCATTGACCATCTTCGTCCATCTGAACTACTAATCATGTCGTCTGCAGCGCATTCGATTGTTTTGTGGAAGTATTTCAAGAAGCCGGGTCGGGCCCCCCAGGGGTTCACGGTTCTTTTGTATGTGCGTGGCGAGCACGGGGCCCCGAGCTAAAGCAGTATTTATCGCTGCTTCCCTCCCTGGATTACATCTCGTTTCCCTTCCCCTCCTTTCCTATCCTCACTCCTTCCCCTCCACACCGGGGAGCTGATGACCTTGAAAGTGTGGTCTCCCTGACCGCGACAATACTTCCATCCATGCAAAAGATGGACTTGACAAGTTGTAGAAACTTCCACACGCGAATTTGTAACACCAGATTTTATTGACACACTAGCTGAAAACCCGACGTTGCCCGGGTATTTATTCATTTATTCTTATATTTCCTTATTCGTATGCTCATCCTTACAGAGAAAGAGCTGAAGACATTGTAGCACGCATAGACCAAAGATATGGTCTGCGGCATCACGTTTCGCTGTATGTAGCTGTATGTAACCTCCTTGCTATAGAGTCGCAAACGTCATCGCTGGCCTTCAGTCCGAATTTTTTTTATAATTTGACGACTTTCAACCACAATATCTTACACCGTATTATAGCTATCGGCATGGAACTGCTATGACGTACAACGGGAGACTTCGGACAACAATTACACACAGACCATTCGTTTGCGTTCTGTAGTTTTCGTGCAGAGCGAAATATTAACACACACACACACGTAGAATTTTATATACACCGATAACTTTACATCCCAATATACTCCACCCTTTTATCATTATTAACCCTCAAGCAACAATGCAACCAATAAAATCATTTTCAAAGAGTAAATATAATTTTAAAGAGTAATTATTGTTCCGCATTTCGAGTTATATTCTTCAAATTAGTAAATATCTATCAGATCGCTATAAAACCGTGCCTAAAGCCATCCTCGGGTATAAATTAGTAACTGTACAAATACTTAAGTCTCTGTGTCTTGTTATTCGGACGTGATAAGTGTACACTGAACAGACATTCACACACATATATATATACCTATCCGATCGCCATAAAACCGTACCTAAAGCCTTCCGCGGTAGACATTAGTAACTGTACAAATTTTTAGCTCCTTATGTCTTGTGGTTCAGACGTGATAAACGTACACCGAACAGACATTCACATTTATAGATATATATATATATATATATATATTGCTAATTTTATAGTGACGGAATCGTAGATTTACACAGCACTATGCCAGGAAGTCTACGATGATAACACCGTTCATTATTCTGGCTACGGGAAGGTTTGTCGGAGGTCAGGAATTCAGGTCGATAAGGACCATGAGGTTACCAGGTGAAGTCCGGAGGCAGGCGTGGTCAGTAATTCAGCGACAAGCCGTGCAGTACGAAAGCAGAAACCAAAAGAGTCCGTGGGCAGCAGCAGACGTCGTCTTAGTGAGAGTTGTCGTCGAGATGGAGAGCAGCGAAAGCGAAGGCGGACTGTCGGCGTGGCTCGTTGCACCATCTTATCTAGAGCGCTCAGCCCAATCAGTGCGCTCTGAAGCAACGGCCAGTCATAGTGTGGTCTAAGAATAGTGGTACAGTGTCATAAGCAAGCAATAGTTCTCTGTTAGTATCGGTAGGCGCTGTACTTCTCTGGTTAGATGTGTCTTCTTTGGTCGGATTTCATCGCAGTGTATTTGAGTAGCCTAATATCAAACCTGGACATCTGACCTAATGGTCGAAATTTAATTAGCAACCGATTCTAAGGGAATTTTTTCCGCTCTTTTCATTGGTGAAATCCGTTTTCCCAAAAATTCACATAAATGTGACAAATCTCAACTACATAAGAGCTTGATATCAAATTCGGACACTTGTTAAATGAAGCAGTGTGTACCAATGGGAACACAGTATATGATCACATGACCTCGAAAATCAGACATGGCGACAGTGTGTGTCAGGTACTAAGATGTATTAGGCAGTACTTAAGTTTTTCAGTAATGTTATAGTATTATTACTAATAATCATCTTAAAGAGAGTAAAGTGGAACATAGTATACCACCAGCGTCCGAAGGAAAAGCTAGGAAGCGGTTGAGACAACGTGAAAAGAGGAACATAAACATAGAAAATAAACAAAGGTAAGACTAGCTGATAAACTACACTGTTCTAATGTAAGGTGTGTTGTACGAAATTGTCACTTGTTGTAAAGAAGTTCGATGTTAGATTTAACGTAAAGATGTTTAAAGAAAAATCTGGCGACAGTTTCAACAGACATTATGCTTATAATTTTAGAAACTCAGTGTCGTAACATTTCATTTTGTATATGGAGTTAAAAAGATTATTAAGTTTTCATTTTGCCAATATGTAATAGAGTTCAGAATTTAATATTTTCCACTTTATGTCGATATTCCTATAATTTCCTACATTATATACCTATAAAAGATTCTCGTTAGTAGTAAGCGAATCTCTGTGTTTCAAAAACGGACATCTGAAAGTGTGTTCACATCAAAAGCGGACACCTACACGTTTTGGTTTTAAAGACGGACGTCTGTATTTTAAAACACAATTTGAAGGTGCTTGAGTAATCAAATTGATATTAGCCACTTCCAGGTATAAATCATCCAGTATTAAAGTTTATAATGCTCAAATCAGCTTATAAATATATTAGCTCTACGTTTCCCAATAAAAAATGACGTTTATCTCAATTTCTGACATACAGATGTCCGGCCGGCCGCGGTGGCCGAGGGGACTGCGGCGCGCCACTCATGGTCTGCACGGCCGCTATGGTCGGGGGTTCGAATCCCCCCTCGGGCATGGCTATTTGTGCCGTCCTTAGTGTTAGGTAGTTCATAAGTAGTTTGTAAGTTTAGGGACTGATGACCCCGTAGTTAAAAGTCCCATAAGCTATACAAATATTTGAACATTTAAACAGATGTCCATCTTTGATAGTAGGCTACTCATTTGTTTTCCCCGATTCCTACGGGCAATGTCCGAGTTGTTTGCCTTATGCTTAGGCAACCCTGTCATCTTTCGTGTTGTTCTGGTTGCGTATGCAGCAGGCGCCTGTCTTCCCCAGCATCTGTTGAGCTGCGGGCTCCTAACGGGAGTATTTCTTGCTATTAATGAGGGAAGGAATATAAAACCAGAGGAAACACAACAAATATGAAGGTACACCACAACTATGCGTACTTGCAGCTAGAAATATCAAACAATACTAATACGAAAGCTGACAGTAGTGCCACTGGTAAAATTGTCCAGGAAAAGTACTCAAAATGTTTACTATTTTTCTTTTTTAACTTATGGGACTTAACTACGGGGTCATCAGTCCCTAAACTTACAAACTACTTATGAACTACTTACGAACTAGGACGGCACATATACCCATGCCCGAGGGGGGATTCGAACCCCCGACCGTAGTGGCCGTGCAGACCGTGTCTGGAGCGCCTCAGTCCCCTCGGCCACCGCGCCCGCCTAAGGTTTACTGAGTCCAAATACAAGCAAAACTAAATCTGACAAAGAAATTCCATCAAAAACATAAAATGTACAAAAATTCAAGTCTCGCGACGAATTAGTTCCACCATAAAAAGTCGTGAGATCTTATGGGAAACCAAGTCGGTTATTTTCTTTAGTATTCATGGAACCACCTATTCAAAACCAGGTCGTAATTTGTTATCTAATTAGTTATCTACCAACATTTTGACTATATCAAAATTATACATCTTTATTTCTACAATAAATATAACGACTTGGCAATCGCACCATAATATAATGACATAAGAATAAATATAATGATTTGGCAATTGCACATCGTCATAATGACATAACAATAATTTATATTATATTATGTAACCGAACATACAATCACACAAGAATGAAGTACAATCACATGTGCAGAAAGATTTTTTTAAGTAATAGTGTATGCTGCCATGCGAAAACAAGTCGGTTATTTTAGTTAGTGCTCATAGAACCACATATTTGTTATCTACCACTGTATTAGTATAATACATCTTTAGTTCTATAATACATATAATGACTTCGCAATCTCACCATAATATAATGACATCAGAATACATATAATGTTTAGGCAATTACACATCAACAAATAAAAATAATTTATACTCCACTATGTATCCAAATGTAATTACGTAGGATTGAAATTCCTCACATCTACGTAAAATATTTTAAATATTAGTTTACGTTACCATGCGATTGCCAAGTCATTATATTTATTATAGAAATAAAGATGTATAATTTTGATATAGTCACTAAAGATGTTGGTTAATAAGAAATTATGACATGGTGTTGAATAGGTGGTTCCATGAACACTAACTAAAATAACCGACTTGGTTTCCCATAACATCTCACGACTTTTTATGGTGGAAGGAATTCGTCGCGAGACTTGCATTTTTGTACATTTTATGTTTTTGATGAGATATCATTTCTTTATAGATAGTCCTTTTCTGTAAATTTTTTTGTACATCAGCCACGTATTTTCTTAAAATACTTTTCCTGTCTCTTTGGTTTGGTGTGGTTTCGTTTGGTTTGATGTTACAGTATTTGGGTAGTCCCGAAAGTCGATTACATTGTTATTGTTCAATCCTTTCCACCTTTGGTGGATCAATATACAAATATCAACAAGTTAGTGTTGTATTTCGCATCAATTTGTGAACTTTATAATACACGGAAGTTTCAGATTAGTGAATTAGTATTATACAAATATCATCAAGTACATGATAGAATGTTATTTACGGTAGTGGTGGCCTAGTGTGCTTAAGTTGGCAGCGATTGATGAATGAGACACTTCGAATAACAATCACGTAGAATTAGGAACATAATCTTTCGTGTTGACCATGAAGTAAATAATTAATTCTGTTCCTGCTCTATAGTTGACAGGTTTTGGTACATATCCCTCATGAAGCTAATATTTCGTTGCCAACATCTGTACACTACGCCACCGCCGTAAGTAATATTTACGTCAAAACTCTAAATGTGGCGAAATTCAGTTTATCCCTGTTTCTTACGTCTGTTAATCGGTACACAAATAATTGTTGATATGTTGATTAAAGTGACAGGAAGACCAGTGCCAGTCTAGTAATGCGTGTCTGTGGTACTGCCGAGGAGTGTTTGTTTCGGAACCCAAAACACTGATATTCCCGAACGCTTTCCATCGATTCTCATCGTAAATCGATTTCTTTTAACATTGATGTTACCATCGATATTTTTCTAATATCGATCATCTCTACGGCAGTTGTTGGTAGTACTTCCATTTTTGACTGCACGTTTTATTAGAGTTGGAGAATTTAAATTATGATCCGAAGTATAGATTTTAAAATATCTACTTCGTTTTACCACTTTTAATGGCGATGTACACATGATTACTGTATTGTGCACATCTACAGCAAACAATCTTTCGAATAATGTAAATTTCATTGGCCTCCTGATAAAATTATTGTATAAAATCGGCACTTCAATTTTCAAGTTCGCGTATTTATATAATGACATTACGTGACAGTCGTAGCTTATTGTTGATAACATGAGCAGAACCAGCGCCTCACAGAGAAGACAGGACGCAATACTCAATCCAGAGAGTTTCCACTCTATGGCACAGACCATAGATAACATAGACTGCGCGTCTCCCAGATCAATGGCGTGTCCATATCTCTGCCGTGTTGTGGTTTGGAACCATAATCTGACGTTTTTACTCCCGGTCTGAAGTTTTTGCCCCGCCTCGTGTGACGGTATATTCGAAATTACGAGCAATTTATAACTAAAATCAAGCTAGAATGTAGGTGTCATTGGTGGTGTTTCCTTTGCAGCAATTTAAGTTATATCTTATCAGTTACTCTTCATTCTCTAATCAGATACCGATGCTATTTCTGACGACTCTTCACTTAGTAGAAAGGCCACGGCTACATTTAAAAAAAAGTTACAGTACCAGGAATCGAACACGGAATCTTCCGCATGCGAACCTAACGCGCTACCACAATACCTGCAGCGACACAATGCTCGAAAACGCGACTTTGCAAATACTATTCTGACAAACGAAAATGTTTTCTAGAACGGAACTAATTTTATAGATGTTTGAATTTTTCCGTACATTACAGGCCAAACACTATCTAAGTACAAAATTTGACGTTTGTGTGTCTGCTAGAAGTACCTTAGAATTTTAATGATCGGTGAGTCAGTGAGTGACAGAATTAGTGATTTTCGACTGCTAATATTTCGTAAACTATAAGGTGCAGAATAGAATAATTTGAAAATGTAGTTAGGTATGTTAGATACTCTTGGTAACCGAAAATTTAGGCTTCTAGCTGTATCCACAACGGAGATACAGGGGGTTCGGAAGTGCCGTCAACTGCTTCGAGAAAATGATGGTACGGCCGTTCGCTCAACTTGGCGGGGGCACTGCCGTTCCTCCAGATGAAACATTAACTGACGAGGTAATAACTGCAAAGGTTTTAACTTGATTTAGCTTTTGGTCTTTAAACTTGACGAGTATTAAAGCAGTTTTCATACGACACGTTTTAAAATGAACAATGAAGAAGATAAAGTGCTTTGCTTACAGAATAACTGAGTGTCTGTAAATCATGAGAATGAGGGTTATGTTAGGAATATAAAATAAATCTAAATTTTGGCACACTAAGGATTAAAAAAAGAAGAGTCAAGAATAATACAATTAGCAAATTATAAATATTTCTGATATCTAGTATCCCTACGACCGAAAGGCAAAGTTACCTACCAGATTTCCGACATGAGTAACCCTAATGGAACATCGTAAACTTCTTCTTGAAATGATAGCAATCTGTAAAACATTTTTAACTTTCCTACATTAGCGTGAAAATTAAATATTCGACATGTAGCCAATGACAAATTAATAAAATAAGGTATGAAAGGTTAACTGGAAGCAAATATGTCGTGACACTGTACCGTCGCACGGGCATAGCCGCTTCGACTGGGGCACCATGTTATAATTTGCGCAAACGCTCCTGCTGGAACATGGTGTCCTTAGTTTAAGTTAGTATCAGCTAGTTCAAAGCAGTGTGTAAGCGTAGGGATCTTTTACTCTGGACCAGTGGCGGACTAAGGCTGTAGGAGGCCCGGGGCGACGGCGAAGCAAAATGAGGTCCCCCACTTGGAAATACATGTAACTATAAACAAAGAATTGCAGGCCCCTCAGGACGAGAGGCATGGGACAGTCTAAAAAAATAGCTCTCGAGATTTGGAGGTCCCAGCAAAACAAGATGCCAAGCGGGCTTCTAATAATAATAAAATAAAAATAAAATCTTGATTTCGAAGTATTTGTAGGCTCTCCAAGACCGGAGGCCCGGGTCGGTCAGCCCCCTCCGCCTCTCCCCTCACCCCCCCCCCCAATTGCAGTAGACTAGAAAATATTGTAATACAAGCCTTCATTTACATCGGGCAAAACAGGCAGGGGACAGGTGCGATATCTAGGTTCTGAAGTACTGTCGTCGGCAGAATGGAATAAAATGGTTCGACGTCTTTCTGTCGGTTCTACGGTGGAGACAACAATATTACGGCAACTGTTATAATGGTAATAACAGAAAGTTGCTTTAGAGGGGTTGCTGTTGACATGTGATTACTCTACCAAACGAATTACAGAAGCAGTTTGGTTCAGATGGTGCAATCCAACACCCGAAGCTATAGCATACAGAGCCACAGCAAGGATGGAAACGGGACAAACACAGAGAGCGGTGGATGCAGCTATTCGAGTGTCCCAAAGCGTAATTTCCAGGACCTGGACGCAATTTCAGACAAAAGGAACCGTTAAAGGAGAGTAAGGCCCAGAAACAGATAACTGTTATCTCCGGTAAACAGTCCGTCGAGACAGGAGGCTGAATGCAAATCAGATGCAACGCACCCTCCAGGTAGTAACGGGAGGCGCAATATCAACAAGGAATAGATCGAACTCGCCTTCGAGAATGTGGCCTCTACGCAACGAGGCCTATGGTGTGTGTCCCATTAAAATCACGACACCTTGTAGACCGCATAGACTGGGCGGAAGAACATCAGGGTTGGAGTCGTAACAAATGGCGGCGCGTTCTGTTCACAGATTAATCAAGATTTTGTGTTCAGTCAGACAATCGCCAATCCCTTAGCTGGAGAGAACGTGGAACTCGGAACATTGCTGCTTATGTGCAGGAAACACCATATCATGGTGGTCGACTAATGTTGTGGGCAGGAGTCAGTATTGGTGGACGTACGGACCTCTATGTCGTTCAGAATAGCGCTTTGACTTCTCAGAGTTGTAGAGACGATCCTTCGACCTTTTGTTGTTTCCTACGCTGCTGCCATATGAGATGGGTTGCTTCTAGCGGACGTACTGGTGGACAAAATGCTTGAAGCTGAGGCAACTGACGAATGGAGTGGTCATCTTGCTCACCGGAATTAACCCGATTGAGCATGTCTGGGATTCACTTGGAAGACATAGAGGAAGACATAGAGGCGGTTCAGAGGCGAGCAGCTAGATTTGTTACCGGTAGGTTCGACCAATGCGCGAGTGTCTCGGAAATGCTCCGGCAACTCAATTGGGGATCGCTGGAAGAAAGACGACGTTCTTTTCGTGAATTTCTGTTAAGTAAATTTAGAGGGCCGGAATTTGAATCTGAGTGTAGTACGATCTTGCTGCCGCCTACTTACATTTCGCGTAAAGATCACAAAGACAAGATAAGAGAAATTAGGGCTCGTACGGAGGCATATAGGCATTCTTTTTTTTTCCTCGTTCTACTTGGGAGTGGAATAGGAAAGGAAATGCCTAGTAGTGGTACGGTGTACCCTCCGCCACGCACCTTACGGTGAATTGCGGAGTATGTATGTAGATGTAGATGTAGATGTAGAAGACGCATTGCAGCCAGACCAGTACCTCCCACAACTTTTGCATAGCTGGATATATCCTCAAGACTGACTAATACTCTCGTGCTGTCCATGCCACGCAGGTGTGCAACTATACTGGCCGTCCGAGGTGATCACACACCATATTAGATGGCAACGAGAATGACTTTTATGGTAGCCCCAACGTGCCTCGCCTTAGGTAAACACCATGTATACCTCATGTAAAGAACTGAGACAGCAAAATATTTTATTGTATCACACACAAATGACAATTGTAACCAATAACTGAATAAAATGCGTTAACATTTGTATTTTGTGTCTGATATCTCACAGTTTTTTTGTTTTTTTTTTTTTTTTTTTTTTTTTTCCTCATATATAAAACAAAGTGTCCGTATGTTTGTGTGAACATGTTGTTCCAATCTTTATGAAATTTTGTACACGTAAGCTTCAATCCATCAGGACGGTCACCGTAAGTGCAAGAATCATGTACGATACGTAGTTCACGAATATGACGTCATAAACAATGAGATGCGCGAAAAACTGCAACATTTAGCGACAATGCTGCTCATTTTCTCCTAAACCACTGGACCGATTTCAACCAAATTTTGTACACACGTTCCTTACCATGAGGTAACAATTGTTGCAAGGTTAATAATCACATGCGACACATGGTTCAGAAGATATGACGTCATAAACAATAGGAATCGCAAAAAAACTGCAACATAATGCGGTGAGTCTTTATAAATACACTGTATGAGAATGGCAGTACTTAACGACTTGAAACAAACTTTAAACATAATTTCAAACCTTTATTAAGCTTTTCGTCTCTGACAGCCATAGCAAAATGATGAAAGGAAAAAAAGTTTCTCGATTACTACTTTTCTGCTGTTTATGAAGTAAAACTACGGTTTTCGGTATGACGTTACAATTTATAATTTTTACACTACAAATTGTAGCCGCGGGAATCCCAAGAGATTTTACAGACATAAAGCACTTATACAAATGAATATATACCTGAAAAATTATACAAATGTACATCATATAATTCAATAAATATGAGGTCGTACGAATTTTATATATCATTTATATTTTGACTATTATCTTTGTTTATTTGGATACTGCATTTTTAATTTTCTACATTACGCAAGTCAGCGTTATTTCTTATATATTCTCCGATAAACGTAACGATTTAGAAAAAAGGAGATGGACAAAAAGAGAAGGGATAGGAGAAGTACTAACTCAAGGCAAGAATAAATAAATAAATACCCGGGCAACGCCGGGTATTCATCTAGTACTTTTGAAAAGGTAAGAGGCAGGCTTCAATCTCCTTAATGTACAGAATATCTAATAATAAAACAATAAATATACAACTCTATAACGGACAGTATATTTACAATGGAAGCCTACATTTTATAGGCACGTATATCGATAGTTTCCCTCCATATATCCATTCTTTCTAAGATACATCTAGGGTTGTTTGGGATTTTTTTAAATATCGATGTATCGGATTGTCGAGTGTCCTTTTTCAGACATAAAACATCGGACCTAGTTATTGACGGTAGGTTCTAAATTATAGCTTACAAGTAATAAAAGCACGGTAATCTACGTCACTGTGCTTAAAATCAGAAGCACTAACAGAGAAGAAATTTGTGTTTGATCCGCGATTTTTTTTAACTAACAGAGTTCCTTTTACGGGAGATACTATATTCTACAAAGAGGTTAAAAATTACACTCATTTCATATTTTTAAATCAATCCCTACGCTTGCGAAGTACTTTAACCGAAACTAACCTAAGGACAACACACACCCATGCCCGAGAGATGACTCGAACCTCCGACGGGTAGCAACTGTGCGCAGTGCAGGAAGGCGCTTTAGAGCGCTGAGCCATTCCATCGCGGCTGTATATAACATGTTTTTTAATCTTTCCAGTGTTGAGGAGGAGGCGCGGTACGCCAGGAACACGTTAATTGCGATTTATTGTCCTGACTCGAAAAGGGAGATACGGATGTTAGATCAGACTAATCGAGGATTTAGCGCTAAGTTGTTTAAGATTCCTCCGAATTCGATTCCGAGGTTTGAAATACAGCGCGCCACCTGGTACGTACTTTGGACAGAGAGTCATCTTGTTAAGGAGGCGAGGGTATTATCTGCACCCTGTCGTGTCTGTGGGATAATTAATTATGTTTTCCGATATCAGGCGTGAGGCAGTTGCGCTCGCCTTTACTTGATTAATTAAGAAATTGATGAAGTAAGTATGGATTATGGCAAGCAATAAAGTATCATCATATATTACAAAAATTTCATATTGCCGAGACCAGCCTTCATAGAATTACGGATAAACCACAAATTCACTGCAGCATTTCGTAAGCACTTTAAAGGAAACCGGTACTATGATAAATTACTTGACACTCGATGGATGCAACGAGCTAAACAGTGTGCCGTTTCTGTAAAAGTTAAATTGGACTTCTCCGTTACAGATATTGTAATGTGACGAGAAGATCAATATTCAGTAGGAATATGACTTTGAAGTCTGGTAGTTGGGAACCAACTTCTCTGGAATCTGCTGGTTTATTATTATTAATAATCCACAATTGCCAAGTAGTCCTGCTAACTGGCCATTAACATGGCAGCTTGTGGAACCACTAGCCAGTGTGAGGATATTATCAGGTAAAGAATAACAGCGATAAATTACAGTTAGATTTTAGTGCTGCATTTGAAATTTTTCTATCTGGGTTTGCTCATAGAGATAAGTGTTTAATGATGTGAACAAAGCAATCACATTTTTAGTTCTGTTGGAGATAACTGATCGCCATTTTGTTGTATACATAGTACTTGACGTGTGATTCGGCTACAACATGGAATTAAATTGAGGACTGCAAAATGCGTCTTCTGCTGCAGTTAAGTCACTGATAACGTAAAATTAGCTGTTGTTGTTGTTGTGGTCTTCAGTCCGGAGACTGGTTTGATGCAGCTCTTCACAATACCCTATCCTGAGCAAGTCTCTTCATCTCCACATAAGAACGGCAACCTACATCAGTCTGAATCTGCTTACTGTATCCGTCTCTTGGTCTTCCCCTGCGATTTTTTCCCCTACACACTTCCCTCCAACGCTAAATTCACAATTCCTTGATGTCTAAGAATGTGTCCTACCAATCTATCCCTTCTTTTAGTCAAGGTATGCCAGAAATTACTTTCCTCCCCAATTCTGTTCAGTACCTCCTCATTAGTTACGCGATCCACCCACCCAATCTTCAGCATTCTTCTGTAGCACCATATTTCAAAAGCCTCAATTCTCTTCCTGTCCGCACTGTTTATTGTCCATGTCTCACTCCCATACAAGGCAACACTCCATACGAATGCCTTCAGAAAGGACTTCCTTAGGCTTAAATCAATATTCGATGTTAACAAATTTCTCTTTTTCAAGAACGCTTTTCTACCCACTGCCATTCTGTATTTTATATCGTCTGTACTGCGACCATCATTTGATATTTTACTGCCCAAGTAACAAAACTCATCTACCTCCTTTATTGCTTCGTTTCCCAATCTAATTCCTTCAGCATCACCTGATTTTCTTACACTGCACTCCATTACCCTAGTTTTGCTCTTGTTAGTGTTCATCATATATGCAGCTTTCAGCTCTCTGTCCATTCCGTTCAATTGCTCTTCCAGGTCCTTTGCTGTATCTGACAGAATTACTATGTCGTCGGCAAAAGGCAATGTTTTTAATTCTTCACCCTGAACTCTAATTCCTTCTCCAAATTTCTCCTTGCTTTCCTTTATAGCTTGCTCAATGTACAAATTGAACAACAATGGAGAAAGACTACAACCCTGTCTTACTCCATTTCGAACCACTGCATTCCTTTCATGCCCCTCAACTCTGACAACCGCCGTCTGGTTCTTGTACAAGTTGTACATAACATTACGCTCCCTATATTTTGCTCCTGCTTGCTTCAGAACTTGAAAGAGTTTATTCCAATCAACATTGTCAAAAGCCTTCTCCAAGTCTACAAAAGCTATAAATGTAGGTCTGCCTTTTCTTAATCTATCTTCTAGGATAAGCCGTAAAGTGAGTATTGCCTCCCGTGTTCTTACATTTCTCCTGAACCCAAACTGATCTTCCCCGAGGTCGGCTTCTACCAGCTTTTCCATCCTTCTGTATATAATTCGTGTTAATATTTTGCAACCATGACTTATTAAACTGATGGTTCTGTAGTTTTCACACCTGTCTGCACCTGCTTTCTTTGGAATGGGGATTATTACATTTTTCTTAAAGTCTGAGGGTACTTCGCCTGTCTCATACATCTTACACACCAGGTGAAACAGGTTTGTCATGGCTGGTTCTCCCAGAGACTTCAGTAGCTCTGAGGGAATATCATTTACTCCAGGGGCCTTGTTTCGACTTAGTTCTTTCAGGGCTCTGTCAAATTCTTCTCTCAGTACAGTATCTCCTATTTCATCTTCTTCTATATCCTCTTCCCTTCCTACAATATTGTCTCGAAGTTCATTTCCTTTACAGAGCCCCTCTACATACTCTTTCCACCTTTCGGCTTTCCCTTCTTTACTGAGAACTGGTTTTCCATCAGTGTCCTTGATATTCATAGAGTTGTTTTTCTTATCTCCAAATATCTCTTATTTTCCTGTAGGTTGTGTCTATTTTCCCCCTATTTCTACATTCTTCTACATCCTTGCATTTGCCTTCTAGCCACTCCTGCTTAGCCATTTTGCACTTCCTGTCAATCTCATTTCTTAGTCGTCTGTACTCCATTTTGCCTGTTTCATTTACAGCATTTTTATATTTTCTCCTTTCATCAATTAAATTTAGTATCTCCTGTGATATCCAAGGATTTTTTATAGGTATTTCCTTCCTACCTATTTTGTCCTCTGCTACCTTCACTATTTCTTCTCTCAATTTTACCCATTCCTCCTCTACTGTTTTATTTTCCCCTGTTTCTGTCAATTGTTGCCTAAAGCTCCCTCTGAAATTCTTAAGAACCTCAGGTTCCTTCAATTTATCCAGATCCCACCTCATTATTTTCTTACCTTTTTGTAGTTTCTTTAGTTTCAGCCTTCAGTTCATAACCAACAAGTTATGGTCAGAGTCTATATCTGCTCTTGGGTACGTCTTACACTTTAAAACCTGGTTCCGAAATCTATGTCTTACCATTATAAAATCTATCTGGTATCTCCCGGTGTCTCCTTGTCTCTTCCACGTATACAACCTTCTTTTGTGATTCTTAAACCAGGTGTTTGTTATAACTAAATTATGTTGTGTGCAAAATTCTATCAGACGGCTTCCTCTTTCATTCCTTTTGCCCAGACCATATTCACCTACTATCTTTAGCTATCGACAAAGATTTTCGTAATGCTGCCTCAACTTCAATATGTTCGAATTTTGTATAAATCTATGAGACTCAACTATTCGGGTCATCATCTGCTAGGCTTACAAACAAACTAACTTACGCTAAGGACAACGAATACAGCAATGCCCGAGGGAGGACTCGAACCTCCGATGGCGAGCAGCGGCGCGCTCCGCAGCGAGGCGCCTCAGAACCCTCAGCTACTTCACCGCGGCTCAAGGGTTGCGCTTATGTCACATTGAACGGATTTCTTCAGTTGCCGTTGGTACCATTCTGGCAGAATCTCTTTCCGGCCTCCGGAAAACGGCCGTACGAGAAAATCCCCACCTCATCGCTACATCGCAGATACTCTGTCCAATACCTTTTGCGCGGACTTAAACGGATATAACCTACCATTGTAGCAGCAGTGAGCGATCTAACGGTTACGCCAAACACCTTTTGCCGACCGCAACTTCGTCCTCTGAGTGTTTACATTTCTCTGTGTTTGCATACGCAAGTCTATAGGAATTTCTTTGACTCTGCAGTGTATGATATCAAGGAAAAATTTGTAGAAAATGTAACAGCGTGCAAACATCACCTACAGAGTATGATATAGTGGGACAAACACTGATGAGCCCCACTTTCCTACATCAGCCCCATTTTGCAGAATACGAATAAAGCAATTTATTTTTAAGTAAATACTATGAATTTGTATAAATGTTGTAAAGCCATGATGTGATACTTAAAATGTTTTTCGTTTGTTTTCTTTTCGTTTCATGTACGATCGAAGTGCCGCCAAGGTGGTTAGAATACAAGGAGACGCCCTTACACTGAAAAAGTGAAGCCTGCCCTCGCCATATTGCTACGTCTTGGAGAAGTGTTCGTATTGTAGAGCTGATGTTTCAGGTCACTTAAATCAGGAATAAAACGTCCGGCAGTTTTGCCGTGATGTACAACGCTTTAAAAGAGTGCACATTAGCCATTAAAAATTAAGTTTCGAAATATATTATGATAAGTAATTATTTCTATTTTTTTTTCAAGATCATATATTGTTTATAAGTACATACTTTGCACTGACCGTCAGTTCAATGCATTAACAGTAAGAGGGTCGACTTAACGCATAGTCTTAAGAGACAAATAGCATTCCACAACACACCAAGTTGGCGGACAGGCTTCAACTGACGTATGTGCTCGGCATACATAACGCCATCTCCCTTTATCCTAACCGCATTTTGTGCCGCAATGAACAAGGGCAAGCGTAGTCGCCGCGGCAGCCAATATTGCTGTACTGGTCACTGTCGACAACAAATGACGGCAAAGGGGCTACGAATCCGGCTGCGCCTTCTCTGTTGTCGTGCGTCGATCGTTTGCAAAGAAAAGGAATAAAATGTTCTTACTTACAGGCTAACGTTTTATACGAGCATTGCTTTATCTGACACATGTTGTAGCAAACGGTAATAAAAGTCAATGTGTTATTTGGAAGTCATTTTGAGTTTATTATATAAAGTTTATTTAATGTTTGTATTATTATTGCAGGAAGACGATTATTGGAAGTATTGAACCCTGTAAAGAGGATAATTTAATGGTTTATTGAATTTTAACATTGACTTATCTTCAGATGTCGCAAGCTCAATTATCTTAACTATTAATACTAAACTTCAAGTTTAGCAGGCAGTGGACTTCGATGTTAGATTTTAAAAAGATCCATACCCATTTACGGTGCTTGTGACTGGTACTAAAAGTGAATTAATAGTAACAGTTAAAACTTAGTTCTCCTGCCCCGCTCGTACAAGGTTCTTATGTATTATTATATTTTATTTTATTAATGATAAGATTTTTTTTTTTTTACTCGTATTGGTGGTGCGGGAACTTCGGATCGAGTAAAATAACTTTCACGGCCAAATTCACAGTTTATGTTGCTAGGCAACAGAAAACGTCATGTCAACAGCTACCTAACGTCAAACTTAAACTTAGTCAAACTTTTTTTAATGTTGTTCAGTTACTATTCTTATTAAACTAGTATGGACTTCAATGACAGTTTTATCATAGTCCGTACCCCGTCCCACCGCAATGAGTGGAAAGAGAATCCCACGTCAGATCATGATATCGTAATCAAGAAAACGAATGGATGTTGGAAGATCCTGAGTACGATTGCAATCAAAGTACTGAAAAGTTGCAATTGCGTAAAGCTTAAAGTGTCGTCAGAGAAACAAGAAGCTAAAAATAAGAGTTATTTTTTAAATATTATGGAATATCGGCGATGTGAATGATTAATTCATACAGGGGTCAGTCTAGATCGCAAATTTATTTTGTGGTAACCGGTTTCGGCCCCTTAAATGGCCATCTTCAGATGGAGCTGTCTGAATGATTCAATATCGACTAAGCAGTCGTTATTTCTGCATCTACATCTACATAGGTACTCTGCAACTCACAATGAAGTGCATAGCAGAGGGTTCATCCAAACACTTTTATCATACCGATATTTCTCTATTTCCATTCTCTAATAGCTCATGGGGAAAAGAAGCACCTAAATCTTTCTGTTTTCGATCTTATTTCTGTTATTTTATTATGATGATCATGTCTCCATATGCAGGTGGGTGCTAACAAAATATGTTTGCATTAGAAAGAGAATGTTGGTGATAGAAATTTCGCAAATAGATCTCGCCACAACAAGTAACTCCTTTCTTGTAATGATTTCCACTCGAACTCGTGCATCATCTCATCTCCCCTATAACATGATAATACAAAACGAGCTGCCCTTCCTTGAACCTTCTCTAAATTGTCCGTCAGTTTCACCTGGTGTGGATCCCACAATGCACAGGAGTACTTCAAAATAGGTCGCACAAGTGTAATGTAGGCAGATTCTTTAGTGGAACTGTTGCATCTACTAAGTGTTCTGTCAATGAAATATACTCTTTGTTACGCCATCCGTACGATATTTTCTATGCTTTCTTTCCAATTTAAGTTGTTCGTAATTGTTATTCCTAGGTATTTAGTTGAATTTACCGCCTGTAGATTTGATGATTTATAGTGTAACTAAGGATTAACGGACTTCTTTTAGTGGTCGTATGGATGACCTGATACTTACTATTATTTAGGGCCAATTGCCAATTTTTGCACCAAGCAGATATCTAAATCATTCAGACAGCTCCAACTCAGCTCAGCCAGTGGCCAAAATTATGGTTGCAGTGGTCTCAAGATGGGCATTTAAGCAGCAGAAACCGATTATCATAAAATAAATTTGCGATCTAGACTGACGTTTCAATGAGTCTAGCAAGACTCAGCGGAAATAGAAAGATCCTTGAAGATGTTCGGCGCAGCTTTGAACGAAACGTCAGGAAAAACAAACTTTTATGGACCACGGCCTTACAACACGGAATATCTACCAGCAGCTATTCTACTATGACTTTTGATTTGATTTTCCCAGGGAAGCCAAAACAGTCTTGGTCCAACCCGCCACTGCCCGCACTGAAACTAAGTTTATTGTGCGGTATCGCTCCCTGTATATCTAGTAAAGCCAACCAATGTCCTTAAACAGTGCAAGGAGTCCCTTTACCAGTTCTTTATTAGACACAATTTCTTTGGGTCTGGTTGTCCCAAATGTTCTGTGCCTACAATGACTTTAGTCTCACGTATTTTCGGGATAACAGCAGATTTTCTTCTTTCTATTTATAAATCACTGTTCCTACACAGCAAATCACAACCGTACGATGAAAAATCAGATATATTTAACAATTTTATAGTACATTTTACGCGGTACACACACACACTATTCTGTGTTTGAGGCCGCTAGTTCGACTGCCTCCACTCGAACTTTTTAGAGTGTTAGAACTGTCATTTTTCCAGAAACATAGCTCAACAGAAGACAATTACATAATAGAAACAGAAAGGTTTATATAAATCGTGGTCTGTTAAAAATTAATAAAATTGACGGAGGTTCTTAGCGGACTGAGACTACAAGTAAGAGCCAATCATATTTTAGATGGAAATATTGGCGGAGTTCTCTCACGGGATGCTTGTCTACCGGACCATATGCTCTTTGTTTCACGCGCACCACATATTACGTAATTCTCTATCCAACATACTAAAAGGTATGTCATAGAATAAAAAAAGAAAGAGCAAGCAAATGGCTTCAAATTAGCCCCGTCACACTACACTTCCTTCGAACGTCCCAGAAAACTTCTAACAATTCATACACAACGTTTCGCTTTCGCGACATTGTTTCCGCCTAAGTAAAAATAAATAAATAAATAAATAAAGATTTTTAAAAAATGGAGCACTACTTTCAGAGTGAATCTCTGTGTAGTAATTTAATTGTTAAAAACCAACAACTGCAAGCGAAATTCACCCCCCAACTTCTCCGAAAGTTGCTCTTCTCGTAATTAAGGAAGCTTTCACAGCCACTGTATCGATCTCATAACTTGAACGATGTTCGTGATCGTTTTTCGGTGTCTGAAGGTAAAACTACACCGAGCTGAGCAAGCTCTATTACGGCAGCCGTTATTCAGCCCTCGCTTCGACCTGAGCTACGGCAGAGAATAAGCTCTTTAAAAGATTCCGTGTGGCATCTGCGAGCACAATGTCGAAACAGTATAGAGCGCTCAAACTGTCCTGTAAACGTTTAGTGATTCACGTAACTTATCTAAACATGTTCATTATACTAAAATCCAGGTACGCTACTGCACCACAAAAACGATCGATGTTCGCCTTGAAACTAGTACAATAACTGGTGTCGCTGAATCATTTGTGATAGCAGATATTTGTAGATTCAGTTTGCGACCTTCCTATCGGTTCTCACCAGTAGGACTTGGACAATACAGAACTCAGGGTAGTAAAAGTTTATGGCTCATTGTCTCTGTTCATAGGGGTGAGTTATGTATGTCAGCTTCTATGCCTTTAACAGCTACCCAACCTGTTTAAACAAGATTAATAATTAATCTGTACTTTAGGCAGTCTATCAACCTGCATATGATGACGTGAAAATATATTTAACAAACTTAAATTAAACCCCGGAATGACCAACAAAATGGATTCTAAGATGAAGAAGTGATTAACTCACTAAGTAGTTCTTTATAGAGTTCATTTCTCTTTCTGGACAAGAAAACTCGGGGATGGTCCTACTTTATACATCGGTAAATAACTGAATATTTCCCCAACTATTGTTCACGAGAGGCTCAATAAGTATCACACGCACTCGAGAGTAAAAGTTCCAAATTATCACTCGTAAGAGTAGTCCATCGAACTTTTCAGTTCCAAGTTAATCCACGATAAAAGTATTTATTATAAAACACAGTTTGTCATCACACGAGTACACGATTACTGAATTATCACATTCCCACAGCCCTAATACCGTGCATAGTTTATCACTTTTCAAGCAGAGACTAAGTTCTGCAATCACAGTCCCGTAAATTTTCTAAGACCACACATACCTATCTCTTGCAAATCACAAGTTCGTAACGTGGCTTCAAACCACCCAGCGTCACAAACTTTCACCACCACGTCCAAGTTACGAGTCCTTTCCCAAGCGTTCGAAAAGCGTGTTCTCCCTGCTCCCAAAATTGTATCCTTCCACGCATCCTAACGTCTCATCTTTAAAATACAAATTCCCTTCCAAAATTGTGTACATTTGAATATAACAGAATTAAATGCTTTGACCAACTCCCTACAAATGTTGTTTATATTTAACAAACAAATATATACTAAACAATACTAAAAAACGGTTGAGAGTGAAGCTCTTTGCTTAGATTAAGCATGGCATCTCACTGTTCAAATATACTGCCGCCGTCGAAATATAGTTACACAATTAATATGTAATTTATCATGGCGTTTTATACAAATATATCCAGTTATTGTCCAAAAATACTTATAATTGTTTATTTATAAATTATCTGCTGCATATATACTATTTTTAATCGACCATGAAATATTTAAGTGGCAGTCTGCAAGATAAAAATGAACGTTACTAAGAATAATATTAAATATAATAAAATACATATATAAATGTAAAGCACTTTGCTGGGTTCATATTTTGTGTTTGTGGTGGAATCTATGTTCTGACACAAGAATATTATTGCCTCAACGAAAAGCGGAACAAGAGAGTAAAACAAAGTTTATTGAAATAATACGGAAATAACGTGGTACGTCTTTTAAGATAGGTAGCGTGTTACGATGCTGCCCATGTGCTTCTTAAATTGTTACTGATAAACACTACGTATGAATAACTGTAAATAAAAGTCTTATAATAATAATATTATAGTACTGAAATTTGGCGGCTTTTTATCTGTAAGGGATATTGAAATTGTAATTATGGCGTTTGATTCTCTCAAGTCTCCTGAAACCAGTCATATAAATTATATTTGCCGTATGATCAATTCCTGACTTTATATGGATTTTTAGAATAATGTGTGTGGCTATATTGTATTTCAGTTGCATTCTGCGTTAGCCGCCCTAGCTCATTCAAGAGTGTTGCTTCTGATTTCCGACCACATTAGGAAAAACCTGACTACATACCGTATTCCATTTACTATGTACAAACTGGTAGCCGGCTGGCTAGGGAACCCAACACACTGGCAAAACCCGCCTTTCACATGGAAACAATCACCTTCCCCCTGTATCTGTAATGTCACAAGTTGTCGAAATATTATCGGCAGTTGAGGCGGACAACACAAACATCCATGCCCGGAGGGAGGAATCGAACCTCCGATGCGGGAGACCGCGCGATCCGCAACTTGTAGATCCAGACCGCTCGGCTACTCCCGCGCGGCCTTACGACGTCATATCTCCTGAGCTGTGTGTCCTACTATGATGTACATTTGAAGACATTCAGTGGTATATGTCACAAACGTCTGCGAAATATGTCGTGAATGGTTTTAGTAGTAATGACGTAATAAATGAACACCTCATGCGTGATGATTCGGTTTTTCATTAACCAAAGTGTTTATGACTTCACATTTCATGAACAATGTATGTAACTGTGATATAATATAGAGAGAACATTTAGTGGTATTTATATATACTCTCTGTGAAATGTCTCGTGAATACAATTTACAGTGTAAAAGTAATAACTTGTAACGTCTTGCCAAATGCCGTAGATACACATAATAAAGTCGTAAAATTAGTATTTCATCATTTTGTTGGGGTCATCGATAAAAAGTTTTGTAAAGATTTGAAATTATGATTAAAATTTATTGCAAATCATTTCAAATAGTTGTTGAATAATATCACGCTATCACGCGCCGCAAGATGGGGCAGTTTTCGTTGTTTATGACGTGATATCGTATGAACTATGGTGGTATCTGCAACGATAGCAAATTATTCCTGACCTTAAACATTATTTGTACCAAATTTGATTGATATCGGTCGATTAGTTTAGGAGCAGATGTAGAATATTATCGCATGGTACGACCGTTTTTCACGAATATCATTGCTTATGACGCCATATCTCCTGAAGTATGTATTGTATAGCTTGTTTTTTCTCCGACAACGATTGTTGCCTCATAGTAAGCAACATGTGTACCAAACGTGATTGAAATCGGTCCAGTAGAATAAGAGGAAGTGTGGAACAGTCAAATTTATAAGATGTATAGATTCACTTATGAAATTTGTTAGTTATAAACCAACCAATTCAAAAGTAAAAGCAATGTGCATGGCTACAACACTAACAGAAAGGATGATTTTCACTATTCAAAGTAAAATCTAGCTTTGGCACGAAAGGGTGTTAATCATGCAGCCAAACAAGCCTTTGGTCACTTACCAAACAACTTCAAATGTCTCACAAATAGCCATCCAGCCTTTAAAAACAAATTTAAAAAATTCTGAATGACAACTCCTACCCAGTAGATGTTTTACATAGAAATAACTAATTTTGCAAATAATAATAATAATAATAATAATAATAATAATAAAATAATAATGAATAAGAATAAATAAATAAATTATATGTCATCTTTTACTAAACTGACACATTTCACATCATTACGAAATCTCGTATTCATGATCTATGGAATAAGTATTAATCTAACCAAATCTAACTCAGATCCTTCACATATATTTTAATCCTGCATTATCCTTGCAGATCAAAGGTAGAAACTAAGAGACATATCGAAAAAGCGCTGAAACGCATTTCAGTATACCGTTAATATATCTATTTAAGGGGAAGCACCGTCCTATCACCGGGAACATACCGTAAGGCAATAAGAGAACACACCGCAATTCTGTTCCCTCAGATTAAGGTAAAAAACGCTTCTCATGAAATTTTATGCTTTGGTACTCCAGGCGAGTGATCCACCGAGAATACAAGCGGAATAACGTCTTAAATGAAGTAATTAATTCCCGGTCTCTTCTTTCCACGAAATTAAGGCCGTTATCTCCCATGAAGGCAATTACCGCGTTTCTTATTAATAACTGGAATTTTCGTATTAAGCAGACAAGGTAGCTCTCTTTGTCCTTTCCAGAGTTAATTAAATTTCATTGGTAACATATTACTTCTTTCATCTGCATTTCATACACTCACATTTCATTTTAGGTATAGATTAATTCCGAGTATTAGGCGACGGTGTTTGTAAGAATGAACGCTGTCATTCCTCTGTTATGAAAAGTAAATTACTTTGTTCATATTCCACAGGAGAACAGAGTTCAGTACTCTCTGAGCTTCAACGCTTTACCAGTTTATAGATGGTAGTTAACATATTTGCACTTTTCGTCGATTGCATGCAGACTGTCTCTCAAAGATATTGCTTTAGTCAGTCACCACTAATTATAACTGTATGCTTCGCGTACGTGTTTCAAATTTCATTCAATCTTTCATTGAACATTTCAGTAATTTTATCGACCACAACTTGAGTGAGACTGAGTTTTTGTGTAACTGCCTTTAGAGTCATCGTTATGTAAATTTAAGTTTAGTTCTTAGGTCTAGTCACAAATTCGCTTAGGAGTAGACGCTATTTTTATTATTTCCTTTGATTTTCTGTCAGAGCATTTTAATCACATATTTAGTGCCCATCTGTGCAAAACTAATTTAAACTGTCAACAATGGAGGTTATCAGAATGAAACTTGCACTCTGCAGCGGAGTGTGCGCTTATATGAAACTTCCTGGCAGATTAAAATTGTGTGCCGGAACCGGGACTCGAACGTGGGACCTTTGCCTTTCGCGGGCAAGCGCACTACCAACTGTGCTATCCCGACACGACTCACGATGCCGCCTCACAACTTTACTTCCGCCAGTACCTCGCCTCCTACTTTCCAAACTTCACAGAAGCTCTCCTGCGCTTACCCGCGAAAGGCAAAGGTCCCGGTTCGAGTCCCGGTTCCGGCACACAAATTTAATCTGCCAGGAAGTTTCATTGGAGGTTATACTTATTGCAGGTTTGGGGCCGGCCGCGGTGGCCAAGCGGTCTGCAGCGCGCCAGTCACGGTCTGCACGGCTACTGCAGCCGGGGGTGCGAATCCCCCCTCGGGCATGGATATTTGTGCCGTCCTTAGTATAAGCTAGTTCATACGTAGTTCGTAATTTTAGTGACTGATGACCCCGTAGTGAAGTCCCATAAGCTCTACAAACATTTGAACATTTTTTGCAGTTTCGGGTGATTTACGAAGGTGAGTCAGTTAATGAGTCGCAAATTGAGATAGGCACGCCAGTACACCGCTCTGGAGTGGCCGAGGGTTCCAAGGCGCCTAGCTGCGGAGCGCACCGCTGCTCGTCGTCGGAGCTTCGAGTCCTCCCTCGCGCTTTAGTGTATTTTTTGTCCTTAGCATACGTTAGTTTGTAAGCCTAGGGACTGATGGCCAGAGTAGTTACGTTCCATAGATTAACAAACATTTGAACACGCCAGTACTGCATGCTATGTAGGTGTATTTCTCTACCGTTACGACACATACACCTTGTGGGTTGCAGCTCAAGAGCGTCACTTATAGGACGCAAATGCTGCCACAAAAATTCCAAGCTCTAGGCTTATAAAGCCTTCTCAAATGATGAGAAGAGTGTTTAAATTTACAGGTGGAGTCAGCTGAAAAGTAAAGCGATTTTCAAGGTTGTAAACGCAGTACTGGCGTGTCTACCTGTTTACTAACTCACTCTCAAATTTTTAATGTCTCTAGAATATTTCGCAGTGATGTCTAATTCCAAACATTTGCTATTACAACGAATTATCGAGTACTCTTTTATAATTTTCTATTCTTAAAAGTCTATTAAAACCTCCATTTGCTTGACAAAGGAAGTTACTTTTGATTCCTGATATATCAGGAATAAGGAAAAAATTAGATTAAATTTAAAATATATTTGGATTATAAGCGTCGTAAGTAAATAATACCAAGTGATAACCAAATTCAACTGACAATACAGCAATCTTCAGAAGTCGAATAATAACAGAAAAATTGCACTAAGGAACAGTACCAAATTTGATTACATAACCTTAGATAATACGACCGCAGCGAAGATACCGATAACAAAAACGTACGTAGTACTTTGTAGAAAATGAGCCTAACACACAACGTCTGCATCATAGTGGACGCTCACATAAGCGCTGGGTGTCAATAAAATAATGACACAGCATTACATACAATTTTACATGTTCACGATACATGAAAAGAAAACAGAGACGTAGACACAAAATACAATATAATATATGCCAAGGATATATAGTGCAAACGTATCGTGCAAAACTGTACAGATATACAAAAATCAGTATACCATCTTAGATTTTTCAAATTCACGCAACATTTATTGTTGAAATAGAGGATGTACAGTACGTAAGATATTACATTTATGGTACATCGCCCCAAATTTGTGACTGGATAGGGGATTTCTGTCGGAGAGAGGACACAGTTCGTAGTAATCGATGGTAAGGCATCGACTAAAACAGATGTGATATCGGGTGTTCCATAGGGTAGTGTTACTGGCCGTCTGCTGTTCCTTATTTACATAAACGATTTAGGGTAAAATGTAAGCAGCTCTCTTAGGTTGTTTGGAGATGACGCCGTCATTTACAGTCTAGTAAAATCATCTGAAAATCAAAACCAACTGCAGAACGACCTGAATAATATATTACTATAGTGTAAAAATAGGCAATTGAGTCTAAATAATGAGAAGTGTGAAGTCGTCCACATGAGTACGTAAAGAAATCCGTTAAACTTTGTTTACAAGATATATCAATCAAATGTGAAGGCCGTAAACTCCACAAAATACCTAGGAATTACTATTACTTCAGACTTAAACTTGAAAACACACGTAGATAATATCGTGAGAAAGGCGAACCAGAGACTGTGTTTTATTGGCAGAAACCTTAAAAGATGCAACAGAACTACTAAAGAGACTGCATACACTACGCTTGTCTGTTCTTTTTTGGAGTATTGCTGCCCAGTGTGGGATCCTTATCAGGTGGGTTTGACGGAGGACATCGAAAAATTTCAAAGAAGGACAGCTCGTTTCGTATTGTCACGATACACGGGAGACAGCGTTACGTCAATGATACAGGATCTGGGATGGGAATTATTACAACAACGGCGCTTATCGCTGCGGAGTGCGCTCTTTACGAAACTCCAATCGCCAACATTCTCCTTCGAATGCGAAAATCTATTGTTCACTCCCACTTGCATAGGTAGAAATGATCATCGGAATAAAATACTAGAAATCAGAGCTCGAACAGAGAAATTCGGGTGTTCTTTCTTCCCGCGCGCTATTCGAGAATGGAATGGGAGATAAATAGTTTAACGGTGGTTCGATGAACCCTCTGCCCGGCACTTAAATGTGATTTGCAGAGTATCCCAGTACCTGTACATGATAAATACTATTATGTCTTCGTAATGTTGCTGGTTCAAGAGGTGGGCCATGACGAGCAAGGATGTGGACATAGGTCTGTAACTAAAAGAACTGATTAGTCCACATAAACGTTTATTAACATGATGAAATGAATACTTAACTTTGCTGTGCTTGCGTGGTACAAACTTCTTCCTATTACACAGTTATGCATTGCATAATTTAGAGTCCTGACAATGGAATGCTGTTCCGCGTAGTGTTAATGTAGACTGCTCGCTCTCGTCGATGAAAATCGTCTGTTGACTCCTGGATCGGATCTGTACAACTGCCGTCTAACTGTAGAAGTGCCTGGCGTTGCCTTTTAATAAAGGAAAAAAGGCAACGCCAGGCAGTTCTACAGTTCGACGGCATTTTATGCCTATATTGGGCAAACTGGCAGCACAGCATCCTACGCCGCTCTGCAGCCTACACAAATCGTACAATGAATATGGTGATGCTTTAAAAATACAATGGAGAGTAAAACGGAGAATTTTAAAATATATATGGTGAAAAATGTGAAGTTTAAAACATAGAAATGACTTACTCCTAAGTGGAGCATAGGGCATCCTTCCACCACCGGACTCTGTTCTGCGCCAGTGTCTTCATCTCAGTCCAGGTCTTCCCTCCTTTCTCGGTCCCTTCTGCTACTACACTCCTTCTCCATGTATTCCTTGGTCTGCCTCTTCTCCTGCTGCCTTGTGGATTCCATTCTAGGCCTTTTCTTGCCACGTTGCCTTTGCCATGCCTTAATATATGCCCAACCCATTTCAATTTCCTACGGCGTATCTCAATATCAATGGGTGTTTGATGAGTTCTTCTCCATAGTTCTTCGTTGGAGATTACTTGTACCTACCACATCCTCAAGATATTCCTGTTAATCAGCTGTTTGTTGGTTTTCCATGATTCAAACCCATAGAGCAGTACCGACTTTGTATGTATATGCGTAGTTTTGTATAGTTGTTAAGTTCCCTTGATTTCCAGATTGGTCTCAGCATTGCAAATGCCCCTTTAGCCTTATTTATTCTGTTTCCTATATCTCTGATAGTTCCCTCCTCAGGGGGTGATAAAATACATGCAGTGTTTAAAAGTTGGCCACGGTGGCATAAAATCACATTGATGGACTGGAGTACTGTTAGTGACGAAGAAAACGGAGACACTGAATAAAATACACTGGTGACACTTGTACTTTATGTGGAGGTCACAAAGAGTTAAAACATTGCGAGCAGACGTGCGGCAGAACACTGATGACGAGGATGCACACATTGAAACCGTAGCACTGTGAGCCCCGCAGGTTGAGTGGGGGGGGGGGGGGGGGGGGGAGTGGGGAGGAAGTGCGAGGGAGGGGGAGAGGAAAGGAGGGGAAGGAGGTGTGTAAGGACTCCATGGCTGAGAGAGAGGAATAGACCAAGCGGGCGATGGGAAAGGGTGGGGCAGACGGGACGTTGGAACTACGAGATGGTACGATAGGTACGGAGGACGGTAAAGGGTTGAGGCCTCACGTCCGTTCAGACAGGAGCTTAGGAGGTTAAGTCGGGAGAGGACCCTGGTGTTGCAGCGGTGCGTTGGCATATGTAGGCTAGTCCCCTTCTTCGTATTGGCCGACGCGCGAATCAAGCAAAGAGGTACAGAGACTGCGGGCACCCCCAGCGGCCGAAGTACTACACATAAACTTACCGCCCGTCTAATAGTGGCACAGCATCATGCGTGGACTGCCGGCTTTGTGGCGAATAGCGACGCCACAGCAAACAGCTGATGCAGAAATCCGTGTATGTCCGTGGTACAGCCAACACGGGCGCAGATTTTGGCTTCCATTCGATCATATAGATTACAAATACAGTCTCGGCATACATCTTCCACGCCTGTTCGATCTGCTAGAACTGTGTCTTTACGAATGGCACGTGTCAGTTGTCCCATCATTTCCCAGATGCGCTAGTCTGGACACAAGTCCGGAGATCGTGCTGCTGAAAAGATACAACTAAACTTATTACCTGGCCGAAAATATATTTTAATCATGGAGCGTTTTTCTCTCTCTGAACCTTAAGCCACATGCCCTTGTTTTTTCTGACAATTGAAAGAACAACGTTCCGATTCATGTGTCTATGCCTGGCCTCTGATTAAGTAAGACGTATGTGTATCGGCTCCTCTGATTCATTTATACAGAACTAGCACACCCGGCACCGCTTCGCAGTAGCTAATGCATATGGATTATATACCCCAATCTCTCCTCTTCTTCTCCCTATGTCTATCCCTTCCTCTCTCCTATATTTTCACATCACCTCCTCCTCCTGTCTTTTTTCCATCATCTTCACACCACTCTCTCCTATCCCACATCATATCCTCCACCTCCTCTCTGCGTCTATATCATACGCTCTTTTTAAATCCATTTCATTCCCAATCTCAATCTCCTCCTCCACCTCTCTCTCTGATCTTACTTATTTTATTGGGACCCTGATTGGTAATATAAGTCAAAATTGATGGGTAAATCAATTGTAAACGGGTTATTAGAGAAACCTTTCGAGTTTCTCTATCTGTGAGGTTAGTAGCTTTAATGGCCGTAATTTTAATGAATTTTTGGGCTAAGACCTGTGACTGATGGTACATTCTGTTATCTGTAATAACTACAGATTATTTGTATCTACACTACAGAAGTATTAAGATATCCCATATACTGGTTTTGCGACCTCTTGATGACGTCATGTGTCAAAGCAGACGGGTGGTATGCAAGTCTACAGTTATGCCCGACGATCCTGGTGGAAGTCTGTGCTGCGTGGACGTCCACCAATGCTCTGCAACAGCACCGTTGCACACCTGACGCAGCACGTCCAAATAGTGTGTCAATTGTGTGGAAGGACCACCCAGCCATTCGAAAGGCCACCATACTACCCTTTACAAATGGGCTTATTTGGCTGTAGGAAGCAGCAGTATATCTCCGTGGCGTGGCACCTGTTTGCTGCACACGTACGTTAGCACGTCCGAGAGAAGTTTGGCATGGGCGGGTTATGTGCTTGGGTACTCCTTCCACGTGTATTAAGCCCATGTGCGTGAGGTGGCGTGGAGGATTAGAGCAACCGTTCAGCCCCGTCACATATTTTCAGATGACCGTGCTGTAAGTTTACATCCCCTAATCGCCGTTGACATAGAAAATAATGATTTAAAATGTATAGCTTTATTAAGGGACGTTTATCACTCATCTCATACTCCATTAAGTCTATTTGACATGGGTGGTTATTATCCCTGCAGCAATTGAGAGCTACTTCAGTTAATAATGCAAATTTAAGAAATACACAAAATTAAGGATTTACTTTCCATTATTCCACGCTAAATTTCACCTTTTGAAAAACAACATTTTCAATGGCTCTGTTGAACCAATTCGTTAAGGCAACTAAGAGAAAGTACCCAGAACTATACTTTCACCCTGCAGCAGTGTATGCGCTGATATGAAACTTCCTAGCCGATTAAAATCGTGTGCCGGAACCGGGACTCGAACCTGGGACCTTTGCCTTTTTGGCGGGCAACCGCTCTACCACTGAGCTATCCCGACACGACTCACGGCTCACCCATACAACTCCAACCCTGCCAATACCTCGCGAGGTACGTATCGTAAGTTGTCTGCACTAGCGGTACTTCGCAGTTAACTCGTTGAACCGTAAATTTGTTTCTGTTTGACAACAGTTATCCACTAACCGTGTTTTAGATTCTGTGTTCGTTGGAAGTTCAGCCTTTGAACTTGGTGTTTTTGATGCTGTTCTTACTTGTAACGATGGCTGTTCGGGAAAACTCCAGCTTCTGGAGCATATTGGAATTTAATATAGGTTTCAACACCACTAAAAGTGCGATGACTTGGACCAACTGCGAGTAATGAAGGCATGGATTGCTACAAACAATATGTCAAAAGAAGCCACAACCAAGAGAAGAAAGAAAGCACTGGGTGAGGAAGATGATGGAGGTGCGGAATATCATCCAGGAGATTCTAACGTATTTTTCATGTATCAGTTGGAGGCATATTATAATTTTCTCGAAATTACATTTTTCAGTTTAAGTGCCCCTTTTTCTCAAACTTCTGAATCTACATCTATGAATTATTTACCACATAACACCGATAGCAGAATGATGTATTTACGCCTAAAAATTATATGTTTAGAGAAAAAATCATAACTTTTTTCATCTGTTATTTTAAAGCGATAATAGACAGTACAGTACAAAACATACGAGAACACTTGATAAAATACCACATCCACTGGGTGATCGAAAAGTCAGTATAAATTTGAAAACTTAATAAATCTCACCAATAGTAATCAAGGTCTGTTAAATGATTATAAAATGTCAGATATGATCTTCAATAGAAATATTGAACAGTATTTCGTGTTCTTCAGAGTAGCAGCATCCATACAAAGATTTTAAGGGGAGTAGTACTGTCTTAACTCGACAATGTTAAATTGGCTATACAAATGACCCATTTTCTCAGGAATAGTTGAGTATATACCGGATGATCAAAAACTCACTATAAAGTTGAAAACTTAATAAATCACGGAATAATGTAGATAGAGAGGCGAAAATTGACACACATGCTTGGAATGACATGGGGTTTTATTAGAACAAAAAAGAAGTGTTGCTACACGCGTAAAATATCTCGCGCGTCGTTTGGTGATGATCGTGTGCTCAGCCGCCACATTCGTCATGCTTGGCCTCCCAGGTCATCAGATCTCAGTCCGTACTATTATTGGCTTTGGGGTTACCTGAAGTCACAAGTGCATCTAGGGGTGCTGAAAGACAACATCCGACACCAATGCCTTGCCATTACTCCGGACACGTTTTACAGTGCTGTTCACAACATTATTCCTCGACTACAGCTATTGTTAAGGAATGATGGTGAACATATTGAGCATTTCCTGTAAAGAACATTATCTTTGTTTTGTCTTAATTTTTTATGCTAATCATTGCTTTTCTGATCAGATAAAGCGCCACCTTTCAGACATTTTTTGAACTTTTGTTTTTATTTTTGGTTGTAATAAAAACCCATGTCATTGCAAGCATGTGTGTCAATTTTTACCTCTCTATCTACATTATTCCGTGATTTATTAATTTTTCAAATTTATACTGACTTTTTGATCACCCAGTATATACTCAACTGTTCCTGAGAAAACGGGTCATTTGTATAGCCAATTTTACACTGCCGAGTTAAGGCAGTACGACTCCCCTTGAAATCTTTGTTGTATGTATGCTGCTACTATGAAGAACACGAAATACTGTTTAATATTTCTATTAAAGATCATCTCTGACATTTTATAATCATTTAACAGACCTTGATTACTATTGGTGAGGGGAAAAAACAATCTAACAGCGACTCTCGCGAAATTGCGATAATATCGTCATTTCAAGTCATGACATGACATGTACAAGAGCAAGACAAGACAAAAAAGATTACACATTGTACAATTGCTTAAACAGTACACGAACAAATAGCTGAGATAACGTTCACGATGATATTAAAATTTCTTTGTCATAAAAAACAGTTCATGCAAGTCTTTCGTTATATCTTTGACATCACTGCGCTTATGTTTTTTATTAGAGTTCAACACGGCGTCACTTACTATTAATATCGTCCCTCCAGGGGACAGTACAGATGTCTTGAAATGAGCTGTTTGGAACAGATCTGCACCCCCTGGTACTGTTACGGATTCATGGACAGCCCTGTAGGATGCCCGGTGTCATTTCCCTTCAGCACCACTTCAGTCATTGGTCGAGTCACAGAGTAACATACACAGAGAAGAAGCCCCCCCGAAAGCTCTGTCCTGCGCTCCCCTCGTAGTTCCATAAGATGCCAGCAGATGTCAGACGGTTCCCTGGCTTAGTACCGGTATATGACACTAGAAGCACTTCTGAGGTGCAGAGGGTAGAGTGGAGGGGCGGCTGAGGGGAGAGCTCGTGCCGCCTGCCATGAGACCACGGCTGTGTCTGGCTTGCTGGCGTTTGAGGGGAGGTGGTGGTGGGGACAGCCGCTACCTGCCGCCTGCTCTGGCCAGTTTAAAGGGCTGCTTCTGACCGCAGCGCCATCATGGGACATCTTATGCAACTGCTTCAGCACCCCTGAGCGTGTGACCAGGCTCTTACGGAGGTTTCTCCGTTTACCGTCTGTATATATTTGTCTGTGGTCGAGTCCACATCGTGTTGCGGCACTTCTGCGGGGGCCCTACACGATCTTAGCGAAGTGTACCGGTTTCCTTTGGTGTGAGTAAGCTGTGTGAAGACTGAGGGGCCTGTTCGCATTCCTTTGTCGCACACTATATTGTGTGGAGCTTAGCGCTGGGTGCTTGTGTAGTGACGCCCCGCTCTGCAGGAAGCATTTAACACAGCACGCCTTACGTCGTTCGCTGTGCTCGCTGTCGTTACTCTGTGTGCAGTACACGCTGCGGAATTTACCCTCCCCCTGTTTTAGGAGTCTTGGCGAGATGCGCAAATTCCTGCCTTACCTCCTTGTGTTATACTGTTACCACAGCCTAACATTTACAGACACGACACTCCCACAGATTTTTTTAACGCTACGACAGCAGCGCTCCAAGCGGTTTGTAAGCTACAATTCTGAATACGTTATTGGATGAGTGCGAATAGTATCGTTTATATTGCTTTCAACATACTTTTCACATTAGGGAATGTATGTAGTGCCATAGAAAGAAGAAAAATTTAAAAACAGCACCACATTTGTCTTTCTTAGGTTTCTGAAGATCCCTGACAAAGTACGAAACGGTACATTATGGGACAGTTTATTTATAATTATCTTGTAACACACAGGCATTAAATGAATAAACACGAGAAGACCTATCCTTTGGCAAAGTGACGTCGCTTTTCTACTCAGGAACGTTAAGGTTTCTTCACTGCAATTCCAGTAAAATCGGCGAGGGATTTTTTTAAATTATTGTTTCATTTATTATTTCATATGCCCCATTACATAGTAAAATTACATGTTTTATGTTTAAATTCAGGCCGCTACATCAGGTATTTTACAAACACAAATACAGTACATAAGTTGACAGGATTTACAAATGAAGCGTTTTGACTACACGTTATTTGTCGCTTTACATAAAGAAACCAAACGATTTTATACATCGGGAAATCTTATTGAAATACAGAAATTGTAAAAGTCTACAGTGAATTTATGCACCAAATCAAATTTACTTATAGCCCTTCGTCCTCCTTTGTCAGCTATTTTTTGCCTGAGATGATCCCTCTCTTTCAGTAAGTTGCAGCAGTCGAAAAGCACGTGGTCAATTGTTTGGACAGCACATTTACATGTGTACGTTCCGTCTTCAGTTATTCTGAACCGCTGATAATAGGCTTTCAGTTTCCCATAACCTGTTAATATTGCTGTCAAATTCGGAGATAATGGCAGTTTAATCATTAAACTTTGTCGGATCGTAGGAAAATGGTTTAGTGCTTCCCCCGTTTTTTGTTCTTTGCTACTCAGTGTCCCATTTGTTCCCAAACTCCTCTCGAAGTTTCTTCTTTACGGCACTTGTGGGTATTTTGTTGTAGCGTATAGATTATCGTGATCTAGCTGCTCTTTTAGCAAGGTTGTCAGCTAGTTCATTTCCCCGTATCCCTCGATATGCTTTCACCCATTCGAAATGCACCAGTCAGTTGTGTGTCTGCAATCTTCTGATTTTACATCTTATTTCTTCAATCAAGAAGTTATGATTCTTCGGATTTCGTAAGGAGTCCAAAGTAATCCTGCTGTCGGTGTGAATTACTGCAGTTCTATCAACATTCGAGAGATTGGTTATTGACTCAAGAGCATTGAGAATGGTGAATTGTTCCTCATGATTGTTCAAATGTTTGTTAAGCTTATGGGACTTAACTACGGGGTCATCAGTCCCTAAACTTACAAACTACTTATGAACTAGCTACAACTACGGACGGCACAAATATCCATGCCCGAGGGGGGATTCAAAAAATGTTCAAATGTTTGTATAGTCTATGGGACTTAACTACGGGGTCATCAGTCCCTAAACTTACAAACTACTTATGAACCACTTACGAACTAGGACGGCACAAATATCCATGCCCAAGGGGGGATTCGAACCCCCGACCGTAGTGGCCGTGCAGACCGTGACTGAAGCGCCTCAGTCTCCTCGGCCACCGCGGCCGGCTCCGCTTGATTGTTTGAGCATTAATTAGACAGTTTTAGCTGTATATACTTGTGGCGTCTGTTCCGAAAGAACAGACGTCACTTCTGATCCTGCAGCTGTTATTATTTAATATTCATAGAATATATGACATCAACTGCGATTGGGCAAAGCTGAAAATGTGTACCCAGCCGGGATTCAAACCCGGATCTCCTCCTTTCTAGGCAGTTGCGCTGACCCCTACACCACTAGGGACACAGTGATCACCGCACCTGCAAGGACTACCAAAGCACGCCTCCCGTCAGGTACAAATTAGTTAAACTAAGAGTTTGAGTACTATGGGCAGGGCGAAGCTGGGAATTTGTATAGCTGTATCCGGACACATGTCCACCTAACATTATTTTCTTTCTTTGTGTGTGAGGAATGTTTCCTGAAAGTTTGGCCGTACCTTTTTGTAACACCCTGCATAATTTTTCAATAGTCCTGTAACATTAAAGTAGATGAACTATGTACGTCCCACTTCCTGGAAACTTTGCTGGAACTCTTTCTTGGGAATGTTGTTCAAAAGCCTCCATGTTTCGTTGGATATATGGAGTATCGTCAGATATCTTTCCTTTCAAAGAAACTTTGAGTTGACGATTGAGATCCGGTGATAATGGTGGATGTTCAAGTGGCTCCACCCCCTTTTTTTGCCAGAAACTGACTCTGTGTGGAAGAGCGTTGTCGTGAACAAAAAACCAGGGACCTTGTTGTGCGTACTGGAAGTCATACCCAGTGTAAACGTCACATGAACTGCCAAAAAATTTCAACGTGTCTGGCAGCGTTCAACGTCGTTCCCTCAGGTAGAAATTCGTTAATGTCTTGACAATAGAGAAAGTTCATGAGCATCGTTTTGATGCGTGATTTGTCGGTTCTGACACTTTTTCAATGAGGTGATGTTGTAGAACGCCATTCCAAGCCGTTTCGTATCACGGTCGTGCCGGAGAAGCCAGATTTCATCCTCAGTGACAATACGTTTCAAGAAATTGAGTACCGCATCTGCCGTTTCGACAAAAGCCTCGAAATGTACCTACTTCTGAACGTCAGTCAAGTGATGTGGCACAAGACGACAATACTATTTCATCTTTCCTAATTTCTAGGTAATTATTTGTCTCACGGATTCACGGTTCATCTGTAGTTCATCCGCTATCATGTGCACAATTAATCCTCACTTTCTCTATGTTTTCGTTATTGACGACGCTCGGCGGTCGTCCGTTACGGAGATTGTAAAAAACACTTTCCCGGCCTTATCGGATACGGAAAAACCACTCGTACACGCACATCATGAACAGTGATTGATCCCCATTAGCGCGTACCAGCATCGCATGGCTATGTCTTGCCAAGCTTAAAACGAATGTTTAAACTGATCCTTTTCTCTTTCATTCTCCTGTTCTCAGTTCAGAACCAACGCACTAAGCAACCACTTCGTTCAACAGATCAAACAGGGAACGCACATGATGCTCAATTGAACTACGGTGGGAGCAGGTGGTGAATGCGGCCACTAAGCAGGTGTAGCCTTCTGTTCGCTCGAGTCGACTGTTCTGACTTCCTTCACACAACTTTGTCAGCGGTTGTATAAATACATAACACAAAAAAATCATTCGTCTATACAGCCGTTTAGAGTAGTTGAAGGAAGTAGAAATTCTGGGTATTAGTTCCAATTGAAATGCAAAACACTGTTTTTACTTTTCACCCAAACAGCACCTCTGTGCCATCATCAGGTTTTTATTATTATTTATTTATTCATTTATTTATTTATTTTTTTGCTGCGAAAATCAAAAGACATTCATTTCGTATTAATCTATGTGTGAATATTAAGGCTAAAAGTTGTATGTCTTATTTTTTGTTATTTCCTTGGTTTTGTATTTCGTGGTGATGTAGAACCCTTTTTGCATAGTTAGAAAATGGAAGATCTGTCTTCTACAAGAAAATACTCTGTGTGAACATTCTGACGTGTTAACACGCTATTTCTGAGATTGAAACGTAAATATGGTGAGTATAGGATATTTCAATCATCAGCCTGTATTGCCTACTACCTGCGATTTTTTTTTTTTTTTTTTTTTTTTTTTTTTTTTTTTTTTTTTTTTTTTTAACTTTCTTTCTCTTTTCGTGTCTGTGGCCAATGCACAAGCAATACAGATATTTTTCTTTCACCATCACTTTACGTTTTAGCAAAAACGACTACGTATGTTTCTTATTACGCTCACGTACTAGTTGGCCTTTCGTATGAGGGATTTTTGTCTTGTGAATTTGTGGTATAGGCTGTGGCTTGATAGAAATATATTTAAGACTTATTTTGTTGGTTGGTGGTTGTTGACTATTAGGTGGTCTGCAAATGTGTTATGACAACTGTGACAATTTAGTGCTCTAAGGTCTTCCGAATATGAAGTTCTGAAATTTTTACAAGATTTTCCTACTGATTGCCATGTGTTGCATGTGAGTTCATATACGGCTGAAGTGTTGAATTTGTCTGTTGGTGTTATCTGTGTTCAGAGGTTTTTCAGTATTGGATTGTCTATACTGTATCTTATTTGGAGTCCCTGTTTCTTTAATATGTTGCCTATTCTGTCAAATATTTTGTTGTTGTAGGTGAGCATGTGCAATTCGTTTCCGTTTGTGGGTTTTACATCTACATATATACTTCGCAATGCACCGTTAAGTGCGTGGCGAAGGGTACACTGTGCCGCTACGATGCATTTCCTTTCCTATTCGACTCCCAAATAGAACGAGGAAACAAAGAATGCCTGTGTGCCTCCGTACGAGCCCTAATTTTTCTTATCTTGTCTTTGTGATCATTACGCGAAATGTAAGTAGGCGGCAGCAAGAACGTTTTTCAGTGAGCTTCAAATTCCGACCCTCTAATTTTTCTCAAGATAATTTCTCGAAAAGAACGTCAAATTTCCTCCAGCGATCCCCATATGAGTTTGCGGAGCATTCCCGTAACACTCGCGCATTCGTCGAAGCTACTAGTAACGAACCTAGCTGCTCGTCTCTGAACTGCTTCTGACTTCTTTTAAACTACTCTGCTGCGGGTCCCAAACAATTGAGAAATACTCAAGACGTTGTCGTATAAGCGTTTTATACGCGTTCTTCTTCACAGATGAAGTACATCTTCGCAAAATTCTCCCTATAAACCGAAGTCGGCTGTCCGCCTTACAACTGTTCTTACTTGTTCGTTCCATTTCATATCGCTCTGCAGTGTTCCGCCTAGATATCTGAACGACGCGACTGCATGAAGAAGCTCACTACTAATGCTGTATTCGAACATTATGGGATTATTTTTTCTACTCAAGCGCATCACCTTACATTTTTCTACATTTAGAGCTAGCTGTCATTCTTCACGTCATCTAGAAACATTGTCTAAGTCGTCCTGTATGATATTATAGTCAATTAAAGACGACACCCTCCCATATACCACAGTATCATCAGCAAACAGCCGCAAATTACAAGTTACTCTGTCTATCAGATCATTTATATAGATATAAAATAATAGCGGACCTATCACACTCCCCTGGGGCACGCCTGACAATATACTCGTCTCTGATGAACACTCGCCGTCGAGAACAACGTACCGCGTTCTATTAATTAGGAAGTCTTCCAGCTAGTCACTAATATGTATCTATTCCATAAGCTCGAATCTTCGTTAGCAGCCTGCAGTGTGTCTCCCCTTCAAATGTCTTTTTGAAATCGAGAAAAACACAATCTGCTTGTTGACCTTCATCCATGGCTCGCATTAAGTCATGTGAGGAGTGCAATTTGAATTTCACATGTACGATGTTTCCTACACCCGTGCTGATTCATAGAAATAAGTTTTTCCTTCTCAAGGAAATTTACTATATTCGAGCTGAGAATATGCTCCAAAATTCTGCAGGAAGCTGATGTCAACGATATTGGGTCAGTTCTTTTACCTTTCTTATAAACGGGAGTCACCTGCGCTTTTTTCCAGTCACGAGGAACTTTGCAATGACTTAAGCTAAGTAAGGGGCCAATGCCGCAGAATACTCTTTGTAAAACCAAACTGTTATTCCATCCGGACCAGCAGACTTTTTTTGCATTCAGCTGTCTCAGCGTGAACGATTTCTTAAAGGTTAAATTCAGAACTTCAGCTCTCCGTTTGCTTTCTTTTGTTGCTGCTCCGGAATGATCAACGAGTGACTGGATAGTGGGCTCTGACCCGCTTATCGATTTTAAATAGGACCAGAATTTTTTCGTGTAGGGCTGTTGTGTGTTGCATATGGTTCTTGTGTGTGTGTTGTGATTTTTGTATGAGGTCTCGTGCATATGTGGACTGTTCATCACTTTTCTTCCATATAACTAAGTTCAGTTCCTGTATGTAGTTTTGTTTGCTTATGGGTGTTCTGACTAGTCCGTTGAGTACGAATCTGAAGCTTGCCTGTGTCATCGAGTGATTTGATAAATGGTGGATGGTGGTAATCGTGGTGGTTGGTTACGTGAATACTGTGAAATCATGAGTGTTAGAACTTCCTGGCAGATTACAATTGTGTGTCGGAACTAGGACTCGAACCAGGGACCTTTGCTTTTCGCGGGCAAGCGCTTTACCACTGAGCTATCCCGACACGAGCCACGGTCCATCCTCAGAACTTCACAGAAGTTCTCCTGCAAACCTTGCAAGACCAGCCCTCCTGGAAGAACGGATATGGAGACATGGCTTAGCCACAGCCTAAGGGATGTTTCCAGAATGAAACCTTCATTCTGCAGCGGAGTGTGCGCTGATATGAAACTTCCTGGCAGATTAAAATTGTGTGTCGGAACCTGGGCTCGAACCTGGGACCTTAGCCTTTCGCATGCCCGCGAAAGGCAAAGATCCCAAGTTCAAGTCCCGGTTCCAACACACAATTTTAAGCTGACAGGATATTTAATATCAGCGCACACACCGCTGCGGAGTGAAAGTTTCATTCTGGATCATGAGTGTTGTTTACTCTTTTTATGGTGATAGCCAGAATATTCAGTGTGTTGTCTGTTTCTGATTCCAATGTGAAGTGGATTTTTGGGTGTAGGTTCTTTATTTCATTATGAGCTGTTTTATGTGTTTATTTGTGGATCACTGATCAGACATATGATGTCATTGACATAACGGTACCAGTATATAACGTTTTGTTTCTTTGGTTGTATTAAGTACCTGAAAAGTTTTCATACGTAATGGAAATATTAGACGACGATCCTTCGCGAGATCTACAGGTGTAGAAGTCTACATCTACATACCTACTCCGCAATCCACCCAAAGGTGCGTGGCGGAGGGTACTCAGTACCCTACTAGTTACTTGCTTTACTGTTCCACTCCCAAACAGAATGAGGGAAAACGAATACTTGTATGCATCAGTACGAACTCTAATGCTCTAATCTTATCGTTGTGGTCTTTACACGAAATGTAGGTTTGGCGACTAGAATCGTTCTGCAATCCGCCTCAAATTCCGGCCCTCTAAATTTATACAACAGTGCTTCTCGAAAACAACGTCGCCTCCCTCCAGCGACTCCCAATTGAGTTCCCGAAGCATTTCGTTAACAATCGCCTCCCGTCTTCGAACTGCCTGTATGTTCTCCTTTAAACCGGTCTGGTGGGGATCCCAAACACTTTAGCAATACTGAAGAAGGGGTAGTACAAGTGTTTTATATGCGGTCTCCTTTAATCTCCCAATAAAGCGAAGTCGACCATTTGCCTTCCCCACAACTGTCCTTATGTGATCGTTCCATTTCATATCGGTATGCAGTGTTAAGCATAGGAATTTAATTGACGCGACTCTGTCAAGAAGTACAGTACTAATGCTGTATTCGAATATTACGGTATTGTTTCTCCTACTCATCTGCATCACATTACATTTTTTTCTACATTTAGCGCTAGCTGCCATTTCTCGCACCACCTAGAAATTTGGTCCAAGTCATCCTGCAACCTACTACAGTCATTCAGTGACGACACCCTCTTGTATACCACAGTATTATCGGAAAACAGATTACTACTTTGTCTATCCGATCATTTGTATAAATAGAAAATAATATCTGACCTATCACACTTTCCTGGGACACCCCTGATGATACCGTATGATGAACAGTCGCCATCGAGGTCAACGTACTGGGTTCTAATACTTAAGAAATCTTCCAGCCATTCACATATTTGGGTACCTATTCCATAAGCTAGCACCTAAGTTAGAAGTGTGTAGTGGGGTACCGCGTCAAATGCCTTTCGAAAATCGAGAAATATGCAGTCTATTGCTGTTCCTCCATAGCGCGCAAGATGTCGCGAGAGAAAAGGGCAAGCTGGGTTTCGCACGATCGATGCTTTCTAAAGCCGTGTTGGTGCATGAACAGAAGCTTTTCTGTCTCAAGGAAATGCAAGCCATCTGGCGATGCAATGTGTGGAGCTGTGTTGTCAGCAGTGGAAAGCAGTTTCGTGGTTACATTATAAAGTCACTTCTTGGCGTCGCTTACATTTAAAAAAATGTAGTTTCGTTTCTGTATAAAAACAATGACTCGAATTTGTACTATAGACAATAATAGCTCCCTTAATTCTAGGTGGACAATCTTCAAACTCTCATGTTTATGGTTACTATATAGGACATCTACATCTACATTCATACTCCGCAAGTGACATCACGGTGTGTGGCGGAGAGTACATGGCGTTTCACTGTCACTTCCTCCTATTCCATTCGCGAATGGTTCGCGGGAAAAATGATTGCCTGTATGCCTTAATATGCCTCTATATGGGATATCAGTTGACTCTCGGAACTGACAGAATCCCGCACTGCGATACATAACGTCTTTCTTGCAGCGTCTGCCACTGGGGTTGCCTAATCATCTCCTTGACGCTTTTGCGATTACAAAACGAGGCCGTAACAAAGCGTGTTGCTCGCCGTTGGATCGTCTATAGAACTTCCATCAACCCCAGCTGCTACGGATCCCACACTGATGAGCAGTACTCAAGCACTGGCAGGAATGGAGTTCTGTAACCTATTTCCTTTTTTTGTTGACGGACTACACTTCCCGAGGATTATTCCAAGGAATCTGTCTGGCGTCTGCCTTAACCCGAACACTCTTTTATAGTCGTTATGTTTCAAATCGTCCCTTATATCAACTTCCAGATATTGTATGGAAGTAGCTGCCTCCACTGCTCGTCCTGATATCGGATAGTTACAAAATAAAGGATATTTCTTTTGTGTCTCGTTGCCGCCGATTGTCCTGGGTGTCGGTGGCCGAGTAGAGAGAGACCGACATAGGGAAATAGGATGCACGCGCTTGCGGGTACAGAGTTTGAGGTGACCAGCCAGTGGCACAGCAGAAACTAGAAACACTAAGCTAGATTAGAGCAAGATATATATTTCGAATAAATAGTACAATACTTAAATTTCATAAGTTTCACTGCTGCAGACTAGTCTATTGCTGAATCGCCGGCCGCGGTGGCCGAGGTGACTGAGGCGCTCCAGTCACGGTCAGCACGGCCACTACGGTCGGGGGTTCGAATCCCCCCTCGGGCATGGATATTTGTGCCGTCCTAGTTTGTAAGTAGTTCATAAGTAGTTTGTAAGTTTAGGGACTGATGACCCCGTAGTTAAGTCCCATAAGCTTAACAAACATTTGAACATTTCTATTGCTGATACATAGTTTAAATAGGTAGAGGCCTGCCTGCTGATGAGAGTCTGTTCTAGTGCCTGTCCTATTGCCAAGTAGGTCTGTTCTAGTGCCTTTCCTATTGCCAAGTGACCTATACAGTTCAGTGGTGGCCACGAGCGGGGTTGCAGCAGAGGACGCTCGTGGCTGACGTCGTAAGAACGCCGCGCCGTGCTTGCATGGCGGCGCGCGGCGAAAATACGTGGCGTGCACTTCAGACTTGTGCGACACCATACTTTCTTTCTCTGCAGACATAGCACTTTACACTTGTTTATGCTGAGATCCAATTCCCAGTCTTGCACCATGCATCAATACACTGTGGATTCTCGTGGATTTCGTCCCCTTTTCCAGTGTTGCAACTTCTCAATAAATTCGTGACACGCCTTACTGAACTGATATTATCTGTGAGGTTATATATATATATATATATATATATATATATATATATATATATATATATATATATATATATATTCTGGAAAGCAATGGTCCCATAACACTCCCCAGGAGAATGACTGAGATCCCTTTAACGTCTGAAGATTTATCTCCGTTGGGAATGATATGCTGCAATCTGTTACACATTTAGTCTGATGCTCCAAATTCACGCAATTTGTCCATGAGGGGACGATATGTAATGGTATCTATGGCCTTGCGGAAGTCATGAAACACGGTTTATACTTGGGATCTAGTATCTACTGCCCTTTGGATCTCACGGATGAATAGCGCGAGCCGCGGCGGATTAGCCGTGTACACCGGGACGCCGTACTGCGGCGCGCGCGGTCGTGGGCCGTCGAGGGTTCGAGTCCTTCCTTTTTTTTTTTTTTTTTTTTTTTTTTTAAATAGCGCCAGTTGCCAGTTCAGTTTCACATTATGGTTGCTTTCGGGATCCATGTTAAGTCCTACAGAGGAGATTTCCGATCACCACATATGACATAATATTCGAACATAATATGTGCTCCAAATTTTGCAACTGACTGATGTCAGAGATATAGGCCCATAATTTTGCACATTTGATCGATGACTTTTTTTGTAAACTGGAATGACCTGCGCTTATCCCCAACCCTTAGGATCGCTTCGCTCTTCTAGAGACTTTCGGTACACTGCTGCTAGAAGGGGGGGGGGGGGACAAGTTCCTTCAGTAGTATCCCATCAGCTCCAGTGGCCTTTACTCTTTTGGGTGATTTCAGTTGCTTGTCTATCCCACTGAAACTTATTTCAATATCTGCCGTTTTGTAGTTGGCGCGTTGGTTTAGAGGAGGAATTACAATGCAATATTATTCTATTTAACAACTTTGGAAAAAGACATTTAATATTTCGGCCTTTTGTGTGTCATCCTCTGTTTCGACCCGTCAACCGATCTGACTTTCTGATTTTCTGCCATGTCGGTACACAAAACATTGCTCCCCAAGTCAGGGAACGCCTCTCACATGGCAGCCCGTGCGCTAATTTTGGCACAATTTCATTTTTGTTTGTCTGCAATGCTTGGCTACGTTTACCTTTGCTTTCGAAACAGTTTCCTAACTCGGTTGTTGAACCACGGTGGATCTTTCCAATCCCTCATAATTTGACTTAGCACATAATTACGCGTATTGTACGATATCCTGAACTTTGTCAACAGTTCCTCAACATTGTTGGTGTTTTAGACAAAACTAGCGTGTTGAACAGTCAAATACTCTGTAATCTGTCACTTTTCGCTTTTGCTAAATAAGATCTTCCTGCTTTTCTTGATATATGTATTTAAGACAGTATTCATTAATGATGTAATGGTCTTATGATGTTTGATTCCCCGATCTACGCTAATTGAATGGAAACGTTCGGGTCTGTCGTCAGCCAGTCTTAACACGTTATCTCCACGAGTCGGCTCTCTATTTAACTGTACAAGGATGTTTTCGGAATACGGCTCGATTCTCTGTCGCTGCCACCTGTCTTAAAATAGTTTTGTCTTCCAGTCTATACCCGATAAGTTAAAATCTCCCCGTATAACTCTAACAAGGAAGTATATGGAAAACATTTTCCAACTCTAACAAAGAAGTATTTGGGAAACATTTTCCCTCAGATAATCTGCTACTACTGCTGCTGAGCAAGGTGGTCTATAAAAACTTCCAAACATCATGTTTGAGCCACATTTCAAGCTTGATGAAATAAATCGCAATTTGCGATAGTTATGGCTTCACTGTACTAGGTATAGATGGAATTTTAAAGTGCGGCGAATGAAAATTTGTGCCCGGCTGGTATTCGAACCCGGGATCTCCTGTTTACTAGGCAGACGCGTTCACCACTCTTTTTTTTTTTTTTTTTTTTGCTCTAAGGGTAGTTCTAGTCCTTGCGGACGCTGATCGTGCTTGTTCGTTTTGGTTCTATGTGTTCTTTGGCTCAGCTTTTTTTTATTACAGAGGGCGTTTAGCCCTCTGACCGGGCGCGCTGAGCCACGGCGCCCGGCGCCACTCCGCCACCGAGGACACAGTGACCAGCCCGACTGCAGAGGACTCTTCCCTGCACGTCTCCCGCCGCACCCAAATCTCCATTCGCCACGCTCTCTCTTTCCTGTTACCACATCCTGTTTGTTCTGTAATGCTCGCAGTCACAATACTGTTTTCCCGCATCAGGGAGAAAAGACCATGAGGTATCGAGACACGATTAATTGTCGTCAGGAGCCCAGCCTCGGCTTGTATACAATTATATATTTTTGACGACGCTACAGAGTTCATTTAATGAAATAAATCGCAATTTGCGACAGTTATAGCTTCACTGTACTAGGTTTAGATGGAATACCAAAGTGCACTTTGTGTGGCGGCAGATCCTTTTGCAGAGCGCATGTTTAGGTAACTGATGGGACAGTCAATTTATCGTGTAGTCTGCCCGAAAGGGTAATCAGTTCGACCGAGACCTAATGTATTGCTGGTTCGTGTAAGCCCAACAGCACACGAACCAAAATTTAGGCACAGGGGACCCAGATTCAGAGTACTTGTAAAACACAGCAGAGCTTAGAAACTGTCAGTTACTTAGCAATGAGAGTCTGTTGTAGCTCTTGAACTGTGCTACACGACATATTATATAACCATCAGTTTTATTAGTGACTAGCCATCTGCCGCGTCTTCGCACAGGTGGAATTTATGTTCTATATCTATAACAAACGAAGTGTGTATGTATTTTATTGGTTGCTATGCGCTATGTAATATGATGAAACCATGCTTATACAGTATTCATCGGATTTAATCAATACTTACATACTAATATATATGTAAAAATTTACTTGTGTCTCTTTGAACAACATTAGGACTCCTCACAGAGACAGAGTCAACCGAAGCATCACTATCGATACACAGTCTAACAAGAAGCACCTATGTCCTCTCTCGGGCAAGGTACGTGGTGCAGCTTCTGCCCATTCTGAAAATGATGGCCTAAGCCGTATCAAAAGGTATGTACTGGCTGCTATGGCGACTCGAACTTTTTAAGGTCAGGACGGTCACATGTATGGTCCACCGTGGGTGGATTGGATCTTCTGCACTTTTGCCGCTAGTAAATGGCACTACTCATAAACTGTATTCTAACCCCTTCAGGCCCCCTTCCCGCAGGGTCAGATGGAGGCAATCCTCGACATATATAAGCCCCAGTCAGAGGAAGCTCCTATTTTGATAACTAGCATCCCATATAAAATTGTCCACACCTGTGATTATTATCTTCAGAAGATTTACATCCTCTGTACTGCGATGCATGGCCACCGTACATACACGATAAATTGCAGGGACAACCACCGATCCATAAGCTGGAGATTTGACACGCTGGCACGAACTGGCGACAGGTGTGGGCTAATGTCTTTCACCCTCTCCTACCGTCGACTGCCCAGTGCCTATGGAACAGGTTGGTGGCTAACACTTCACAGACCAGCCAGCGGGTAGCCGACACACACCTATTCCACTCTAGCAATTGTTCCACATGTCAGGTTCAAGACACCAGGGAA